>CM042028.1:15325000-17725000 GCA_023525975.1 Smallanthus sonchifolius | reverse complement strand
CACAATGTACTCGTCTCGACACAACGATCAATCTGACTCGACATACCACATTGATATCATCTATTTATCACATCAATATCATCTCGTATACAGTTAATATAACTCGTCACTTGCATGCAATTTAACACATATATATGCACACAAATACATACCTCGTCACCGCACCCTCATCAGGGTTATCCTTGTCGGGATACTCGTCATAAGTTCAACTCTACCCTTGTTACAGGGCCCCCCCACTAAACATAATGACATACTCGTCATCTACGATGACTACTCAGCCACCCAAAAAGTACCTATATCATATACCATACGGTGACCGACACTTCACCATATAATGATTGCCAGATCACGCGTACAATGATGACCCCGAAGGACCCCGTCCTCCACACCACCGTTGACCATGCACACGGACAACAATGCAAACACACAAAGCAACACATATATACAAATGACACTACCTGAACATGTACTACGACTCACCACCCTTTCACGGATCACTTACGTATGTAATCCAACACGTACTTTAGACGTATCCTCTTAACGTCCAGACACATTACCCAACTCTTTCCGAATAAGTAATTATACTACACATAAATTTCATACTGACTTCTAGCCCGTATATACTATGGACACCACATAGACCCATGCAACACGATACCCGTCGTGTCATGAGGACAACGACACAATACTCACAACAATAAGCACATGATGCATAACAGCATACTAGCTTCTACTTGACTCGTTAATGAACCACCTACGGGTTCCCATGCTAACTCTCTATATATAACCATCACAAGTTTAACTAAATTCCCGACTTACCCCGACTAACTCATAAGATGACACCCACAGATCATCACAACTATTGTTCACCCATCCTAAGGATCCCATAACGACCCTTAGCTTCATTATTACATAATGGTCTCATAAAACACTTCAAGTTAAATCATAACTCGTAATACGTTCGTTTAATAAAACATGTGAGTATGTACAATAGCCCTAAAACAGTAAAATGTTTAAAAGAGGGGATTAGAAACTCACCATATATTCCGCGTCCAAATCCTAGCTCTGCACCACGCGTGCTTGCTCAAACCCCCAACCTGTCAAACATATGATCACATGATCAGGGTATGTTTAAAACATAAGTTAGGTAATGGGTAACAATATAATAGAACCCCGAGTCCCATCTGCTTATCATTCTAATCTCCATGAAACCCTAATCTCATGTCACCTTCGTGCCGGTTCGTTCGTGACCCGTTAGAAGTCCTAAAACTCACAACCACCCATGACAAAACCTTCCACATTTCATTCAACCCCTCCACTGGGCTTTCATCCATACACTTCAGGTTTAGATGATGCTAATGAGTTTGACAGAAGAGACAGACATAGGGTCAGGGTGCCAGCATATAGAAAGCATGATACAAGTGTTTGGTTTGAAATGCCTAATGAACATCAGTTTGATCAGAGGTTGCCACAACACCCGATTCAAAAAGACATTCCAGTACCAATCCCACCACAACAGCAACCGGTAAACAGGCAAAGGAATGTAATTCCTCCCGTTGACAATCCAGTAGGCATTCCAAGGAGATATGACAGAGGCCCTGTTAGAGGGATTGAGAGCCACTTCAGACCTTCCATTGCTTACAATCCATCTCCTGTTGTTATTCCACAACAACATGGGAGGTCATTTGAAGTTCATTCCCAGGCAATT
The DNA here is from genome assembly GCA_023525975.1 of Smallanthus sonchifolius. Taxonomy (NCBI): domain Eukaryota; kingdom Viridiplantae; phylum Streptophyta; class Magnoliopsida; order Asterales; family Asteraceae; genus Smallanthus; species Smallanthus sonchifolius. The sequence goes on along the minus strand of CM042028.1, from coordinate 17,723,292 downwards.
CAGAATTTGCCTAAGTATCATGGTCTGGGAACAGAGGTGCCTTACTTGCATCTGAGTGCCTATGATGCTAGGTGCAATACCATTGGGGGACAGGGATTCACACCAGATGATGTGGAGTTGGTGTTGTTCCAATTCACCCTAGAAGACAAGGCTCAACAGTGGTTTCATTCCTTGCCTTCTGCTTCTATTTACACATGGGGTGATATGCAACAACAGTTCCTAGATGAGTTCTATACTAATCAGAGGACTAGTGATGCTATGAAGAACATCAGAAATTTCTAACAACAATCTGTGGAATTATTTCATGAGGCTTTCCTTCGGTTCAAGATGTTGATCAAGAACTGTCCACACCATGGTTTGCAAATGTGGGAGATGTTGAATGCCTTCCATGAGGGCTTGACAGATGATGATGCCCGGGACCTCAACTCTATTTCTAATGGTACATTTGGTACCAACTTTGAGGATGAAGATCGGGACTATTTAGAGAAGATGGCACGAACTTCTAAGAGAAAAGCTCCATCTTCAATAAGGGCAAGCCATTCAGTAGTGAGAGCAGTTGATAGTCCTAGCTCTGAGGCAAACATGTTAGAAACGTTAGAAAAACAGGTGGCCAATATGGGAACTGGGGGTCAACAATATGAGGTGTGTGATCAGTGTGGGGAGTTGGGGCATAATAGTGCTAGTTGCACAAGACAGTATGAGGATGTGAATTATTTGCAAGGGGTGGTAGGAACTATGACATGAACTCCAACACCTACCACCCTGGTCTTAGAAATCATCCCAACTTCTGGTATGGGGATACCTCAAATCAAGCTAACCCCAATTTTCAAGCTAGTGGTGAAAGAGCTCAACAACCATTCCCACCCCGAAACCAAAATTATAATCAAGGAAACAACCAAAGGGGTTATCAAAGGAGGAATGAGCAGGGAGGATCATCTGGATCCTTTATTCAGACTAGTGAGAAAGCAATGTTAGATATCTTGAAGTCCATCCAACAAGACTTGCAGAAGAAGAATCAAGCTGATGAGGTGCGCGATAAAGCCGTGCAAGTTTTGACCACTCAAATGGGGAAGTTTGCCACTGAAATAGCTGAATTGAGGAAGAGTAGTGGCAATCTTCCAAGTGATACAGTGACCAATCCATCACATCATACCTCGGGGAGCAGAAACATGAAGAACACTCACGTGGGCTAGGGTAGTACTCTTCGAAGTGGTAAGACTTATGATAACAAGGTTGCGCCTTTACCAACCTTTGTTGATGGTGTGGTGGAGAACTTTGATGAGCATGTTATCAGTGATGATGAACCCGAGCCAATTCTGGTTACACGGGTTGCTTTTCCAAGTCAAAATGAAACACCTTTTCCTAAAACATCATCTACTGTTAACAATGGGGGAGTGGTGCCTCCAAGGGTGCCATTCCCCGCATATGCAGGTAAGCAGGTGGTGGTCAAGAAAAGAGGTCCTCAATAAGAGGAAATCTGGGAGCTTTTCAAATAGGTAAAAATTAATATACCTCTTCTTGATGCAATTAAACAGATACAATTCTATGCTAAATATTTGAAAGACATGTGCACTGAGAAAAGGCATAATAAAATTCCTGAAAAGTTTGATCTAAATGTACGAGTCAATGCAATTTTGACTGGTGCTCTTCCACCTAAACTCCAAGATCCAGGAGCGCCCATAATTTCTATGCAGGTGGGTGATTTTAAAATGAACAAGGCACTATTGGATCTTGGAGCAAGTGTGAGCATTCTTCCTGGGAGTTTGTATGACCAGTATGACTTTGGCCCACTGCGTAGAGCCAATACTATTGTGGTGTTGGCTGACTTGACCCCTAAACTCCCAAGAGGGATTGTTCATGATGTGATAGTGAAAGTGGATCAATTCTACTATCCAGTGGATTTCTTGGTTCTTGACTATGTGCAATCTGAAAAGGTCACTCAACCAACTGTCATTTTGGGTCGACCCTTCTTAGCTACCTCCCATTCTTTGATTGACTGTCGCTTAGGCACAGTTGATATGACTTTTGACAATAGAAGGGTACGTTTAAATATCTTTTCAAATGAATCTAACCCTCTGCCCAGTGATGAATGCTTCATGGGAGACATTATTAAAGGATGTTATCCTCACTCTGAGGATGAGTCCACAGAGGAGTGTTTTGTGTGTGACAGGGTTGAACATGAACTGGAGCTTGATTTGCAAGAAGAGGAAAAGATTATGGAAGCATTGGCGGTGCAAGACGGTAGACCTCCATGGACTCATCATGTGGAGAGTCTACCGACTGAGATTGATTCGGGGCTGAAACCATCACTTGAGAGCCCCCCAAAAGTGGAGTTAAAGGATCTACCCAAGAACCTAAAGTATGCATTTTTAGGGGATGATGAAACTCTACCTGTCATCATTGCATCCAACCTGGATGAGGAGCAAGAGGAAGCATTACTGAAGGTGCTTCAGGATTACAAAGCTGCAATTGGATGGACCATTGCTAATTTGAAGGGTGTCAGTCCATCCATTATGATGCACAAGATCATCACAGACTCATATGCAAGACCTTCACGGGATACACAACGTCGTTTAAATCCCAACATGCGTGAGGTTGTCAAGAAGGAAGTGTTGAAGTGGTTGGACGCCGGGATCATCTGTCCCATTTCTGACAGTCCATGGGTGAGTCTAACCCAAACAGTGCCCAACAAGCAGGTATCCAGGTAGTACACGGTGAGCATGGTGAGCAAATTGCCACTCGGCCGGTAACCTAGTGGCGTGTGTGTATTGATTACAGTAAATTGAATGCTGCCACATCAAAGGACCATTTCCCTTTACCTTTTATTGATCAAATCATTGAGAAGCTATCAGGTCAGAAATTTTACTGCTTTTTAGATGGTTACTCAGGGTACAATCAGATAGCCATCCATCCTGATGATCAGGAAAAGACCATATTCACATGCTCTTATGGTACTTTTGCCTTTCGGTGAATGCCCTTTGGGTTGTGTAATGCCCCGGCCACCTTTCAAAGGTGTATGATGAGTATATTTTCGGACATGGTCAGGGAGTCCCTTGAGATCTTTATGGATGATTTTTTAGTTTTTGGCTCATCATTTGATTTGTGTTTAAATGAATTATCTAAGGTTTTGAAACGATGTGTGGAAACTAATTTGGTCTTAAGCTAGGAGAAGAGCCATTTTATGGTTCAAGAGGGTATTGTTTTGGGTCATGTGGTGTCAAGTCAGGGGATTGAGGTAGACAGGGCTAAAATCAGTGTTATTTCAACATTACCTCCCCCGACAAATGTCAAGGGTGTGCGCTCTTTTCTAGGGCATGTTAGGTTTTACCGTAGGTTTATTAAGGGATTTAGTGTCATCACAAAACTTTTATGCAACTTACTTCTAAAAGATGTACCTTTGAAATTTGACAAAGAATGTGTCACCGCTTTTAATGAGTTGAAGGAACAGTTGGTACAAGCCCCAATTTTGCAATCACCGGATTGGAATCTTCCTTTTGAAATAATGTGTGATGCTAGTGACTATGTAGTTGGGGCTGTTTTGAGTCAATGGATAGACAAGAAACCTGTTGTCATTTACTAAGCAAGCAAGACCCTCTCTGGTGCTCAATTGAATTACACAACAACAGAGAAGGAGTTGCTTGCACTTGTCTTGTCTATGCCTTAGACAAATTTAGTTCTTATATTTGGGGTAGTAAAGTGGTTGTTTACTCTGAACATGCAGCGGTTCGTTATTTAATGGCAAAGAAGGATGCCAAGCCCAGGTTAATCAGGTGGGTCCTTATGTTGCGGGAATTCAATCTGGAAATCAGAGACAAGAAAGGTTGTGAGAATTCAGTGGCTGACTATCTGTCACGAATTCAGAGGGAAGAGGAGGATGTCACTCCCAATATAAATGAACAATTCCCTGATGAGTGTTTAATGTCTATTACTTCTTCAGATCCTTGGTATGCAGGTGTTGGTAATTATTTAGTTACAGGTACTATTCCTGAAGACTGGACCAAGAAAAAGAGGAACCATTTCTTAACAAGGGTCAAGCAATACATCTGGGATGAATCAGACTTGTTCAAGGTGGGAGCAGACCAACTCATCAGACGTTGCATCCCTGAATCAGAGATCCCAACAGTGTTGGAACTTGCACATGCCTCTGCATGTGGTGGCCATTTTAGTGGCCAGAAAACAGGGCATCAGATACTATCTTCCGGCTATTTTGGCCTACTATTTTTAAAGATGCTTTTGAGTTTGCTAGAACATGTACAAATTGTCAAAAGATGGGCAGTATTACTAAGAGGAATGAGATGCCCATGCAACCAATCCTTGTTGTTGACATTTTTTACGTGTGTAGAACCAAAGACTGATTGCTACCAAATTATTCTAAGTACAATTGCTGCTGATAGGCTTATCAGCAGCATTCAACACTTGTTGCTGCTGATAGGCTTATCAGCAGCATTCAACACTTGTTGCTGCTGATAGGCTTATCAGCAGCGTTCAACACAAGGTGCTGCTGATGGGCTTATCAGCAGTATTATTCTCATCTCTGCTGCTGATAGCCTTATTCACTGAAGACCAAACGTTGCAGCTGACTATCCATGTGAAGCGCCTCTGACACCTTTCTGCAAAAGCAACTGCCACACTCCAAGCAGAAGGAACCTCAGTGGTACAACCAATAAAGGACAATGTCGCGCGTCTCCAAGCATTCAAACAATGATGCCAAAGAAGACGTTTCAATAAAGTTATCTAGATTAGCCTTTGCGTGTAATTTAGATTAATAAACAAGATCAACGGTTTGTGTTAGATCTGATCCTTAGAATCAAGGGTCTGTCTTAATTCTAAGTTACTATATATATCTTGTAAACACTTCAAACAAAGTGTGTCTTTTTAGTGCCTTGATAGTGCTTCTTGATAGTGTTTTACATATAAACTTGTAATCTCAGAAGTTTAATACAACAGTGCATTTATCAGTATTCTTGCTGTTTACTTATTTACTTTGTTGGTTGCTATTGTTTCCGCCAATATCAACTAGAACAGAATCACCTTGTAATCTTACGATCCTACAAGTGGTATCAGAGCTTTGGCTCAAGATTAAACAAACTAACATTTGTTTAATCACTTTCTGATTCTATTCAAAACTCTATTCTTGATCAAGTCACACAAAACAAAATGGCACAAAGTCATGGATCTGAAGACATCGGCAGTATCAACCGACCACCAAGGTTGGTGTCTGGGGAGGACTATGATATGTGGAAGAACCGTATGGAAAGCTTCTTCTGCTACCATGAATACGGAATGTGGAAATCCATAAGGGATGGACCTTATGTTCCCATGGTGGCCTCTGCTGACTCCGGAGGACCACTAGTTCCGAAGGAACCCTCCAAGTATTCTGAAGAAGACATAAAGAAAATGGAGGTGGACTTCAAGGCATTAGGAGCTATCCAAATGTGCCTTCCAAATGAAGTTTTTCACAACTTCAAGGCTCACAAAACTGCAAAGGAGTTATGGGAAGCCTTGGAAAAGATGTTTGCTGGATCTGAGGAGGTCAAGGAGAACAGACGTGACATTCTCAAGCAACAGTATGAAAACTTCGTCTGGAAGGAAGGTGAGTCACTAACAGTTTTATATAACAGGTACACGTACCTGGTTGGAGAACTGCAGTGCTCCAAGGTAAAGCTGGAGAATGAAGACATTCTCAAGAAGTTCATAAGATCTCTTCCTAGCTGTTGGACATTATATACAGTGTCCATCAGAAGAACAGAGAATCTGAAGACTCTTCAAATGACTGAGCTCTTTGGCATGCTCAAAACCTATGAATTAGAAATGATTCAAGCTAAAGAAAGGAGCTCCAGTTATCAATCAGCTACCACTTCTTCCACCACCACCTCAGCGCTTCACTCTGATCATTCTAGTCCTAGTGCAAGCAACTACTATCCTCCCATTGTTACTCATCCTCAAACACCAACTGCTTCACAATCCAACTCATCACCGTTTCTTCTTGAGGCACCTCCTCAACAGCCAACCTCTACTGCTTTTGTCTCTGACAACTCAAGCAGCATGTACTTCATAAAGGAGGATCTGGAATGCTTTCATCCAGATGATCTTGAAGAAATGGATATTCAGCACTCATATGCCATGCTCTCCCTCAGAGCAAAAAGGTTTTATTCTAGAACCGGGAGATCAGTTCCAAGCAACAACTCAAACACCAGAGTTGGGCTTGATAAAAGCAAGATCCGATGTTACAACTGTAACCAAATGGGTCACTTTGCTAGGGAGTGCAAGGCACCTAAAGCCAATCAGGGTACCAGCCATCAAAGACAAGCTTACCAAGGTCAGCCCAGGCAGCAGCAGCAGCAAGGAACTCCTCCAGCACAAACTGCAGCCTGTGCAAATGTTGGAACTTCAGACTTTGACTGGAGTTTTCAATATGAAGATGTTCCTGCCTCCAACCAAGCACTTATGGCAGACAATGCAGAGATACCACCTCATGTATTTGAACATCTTTGCTCTCAAGCTTGCATTGACAAAGTTTTAGGTTATAGAAAGCATAACCAAAATCTGATAGATCAAAATGAAGAATTTCATCAAATGAAGTCTGAATTCAAAAAGGTCGAAGATACTTACAAAGAAAAAATTAACTGCCTTAAGAAAGAAATTTCTTCATTAAAACATGAACAAACCAATCTAGAAACTCAGATTGATGATCTATTAGTAAAACTTAAAGCTACCAGAGCTGAACTGGCTGAACAGAAAGTCCATGTTGAAAAATATGAATTTTCATCTAAAAAGTTACAAAGATTGTTAGATATTCAAGTCCATGAAAGGGTAAAAACTGGACTTGGATATCATAATGACGAGTACCAGACAGTTCCTCCTCCTGCTGATTATGTTGCCATTCACCAACCAAGCTTCAATACTGCAAACCTTGACATGGCAAACCGAAACCTTGATCCTTCATTGGATGCATGTTTTGTGGAAGACTGCTCCACCTCTTCAGAATCTGAGTCAACCTGCTCAGACCACTGTGAAACTAGTGCAGTCCCATCTGCTCCTCTCTCTGAAGCCGGTTGTCCTGTTGTTACTTCAACCATTCCAGCTCCCATTCCATTCAAACAAATCAAGATTAGCTATCCTCCAGGTGGAAGAAAGCTAATCATTGAAAAGGGAGAGACATCAGGTTTTACCAACCCCAAATCTCAGTCAAAGTCAAAGGCGTTTGATGTTTCTCATACACCTGGAGAAAAAGGTCCATATGTTCAAAGGACACTAGAAGAAGCCACCTTTGAACATAACAAAGCTCATCCCTGGAACTTCAAAGATTTGTTTCAAAATAAGAACTATGTGGACTCTCACAGGGACAAGATAGCAGTATCATGCTTTGTGTGTGGCAAATACAATCACACTGCCAGCACCTGCTTTCACTACCGTGAACACCAAAGAAACTCAAAGCAGCATGCCTTTGAGAAAACAAACAGAAACAAACAGGTGAGAAGCTATGATGCAAAGGCAACAAAGTTCATAGAATCTCTATCCCCTCAAAGAGTGAAGATGCAGAAACCTCAACAAACTTGCATCATATGTGGGGAATCAAACCACTTTGCCGCAACATGCAAGTTCAACCCTTTTAACCTAGTTGCAAATCATTCATCTGTGTTCAACCCATCAGCAGCAAACAAAATCGCTGCTGATAGAGTAAAGTCCAGGAAACAAAAGGCAAAGTCTCCAGCAGCAAAAGTCTCTGCTGCTGATAAAGCAAAATCAAAAACAACGGCATCAGCAGCAAAAGTATCTGCTGCTGACAAAGCAAAAACTGCTACTGCTCCAGCAAAGCCCTCAGCAGCAAAATCAGCTGCGGATAAGCTAAAATTGTCAGCAACAACATCTTCTGCCGATAATGCAAAGAAAGCTAGAAAACCAGCAACACAGCAATGGAAGGCCAAACAATCTCCAAGCATAACTATTGGTTCCATTGACTGCAAGCATGCTGACAATGGCAAATTAGCAACGATCTTCTACAATGCTGCATGCTACAATGATCCTCCCACTAATTAGATATCTTCCATGTGCAGGGACAGCCAGGCAACAAACACAATACTTGGGTGGTAGATAGCGGCTGTTCCAGGCACATGACAAGCAACAGGTCCATCCTCTCAAACTTCAGACATTTCAATGGAGGATATGTTACCTTTGGGAGTGACTCAAAGGGTGAATCTATCACTGGACAAGGAACTGTGTCCAATGAAAGGATGAGTATTGAAAGAGTCAACTATGTTAAAAACTTGACTTCAATCTCATGAGTGTTTCCCAAGTATGTGATCAAAAGCATTGGATGCTCTTCACTGACAAAGAATGTTTCGTGTTAGCTCCTGGCCTATCTAAACCTCCTCCAGAGAAGATTCTCCTAACTGCTCGTAGAAAGGACAACTTATATGTGCTTGACATGAATGAAGCCACTCCATCTGGTAGTGTTTCATGTTTTCTGTCAAAGGCATCAGTTGATGAATCCGCTCTCTGGCACAGGAGGTTAAGCCATGTTAACATCAAAACAATCAATAAATTAGTGAAGGACAATCTTGTCAGAGGGCTTCCTGACAAAGAATTCCAGCTAGACGATCACTGCATTGCCTGCTTGAAGGGAAAACAACACAAGAGTTCCCACAAGCCCAAGACATTGAACACAAATGACACCCCTCTCCAGCTACTGCATATGGATCTCTTTGGTCCTACGAATGTCATGTCAATGGGCAAAAAGTCCTACTGTCTGGTGATAACTGATGACTTCTCCAGATTCTCATGGGTATTCTTCCTAAGAACAAAAGATGAAACTGCTGAGATTCTCAAATCCTATATTCTTAGGGTAGAGAATCAAAGCAATCTGAAGGTAAAGATCATAAGGTGTGATCAGGGAACAGAGTTCAAAAATCACACTTTGAACAGTTTCTGTGAGGGCAAGGGCATTGAAAGGCAATACAGTGCTCCAAGAACCCCTCAACAAAATGGGGTTGCTGAAAGAAGAAATAGGACTCTGATTGAATCAGCAAGATCTATGCTAGCTGACTCAAAGCTGCCCCTTACTTTCTGGGCGGAAGCAGTAAGCACAGCTTGTTATGTGCAGAACAGAGTCCTTATTGTTAAGCCTCTCCAGAAAACACCCTATGAACTATGGCTCAAAAGAGTTCCCTACATTGGCTTCTTGAAGCCCTTTGGATGTCCATGTACCATCCTCATCACACATGGAGTTCTTCCTAAATTCGGTGCAAAGTCTGATGAAGGTTACTTTGTGGGTTACTCCTCTCAATCAAAGGCCTACCGAGTGTTCAATTCTAGGACTCGGATTATGGAAGAATCTGCTAATGTGGAATGCAGGGAACACGTTGTCTGTGAACAAGGCAAAGGTCCTAACTGGCTCTTTGATATTGACTCCTTCACCCAGATATTTGAGCCTCTCATCTTCTCAAATATGGAGTCTTCCTCTTCAAGATCAACATCTTCTGCCTCAACCTCCTCTCCTGACTACAGATTGGATTTTCCCAGTCCCTACATCAGGATGAAAAGACCGTCCATTGATCCTCCATCAGTGGCAGAAGCTATTGAAGCTAGTACAGGTGAAGCCGGTACTTCCAACACCACAAGCAGCAATCTCTCTGACCAAGAAATCTTTAATGAAGTCTCCTCAATCCATGCTGAAGAGGCCTCTGATGCTAACACTGCTGACAATGTGGAACACAATGATCAGAACCTTCAAGCTCCTCTCCTCACAACTGAAGACAATCCTGATCTAAACCAAAGTAATCTTGAAGAGGGAATTCGGCTGGATGTGATACCAGCTCAGAGAATAAACAAAGAGCATCCTCTGGAAAACATCATTGGCCAGGTCCACACAGGTATCCAGACAAGAAGTAAGTCTCATGAAGCCAACATTTGTTTGTTCTCTTGTTTTCTATCTCAGGTGGAACCCAAGAAGATTGATGAAGCTCTCAAGCACAACAGCTGGATTGAAGCAATGCAGGAAGAATTGCTCCAATTCAAAAGACAAGATGTTTGGAAGCTTGTTGATCTTCCACCTGGTCAAACATCCATTGGAACAAGATGGGTCTTCAGAAACAAGCAAGATGAAAGGGGCATCATGGTCAAGAACAAAGCCAGACTGGTAGCTCAAGGTTACACTCAAGAAGAAGGCATTGATTATGATGAAGTCTTTGCTCCTGTTGCCCGTCTGGAAGCCATCAGAATCTTTCTGGCATATGCAGCATCCAAAAACTTTATGATCTATCAAATGGATGTGAAGAGTGCCTTTTTGTATGGGAAGATTGGTGAAGAGGTCTATGTCAAACAGCCTCCAGGCTTTGTGGATCCTGCACATCCAAATAAGGTCTTAAAACTGGACAAAGCTCTCTACGGCTTACACCAAGCCCCAAGAGCCTGGTATGACACTTTATCTGGATATCTACTTAGCAACAACTTCAGAAGGGGGGCCATTGATTAGACACTTTTCATCAAAAATGAAGGGGGAGAAATTTTGTTGGTCCAGATTTATGTTGATGACATTATCTTTGGATCTACAAGAAAGAAACTCTGCAAAGACTTTGAAGTTCTGATGCATTCCAAATTTGAAATGAGTTCAATGGGTGAACTAAATTTCTTTTTAGGACTTCAAGTCAAACAGGTACCAAATGGAATCTTCATAAGTCAATCCAAGTATGTCAAAAGCATCTTGGAGAGGTTCAAAATGGCTGACTGCTCTGCTGCAAGAACTCCTATGCAAGTGCACCATCAATTATCTCCGGATAAAGAAGGACAAGACACTGATCAACATCAGTACCGAGCAATGATAGGGTCTCTCATGTATCTCACTGCCTCAAGACCAGATATCATGTTTGCAGTTTGTCTCTGCGTAAGATTTCAAGCAGCTCCAAAAGTGTCTCATCTTCAAGCTGTCTAAAGGATCCTTAGATACCTAAAGGGAGCTCCAAAACTTGGGCTATGGTATCCAAAGAATGGAAATGTAAATCTCTATGCCTACACTGACAGTGACTATGGGGGTTGTAACTTGGACAAAAAGTCCACATCAGGGGGATGTCAATTTCTGGGAGGAAGGCTCATCTCATGGAAATGCAAAAAGCAAACATGTGTCTCTACTTCAACAGCTGAAGCAGAATACATTGCAGCTTCAAGCTGCTGTGCTCAGGTCATCTGGATCCAAAATCAAATGCTTGACTATGGAATGACCTTCATGCAGACTCCAATTCACATTGACAACATGAGTGCTATCTCTATCACGAATAATCCAGTGCAGCATTCCAAGACTAAGCACATTGACATCAGGTATCACTTTATCAGGGATCAGGCTGAGAAAAAGAGAATTGTCCTATCCAAGGTTCACACAAATGAGCAATATGCTGATTTGTTCACTAAACCTTTTGATGAAGCAAGATTTCGATATCTAGTTGAATCAATTGGCATGATGAACTTTGAATAGGACATGTCTCTAATTTTTATCTTTCCTTGTAAATATGTCTATGTTTTGTTCTTAATAAAAGGTTATAGTCAGCAGCACCTTTTTCACTGCTGACAGTTTTACTCTTCAGCAGCAAAACCTTTGCCACTGATCGCTTTAAATTATCAGCAGGAACAAGTTTCCTGCGGACAGCTTTAAGGCGGTCAGCAGCAACCTTTTTGCTGCGGAATGAATACAACTGTCAGCAGCACCCAAATCTGCTGCTGAAAGACTTCACTATCCGCAGCAACCAAGTTTGCAGCGGATAGCTCACCATCGGCAGCAACCAAGTTTGCTGCTGATGGGTAAAACATGGTTTACAGCTGTAAAAGTAAATATCGCCAGTCTTTACCATGACTGCTCGAGTGGTTTACAGCTGTAACAATGAAAAGTGAAACAGGTTGTACTGTACAAGTAAAGTTGCTTTTTCTTCGCCTGCCGTTATATCACAATCTCAAACGTTCCCACAACCTCTTCATATTCAATTTTAAACCTATCTCCCATCACTTTCTCTCCCGTCCCCACAGCATTCAAAGCCCTAAACATTTATCCACCATTCAAACACCCTTCTCTCTTCCCTCCAAATCCATAACTATGGCAGAGACATAAACAACCCAAACGACAAGTTTTCCCCATATCACAACCTCACAGCATGCCTAATAAAGGGTAAGAAATCCGAAGGATTCGATGATATGATCGACTTCCTTTGTCGGTCCAAAATCAACCATGCCCTAACAGTCAACCCAACCATTTATACTTCCCACATGGAAGATTTTTGGAGCTCTGCCGTGTATTCTACTGACCAGGGCACTCCCCAAATCAGTGGCACAGTAGACGGCAAGGAAATCATTATCTCTGAAGCAAAGCTCCGCCAACACCTCAAGCTTCAAGATGAAGGGGACGCCATCTCTTACCCCAGAGACGTATACATGAGGACCTTTGTATCCATAGGGTACACTGGGAATCAAACAGAGTATACGATAGAGAAGGCACTCATGGGTCCCAAATGGAAGTATCTTTGTCACACTCTTCTCCAATGCATATCCCAGAAAAGGAGTGGCTGGAACCAACTTAGCTCCGGACTTGCGTCGGCAATTCACGGTATGATAACTGGGGAGGGTTTCAATTTTTCCCACCTCATTCTTGAAGGTTTGAGATACAACCTTCAAGAAGGGGTGAAATCTCAGTTCTTTATGTACCCAAGATTCTTGCAGGAAGTGTTCAACATTGAGCACCAAGATCTTTCAAAAACTGCAAGAATCTATGTCATGCTGGGACATAAGAACAACATTTTTCAAAGCATGAGAACAGTTTCATCAAATTTCTCAGGGGCCGACGTTCCATTGTTATCTACAATGCTGAACGTACAAAGTGCCCAGGGTGACAGTTCAGCAAACCCAGCTGATACTGATCCCACACCCTCCACCTCACTGCCACAAACTCAAACTACTGTTTCCCTTGATCGAACCCCTGTGCATTCTACTGAGGATGCACAGGCACATACATTACTCACCCACAGTTTGATTGCTCAACCGAAACACAGGGCCCCGGTTGCAGCCAAATATACAAGGAAAAGGGGCAAGAGAACTCCTTCTTCTCTTGCCTCCAAGGCCCAAACCCAAGACAACATCCCTCACTCAGAATCACAACATTTTAGTGAGAATATCATAAGGGAAAGCTACACTGCTAGGGAGACTCCTTCGAAACTCTCTCTATTAGGATTAGGATCACTTCCCGGATCCATAGAACAGCCCTTTGAGCCATTCCTATCTTCCTTGAACTTAAATGTGGAGGAACCTGACCAAAGTGATGTACCTTCTCCAACTACCACTATCAAGGAGGTACTGATTGGTCTTGCTTCCGAAACACCCAACCCCAGTTCTTCACCCTTGAAGGTCCACTCTAGGAGTATCGAAAGAATGGATGTGGAAGAGGCTGTCACTACTACTGGTCCATCACATGACCAGGAGGACAGTGACAACATCTTTAAGACCTCAACCACGGCAACTCATGGTGAGGGTGTTTCCTTGGAAACTACCCTCACTGAGAGGAATCCCAGGCGCCAAGAAACCACGGGTGATGGGGATGCTGAGGCTCGGCCTACGGCCCCATCTGGGTCCAAGGATTCCACAACTGTGGATGAGGACAGACTGAAACTTCATAACTTGGAATTGACGGCCAGGGTAGCTATGCTAGAGGCTGAAATGTTCAAACTAAGACACCAAGTCGCTATGCATGAAGCCCATCAATGCCCTACTTTAGCCACTCCCTCTCTTGTATCAGTAGGCACCCAAACAGATGCTTACCTGTCTGCTGATGCAACCAAAAAGGGGGAGATGGTTTCTATGGAAGAAGATAAAGACAGTCTTGACGACTGGATTCAAGAGCAGGTTGTACTTCAAAGCTCACTATTCAAGCCTGCGTTTGTACAAATTCATGACTTGCCAGCCACAGATAACGAAGACGAAGAGAAATCTGAAGACTGGAAGTTGGTCGTCAGGGCTGTCGATGAAATGCTGAATGGTACTGAAGACACAGAATAACCAAATACACCATTCAGCATCATTCCTGAAGCAGCAGCCATCATTGGTCAATCCTCTACCCCCCAACTACTCAGATCATCAAAGAAGCTAGAATTTGATTCCATTCTAGCTTGGGGGTATGATGGATCAGCTGAGAGGTTTTGGATTGGATGGGAGTTCAGCGGAGTAGAAGAGCTGAACTGGAACTCTCTCAATACCCTCCAAGTCCTACAGCTATACGTATCAAACTGCATCAACAACTCAGCAGATCTCTCAGCAGAACTTGCCATTGGCAGGTTCTACGACCTGATGGAGGATAATCTACCCAGGTTCCAAAGATTCCTACAAGCAGCACATCGGGTAGCTTATCCTGAATCCTCGGCGGCCGCAGAACGGAGACTGACTCCTAGCAATCTTGAAATAACAAGGAGCAGTCTTCTCCCTGAAGAAGAAGTTCTGGGCCTTCGAAGATTCCTGTATGCCTTCCTGGTCAAGGACCTGGACGTGCTAGGTTGGGTGAGCACTAAGTCACTTGACCACACTCTTCTGCTCAGCAACGGCTCCTCTCTCATCATCAACACCAGGAACATCCTTCAGCTGCCCTCAGACTTCCTATTCAAGATTTTTCAGCTCAGGGCAAACATCCGCAACGTCAACTCTCTTGAAAGCCAGGCAATGATAGCTACTGTCAGAGCCCATATTGAAGAAGAAGGACTGATTCCTCAGGAAGAGTCTGTGTCAACTTCTGATGCTGACTCCAACTCAGATACTCCACAAGTTGATATCACATCTGCAGCTTTTGGCGCAAGATCTTCAATTAGGGATCAACTGAGAGAAATAGAAGGTCCTGAGTATCAACTTGATGACCATACCTTGTCAATCCCTCACCTTGCCAATGAAGCCGAGGCTGAGATCCCAACAGCACAACAATCAGCCGTTGCTGTGATCAGTGAAGCCAGAGCAGAGGCATCCAATGTTAATAAAGGGAAGGGCATTATGACAGAAGAGGATGAAGAGAGGTTGCGAAAAGAAAAGGAGGAGAAAGAAGAGAAAAGAAGAAGAAGAGAAGAAGAGGAGATGGCTGACATGAAAAAGGCTCAAGAAAGAAAAACAACCATTCTCCTAAGAGAACAAACCATCCAGCTGTATGCTAGACAGCTGGATAAACTGAAAAGAAAAATTCCTGCAGTCGACCAAGTTGAGAAAGATGAACAACTTGCCAGACAGCTGCAGGAACAGCTTGCCAAGGAAGTAGAAAAAGAGAATGAAAAGAAGAGGAAGGAAGATGCTAAGTTTAGAATCACTGATTCTAAATTAGTAAAAGAATTAAGGGAGGAGTGGACTGAAGCTCTGATCTCTCAAGGTGAGGATGCAGACTACCTTGAAAAACTTTCAAACAAAGAGATCTACAGAGCCTTCATGGGTCAGCAGGGTCAATTGGCTAGCAAGAAAAAGGCTGAAGAAGAAGAAAAAGCCAAGCTACAGTCCAAGAAGACCATTGCACTGAATAAAAGAACCCATGAAGAAAGGAAGGTCATGATTGACTTCCTTAAGGCTAGAGGAGATAGTGGAAAGAGGCTAGGTCCCATGAATTTCATGAATCTGCAAGCCCTCTACTTCAAAGTTAAAAAGGATGAGGAAGAAAGACTAGGGAAGAAGGGCTCCAAGAAAAGGGTACTTATCAAAGAAGAAGAAAAACCAAAGACAAAGAAACCCAAGCCTTCTCCCTCACCTACCTCTTCCTCAGTCCAACATCCTTCCACTCTCCTCCCCAAACCTTCCACTCCTCCACCCAACAAGTCCAAATCATCCCACCCAGCTCCCACTCATCAACAGCCTCCCCTAAAGAAATCCAAATCCTCATCTGAACCTGAAGACTCAAGAAACATAGTTGAATGGGTCTACAATCCACAGGATCAAAGATTTGAGATCTTCAGGGGGAGAACTGAAAGAAGAAGATCTACATACAGGTCTGTTGATGAAGTTCTGCAACTACCAGATTCAGACCTAAGAAGAATTTTGGAGCTGGGTGAAGCTCATGAGCCTGCAAATGAGAGAGGGAAACATCTTATGCTAGCAATCAGACATTACTTCAACCCTAGCAAAGATGTAGTCATGGATATCAAACCACTCAAGTCCCACTCTCCATTTGTATCTTGGTCCTACAAAGCTGATTTGGATGAGTTCACTCTGATTGATGTAAAGAAGCAACAGATGAGATGTTCAAGCAAAGCAATCTACAAAATGCCACACAAAGACATCAAGACTCTGTCTGAACTTCCACTGAACAATCCCAGCAAGGATCCAAGAGGCTATGAGGTTGAAAGGATAGTCAGCCACATGCAAAAGCTTCAGCAGCAAAGTAATTAGAAGAATTTTGGTTGCATCAGTCTAGGGGGAGTTTGTAGAACCAAAGACTGATTGCTACCAAATTATTCTAAGTACAATTGCTGCTGATAGGCTTATCAGCAGCATTCAACACTTGTTGCTGCTGATAGGCTTATCAGCAGCATTCAACACTTGTTGCTGCTGATAGGCTTATCAGCAGCGTTCAACACAAGGTGTTGCTGATGGGCTTATCAGCAGTATTATTCTCATCTCTGCTGCTGATAGCCTTATTCACTGAAGACCAAACGTTGTAGCTGACTATCCATGTGAAGCGCCTCTGACACTTTTCTGCAAAAGCAACTGCCACACTCCAAGCAGAAGGAACCTCAGTGGTGCAGCCAATAAAGGACAATGTCGCGCGTCTCCAAGCATGCAAACAATGATGCCAAAGAAGACGTTTCAATAAAGTTATCTAGATTAGCCTTTGCGTGTAATTTAGATTAATAAACAAGATCAATGGTTTGTGTTAGATCTGATCCTTAGAATCAAGGGTTTGTCTTGATTCTAATTTACTATATATATCTTGTAAACACTTCAAACAAAGTGTGTCTTTTTAGTGCCTTGATAGTGCTTCTTGATAGTGTTTTACATATAAACTTGTAATCTCAGAAGTTTAATACAACAGTGCATTTATCAGTATTCTTGCTGTTTACTTGTTTACTTTGTTGGTTGCTATTGTTTCCGCCAATATCAACTAGAACAGAATCACCTTGTAATCTTACGATCCTACAACGTGTGGGGGATTGACTTTATGGGCCCATTCCCAAATTCATTTGGCAATTTGTACATCTTGGTGGCAGTTGACTATGTTTCAAAGTGGGTTGAAACAAATGCCACCAAAACCAATGACCATTGCGTAGTTTGCAAATTTATGATAGCCAACATTTTCTCAAGATTTGGGCTTCCCCGTGTGATCATAAGTGATGGGGGATCTCATTTATGAACTTTAATTTTGGCAAAATTCTGAAATGCTATGGTGTAGACCACCGGATTGCCACTCCATACCATTCGCAAACAAGTGGGCAAGTGGAGGTGCCCAATAGGCAAATCAAAGAAATTTTGCAGAAAACAGTACGGTCTGACAGCAAGGATTGGTCAAACAAACTAAATGATGCCTTGTGGGCATACCGTACTGCATATAAAACACCTATTGGCACTACACCATACCGGTTGGTCTACGGGAAGGGATGTCACTTACCTGTGGAATTGGCTCATCAAACATTATGGGCTATTAAAAATGTTAATCTTGACTATGATGTTACAGGTAAGCAAAGACAGTTGTGCTTGAGTGAGATGGAGGAATTAATAGATGATGCATATGAGAGTGCTTCTACATACAAAGACAATATAAAGAAGGTTCATGATGCAAAGATCTGATTGAGAACCTTTACGGTTGGGCAAAAGGTGTGGTTATTCAACTCACGGTTGAAACTTTTACAGGGCAAACTGGAGAGTAAATGGACAGGTCCATACTTGGTGACCAAGGTGGGTCATTTAGAAGATGTGGAAATTGAAGACTTATAGGACCATTTAAGGAAAACAGTGAATGGGCACCGTCTAAAGCCACACTTAGAGCCCAATGACATCAACGGTCCGGATAAACAAGTCGAGGTATTGTCCGTGAGCACTCTGGAAGATGGAGACACGTAAGTAGCATCAGGTACACCGCGTCTAGTTGAAGACGTTAAACTTAGCGCTCTTGGGAGGCAGCCTAAGGTATGTTTGTCTGAGTTTGATTTTTAATTAAATGAACTTTGTGGGTGTGTTCCCTGGAAACCCTCACGAGACTAAACTCGTCCACTCGGGCTAGCGAGGGGTTTAAATGGCTTGATGCATATGCTAAATGCATTTGTGATGCCTACGAAAGTGAGTTAGAACTTTATTGCATTGTTTTCTTTGTTTGTATAGTGACCAAGTGTGGGGAAGCCTTTGCGGTGTTTTAGGCTCATCTAAGTGCAATTGAGGGCAATGCACAAGTTCCTGGGGGGTAGGGCACCATGTGTAGAGTTATGTAAATTTTGAAGTTTTTGGGTATGTTTTTGTAGTTTTTCTAAGTTTTGCAGGTGTTCGTGTCGATTTTGGCAAGAAAAATGATGGGGAATCACATTCCAGGTATGTAAGAACATAAACCATGTGTTGGAACAAGTTTTGGAGAAGTTAGAAAAATTTGAGTTTTAAAAGTTGAACTTTTTTCTAAGGCAACAACTCAATTTTTCATCTTAACTTTCTGTCACCACAGGGTCTTCACGCCACACGAAGATCCCTGCCCAATTATTCGCGACATGTGAAGGATTTAGTAATCTGACAGAGTTTTCGGATCTTCACTCCACGCGAAGATCCAGGTCCCTCTTTCGCGACACGCGGAAAAAAATTAATTTTTTTTAATTGTGTGCGCCTGTCTTATCTTTTCTGTTTAATTGAGTCGTGTTGTCGAGTCGATATGATGCTTGTGGTGTGATGTGAGCTTTATTTTGCAGTTTTGGAATTAATTGCCCGTACTCAATCTCCATTCGGGTGGTGATTTCCAACTTTTGCTTGATGTATAAGGCAGCCTGCTTGCATCTGCGGAGCACGATCGCGAATGAAATGCTATACAATCACATATCCAGCTACGTTTTTATTTTTGCATTTTTTCTTTTTGTTTTCAGTTTCTCTTCCTACATTGAAGACAATGTAAAGTTTAAGTGTGGAGAGGGAGACTTTAGTCTAGATTGATAGTTTGAGTCATAAAATTGTTTAAAAATCCATAAAAATTAAAAAAAATTCAAAAATATCTTTGGATTAGAATTTGTACAGCTATATGGGAAATGATAGGTATAATTGCAACCGTGCTTGTGTGTGATTGAATATAATAAATAATAGAAAGCGCGTCTGATTTGTAATGTTTTTGTAGGCCCAACGGACTTAAAGAGCTTAAACATCCTGATAGTTTTTCTAGCGTAATTGAATAAATTAAATCAGGATGTCATGTGGGTTCTGGGTATCGGTAAGGTTGAAACTGTCAATATAGGGTGATAGGTAACACTATAAACAAAAATTTATAAGTTTTTAAAATTACTTGGCACATCACTTTCTTTTTATGAAAATGAATCCGAAAGTTGGTGGCGCCCTTATCCATAATCAATCTTGCATGAGCTTAATTAAATCAATTGAAAGCTTGAGTTTCGCCTACGTGTTACCCTCCGGGATGGTGACTTGGTTGATACACCCATGGGCGGGACTTAAGTAATCAGTTTCTGGATATATGAGTTAGGTTTATGTGTTTCCCTTCGGGATGGCGACTTAAAGGATACACCTCTAAACTGAACCTTATAAACATCATTGCTTACAAACTAAAACCTATGTGTTACCCTTCGGGATGGTAACTTGGGGGATACGCCGCTGGGTGAGGTTTATTCATACTAGTGTTAATCAAAGCTCAAAACATGCATCCATCGATCCATAATTCCATAATTTTCAAAAACAAATAAATTGGTGTTTATAGTGGTGGGAAATCAATAACGTTTAACCCATGCCTAAACATGACCTTGAGATGGGATTAGGCTGAGCTGTAGCTTTCTGAGTGTGAGACCCATAGATACGTTGTTGCTTGGTAATGAATTAGATAATAGATCACAGAATTGGGGGCTCGATAGGTCGGTGGTTAGGTTTAGTCGGATAGAAATACCAATTGTTACAGTTAACACGTGATTATGTTTGAACTATTTGAATGATTGAGATTTGAGAGCTGGTTCCAATTATGATTCCATTGCATAATTCTTTTTCGGACGCAAAAGTGTAAGTGTGGGGATGTGATGTAAGGATAAATAACCCCGGTTTATGTTTCTTATTGTGTTCGTTTTGGTTATTTTAGTGTGTATATTTGTTCGGTTTTATGCGTGTTTATGGTTGTGAGTGCCTCCCAGGTTTTATGTGCTAAATGAGCAGGAAATGGAAGCAAATCAATCGGATGCGAAGCATGGGAATTCAAAAGTCAAAAAGTCAAAGTTTCTTGGAATTTCTGGTCTTCGCGACATGCAAAGACCTGGGGAGCAATGTTCGCGACACGCGAGAAATCAAGAAGGCGCCCCGACTGTTTTGTCCTTCGCGCCACGCGAAGGACTTGGCCAATGGATTTCGCGACACGCGAAGATCTTAAAATACGGGAAAATTAACCTAATTTAGGTTTTAACCATTCTCATCCCCCATTATCATCTATCTTCGATTTCAGCCGTTCTAGAGCTCCAAAGAGGCGATTCCTACTGTTC
The DNA here is from genome assembly GCA_023525975.1 of Smallanthus sonchifolius. Taxonomy (NCBI): domain Eukaryota; kingdom Viridiplantae; phylum Streptophyta; class Magnoliopsida; order Asterales; family Asteraceae; genus Smallanthus; species Smallanthus sonchifolius. The sequence continues at coordinate 17,702,650 of CM042028.1, read as the reverse complement.
TTGAGTCGATTGTTCTTAATCTTTGATGATTATAAGTCCTAGCACATTAGTTTTGATTATTGTTATGAGTATGAGTAGCTAAATCACCCGTACTCTTCTCCGGGTGTAGGGTTTTGTTTGACACTTGTATTTTCTGGAATGATTAGCTTTGGTTTGTAATCTTGATTGGCATGTTAAGCCATATGATTTCATTTATTAATTGAATGCTTTAAAATATTTGTGATGATTTCGAATTATTGTTCAAGTCTCATTAGTCTCAGGTTTCTTTACATCAGGGATATTTTGAGGGTGGAATGATTGTTGGTTAGCATAAATTGACTATGCAGGAATAGGTTTTCTTTACAACGTGTTCTTCCATTTTCACTGAATTCAATTAAACCGTAAGATTATGTCTATGTAATTGCTTTCTAATTAACCGGAAGTGACTCGTGTTTGCAAAACTGAACTCTGGAGAGGATTACCTCTCTCATTATTGTTTTAAATCTAAATCAATGTTTACCATTTTATGTCTTTCAACCATTGTAACAAAGTGACACGTTCCACAAACTCCTCGTGGATATGATACTCTACTTACCCTTACTAGTTAATGTGTTTAAGGATTGTTTTTGACCGACCAAACGACATCGATCAATAATGGAAACTTAGATGCCGAACTATCTTTGCAGAAATGATTACAAAGCTTTCTGAAGTTGTGATCCATCTATACTGGATGGAAAGGAAGGGGTTATTGTTACCTATTGCGGGATAGAAAGAACGAGTGCGGTTATCAACACTAATAAGTGTCGTGATGGAACAATAGCGCGAACCTTTGTTATAGAACCTACTGCCGGTAGAACCACGAAAGTGATAGAAGCGGTAGATGACTGCTTGATAAGATATGAGGGCCATGGAATTCCTAATAGGTTGTCTCTGATAGCCCGATGAGGAATTATTATAGTATTGGGAATAGTTTGGCTCACTGCCAACGAAGCCCTGATAGTATGTAAAAGAAAGACGATTCGTCTGAAAGCTTCTGATGGTAGTCTAATTTCGGTTATGGGGACAAAGAATGTACAGTGTCTAACGTCATCTCGATGATCAAGGTTGAAAGTTTTTACGAGGCGCAGCTACGAGGCTCACTTATCGTACGTCGTTCATGATAAATAGAAAGTTACAGAGTAGAAAGATGTACCCATGGTGTGCGATTTTCCTGAGGTGTTCCTCGCGAACTTGCTTAGGATGCCACCTGATCGGGAGATAGAGTTCAGATAGATGTGACGCCAGGAGCCTATCCGTTGTGAAAGCACCCTATCGGTTAGCTCCATCAGAAATGAGAGAACTAATGAATCAGTAGGAAGAGAATCCAGAGAAAATTTTCATCAGACCAAGCACTTCACGTTGGGTGCTCAGGTTTGATTTGTGAAGAATAAAAATGGTAGCATGCATACGTGCATTTAATACCAAAAGTTGAACCAACGCACAGTAAAGGATAAGTACCCGTCACCAAAGATAGGCAATCTGTTAACCAGTTGTAAGGGGCAAGATGGTTCTTGGAAATTAATCTTAGGCCGGGTTGTCATCAGTTGAAAGTTAGAGAAGATAAAGTATCGAAACCTGCTATTTCATATGCACTATGGACACTACGTGGTTCTCGATATGTCGTACAAATTAACCAATGCTCCCGCGACATTTATGGAATTGATGAACAGAGTCTATCGTCCAGTGTTGGACCAGTCAGTGATAGTATCAGTGTTGGACCAGTCAGTGATAGTATTTATACATGATATTCTAGTCTACTCGAATAGTGAAGGCGATCATGTCTGTCATCTCAGAGAAGTATGGAGACCTTATGGAGAGAGGCGCCTTATGCAAGGTTTTCTAAATGCATCTATTGGCTTAAGAAAGTTCAAGTTCCTAGGTTATGTTATTAGCTTGCACGGAATCTTGGTAGACACAAAAGGAGATAGAAACAGAAACGGAATAGAACATCCCAAAGACGACGACCGTGGTTCGGAATTTCTTGGGAGCTTACAGAATACTAATGGAGATTCGTTTAAGATTTCTTAGAAATAGTATCGCCGTTGAAAAGCTAAACCGAAATAGGGGTAAAGTATGGGTGCGATCCAAACCATGACAGTGCTTTTGAAAAGCTAAAGGAGAAATTCCCAGTCTTGGCCTTACCAAAGAGCAACGAGGACGTGGCGGCCTATATCAGTATTACGGGACAAGGTTCGGGTTGTGTCCTTATGCAGAAGGGAAGAATGATTGCTAATGTGTCACGATGGTTGAGGGAACACGAAGTGAACTACCTATCACATGATTTAGAGTTTGTTGCAGTGATTGTTGCGCTAAAGATATAGAGACGTTATATCTGTGGAGTTGAGTGCACCACATGTTATGAACACAAGAATTTGGAAGCCTTACTTCGAGTAGAAAGAGCCTAGTATGAGACAGAGACGGTTATTAGAACTATTAAAGGATTTTGATTGTAAGATCCTATATCAACCGGGAAAAAGGGAAATGTGGTTGCAGACACCCTAAGTTGAAAGGAGGGACAAACTCCTATTATGGTGAAAGTATGGCGGCTGGTGATGACACCAGATTTCATGATGGAAATAGAGAAGACGCAGACTGAGATACTCAAGGGAGAAAATCTAAGGGAAGAAGGAAATACGGGCCAGCAAGGGAGCTTAGAAAGTAACACAAATAGTGTGAGGACCAATTTGGACGATGATGGATACCCAAGTGATGTGGACTTAGGGCCAAAGTCTTTGACAAAGCCCATAAGTCTCGCCACTCTATCCACTTGAGGACTACATGATGCAATAGGATCTGAAGAGAGAATACTAGTAACTCAACGCGAAGATTGATATAACAGAGTAGATGAATAAGAGCCTGACTTGTGCGCAGGTAAAGGCCGAACACCATAGTCCGTGTAGTAGAAATCCAACCCTTAGATATACCAGAATGAAGATAAGAACACATTACAATGGTTTTCATAACCAAGCAACCTGACACAGCTAAGGATTATGATACCATAAAAGTAATCGTAAACCGTTTGATGAAGAACGCTCACTCCTAACAATTCGTGAGGCATTTTCTTCAGAGGAGTTAGCCAGAGTATTCATTAGGGTGACGTGCACGACATTAGGTACCATTGTCAATTGTAACTGGCCGAGACACGCGATTCATATCGAGGTTCTGAAAAAGATCTCATGAATGAATGTGCACGAAATTGAAAGTCGGTGCGAGATTGAAAATCAGCACATGTACAAATTATAGAAATCAAGGTAGGTAACAATTTGAACTACATTGAAGAGCACGTGGAAATCCTAGACAAGAAGGGAAAACGTTTACGCAACCATGTAATCCGACAAGTTAAATCACAGTGGGAAAATTGAAAGAGATCAAAAGCTACATGAGAAGCCGAAGCATAGATGAGAGAATCATACCGTCAACAGTTTTACATATAACATGTTTCGAGGATGAAACCTTTTGTAAGTTGGGTAGACTTGTAACATCCCATTTTCATAAACAAGAGGATAAGCATGAAATTGTAATTATTGTAACATCTGGGGTTAAAAACGTAAAAGGAAGGACAAAACTTGGAGGGGAAGATATGTTTACATTAGTAGGCTTTAAAAAGGTGCAACCCACCTCATTTCTCCCTAATATTTCGGCCAAGAGGAAAGAGGGGAAAATCCCGTTTTTTAGGGACACAGCCACGGAAAAATGGCATCTCCCAGAGAACCGACCGTCGGATCATCCTCAAATTTTTACTGGAGCTTCCAGCATATAGACGGAGATATCCAACGATCAATTCTTGATTTAAAGGCCTGAAAGTCAGACGTTTAAGGCACTGAACAGAACAGTGCGCTGGAGGATTTTTCGACGACTGTTTACGTTTCCGGTGACAGCGGAGGTGGTTTACGGCGGCGGCTAAGTGGGGATCTGGTAGATCTTGGTGAGACGGTTCCGAGGACACCTGAATTGGATCAATCGGACACCGTTTGATATGGTTTCAAGCTACTCGTATGTGGATCTAGAAACTTGCAAAAATGGGATTGAAAAGGTAACAAATTTACTTCAAGTTTACATTTTTAGGAACATGTTGTGTATGATTTAAGGATATATGATGATTGTAAGAGACTCCGGATATAAAAGTTGTGATTTTTGGATCAAAACGAAGAATTTGGCCAAAAACGATTGAATCGTCCGAAAATGTGATGAATGGTCCGAAAACTTTGGCCGTCCGAAAAGTATTTCGGACACAAGAAGTTTTCAGACAAAATGCTTACGAACGAAATAGTTTTCAATCAAAATGGATTTCGATCGAAATAGTTTTCGGACAATAATGTTTTCAAATGAAATAGTTTTTCAGACAAAATAGTTTTTCAGACATAATGTTTTCAAAGGAAATAGTTTTTAGTCGAAAAAGATTTCGAACAAAATAGTTTTCGGGCATGAAGTTTTCGAACGAAATAATTATGGGAGAAGAGACATTTCGAACGATTAGTTTTCGGTCGAAAAAGATTTCGGACATTGAGTTCTCGGACAATACAACTTAGTATTAATTTGTCTAGTTCGTAACTCTTAAACAGATTCTTTAGCCTCCACCTAGCCTGGAGTCTTGCTGAGTGAGTTAACCCATAAGAAAGTCAGGTGAGTTCAAGAATCTCTATTTTTACTATTTTAGGGTGGTGTGCATACTCAAGAATTAGACGTTTATAATAAATAAACTTTATTACTTAAACGTTTACAAAGAAAGACAAGAACAATAACGGTTTATGTAATTGAACGTTTTGTAAGAAAGAATGATAAGGATAGTAACGGTTCATGTAACCGAACGTTTTGTAAGAAAGAAAGATAAGAAAGATACATTTTATGTAACCGAATGTTTTGTAAGAAAGATACGTTTTATATAACCGAATGTTTTGTAAAAAAGAATGATAAGAAAGATACGGTTTATATAAACGAACGGTTTGTAAGAAAGAAAGATAAGAAAGATATGGTTTATATAACCGAACGTTTTGTAAGACAGAAAGATAAGAAAGATACGGTTTATATAACCGAACATTTTATAAACGAAAGTTAAGATAAGATAATGGTTTATTTAACTAAATGTTTTATAAACAAAGAGAATAGAATGGTTTATTTAACTATATGTTTTATAGACAAAGAGAAGAGAATGACTTATTTAACTATATGTTTTATAAACAAAGAGAACATAATGGTTTATTTAACTATATGTTTTATAAACAAAGAGAACAGGATGGTTTATTTAACTATATGTTTTATAAACAAAGAGAAGATAATGGTTTATTTAACTATATGTTTTATAAACAAAGAGAAGATAATGGTTTATTTAACTATATGTTTTATAAACAAAGAGAAGAAGAATAAGTCAAATACATTGTCTAATCTGTCAGAGTATGCGACCTAGAAAAGAAAAGACTTGGGGTAGTAGCGTAGTCCTAGTGTCTAGTGCTACCCTAAGCATATTAGCAAGTCTTGAGGTAGTAGTATGGTCCTTGAGGCTAGTGCTACCCGAAGCCGATGTTGCGTCATGGACAGAGACCATGACGTACCATGAGAACAATCAGGGACAATGCTCGGAAGGGCATTGTAACGAGAATGTTGTACAATTGGTAGAAATGGGTGACGACGGTTACCTGAGAAGTCCCTCGTGGACACAATTGTGAGTATCGGCCTCTGGACGATGAGTCTTAGCGAATAATACTCGCTGAGAAGTCCTTTATGGACACGAGAAGTCCTTGTTGGACACTAGAAAGAGAAAGAAACAGATTGTAGACTATAAATGTATGACTTAACAAGAAAGAGCATAGAATAACTAAGTATCAATTTACATGTAGTATTGTGATGTATTTTACTTAGTAGTATAAAGAATGTTTTTCATTAAATGAGTTTTTATATGATTAACAAGAGAAAAAAATGTTTCTATGCTAAATGATATAAACTTGAACTCACCAGCGTTAGCTGACTATTTTAGTATGCACATTAGGTAGTAAAGGAAAGAGAAACATATGAAGCCGCGAGGGCTTAGAAGAAGATGGTTGGATGACTGCTGCTGACAAGAAGACTAACAAGAAGACTGACATCCCCATTATTAGATTATGAATGTGAAAAATGTTATATTTTAAAGTTTTTGTTAGTTCTGAATTTTGTACAAGACTTTTGTTGTTAATGTTTAATGATTAATTCAAGGTTTAAGAACTATGTTTATGCTATGTTTGCCAACTATGAGAGGTACCCGGTTGGGTCCTTTCATCTGAAGCCAGGGAAAAAGTCAAGAAAAGCTTCAAGAGCAAGGGCAAAGGCAAAGCTGTTGCCAAGAAGCCTCTAAAGGATGTCAAGTGTTTTCATTGTGATGAAGTCGGACACTGGAGGAGGAACTGCCCAAAGTATATAGCCGAGTTGAAGCAGAAAAAGTCTGCTGGAGGACAGTACTCAAGTATGTTCTTTATTGAGATCTTCTCTTTGTCTAGAAAATCTTAGGTGTTTGACACTGGATGTGGTTATCACATTTGTAATGATTTGTAGGGACTAAAGAATGTTAGGAGGCTGAAGCAAGGTGACCTAGAGCTCCATGTGGGAAATGGACAAAAGGTTGTTGTGAAGGCTGTAGGAGAATACAATCTTTTACTTCCTTCTGGTTTAGAACTTGTTTTGAACAATGTTTGTTTCATTCCTAATTTGATTAGGAATATTGTTTCAGTATCCGCTTTGCCAGAACAAGGATTTAATTATGCTTTTGACATTGATTTCATTTCTGCATATTTGAATGGTTTGTTTTATTTTTCTGCAAAGCCCCATAATGGAATCTATGAGATAGAAGTCCATGATAATAACGTTCTATTTAATATCTCCTCCAAACTACGAAATGTGATTTCAATGATACATATCTCTGGCATTGTAGACTTGGAAACATAAACAAGAATCGCATGAAGAAACTCCAGACCGCCGAAATTCTGAATTCTACTAGTCAAGAGTCATTTGATGATTGCGAAGTGGAAAGCTAACCAAGGCTCCTTTTACCGGTATCAGTCAAAGGGCCAAGGATCTGTTAAGACTTGTACATAATGATGTGTTTGGTCCATTCAGAACAATGTCTAGAAGAGAAGAGAGATACTTCGTGACATTTACTGATGACTTCGGTAGATATGGATATGATTATCTTATGAAGCATAAACATGAAACGTTTGAAATGTTCAAAGAATACCAGAACGAAGTACAAAATCAGCTTGGTAAGATGATTAAGATGCTTCGATCTGATCGAGGTGGTGAATATCTTAGTCAAGAGTTTGACGAACATCTAAAGAAATGTGGGATCATTTCTCATCTTACTCCACACCACAACTCAATGGTGTGTCCGAAAGGAGAAATCAAACCCTATTAGATATGGTTCGATCTATGATGTGTCGTACAAACCTCCCACGCTCCTTCTAGAGTTTTGCTCTCGAGACTGCCACAAGAATCATAAATCTAGCTCGTACAAAGAAGGTGGACAAGACGCCTTATGAGATATGGCATGGGGAGAAACCCAAAGTGTCATACCTTAGGGTTTGGGGATGTAACACATATGTTACAAGTGAATCTACGGATAAGCTAAATCCTCGTGGCGATAAAGTTATTTTCGTCGGATACCCTAAAACAATTGGTTACTACTGCTACAATCCTGCTGAAAACCGAGTTTTCATTAAACGCGGGGCTACTTTCTTGGAGAAAGAACTTCTTGCAAGAGGGATTGGAGATAACCGTGTGGATATAGATGAGATCCAAGAACCACAAACTGAACATGCCGTTCAGCAGGAGACTGCTGAAACTGAATCTAGAAATGTTCAAGATTCAACTGTGACACAAGCTGTTCGCAGAAGTGCTAGGGATCGTCATGAACCCGACCGGTATATCGGGATTCACCAGATTGACGACATCCTGATAGTTGATCAGGCTGAGTTCACTAGTTACAAATCTGCAATCTTAGAATTTGAATCTAAGAAATGGCTTGAAGCCATGAATGTTGAAATCCAATCCATGTACGACAACCATGTATGGGACTTGGTTGACCTTCCTCCCGGAAGTCGGACCGTAGGAAGCAAGTGGATTTTCAATAAGAAAATCAACATGGATGGGAATGTGCAAACCTTCAAAGCAAGGCTGGTAGCAAAAGGCTTTACTCAGACTCAAGGAATTGATTATGATGAAACCTTCTCGCCAGTAGCCATGCTTAAGTCTATTAGGATCTTGCTTGCCATTGTCATGTATTATGACTACGAGATATGGCAAATAGATGTCAAAACCGCATTCCTTAATGGGCATCTTACTGAAGATGTCTATATGGTTCAACCAGAAGGTTTTGAGGATCCAGAGAATCCTAATAAGGTATGCAAGTTAAACAAATCCATTTATGGATTAAAACAGGCATCCAGAAGCTGTAATCTTCGCTTTGACCAGAAAATCAAAGAGTTTGGTTTTGTCAAGAACGAAGATGAACTGTGTGTCTACAAGAAGGCAAGTGGGAGCCATGTGACTTTTCTGATTCTGTATGTAGATGACATACTACTCATTGGAAACCATATCCCTATGCTAAAAGACGTAAAGTCTTGGCTGGGTAAATGTTTCGTAATGAAATATCTTGGTGAAGTTGCTTATCTCCTGTGAATAAAGATCTATAGAGATAGATCAAAGTGGCTTATAGGTTTAAGTCAAAGTACATACATTGATAAAGTCGTTCGATGCTTTTTCATGCAAGACTCTAAGAGAGAGTCTTTACCTATGGCACATGGAACCATGCTGAATAACAAACAGTGCCCTCAGTCTGACGAGGAAAAGAAGAAAATGGAAAGGGTTCCATATGCTTCTGCAATTTGTTCCATCATGTATGCCATGCTAGCGTATCGTACGCTTTAAGCATGACAAGCCGATATCAACAGAATCCTGGTGAGAGTCACTGGATAGCCGTGAAGAACATCCTTTAGTACTTGAGAAGAACTAAGGACATGTTTTTGATATATGGAGGACTGGAAGAAGAAATAGTTGTTAAATGTTACATTGATGCTATCTTCCACTCTGATCAAGATGATTCTCGATCTCAAACGGGATTTGTATTTGTTATGAATGGTGGTGCGATCACTTGGAAGAGTATTAAGCAAAGTGTTGTTGCTCAATCTACCACCGAATCAGAATACATTGCCGCTTTGGAAGCTGCAAAGGAGGCTGTTTGGATGAAGAAGTTCATTGCTGATCTCGGAGTAATGCCTAGCATTCAGAAACCAATCGAGATATTGTGTGACAATACTGGTGCCATTGCTCAAGCTAAGGAACCAAGGTCACACCACATCACGAAGCACATACTCATAAGATTTCATTATATCCGGGATATATTAGAACGGGGAGGCATCGTGTTAAACAAAGTTCACACGGATCAGAATCTAGCCGACCCGTTCACTAAGCCTATGCCTCATTCTAAACATGAGGAGAATGCTGACAAGATAGGCTTTAGATTTGCTAGATAGTGGGTTTGATCTGTATTTAGTATTTGGTGTTTTTCGAACAATACAGTTACATTAATTTTTATATTTGATTTAATGGTTAAATACATTATAAATAGATGTTACTGTGTTCGATAGTTTATACGTTTTAGAAATCCTTGAATATATTTTCCTCTAAATGTCCGTAGTCGATCAGATTCATGGGAATCAATCTAAACGTAAGACTACTGTGAATCGGATGGTTGGTTCATTGTGAATGAAAGAGCAAGAAGTTAGAAACCACATTCACAGATAATTATTAGAGAATAATTATTGGACGTAACTCGTTTCAAAACTATCTTCATGGATCAATGTCTTGAGATGTTTTGAATTAAGTAAGATCTGTCGATCGTCGACCCGAGGCACATACTAGAACTAACTCTGCCTAAAGTTTATTCTTTGATCTTATCTAGCGTTGTACCTTAACAGGCAGTAATAAGGGGGTATGATCAGGAGTAATCTGAAGTTTAGTAGGAGTTGTACGTGGCCAAAGGAATTCTGTTCTTCTTTAATTAGGAGTTGGACATTCTGGCGCCCTCATTGATTCAAGCTGGTGTAAAACGCATGGCCATGCTCAAATTAAAGAGTAGTTTGTTTAGACCATTTTGATATGGAGAACGAGAACAAGAATAGTTGAACATTATATGAGAAGTGAATTATATCCATGTCTCATGTTCCACGAATGCCCAAAACAGAAAGGATACATATGCTTACTAGGACTGTTAGACTTGGTAGAGTAAGGTTACTTGTACACAAGGAAATAGTTTGACGATTGTAATACGCCATACCTTGCTAGGGGCAGTGAGATGCAGCTAGGCGTCCTTCACTATCGACGTTGAACCAATTAATTAATGATTCGAACAAGTGGGAGATTGTTGGATATATGATGCCTGAATATAAATTAAGTCAACGTTACTAACATGGTACGATCTAAAGAGTTACACCTTAGGCAACGAACAAATACATAATATTTAAATGTTAAATATTATGATTCACGAAAGACGGATTTATTAAACAGTGGATTAATATTTAGAGAGATATTTATCAGTGATTGAGTTAATTAATTATTTAGTGAAATAATTATTTATGGGGAATAAATGTTTAAAGTGTTAAACATTTAAAGATTAGATTTTTACTGATTATTTATAAATATAACATTAAAATCAAACCAAAACCCTAATCTCCCTTACCTCAAAATCGGCGCCCCCCTTCTCCCTTGTGAGTTCCGACTCCACCACCACCATTGTGCGCTGCCGTGAAGCCGGCCACCACCGCCGCTAGCCACCGTCGCACACCACCGCCGTGATCGGTTCCCCCTGGACAACTCGTGTGACGTTTTGTTGCAGTTTTCGTGTACGTGTCATCTAGCGTGACATTCGTTGTACTTAGGTGTTCTGATATGGTTATCGTCAAAGGTATTATCCTAGAACACCCTATGGTTGGTTTATGTAATATTGTTTATACGCTTGTAATCGGATCACTCACAGGAATCCAGATCTTATATGTTTAGTACCGTAAATCGCTTACGTTAAATTCATCTAATTTATTTATTTAATATGTTTAAATAATTATTGTTTTTAAAAGTTAAAAACTTGTGTTTGATTCCCAACATACTTGTCGTACCCCTCACTGAAAAAATAACTTTTAAACTTGTCATTTTACACCCTTTGAAAAATTATTATTTTTAAAACCGTTATTTTAAGTTTAAAATCACTTTTTATAAAATAAAACATATACTCCTCCCCCCTCCTACTTGTCGTACCCCTCCTCATTTTACCCCCTTCGAATAAACATTATTTATAAAACCATTTTTTTAAGTTTAAAAATTTTCTATAAAACGGGTTAGGTCATACATATCCCCCATCCTACTTGTCGCACCCCCCCTAAAAAAATAATTTTTAAACTTGTCATTTTACCCCATTCGAAAAATTATTATTTCTAAAATCATTTTTTATAGTTTAAAAACACTTTCTATAAAATAAAATGTATACCCCTCCTCCTCCTACTTGTCGTACCCCCTCCTACTTATCGTATCCCCTCCTCATTTTACCTCATTCGAATAATCATTATTTATAAAACTATTTTTTAAATTTAAAAGCACTTTCTATAAAACAAAAATAGGTTAGGCTATGCATACCCCTTGAAAAAATAACTTTTAACCAACGATGACTAATTAACAAAAAGACAAAAGTAAAAAAGAAAAAGAAACAAAAAGGTTTGATTGTTTGAATTGTATTTATTTAAAAACTTAGAGGGGGGATGCAACAAGTAAAAATCAGTGAAAGGGGGTATGTATAACACGACCCCTATCTATATCTATACTATATAATAAATAAAGATTTTGGTAGTACATTTGTCACTCTTTTATGCATCATCATCCTTTTTTTCCCACATATCTATACTATATAGTCAACGATTGCTAAATTGACGGTCGTCACATTTTTTCTTCAATGCTTTGACATTCCATTGTTGAATTTTGTACTGATATTGATTTGATATACTGCATGTGTTTATTTTAATTTTCTTAAATGGGGGTATGCACATATCAGTTTATTTTCGAAGTGTTGTTTTGATTATGGGAACAATGTGTTGTTTACCGGTATAGTATGTAAATTTAATAAACTGTTTTATAACATAAAAAGATATTTGTTACATAACTAGTACAAGGTGTGATTTATATATAACAATACGTACTGTAATGAAAAAAACAACAAAATTATAAGAAGTGTTTACAGAAATATATAATGTGAATAAACAAAAACAACACAAGCTAATTTGTAAAAAAGACAGTATCTGCTAGACAAAAAAACATACAAAGAAAAAAATTACATGAATTGAAACCAGCATAGTCTAACTTGTAAAACAATACATTATTAACTAAAAACAACACCGGTAATTATGTAGTCTAAAAACGACGAATTAATTTGAAATAACATCATTCAAAAAATTTTACGTCGCATAACAATCAAACACTTTGAAATTTTCATATACATACACTCATATACATATGAAAATTTCAATGCCGCATAACAATCATACACTTTTTATTACGATATAAATAATATATATTTGGTTACAATAAATAGGTGGACTATATCACATAAACTAAAGCAGCATGTTATGTTTGTAACAACACATCCGAACAACACATAATATATATTAAAACATCACATTAAACAAAATAATAAAAATTATGTAACACATATTACAACAACGGGTATCATGTTTAAAACAACACAATATCTACATCAGTACATTAAAAATTGTAATGTACTGTTAGTTTTTGATAAAATGCAGTACATCAACATTCTTTGTAGACATGGTTTCTAAAATATAGTACTTACTGTTATTTGGTTATAAATGTAGTACATCAACATTCTTTCAGCATCAATTAAATTATAAATGAACTTAAATAAGAAATACGTTCAATTTGTCAAAACCAATTAAATTAATATGCAATTGAAATTACCATGATTATAGGATTTACCATAACTAAATTATAAGAAAAATACCAATGTACCCTTTATGAATAATTCAATCAAATGTCACATGTCACTCTCATATTATTTTCTACATTTTTAGGCAAAAGTGACTTGTAGTTGAACCCTCCTATCTCTCTCTCTATATATATATATATATACACACATATATATAGGGTGTGGTTCCTTTGTTAACCCGCATTTAGTGTGTTAACCCTTTAACCATCATCCAATGGTGGAAATAAAGAAGTTGTAACAAGATCATGTCATGTGTCCACATCTTTTTTTATATGAAAAAGGTATAATGGACATTTCACACACACAAAATCAGATTTAACAGTGTCACCTTTCTTATTCACCCCAACTTCCCTTTTATAAAAAAAAGATTCACCCCCTTCTTTTTTAAAAACTTCATAACTTTTTTATAATATGTTATTTTTTTATAAAAATTACACCATTAAACTCATCTCATTTTTTTCTTTAATTCCATTATAATTTCATCAAAAAAGATATTTTTTAAGAGGTCCGTCTTATATCAATTTAACATGGGGTATTACACTAATTAAGCAAGTTTTTTGCAGAAAGACCGTAATTACATTGTTGTAAAACAAAACACTAATGAAAACAAAAATGTGCTACATTAATGTAAAACAAACACTAAGGTATTACAATAACGAAACAACGGGTATTACACTAATGTAAATGGTGAAACAAGGGGTATTACACCAATAAAAAATCGGTAAACAAGGTATTACACTAATGTAACAACAAATGAAATTGGGTACATCAATTGATTTAAAGTGTTTTTACTAGGGAAAAACATAAATTGATTAAAAAAACAAAACAAAGTTAGGAAATTGAGAAGAATGAAATTGGGTTCTTTATCCACTCACAAGCCGGCGACATCGAATCCACAAGCGATTGAAATGCAGTCAGCTCCTATCCAAAGACTCAAAAACTTCTTATCTGTCGTTACAAAGCTCAACAAGCAGAACAAACAATCCCAAACACCCTCTAAACCGAAAATATATAAATAATTAATCATTACTTGACACTTACAACATTTGAACTACAAATCTTGATAAAAAAAAAAAGAGGTAATATGGACTCACTAGATACTGGTGTCACAGGCTTGTGAAGGTAACCTTGCACAGTTGCACAAGGCTTGGTTCAACCACCTTCGTAGGCTCTCTTCTATGGGTCGTCCGTCCCCTTTGTGGCCGTTGCTAGTGGTCAGCCACACTATTTCTTGAATAAATTCGTTCACCCGGAGGTCCGTTAGAATAGGATTGTACCAATTGTCACCTTTAGGCTTCCGAATAACCCGTGACCCAGCCGATTTGGAGTTCCTAGAGCTCGATCGGTTGACCGCCTTCGTCCCTTGCTTCCATTGCGAGCTACTTTGACCCAACAGAATCGGTGACACAAGGCAGACGAGGGGGCATATTAGGGTTAGGATCCGACGGTAGGGAGGAATAGGTGGCGGGAGGTAGATATGATGCGATTGAATTGTGAGTCGGAGCAAAATCTAGGGTTTGATTTGTGGTTTGGTGTTCAAGATGGAGAAAAAGGGGAAGATGGAGATGGAGATCTGGCCATCTGGGAACGTGAAGATGCAAAAATTGTTTAGTATCTGACAAAGGACAAATAAAGTAAAAAAACATAAAAGACCATTTTACCCTTAATTTGATCTGGACCATTCATTTACTATCTTACATATTTTATATTAAATAAGTGGTTGTGGTAGAGTTATTTTGTTAACTCAATAAAGGTGGGTTAACATTTAAACCCAATCCTATATTATATATATATATATATATATATATATATATATATATATATATATATGTATATGATGTTGTGTGAATATATATATAAATTACTTTACCAAGTTTATATTCAGAAATGGACTCACAACTAATTCACACGCTACAGATAGTGTATCGGTCGCGCGTAGCAAAGATAGTAAGCTCGAGTAATCGAACCGTAGACACAAAAGGCGGCGGCCCTCGATACTAGACCTTTATTGACTCCTAACCGATAGAAAACAAGTGATTATTTTATTTTTATTATTTTTAAAACATATAATTAAACGAAAACAAATAGGACGGACCTAAATAAACAAACTGACTTATAAACGAACAAGATACCGGAAAGAAACAGACAAAAATGAGAAACTAAAAAGACCAAACGAACTAAGACACGAGCGAAGACCAATTATGAGACAAACACCGCCTAGATCAGGAATCCTATTGACCAGTTTAAATGCTTTCGGGAACAACTAACCGTACGACACCGATTCTAAAGATAGACTAACTCGGGAATCGCTAAGACACGTAGGATCTCCTATCAGACTCACCTACACACCCCAACTATCCTAAGGGTCAAGATAAGCTCACCGGTAAGAAAGTGGATCTCCTCTCAGACTTACCACTCTCTAGAACACCAAGTACTCAAAAACAGCTTCACCTCTCAATCTCAACCATTTCTATACCCAGAGACTATCCTAAACAGACCTAAATGCAAGGAGTAAGCACTGAAATACTGACTATGACACGAAATTGCAAGTGATAAAGCTAACCTGGACAACTCACTTTCATGCAATTGCTACCCAAATCAACAAAACCAAGATACAACCCGACAACCTATCTTATCTCAGACTCAAGGTTGGTAAAACACTGATTTTTAAAGACCCATATAACTGCTCCTACGACGATCGAATCGTTTAGACCAAAAACACCAAGTAAATGACCCAAAACTCGAAACCATGCTCGAAACACACAAAGGAAACGAACAAGATGACAAGCGGAACAAGTTCATGCAAGATTATTAAAAACTCAGCATTCATACACATTCATAATCAATAAAATAGTAACCTTGACAATAGCATTCGACATACGAGTAATTAAAAACCGAAAAACATTCAAACCGCGTCAATAATCATCCTAATCTAGGTAGATATAACAAGTTTAGTCAATCATAATACTAAAAAATAAAACAAAATAAACTAGTTTAGAAGCTGAAATCATAACGAAAACAATAAAATCAAACCGTTACTAGTTTCAATAAAATCAAACTTTGTGGTGCTTGTGTGCTTTTCTCCTTCTGGCGTCAACTCTGCTTGCGTCAACAACAACCGCCAACCTCTAAACTTTTGACCTCCTCCGTTCTAATTGTTGTGACCTACTTTATTCTTTTTTTTCTTCCTTTGTTGCCGACATGTGAAAAATGACTTGAAGCCACACGTGAATGTTGCAGCCCATTTTATTCTAATTAGCCCAATTGAATATCCATGACATTCCAATTTAATTTTTAAACTTTTGTTTGTTGATGTAGCCCACGTAAAACTCACATGCACATGAAATCAAAACCATATAAAGTTTAGATATCTTAAATTCTAATTAAACCAAAGCCATCATTTAATATAATTTCTATTTGCTAGTTTAACATTAAATATTTCATAAGATTGTATTATCTTAAGTAGTTTTCCCCGGTGATCGTAAAATATATTCTCATTTATTTTCTTAGCTGAACTAAAACGTTTTATCTCATTTTAATCTTGTAACCTACAAAATATAAATATAGACTAATTAAGTATCGGTTCACATGAGTTTGCTAATAAAATGTCAATCAAAACGCAAGGATAATCGTGTATAAAAGATACATAAATTCAACCACATCAATATATATACACACACACACCATAGAGGTAGAATAAAATACAAAACACAATTAGCCTAAAAGCGTAAGAAACAATATGGGCCTTTGATAAAAACAATTTAATGGTTGCAATTAATCGGTGTCAATTTTGAAATTAATTTAAAGTTACTAATGGCATGTAGTGGTAAATGAGAGAATTCTACCTTTTATTGACTTTTTTATTAAACCTTATTTCTATCAAAAAAATTTAAACTCAAAAACTTTTATATACTTCGTTATTTTAAAAATAAAAATACACCATATAATCGAGCATTTTTTTATCTTTAATATGTGTATAATATTACTATATTTAAAAAAAATGAGATTTTTTAAAATGGTGTTGTTAGGTGACTATTAAAAAAGATAATTGACACTCTCATTTGACTTTTTTCATTAAATCTTAGTTTCACCCATTTTTTTAAACTCAAATAATTTTTATATACTTTATTATTTTTTTAAAGAAATTATAACATAAAATCGAGAATTTTATCCTCATTTTTTTTTAAAAATAATTTTTTTAAAAGTCATGTAAAAATGGCACTACGGTGATAACAACACATCATACATGCGATAACAACACATAACAAAATATATCAGTATATAATGATATAACAACATGCGTTGTTCTGTGTTGTTTTCCTATTACATCGTATTGTTATATCACTTTACACTGTGCTGATATGTGTTGTTCTGTGTTGTTATCACATTACAACGTGTTGTTATATCACTTTATACTGTGCTGGTTTATTTTGTTTTGTGTTGTTATCCAGTATACAATGTGTTGTTATAAACGAAGTGCAATTTTTACAAGACTTTTTTAAAAAATTCATTTAAAAAAATAGCAATACTATATTCATATTAAAGAGCATAAAATTCTCGATTTATGGTATAATTTTTAGTAAAAACAATAAAGTATATAAAAGTTTTTAGATTTTAAAAAAATTGATGAAACTATTATTTAATTAAAAAAGTCAAATAAGGTGTCAAATTCTCTCTTTTACCCTGTTTAGTGATTTCAAATTCTAATTAATTTTAAAATTAACACCTAATTAATCTTATGTGGTGTTTGGGATTACTTTTGGAATCTTCTTATGACTTTTGGAGAAGTCATTTCCAAAAGTAAGGAGCTCCTTACTTTTGGATTTTAACTTATCATTTCACATTTTACACCTCATTTTGGATTACCCAAACAACCTTTTAACTTATTAACTTTTTAGAAAAGTTAATAAGGAGGTTCCAAAAGTAATCCCAAAATGCCCTTAACCATTAAATTAGTATAATCAAAACCCCAGATTATTTCTTATACTTTTTAGAGTAAATTACCGTTTGCGTCCCTGTGGTTTACACGATTTAACACAATGCGTCCCTAACACGAATTTTTAACGCTTTGGGTACCCGTGGTATACAATCTGTAACACTCTGAGCCCTTGGGCCTAACTTCGTTAGATTATTTCTGTTAAGTTTAGTTTCGACAGGGGTAGAAACATGTAAGCCCACCCGAAACTACAAACCTTAATTCTCACTCTGAGACCCTGGGCCTATATTAACTCGCACCCCCTATCGAAAATAGTCACAGGTACATTCTCCGTACATTTCTACGATTCTACATTTTTTTAGTTTTTTCTTTCCGATCGACCTAATGACCGTCATTTTTTGAAGCCAGAATGCGGGTGCACGTGACCCCTACTCACCTTCGGGTGCGGGTAAGGGTCGTGTTGAAGTTTCTTTTGAACTGGGACTTCAACTTTCAGGTTGAATATGGAGGGGAAGACATGTAGTTTCGGGCAAACGGGCTGTCTAGTTTCGATTGTTTTTTTTGGGTCAAATTAGTTGTTTCGGTTGGGTTTTTTTTAAGCCAATTTAGTAGTTTCGATTGGTTTTTGGCGTATGTAATTTTTTGATTATTTTTTGGGGTATGTAATTTCGATTGGTGATAATTATGCTTGATTTTTGGATTGATAATTGGCGTATGTTAAGCTGATTTAGTAGTTTCGATTAGTAGTTTCGGGTGAAGTACCAGTCTTGCCAGCAGGGACGCAAACAGATATTACATGTTTTTACCCTCGTCGAAACTAAACTTAACGGAAATAATCTGACGAAGTTAGGCCCAGGGGCTCAGAGTGTTACATATTGTATACCACGGGTACTCAAAGCGTTAAAAATTCATGTTAGGGACGCATTATGTTAAACCGTGTAAACCACAGGGACGCAAACGGCAATTTACTCTACTTTTTATGATAAAAGTATTTTATACATGATCATACTTCTAAAGTTAATATAGAAAATATATAATTTATGCATACGTATATTATGACTAGTTAATAGGTGGAAGAATCCTGTTAAAAAATATAATTTGTTTGGAATCAATTTTGAAATACATATATTATATAAGATTTAGTTAAAGTTTTGAGTAAACTTCAGTTTTCGTCCCTGAGGTTTGAACCAAACTTCAGGTTTCGTCCCCCTGTAACACATATCATCTCTGACATTTTATGTTTTAACAGTTTCCGTCCCTGGTCCTTAACTCCGTTAAAATTTCTGTTAGTTTTTATATAAAATTACTAATATGCCCTTAGCTCCATCTTCTTCTTCATCCTTAACCCACCACCACCACCAACCCACCACCATCACCAACCCACACCACCTCCTATCGCCACAACCTGACCCCACCACCACCTCCTACCAGAATTGTGGAATTGTTCACCCCATGGTGCTTTTTGAAGTATACAAGCTCGTTAAACGATGCAGAAGCGCGGCGAAGGTAAGCAGCCATAGGTTGAGAAGCTCCATTATCAGATGTTACAAAATTTGACAAAATGTTGGCGGCCTTAGAGAGATTAACAGGCTATACAATTTTTCTAGAAACAGTCTTCATCTGAATCCGAACAACATGTACACACAAACTCAGACAAATTTGTAAAATCATAAAATGAAATCAATCATGTTAACTCATTCCCCTAATTCAGATATATAATCGCAAAAATTACGAAGGGATACGAAGAGATAGTCATCAATCAAGTTTAGAAACTGAATAAATACAATCAAATAGCTACCACCAGATTCCAGATTCAATCGCATCTGAAGCCGAGCAAACTCATCGAACAAAATTACCCAGATTTTGTGGGGCGGTTACCGGCTATGGCGGAGTGGTGGTGGTGGTGGGGCTGTTGCCGGCTGTGGCGAAGTGGTGGTGGTGGGGCGATTGCCGGCGGTGGTTGCAGGTGAGGAGAGGGGTTGTGTAGCTTCACTTCGACCTCAATGGTGAATTAGGGTTTGAAATTTGTATCTGTAGAGAGATCTAGGATTGGAGGCCTATGCGTTGGGATTTAGTGGTGGAGCAGGAAGAGTTGAAGTGGTGGAGGAGAGAGGTGGCGCCGGTGGGATTGAAGACGGTGGTTGCGATAGGAGGTGGTGTGGGTTAGTGGTCTAATGTTTTGAAATGGGTGGTCTGATGATGAAGAAGAAGAAGGGGGGGCTATATCAGTAAATTTACCAAAAAGTTAACTGAAAAGTTAACGGAGTTAAGGACCAGGGACGCAAAGTGTTAAAAAATCAAACGTCGGGATCAAATGTGTTACAGGGAGACGAAATCTAATGTTTTGTTTAAACCTCAGGGACGAAAACTGTAGTTTACTCTAAAGTTTTAATCATGCTAAATAGTAATTTGGCATCGAAAAGTATAATAGCAAATATTTCATATTAATAATTAAAAAAAACAGGTGTCAATTGATGAAAAGAAAGAACAAAAACCGTAACTAATATTGATAATAAAGATGAAATAGGTTTTATTTCTCCGAGTTGCATCGGGATTCCGCCATGATCTAAAATATAAAACATGGAGACCATAATACGTCGCAACGGTAGTCATTCCGACGTAAAACCCAAGGCATCAAGAAATTCGAAAAAACACGTTACAACGGTTGTCACTCCGTCGTAAAACCCCAAAACACACCTCATCGTAAAAGCGAGCGTCACTCCGCCGTAAATCCCGAAAGCGTAGCATCAAGTAACCCGAACGCAAACATGTACACAAAAACACGTCACAACGGTTGTCACTCTACCGTAAAACCCTAGCGCGTACCCTGTCGTAAAATCAAAAGTCACTCCTTAAACTTTTACTTTTTTAAGTTTCCTATATTATTTGTTTTACATGATTATGTAATTTAATCTTACATAATCATGTGTTTGAGCAAAAAAAAACCACAAAATGTAAAAAACAAAAGTTATGTGGCTAAACCCTAATAAACCCAAAATTTAATCTTACATAATCATGTGGTTGAGCCAAAAAAAAACAAAACAAAACCACAAAATGCAATTATGTGACCAAACTCTAATAAACTCAAACGTCAAACCATAAAATACAAAAAACAAAAGTTATATGGCCAAACTCTAATAAACCCAAACCTCACTATTCCCCCCACCCCCATGCTCATTAAATGGTTAACTAGTATTATTCCCGCCACGCGTTGTGGCGATGAATTCTTGTACTTAGCGCTACCATATATTTTCATAATATCTTAATATGTGGTTATTTACATTAACAAAAGTAATTTTAGTAACGTCCGACAAAATACAAAGTATACAAAGTTTGTTCCTAATACAAAAGTTGAACCCGAAAGTGCTAATCCTACGATTCCTTGCGTTAGGGCCTAAACATCCCTACTGGCTTCCAAATTTTATGGGGAAAGAGAAGGTGAGGGTTTCTCATAGGCGCTTCGAGGCGACGCTATGATGATTCAGGGGCAGTGTGTGGTTTGCACATCTCGTGGGGCAAGAGAAGGTTAGGGTTCGACATAGGTGTTTTGTGTTTACGTTGTGATGAATCAGGCGAAGAGGCAACGACTTTGACAGATATAGTTGTGACATCCGTAAGAATTTCGTAGATAGCCCTTCGATTGTTTTTGGCGCCTCCTCCATCTTCTCGATTATCCGCGTAATCTCTATCTGATTTTCAGTATTTTCCAAAAGAAGACCTTCCAACTAGGAAAGCAGTTCAATCATGGAAGGCTTAGGGGCTTCATTTACCGACATGATGGGTTTATGGCGCTTTGTAGGTCTTTCTTGGACGCCATTTTGACTGTTTGCGACGACATTTTCTGCAGTGATTAGTCCTTCATTAATGTTTTTATTTTGTTGTAGTCAACATTTTTCAACCAATATGTAATGGTCTAGTTAAAAAGTAAGTAAATAAATAAACAGGTTTTAACTGTTGTAGAAGTTTGTAGGAAGTAAAAAATGTTGGGGTTTCGTACAATGGATTTCAGAACAGTTTTGAGCAACGCAGCAAAATATATAAAGCATACGAACCAGTCTAGGCCATTACCCTAGACTGCCCAACAGGAGTTTAGTTTGCAAACCAGAAAGAAAACAAAACACAACCATAGGAGTTAGACAATTATACCTTTCGCGAAACCGGTTTACTGATCAAGCTCAACGATTGCAGTCCCTCGATCTGATCACACAAAGCTCCACCGGATCTGAACTCCTTTAGATCCAATCACCAAGAAACAGCCCGCAAGTTTGAACTCTTTCAGATCCTACCTGCAAAACACTCGTGAATTATATTATTTTGAATAATAATTAGAAGTTAGGAAAACTTCATATAGTAGTAACTTATTTTTCCAAGTGTTTCACTAAATTCATTCAACATTCATTAGGTGTTTCAAATATATATATATTTTTTTATAAATATCAAAAGTTTATAAAATTAAATAAGACAAAAATAAAATATATGAATTTTGATAATTATTTAGTGATTATTTTTTAAATTAACTTGAAACATGATGTAATTGACATGAAGAAAAAAAGTCACTAAATAATAACCAAGTATTATAATTGTTTAATTTTTGTCGGATTAAAAAAATACACACTAAATAATAAACAAGATTCATATATATTTCATTTACCTCACTTAATTTAAAAAAAAAATTATACAAGATTGAAACATTTAATGAAAGTAGATTTACTTTAAAAGAAAAAAAACTTTAAGTAATTTTAATCGGACACTTGAAAACCTTGGTATGAAATTATTTTATAAATATATTGTTGGCACATATAAATTGTTTGTGTTGGAAAATCGTCGTCAAAATAAAATCTAAATACCTGGTCCACATATCTACTTTTAACCTATTCATCGCACATATTATTAAACAATCTTTTAAAAACCTGGTTTTAAACCGTATCAAATTGGGCTTAAAAATGATTTAACCGGTTATGTCGGGTTGTACCGAGCGGTTCAACCGGGTTGACTAGTTAACCATATAATTCCATAAAATTACAACTTCAACTCAAAAAATAATCCAAAATACATGAGATTCCGTAATAAAAATAATCCAAAAGTTAATCCATAATAAAAAATAATTTTCAAAAAAGTTTTTTTTAAATAAAAGTATACAATTGCTTTTAGCCATTGGAGTGTTGAATGCATCAAGCTCATGATCGCTTAAAAGATAAAATTCACTATCATCGTCATGCTCATCAACAAGAACATAACTATTTTCGTTTTCTACAATATTAAATAAGAAGTTTTAATTACCAATAATCATAATATACTAAAATTACGTAAGACAAGTCACATATATAACAAGTAACTTTCTGTTTGAGAAACCGGTTCATACTCTTACTCACTAAACATGCTAATCTATATCATCATTATGAAGTTCTCATTTCGGCTCTTTTTCAACTACACAAAATTCCGTATGATTAATACTTTCATAATCAACCCGATCATAGGATCCCTTATCGTATTTGAGTCAAGAAAAATATTTACCCAAATGTTAACGCTTAAAAAGTAAATAACGATGTAATATTTTTTTTTCAAGAATTCAAGATATCGTACCTATTTTGTAAATGCAAGTTGTAATGAACAAACACAAGGTCATTTAGTCTTTCATATTCCAACTTTTTTTTCATGTGAACCCTTTCAAAGACACTCAAATTACGTTCATTACCTGAGGAAGATGCAGTTTGACTTGATATTCGGACGGCAAAGTTTTTAATCGGGCCGCTAAAACTTAATTTTTTTAGTTTAAACCTAAAATTTTACTTTGTCCTAAAACCGGTACAACGGTCTAACCCGTTATTACCGGTAATACCGACAGTTCAAGTTACAAACCGTTCTTCCAATTTACCAGGCTCAAACTTACAGGCTAATGACCGAGATCCGTTTCAACCATTATTACCGGCCGATTTGAACCAGTTTTTAAAATATTGTTATTAACTGGTTGTATTATCTCTCCAACTTGGTGTTTAAGAAACTGTGTTCTTTGTATTGCCAAAAAATCGAAAATTAAAAATATATATATTTTTTAAATAGAGAGAAAAAGAATATGATTACTTAAAAATTAATATATATAATAGAGTAAACTCCGGTTTTAGTCCATGTGGTTTGTGTCAATTCCCTATTTTAGTCCAATAATTCAAAACTCCCGATCTACATCCAATAGTTTCCCCATTTGTCTTTATTTTAGCCAATCCACTAACCTCCATCCAATTTCTGTTAAGTTTTAACTGAAAAGATCAAAATACCCCTATTAATAATAAACAAAAATACTCCTCTATTTAAAAATACCCATCTCCACTTTCTTCTTCTCCAAAAAACCTAAACCTCCACCCGACCACCAAAACACCCGGTCTAGCCGGAGAAATGACCGGAAATATTAAACAGAAAACAAGTGTCAATACTGTGTAGGTTTACACTCGGAATATCAAGAAAACAGGGAACAAAACTCACCGGGTACCTGGGTTCGTTAGAAAGACGCATTTGGCTGGAACCCTAGGTCTCCACCGCCGGAAAGTCGGGTTTTAAAGAAACCCTAGCCGCCATAGACCCAACGCCGCCGCGCCGCTGAGCGGCTGCAACGCCGAGTTCCGCCGCCTGCAACTCGCCGGGAGGCTGTTCTTCCCTGCTTGTACACCGCCGCCATCGTCTTCGATCGCCGCCTCCACTGTCATCCTTTTCTCCCCTAGACACCGTTTAGTGGGTTTGTTGCGATTATTGTGGCTAAAACAGGAGGAAGGAGATGAACGGAATGAAGGAAGGGGGTGATGAAGGCAGTTGGGTCTCGGACTCCACCGCGGGACGTCGCCGAAGGGTGGCCGGAGATTGGGGTTCTCCCATCTCTACCGAATACTCTCTGGACACAATCTATGTGTGTTTGTTTGAAATGAAAAAAAATGGAAGTATTTAGTAGAATACAAAGGATGCCTGGGGAAAATAAATGAGTAGAGGGACGGTGGAGGTGGCGGCCTGAGGGTGGCCGGAGGGTGGGGGTGGAGGTGGAGGTGATGGAGGTTATTGTTATTTTAGGGTTTTATGAATATCAAGGATAGTTGTGGTAGGTCATAAGGGTATTTTTGTCTTTTCATAAAAAAACTTAATAGAAAATCAAACGGTGTTAGCCATCTGGCTTTAATTGGAACAAAAATGAAACCACAGTGACTAAAAAAGAGAAATTTAAATTATTGGACTAAAATAGGGAATTGGTGCAAACCAGAGGGACTAAAACCGGAGTTTACTCTGTATAATATAAAGTTTAGATATTATTATATATAAAATAGATAAATGAGAAAAAGGAGAAGAAGGTCCACGTAATAAATGAGTTCCTTATCGTAGAAAATAATTTTCATTTGCTTTACGTTTGTTTTTTCTTGTAAACTTGAGATGTTATGATTATAACTCGGAAAAATTCAAATGTAATAATTTTAATTAATTCAAAATGTAATAATTTTAATTAATTCAAATATATATAATAACTAGGAGGAAATCTTGCGTTCCACGACGGTGCCATAACTCGCAGTAATTATGTTAAAACGGGAGAGTTAAGCAGGGCCGGTCCTGAACATTTAAGTGCCCCGGTCGAGCCGGAAAAAAAGGCCCATGCGAACAAAATATATAAACTAAATTTTTTTTAAACGACGATTAACGTTAAAGCAATTTTTTTTTTCTACAGTTCGACTCTTCGTTTCCTGATTCTTCTGTTAGTCAATTCGTCCTTTTTTTTAAACAGCCGATGGTTTCTAATTTCTTTATAATGATTAGTGCGAACCATTACATATTTACATTATAAAGATTAAATGGATTACTGGATTAGGGACCAACCAATCAACCATTACATATTTACATTATAAAGATTAAACGGATTAGGGCCCAACCATTACATTATAAAAATTAAAGAGGGCTCAACCATTATAAAGATTAAAAAGGGCTCAACCATTATAAAAAATGCCCAATATGTTTTTAAGGTTTTATAAAAGGGTCCCAATATATAAAACCATTATATAAAATTTTATAAAAGAACATATATATATATATATATATATATATATATATATATAACATATATATAAAATTTTTGGCCCCCTAAAAAATGGATCATGGCCGGCGGCCCGGCTCGGCCTACCCCAGGGCCGGCCATGGCGTTAAGATTTGAAACGTAAAAATAAGAAAACTATAAGGTTACTAAAAACTGGAAAAAAACAAATGAAAATAAAATTCATTAAAAAACAACAAAAAAAGGTTAAAAAAACCAACCCCAAGGTTAGAACCCGGGTGGGCGGGATGGGATGTAAGGAAGACCGTTGGGCACGGCGACCACCAGACAAGGTCCCCAACAAACGGTCTTAAATGGCAATTAAAAGTCGGATAAATTAAAAAAAAACAATTGAAATGTCCCACGTGTCCTAGCCGACCATTTCAACCGATCAGAATTATCCTGTTTTGTATATAGTTGCTAATATAAATGAATGTTATCAAATTAATTTTAAATCCACTACTTGATGTTTATTCGAGATCTTTTATTTGCTAAAAATGTATGTCTAAGATGGTAGAGATCATGTTACGCCTAATAATGTAGTCGTCATCTCTTCTCATTTCACAGATAATGCGATTATTACCTCTACATGTTTCAGTAAAATAAAAGTTATCACTAGGATGTTAGTGATCACAAATACAAATGAATTTAATAAATATGGTCTTCATCTTAAAGGGTCGATTTTGAAGATCTATGTTGTCATAAGGACATAGTCATCATAACAGTCATCTGTTATGAATAGTGACAGATCCAGAATTTTTTATTCAACGGGTGTAAAAAAAAGAGATAAAAATAAATTTCATATAGTAAAAAAAATAAAAGAAATCAATACACTTTGAAGAGGTGAAATAATGTTCTCTGTTTATAAGTGCTAAAACATATAGTATAAGTTCTTAATGTTTGACTTTTTATAACACATGTCCTGTTTGAAAACCCATCATCTGTTACTGAACTTCAATACAGAGAATTAGATTATTAGTTTCTATGAGCTTCGATTTTTTTAAATTTACTTTGGATGCCTTTTAAGAGGTTTTTGATAAAATTTGAAGTTGCCTAAAAACACCATAAATTAATTAACACTATAGAAAAAAAACAGGAGGGGGTGCCTTTGCCCCCCCCCCCCACCCCCCCCCCCCACCCAAAGCTCTTAATACATCTGCCACTGGTTATGAATATCATCTTGTAGTTTCACATTAGGTGTGACAAACCCCTTGGCTAGTCGTTCCCTAGATGGATGGGGTGATTATGTTCTTAACTGGTAAGGTTGTTTTTTTGTGACCTTGAGGTCACGAGTTCGAGCCGTCGAAACAACCCCTTGCACAAACTTGTAGGGTAATGCTACGTATATCAGATCGGTTTGCGATCTAACACCTCCTCAGACCTTGCGCAAATACGGGAGTTGAATCAAGCACCGGGTATGCATGCAAGTTTCCTTTCTTGTTCACCAATTAAATCGACCCATTTATCTTGTTTATCATTTTACTCCTTCCATGGCTGACTCTTTGCCCTCTTTTGTCATAATTAAATTGCAAAAGGAAAGCAATCAGCACTAAATAAGATGATCATTACATGGGTAACATGAAGCTTGGGGAGTGAGACCAGAAAAAAAATGCACTTCATAAATATTCCCACTTAGCCAAAAAAAAAAAAAACGATCTAAGAAATAAGAATGTGTCTAAGCTTAAATAGTGGGACCGACTTTATAATCTCTTTACGAAGCCTATGGGGACAATACTATAAGTGTAAACAAGTTAAACTTGTACTCTAGATAATACCATTTTTATCCACTCCTTTATTTCATTTCATGTTTCTTTCTATCTCAAAGTTAATAAACATAAATTAAAATCAATATAATTATTAAGTTTCTATACATATAATGTAAAATAAGAAAAAACTTTATATAATAGTAACCAAGTTTACACATTGTTCCAATTAAGTCATTCATTTTTTTGTCTTAATTAAGTTATTCAAGTTTTAACTAATGTGATAATCTTAGATTTTTTTTACCTATTTAATAAGTTACCATACTGACGTAACATTTCTTTTTCTTTATATCAACATATTTATAAAAAAAAGAAATGCCACGTTAACATGACAACTTGTTAAATAGATAAAAAAAACATAGGATTAACACATTAGTTGAAACTTGAGTGACTTAATTGAGACAAAAAAAAGTTTGAATGACTTAATTGGAACAGTACGAAAACTTTGTTACTATTTTATAAAATTTTCTCTATAAGATAAATAGTAGATGTATAATTGATTTAAGGTAAATTAAATTTTAATATTCCAAACTATCACTCATTGATCAATAATAATCCATATTGATA
Organism: Smallanthus sonchifolius; assembly: GCA_023525975.1. NCBI lineage: Eukaryota > Viridiplantae > Streptophyta > Magnoliopsida > Asterales > Asteraceae > Smallanthus > Smallanthus sonchifolius. The sequence continues at coordinate 17,674,304 of CM042028.1, read as the reverse complement.
ATTTAACCAATGTCACTCTTAACTTTCATTTTCATTGTGAAGATCAGTCTCACTCGCATAATCATTCATATATTAACACTTGATTTCCACACGATTTCGGTCAGAATGATGATTATGGATGAAATACAGAACCACACAAGCCAAATCGAGTGAATATCAAGGATAAATATATGATGATTTTGCTGTTGGAATTACTCCTGACAACTAAAGTGAAAGTTAGGATGCCATTGATTAAAATTATCAGTATAAATTATTATCGACCAGTAGATTAAAGTTGAGATTACTAAAATTCAGTTCACCTTAATATTTTTTTTAGAGTTGTGATTGCCAATTTAACTTAAAAAAAATTATTTATTTAGATTTAGTTATACTAAGACATGAAAATTAATTAAAAAAAACACTATAACCAAAAGGAAGAAAAGTTGATAGTCCTTATCACCAAATTATTTTATTAAAAAAAACATCTTTGCAAAATTTGGCGTGGCCCTGCCCGTTTTCAATAGTCAATTTGGGGGAATGCTATAACCATCGTTCATTCTTTTCCTGCTCTTTCCTCGAAGTTTTCATTGCATCCTCCTGTCACTCTCTTAACTTTTTCATCCCCAATTCCGTACAACAAACATGACCAATTTCACACAAAAATGACTTCTCCTGCAATTTCACTCGATTGCTAAAAATTTAGAGTTCAGAAACCCTAATAAATGGACAAACGAGAGAGATTAATTTCATCTGCATTAGGACAACCTGATTATTTGCATGATGATGATTATGATGGTTGTTTTCGTTCAACTCGGAGGAAATTTGGGGGTTTTTGGAGGGTTTTACGAGCGGTGGTGATTCAGGCGTATGAGATGGGGCGATCGGACCCTAGAAAGGTTGTGTTCTCGGCAAAATTAGGGTTGGCGTTGGCTTTGATTTCGTTGTTGATATTTTGGAAAGAGCCTCTTCCGGATATCAGTGAACATTATGTTTGGGCTATACTTACTGTTGTGGTGGTGTTTGAATTCAGTATAGGTAAATGTTGTTTTGCTTAATTTTTCATGCCCCCCTTTCATGTTATCTGAGCCTCTAGTACCAACTAATATTGTGCGCTTTACCCATGATTAAACGTTAAGTGAATCGTTCGACGGAAAGTTAGTTTGTTTTATAAAAATGAACGAACAATAACAAAGAAATTCCGTTCGATCAAATAAATGAACGAGCACGAACAAAGGCCGTGTTTGTTCAGTAGTGTTCGTGAATGTTTGGTAATTTGTTCGTTAATGTTCGATCGTTTCTTTATGTTCGTTTGTCGCAAGTTTTTAGTATTTTTAAAACTTCTACCATTAAAATTAAATTATTATATGTTCGTTTATGTTACCATTAAAATTAAATTATTATATGTTCGTTTGTGTTCATTTGTGTTCGTTTATGTTCATTTATGTGCCATTTGTGTTCGTTTATAATGTTAGCAAACGAACACGAACATATTTATTTTCTTAACAAACGAAGATGGACACAAAATTTCGTTCGGTTATGTGTCCGTGAACCGTTTGTTAGTCCGATAAGAGCTTAACGAACGAACATGAACAACGCCTTGTTTTGTTCGGTTCGTTTACAACCCTAAGCTCACGGATTTGTTTTTGGTTGCTCAAGCGGAAACTTCTCAGGAGGTCACCCATCCCTGGATTGTATCGTGCGCTTAACTGAGGAGGACTCTTCTCATCCACATGCAGTGCGCCCAAAACGCGTTGGTGATATTTGAGGCGGGCATTCCTTGTGTACCCAACATTTCTTCTATCCACGTTCACAGTCAATGAGCCCAAAATGCGTTGGGTGATATTTGAGGGCGGGGCATTCCTTATAAATCTGGCATCTCTCCTTACCACGGCCAATGTGGATTTGTCTAGGGTTTTACCATGTGCATTTTATGTTAATTTGATTTGGGTTTCAATTTTGAATATTTATGTTTCTTGATACCCTTTTTCCATATCATGTTTCTTGCTTGGGATTTGAGTGATCTATATATGTCCTGGGCTTGAAATTTGAATCTTGATGGTTTCTACATATATGAAATTTGATATGAATTTGTTGACAAAGGGGGTGGTTTTGAAAGTGATTGTGATATTAAATAATCAGGTGGGGATAGTTTTGGGATTTGTTTCTAACTTTGCTGCTTGAATTTTCTATGTTGCTAACTATTTGGTCAATAGGATTTCTAGAAATTAAATAAGGGTATAAAAGTAATTTCACTTTGTGTTTTTATATTTAATTTTGTTGCAGCTAGTATCAAGCTTGCAGAAGCAAGTTACTCAAACTTGTTACCTTAAGTAGTTTAAACTTTTGTTGGGAAATTTAATGGCATCTAAAATCAAGATAAATTGTCATAAATGTGTTTGTTAGCTTGTCATACAGGGTGGTGGGGTAGAGGATGGATGGCCTATTATACCCTATCCATGTGCCTCAATTTTGGCATTTAAAACCACAAAAAAATTCATTTTGGGATGTTCCTTGTTAATTTATTTTCTTTTGTCTAATTTCAACCATTTCAAAACTTTATGTTGATTATTTTATTGATATTCATGGAAGGATACATTTTTCAAACACAAATCTGTATACCTGTAAGTGTTTCATGTCTCCTTGTATCTTTGTATTTTGATCATTAGTTTTGGAAAACTTATTTAAGATATTGATTTTATGATTATTTATTAAAATTTATGTATAAGATTCTAACTCTAATTTTGATTCTTCCACTCATAATAATCACTTGATTGGTTACTTTGTTATACAGGAGCAACCTTTAGCAAAGGATTTAACCGTGCACTGGGAACTTTGTCGGCTGGTGGACTTGCTCTTGCCATGGCTGAGCTTGCTCACTTGTGTGAACGGGTTGGCGAGCCATGGGATGAAGTTGTTATTGTCGTCAGCATATTTACCATAGGTAACCACCATCATGTGGCAATATCGGGTTGGGTAACTAATCAAAACGGACCAAGACTCATCGCGTTGGCCCAATTGTTGTCTAAAATTTTACTTTTTGTTTGTGATTGTAAAAATTATATTATTTCAATATTTTGAATAAAATGATTTAGGAGGTTTTGTGCATTAAAAATTACACTTTGGAGACGTTTGACCCACCATCTGATCCGTTTCCTTTAAAGCGAGCTTTTTACCCATTTGTCCTGTTAGTGATAAAATATAAACTGGTTTAAATTATCACCTCTATTTGATGGTACTGACTTGACATCACATGATGATAATTATATATATATATATCTCTCTCTCGGGATGCGTTCTTTTGAGAAGAAACATTATGTTGAAAACCGTGAGAACCACATCAACCATTGCACTATTTATTATTTAAATTGACTAGAATTCATGTACATTTCAATAGGTTTAAAGTTTGGTTTTAAAAAATATGGTATTTATAGTCGCTTGTCTAAATGCATATATGCACAAATATGTGCATATTTTTATACTTATTTTAGAAAAAATCATGAGAGGAGAGATAAAATCAAACTAAGAGTGGGGATAGATGAATAAAACATTGTTATTCAATTTTACCTTTTTCACTGAAGCGATATGTACACGTTTTACGCGGTTCTCTCGGTTCTTAACATAAGGTTGGTTCTCAAAAGAACGCGCCTCCCTCTCTCTCTCTCTATATATATATATATATATTTCTTGATATCACACATCTTTTGTAGGATCTCTTGCAACTTTTGCAAAACTTTACCCCACATGGAAGGCCTATGAATATGGATTCCGAGTGTTCACGTTGACTTATTGTTACATAATGGCATCTGGGTATCGCACAAATGAGTTTATAGACACAGCTGTTAGTCGTTTTTTGCTAATTGCATTGGGTGCTGGTGTCAGTCTGCTTGTGAATGTTGGTATTTATCCAATCTGGGCTGGTGAAGATTTGCATAATTTGGTAGTTAAGAATTTCTATGGTGTTGCTAACTCCCTGGAAGGTTAATACATTGTGATATGTAATCTTTATCTTAAATTTAAATCAAGACCCTTTCTTTTGAGGTCAAACATAAGAAATTTCAAATTCAAAGTTCGTATGGATTTATTACAATTTCAGACGATTTGTTTTCAGTTTTCTAATCTTTGAATAAAGTTTCAAGTATATCTATTTTTATTTTCCAGAAAATACAAAGAATCTGTATGAATTTTGAAGTTCAAAAGTATTCCATTTGACCTCAAAAGTCAAAGCATACATTTTCTCTGTGTGAAACTTGATTTGTTAATTTTTCCGTTATGGCTTCTTTGCAGGTTGTATCAACCAATATCTTGACTGTGTTGAATATAAAAGGATTCCTTCAAAAATCCTTACTTACCAAGCTCATGAAGATCGGCTTTATAGCGGCTACAGATCGGCTGTGGAATCTACAAGTAAAGAGGATGCTTTGGTATCTTACACTTCAAACCTTATTTCCTCCAAAATCATATTTTTTTTGTTAGTAATATATCACACATGAGTACATGACTTCATTGTTGATTCTAAAACAAACCTTGATTAAAGAAACTGAAGAATTCAGAACTATTTTGAACTTGAAAAGTAATTGTTTGACTTTGAAAAGTCAAAACATGTGATTTGGTGGTTGTTTTGTTCAGTTGGGCTTTGCTATCTGGGAACCACCCCATGGTGCTTACAAGTTGAACAAGTATCCTTGGAGAAACTTTGTGAAAGTTAGTGGTGCTCTAAGGCATTGCTCTTTTATGGTCATGGCGTTGCATGGGTGCATACTATCCGAAATACAGGTTTTATAATTGTTTGTAATCAATTTAATTTATTAATTATTTATCGAGTTAAAAGAAGACAATAAATTAATTGTTGTTGGGTCGACTCTTATACCCTGTAGTTTCCTCCAACCTATGAATGGGTCAGTTTGGGTGTCTATTATCTCAAACTTTTTAAACGGGTCAAATAAGAAAAATAGGCTAAAGGGGGAATGGATTGAATGGGTCGTTAAAAGCCGTTCAAAGTCTATTGTTAATGCATACAAACCTCTGAAACTGTTCATTCAAATTTTGGATTATTATCAATAGTTTTGTTTTTGTAAACGTAATTAACACTTTATTTATTTATTTATTATAGTATTAAGTTAGAAACCCGTGTAAATAAAGGAAATATTAAATAGTTTTGAAGATTTAGGAATTAATATAGGAAATATTAAATAGCTTGTAATGAAGAAAAAATAAGCGAGAAAACGAATCTTGGGCTCACTAAATCGTGACACGGTGACGTGGCGCAACCAGTTACGTATTTATTAGGTATAGATTTAAGAGTGGACAAAGCAGCGTTTATGAGTCAAACCGACCTGCTTGTTCTGACACATGATAGAAAATGACCCGATGCAACCGGATGCCATGTCGACCCGTTACTCAACCAGACCCAACCCGACCTATGCTTTGATTTATACTAAAGGATGAACATAAAAACAGGGATTGTTTACCATGTTTTATGTAATGTGCAGGCTCCTGCAGATAGAAGACGGGTTTTCCGAGACGAGCTTCAAAGAGTAGGCACAGCTGGCTCTAAAGTGTTACGTGAGCTCGGTAACAAAGTCAAGAAAATGGAGAAATTAGGGTCATTAAACATACTTGATGAAGTTCTCAAAGCAGCTGAAGACTTGCAAAAAAAGGTTGACCAAAAGTCATACCTTCTTGTTGACTCAAACAGTTGGGAAATCGGGAAACCACCAATCGAGCTTCACGACCCACAAGACTTCTCAAAGATCGAAGACCCGTATGCATACCACGGGTACCACTCGTTTAGTGAAACACTACTCGATCTTGGAAAATCAAGAAATCCCGTAAGTGAAAGTACAAATTTACCCTCTGAGAGTACAAATGGTCAACTCAGGTCATTGACCCGACAATTCTCAAACAAACCGGAAAGAATAGTGATTCAAGATGAAGCTGATACTTATAAGAGTGCGAGTGTGCTTTCGTTGGTGACGTTTACGTCTCTTTTGATCGAGTTTGTTGCGAGACTCGGGAATTTGGTGGCCGCATTTGAAGAACTGAGTGAGATAGCCAAGTTTAAGGCGCCTCCAATTGAGGGGAAAATGGAAGAGGAGATTTGTGGAATGTGGACAAGGTTATGGAGATGTTTAAAGCCTATAAATAGAAATGAGAATTTGCTAGTTTAGAAAATAAAAATAAAAAGATGCTTTTTACTGGTGTTAGTTATGTTTTGTAACCACTCACTGCGGGCAGATCAAAGATGAGATTACTGTTGTCTCTTTTCGAAAATGTTTGGTATTTTCGAAAATGTTAGGTGAATTCGTGGTTGAGAGGTGACACCGATGCTGCCTATGTAGACTCCCTTACTTGTCAAAATGGGCGGAGTATTAGGGTGGGATAGTTAGCCGGTGGGTCAATTGTGGCGGGCGGGTTGGTTGGTTGAAGGATTTTAGGGTGACTGGTAGAATGGGTGAATCTAAATTCGACTCATATTTATTCGTGTAAGAGATGTCAACCCGTGCGCTCTTATAATCTTGTTGTGTTACCGGTCAATGCGCCCTTAAAATCGTGTTGCGTTACCCTTTTGATGGTCATTTGCGAATACGAGTAAAACTTGTTGACTTAGTAATAATTTAAACAAGGGGTTCTAACTTATTTAGTAACGATTTGAACAATCAATGATTCTAACTCAAATGGACCTCTTTTTGTAACTCTTCTACTTTTTTTTTTCTTATCTAACTTTCTTAGTTAACAAACTTAGGTTTATATGTAGGGTAACTTTAAAGAATAGTAACCAATTTTTTTAATTTGTTTTACTAAAGTTGCTCAAACTTTTTGTTCTACGAAGATTGATCTTGAGAAGTTGATGGAAAGAATGACTTCGACTTGTGTCGATTGAAGATGTGTGCGTTATTGGTGCATTAGGGCGTAGTGGATGCACTTGTAGGTGAGGCAAATTTTCCTGGTCAGTGTCGCATGAAGAACACTTCATCAAACATGCTCGTTTTCAATTCAAGTTTTCAACTTTTTACGTCCAAATCGTTTGTTTTACTTCCATGAAGTCAAATTTAGTCTTTTTTCATGTTTTAACACGTAAAAATCCTTACTTTGAGATGAAAACCTTAGTTTTACCCCAAAACCCATTTTTGAATAAAAACAGAGATTCGGGTTCGATCCATACCTCAAAGACGACGATTCATACATTAAAAAGGAAGTAGAACTTAAATTTTGATAGCAATAAAGTAGAATGTATAAATGTATAATGGTAGTAGGTACTAAGGGTTTAAAGTAGTAGGTTTGAGTTTTATGTTTTCGATTGTGTAATTAGTACTATTAATGTTGACTTTCGTTAGCTTGGATGAAATTACCAAAATACCCTTTTACTTAAAACTCTTAATACATTCAACTTTAATTTGTTGTTTTAATCTTGTGTAATTACTGAGTTAACATGACGTCAATTTTTTATTTTGTTTTTTTTTCCCTTTAACATCTCATTTTCTTATTAATTTAGTATTCCAAATTACATATTTTATTTATTTAAGCCTTCATTTGATATTAAAATTGCAAATTCACATCAAAACAAAAAATATTTTATATTTGGTATATATACATAGGGGATGTTCAAATAAGAAGCGAATTTTCGCTAATAAACTTAAGAAATGATTTCTTTTTTAACCGAAACCGGGTCAAACGAACTTCCCCTATATTCATATTTATAATTTTATATTATTTATGACATCATTCGGTTCTAAATCCGGTCCGACCGGTTTAACCAATAGACCTCTAAGGTGACCGGTTCGCTCTACGGTTCGGTTCTGAAAACATATTATTAAAGGAAGTGATTCAAGTGAATAAGGTTGAAGAATCTGAAAGTGAGAATGTTTTATTGGAAGTAGTAAATAATGAAAAATAAATTCGGTAAAAATTAAATATCAAAATATTTACCACTTTGTAAATAACTCTTCCTAATATATTTTTTTTATGAAAGGTAAATTTCTTTAATCTTTGTGGAAGTGTGACTTGAGCCCATAGTTTTTTAAACCTTAGTGTTTCAAGAAGCTTTGTCTTTATCATTGGATCACTAACCCTAATGACCATCCTTCCTTATATCAAAATAGAGACTTTTAAACAATTCATCAATTTAAACATGTAACGGATCAATCGGTTTATTAAACATGTCATCTTCGATTAACATATATATTAAACATGTTGTGTTTAAGTATTCTCATTTAATAAACTTGTTATATTTTTTAGAAAACGGCGGATATTTATTAAACACACTAGCAAGAAGGTAGCAAAAGCAAATAGTTACATATACAATAATGGTTTTTTAAACCACTCGATCCGGGAAATTTTACATTTCCGGTTCTTACAACTATACCAAAGGAACGAAAAATGAATGATATCATCAAACAACGCCTATTTTTTGACTCGACTATTCTTGAATGCCAAGTCATTCCTTTATCTCCATATAACCCACCAAGCTAGTGGCGGATCCAAGAATTTTTTTCAAGGGGTTCACTGTTTTAAGATGCTCCAATATCATAGGGCCGGACATAAAAAAATTCGGGCTGGTTCGATGGTTCGGGTAAAGTTCATCAATAACAAAAATACGATAACATAATAAAAAAATATCGTCATTAGAAATTAAAACACACATAATATAAATAAAATCATGCCCTGTTGGTTGACATGGACCTCTAAGAAGATATGCCTGTCTAATTTAATCTTTTTGACTTGGATGATAAGATAAAATTGGTTTCCTTTTGGAAGGATCCCATGGAAGCTCATTTAAATCTATTCGAGACGGTTTACTAATTGAAGATGATGATTCAAGGTTTGATGGCGCTCTATGAAAATATCTTTTAATATCCATAATAGTACATAGGAATCAAAATCAATTTTATATCGAAAATCTAAATCAACATGTAAATTAACATCTAAATTAACATTCAAATTAACATCTAAATTAACATTCAAATTAACATTCAAATTAACATCTAAATTAACATCTAAATTAACCTTAGATTTTCTTTTTCAAACAAGTAAACAACAAATAAGAGGGAATAAAAAGTAAAATAATCTGTGGGCTGTGGTGGAGAGACTGCGGCCGCGCAACGGTGCGGTGGGTCGGTGGCGGCAGGGGAGCAACACTGAGCAGTGGCGGAAGGCAGAGTTTGAGGAGGCTGCGACCTGTTGCTTTGCGCCCTTTGCTTCTTTCCCTCTTTCAGTATTCGTTTTTTTTCTTTGTTATTCTTGCTAATTTAGCCCAACAAAACAAGAAGCTGCTGAAGGCCCATCATCTTATATCCAACTATTAGGTAGCGTTTTGTATGTAGGAATGAGAGGTGGAATGGAATGGACGATTACGAGGGAATGAAAAAAATGGTGTTTGGTTGGACGATGAAATGGAACCACCCATTCCACAAGGAATGCCAATACTTCTAAATCCCTCAAATTCATTCCATCCACCCCCCTTGTTTTTTTTTCATTCCATCCCCTCTTTCACCCTTCATCACCACCACACCCTCCTTACCACCACCACCGACCAACACCAACCAGCACCCACCACCACCAACCACCACCCACCACCTCTCACCACCGCCTCCACCACCCACCACCACTGCCGCCGTCACCGCCTTCACCAGCCACCGCCATCTCTCGCCGCTACCACCACCGCCACCCACAACCACACCACCACCACTACCCACCTCCCACCCCCCGCCGCCACCCACCGCCACCTACCACCACCACCGCCACCGTCACCACCACCCACTGCCACCGTCACCACCCCCCCACCGCCACCTCCCACCACCACCACCACCACCCCTGTCGCCTCCACCACCACCAACCACCACCACCTCCTACCATCGCCACACCCACCACCTCCTACCACCGCCACCCCACCCACAACCACCCACCACCGCCGCCATCACCCAGCGTCACCCACCACCACCACCGCCACTCACCACCGATTTTATTCCTTCGTCTTTTCTAGCCTACCAAACAAAATAAAGTAATGATTATTCCATTCCCCACATGGTAACCAAACAAGACAATGGAATGGAATGGTCCATTTCATTCCTTTGTCCATTCCATTACCTCGTTCATTCAATTCCCTCGTCCATTCCATTAACTAATACCAAACAGACCCTTAGTTATTAAAAGGCCCAGAAGCTGCTGAAGGCCCATACGAAATCTGGTTAAAAAAAGGTTTTAAAAAATGTTACTGAAGGGATTCGAACCCACAATCTCTATTTTATAAAGCAAAGCCTAAACCACTACACCACTTGTTAAACTTTTTAGGGGGTTCATCCTATATTTTTTTTAAGGGGTTCACCCAGTATTTTTAGCTACCGTTCTATAAAAATTTCGAAACTCGGGGGTTCCTGTGAACACCACCCCTGTGACATCCGAAATTTTTATTTATTTATTTAATTTTCGAGACGAAAATTCTTTCAACTAAGGGATGATGTGACAATTCGACTTTTCAAGCTGATCCCGTTAGAAATTCCGTTAAATATTCTGTTAAATCCTAACCAAGTTAACCCAATTCTAGAACCATGGGATCATTTATGTCAAAGCTGAAGTTGCAAGGGCTGGTAAATAACCAGAAATCCTAGTTGTCAAACCCCAACCGACATCGTGGCGGGACATGTATACTGTTCATGAGCACAAGGTTCGCTAGATTTCAATATTTAATCATCAATTTCATCTCAAACAATTCAAACTCAAATAGAAAAATTCAACAAGTACATAAATGAAAATACAATTTGTTCTTTAAATTTAAATTAACTAAGTCCAAACTTAAGTGTAGCATATCTTGATCCAACTCACACATTAGCACCTGAAACATGAATAAAATAAGGTCAACTAAAAAGTTGGTGAGCATACATAGGTTTGTACGTAGATAGTGTAAAAATATAAATAAGCAAATCCTTACATGTCATGATAAATAAGACATTTATGGGGAGCAGCTATTGTGTAACTAAAGTACAATCAAACCTTTGTAACTAGCATGCAAATTGCGTTGTCGGTAACAATCACCCCAATCTGGGTGGGTTTGTCAGACTCAATAGATCTATCATTGTTAACCGTCGGCTTAAATAGTTAATGATTGCACATAATTTGCACACAAAAGTTAACACACCTAGCACTCAAATATAAAGCTCAAATTTGCACAAATGAATGTAAATAGGATTCGTGTTTGTGTAGTTTGTGTATATGTAAGCTATTGTTTGTATAAAATTCATGAATCACCTCAAAAAGTGTAAAAGAGAAAAGGGGGCTATGTAATACTCACCTTGAATAGTTAGGAGTTGAACTTGTAACTTGTAGTGACAAAAGTCAAAGATGCCCTAATGTTGAATACACTACGTTATTATAATGTAAAGATGGATTAAGAACATCGACAAAGGAATGATTTGAGATTTAGGGTTTTGCAATGGACGAGTGATCGGGGATACGAATAGAGTAAGGACAATATATATATATTTATATATATATATATATATTTTATATAATTTTCATAAAAAGGATTTAGATGTCAAGGAATATTATTTGTAAGATATTGATATAATAACGATATTATTATGACAATGTCATAGGTGAATAAAATTAGGCCCGTAAAATAATCATTATTATGAGATAATAGTACTCATAAAGATATAATTAATAAGTAAATAAATTAGGTATGCGAGTTTGTTATTTTATAAAAAATTCTAACTAATAAGATTAGTTATTTAACGAGGACTTTTTACATACTAAGTTATTTGTGAAAGTAAAAAATATAAAATAATTATTAAAATATTAGTAATATTAATAAATTGTATTGTTAATAACCTATTACAAAGCATAGCGTTTTAAAAGTTCAGTTTATAATCATATATATATATATATATATATATATATATAACTTTTTAGTTTAAAAATCATGACGTTACAATCACGATTATCTTATAAATTATATATGAGGTAATAAGGTTTATGATAATAATGTATGTCATATTCATGAAATTATATATTGGTAATGAGATAATACGTACATAAAATAGTGATGCATGTATTCCATTCTTGATACTCAAAACGCTTTTTAGAGGATAATTAAACGCAATTATAAGTATACTTTTTATTTAAAAGGATATTAGTTATAAAACCATTGAAAGTATATAAAAAAATGGGTTTTCAACTGTAACTTAATGATAATAGTTTGTAAATATATGATTGTGTGTGTGAGTACCAAGAGCACAACCACACACAAAAAGGAGAGTAAAAAAAAAAAGAAATGGCGGTCACTGGGTTTGAACCCGTGACCTGCCTTCTATTTGTGTTGGGATTTTACCACTGGACCAGCATCTAATTGATAAACAATTTGGGAAAAATAAAGAATTAATCACTATGTACAGTATCATCTCTTTCCCTTAAACAATACAGGTCGCGAATCAAAGCCCTAAATCCCCAAGAGTGATTTCGAATGCAGCGATGGAATAAGAGGCAGCGTATAACAACAAAATCGTTTACCTGGAGTTATTATGTGATCACGAATCTAAGGAAAACGGAGCGCTATCAATCGTGGGAGCTTCGGATATGCTGTGTCGTTCTCCACACGCACGAATTCTGTGATTCTTGGTTTCAGATGGAATAGGTTTGGTATTGATAAGAGACGCGTTTCTAGGTCAGTTACAACGTGTAAATGTGGGATTGTAGCTTGATTTACGGATTGATTTCAAGTTTCCCTTTTTAATCGGTTTTATTTTTTTTGCGATTTATGAGTAGTAATGGGTGATTATGGTTGTAGAAATGTGTGTGTGATTTGGGGAATGTATGATATGGTCGAGTATGGTAACAATTCTGATTGAAAGTGGCGGTTTTGTGAGTTTGAAATGTGGGGTTTTGACTTTTTATGGTCAAAATCGCCGGTTAGTGTTATCCAAGGTCCAACAAGATGATGAGGGGGTTCATAAGGGTTCAAGCATAATAAAAGGAGGGTTCAAATGCAATAAAGAGGTTTAAATGAAAAGAATGGGTTCAAAGATCACTTTCTTTTAGTTTTAATATTCATTTTAAGTATACAAGACATTTTATTCATAATATTTATGGAACCCACTTATTCTATTAAAGTTTTGATATTTTTATATATTAAATAATCAATAATATATGATTACATGTACATATTTATGAGTAAATGTGTATATCTACTTACTAAGGTTGTAGACACATGATTCGAAGGTTTATAAATTTTTCTTTGATTTGCTCTCTATTATAAGTTATATATATATATATACATATATATTTGTATATTTGAAAGTACATAGATATGCTATATATATATATGTAAGATTGGAAATTTGAATTGATACACGTTTAAAATAATAATTGATGTGATACATTGTATTGAATAAGAACGGGATTGAAATGGAGTGTCATTATTGTACATAATAAAGTGAATAAAAATTATGTTTTGAAAAATCATGGAGGTTACAGTCTCCCAATGTTAAGGGAATTTCGTCCCGAAATTTAACTAGTGGAGACTACTGAAACAGGAAGGAAGTGAATTTTAGTTTTGATTTACGGGTTGAGGAGTATAACAAGATTTAGGTCTAAAACTCAAGTTAAGTATGAATGATATCAGTGGATTTTAGTTTCAAGAGAGTTAAGGAGGGATCTTTCGGAGAATCTAAAGGTGAAATGTGTTATTTGGAATGGATTTGATGGGAACTTGATAATTAGGGTTTGTTTAGGATGTAGTCTAATATGCTCAAAATTGTCAGTATTTCACAGCCATTGATCTAGGTCAAAACTTCTCGTGACACGAACAACGCTACTTTTGCTAATATGACAGAGCACTTATATATAGGAAGTACCATCGGCGTATCCACCATGCCTTTGTCATATCACATTAGTTTCATTGTTATATATCACGATAGGTTTTAGGTCACAACACACGACAAAATTTAGTATGTTTTCCATGCGCTGATTTCTATAATTACGTGTTTACCCGTAATTACTCGAATCATCACATGGTATGTATAGATCCTTCCGTTGTGTGTGGGTCAAAAAGGGCACAATTTCACTTAGTTCATGTCTATTGTTTTCACATATGAGTTGCTAATAAGTACTATGTCCCTAAATGGGCAGGTCGGTTAGTAACTAAAGAGTAATAAGGTAGTATAACTTAAAGTTCCATAGCTTACTCATGTTTGAACAAGAATACGTCAACCCCGAGTAGTTTCAATGTGTTATGATTTCCAAGTTTGGTGAACAAGGTGTATGACCATTCTTTGTGTATAATGTGCTCAATCATTTGTAACAATTGCAAGCAACTTAGTTTCGCGTATTATGTAAACACACAAGTCTCATGTATGATCTAGTGTCACGTAGCTTGTAATCAAATAGGTTTCATGTGTAGTGTGAACAATTTAGCATCATGTATTTTGTAAATCAATAAGCTCTCATGTGTAATGTAAACAACATAGTATCATGTGTATTGTAGGAAATGAAGTTTATGTATGATGTTGACAACTTAGCATCATGTATTTTGTAAATCAACAAGCCTTCACGTGTAAGGTAAACAATGTAGTATCAGGTGTATTACAAGAAATGAATTTCATGTATGGTGTTAAAACCTAGTATCATGTATTTTGTAAACCAATAATCTTTCATGTGTAATGTAAGTAATGTAGTATCATGTACTTTGTAACCAAATAAGTTTCATGTTCTAATGGTCAATCAAGTATTGTATATAAAACAATCAATTGTTATGTACCATGTATATTGCAAACAACTAAGTTTCATGTATTATGTGTTCAAGCTCGTAGCATATGTATTGTAAATAAACAGGTTTCATGGGTTATGTGATCAATCCAGTAAATTGTGATTTGCACATAAACTAGTTTCATGTATTATGTGATCGTGCTATGTATCTTGTGAATGTGCATACGTAAGTTATTGAATTTCGTTTGTGACATATACTAACGAGTTTTGCATGTGATCGAATGTTGCGGAGAAGCGTGTTGTTTGGCGTTTGTGAAAAAAATGTGGTGGTTAGATTCTAGTTCTTTAAATCTCGTTGAGGTTTATAGAGAAGGCAAGTGAAATGTATCTAGGAGGTTTTGAAAACACTCAGGGAAATGTGTTTACAAATAACTGATCTTTGTTTGAAAATAGGAAATTGTAAATTGTTCTTGGTTGTAGATGTATAGAGTAATGAAACTATTGAGTTAAATAATCTAAATAAATAGATAGTTTATAGGAAAAATATTTTAATTTAAATTTTTAATTACTAATAAGAGAATATTTTTAAGAGGAATTATTGGCTAAACTAGTAGTCGTATATTAATTTAGCCAGGGTTTAGAAATAATTACTTTAATGGGGACAATCATAATTATTTATCAATTTGCAGTACTGCTTTTATAAGATAGGTCGTATTAAGTTTCCTTATAAGGTGAAAAGGTTTATGGGAAAATTTATATTTCTGATACTCTCTAAAAGTTTGATAAACATTTGGTTTGAAATAACGAGGTTGTTTAAATCTAATAGGATGATTTATTTATGAGGGAGATTGCCGGTAGTGTACCAAATCGTGCTGAAAGAAAAGGGTGATACTTGGAAAATTTTGATGAAAATATGATGAGTGTAATTCACACTTACTTGTCAAATCAATGAATAACAACTTTAGAGTTGGAATATTTAAAATTTATTAAATGCTGAAGTGTTAAACATTATTCAAAACATAGGGGAATGGTTCTTAAACTGAAAATTTAAAGACAATAAAATAGGAATTTCTGCTAACGTCTCTGGTAGTTTCCCACTAGAAGGAAGATGATCACCAAGACAAGCACCGCTATGGTCAATCGGGTAGCCGATCTGGCTTCAGCTCTAGCTGTTTCCGTGCGATTCTCCAGTATTTCTTTTTCGAGGATGGAGATTAACTCCTTTTGGTACCCTAATTGGTTTGCTAGGCTATCCATTCTTTGTCCTTGCAAGTCGTACATTATCTCTTGCTCCATCCTTTGCCTCTTGAACTCTGAGGTCCTCACATATTGGTGAACGTCATCGATTGAAATTCCCATAGCACTAGTGGGTGCCATGATACGCCTTACCCAAGGGTTAGGATGGTACGGGTCGGGCACCAGACATGGGTCTCTTAGTGGGGGTGATCTAGGTGTTCGAAGTCTTGGGCCGGTGTTCCTAGCCCAATCTGCCCTTACATCAAACCTTGGCCTGGCAGCTGGGAGTGGTGGTGACCGATACACGGGTGATCTGATGTCTTCTTCCCAATCAGATTCTGCTCCGGGACGGTATACTGGGGAGGAAGGCGAGTAGGAGTCCATGTCTAGCAGAGAAACAATGAAAAGGTTGTAAGTGATAATGAAATACTGAGTGTTAAATATAAGAGTTCTCATAGGTTTAGAGTTGGACTAGTCATAACACCGAGTCTTCACAATGGTCTTTTAGAAATACACTTGACCTATAAGCAATGCATCCCTGAGGAGAATTCCCAGGAAAGAGGGGTGGGTCACTAAGACACACTTAAGTACCCTGTCTTTCCTTAGCCAGAATCCCTCATGGGCTTACACACTTTTCTAGCCATCATGTATTAATAACACCATTGTTGGGCTCATGGTCATGATGAGAATTGTTATGGACTGGGCTTTGAGGCCCAAAAGTAAGGTTTCATGCATTTTAGTGGCTTCTTCTTCTTGGAGGATAGATGGACTTGTTAGTTTATTATTGATGGACATTAGGCCCAAAAGTTTAAATTTTCGTTCACAAGAGGTGGTGGCATTATGTACATGAGTTCAAAGGTGTATGAAGGATTTGGTGTGTATGTGTGTGTGTTAAACTTAGGATAGTTCTTAATGAAACACATAGGTAGCATGTAGGTAATAATGAATGTAAGCACAAGAGTTATCAAGTAGTGCGACACATAAACTGTTAAGTATTGTAGCGTGTATTGAAATTACTTAGGATAACATGTAAAAATATTCACACAAGAATTAATCATGTAATCATATAGTAGCATGGCATATTGTGGGTGTCCTAAGGTTATAGTCTAGGTCAAGAGTGTCTAATAACCTAATTCCCTATAACCAAGGCTCTGATACCAATCTGTCACACCCCAACCGATGACGGAAACGTCGGGGCGGGACATGTAGACTGTTCATGAGCACAAGGTTCGCTAGATTTCAATATTTAATCATCAATTTCATCTCAAACAATTCAAACTCAAATAGCAAAATTCAACAAGTACATAAATGAAAATACAATTTGTTCTTTAAATTTAACTTAACTAAGTCCAAACTTAAGTGTAGCATATCTTGATCCAACTCACACATTAACACCTGAAACATGAATAAAATAATGTCAACTAAAAAGTTGGTGAGCATACATAGGTTTGTACATAGATAGTGTATAAATATAAATAAGCAAATCCTTACATGTCATGATAAATAAGGCATTTATGGGGAGCAGGTATTGTGTAACTAAAGTACAATCAAACCTTTGTAACTAGCATGCAAATTGTGTTGTCGGTAACAATCACCCTAATCTGGGTGGGTTTGTCAGACTCAATAGATCTATCATTGTTAACCGTCGGTTTAAATAGTTAATGATTACACATAATTTGCACACAAAAGTTAACACACCTAGCACTCAAACATAAAGCTCAAATTTGCACAAATGAATGTAAATAGGATTCGTGTTTGTGTAGTTTGTGTAAATGTAAGCTATTGTTTGTATAAAATTCATGAATCACCCTAAAAAGTGTAAAAGAGAAAAGGGGGCTATGTAATACTCACCTTGAATAGTTGGGAGTTGAACTTGTAACTTGTAGTGACAAAAGTCAAGGATTCCTAATGTTGAATACAATACGTTATTATAATGCAAAGACGGATTAAGAACATCGACAAAGGAATGATTTGAGATTTAGGGTTTTGCAATGGACGAGTGATCGGGGATACAAATAGAGTAAGGATAATATATATATATTTTATATAATTTTCATAAAAAAGATTTAGATGTCAAGGAATATTATTTGTAAGATATTGATATAATAACGATATTATTATGACAAAGTCATAGGTGAATAAAATTAGACTGGTAAAATAATCATTATTATGAGATAATAGTACTCATAAAGATATAATTTGAAATAAGTAAATAAATTAGGTATGCGAGTTTGTTATTTTATGAAAAATTCTAACTAATAAGATTAGTTATTTAACGAGAACTTTTTACATACTAAGTTATTTGTGAAAGTAAAAAATATAAAATAATTAATAAAATATTAGTAATTTTAATAAATTGTATTGTTAATAAACTATTACAAAGCATAGCGTTTTAAAAGTTCAGTTTATAATCATATATATATATATATATATATATATATATATATATATATATATATAACTTTTTAGTTTAAAAATCATGACGTTACAATCACGATTATCTTATAAAATTATATATGAGGTAATAAGGTTTATGATAATAATGTATGTCATGTTCATGAAATTATATATTGGTAATGAGATAATACGTACATAAAATAGTGATGCATGTATTCCATTCTTGATACTCAAAACGCTTTTTAGAGGATAATTAAACGCAATTATAAGTATACTTTTTTATTTAAAAGGATATTAGTTATAAAACCATTGAAAGTATATAAAAAAATGGGTTTTCAACCGTAACTTAATGATAATAGTTTGTAAATATATGATTGTGTGTGTGAGTACCAAGAGCACAAGCACACACAAAAAGGAGAGTAAAAAAAAAAGAAATGACGGTCACTGGGTTTGAACCCGTGACTTGCCTTATATTTGTGTTGGGATTTTACCACTGGACCAGCATCTAATTGATAAACAATTGGGGAAAAATAAAGAATTAATCACTATGTACAATATCATCTCCTTCCCTTAAACAATACAGGTCGCGAATCAAAGCCCTAAATCCCCAAGAGTGATTTCGAATGCAGCGATGGAATAAGAGGCAGCGTATAACAACAAAATCGTTTACCTGGAGTTATTATGTGATCACGAATCTAAGGAAAACGGAGCGCTATCGATCGTGGGAGCTCCGGATATGCTGTGTCGTTCTCCACACGCACGAATTCTGTGATTCTTGGTTTCAGATGGAATAGGTTTGGTATTGATAAGAGACGCGTTTCTAGGTCAGTTACAACGCGTAAATGTGGGATTGTAGCTTGATTTACGGATTGATTTCAAGTTTCCCTTTTTAATCGGTTTTATTTTTTTTTGCGATTTATGAGTAGTAATGGGTGATTATGGTTGTAGAAATGTGTGTGTGATTTGGGGAATGTATGATATGGTCGAGTATGGTAACAATTTTGATTGAAAGTGGCGGTTTTGTGAGTTTGAAATGTGGGGTTTTGACTTTTTATGGTCAAAATCGCCGGTTAGTGTTATCCAAGGTCCAACAAGATGATGAGGGGGTTCATAAGGGTTCAAGCATAATAAAAGGAGGGTTCAAATGCAATAAAGGGGTTTAAATGAAAAGAATGGGTTCAAAGATCACTTTCTTTTAGTTTTAATATTCATTTTAAGTATACAAGACATTTTATTCATAATATTTATGGAACACACTTAATCTATTAAAGTTTTGATATTTTTATAAATTAAATAATCAATAATATATGATTACATGTACATATTTATGAGTAAATGTGTATATCTACTTACTAGGGTTGTAGACACATGATTCGAAGGTTTATAAATTTTTCTTTGATTTGCTCTCTATTATAAGTTATATATATATATATACATATATATTTGTATATTTGAAAGTACATAGAGATGCTATATATATATATATATATATATATATATATATATATATATATATATATATATATATATGTAAGATTGGAAATTTGAATTGATACACGTTAAAAATATTAATTGATGTGATATATTGTATTGAATATGAACGGGATTGAAATGGAGTGTCATTATTGTACATAATAAAGCGAATAAAAATTATGTTTTGAAAAATCATGGAGGTTACACTAGTAGGCACGGTCGCGCCTTGTTTTGGCACGGTCGCGCCAAGTGCCTTGGCATGCTCGCGCCTCTTGTTGGCACGGTCGCGCCTCTTGTAAGTTGAAAAGTAAACGCAGTCTTTAATCGCAAATTCGTTCGATTTCGTAACCGTTATGCATGTCTCAACTATTAACGACCATCATTGGGGCTTTAATCATCGTTATTACTCTGAATTAAACCCAATTATGGGTAATTATTGTGTAACCGTCGACCTCAATGCCATTTTCATTCAAATTCAACGAGTTTGTGTATTATTCTTTCGCACAAACACTCTGCACACACTAGACGATGAATCTCGAAGAAGTTACACGCACCAATTCAACCGGAAAAAGCTGCGGGAGTCGCCGGAGGTCGAGACAGTCACGGTCGAACCTGCGTTTGATCGATCACCATCAATTCGTACATCGTTCTGGTAATTAAGCATTCCCTTAGTTTCTTTTTTATTCATAGATTGAAAACCCCATGACAATTCGATCTATTAACATTGAATTGGAGACAAACCCAATCCTAGGGTTCGTTCATGTCATTATCAACCTTATAAATACAATTAACTGATATGGATAGTTTCGTAACCCTTCATTCGTTAAAAGCCCTATGTTAATCTCATTCTTTATCATCGAATTGCTCATAATCTGTAATTAGGGTTTGTTCGTAAAATATTTTGGGGGTTTCGATCTTAAACCTACTCTCAATCAAATTAACATATACTGTTAGATTCACAAAGTTCTGTTTTGTAAAAACCCCATGTCCTTTTGGTCAATTGCGATTGAAACCAAACGGATTTGGAGTTTTTGGTTTATTCTGTTAAACTTTGTGTCTGTATATCCAGGAGACACGGTCGTGCCAAGGTATTAGCATGGTCGTGCCTCACACTCTGACCCGGTCGTGCCTCTTGGCAAGACCTGGTCGTGCCTCAGAACCCTAGACACGGTCATGCCTGGCTCAGACACGGTCGTGCCTAGTGATCATCTTTGTTGTGTCTTCGGTTTGATCAATACGGTCGTGCCCGTGACCTTAACACGGTCGTGCCTTATCTTAGGCGCGGTCATGTGTGAGAAACCCTTTGGTCAGAATATTTTGATTTATATTTATATTCTCTAAACAATAATTTTTATAGTATATTAATATGTTTTTAAAACCGAAAAAACCACCCATAGACTCGGGTTTAGTCTTGTAACTCGTATTCGTTATTTAAAACTCGTTTATAAAATAATATCTTATTTTCAATCCTTGAAATCAATTAAAAACTCAATTAAAAACAATATATATTTTTATATTATTTTTATTTGTCACTCGTCGCAAATCGTAGTTTTTCTTAATTGAATAATTCAAGAATCCTGTATTCTCGTGGACACATTCGTCTACTCATGGTCATTAGAGCGTTACTTTTAGGGTGTTCCTTATTCCGTGTCGTGGTCACAAATCCCAATGAGTCCCTAATTGTTGTTTGTAATATTAGGGCATTCGTGAGCCGTGTCGGGCTAACGCTTGAGATTTCAATCTCATACTTGTGTGATTGCTACCTACGCAATCATGTGAGTTTTCACGGCCCCTTTTACTGCTTTTAAACTAGGGGAGAAAACATGAAGCAAACTCTTTTTGATTTTTGTACTTCATATTGTATCACTTGTTATGACTATGCGTAAACTCTATCATGAAAGTCCTCACATCGAACCGTTTAAATATGAGAATAGTGAGGTATGTTGGGTAGTACTACTGGGTTTGACAAACCTCACCCGCGTTAGTCGCGCTAACTCGATTGGATATCGAACGGGTGTAATATTGACCTAAACGTGCACCATGGTTGATAGACCTGGTGGGAGGCAATACAAACAGTCAGTATACGGTTGTGAGGGTAATAGCAAACATGATTATGGGTTAGCTACCCGTTGATATACATATGTTGATGGTACAATAAATCTGGTAAACGTTTATTTATATACCAAAACCTATGAACTCACCAACCTAGTGTTGACATCTTTTCTTACATGTTTTCTCAGGTCGCTAAGATAAGGCACATGTGCACATATAGGACATGCATGAGATTCTCCTATTGATTGATGCTTTATTAAATTGTTTGGACTTTGTTTTGAATTATATTTGGTTTGGACTTTTGGACTTTTTGGGGCGCGTGTGTTTTGCGCAATTACTTTTCTTTACGCTTCCGCATTAAACTCTGATTGATATGATATTTTCATTTGAGTCCCATGTAGAGTCGTTCAATGTAACTAATGACTGAGATACTGGTTTGTCACTTCCCAATCGGTAAAACTCCGTTAGTTGAAATTGGGGGTGTGACACCCCCCCGTGTAGGTAAGTCCACCCCTGCACCAAGCGACAAAAATAATTGACCCGATCAAGTCTTTCTTTATTTTTTGAACTTTCAATCCTTCCAACCACTCCAACAAATCACATGGATTTCTAGAAATCGGTAAGGGAAGACCAAGCCACACAACGATAATGCTCCAAATACGAGAGGCAACCATACATCCTCCGAACAAATGATCGTTTTCCAAGAACTCATTGCAAATAGAACATACAAAATTCGGAATATCACTGCTTTTATCATCCAAGTTTGCTCTAGTAGGAAATCTATTTATCAACACCCGCCATGCACAAATATTTACTTTTCTAGGAATGAATTTATACCATATAGTCTCTCGAGTCCCCGATGGAAGGATAAAAGCATCTATAATCTTCCTTACACATTTGACTGAAAACTCTGTCATATCACCCAAGTTCCAAGACCACTTAACCGGATCTCCATTCAACGAAGTCTGATCCAATGCCGCCATCAAATTGGATAATTGCTCCTGTTCTATACTGCCTCGAATTGGTCTACGCCAATTCCAACTATGCCCATCAAACCGTTGGCTAACCACACAACATTTATTTACCTCCAATGCAAACAACCGAGGGAAATTAATCTTCAACGGAGTTACCATCAACCAATTGTCATACCAAAAGCTAGTCGATTGACCATTCCCCCACTACTTTATGAATAGCCGAAAGAGGGATAACATCCCGATCGTGAAGATTACTAAATGACATGCAAATCGCCCTCCAAACACTCGACCCGGTAACTTGTTATATTAACCAATCTAAAATTAATTATCTTCGTTCATGTGGTATCTACTATCTAGGTGACCCAGTAACAAACACATGACGTAGGATTGGTCAAAACATGTTTTTAGGGTTAGGTTGATTTTTCTACAATTTTTTTTAATATTTACTTTTTAACTTTGTTGATAATTTTTATTTTTATATATAATAAAAGAAAGTAACCATGATCTCTCCATTTCCTAATTGAACCCGTAACATGCTTATGATACTTTTATATTATTTACTAGGTTAGTTACCCGTGTATTACATGTGTTGAACAATTATAACAGTTAATTATCTAAATACTTCTAATGAGTCATATTACACGATACATAATTCTAATGCTTAAGACTGTCGATTTCAATGTAGAGTTCTTTAACAATTACTGATTTTGTGCTACTGGTAGCAAGTTTCATAAGAGAAAAAAAGGCTTGATTACTTTCCCACGCTTAACAACTGACAGTGATCTCAAAAACCTCATTGAAAACCGAAGGGGCCAAGAACGTGTGGCGTAAAAATCACCCATCTCAAACACAAGAGCTACAAGATCATCTTTGATTTTGGGTCAATAGCATTGATACAGAATGTTAGAAATACAAAAATGAATTAATATCTAAAGTTGTTCAATTTCTAAATGAAATATTACAACCTTTAATATAAATTAATATCTAAAGTCGATCAGTTTCATACATAATATCATCATGAATCATAATACATCAACATTAAGAATTGATATGTCGATATTTACAATTGATTTCAAGGTGACGACTTACAAAAATATTCATGAAACATAGAATTTGTGTTCTCGGTCACCAGGTTTGCCTCCTGGAAGAATGTCGTTCGAATCTTTCCCCTTTCTCAGTGGATTTCAACCCCTTATTTTATGTAACATGGTGCCACCTGAAAGCAAGCAGAGTGCATAAAATGGCCACAAGGAAGTGCTCTAACAGATGCACGTAGTGTAAATAAAAAATCATAGCAAATATGGCAGTTTGTTTCCAAACCTTTCTCCCTAAACTTATGATCCACTAACTTTATCCGATAGCCTTTTCAAGCCGCCATAAATTGCAAAAAAGGCAATGATAAACCATCCCCAGAATGTGCAAATAAATTCAAAAAAAGAAAATAAAAAGATTGATAAAAATCTTCAATGATTATCATAAAGTTAAAGGATAGTTTATATGTTTATTCAGTAATCACATCACATTTCATCATCAAATAACTTGCAATAGCTATACATATGATGTGATGCCTTTTCTTCCTTAAGGTAATTTATGTTGGGCAGCTATCCAACAACTACATTGATCATTAAGCAGATGTAAAGAACAGGTAGAACTAATTAGTTTGGAAACTCAATTTACTGTCAGGTAAAGAACCAATTTACTGAAAGACACTTTGGCAATTGTATGAAGTCAAACAAATAAAAACATGTAAAGAACTAATCACATGTAAAGAACTGCCAATTTTCATAATTATTATCAGAAAACTGATTCAAACAAATGTAGAATTCGTCGATCTATACACAATTTCGCTAAGGACCTCAATAATTTCGTCTTCTAGATTGAAACGATAATAGTGGATAAAATTAACAAATGATCCGTATAATTCGAAAGATAAAATCTTAAGAACTACCACAATCGAAAACAATTTTTTTGATAACTTTCAGTACCAAATCTGTTCAAACCCTAGCATCAAATTTCGCTATCACATCTTCAAAGATCATCACACTATAATCTAAGGCAAAAAACCCCCCCAACAATAAAGTAAAGCAATGTCGGCGAGGAAATCAAGCAAAGATGGACTGTTTTCTACGGTTTCATCAACGATATCAGAATCACCGATCGTTGTGTAAAGGTGTAACCTCCTTTCTTCGTGTATAGTTCCAGTATGTCCTTGTCTTCACCTTAACTTCAGAAGTTGTTATCGGGAGCAGAGAGAGATCCGCCCGGCCATGGTGATGGTCTTCGAGCCCCATAATTGTGATGGTTTAAGTTAGAGATGCATAAATCGGGTTTTGGGTCGGACCCGGAATCGGGTACGAACCGGATATTGGGGCCTTTCGGGTATAAAAGAACCGTGTAGGAACCGGACCCGACTATAGAGAGGTATAACCCTACCCGAATAGAACCGGATAGGGTACGGTTGGGTTCGGTTCGGGTACTAGAACCGGGTACGAACCGGGTACACAACATTTTTTTGTTATTTTTTCAATATTTGGATCTTGTAGATGTTTATTCACCACACAAAACAAAATACACTATTTTATTTATTTTAAATAGTAATAAAAAAAGAAACATTCATTATAAATTTATAGACGTTTATTCCAATACTTCTATTGCGAACGAAACGCTTCATCCTGTGCGATTTTCTCATCGGATATGCCGGAGGATAGTCCTTCGTCCACCTCTTTGTCGTGTACTCTTCCTTCAGTACTATTTCGTCTTCGAGGTTTGTCTTGTGTTGAATACGATCGGTCGCGTCCAAATGATCATTTAAATAAATGTACATCTCTACAGACTCCGGGGTTAGTCTTGTCCTTCGTAATGATAAAACCCTGCCACTAAGAGAAAAACATATTCCGAAGCTACTGTAGAAGCTTAGACGGTTAGTAAATCACGGGCCATGGCGGCAAAAATAGGAAATTAGGATTCCTTTCCGCCAAGCCAAAAGATCACGTTTGCTAGCTTCTTCTTCGGGCACATTGGATATAAAATCTGATCCAGTATACCTCGCAAGCTCGCTTGATGGGGCATTATCCCTTTGTCGTTTAGCCGTCTCAGTTCGGACAGAATTTAATAATGCCCGAACCGAGTCCACAGACGAGCCACCGCTTGAACTCGATGGTCCAACACCCGTTATGACGTTTACGTTGGGTCTATATTTAATTAAATAAAAATCATACATGAATTTTAAATTAATTTGAAAATTATTATTTGTATCATTTGCCCAATTGGGGTTATCTTCGTCCATTTGTAAATTATTACTTATTGCGTGTATCAATAATTCTACCCCCGTAACATTCAAAACTAGGTTTAAAGCAGCCTGATGTGTGTCGTGATTAAGTTATATATATATATATATATATATATATATATATATAATTGATGGTTTCACGAGATCAAGTTTTAAATTTATAAAATGATAAATACTCAAATTTAAAAGACACACAATAGGCAAGTGTACCTATCGCAGCGTAATATAGTTTAGGTAAGAACTAAGTATCGAACCAACGGATACGGTCGAGTTCCAATACTCAACTTTTGTTATCGTTTAGCCGTTTTAATTAGTAAGTGGGTTTTGTGTTCTTATAAAGAAGAAAAGTAAATGACAGAAAAGTAAATGACGGTAAAGTAAAAATGTGCGTGAAGTGTGATACAGAAATGTAAATAACAGAATAGTAAATAGAAGGAAAGTAAATATCTCGAGGATGATCAGGTCACGATAGGTATTGCTTTGGGCTTCGAACCCGCTTGGTATATGATAATGTTAAGTTGACTAATCCCGTGTTATGACTAATCCAAATGTGTGAACGATACACCGCTAGAGCCTCATTCTCATAATATTTGGTTCACGAATTATGTTCTTTAATAATAAAATGGTAAGATTCCGGGCTAGGGACATTGTTACCCTCAAATCTTTGAATGCTATCTCCTAGTTGGTTTAAGACATAAAACTTAAATGCTTATTTATTATTATTAAAAGGGTGATTATACTTTGTTCACCGGGAGGCGGTATAACAATGGGACCATGTATAAAGATGTACCGTTCCCAACATGAGTTCACTAATTATTGGTCTCATAACAAGTTCGTATAAAGACTCACGACCTTATTAATATCAACCAAGCATTGGCTTATCAAAATCTGCTTGTATAAAGACGTACAAGTTTCAAGATAAGTTTGATTAAAAATGTTTTACGGTCTTACGCTTTAAAATCAAGAATACTCACAAGTGTAAAGACAAGTTTAGATAATAATAAAAAGCCCACCTAAAAGGTGGTTTTAAGAGCGAATAATTAAAGACATAAACATACCACTAGATTAATACGTTAAACATTAACATACACCAAACTTCATCTTCACCCTAGTAATACAAAGAGTTTAGCCACGAATGGCTATACTAACTAACATAACGTTGAGTTTCCTAGGCTCCCCTATTGCGGACGAAGTGGAGGAGCCTCTATACTCTAACTACGAAAATGCTCTCTCTGGATAGTGTGTTGATGCTTCTTGAGGTGTCTTGAATGAAGAACTCAAGCTATCTATTTATAGGCCTCAAAATGAGCAATGCACGCCCGTGCATTGGTTTGCACGGGTGTGCAAACACCTCGGGAATCAAACATGGTACAAATGGCAGTGTACTAGAGCCTTTGGGAGTAAGTTGGGCTTTGCACGACCGTGCATCCCCTCATTGCTTCCCAGTTTTGTCTTTTAGCTGCTTGTTTGACTTTCGTTGACCTTGGTTGACTTCTTAGGGGTCAAAGCTCGGGAAAGATCTTTCTAGAAGCTTGAATTCTTGGTGTTTTTGATTGGTTTTAGCTTGGTTTATCTCAGGACACCGAATACCCTGCAATTATAAAATGTTAACGTTTTAAGTATCAATTGCAAGGCTATTGTTCAATTAGTACTATAATATGGGGATTGTTATGTATGCAAAACATGTATAATTTAGGGCATATCACGGCCACACAAGTAAAAACGATTGGTAGTTCTTTAAAATATTTTTAAAATTTTTTCTTTCATTGGTGATATCCGTTGTTCAAACATACGGTTTTTATTTTCATATTTTTTTATAGTTCCAGAAATTAAATATAACTCAGAAAGCATCAACGGACTAGTAGGATAATAAACCCCCGATATATTTGTAGTTGTTGTTTTGATAACGCTTAGAAAATCGTTTATACTTTCTACATTTCCCCAAGCTGCATCCGGAAACGGATCGACGTGACCAACTTCCACAAGACTATTATTAAAAGATTTTAAAGTTTCTCGTTGTTTATAGGCCAATTCAAATATTTTACAAGTCGAATTCCACCGAGTAGGTACATCCCAATTAGGACCTAAACAAACCCTTCCCGTATCCTTACATAGTTGTTTATATTCGGTATACCTTTTCCTACTTTTTTTAAAAACATCATGTAATATTTGTCGGAAACCGGTTTTAAACATATCAAGGTGTGGACATGCGAGCCCATCCCGAACCACCAAATTAATTGTAGGACCCTGTTTATATGATTAAGCTAATTATAGTGGTTGGGTGTAACCGTGAACATTGGGTTCAAGGCTTGGGGTGTTATGGGCCGGCTTTAGGCCGAGTACATGTATTAGTATGGGCTTAGTATTTTTAGCTAGGTATAAATACATGTATACCCTAACCGAATGTGGTTAGCGGTTGTTGATAATTTTCTTTGTAATCTCGTTTGGCAATACAATCGTGTTTTACTTTTAGTCCTTGTTCTTGAATCACCATACCAAGTAGATTCTGCCTACTTTGTGTGAGAGTTTGATATCTTGTTCTTATTCGTTCATGTGTTTGAAGATACATAGAGAGATTTGGGACTTAAAATTGGTATAAGAGCCATTGAAGTCATTCAAGGCTAGGTTTGGGATATCAAAGATTCAAGATTCAAGATTTGAGTTATTTTTTAAAAAGTTTTCGGTTGGTTTTTGTCACTGATCATTTGTTTTGTGTTATATTTTCATCTTTTCTGCCAAAAATCAAAGTGTTATTGTTGTTCCGTGGTGAAATCATCGGTATATTGCTGCTTTTGGAAGGATTTCGATTTGAAAAGTGCTTGGAATCATCTTCGTGGTCATCAGAAAGATTCTGGTTTCAAAATTCAAATCCCATAATTCTCGGGATTAAGTTTGGAAACCAAATCAAGAATATCTAAGGGAGTTCACGAGTGGTAGTTCTCGGCTAGTCTTCACGGGTTATCTTCTCGGGATTCAAGCTCACGGTTTAGGTTCACCGGCTCTAGTTCACGGGATAGTCACTCGGGTTCTTATTTCACGGCTGTAGGTTTACGACTTCTTTTGTTCTCGGGCAAACTTCTGTGTTCACGGCTTCACACAAGTTCATGGGTTTTCCTAGGTTCACGGTGTTAACCTAGTTCACGGTTTAACATAAGTTCACGGCTGAACCTGTATTCACGGTTCCATTTAAGTTTTATTCAAGTTTTTACAGGCTAGATCAAGGGACTTGTACTATGATCAAGGTGAATTCACAACAAACCATGAATCTCAACAGCATGCTTGACCTTTAAATTGGTACTAGCACAAAACCACCAAGATTCACCTCTGTAGAAGATTTTGTTGACTGGAAATACAGGTACCAAAACTATGTCATGCTTTCAGAAGCCAAAATGTGGAAAAGTATCATCAGGGGTCCTCAGATTCCTATGTACACCAAAGAAGATGGTACAAAGGCACCTAAGCAGATTGAGAACTATACTAATGAAGACTATGATCTAGTTGAACGTGATCTAAAAGATTTGGCATCTCTAACTATGGCATTGTCACCTGATATTGCCCATAGTTTCAAAGAGTGTACTTATGCTAAACAATTATGGGAGTCTTTGGAGAAAGTATTTGAGAGGAATGATGACATGAAAGCCAGTAGGAAGGAAATGATTTTGTAGAAGTTTAACATGTTCAATCATATTCTACGAGAATCTCTGGAGGTACAGCTGCAAAGTTTCACTACGTTAGTAACTAAGATGAGAGGTGCTCATATTGAATTAAGCACTGGTGATCTGAACAGGAAGCTGCTAAAAGGTCTCCCACAAAGTTGGGACATGAATGTTGCTCTGCTGAAGAGAACTAAGGATTTGAATGCTACTCCTCTGAATGACTTGATTTCAATTATCAAATCTTATGATCTTGATGACAAGCAAAGAAATATGAATCATGCAAACAATCTTAACTCAGCTGGGGCACAAAGTAGCAACAGTGCATTTTTGTCCAGTGTGTCTCAAGGAGCATCTGGATCTGGAGAAGCTGCTACAAGTCAACCTGCAACTGCTAAATCTACTGCACCAGATCAACATACAAAATTAATTGAAGCTAACACCTCTCTGTGCACTGGTATTATGAATTGCTATGCTGCATTTGCATTTAGAAATATGTATCCATCTGAGATACTCACCGCTGAGTTAAATCAAGTTCATCCTAAAGATATTGAGGAACTAGATATTTCATGGCAACTGGCTTTGGTAGTCTCTAGAGCAAAGAACTTTATCAACAAAACTGGAAACTTCAGATGGAGTGAAGATACCGGAAAGAAGATCGGGTTTAACAAGTCGAATCTTCGATACTACAACTATCTTGAACCAGGTCACTTTTCTAGAGAATGCAATAAGCCAAAGGAGCAAAGTAGTGGTGATGCAGGTCAAGATGCAGGAGGAAAGGATGTGGATAATTCTAAAGCCCTAATCAGTCAGCAAACTGATGGTTATTACTGGGGAGATCAGCTGAAAGATCTCAATCTGAAGCATGCATTTATGGCTGATATCACTACAGAACCTTCTTCTTCCTCTTCTTCTGCTACTCCACCTAAGGTAACTGCTAATTTGATGCTCTTAGTTATGCATTGATAAAGTAGAACTGTATAGAAAACATAATGCTGAGTTGATTTTTGAAATTAAAAATCTTAAGTATAAAAAATCTAAGTTTTCAAAAACAAAAAAGGCATATAAAGATGTAATAGAAGCTAATAAGAAAGATATATCCTTGATTAAATCTCAACTCAGTGAAAAATGTTGTTTGCTTACTGATGCTAAGCAAGACATTGCTAGATTGACCATAGAATTAGAACAAGAAAAATCTAACTTTGTTGAAGCTAAATTTATGGTAGAATTCTTTGGCCAATCAAGTAAGGTAGTTGATATGCTTGAGAATCAACTTCACAATCCAGGTAATGGGAACAAAGGGATTGGGTACAATAACATGCCTCCTCCGTTCAATGGAAACAGTACCACTGTTCCACCTTCAGTTGAGGAACAAGTAGAGGAGTATAAAATATTATCCTTTGGAAATCTATCAAATACTGATGAATCCAAATCATCATCCTTAGTTTCAAATGTTATATGTATGAACAATTCTAATGCTTCTACATCATATGCAGGCACAATAGAAATACAGGATTGGTCGAGTGAGGATAATGAAGTTGACGAGCCACATGTTTGCAATTTGAATTTGAAATCTAATAACCATAAAAACAATGCTTTTGTCAACTCAGTTTTTAAAGGAAACAAACCTTATGTGTGTGATTTTATTGGTTTGAATAATTCTGGTAATAAATCTTATACTTTGAAACATGTGAATGTGGTTAAAGGTACGGTCTTTGTAAAACCATCAGTCAATTGTAAAGCTGAAAAACATGTTTTTAAGAAAACTAAACCTGTGATTAAGCAAATGGCCTCTGTTCAAACCTCAAATGCTTCACCTAAGCATTATACAAAGGATCAATTTTATTCTAAATATGATTATCATCACAATAGGTTTGAACAAAGTCATGCTCATCAACAAAGGAAACCTGAGCATATCGTCAATAACAAACATGGTCGTTCATCTCATCAGTGGTCGAACAAGTCAAACTTTGCTCCGTATGTAAAGAAGCAGTCATGTTATACTTGTGGAAAATCTGGTCATGTGGCAAGAAACTGTGTTCATAGTCCATATGTGCCTTATTATGAGCAAACTCAGAAGACTACACATAGGAAAGTCACTCACTCTAAGCCAGTGAAGGCTACACAGCCCAAGGAAATGAAGAGTCAGTCATCCTATGTTAAGCCTTCTAATGGTGACTGGAATGTCGCAAAGCGAAACAGACATGCGTATTTTGAAAGACAAAAGATTAAACAAATTAAACAGAAGGAGAAACCTAAATCTCCTATTTCAAAAGAAAGAAAAGCTTCTATTCCATCTAAACCTGTCTGGAAAGCTAAAGAAAAACCTGAGGCAACACCAAAAAATTGAATCAAACAGTGATATGTGTCTGCACGAAGCATCTTATATTGATACTTTAGGAATATCCAGATCTACTACGGCCTGGGTACTAGTGACTAATTATTCTCCCATTTCACGCAGGAACAACCAAGGAGGACTGGCAATAACCTATGGTTCGCTGATAGTGGTTGTTCCAGACACATGACAGGAGACATATCTCTACTTCATGATTTGCAACATTTTAATGGAGGTTATGTTTCCTTTGCGGGAGGTAAAGGTGGCAAGATAAGTATGAAATGTACTGTGGTAAATGGTTCTTTAAGTTTTGATGACGTAAGTTACGTCTCTGAGTTAAATCATAGCTTGCTAAGTGTTTCCCAAATTTGTGATAAAGACTATTCAGCACATTTCACAAATAAGAAATGCTTAATTTTAAAACCGGGCTTTGTGGTGCCCGAGGAATGGATTTTGTTAAGAACACCTTGTAAGGGAAACTCATATGTTATTGATATAAACAGTAAACATGTTTATGAAAATACATGTCTTTTATAAAAATCTGCTGAGACCGATGCTATGTTATGGCATCGTCGTCTTGGCCATGTTAATTTTAAAAATCTTAATCGAGTTGCCAAAGGTAATCATGTTCGTGATCTACCTATCCAAGAGTTTTTCTTAATTGAGAAATGTGTTGCTTGTGCCAAAGGGAAACAACACAGGAAGCCCCATAAGTCAAAGTTGTTTAATTCAATTGACTGTATTCTCCATCTACTTCATATGGATCTCTTCGGTCCAGTGAATGTGATGATCATCGGGCAAAAGTCTTATTGTCTAGTTATTACTTATGATTACTCACGTTGTTCATGAGTTTTCTTTTTTGGCTAACAAAAGTTAGACTGCAGAGCTGATTAAGAATTTCATCATTTTGGTGGAAAATCAAAGGGATGTGAAGGTTAAGGCTATTAGGTGCGATAATATATTTGAATTCAAGACTGTAGTCTTGAATCAAGTTTGCACTGAAAGGGGATAGCCAGATAATACAGTGCCGCTCGTACACATCAACAAAACGGTGTGGCGGAGCGAAAGAATAGAACACTCATTGAAGCTGCTAGAACAACGCTTTCTGAATCCAAGCTACCATTGTTCTTATGGGCTGAGGCAGTCAACACAGCATGTTATGTGTTGAATCGGGTTCTCCTCAACAAGCGATGTGTTACAAAACACGTCTTTTATCCTATTGTTTTGTTTGGTTTTTAGTTAGTTTTGTATTCGTTTTCATTCGTTTTTAGTTCTTTCTGAGTTCGGGTCGTGTTTGCAGGTGCTTGTGTGATAAAGTAGCAGAAAATGAAGTTAAATCCTGTAGAATTCGAGCACACGAGGATAGGGATGGAAAAGAATGAAGAAAAGCAAAATTATTGGAAATTGAAGTATTCACGGTACGTGAAGAAGGAAGCCCAAGTTCTCGCGGTACGCGAGGAACTCCAAATTCGGGCCCGACTGTTTTGTTCTTTGTGGTACACGAAGAACCCAGGAGAATGTTTCGCGGTACGCGAGAGCTATAAAAATCCGTAAAAACCCTAAATTGGAATATTTAATGTTTTAGACAGCTATTATTCAAGGAGTTCGACTATTAGCCGTCTGGAGAATAGTCTAGGGCGATTTTGAGAGAGAAGGAAGCATTGGGGGCCAGACTTTGAAGCTTGAGAGATCGTATCGGTTAGCAATCAATCGTTCAGTTTTGATTATTCGTTCTTGAGTATTCGATCAGTTGTTTGATACTATGTTTACTGCTTTTACTACTGAATCTTTGATCTTGATCATGGTTGTTGACTAAAAATTTTATACTACCTACGTTTTAGATGAATGTTTGATAAAGTTTAGATTTTTATCGGTTTTTGATCTATGTGTTGGATTTATGCCATTGTAACATATCTGGATTTGATTGTTTGATGAACATGCATGCTTAATTCTGATTAATTATTGATTAGTTGTTCCATACACATCTTTGTGAATGTCGTTCATGTATAGATGCGTATTAGGTCGCTTACTTTGTGTTTGTGATTCATTTATGGTTTGCTAGACGTTAGTAACCATAGGAACAATAATTATTGATCTCTTAGAATTGAGTGTTCTTATTATATAGATACCTAAAAGGTGATAGATAATCGGTTACTCCTCGGTGTTAGAGTTCTGAGTGTAAACTGTCTAAGAGGAAGTTTCCTTAGGGTTTCCAGTATCGTTGCTAATTCATGTCAAATTGGTTGTTTTCAGATTACTCCTTGCATCGTTGATGTATTAAGATAGTGAGACTGAAAGGTGATCTGTCTGTAGGGTTCTTTAGTATTGTTGGTGAAACCGAGAGGTAACCCGACGAACTAGTGAGCATAATATCCCTTAGGTTTCCTTCTGGTCACATCCTGAGAGTGATTAGGAATCCAGTAGGTAGTTCAAGGGTGTCATATATTAGGATCCCAGTTCCATAACATCTTCCATAATCGATAGAAGTCCAAACTTAGCAAACATGATTCATAACCTAGGTAGTGCTTTCCTCATTATTGATTTCACCCGAGTCTTTTGTCTGATAGTTAACTATCTTTAGTAGTCTTCTTTATTCGTTTACTTTAGTTTAGTAGTTAATCTTAGTTCATAGATTCCCCCCCAATGCAAACCAAATATTCCAGTTGTAGTCAGAGTCTAGTTTTAGTTAGTGTCTGTGTCTCGTGGGTTCGATATCTGGACTTCCATTGAGCCGTGTTACAATTGATAGGTACACTTGCCTGTCTTTGTGGTCTAGTTTATAGGAGTGTCTAGAGTTTAACTAGAGTGTCTAGGTTAGTTTTGTGTTTAGTTTTTATAGACCGTTTGACCGACAACAAGTTTTTGGCGCCGTTGTCGGGGACACTTGGCAATGGAAAAATTAGCTTTGATTAGTTCTTGGTTTGGTTATTTGTTTTTATTTTCTCTTTTATGTTTAGTTTAATTCAGTATTTTATTTCCTTAAATCTTGTTTGCTTTCTTTTTGTGTCTTGATTGCTACTTGTGTGCGTCATAGATTGAGTCTTTCCTTTGTTATTAGTTATTTCTATTTTTCCTTTGTTTTCTGTCCAGTTTATGCAACACACTCGTTCACAGGGATCACCCCACTTTGCTTCTTATTCAGAGCCCGAGCAAGAACTTCACGAGTGCAGCCGGAAGTTTTGTGAGCGTTTGAGTGATTTATGTGACAAAAGGTACGCATTCCTATTCCTATTGCTAACATGGGTGATGCTAATCCACCTGCTAGGCGTACCGTCCACCAGAGGGCATGTGATGGTTTCATGGGTGCTAGGTCTTCTATCACCCGCCCTACTGTTCCTAGCACTAATAACTGGCAGATTCCATCTCATGTTATGAACACCATCACTAACTCTACTCAGTTCCATGGCCTCGATGATGAGGATGCACCAGGACATCTATCCCGCTTTCCGCGTATTTGCGATACCTTTCGCATTATTGGTGTCACTGACGACGCAATCTATCTACTTATGTTCCCATTCACGCTTTCTGGTCGTTCTTCCACGTGGTTGGATACCCTACAGATATGTCATAATTTATACATGTTTTGCATGCATAATAATCCCCATATTATGGTACTAAATGATTAATAACCATGCAACTGATACTTAAAACGTTTACATTTTGTAATTACAGGTTATTCAGTGTTGAAAATATAAATCAAGATAAAATCTATCAAAAACACCAAGAAATCAAGCTTCTAGAAGAATCATTCCCAAACTTTGACCCCCCAAGAAGTCAAAGTTAGACAACCAAGAGTCAACCAACAGCTAAAAGACAAAACTGGACAGTAGGGGGCAATGCACGGCTGTGCATCCCATTGCACGGGCGTGCATTTTCCCTTCTTGCTCCCCACGACTCCCTATACACTGCCACTCGTACCCTATGATTCCCTAGGTGTTTGCACGCCCATGCAATCCAATGCACGACCGTGTATTGCTTAATCTGAGGCCTATAAATAGGAGGCTTGGGTTCTTCATTCTACACACCTCAACACACCATTCCACACCACAAGATAGAGAGAATAGTTCGTTTATAGTAGTATTAAAGTAGTAGTAGTGAGTAGAGGGGCTCTTCCTCCCTGTTCCACAATAGGGGAGCCTATGAAACTCAGTGTTACGCTATCTAGTATGGCCATTCGTGGCTAAACTTTTTGTATTGCTAGGGTGAAGATGAAGTTTGGTGCATGTTAATGTTTGCCGCATTAATCTAATGGTATGTTTATGTCTTTAATTATTCATCCTTAAAACCATCATTTTGTGGGCTTTTATTATTGTCTAAATCTGTCTTTATATTTGTGAGTGTTCTTGATTTTAAAGTGTAAGATCGTAAAACCTTTTTAATCAAACTTCATTTGAAACTTGTACGTCTTTATACAAACAGAGATTGATAAGCCAAGGGTTGGTCAATATTATTAAGGTCGTACGTCTTTATACGAACTTATTATGCGGCCAAGAATTGGTGAACTCATGTTGGGAACGGTACGTCTTTATACTCGGTCCCATTGTTACTCCGCCTCCCGGTGAATAAAATATAATCACCTATTTAACTTTAATATAAAGCATTTACGTTCGATGTCTTAAACCAACCCGGAGATGACCATTCGAAGGGTTGAGGGTAACTGTTGTCCCTAACGGGAGGCACTACTATTTTAATTTAAAGATTTTAATTCGTGAATCAAATGTCGTGAGGATGAGGCTCTAGCGGTGACCCGGGTCACAAGTCTGTAGTAGTCATATCACTGGATTAGTCAACTTAACATTATCACGTACCAAGCGGATTCGAAGCCCAAAGCAATACTCTTCGTGACCTGATCATTTCCAAGATATTTACTTTCCTGCTATTTACTATTCTGTTTGTTACATTTCTGTTACACACTTCACACACATTTTTAATTTTATCCTATTTACTTTACAATCATTTACTTTTCTGTCATTTGCCATTTTCCTTCACAAGCACACAAAACTCACTCACTAATTAATCCGGATAAACGATAACAAAAGTTGAGTATTGGAACTCGACCGTGTACGTTGGTTTGATACTTGGTTTTTACCTCAACTATATTACGTTGCGATATGTACACTTGCCTATTGTGTGTGTTTTAAGTTAAAGTTATTATCATTTTATAAATTTAAAACCTGATCTCGTGAAACCAATATCTCTGAATATTAGTATATTATTATATTAATAATTATACTATAAACACGAACACATCAAGTTTTTGACGTCGTTGCCGTGGACACGATGATTTCAAGAAAAATTCGAGTTAACGGATTAGCCTTTTTAACCTTAACATTTATTTGTATGGTTTGTTTTGATTGTTCTTTACAGCAACTTTCATGGATGACAACTACGAGAGTTGTTATGGAGGATACCAAGACGACTATGAGTACCACTATTCAGAGGTTTGGTGTGAGATCTGTGGAGAAGCCGACTACACTCAAGGTTGTTATAACTATCAAGGGTATTCCACAGATTTCCACCAACCCTACTGGCAACCATATGATGAAACCACACCGCCCCAAGAAATTCAACACTCAGCTCTAGATTCTGACTCATGGACCCTAGGAAATCTGTTTAATCATTTGGAAGACATTAAGGTTCAACTCCTAAAGAGCTCTCCAACTGAACAAAAAGTGTTTCGTCATTTGGAAGAAATTAAGGTTCAGATCCTAAAAAGCTATCTAAATGGACAACAAGATGATTCCTTCAAAATCCAAGAATCTGAAGTTATAGTTCCAACATCTCTAGTAAGGTCGAGTGACTCTAAGGAGCAAGAACCTTCCATCTCCACTTCCTGACTTTTCTAAGAGACTGGAAGCTAAACAATCTAAAAAGAATTGGTGGGAATCCTAAATATGGAAGCACAAGAAGGATGTATGGAACAGTCTGGAGTTCCTATCACTTCAGAGACAACATCATATGAAGAACCAGATCATGAGACCAACATACAAGAGGAGATTATGCAGGAGAATGTGATCATCAACAAACAAATGACAATGGTGGCACCTCTTCCTTGCAACAGTGATAGCTGGCCTGTGATCAAGCATATCAGTGAATCATTCCATGAATCACATATGCCACAGGATAAGGCACATCACTCTGAGGACCACTTCTCATGAAGGAAGCAACATTCTTCTAATGAAAATTACGTGATAAAACTATCATACTGGGGTGACAGTCTCCTTCAATATATGGGTTTTTTGAAGTTTGGTCCAGGAAATTTCAAATGGTGGTGGCGTGATTTAATTACACTATTTTCTTTAGGTGCCCTTTTATAGAGCATTCTAAATTTGCTAGGTTTACAAAAAAAATTCAAAATTTCAAATCGATCAATCCAAACTAAAATTAAAACTATTAATAGACTTTGAAAATATAAAAATCAATGATTCACCCGTTTTAGCACTAAAAAGTTGAAGGTATAAAAACTAGAAAATTGGGGAAAATCTTTGATTTAAGAAATTGGGGCACTTATTGGGGGATTTTTGCTTGGACAACCAGGAAAAACTGCCTACGGCATTTGCAATATGATCCGGCTCGTCAAAACCTTTCCGTCCCCTGGTCGGGGGCCCTCTAACTCCAAATGTAGCTCAAGTTATGACCGTTTCAAGTTTGAACACTTTTTACACCGTTTTTCTCTGTCCAGTGGTCAAGGATGGACTCCATTAATTCCTGGATCAACTTATTATCATTGTGCACATGGTTATTAAATGGGTTGAATGATTCTCTCCATATTACAAACCACCCATTTGACAGATTATTCCACCGCGAGCACTAAATTGGAAATTGACGAAGCACGTACGGGTCTGGCCAACAACCCTTAAATAAACGTGGCACTTTCGGGAGGCAACCCGATGATCATGAATAAATTAAGAAGTTGGTGCATACGGCAGAAAGCATGAACCTCAGGTTTGGTTTTCCAAATTTAAGTTTCTATTATTTCAGCCCCCAGGTATGCCTTCTCGATACTAGGACCTTAGTAGCTTAACTACTACCTTTTATTTTCATTGTCTGCTTTTATGTTTTCCTTTGTGTGTTAGGTAGAATAACATCACCAGATAGTCTCTCTACTTCTTTGAGGAATCACAACAACTTGAGGAGCCGAAAACCACATCAAATTTATGGAAAATTCGACGAAGTCTTTGAAGCAACGTGTTGACAAACATCTGATAGGCATAGCCTGACAGCAACAATAGTTTTGGCCTTAGGTTATACTCCGAATTGACCAGGGGAGTACTAGTTTCTTCCTTTAAAGCTTCATGCATTTAAATTCCTGCATAGCATTCCATTACATGCATTTATACATTGAGGGCAATGCACAGTTTTAAGTGTGGGGTGGGGAATTAGAGATTCAGGACTACTTGTAACCTCAAAGCATTAAAAGTTTAACTTGTGATTTTCTACCCATTTGAATAAAACCGTACTAAAAACCTACCTTTTGTTAAACCCGAAACATTTTCAAAAATTTTAACCCTAAAACCTCTTTGAGTTCGCACCTAATTAAATAAAATGAAGACATGGCAAGTAGAAAAAAATGGATATTATGCATAACAAATCACAAAACCCTATCCCATCCGTTTCCATGTGAGAATAATCTGAGCCTTTTCATGAGCATTATTATCATTATTTTTCGCGTGCTCCTTCGTTTGGTATAATGAGTGTTTTTCGATCGGATTCTATGAGTAATTAGAACTCGTATGACTTATACATATCGAGACCATGAACTAGTAGGAGTATGAAAGTGATTGAGGCACCTAGGACTTTATCACCCTTATATATTATCCTTAAACCCAAAAATTCTTAAAATATTATCCGCCTAGATAGCCCTCTAAGCCTTTAGCCTTTTCTTTTCTACTACCCATATTTATCACCCAACCAACTTTTCGTAAACACCGGTTATTGGCTAACTGTCTTCAAGAATGGAAAAATATTAGACTATAGTA
Organism: Smallanthus sonchifolius; assembly: GCA_023525975.1. Lineage (NCBI taxonomy): Eukaryota > Viridiplantae > Streptophyta > Magnoliopsida > Asterales > Asteraceae > Smallanthus > Smallanthus sonchifolius. The sequence goes on along the minus strand of CM042028.1, from coordinate 17,634,243 downwards.
TGTCGTAATTTCAAGTTTACAATCATTAAGGCAATTTGGAAAGAATCCGACTCACTCAAGGAATTGGAATATACAAGAAGTGGATGTATTTGGAAGAAACAGCCGAACAATATGTAAGGAATTTATGGAAATATTATTTCAAGAAAATTGAGGAAAAAGAACTATTGAAAAATTAGTCTTGATGATATGGAAAGAAAAGGAAAAAAATGAGAAATGAGAAAAGAAAAAGAAAGAGAGAAGTTGGTCTTTTACCGGTCAGACCCTAAAGAACTGGACATGAATTCTTTTGATTTCAATTTTCTTTCTTGTATTCATTTCGCAAAGCCTGAATTACCACCCGAACTCTGAGATAATATTTTCAAAGCAACTATTGATGTAAGAAAAAGATGGCGCAAGCAAGAACAATTGCCACCATTTTACGGCTTGTCAAAAAGTGCAGCCAAGAGAAGATCCAAAAGATACGGAAAATGTGTGAAGTGTGGCAACCGGAGCCACGATGAAAAGTGTAGCAAGAATCAAACTTATTCCCAGAGTGAGTATACACACCTGATCAAAGTAGGAGATGTTAGGCTACAAGCCGAAAGAACCATACAGAAAGGCAACAATGTGTATTACGCAGTGAGGGAAGAGTTGGCATTGATGAGAGATCTTGGTCTTGGCATCTGACCATAAACGACCCCTCAGATTAGTTATACCCTCATGATCTGAGTATTGTAGAGGGACCCACTAGTATTTTCCATCTGAAGCCATGAAGCAGTAACTATGTGTTTCAGGATAGATGCAGCCCTTCCAACCCTTTTAAATGCCTAAAAATCCAAAAAGATTTTCATTTTCACCCTATTTTTATTTTAGCCACATTACAACCCTTTTAAAGTCCTCTTGATTCATGCATACTACTTAGTTAGTTGGTGGAGACTTGATCTGCATACAAGCTTATAGCCTTTGCATAATTCGATTCGAACTTGAGTGTTCCACTTAACTTACATTATCCATACATATATAACCATAGAGTTGAGTGAACATTGTGAGGAGTGAAAGTTTATGCATAATTGAAGTTCTAGTAGGCTTGCCATGGATTCCACCATCCTAAAGATAGAAAAGAAAAAATAGAATAAACAACTCAAGAGTTACCCCGGAGTTTCCAACTGCATGGAGCTCCATCACCCTTGTAAAGTTTTTAGTTATGGGTATGATCATGCATGAGTTTGCTTGAGGACAAACAAAGTTTAAGTGTGGGATATTATGATATGACATAATTTATACATCTTTTGCATGCATAATAATCCCCATATTATGGTACTAATTGATTAATAACATTGCAATTGATACTTAAAACGTTTATATTTTGTAATCGCAGGTTATTCGGTGTTGAAAATATAAATCAAGATAAAATCTATCAAAAACACAATTAAATCAGGCTTCTAGAAGAAATATTCCCAAGCTTTGACCCCCAAGAAGTCAAAATTAGACAACCAAGAGTCAACCAGCAGCTAAAAGACAAAACTGGACAGTAGGGGGCAATGCACGGCTGTGCATCCCATTGCACGGGCGTGCATTTTCCCTTCTTGCTCCCCACGACTCCCTATACACTGCCACTCGTACCCTATGATTCCCTAGGTGTTTGCACGCCCATGCAATCCAATGCACGACCGTGTATTGCTTAATCTGAGGCCTATAAATAGGAGGCTTGGGTTCTTCATTCCACACACCTCAACACACCATTCCACACCACAAGATAGAGAGAATAGTTCGTTTATAGTAGTATTAAAGTAGTAGTAGTGAGTAGAGGGGCTCTTCCTCCCTGTTCCACAATAGGGGAGCCTATGAAACTCAGTGTTACGCTATCTAGTATGGCCATTCGTGGCTAAACTTTTTGTATTGCTAGGGTGAAGATGAAATTTGGTGCATGTTAATGTTTGCCGCATTAATCTAATGGTATGTTTATGTCTTTAATTATTCATCCTTAAAACCATCATTTTGTGGGCTTTTATTATTGTCTAAATCCGTCTTTATATTTGTGAGTGTTCTTGATTTTAAAGTGTAAGATCGGAAAACCTTTTTAATCAAACTTCATTTGAAACTTGTACGTCTTTATACAAACAGAGATTGATAAGCCAAGGGTTGGTCAATATTATTAAGGTCGTACGTCTTTATACGAACTTATTATGCGGCCAAGAATTGGTGAACTCATGTTGGGAACGGTACGTCTTTATACTCGGTCCCATTGTTACTCCGCCTCCCGGTGAATAAAATATAATCACCTATTTAACTTTAATATAAAGCATTTACGTTCGATGTCTTAAACCAACCCGGAGATGACCATTCGAAGGGTTGAGGGTAACTGTTGTCCCTAACGGGAGGCACTACTATTTTAATTTAAAGATTTTAATTCGTGAATCAAATGTCGTGAGGATGAGGCTCTAGCGGTGACCCGGGTCACAAGTCTGTAGTAGTCATATCACTGGATTAGTCAACTTAACATTATCACGTACCAAGCGGATTCGAAGCCCAAAGCAATACTCTTCGTGACCTGATCATTTCCAAGATATTTACTTTCCTGCTATTTACTATTCTGTTTGTTACATTTCTGTTACACACTTCACACACATTTTTAATTTTATCCTATTTACTTTACAATCATTTACTTTTCTGTCATTTGCCATTTTCCTTCACAAGCACACAAAACTCACTCACTAATTAATCCGGATAAACGATAACAAAAGTTGAGTATTGGAACTCGACCGTGTACGTTGGTTTGATACTTGGTTTTTACCTCAACTATATTACGTTGCGATATGTACACTTGCCTATTGTGTGTGTTTAAGTTAAAGTTATTATCATTTTATAAATTTAAAACCTGATCTCGTGAAACCAATATCTCTGAATATTAGTATATTATTATATTAATAATTATACTATAAACACGAACACATCAAGTTTTTGACGTCGTTGCCGTGGACACGATGATTTCAAGAAAAATTCGAGTTAACGGATTAGCCTTTTTAACCTTAACATTTATTTGTATGGTTTGTTTTGATTGTTCTTTACAGCAACTTTCATGGATGACAACTACGAGAGTTGTTATGGAGGATACCAAGACGACTATGAGTACCACTATTCAGAGGTTTGGTGTGAGATCTGTGGAGAAGCCGACTACACTCAAGGTTGTTATAACTATCAAGGGTATTCCACAGATTTCCACCAACCCTACTGGCAACCATATGATGAAACCACACCGCCCCAAGAAATTCAACACTCAGCTCTAGATTCTGACTCATGGACCCTAGGAAATCTGTTTAATCATTTGGAAGACATTAAGGTTCAACTCCTAAAGAGCTCTCCAACTGAACAAAAAGTGTTTCGTCATTTGGAAGAAATTAAGGTTCAGATCCTAAAAAGCTATCTAAATGGACAACAAGATGATTCCTTCAAAATCCAAGAATCTGAAGTTATAGTTCCAACATCTCTAGTAAGGTCGAGTGACTCTAAGGAGCAAGAACCTTCCATCTCCACTTCCTGACTTTTCTAAGAGACTGGAAGCTAAACAATCTAAAAAGAATTGGTGGGAATCCTAAATATGGAAGCACAAGAAGGATGTATGGAACAGTCTGGAGTTCCTATCACTTCAGAGACAACATCATATGAAGAACCAGATCATGAGACCAACATACAAGAGGAGATTATGCAGGAGAATGTGATCATCAACAAACAAATGACAATGGTGGCACCTCTTCCTTGCAACAGTGATAGCTGGCCTGTGATCAAGCATATCAGTGAATCATTCCATGAATCACATATGCCACAGGATAAGGCACATCACTCTGAGGACCACTTCTCATGAAGGAAGCAACATTCTTCTAATGAAAATTACGTGATAAAACTATCATACTGGGGTGACAGTCTCCTTCAATATATGGGTTTTTTGAAGTTTGGTCCAGGAAATTTCAAATGGTGGTGGCGTGATTTAATTACACTATTTTCTTTAGGTGCCCTTTTATAGAGCATTCTAAATTTGCTAGGTTTACAAAAAAAATTCAAAATTTCAAATCGATCAATCCAAACTAAAATTAAAACTATTAATAGACTTTGAAAATATAAAAATCAATGATTCACCCGTTTTAGCATTAAAAAGTTGAAGGTATAAAAACTAGAAAATTGGGGAAAATCTTTGATTTAAGAAATTGGGGCACTTATTGGGGGATTTTTGCTTGGACAACCAGGAAAAACTGCCTACGGCATTTGCAATATGATCCGGCTCGTCAAAACCTTTCCGTCCCCTGGTCGGGGGCCCTCTAACTCCAAATGTAGCTCAAGTTATGACCGTTTCAAGTTTGAACACTTTTTACACCGTTTTTCTCTGTCCAGTGGTCAAGGATGGACTCCATTAATTCCTGGATCAACTTATTATCATTGTGCACATGGTTATTAAATGGGTTGAATGATTCTCTCCATATTACAAACCACCCATTTGACAGATTATTCCACCGCGAGCACTAAATTGGAAATTGACGAAGCACGTACGGGTCTGGCCAACAACCCTTAAATAAACGTGGCACTTTCGGGAGGCAAACCCGATGATCATGAATAAATTAAGAAGTTGGTGCATACGGCAGAAAGCATGAACCTCAGGTTTGGTTTTCCAAATTTAAGTTTCTATTATTTCAGCCCCCAGGTATGCCTTCTCGATACTAGGACCTTAGTAGCTTAACTACTACCTTTTATTTTCATTGTCTGCTTTTATGTTTTCCTTTGTGTGTTAGGTAGAATAACATCACCAGATAGTCTCTCTACTTCTTTGAGGAATCACAACAACTTGAGGAGCCGAAAACCACATCAAATTTATGGAAAATTCGACGAAGTCTTTGAAGCAACGTGTTGACAAACATCTGATAGGCATAGCCTGACAGCAACAATAGTTTTGGCCTTAGGTTATACTCCGAATTGACCAGGGGAGTACTAGTTTCTTCCTTTAAAGCTTCATGCATTTAAATTCCTGCATAGCATTCCATTACATGCATTTATACATTGAGGGCAATGCACAGTTTTAAGTGTGGGGTGGGGAATTAGAGATTCAGGACTACTTGTAACCTCAAAGCATTAAAAGTTTAACTTGTGATTTTCTACCCATTTGAATAAAACCGTACTAAAAACCTACCTTTTGTTAAACCCGAAACATTTTCAAAAATTTTAACCCTAAAACCTCTTTGAGTTCGCACCTAATTAAATAAAATGAAGACATGGCAAGTAGAAAAAAATGGATATTATGCATAACAAATCACAAAACCCTATCCCATCCGTTTCCATGTGAGAATAATCTGAGCCTTTTCATGAGCATTATTATCATTATTTTTCGCGTGCTCCTTCGTTTGGTATAATGAGTGTTTTTCGATCGGATTCTATGAGTAATTAGAACTCGTATGACTTATACATATCGAGACCATGAACTAGTAGGAGTATGAAAGTGATTGAGGCACCTAGGACTTTATCACCCTTATATATTATCCTTAAACCCAAAAATTCTAAAAATATTATCCGCCTAGATAGCCCTCTAAGCCTTTAGCCTTTTCTTTTCTACTACCCATATTTATCACCCAACCAACTTTTCGTAAACACCGGTTATTGGCTAACTGTCTTCAAGAATGGAAAAATATTAGACTATAGTATGTCGTAATTTCAAGTTTACAATCATTAAGGCAATTTGGAAAGAATCCGACTCACTCAAGGAATTGGAATATACAAGAAGTGGATGTATTTGGAAGAAACAGCCGAACAATATGTAAGGAATTTATGAAAATATTATTTCAAGAAAATTGAGGAAAAAGAACTATTGAAAAATTAGTCTTGATGATATGGAAAGAAAAGGAAAAAAATGAGAAATGAGAAAAGAAAAAGAAAGAGAGAAGTTGGTCTTTTACCGGTCAGACCCTAAAGAACTGGACATGAATTCTTTTGATTTCAATTTTCTTTCTTGTATTCATTTCGCAAAGCCTGAATTACCACCCGAACTCTGAGATAATATTTTCAAAGCAACTATTGATGTAAGAAAACGATGGCGCAAGCAAGAACAATTGCCACCATTTTACGGCTTGTCAAAAAGTGCAGCCAAGAGAAGATCCAAAAGATACGGAAAATGTGTGAAGTGTGGCAACCGGAGCCACGATGAAAAGTGTAGCAAGAATCAAACTTATTCCCAGAGTGAGTATACACACCTGATCAAAGTAGGAGATGTTAGGCTACAAGCCGAAAGAACCATACAGAAAGGCAACAATGTGTATTACGCAGTGAGGGAAGAGTTGGCATTGATGAGAGATCTTGGTCTTGGCATCTGACCATAAACGATCACTCAGATTAGTTATACCCTCATGATCTGAGTATTGTAGAGGGACCCACTAGTATTTTCCATCTGAAGCCATGAAGCAGTAACTATGTGTTTCAGGATAGATGCAGCCCTTCCAACCCTTTTAAATGCCTAAAAATCCAAAAAGATTTTCATTTTCACCCTATTTTTATTTTAGCCACATTACAACCCTTTTAAAGTCCTCTTGATTCATGCATACTATTTAGTTAGTTGGTGGAGACTTGATCTGCATACAAGCTTATAGCCTTTGCATAATTCGATTCGAACTTGAGTGTTCCACTTAACTTACATTATCTATACATATATAACCATAGAGTTGAGTGAACATTGTGAGGAGTGAAAGTTTATGCATAATTGAAGTTCTAGTAGGCTTGCCATGGATTCCACCATCCTAAAGATAGAAAAGCAAAAATAGAATAAACAACTCAAGAGTTACCCCGGAGTTTCCAACTGCATGGAGCTCCATCACCCTTGTAAAGTTTTTAGTTATGGGTATGATCATGCATGAGTTTGCTTGAGGACAAGCAAAGTTTAAGTGTGGGGTATTATGATATGACATAATTTATACATCTTTTGCATGCATAATAATCCCCATATTATGGTACTAATTGATTAATAACATTGCAATTGATACTTAAAACGTTTATATTTTGTAATCGCAGGTTATTCGGTGTTGAAAATATAAATCAAGATAAAATCTATCAAAAACACAATTAAATCAGGCTTCTAGAAGAAATATTCCCGAGCTTTGACCCCCAAGAAGTCAAAATTAGACAACCAAGAGTCAACCAGCAGCTAAAAGACAAAACTGGGCACCAAGGGGGCAATGCACGGCTGTGCATCCCATTGAACGGGCGTGCATTTTCCCTTCTTGCTCCCCACGACTCCTTATACACTGCCACTCGTACCCTATGATTCCCTAGGTGTTTGCACGCCCATGCAATCCAATGCACGACCGTGTATTGCTTAATCTGAGGCCTATAAATAGGAGGCTTGGGTTCTTCATTCCACACACCTCAACACACCATTCCACACCACAAGATAGAGAGAATAGTTCGTTTATAGTAGTATTAAAGTAGTATAGTGAGTAGAGGGGCTCTTCCTCCCTGTTCCACAATAGGGGAGCCTATGAAACTCAGTGTTACGCTATCTAGTATGGCCATTCGTGGCTAAACTTTTTGTATTGCTAGGGTGAAGATGAAGTTTGGTGCATGTTAATGTTTGCCGCATTAATCTAATGGTATGTTTATGTCTTTAATTATTCATCCTTAAAACCATCATTTTGTGGGCTTTTATTATTGTCTAAATCCGTCTTTATATTTGTGAGTGTTCTTGATTTTAAAGTGTAAGATCGTAAAACCTTTTTAATCAAACTTCATTTGAAACTTGTACGTCTTTATACAAACAGAGATTGATAAGCCAAGGGTTGGTCAATATTATTAAGGTCGTACGTCTTTATACGAACTTATTATGCGATCAAGAATTGGTGAACTCATGTTGGGAACGGTACGTCTTTATACTCGGTCCTATTGTTACACCGCCTCCCTGTGAACAAAATATAATCACCTATTTAACTTTAATATAAAGCATTTACGTTCGGTGTCTTAAACCAACCCGAAGTTGACCATTCGAAGGGTTGAGGGTAACTGTTGTCCCTAACGTACTACTATTTTAATTTAAAGATTTTAATTCGTGAATCAAATGTTGTGAGGACGAGGCTCTAGTGGTGACCCGGGTCACAAGTTTGTAGTAGTCATATCATTTGATTAGTCAACCTAACATTATCACGTACCAAGCGAATTCGAAGCCCAAAGCAATACTCTTCGTGACCTGATTATTTCCAAGATATTTACTTTCCTACTGTTTACTATTCTGTTCGTTACAGTTCTGTTACACACTTCACGCATATTTTTACTTTTATGCTATTTACTTTACCGTCATTTAGTTTTCTGTCATTTACTATTTTGCTTCACAAGCACACAAAACCCACTCAGTAATTAATCCGGCTCAACGATAACAAAATTTGAGTATTGGAACTCGACCGTGTACATTGGTTCGATACTTGGTTCTTACCTAAACTCTATTATGCTGTGATAGGTACACTTGCCTATTGTGTGTGTTTTAAGATTAAAGTAGTTATCATTTTATAAACTTAAAACCAATCTCGTGAAACCAATATCTCTGAATATTAGTATATTATATTAATATTTATACTATAAACACGAACACATCACCTACCCCAGGACTCCATTACCATTTGGGAAGATCTGCAGTCTAAGTTCTTGAAAAAGTACTATCCGCCATCTAAGGCTGCCCGTATGGGGGACCAGATCCACTCCTTCCTCATGGACCCCATTGAGCCTTATCACATGGCTTGGGAGCGGTTCAACACTCTGCTAAGTAGATGCCCCCATCATGGCCTTTCTGATTGGGCACTTGTTGAGAAGTTCTATAATGGCTTAACTTTTAAGAAGCAACATATGTTCAATACTGCTGCAGGTGGGCATATCATGGATAAGAAGGAGCTGAGCGAGTGCGAGGAGATATTTGAGAGCTTTGCGCTGGCCGAACAACAACAACCATCTACTAGGAATACCATTCCTAACACTAGGGCCACCCCCTCATCCACTAGGGGTGTTCATTAGGTCACCACTGAAACTAGTGTGGCTGCTGCACTTGCAGCTATGTCTAAGGAGATCAAAGAGTTGAAGATGAGTGCTTAGAAATGTGAGGTGTGTAGAGGAGGGCATGCCACCATTGATTGCCTAGTGAGTCAATAGGAGCAGATGGACTTCTTGGGGAACCACAAACCCCATTTGTTTAACTATGGATGGAGAAACCACCGTAACTTCAGCTGGAGATCTGGCAGGAACTGACCTAGGTTTCAACCCCGTCAGAATCAGTATGGTGGTAGAGATGGAGGACAGAGTTCTGGTAGTAGTGGGGGTGAGAAGAAGATAGAGGAGATGTTGGCTACCCAGACTCAGATGCTTGCTCAACTAGTGAATATGGACAAGGAGACTCAGAATGAGTTGAAGAAGCATAATACATTACTGAGGAGTCAGCAGTATGCATTCTTAGATTTACAACGCACAGTGGGAGACATTGCGTGACAACTGACTTACAGATCAGGAGGTTCCTTTTTGGGTAGTACTGAGACTAACCCGAAATCCACTCTGAAGGCGGTGACAACCCGAAGTGGCAAAGGAGGGGAGAGAGAGCAAACACTGGCATATGATGATGAGGAGCCGGTAGATGGGAAGATATAGATGAAGACCCCTGGAGGGGCGCACGAGAGGCGAGTCCCAAAAAGTACCGTGCCCAACAGTGAGGCTCCCATTGAGAAAGAGAAGATAGTAAAGGATGAGAAGAGTGAGGGGAAGAAGAAGACCCTCGATGTCGATGTTAGCCATGTTCCATATCTTGCTCGCCTGATGTTGTAGAAATATGCTAAGGATTATGGACACTTTTTGGAGATGTTTAAGTAACTCAAAATCAATCTACCATTCATTGAAGCACTCTAGCATATGCCTAAATATGATAAATTCCTTAAAGATCTTCTATCCAATAAGAAGAAGAAGCTAGAGGAGCTTTCAACTGTCACTCTGAATGAAAGATGTTCTGCGGTGGTCCAGAACAAGCTACCGGAGAAATTAGCAGATCTGGGCGTCTTCACGATCCCGTATCTATTTGGTGTGTACCACGCGTTGGCCGATCTTGATGCTAGCATCAACCTGATGCCATACTCTCTCTTTGAGAAGCTAGGCCTTGGAGATCCGGCCCCTACACGCATGAGCATATCCTTGGCCGATCGTTCGGTCAAGTATCCATGGGGAATAGTGGAGAATATGTTGGTAAAAGTGATAAGTTTGTTTTCCCTGCGGACTTCATCATTCTTGATATGGAGGTTGATGATAGAGTCCTGGTCATTCTGGGACGCCCCTTCTTACGCACCGCCAAGGCATTTATCGATGTCTTCGACGCTAAGATCACACTTCGTGTGGGGGATGAAAACGCCACCTTTGATGTCATGAAGTCGATGAAGAACTCTAGTGGTCAGGACGATTCCGTGTTCTTTCTAGACACCTTCATATCTAACATGGATCGTTGCTTTGACTACGTGTGTGGAGCTGACTTGCTTAACATGCAGCACCTGGGTGAGGAGAACCAGGAGGTTGAGACTGATGTTCTTCCCGAGCACGGTCCGAGCCATACGGCTAATAAGCCTCCCGAGTACCCGGAGGTGTTTGAGGTCATGGAGAGTACCGAGGAGGAAGAGAAGACCTCGGTTGAGGCACCACCACCCCTTGAGCTTAAGGAGCTACCCGCCCATTTGGAGTATGCTTTCTTGGAAGGTGAGACAAGTTTACCCGTCGTGATTTCTGCTGCACTGATAGAGGAGGAGAAGAAGAGGTTGATAGATGTGTTGAAGGCATATAAATAAGGGATAATGTGGAAACTCACAGACATAAAGGGCATCAGCCCTACTTTCTGCACGCATAGGATACTCATGGAGGATGAGCACAAGTTTGTTGTTCAACCTCAAAGGAGGCTTACCTAACATGTCTGATGTGGTGAAGAAGGAGGTCCTTAAACTCCTTGATGCTGGATTGATATATCCTATTTCTGACTCCACATGTGTAAGCCCAGTTAAGGTCATCCCGAAGATGGGTGGGATGACAGTTTTGATGAATGAGAAGAATGAGTTAATTCCTACTAGAAAAGTCACAGGTTGGAGAGTGTGCATTGACTATAGGAGACTGAATGATGCCACAAGTAAGGATCACTTCCCTCTTCCTTTTATTGACCAGATGTTAGAGTACCTATCAGGGCAGCAGTTCTACTGTTTCCTTGATGGCTTCTTGGGTTATTTCCAGATCCCCATTACACTGGAGGATCAGGAGAAAACCACATTTACATGCCCGCACGGTACCTTTGCGTACCGGCGTATGCCATTCGGGTTGTGTAATGCTCCAGCTACCTTTCAGAGGTGCATGGTGGCTATCTTTCTGGACATGCTCGAGACTTCCATGGAGGTTTTCATGGATGATTTTTCTGTGTTTGGAATTTCGTTCGATCATTGCTTGCAGAATCTCGAGAAGATGATGAGGAGATGCACAGAGATGAAGTTGACGCTTAATTAGGAGAAGTGTCACTTCATGGTGACTGAGGGGATTATGCTAGGGCACAAGGTTTCACGTGCCGGTATCGACGTGGATAGAGCTAAGATTGAGACGATCGGTAAACTACCACCACCGACTAGTATGAAATCAGTTCGTAGTTTCTTGGGCCATGCGGGTTTCTATAGACGTTTCATTAAAACCTTTTCAAAGATTACCCGGCCCATGAGATGCATTCTTGAGAAAGGCGTCTAGTTTGGGTTTGATGGGGACTGTCTTAAGGCGTTTGAGTTCTTGAAGGAGCAGTTAGTCTATGCTCCCATATTGATTGCCCATGATTGGAGCTTGCCCTTTGAGCTTATGTGTGATGCTAGTGATTATGCAGTCGGGGCTGATTTAGGCCAAATGAGAGATAAGCACTTCCACCTGATCTATTATGCGAGTAAAACTCTTAATGATGCTCAAGAGAATTACACAACTACCGAGAAGGAGTTGTTAGAGGTGGTGTTCACGTTTGATAAATTCCGATCCTATCTAGTTCTATCTAAGACCATCGTTTATACTGATCATGCAGCATTGCGATACCTTTTCGCCAAGAAAGATGCCAAACCTAGATTGATTCGATAGATTCTCTTGCTTTCTGAGTTTGATATTGAGATCAAAGATAAGAAGGGAGCGGAGAATGTGGCGGCTGACCATTTGTCGCGGTTAGAGGATCCCGGTAGAGAATAGACCCGGGAGGAAGCCATAGGGAACACATTTCCCCATGAGTCATTGATGATGCTGAGTTTGGGACTGGACAAGGAGCCGATGTTCTATATGAGTGCTGAGGAGCAGGGTTTTCCATGGTTTTTTGACATAGCAAACTATTTAGCTGATGGTTTAGTGGTTAAGGGCATGACATCCCAACAGAGGCGTAAATTCTTTGCTGATGCTAACCACTACATTTGGGATGCTCCACGTCTGTTTCGAGTAGGAGCTGATAGAGTTCTAAGAAGATGTGTAAGTAAGGAAGAAGGAGTTGAGATCCTGAAACACTATCATGAAGGTTTGATGGGAGGCCATAATGGGCCCTCTTACACCGCGAATAAGGTGTTTGATTATGGTTTTTTACTAGCCATCAATGTTTGAGGATGCTCACGAGTTAGTGAAACGGTGTGACGTATATTTCTGTGTTCTGTGTGTTTGTTTTTCATTTTAGTTTTTGTATTTTTGGTTTGTGTGTTTCAGAAAATCATGACCGAAGTGGCAATGGATAAACCATCAAAAACGACGTTCCAGTTATGTTTACTTTAAATCTTGAGGTGGGAACGAGTTTTTAAAGAGTTTGGGTGAAAAAGAAAATTGGAGATCAAAATTTTTTCTAAGTAAAAACGAGGTTAACTGATGTAGTGCGAAGCACACATCTTTATTCCTAGTGTTTTGTGCGTTTTTCTTACTTTTGTGTTCGTTTTGAGTCGTTTAAGTCTCTATTTGAGTCTATTGTATGTTTTCTGGAGCTCGTGAAAATTACAAGTGAATACATGAAGAAATCGAGCAAGAGAATGAAGCCGGGAGAAATAAAGAGAAAAAGTTGAAAATTCAGTCTCTCGCGGTACGCGAGAGAAAGATAGAGAGGCCTCGCGGTATGCGAGGGGCTTGACAGAATTTCTCGCGGTACGCGAGAGGACTATAAATCGCGAAAAACCCTAGATTCGAATTTTAATAGAATTGTAATGCCATAATACCAGAAGTTCGAGTTTTGCCATCTGGAGAAGAGTTGATTTTGAGGAGTGAGAAGTCAATTGGAGTTAAAGTTTGGAGCTTTTGATTCCGGGTTTGTTAGTAGTAGCGTTCTAGGTTTAAATATTCGATTTTTAGTCTTTGATTGCGATGTTTGATACCATGATGATTGCTTATACTTCTGATTTAGTAGTTTTAAGCATGAATCTAGGCTAAAACACTTGATATTGCCTGGGTTTATGATGAATACTGCGTAAAGCTTTGATTTTTATCGGTTTTGGATTCTAATTGCTTGGTTTATGATTTTGTAAACAATATTAGTATGATTAATGTGATGAATATGCATGTTTTGGTTTGATGAATGTTTGATTGTGATTCTGTATGCTAATTGTGGTTGTCTGCCAGTTTGATTTGCATATCTAGATCATACACCTTAGGGTTTGTGGTTGTTTATATGAGTTGCTAGAGATAGTAGCCCATAGGAGTTGTGATTGGGTGTCCTTAGAATTGAATGTGTTTCCTATTTCAATACCCGAGAAGTGAGAGATAGTTGTCTAGTCTTCATCAATAGGAATCCGAGTGTTAATAGTCTGAGAGGACGTTGGTATTAGGTGTCTAGTGATTGTTACTAGTTCATGTCATAGTTCTTATCCTAGTATTACCCCGTGCATTCTTCGAATGTATGGTGGACAGTGAGACTACAAGGTGATTTTTCTACTAGGGTACTTTATCATAGTTGGAGAGACTGAAAGGAAATCCACTATCTAGTGCTTTATTACACCTTTAGGTTCCTTAGTTGGTGACACCTTGAGAGTGATTAGGGATCCACTAGGTAGTCTAGCGCTGTATCCTTAGAAACCCAGATCCATCATAGTTTCCAGAACCGGTAGAAGTTGTGCTTTGCAAGTAGGATTCCGACCTAGGTAGTATTCTTCCTATTTCACCTTATTACTTTGATCTTGATAGTTGAGTCGACTTAGTTCACTGTATTCTTAGTTAATCCTTAGTGTAGTAAAACCCCCAAATCAAATCATCAATCTTTAGTCCGAGTCAGAGTCTAGTATTAGTATTCAGTGTCTCTAGGGTTCGATAACTCGGTTTACCGTTAAGGTGTGCTACACTCGATAGGTACACTTGCCTGTCAGTGCGGTCTAGTTCATAGGTTTTCCTTTTATTACTTAGGAGTTTTGGTTAGGTTTAGTATAGTTTTATATAGACCGTCTGGACAACATCATGTTTTTGGCGCCGTTGCCGGGGACACTTGACAATAGCTATATTGACTTTGACTAGTTCTTTGTTTGATATTTGGTTTATTTTGTTTTATTTTTCTTTTGAGTCTTGTGTGTCTTCTGTGCTTGTCCTACGTGCTATATGAGTGTCTAAAATAGGATCAAGTCTTTCTGTTTTTGAGTCTTTATTTGTTTTCTTTTGTTCTTGTGTTAGTTTATGCATAATACTCGTTCGCAGGAATCACCACCTTATTCAGCTTTCCCAGAGCCCGAATGAGAGCTTCACGAGTGCACCCGTGTAAGGACCAAGCCTAATAGGCTAACGCATCAAGAGACCATCGAAGAGTTCAGATCAAGACGTTTTGGAAGTTTGCGGCCGAATACTTCAATGCCTAACCGCATACTTGAAGTATGCGGTGCCTAACCGCATACTTGAAGTATGCGGTGCCCGACCGTATACTTGAAGTATGCGGCCCCGGCCCAGCCCAACCGAATAGTATAAATAGTTATTTTGTATTCTGTATTCGGTTAGACGAGTTGTTGAATGATCTTGTATTGTATTTTCAATATTTAATCAATATACGAATCGTTTGATATTTGATTTTGTCTCATCCTCTTTGATTATACCAACAAGTCACGTGTCGAGTTTGCTTCCCCCAGGTTCAACACGTCGTTGAATCCGTTGATTGAAGATCCTTGAGAATCCGGACCTTACAATTGGTATCAGAGCAAATTCATCCTGATGACTTAGAAGAGATGTATATCAAATGGCATATGGCAATGGCAGTGCATCGTGCTAAGAAATTTATCAAGAGAACTGGAAGAAACTCATTCGATGGAATGGAATTTGGTTCAAAGAAGATTGGTTTTGATAAATCTAACTTGAGGTGTTACAACTGCTGTAAACCTGGGCACTTTGCTAGAGAATGCCCAGAGCCTAAAGTTAAGAAGGGAAGTTCATCAACCAGTTCACAAGAAAAGGAAGCTGCTGCACCTGGTGAGAGCAAAGCTTTGGTCAGTCAGAAAACTACCGGATATGATTGGGGAGATCGGATTCATGAGCTGACAATGAAGGTGTCAAATCATGCCCTCATGGCAAAAATTGAAGATATTGAGGTACTTACTAATACCTGTTCTCATAATTGTTTAGAGAATATAATTAGGTATAAGTGTGATAATGAAATGCTAATACAGGAAATTACTCAACTTCGGTATGCCAATGCTGAGCACAAGCGATCTGAAAATATTTTTAAAGATAAAATTGAGGCAAGTAAAAATGATTTTTCTAAACTTGAAATGGATTTTAGCAATAAGGAATGTCTTTATCGTGATGCTTTAAAAAGAATAATTGATCTAAGTCTAAAGTTGAATGATGCTGTGACTCAATTGGCAAACACCAAACTAACGATCGAGAAAATTGACCACTCTCGATCAGTTGTTTATGACATGCTAGATTCCCAAGTTAGAAAGAAAGGAAATCCAGGAATCGGTTATCATGCTATTGAACATCCTTTTAATGGAAACTTCATGTCTATGCCAACTATTCAGCATGAAGATGTTGAAATGGAGTATGGTGTAGGCCGTAAACCAGATCAACCTTCTTCATTCACACAGTCTACTCCTATGACTGGTGGTTCCTCTGTAAAACATGTGAACGTTACTAACCCATCTAAGTTTTGTGCAGCAACAGAATTTGTAGAGGGCATAGTGGAGGACAGTAGGAGTGACGATGAGGAGGAGAGTCGAGGTTTTAAATCTAAATTTGTGTCTTTTAAAAATACTTTGTCTGGTTTTCAAAACTCTGCTACTTGTGTTGATTCTGGTTTGAATATTTGTTTAGAAAATGGTACTTTAAAAGGGAAAAATAAGTTGAAATCTACTTTGAAATCCATATTTACAACGGGTGGAATGTTAGAAAAGGAAGAAATAAAAATTGCAAACGGTAAAAATCTTCAGTTTGTTAAAAACAAAGGCAGTTCTTCAAACGTGAAAGCAGCAAACCATCAACAAGTCAGTCTAATCCAAAGCAAATGCCTTAAAAAATTTGATAATCATCATCGCGCTTTTGAAAAAAATGTTAGAAAATGTGATAGAAATAATTTCAAATCTGATCACAGAAGCTTTAACAGAAATGATGATCACATGCATGATAGAAGGTTCTCTATAAATTGTGAAAATGCAGGTTACTTCACAAGTTCTCCTCAATGGTCATCATCATGGGACACCGGATACTATGCCCCGTATCCGAGAAGGCAAACATGCTATGTCTGTGGGAATCCCTGACACTTAGCTAGAAACTGCGTTCACAATCGTGAACACTCTGGTAGATATCCGAATGTTTCTCAATGGGAAAATGTGTACCAAAGGCCATATACATCTAAAAGATACATGGCTCAAAATCACAACAGACCTAATGATAAACAGTTGGATAAAAGAACTGATGCTGTGCATAAAACTCAACGTAATGTCAAAGAAAATAATGTTTTCAAACATAAACAAAAGAAAGTTGAGAAATCCATAAAATCTGAAAAAGGGTAAAGAAAAGGTCGTCACTCCAATAGTAAACTCAACTTTTCAAAAATCAAAGCCTGTTTGGACACGAAAACCAAATGTGCAAACAACACAGTTGAGTTCAATAACAAAAGAGATATGAAATTATAAGAAGTTTCATACTTGGATGAGTTAGGGCAACCCAAGACAACCATGGCTTGGGTTCCAGTTACTAATTAAAATGTTCTATCGTGTAGGGGCAGCCAAGGAGGCCTATCAACAACCTCTGGTATGTTGATAGTGGTTGTTCCTGGCACATAACAGGAGACATCTCTCAGCTTCACAACATCAAGATGTTCGATGGAGGGTATGTTTCCTTTGCAGGTGATAAAGGTGGGCAAATCACAATGAAAGGTACTGTCACTAATGGTACTCTCTGTTTTGAAGATGTGAATTATGTGTCTGAATTGAATCACAGCTTGTTAAGTGTGTCTCAAATTTGTGACAAAAAGTTTTCACCTCATTTTAATGATAAAGAATGTTTGATTTTAAACCAGGGTTTGTAGTCCCTGAGGATTGGATTTTAATGAGAACACCGAGGTGTAAGGATTCATATGTGTTGGATATGAATAGTGAGTCAGCTTTAACCAATACGTGTCTATTTTCTAAAGCTTCTGAAAATGACTCAATGCTCTGGCATCGTCGTTTAGGTCACATAAATTTGAAAAACCTAAATAGAATTGCTAAAGGAGCACACGTGGTCGGTTTGCCTTTGAAAGAATTTTGTGAAGTTGAAAAATGTATTTCGTGTGCTAAAGGAAAACAACATAAACGGCCACACAAACGCAAGCTGTTTAAATCAATTGAATCTGCTCTTAAGTTGTTGCATATGGATCTTTTCGGTCCTGTAAGCGTAATTAGTCTTGGGAAGAAATCATATTTTCTTGTTATTACTGATGATTACTCACGATTTTCTTGGGTGTTCTTTTTAAGTAACAAAAGTGAGACTACATATATTCTTAGGCAGTTCATGATACTTGTGGAAAATCAACTGAACTTGAAGATCAAGATTATCAGAAGTGACAATGGGACGGAATTCCAAAATAAAATTCTTGATAGCTTTTGTGCAGAAAAGGGAATTGCACGACAATTCAGCGCTGCTAGAACTCCTCAACAGAATGGAGTTACTGAACGAAGAAATCGAACCCTAATAGAAGCTGAAGGAACCATGATCTTTGACTCTAAATTGCCGATATTATTCTAGGGTGAAGAAATCAATACAACGTGCTACGTGTAAAACAGAGTGCTACTCAACAAGCATCAACTGAAGACTCCATATGAAATCATGTTTAACCAGAAGCCAAAGGTTGCTCATTTTAGAGCGTTTGGAAGCCTATTCACTCTGTTGCATAACGACACCATTGGGTCCAAATTTGATGCAAAGGCCGACGAATGTTATTTCGTTGGATACTCATCCTGCAAGACAATATACAAGGTTTACAACAAGCGAACCAAGCAGACAGTGGAGTCCTACTACATTGACTGGCAGGAGCTCAACAAAACTGATGCAGATTCTGGTCCAAATTGGTTATTTGATTATGATTCGTTATTTAAACTGTTTAATGTCTTTTCTGACGTTTCTGATGTGTCAGATGATGGTTTTTACAGGTACAACACAGTCGACTACAGAATTGATGAAGACCCTGATCAAGGATCATCTTCATCTTCCAGAACTCCAGAATCCCAGAATCTTCTTCTCAAGAGAGTGATCATCAAACCGCTGATCCCATCAACAATGAGACTGCTGCATCTGGCAGTGGTAATGCTTCACAAGAGACTGTTGCATCTGGCAGTGGTCACGCTTCTCAGGATACTATTCCTGACCCGCATGTTATTGAGGAGCCGGTTCCCATAACTAAAGAAACAGATCAACATATCACTAACTTACCTGAAACGATGCAAGAAGAAGAAGTACCAACACTATGGATTCATAAAGATCACCCCGTAGAGGATATCATCGGTCCTCTCTCTGATGGGGTGAAAACAAGGAGTCAATCTGGAACAATAAATGTCTGCTTGTATTCTGCATTTATTTCTCAAATAGAGCCTAAGAACATCAAGATGGCTTTAAGTGAAGCAAGCTGGGTGGAAGCAATGCAGGAGGAGCTGATGCAGTTTGAAAAGCTAAATGTTTGGGAGCTCGTGCCACCACCACAAGGCAAGTTGCCCATCGAAACTCGTTGGGTTTACAGAAACAAAAAGGATGATAGTGGAGTTATTGTCAGAAACAAAGCCAGATTGGTTGTGCAAGGATTTTATTAACAAGAGGGAACAGATTATGAAGAAGTATTTGCACCGGTTGTACGTATTGAGGGTATTCGCATCTTTTTGGCCTATGCCTCTTACAAGAATTTCAAGGTATTTCAAATGAATGTGAAGTCGACATTTCTGCATGGTAAGATTAAAGAAGAGATCTATGTGTGTTAGCCACCGGGGTTTAAAGACACCAATCACCCACATCATGTCTACAAACTGGACAAAGCTCCGTATGGTTTACATCAAGCACCACGTGCATGGTATGCCACTCTGACAGAGCATCTACTTGCAAATGGCTACTCTCGGGGTGACATAGATCAGACATTGTTCCTTAAAATCATTGGAGATGATCTTATTCTTGTCCAAATTTAAGTTGATGATATCATTTTTGGTTCAACGAATGATACGTTGTGCAAAGAGTTTGAAGAAGTGATGAAGAAAAAGTTTGAAATGAGTTCAATGGGAGAAATGGCCTTCTTTCTGGGGTTATAAGTGAAGCAAAGTGATGACGGAATCCTAATTCATCAGGCTAAATATGTCAATGACATCTTACTCAAGTTCAACTTTGCTGACTCCAAACCGGCATCCACTCCAATGGCCACTCGACCCGTTCTTACTCCAGATCTAGGTGAACCGGGAATTGACCAACATCTTTACAGGTCCATGATTGGCTCGTTGATGTACCTGACTACCAGCCGTCCAGACATCATGTTTGCGGTTTGTCAGTGTGCACGATATTAGGCTAATCCTAAACTTTCTCACCTTAATGTTGTCAAAAGAATTTTTAAACACTTGAAGGGCAACTCTCGGTTAGGCCTTTGGTATCCAAAGTATTCAGAATTTAACTTGTTTGATTTTACTGACAGTGATCATGGAGGTTGCAATCTTGATAGAAAATCCACAACCGGTGGATGTCAGTTTCTAGGGAGAGACTCGTATCATGCCAGTGCAAGAAACAGACCACCGTTTCGACTTCTACTGCTGAAGCTGAATATGTCGCCACATCTGCATGTTGTTCTCAGGTTATCTGGATGAAACACCAATTGATGGATTACGGTTTGAATTTCTTTGACTCCCCTATTTTCTATGATAATGAAGCTGCTTTACAGATTGTTAAGAATCCGGTTCAGCATTCGAAAACTAAGCACATAGACATAAGGGTGCATCACATTCGTGATTGTTTTGAAAGAAAGCTTATGCATCTTGAGCAGGTTTCTACTGATGATAATGTTGCTGATATATTTACAAAAGCCTTTGATTTGGAAAGATTCAACTCTCTGGTTGAATGTCTGAAAATGAACTCATTTGATAAGAAGGTCGCAGGTTTGGTCACCAAAAAATATTTTTGTTTTGTTTTGATTATTAAATTTTGATTTATTTCATAAATGAAAAAGTTTAGGGGAAGAAATTTCCTAAAAACATCAAAACGATTTTATCTTTGAGTCTTTCTATTTTTTAAAGTCCAGAAAAATACAAAAATATTTATTTTACGTTTTATTTCTGAGAAAAATTGAGAACTCTGTCTATTGGGAAATGATAGTACATCATTTTAGGGGTTCGGTCATCATATGTAAGGCTTGTAGTTGAAGAGATTAGGATCTTAGGGTGATATGCTGATAGGCTCTGCTAAGACTGGAAAGACAGCTTGATAGTGTTTCACTTAAACATAAAGGTCATTGTCATAGTGGGGAACATCTCATAGATTGGTAGAATAATTATTTCCTGTTAATAATCAAGCACTTAAACATAAAGATTGGTGAACTGTGGATGAACATAATATATCTGGACTGCACAAACCGAGACCTTTCACAAAGGGGTTGCGAGGTGACTTGTTACAAGTCTGTACATATATTAATATATATAGATAAAAGACATGCATCGACATGCAACAGGTGAAAAGACACTCAATAATAGTGCAAAGCTACTCTGCAAAGCAGAATTTTGAGCAAAAAGACACGCAATGTTAATGTCGTGCTATAGGAAAATTTTAAAAAGATATGTCTAAAGACGTACATATAAGTATACTTGTAAATATTTTTCTTTTTGGGAATGTGTAACTGGGAAGGAATCTCTTATCAGAGCATGTAAGTCCGTTGTGCTATGCTTTTGATTACATTTGTCCGAGATCTACTGAACAGTTCATTGACCCGTGCTAGTTATGCTCTTTTAGTTATTACTTAGGTGCTCAAAAGATCATGAGGAAGGGAAGGTTTATCCGATATGTTGTGGGGTTCATTTAGTTCATCAAAAACTCATCTAATTAACATTATAATAAATGCAGGTTTCTCAGACATGAGTGTGGGCTTGAGTTTAGAAGGATACTTTATATTGGCAATCACCGAGACCTATCTAAGAAAATGAATGGCTAATAAGTATGCTTTGGTCTGCATTGGAATGATATGATCCCATAACAGAGTTTTTCTAAAAAATAATGTGTTTCTTTAAGTGTCGCATGTTTTGAAAAGAACAAAAAAATTTTGTGTTTTTAGCTTAGTTTAAGTTATTTTATTTTTTTGTCTTTTGTTTATACTTCATAATTATTGAAAAATGACCGTTCCTGTTTGACCCGAAAAATAAAAAAAATGTGATTTTGAAAGTTCACGGTTTTCATGAAGTTTGCGGCCGCATACTCCAAGTTTACGACCGCGTACTTGACTCTTTCTATAAATAATTCAAAGTTTGCGGTTCCTGAGCTGCACAAACTGCATACTTCACTTTCTCTCTTAGCCGTATACTTCAGTTTTTGTTCAAAGTGACCGATTACTTGATCCTAGTGTGATATTGTTGCTCTAATTGGGTTCAACTAGTACATGAGACATCAAAGGTAAAGGACTTGACCATGGATTCATGCTAATCGAGTGTGTGAAATAATGTGATACGGAACCGGACCCTTTTTGACCAAATTAACCGTCAAATAGTTTGTAAAAACCGAAATTGATCCGTTAACTAAGGTTGCAGACACAAGGCGACACGTTTGAACCAAAAATCACGCACCGAAACCTGTTTAAAATCCACTTTTTGAAGTTTGCGGTTTTGTCAAAGTTCACGGCCGCATACTTGAAGTTTGCGGCCGCATACTTTAAGTTTGCGGTTTGTTTGAAGTTTGCGACATTTTAAAGTTTGCGGTTCTACTTAAAGTTTGCTGTTTAATTTGTCTGTCCGCATTCTTTAAGTTTGTCGTTTTTTGAAATCTAACTTGCTTCATTGATTACAGATATGGCCAACTTGAAGTTTGTAAAGGACCACAACGAGTCAGCATATTTGGAAGACCCGCCTCAGCATCATAGCATTTTCAGATCTATGATAGTGGGTCTGAGAGCATCCAGAATCTTTCACGCTATTTCACAACATCCTGATATATGTGAAGATTTTATTCGGGATTTCTGGAGCACCGCTGATATTGTCACCGAAAATGAAGTGGAAGGAGTAGCTGGAACTGTTTCTGGAAAGAGAATAGTTGTTACTGAAGCTGTTATTCGGGAATGTCTATACTTTGGTGATGAAGCTGAACATCTTACAAGCTTTCCTGTTGAACAAATGAACGACACTTTCGAAAGAATGAGTTATGAAGGAGGTTTGCCGTCCATGGAAAAGAAGTGCCTGCCACCTTATTGGAAATATTTGGCACATGTGGTGAACCAATGTACATCAGGAAGAAAGGGTGGCTATGATGAATTAAGTGCTAACATGACTACAACTGTTTACGCACTGGTGACAAGGGAAAATTTCAACTTCTCAAGAGTTGTGTTTGATGAAATGAAGAGCAAATTAGCTGGGAAGAAGAAGTCAGTTTTCTTGATGTACCCAAGATTCCTTCAAATGATAATCAACAGAAATCATTCCGAGTTAGTTTTGATTCCGAGGAGATTGCACGTAAAAGTGATGGATAAGATCATTCTGTCCTATATGAGCATGAACAAGAAAAGAAATTTTCTAAATCTGACTCCTTTAGAAAAGTTTGGAGTGTTTCCTGAGTTAGACGGTGCTCAACCTCAACCTCAACCACAACCACAACCTCAACCACAACCACAACCACAACCACAACCACAACCACAACCTCAACCTCAACCTCAACCACAACCTCAACCACAACCACAACCACAACCACAACCACAACCACAACCACAACCTCAACCTCAACCACAACCTCAACCACAAACACCACCACTTCAACCCCGTCGTAGACTCAGACGTGCACCACGCCAAGTTCAAAATCAGGCTGAAGCACCGGTCGTTAATGAGCCTATTATTCCAAACGTGCAGCTGGCCGAAGAACACGAAGATGAATTCAATTATAACATTGAAGGGCCGGTGTTTGTTGAAAATGAAGAGAATGTTGAGAATATTAAAGATTTGTCAAATATAAATCTAGATGATTTGCAATTCTCCGACACAGAAGATCAAAACTCTAGTGGAAAGAATGTTGAAGAGAGAGAGGGTGAGTCTGAAGGAGACTCAGAAGCTGAAGAGTTTGACACATCTAAAGCAGAAAGTGACAAGGAAGAATTACCCATAAATAAGTATCACAAAATTTTTTTGATTAAAAGAAAGGCTGCTGGGAAACCTCCTCTCATCAATCCTTCTAAACAGCAAAGTGATACTTCCGATGAAGACTATGATTTTGAAGCTGATCTAAGTCCAAGGAAAAGAGCAAAGTTTTTTTAACAACTCCCGCAAAAGTCCACACCAATCATTAAACCGCTTCATCCAACAGCAGGATAAGGGCAAGGCAAAGGTATTTGATCAACCCACGACTGTGGATGTTCATGCCCTACAACAAAGAGTGTTTGTTCTGGAATAGGATTCTGTTGCCAAGGATTCAAAGATCAAGAAACTAAATGAAGAAAACAACACTCTCAGGAAGACTGTAGACCTACAAAGTAATCAAATCAATACCCTGAAGGCGAACATGGTATTTGTCCTTGAGGAGCTGAGAAAGATAAGAGAAAAGGAAGATAAAAGGAAAAGAAAAAGGAAGGATGGATGCAGTGGAAAGAGTGATGGGAAGGGTGATGAAAAAGATGGTGATGGTGATGATAATGGCAAGAACGATGATCATGATAGAAATAAGGATCAAGAACATCTCCATGATGGAACCGGCTCTCAAGAAGACATGTCAAGAGAAATGGTAATCTATGATCCTGAAATAGCAAATAAAGGAGTACAACAGTCAGAGAATGTTTATCATTTGACTTTGAGTATGACCTTGATTAAATGCTCAAGTCTGGATCAATGTTTTCATTTGAAGATGATCTGACTGCACTTGATGAAAACTTCGTAGGAGAAGACATGAATGCAGTTTTCTCTGATACAAATATGCCAGTTTCTCCTACATACTTGAGTGCTCAAGGAAAGGTTATTACCGACATTGACAGCTATCTACTCCTCGAAGGTAATTCGCCTCCTCACGTGGAAACATCTGCTAAGCATCATGATGCAACTTCCTCTTTAACTAACCCAGTTGGTAAGATAAGCACTCATAAAGTTATTCCTCCACGTGAAGTTCATTATGTCACATCTTCCAATGAGCTTTCAAAAAAGAACGAGATGTTTGATAATGAGAAGAATCTTTACATGATCAAAAGAAAGAATGGGCGAATAGAATATTTTGCACGATCACATGACCTTATGTCACTGCCCAGATTTGATTTGCAGACATTAAACAAAGCTCCTTTCTATAATGCAGGTAATGTTGGAACAACAAGAAGTTTTGTTTCACTACTTGAAAAGGAATGAGAGAGTGGATTCAAGATACTAAAGCCTGCTGAATGCAAGAGAGTAAAATCAAAGTATATGATTGACAGAATAACCCAGAAGCCTCTTGTTATGGAAATCTATCCTCCTCCCAAGACTGTGGATTGTGTTCCCGTTCATCAAGCTCTGCTTGACAACTCTCTAAGTCAACTAGATTACTGGCATTACAGTTCTATGACATGCTACATTTACATCCAGTTTGCATATAAAGAATTTACTATTTCTGATCCTATGGATATTTTGAAATTTAGGAAGGAAGATATGATAAGATTGTCCAAGCAGCATCTATTCGTGCCTGAAGAAGAAGAGAAAGAAACCAAGCCGTTTGTGAAAGTTCTGGTAACTTCTTTAGTCAAAGGCCTCTATGCGGGAGGTGGTGATCACTTAGCTGATGTTGATATACTATAAGTATCTTGAATGCATTAGCCTAGGGGGAGATTGTAAGGACAAACCTAATAGGCTAACGCATCAAGAGATCACCGAAGAGTTCAGATCAAGACATTTTGGAAGTTTGCGGCCGAATACTTCAATGCCTAACCTCATACCGCATACTTGAAGTATGCGGTGCCCGAACGCATACTTGAAGTATGCGACTCCGGCCCAGCCCAACCGAATAGTATAAATAGTTATTTTGTATTCTATATTCGGTTAGACAAGTTGTTGAACGATCTTGTATTGTATTTTCAGTATTTAATCAATGTACGAATTGTTTGATATTTGATTGTGTCTCTTCCTCTTTGATTATACCAACAAGTCACGTGTCTAGTCTGTTTCCGCCAGGTTCAACACGTCGTTGAATCCGTTGATTGAAGATCCTCGAGAATCCGGACCTTACAACCCACTGACTTCCGGGAGCGTTTGAAAGAGCTTTGCAAATCCCGAGTACGTTTTACTAGCCCAATTCCATTTCCTATCATGGGTGACGCTGACCCACCAACGAGACGTATGGTGCACTAGAGGGCCAGTGACGGCGTCACCGGGGCGAGATATTCGATCACACTCCCAGCTATTCCAAACACCAATACATGGCAGATCATGTCACTTGTCATGATCACGATCACTCATGCCACTCAATTTCATGGCCTTAAGGATGAGGATGCACCGGGACACCTTTCCCGATTTGCGCGCATATGTGATACCTTCAATATCACAGGTGTATCTAAAGAAGTTATCTACTTGCGTTTCTTCCCATTCTCGCTCTCTGGGCACGCATCAACTTAGCTTGACACCCTACCTGACAACTCTATTACCACATGGGAGGATCTTCAAGCCAAATTCTTCAAGAAGTACTATCCACCTTCCAGGGTCGCTTGCCTTCGGGATCAAATCCATTCGTTCCGGATGGATCCTTACGAGCCTTATCACATGGACTGGGAGCGGTTTAACACGCTGTTGAGACGATGTGCCCAGCATGGTCTTTCCGACTGCGCAATAGTGGAGAAGTTCTACAATGGTCTCACCTTCGAGAAGCAACAAATGTTCAACACAGCTGCGGGATGCCATATCATGGATAAGCTCGAGCCAGACGAGTGTGAGGAGATGTTCGAGAGCTTCGCTCTGGATGAACATCAGCAGCCATCTACTAGGACTTCCATTCCTAGTGCTAGAGCACTCGCCTCTTCTCCTAGAGGTATGCATCAGGTCAACCCTGATACTAGGATGGCAAATGAGATTAAAGAGCTTAAACTCAGTGCACTAAGGTGTGAGGTGTGCAGGGGAGACCACGACACAAGAGATTGTCCCGTCAATCATTAGGAGCAGGTGAGTTTTGCTGGCAACCAGAACCAGAACTGAGGGTACAACAATTACAACAATACTTATGGCTCGGGATGGAGATCTGGAAACAACCCGCCTGGGTTTAATGGTCGCCAACAGCAGTATGGTGGAGCTGAAGCAGGGACGAGTTTGGGAAGCAGTGTCAAGACAAAGAAGATTGAGGAGATGATTGAAAATCAGACACAGATGCTTGCCCACTTAGTTCAACAGTTGACAGTCGACATTCCAGGATTTACAGCGCACGGTAGGAGACATCGCGAGGAGCCTAAAGGAGAGGTAGGTTGAAGCATCTGCAGCCTATAAGAGTTCTAATGCTTCAGTGATAGCCGTGTCGATCATGAATCGAGGAGAAGAGGAAGCTTCCAACGACGCGGACTATGGCATCCCGTCGGTAGAGGAGGTGAAAAAGATTGAATGGAGAGCTCGATTTGCTGAGATCGATTCTAAGACGCTAGAGGAGCTCGAGTTTAATGCGATTTCGACAAGGGGCATGAGAGTAGAGGAGAAAGAGAGCCCACCGATAGAAGATGAAGAGCTGGTGGAGGAAGAGATAGTTATAGAACTGTTTCGTTCGAAAACATCTGTCCGAAGTCCTTTTTTTGTCCACAATACTTTTCGACCGAAATGTTCTGCCCGAGATAGTTTTCGATCGAAAAGTCCTGTCCGAAATCTATGGAGTTTCGAAATACTTTTCGAACGTATCCAAGTTTTATGACAATTCATAGAGTTTTCGGACGATTCAAGTGTTCTTGGTTGATTTCGTCATTTTAGATCCAAGACTCGATCTTTTTACGTCCAAAACTTGTGTTTAGCTTCCATGAAGCTAAATACATGCTTTCTAGTCGAATTCCATCGTAAAAATCCTGACTCTTATAAAAACCCACTTTGAAACCCTAAAACCCATTTCATTTTCAGAAATCGAATATGAGCACGGGTGGTTACCTGTTGATGTTTGATTCCTTCCTCTTCGATTCTCTGTAACGTGCAGCAATGATTCCGGGCTCAAGCGAGAAGGTCGGTCTCGGGTGAGCTATGGAGCTTTCTCTCTCTCTCTAGAAATGATGATGAAGAAGGTGAAGTGAAGTGTCGGGAGTGGAGAGGGTGGCTAGGGTTTTACTCCCTCCCCCTCCTTGTGCCCCCCATACCCGGCCCAAGGCCCGATCCGCTCTAGCCCACTTATTCTTTCATTCCTCCTTTAATTGTTATTCCATAAGCGTCATTTATTATTTATTGTAAATATTAGGATGTTACAAGTCTACCCTTCTTACGAAAGGTTTCGTCCTCGAAACCTGCTATAAGTCAAACAGATGGGGATACGACTTCTTCATTTCTGTCTTGGTTTCCCATGTAGCTTCTGACCCTTTACGATGCTTCCATTGTACCTTGACTAACTGAATCACTTTGTTCCGTAACCGCTTTTCTTTCTTGTCTAGTATGGCGGCTGGTTCCTCGATGTAATTGAGTCTATTATCTACCTCGATGTCATTAAGTGGCACGTGCGCTGATTCGTCAGCCAGGCACTTGCGCAAGTGCGACACGTGGAAGGTTGGGTGAATTCCACTCAACTCATCAGGTAATACCAACCGATAAGCGACTTCACCAATATCTTGAAAGGTCCGACGAATCTTGGACTTAACTTCCCTCTCTTTCTGAAGCGTATAATCCCCTTCCAGGGTGATACTTTCAATAATACTTGATCCCCGACATTGAATTCGATAGGTCTTCTTCTCTTATCCGCGTAAGACTTTTGACGGTCCTGTGCTGCTTTCATTCTGGCCTTAATCTGGTTAAAATTTTCAGAGGTTGCTGTAACTACCTCCAAACTTCCCAACTCTTTCTACCCTATCTCGACCCAACAGACCGGGGTTTGACATCTTCTACCGTACAACATTTCATAAGGCGGCATACCAATAGTGGTGTGGTAGTTGTTGTTGTAGGAGAATTCCGCCAACGGTAGGTGACTATCCCAACTGCCACTGAAGTCTATAATGCATGCGCGGAGCATATCCTGCAACGTCTGGATTGTTCTTTCCGACTGACCATCCGTATGTGGCTGATAAGCCGTGCTGATGTTCAACCCTGTACCCATTAACTCATGAAATCTTTTCCAGAATCTCTATGTAAATCGTGTGTCCCGGTCAGATACAATCGATATTGGCACGCCATGACGAGATACAATCTCATTGATAAACACTTCTGCCATCTTCTCCGATGAATAAGTTTCACGGATCGGTAAGAAGTGTGCACTCTTTGTCAGACGATCCACTAAAACCCAAATTACGTCATGGCCTTTATCGGTGCGGGCAGCTTTGTAATAAAGTCCATGGTGATACGCTCCCACTTCCATTCGGGTATTTCCAGAGGCTGGATTTTCCCGTATGGTTTCTGATGTTCGGCTTTAACTTATGAACAAGTTAGACAGTTGCTTACGTATCCGGTCACATCATTCTTCATGTTAGGCCACCAATACTCTTTCTTCAAATCCTGGTACATTTTCGTGGTTCCTGGGTGGATGGAATATCGAGACTTATGGGCCTCGTCGAGTACTTTGGCCCTAAGCTCTACGCCCTTCGGTACCCACATGCGTCCACATCTGGTCCTCACTCCATGAGCGTTTATTTCTAATTTTATCTGTTAACCGACCATTCTTTCTTTCTTTATGTACTCTTCCTTTAGTGCTTCTGTCTGTGCCTTTTCTAGCTCTGCCATAAAATTTGGGGTTATTACCAACTGGTACGCTTTCACCCTAATAGGAGAATAAATCTCCATACGACTTAGGGCATCAGTGACCACATTCGCCTTTCCCGAGTGGTATAGGATCTCACAGTCATAGTCTTTCAGCAATTCTAACCACCGCCTTTGCCGCATATTCAGATCTTTCTGCTCAAAGAAATACTTTAAACTCTCGTGTTTCGAATAAATTATGCATTTCACCCCGTAGAGGTAATTCCTCCAAATCTTTAACGCAAAAACAACTGTCGCAAGCTCCAAATCATGAGTCGGGTAGTTAAGTTCGTGAATCTTTAGCTGTCGTGATGCATACGCGATCACATTTCCCCTCTACATCAATACATACCCTAACCCTTGGCCTGAAGTGTCAGAATATACCACCAGGTCTTCGTTACCGTTGGGTAGTGCTAACACTAGGGCTTGGGTCAACTTCTTATTTAATTCTTCAAATGCTTTAGACTGGGCCTGACCCCAATCATACTTTACCTCTTTGCATGTCAACTTTTTCAGTGGCAAAGCTATTCCTGAGAAGTCCTGAATGAACCTTTGATAGTAACCTGCCAATCCCAGAAAACTCCGAATCTCGGTTGGCGTCTTTGGGATTTCCCATTCATTTACTGCCTCTATCTTAGCCGGGTCAACCATAATGTCATCTGCGTTGATAACGTGACCTAAGAATTGGACTTTCTTAAGCCAGAACGCGCATTTGGAGAACTTGGCATACAACTTTTATTTCTGTAGCGTCTCTAGTACTTCTCAAAGATGACAAGCATGGTCACCTTCACTCTTCGAATAAACAAGTATGTCGTCTATGAATACTATCACCGACCTGTCCAACATCGGTCTACACACTTGGTTCATCATATTCATGAATGCTGCTGGAGCATTGGTCAAACCGAATGACATCACGCGGAATTCGTAATGCCCATAGCGCGTGCGAAACGCTGTCTTATGTATGTCCTCTTCCCTTACCTTTAACTGATGATATCCCGACCGCAGATCGACCTTGGAGAACCATATGGCGCCTTGTAGTTGGTCGAGAAGATCATCGATCATTGGTAGCGGATATTTGTTCTTTACTGTACGTTTGTTAAACTCTCTGTAGTCGATGCACATTATCTTTCTTCTTTACAAACAGAACCGGAGCACCACATGGAGAAATTCTCAGCCTGATAAAACCCTTATCCAAAAGTTCTTCCAACTGTATCATTAGCTTTTTCATCTCCAGAGGAGCAAGTCGGTACGGTGCTTTAGCTACGGGCTAGGCACCTGGCACTAAGTATATCTGGAACTCTGTCTCCCGGTCAGGTGGTAACCCAGGTAACTCCTCAGTAAACACCTCCGGAAAATTACATACCACTGTTACGTCTTTCAACTCTTTCACTTTTAAATCATTGTCTATCACATAGGCCAGGTACTTCTCTGCCTTTATCATCGATATGACGTTCGTTAATGAACCGTCACGATCCTCGTAAACCAAAATCTCGCTACCGTCTGGAGCTTTGAGCTGAACTATCTTTCGTCTACATACTATCCGGGCTTCGTTGGCAGCTAACCAATCCATACCCAAAACTATATTGAACCCTCCCAGGGTCATAACATACAACCTTACTGGAAATCTATGGCCATGAATCTTTACCGTGCAATTGTCTACTAGTTTTGTAACTCTTGTGGTTTTACACTCGGCAGTTTCTACCGTAAAGGCCCGTTCTACTTTAGTAACTTTGCATTTCATTCTTCTACACATAGAGGATGATATAAAACTCCTACTGGCACCTGAATCAAATAGTACAAAGACAAACATATGATCAAGGATGAACGTACCTGACACCACATCTGGATCACCCCTAGCTTCTTCTTGTGTCAGTGCATACGCTCGGGTGCCTTTGACTTCTTGACTTTTTTCCTTTCTTTGTGCCTGCAGCTTTAGGCTTACAACAGTCCTTCGCTATATGGCCATGGATTCCACAATTATAGCATGACAGTGCACCAGGACACTCTCGAGAGTAAGGCCCCGTCTTCCTACATCGATAGCAAATGATCAGACCCACACGGCACTCCCCAGAGTGCTTTCGTCCACACTTTGCACAATCACTCCCAACCTCTACCCTCAGCTTCTTCGCCTCCGGGCCTGCCCACTCTTTTGTTGGCCGCTTAAGGACATTTGTCCCTTTCTTCTCAGTAGGCAGTGGGTCCACGGATTCGAAGTCAACATAAACTATCCCAGCAAGTGACACCACAGATTCAAAGCTTGTAGGAGCATTTGCTTTAACGTGCACACGGACCCTTTGTGGTAGTCCCTTGATGTAATACTTGATCCTCTTTTCCTCAGTGTCCACCAGATGTGGAACCAACTGAGCTAACTCTTGGTATTTGGAGGTGTACTAGGGATGAGTCATACTGCCACACAGAGCCCCAGAAATTCCCTCTCAACTCTGTCAATCTCGTTCTGAGGGCAGAACTTAGTGATCAGTAGCTTTTTCATGTCATCCCATTTCATCTTTTTCATTTCAGCAGAAGACTTGATTCTTTCAATCGAACTCCACCAACTCAATGCCTCATTAGTGAATGAGTGAGTGGCAAACTTGACCGTTTGGTTATCACGGCACTCACTAAAGTTTATCACCCAATTCATTCTTTCTATCAACTCGAAGGTGGCAACATCATCTTTTCGTCCATCATATTTCGGTGGGTCACATCCCCAAAAAGACTTATAGTTGCAACCCCGAGTTGCCATTTCATAATCAGAATCGTCACCATCAGTGACTTCAGTTCTCTTGCTGCTTTCCTCTTTCATCTCTTTCTTCCCTATATCAAATTCTTTAAGGGCCTTGCCTAGTGCTTCCGGTAGAACTTTCTTCAAGATTGAAGTAACCTCTGTCGCGATAGCTTCCTTCATAATCGGTTCCAACTCAAGCGCCTCGTTATGGGCATCGTCATGAACCGACTCATGGTTCCCACTGTCATTATGCTCCACGTGCACCGATTCAGTCTCATTGAGGTAGTGTTCACTTTCCTTATGATGGTTTCGGTTACCTGGCGGTCGGCCTCGACGACCCGTATGACCCCAAGTGCGACCACCTTTCTTTGCTCTAGCCATTAGTGTATACTTCGAACAAAGATAGCTCGTGTTATCATGATATGTAATAATTTAGAACACCACGAGTAATGAAAGTTACTAATTACAGAGACTGGTATGAAATTACTAATTTACTTTACTACTCGGGTTCTAAACATATCCTTTCAGAGTAACATTTGCATCCAAGTACAGAGTTTCTACTATAAGGCATGTACTATCTACTGTCTACTATCTGTGCTAAGGCATTATTGTCCATGTTCTATGTAAGGACATTGATTACCTTCGGTCTACTATCGTTCCATGGATGGGCTGCTCTGACTGACATTCCTTTCCTTTCTTTCTTTTGTCCCATTCTCAGTTTAAGTTCAGACATTATCGCAAATGACCGAATCTCTCAAACTATGGCTCTGATACCAACTTGAAACGCCCCAAAACCGGGTACGTCTCATAGTTGGCACAAAACATAACAACATAGTTCTTAAACCGAAAATCAGAATCTGTTACAGCGGAAGTCTTTCAATTTAAAACATTCATCGAACGGTAACATAATAATTGTCTATAACATGAACTATCAGGATTTGGAAATGTCTGTCTTCAACGCTACACCCACTATCCATGCTATTAAGCCCTCACGGCTTCACTACTTTGCCTTTGCTTTGCCTTTAATACCTGTCATGCATACTAAAAGTCAGCTAACGCTGGTGAGTTCTTTCATTACTCTAAACTATAAAACTTTCTTTTTGGTATCTTAGTTTTAGAAAAATAAAATATAAGCTTTACTTTCACTTTCTTTGAAAACACTTTAACTTTACTTTAAAACTTTGCAACGTGACAATTATAAAACTGTTACGTTATATCTTTCGTTAAAACTTTACTTTTGAGGTAACCGGTTAAGGTGTCCTCCTTTACTCTTTGCCACTTTACATTTCACTCGTACAAGACAAGTGACTATAATATACTTTAACATTCACACATGAATCATTGCCCAAGGGCAGGATCCCTTTACTCGCTTACACCTCAGGGTAAGACTTTTACTTTGCTGTGCCCACACCTCAGGGTGGGACTTTGTCGCTTACACCGAAGTGAAGACTCCTTTGCCTGCTCACACCTCAGGGTTAGACTTTCTACTTTGCTTGCTCACACCTCGGGGTGAGACTTCTACTTTGCTTGCCTGCAGGACTTTTTACTTTGCCACTACAATGCAACTACTATGCAATTATACTTTGTCACATAATATAAAGCCATTTAAACACATATCACATAGACAAATAACACATATTAACACATAAGCATATAATATGGCATCTGTCACTGTCACTGTCAAGCTGCACTGAGATTCAACTTCTTTACCATTCTTTACTTTTCTTTACTTACTTGAAATTACATTTCAAAGGTAGTACTATTCTCTTTAACACTTTACTTTTATTTTTATAAAATCGACCTTTTATAAAAAGCTATGCCTTTATCTTTCATTTTATAAAAATGACCCTTTTATAAAATACTATACTTTTCCTTTCATTTTATAAAAATATACAATTCTTATAAAATATTCTTTATCTTTGAAAACTATCTCTTTAACAGTATGCATGCCAGCCCAAAACCGTTAATGAAAAAGGGCAATAAGAACTCACCAGACTTCTATGGAACTTATCTCACTTAGCAATGAACTTCGAGCTAGGTGGGATGCTAACAAATCTGTCAAGGGTCACGAATGGAACAAGGTTACAACCTATGTGTTTCATCCGAAAACTTTCTGTGTTCGAATGTTTTTTCGGTCGAAATCTATTTCGACCGAAAACTCTAGTGTTAGAACTATTTTCTACTAATGGCTTCTTCGTTCGAAAACTTTTGTCCGAGAACTGTTTCGTTCAAAAACATCTGTCCGAAATCCTTTTTTTTTGTCCACAATACTTTTTGACCGAAATGTTCTGCCCGAGATACTTTTCGATCGAAAAGTCCTGTCCGAAATCTATGGTGTTCCGAAATACTTTTTGGACGTATCCGAGTTTTCGGACGATTCAAGTGTGTTTGGTTGATTTCGTCGGTTTTGATCCAAGACTCGATCTTTTTACGTCCAAAACTTGTGTTTTGCTTCCATTAAGCTAAATACATGCTTTCTAGTCGAATTCCATTGTAAAAATCCCGACTTTTATAAAAACCCACTTTGAAACCCTAAAAACCCATTTCATTTCTAGAAATCGAATCTGAGGATGGGTGGTTACCTGTTGATGCTTGATTCCTTCCTCTTCGATTCTCTGTAACATGCAGCAATGATTCCGGGCTCAAGCTAGAAGGTCGGTCTCGGGTGAGCTATGGAGCTTTCTCTCTCTACTCTCTCCCCCTCCTTGGGGCCCATACCCGGCCCAAGGCCCGATCCGCTCGAGCCCACTTATTCTTTCATTCCTCCTTTATTTGTTATTCCATAAGCGTCGTTTATTATTTATTGTAAATTTCAGGATGTTACAACATATCATCCTTTATCCATCATTCATTATTGACACCTTCATCATCCATTCACACCACGACCATGGGAGAACTTGAAACCGTTTGTGTCCGATAAGCGACCTTGCTGTGGCCTTCATGTCTATGTGTTTGCAACACATTGAGTATATTTCTCTGCATGCTATCTATCTTGAGTCTTTAAGTTCTTAGTGAGTCTTAGTGAGTCAGTCGAGTCTTTAATTTTTACTTTGAATCTGTAACTTGTGTCAGTTTAATGCTGCGGGTTTGTTTGAGTTTTATTGTGGAGGTTTTGATCGTTGCGTCCGTACTCATTCTCCATTCGGGCGGGGTTGATTCTCATCTTATCTATCTTGTAAATGCAACCCAGCAGTTTGTGCAACCGGGACAGAAATGCTATACGGTGCACACAAGGAAGAACGAAGCTGCACATTTGTTTGCATATATGATAACCAACTAAGTCGCTTCCTGTTTATTTTTGCATTTTTATTTTTGTTGTGTCTTGCTTCACATTGTGGACATTGTGTCTTTCAAGTGTGGGGATGTGAGTGTTTAGTTTGTTTAGTTAGTTTGTGTCTTTATAAAAATTCAAAAATACAAAAAAATTGAAAGGATTTGAAAAAATGTCCTTTGAAATCAAAAGTTTTGTATAATAAATGGAAAATAATAGTACAACTGGATCTGCTTATTGAGTTTAAATGAAGAAATAATTAAAAAACGCGTCTAATTAGTGATGTTTTGGTAGACCCGGTCAACTAGTAGAGCTTAAATAGCCTGTTTGTGTTAAATAAGATTAATAATTGAATTAATTCATGATATCTTGTGGGTATTAATCTTAGGTTAATGGTAATACTGAAACTCTCAATATAGGGTGATAGGTACCACGTTAAGTTAAAATTTAGAGGTTTTTGAAATTTCTTGGCACACCACTCTCTTTTTATTAGAATAAATCAGAGTTTTGCCTACGTGTCACACGTCGGGTTTCAGCCTAATTGAAACACCACTGGGTTAGATTCTTATGTGCTTTATTGATATGACATAGTAACGGTTTCACACGAGGGCAGTTGAACAAACTTTTTTCAAACGAAAGGATGGTGCGGATACCATTTTGGTGCAAATCTATGTTAATGATATCATTTTTGGATCCACAAATTCTCGGTTATGTAAAGAGTTCGAGGAAGTGATGCGTTCTAAGTCTGAAATAAGTTTTATGGGAGAAATGAAGTTCTTTCTTGGTTTGCAAGTAGATCAGTCTAAGTCAGGAATTCTTATCCATCAAGAGAAGTATGTCAAAGAAATCCTGACCAAGTTCAAAATGACCGAGTCTCATCCTTACAAGACTCCCGTGGAAGTTCGACACTATCTGTCTCCTGATTTGGATGGTGAAAGCATCGATCAGCACCTCTATCGCTCGATGATAGGATCTCTCATGTATCTCACTCCTAGCAGACCAGACATCATGTTAGCAGTGTGCTTGTGTGCATGCTTTCAGGCTAATCCTAAACTCTCTCATTTAATTGTTGTCAAACGCATTTTAAGATATTTGAAGTACAAGCCAAAACTTGGGCTTTAGTATCCCAAAAATAACTTGTTTGATCTTTTGGCATATTCAGATTCAGACTACGGAGGATGCAACTTAGACCGAAAATCCACTTCTGGGGGTTGTCAGTTCCTTGGCAACCGCCTCGTCTCCTGGCAATGTAAGAAACAACCCACCATTTCCCAATCCACAGTCGAAGCCGGATACATTGCCGCAGCCCTTTGTTGTTCCCATGTAAGGTGGATCCACCATCAAATGATTGATTACAGGATCACCTTCCATGAAACCCCCATCCTGTGTAATAACAACGTCGTTCCCTATATCACTTAAAATCCCGTTCAGCATTCAAAAACCAAACACATTGAGATCAAACATCACTTCATCTGTGACCGTGTCAAAAAGAAACATATCAAAATCATTGAAGTCAAAACTGACAAGCAAACCGCCAACATCTTTACAAAAGCATTTGATTCTACCAAATTTGAGAAATTGGTGGAGATGCTCCGCATGATTAACTTTCAGTAACCCTTCTGCATATTGTCTCTTTTATTTAAACTTGTTAACCGGGAAGATTTCCAAAAAGATTTTATTTTTCTGTATAGTTGTTTCGTTTTTCGTTTGTGAAAGCAAAACTTTTGGGGGAGAAATTAGAATTTGTAGTTAGTAAGAAAAAGGTTTGCTTTGCATAGTCAAAAGGAAAAGAAAATATTTGGTTTGTTTATTGCTTGCTTAAGAAAAACACATTGTAAGTATCATGTTTCGTTTCAGGAAAATCGGATCCGATCTCGTGATAAATGATAGAGTATGATCACACTTCTTGAACATAGAATGGATCATAAGCGATGGTGCTTACTGAGGTATAGCCGGTAGGCCCGACATATGGTTATAACTCTTTAGTAGTGTGAAAACCTATTTCTCAATCGTACACGTGTGTTTAAACCCATTTTTGAAACATCTAACCCATTTTAAGCTAAGAAAACCGATTCAATCAAATATAGGCTTACATGTTGGATTCTCATTCATGCGCCAGGTGACCGTCAAAGTAATGAAAGTTACCGTCAATGACCCTGTCTGTTTTGCTTATGCAAAGATCTTGAGAGTTCATTTTTTTCCCATCCACTTGGATGATTTGACCCCGTCTGTTTTGCTTACGCAAAGATCTCGGGTGTTCAACCTTATTCTATCCGCTTGGATAATTTTACAGCTTCTTCTGTTTTGCTTACGCAAAGGACTAGAATGTTCGTACCTTTTTAATATCCACTTGGATATTTTTCTTTTTACAACTTCTGATATCCAGTTGGATCTTATTTTAATTTTGGCGGTGATTTTGACTTACCAGGATGGTACCTTGGTTAACCTGTAAGAGATGATAAGATGAATGCGGGTATTTCTTGAGGATTGATAAGCTTTCAAAACCATTTTATTTCAAAATGTGTGGTACGCCGTGTTTCGTGCTCAAATGGTACCACTTAATCACATGAAATCATTGTACATGCTGCATAAATATCGGCTATCTTCAGGGATTCACAGTAGCTGAGTGGAAAATAAAGTGTTTCAAGGGTTTTGACCAGACATGATCTCACGTTGGATCTTTTTCAAGGCCAAGTGTTTATATCTTTTATTTCTTTTACTATTATTTTTCATTATAAATTTCTTAATCTTCCTTATTAGTTTGTTTATATTGAGTACATATGAGAGTTTTCTTTTCCTTTGTCTCTGATCAAGCATCTCATGTCACCCGAAACTACTCAAACTGCCAGAAACTACCTCCCATCCGAAACTACTTTGCCCTAGTTTCGATAGGGGCATTTTGGTCTTTTGTCGAGCTCAAATTAAATGTCTTCATAATCAAACTCCTTCGCATGCTCATTCTCACTCTCAATCTCTGAAACCATTTTCACCTTCGTTTTCACACACAAAAGCTAGAGATTCATCGGTCTAAGATTGCGAAATCAATATTTCTTATCTGATTCCTCCGTCGTCTTCTTCATCAGGTTTAATTACTTAAAATGTTTGTTACTGTTTTATATAGCGAAGGCTAGGGTTTCATTTTTACCCATGTTACGACTGAAATCATGTGTTTTGGGTTGTTTCATGCTTAGATTCTGTCTATGAACTACCATTGTTAATATCTCATTCTTCTATGTTTGATTTTGCAGATTACCTCAAAAACTCTTGGTAAGACGGAGTTTCGACACCCCAGGCGAACTTTACCATTCTTTTTATTTCTGTTTATTTTTTGATAATTTGTATATAGTTTTAACTTAGCTTTTTCTGCTTTTTGAATGCTTGTATATCTGTACAGAATTTAGGCATCGAAACTAGTTGTTTCGATTAAGGGTGTTTTGATTTTAAAATGAGTTTCTCAGAATTTGAACACGTTTCTATCGAAACTAGTTGTTTCGATACCCATTGCTGCCCGAAACTTCGTAATTTCGACCAAGTTTTTTGCTAGAAACTATGTAGTTTCGATATGCTTTCTTCACCCGAAACTAGTAGTTTCGGTCAGGATTTTCTGGAATATTTTCTAAGTATTGGGTTGATGTTTGATAATTTTTGTTTCTGACAGATATGGATCTTATATTTGTGAAGAAGCACAATATCTATGCCTTTCTTAATGCTATTGATCCCAAGAGTGAGGGATTTGTACCTGTGCTCAATTCTGGGCCACTACTGGAAGAGTATCCATCAATAATGTGGAGCACATAAGAGCAACTGTGCACAACCAAGAAGTTCTATCTTCTGAGGCCACCATAAGAGAGGTACCGCAGTTTGATGATAATCATGAAGCCCTTGTGGAATTTCCTAGTTTCTACATTAGAGAATGTTTCAGAAGAATGGGTAACCCAGATGAGTTTAAAAGTGGGCAGATCACAAAGACTTTCCTTGCCCCACACTGGAGGTATATTGTGCATGTGTTCATTCACTGCATCTCAATCAGAAAAGGTGGATTTGACTCTGCCAATGCCATGATGGCATCTGCTATTCTTGGCTTGATCAAAGGAAGGGATTATAACTTTTCTGTATTGGTATTCAAACAACTTATAGAGAATCTCACTGGAAGAGTAAGAGACAAATTTATTGTGTACCCAAGATTTCTACAAATGATAATTAACCACATTCTGCCAAATCTTCAACAAGATGGACCTGTTCTTGTTCTTGATCATATGATAGCCAAGACCCTCAGTTATATGAAGAGTTCTAGTTCAAGATCGAACAGGATAGTTGTGGACATTCCACTCTTTGGGCATGTGATTGGAGAAGTAGAACCTGTAGTCGCTGATATCGATCCTGATGAAGTCATTGAATTATCATCATATGAAGAAGAAGAGGCAGAACCGGGTCAAGGGAACCAAAAGCCAGATGTTGAACCTTACCAACAGATAGATCAAGATGTTGAACAGCCTATCTTGGAAGCTTCTTTCATGGATCAATTGTTAGAGAATCTTGAGCCTGTGATTGAAGAGCAACTTGTTGAAAACATAGAAGCAGAAGTACCTGATGAAGCTGAGTCAAGTGAAACCTTGGACGAAGGCATCTACAGTACAAAATAAGATCAGTCGGACTATGAGTCAGTAGATGATGAGCAAACTGAGCCTCCTGCATCCTCCTCC
The DNA here is from genome assembly GCA_023525975.1 of Smallanthus sonchifolius. Classification (NCBI taxonomy): domain Eukaryota; kingdom Viridiplantae; phylum Streptophyta; class Magnoliopsida; order Asterales; family Asteraceae; genus Smallanthus; species Smallanthus sonchifolius. The sequence continues at coordinate 17,594,055 of CM042028.1, read as the reverse complement.
AAGAGACTAGCTGATTCCTAGTCCGACTACAAATTAGAAGAACCCCTGGCAAAGAAAATCAAGACCGGGCTGGAGTCTTTGACCTCTTCTTCAGAATCACTGTTTGACATTCCAGAACATCTAATCCCCACTCAGTCACCTACTCATATTCCACCACCTTCACCACAACCATCTCCATAACATACACCTGTTCCTACACCACCTGCATCCCCTGCCCCTAACCTATCACCATTAGTTCCAAGAGTCAAAACCCTAAGCCTGGAGGTAAAAAGGTTACAGGAAATAGTAACAAAACAAGATAAAGTGATAGAGGATCTAAAGACTGAACTAAGAGAGTGCAAGGAAGAAGTAAAAGATCTTAGGCCAGAAGTTGGAGGCTTACATACCCAAATTGATGTTCAGCAGACCCAAATTGAAACCCAACATAAGATAATCTCTTAACAACAACAAGATTTTAAAACCTTATCTGATACTGTTGAGCAAATCAAGGCTTCAATGGTTAAATCTTCTCAACAAGGAACCCCTTCCACAACTCATAGGGAGACTACTTCTGCTGGTGGACCCTCTTCCCCAGCCTTTGTTACAAATACTCAGTCTACATTGATAATCTTCACTTTCCAAGTTACCAAGACAAAGTAATATGTGGAAGTCAAGATTGAAGAAACTGGTTATGATCTCCCATCAGTAAGTGAAAGGAGAGCCATTAGAGAAAGAGGAAAAGGAAAAGAATCAAGTGTTGATGTCGTTATTCTTGATGAAGAAGAAGTTGGATCGGATCATGAGCTGGATGAGCTACTAAAGCAGGTTGATGACTTTGGAACAATTGAAGATTACCCTGAAATTGTTACCTTAGGAGAAGAACAGGGAGATAAGCTCAAGTATTTTACTGAAGAAGGAAATGAATTTGATGCTCCATCAGATAATGAGCTAGAAGATAAAGATGTCACAGTGACCTTTGTTGAGCCTGTAAACACTGCTGGGCCAACAGGCATGACTAAAGAAGCTCTAATAGCAACTCCAACACCAATTGTCACAGGATCCGATACTTCATTTGTCTAGGCCTCAGATCATAGAAGGTCTTCGTTCAAAGAGATTCAAGCTCAGGAACCACCAAAGCATTATGAGTGGTTTGCTGAGTATCAAGAGCTAAAAATGCCACCAGTCGGGTGGAAGTACGACAAAGAACGCTCACTTTTCATACTCAGAAGATACAAAAGAGGAGTGGAGCACTTCAAGTCTCCTCATGACTTCAGTCCATCCCTAAATATGATTTACGAGCCATTGCCAAGCTACCTCTACAAAACCCTGGAGATGTGGGCATTGCACAAGACTTTGAGACCTTCTTGAGAAATCAGACCTTCAATGATTTCAGATCCATGATCGCTGCTAAACCAAGAAGAGTTATCTCAAAGACTAGAATCCATCCTAGAACTCAAAGGCCTTGGGTAAGCCTTAGGTACAAGCCGGCAGAAACTGTCAAATCTATCATACTGCCACGATCTGTACCTATGTAACTTCAGAATTTTAGAAAATGGTTTTACAACTCTACCATTGGAAATGCAGTGATTGAGTGTGAAGGAATGGAAGACATCAATATTTTTGAGCCCATGGAGTTACTAAAATTTCAACCTGAGGATCTTGAAGTGTTATTCAACAACCCTATCAAGATCTTTAGTGAAGATGACGAAAATGATGCCAAGGCCTATCAAAGGGTGGTGACTATTAATGCAAAACCTCACTTTCAGAAACTAAGTCAAGCACCAACTGCTAAGAGAGAGTTGAAGACATTGATGCAACATCTTAGGGGGAGATTGTAGAGTCTTATATTTGTATAAGCTGTTGTCATCAATGTATTTCTTTGAACATTGTTTAGTTAAGTTTTTATTACTTGTAATTTATTTTTATGTAATTACCTGTATTTATTCTAAGTTTGGGCCATCGAAACTACCTAGTTTCGATTGAGGTTTTTTCAATCGAAACTAGTAGTTTCGATAGATAGGAAGTTTCGACAAGAGGTTCATTAATTTGTAAACGCTCAACCGAAACTACTAGTTTCGGTGAGCATAGTTTCGATGCCTGTCAACGTACTATAAATAGCCTAGTTTGAGAATGTTTAGGATGTGGATAGCGGCTGTTACCCTGAAATTCTCTCTTTCATAGTTGAATCAATACACATTTGGAGTTATTTCATATGTTGTTCTTACATTTTCATATCTTATTTGTGTTGATTCATGTGTGGTTTGCCTGATAATCTTCACCAATTTTGTTTCTACCCTCTATTTCACCACCATACATACAGATTCCGCCTGTGTGTGTGTAATCGATCTTCTGTGTGATTTACGATTGAAATCTGGACCTACAAGAAACCCAAGAGACGCCCCCAAATTCTGGCTCCTCGCGCCACGCGAGGAGCTAAGGTTTTTTCTTTACGGTATGCGAAATACTTTTATCATCTTCCCCAAAGCTTCCACCACCACCGGCGAAATCAATCCACCACCACTTTTCTGGCCATCACACCGAAAAATTCACCTACCATCACGTCCACCAACACCATACTCTCACCACCGTCACATCAAACTCCACATCTGTGACGACCCTTCATCACCATCGGCGTTACCACCGTTGCATCAGGGGATCACCAGGTGGCTTTCTTCGCTCGATCCAATCTCCACCATATTTAGTCACCGAGTTCTATAGCTATTGAGGTACGTATCCCTGTGTTACTTTGTCTCGAGTTACTATTAGCGTAATTAGAGTAGGTTTCCATTAAATTCGAGTCGGTTTGAGTTAAAGTGAGTCCATTGGCTGCAAATTGAGTCAATTAGCTTGAGTCGGGTCCTTTTGGTGTGTTATTTGGTTGTTTAGATCTTCTCTAGTTGCCGGTAAGTCGCAGAATCCGTGGATCTGGGTGGTCATTTAAAGGGCATTCAATGGGATTTGAATCTAGTATGGGGTTCATATATTTATTTATGACCTTTGCTTTTGTTTTGTCTCCGTTTAGATGTATATATGTGTGAATGGGACAAAATAGGATGAAATGATAGTTACTTGTGTGCCGTGAGCCCTAAATGAAGCCTATTTTGTTGAATTGGATTTTGATTGAGTTGAGTTTGCAGGTTTTCAAATGGTAAAAATGTCTTTCTGTCAGGAGGAATTTTTCAACTGGTTTTTAAAATTTTATGAGAGAAAATTGATATTAGTTAATCATGGCAAGTTGGAGCTTGATGCTTTTGGCACTATGGCATTACTTTTTATGGGAATGTATTCGTGTTTAGGTCCCAAGAGTTATATTTTGAGTCCTGTACTTAGGTCAACTTTTGGTTTCTAGTTTTTGGTTTAACTCTTAAATCGAGTCGTTTGAGTCTTTTGTTCTAGTTAACTTTGCTGTATAAGTTGCCTAAATCGAGTCTCAGGATTATATTTGTGTGCTTTTGGAGGTTTAGACCGCCTCGCCCGTACTCAATCTCCATTCGGGCGATGTTGTCTTGTTTATAATTAACTAAAGAGGGTATCCCGAATTTTTACAAATTATTTTTTTATTTTGTTTTACTATAGGTGTACTTAGGACGACTCTGAAGGAAATGCTATACAATCGTCCTGCCTGCGAGGAATGCCTTGTTATTGAATATTTCTGTGTCTAACTTGTTTTTGCAAGCATGTCTGACGCGGGTGCATCATCGAGCGCGGCCGATATGCCAAGCGCAGACGAGGATCGGCCCCACAGCCGAGAGGAGCACAAGAGGCGCCGCACCCGATCCGCAGGGTGGCGCGCGTGATCAGGGATGCAGTTCCTGAAGTTCGTCCGACAGCCGATGCAGAGCCGATTCCACTAGACGATAGGATCCTGCATCATCATGCCTTGCTCCGTTTCGAGCTTGCGAAAGAGGAGTCGATCAGGTGCGAGAGGTTAGTGGATATGGAGCCCTTACAGCATAGGAGTATCAGCTGGGAGTTGATAGATTAGTTAGGGCAGAGAGAGCGAGAGAGAGGATGGAGCAGATTGGATGGCGGCTTTAGCCTGTGACGCCATCCAGTACCGTGTGCTGACCGTGGAGTTCCATTTTACATTACGATACATGGCGGGCCAGTTCGAGGAGCCGACGACTGTTTCGTTTGCATTAGGACGACAGGTACATGAGATACCGGTCCCCCAGTTCGCGGTGGTGACTGGTTTTTATACTAAGGCAGAGCTAGCTGAGCCAACTTTTGTTCAGATTTTGAGAGGATGCTTTCGGAGGCGTCATGACAAGGGGGTCGGTGACGGCCAGCTATGGGACTTTTGGTGCTCGATCGCTGATGGGCCATTTTCTACATCCATTGTGGAGTCATCTATCAGAGATCCAGTTATCAGATATATTCATGAGATCCTTGCTTGCACTCTCGTCGGACGCAAGTCTGGTGTCGAGAAGTGCAATCAAATTGATCTATTTTGCTTGTATTGCATCATTGTCTGCCGAGAGGCCAACCTGGCTATTATCTTGCTTACATCTTTAGCCAGGGGTCGTCGAGGAGGGCCGGAGGCAAGGCTAGATATGTGGCCCTACATCAATAGGATCGCCGAGCGGTTAGGTGGTTTTGATCGTTATCCGGGCCATCTACTGACATCCGCCCCGGATACGATAGGGTATGGTTTACAGGAGCTTATATTGGAAGGTATATTCGCCATGGATGATCCGGCCAGATGGATTGAGGCGAGGCAGGGTACGCATGTCCCACCACCTGTCGGGACGCTTGCATACCACCAGAGGATTCCACATCATATAAAGCGCCCCCAACTTTATCATCCCCTCCGCTTGAGACCGCCATCACCACTTACACCGGAGGATCTTAGAGATCAGATCTTTGATAGATTGGATAGGCAGGACGATGCTATCTGGTTCATGATGACGCAACAGGGCATCGAGATCCCACCATTCTTCTGTGTCCTAGATCAGGATCAGGCAGAGCCAGACACAGGTGGAGATCAGGATTGATTTGCGGCACCGTTCAACCGGGTTATATTTTTTTCCTTGTATTTATTTTTCTGTATTTATGTTTTTATTTATCATGGCATGTACTGAATATTGATATATCTTATTATTTGTACTTGGGGGTTCATTTAGGTGGTTGTGCTTGTATATATTGTTATGTTTGGCTGTTTAACATGGTTGCTAGTATGTTAGAATTTGCCGCTTTCATTTGTAAGAAATTATTGGAAATTTGGTAAGCTGAGTGTGTTCGATTGGAGGGCTATGGAACACGACTTACGAGGAATATCATCATCACACCTGGGAAGTCTGTTCTGATTTTTTTTGTGTAGTTTATTTTCTTTTATTTTAGTTTATTTTTATTTGTTTATTTTATCTTTTTTTACCGTCGTTTCTCGGTTTACATTGGGGACAATGTGTGTTTCAAATGTGGGGATGGGAGACTACGTCTATTTTTGTTTAGTTTTTATTTGTTCAGTTGTGTTACTCTAAAAAATGTAAAAATTAAAAAAAATTCAAAATATGTCCTTGATTGAGAATTTTGCAATTAAATGCAAGATAATAGGTAGAATTGGAATCTAGCTGTTGAGCTTAATAGAAATAATAACAATAGAAAGCGCGTCTAATTTGTGATGCATTGGTACACCTAGCCGACTTTGAAAGATTAAATATCCTGAAAGTGTTGATTAGGTTAATTAAATGAATTAAATCAGGATATCTTATGGGTTCTCATCTTAGGTGAAACGGTAAAGCTGAAACTGCCAACATAGGGTGATATGTACCACTTTAAATTTAAAAAGTTATATGTTTTTGAAATTACTTGGCACGCCACTTGCTTTTTATGAAAATAAATCCGAGAGTTGGTGGCGCCCGCATTCCATAACTCCATCTTTCATGAGCTTAATTAATATGAGAAGTTAAGTGTCTCATATGTGTCACACGTCGAGTTGCAGCTTGGTTGAAACACCACTAGGTTAGACTCTTAAGTGATCATTTGTTTTTGAAATCTAAGTTTTGCCTACGTGTCACACGTCGGGTTCCATCCTGATTAAAACACCACTAGGTTGATTCTTAAGTGCTTCATTGCTAGAACTGCAGTCTATGGGCCACACGCTGAGTTCCAGCTTGGTTGAAGCACCACTAGGCAAGGTTTGATTATTTTGACTTTTTAATGCTCATATCATTCATACCATTTATCCATCATTCACCTTAATTTTTAAAACATATAAGTTTTTGTTTATAGTGGTGGGAAAATCTATATGGTTTAACCTGGGCCTAGACATGACCTTGAGATGGGATTTGGTGGAAGTGTGACTTTCTGAGTGTGAGACCCATAGATAGATTGATAACTTGGTAATTTGGGTTTAGAACATAATTGGGGGCTTGATAGGTTAGTGGTTGGGTTTAGTCGGAAAGAAATACCAATGGTTACGGTTAACTCATGATTATATGTGAACTAATGCATAATGTGATTGTTAAAGCTAGTGTTCCAGTTATGATTCCATTGCAGATTCTTTTTCGAGGATGAAAAAAGCTTAAGTGTGGGGATGTTTGATGTGTTTCAAAACACATGTATTTTATCCTATTGTTTTGTGTGCTTTTAAGTTAGTTTTGTATTCGTTTTCATTTGTTTTTGGTTCTTTCTGAGTTTGGGTCATGTTTGCAGGTGCTCGTGTAATAAAGTAGAAGAAAATGAAGTTAAATCCTCGATAATTCAAGCACACGAGGATAGGGATGGAAAAGAATGAAGAAAAGCAAAATTATTGGAAATTGAAGTCTTCGCGGTACGCGAAGAGGGAAGCCCAAGTTCTCGCGGTACGCGAGGAACTCCAAATCCAAGCCCGACTGTTTTGATATTCGCGGTACGAGAAGAACCCAGGAGAATGTTTCGCGGTACGCGAGAGCTCTAAAAATCCGCAAAAAACTCTAAATTGGAATATTTAATGTTTTAGACGGCCATTATTCAAGGAGTTCGACTATTAGCCGTCTTGAGAAGAGTCTAGGGCGATTTTAAGAGAGAAGGAAGCATTGGGAGCCAGACTTTGAAGCTTGAGATATTGAATCGGATAGCAATCAATCGTTCGGTTTTGGTTATTCGTTCTCGAGTATTCGATCAGTTGTTTTATACTATGTTTACTACTTTTACTACTGAATCTTTGATCTTGATCATGGTTGTTGGCTAGAAATTTTATACTACCTAGGTTTTAGATGAATGTTTGATAAAGTTTAGATTTTTATCGGTTTTTGATCTATTTGTTGGATTTATGCTATTGTAACATATCTGAATTTGATTGTTTGATGAACATGCATGCTTAATTCTGATTAACTATTGATTAGTTGTTCCATATGCGTCTTTGGGAATGTTGTTCATGTATGGATGCGTATTAGGTCTCTTACTTTGTGTTTGTGATTAGTTTGTGGTTTGCTAGACGTCAGTATCCACAAGAACAGTAATTAGTGATCTCTTATAATGGAGTGGTCTTCTTATCTAGATACCCAAAAGGTGATAGATAATCGGTTAGTCCTCGTTGTTAGAGTTCTGAGTGTAAACTGTCTGAGAGTAAGTTTCCTTAGGGTTTCTAGTATCATTGCTAATTCGTGTCAAATTGGTTGTTTTCAGATTACTCCTTTCATCTTTGATGTATTGAGACAGTGAGACTGAAAGGTGATCTGCCTGTAGGGTTCCTTAGTATTGTTGTTGAAACCGAGAGGTAATCCGACTAACTGGTGAGCATAATATCCCTTAGGTTTGCTTCTGGTCACATCCTCAGAGTGATTGGGAATCCAGTTCGTAGTTCAAGGGTGCCATATTTTAGGATCCCAGTTCCATCACATCTTCCATAACCGATAGAAGTCCAAGCTTAGAAAACAGGATTCATAACCTAGGTAGTGCTTTCCTCATTATTGATTTCACACGAGTCTTTTGTCTGATAGTTAACTGTCTTTAGTAGTCTTCTTTATCCGTTTACTTTTGAGTTTTGTAGTTAATCTTAGTTTGTAGATTCCCTCCCTAATCCAAACCAAATATTCCAGTTCTAGTCAGAGTCTAGTTTTAGTCAGTGTCTGTGTCTCGTGGGTTCGGTATCCTGACTTCCATTAAGCTGTGTTACAATTGATAGGTACACATGTCTGTCTTTGTGGTCTAGTTTATAGGAGTGTCTAGAGTTTAACTAGAGTGTCTAGGTTAGTTTTGTGTTTAGTTTTTATAGACCGTTTGACCGACATCAACGAGCGTCTACAAATGACTCCGTACTAAATTCTCTATAATGAAAAACCCAAGGTTGGGTACTTCAGAGCTTTTGGATGTCCATGTACTGTCCTACACACGGAGTCCACTCCAAAGTTCAATGAGAAAGCTGATGAATGTTACTTTGTGGGTTATGGTTCAAATACCACAGCCTACAGAGTCTACAACAAATTCACCAAAGAAATCAGAGAGTCAACATATGTACACTGGCAAGAGCAAAATCCAACTGATGCAGAATGTGGACCGGCATGGTTATTTGATTACCATTCTCTTTTTAGATTATTTAATGTTTACACTGATGTGATTGCAGGAACTGATAATGATTCTTTTGAATTGAGTGATGATGATGACATTAGTTACTTCAGGAACTGGCTCCTGAGATGAAGATGAAGCCACATAATTTCATGAGGAGTTGAATCAATTTGCTAAACTTAAAGTATGGAAGTTAGTGCCATTACCACCGAGCAAGAAAGTTATTGTCACCCGTTGGGTATTTAGAAACAAGCAAGGTGAAAGCAAAGTGATCATTCGAAATAAAGCTCGACTGGTAGTTCAGGGGTTCTACCAGCAAGAAGGAATTGATTATGAAGAAGTATTTGCATCGGTTGCTCATCTGGAAGCAATCAGGATTTTCTTGGCATGAACTTCATAGTTTATCAAATGGATATCAAGACAGCATTCTTGTGTGGAAAAGTGAAGGAGGAGATTTATGTTAGTCAACCACCGGGGTTTGAAGACCGTGTTCATCCTGATTACGTGTGCAAACTGGATACGGCTCTGTACCCCGTGCTTGGTATGCCACTCTGACAGACCATCTACTTGCTCATGGCTACACTCGAGGAGCCATTGATCAGACCCTATTCGTTCAGAAAGTGGATAATGATCTCATTTTGTTGCAAATCTATGTGTACGATATCATCTTTGGGTCCCCAAATGATGATTTGTGCACCTAATTCAGAAAGGTCATGGAAAAGAAGTTTGAGATGAGTGCTTTGGGCGAAATGACGTTCTTTCTTGGGTTGCAAGTGAAACAATCATATGATGGTACTCTTATTCATCAAGGGAAATATGTGGATGATATTCTGGAAAAGTTCAAGTTTGCTGATGCTCAAGCTGCTATTATACCTTTGTCTGCTCGGCCAGTTCTGGATGCCGACACAACCGGGGTTGCTGTTGATCCGAAACTCTTTCGATCTGTGATTGGTTCACTGATGTATTTGACTACTTTGAGAGACATCTCATCTGTCTTGAACATGTTGATTCTGACAACAATGTTGCAGATATTTTCACAAAAGCATTTGATACATCTCGACTCAATGTGCTTGTAAAATCCCTGAAAATGACTGGTTTTAAAGATGAAACAGGTCACAAAAGTATTTTTCTATATAGTTTAAATTTGTACAATTTTTTTCTTTATTTTTTTATGCACAAATTTAGGGGGGGGGGGGTTACAAGAAAAATACAAAAAGAGTCTAGTTTAAATTTTATTTGAGTCAAGAAAATACAAAAAAGAGTCTGCTTTAAATTTTTTTTGAGTCAAGAATATACAAAAAGAGTTCGTTTCTTAGTTTGTTTGAGTATGCTTTTAGTTCAAATAAAAGAAAATTACAAAAAGATTGTGTTTCTGCTTGATTCGGTCGTTTGCAAATGAATGGGAAGTAATATGATTGTTCATCTCTTAAGGCTAGGATCAACACATGTAAGGCACTAAATTGAAATGACTAGGATCTATGTGGGATATGTTGATAGGCTCTGCATGTGATACACTTGAATAAAATATTCTTATGGCCTTAGTGGGGAACATATCATAGATTAGTGTACTTAGTAATTCATGTTAATAACAAAAAACTTAAACATAAAGGTTGATGAATTGTGGATAACCCATGCTATATTGGGATTGCACTAACCAAGTCCCTTCACAAAGGGGTTGTGAGTTGACTTGTTGAAGCACTTTTGTGTGACAAACACTCAGGATATTGTCTTAGCTTTTGTACTTGTCTTGTATGTATTAATTTTTGTATGTTAGTGTCTGTATGTATTAGTTATCGATTTGTAATTACTAATGTATGTTTTTGTCGTCTGATTTCTCTAAGTGTTTTGCGCACTTAGCATGTGCGCAAGAATTACTTCTTATGTTGTAATTACTAATGTATGTTTTTGTCGTCTGATTTCTCTAAGTGTTTTGCGCACTTAGCATGTGCGCAAGAATTACTTCTTATGTACTTAGCAAGTACGTAGGACAATTTGCCCTGCGCACTTGTTAAGTGCGCAGAGATCAGGTCTAGTATAAATAGGCTAGGTTGACAAAAGTTATGTACGAAGTCATTTGAACTCAGTTGTATTCTCTTTGTAACCTTCATGTTTATAATAGACGGAGTTTGAAAGTGATTTCGTTGTCGGTTTAACTTGTGTTACTTGATTCTCCACCTAGCCACGGGCATTCCGCACCCGGTCCGACTAGTTACACACCCACACGTAACGATCCGAGACACTCGGGGACTTACAAGTGGTATCAGAGCTTAGCTCTTGATTTCGAGTGTTGTGAGTGTGTTAGGAGCATCTTCTACACATCCTACAGAGCTTTTGCAAGCAAAAGTGGGTATTTTTGTTGATTTTTGTGATAAAATAGGGGTAGATCTTGAGCACTATTTTAGAAGCAAAAATCATTCAAAAACCGACTTTCGTTGTGTATTTGAGTGTTTTGAGCATCAAAGGTTGGTTAGAAACGAGTTTCTGACAGTTTGGCTCATTTTGTTTGGTCATATCTTCAAATTTTCTTTCTCCGGTGAGATTCCAGTGACCGGAAATAGTTGGTGAGGGTTGGTGAAAAAGTGACCTGCGTACTTACCATATTTGGCAACAAATACAGTCTTGTTGCGTACTTACCAAGTACGCAAGACCATATTTGCTGCATACTTAAGTGATCTTCTGCATACTTATCATTTACGCAAGAGCAAATTCTAAATGCGCAAGACCAGGTCTTTAAGTGCGCAAGACCAGATTCAAGTGCGCAAGTTGTTTTGATTTTTCTGAAATTTGACTAAGTGTTTCACTATGGCTAATCTTCAGAACCTCGGTAACCTTCTTAATTGGGACAATGAAATTGGAAACCCACAGAAACCACCAAAGCTGCTTAACGTAAATGATTACTCAAACTAGAAAGCACGCTTTGAGCATTATATCTCATACATCGATTCTTCACTTTGGATACCCATTCTAGAGGGTTATAAGCATCCCACATATACATAACTTGATGAGGAAGTTCCCAAGCCTATCTCCAAACTTGATGAAGAAGAAAAGAAAGTTTATGACAGAGAGAAGAAGGCACATTGATCTATTACTATGGCCTTAACCAGGGAGTTATTTCACAGCTTTAGAGGATACGATAACTCCAAGGATCTCTAGAAGGCTTTGCAGAAGAGATTTGAGGGAAATAGCGACATCAAGAAGAGTAAGAGGGATCTTCTTAGGAAGCGGTATGAGTGCTTAAGATATCCAGAGAATGAATCTATAGATGATCTTATCTCTAGATTCTATCATCTGCAAACTGAGCTGAAAGCTTATGACCTGATCTATCCGAATGAGGAATTAGTTGAGAAATTTCTGGATGCCCTACCACCAAAATTTGAGATGTACACCACTCTCATGAGAGAGAACTCAAAGTTTTATGAGTTGACTATTGATGAAGCAATCGAAAAGGTTCAAGCATCGGGTTCTGGAATTGCCCTTTTCTCAGGGAACTCTCATGAGGAGGATAACTCAAATGTCTGTGGTGGTCATGCTTGCTATGCAGCATCTGGATCTGGTTCTGGTTCTGGATCTCATCACCAGAATTCCTCAAGAAATCCCTCTCCCACAACTTCAGCTAAAGATAGCTAAAGATCATGTGGCTTTATTCTCATCATGCATGCTTGCCTACGAGAACTTCATTGGCGGTAAGCTCACGGATCCTGAAACCATAGAAGAAGACTTCAATCAGGTGGATCCGGATGATATGGAGGACATGGATATTCAATGGAATATGGCCATGATCTTGAGAAGAGTGAAGCGTTTCCTCAATTGAACTGACAGGAATGTTTTGCTGGACATTCAAATGCCAAGGTGGGATTTGATAAATCCAAGGCCAAGTGCTACAAATGCAATAACTTTGGGCATTTTGCAAGAGAATGTCAAAAGGACAAATCACTGGCCTCGGGATTCACCAGACCTAGCCAAGGAAACAATCAAGGGTTCAACAACTCCAACAACCGCAATCAAGGTTAAGGTAGACGTCCAATGCTTTGGTAGCACAACAAGACGACAGCTTTGATTGGGGTGTTCATCTGGAGGATGCCCTTATTGCTCAAACACAGGTTGGTCTCATGGCTGAGATTATGGAGATGATGGAAGCAGAGGAACGGGAAGCTTCTATGGCTGACCAAGAAGAGTCTACAACTGCAGTTGCCCTCATGGCTATTGGAGAGGCATCATGTTTATCTAATGAGGTAGATTCTAACTCTTTTACTGTCATTTCTTGTTCCAAATGTCTAAGCTTAAAGTTTGAAAATTCTAAGCTTCAAGACAAAGTCGAACCCCTTTGTATTGCAGCTTTAAGCTACAAAGAAAACGAAAAATGATACAAAGATTCAATTGAAACGTTGAAGAAAGAAAAATGTGATTATTCACTTAAAATCAGAGATCAACAGTTTCATTTTGATGTTGCGTACAAGGGGTTAGAGAAAAGGAACAAAGAGATCAACAAGCTGCAAAATGAGATCTTGCAGTTGAAAGGTAATATTGTGAAGAAGAAAAATTCTCGTTTTGTGGTGGAACACTACGAGTCTGTAGTGAGACAAGTGAATGTCTTAGGGCTGGGTACTAATGCCATTCCTCCACCAGTAAGCGGGAAATTTATCAACAGCTTAATTGACATTGATTTGTCTTGCCTTGATGAGTCCTCGAGTCAGGATGATTCCTCTAACAAGGATGATTCCTCAAGTAAGGCTAACTCTGCATCTGATGAAGAGTTCTTTACTTCTTCTGTTGATGGGTCTGAGAATATTTGCCCTGAAGGAGTAGTCTCTAAGGAGTTGCTCGATGAAAAGAAAGTTAAGAAAAACATTATCACTGATATTGATAATTGTATTCTGACTGAACCCGATATCATTGAATCAAATGAAAAATTAAAAGTGATTCTTTATGGGGGATATAAAAAATTAATCAAGTTAAGAAAGAAGCTTTTTCAACTCATTATGGGCTTGGCTATCAAGAAAATATGCGAAAGTATTATATTCCCAAAAACCAATCATCATCGGGTCAAACTACTGTTCCCCAAACAACTTCTCCTACTCATCATGCTGAGTCATCTAATGCCAGATCTAATGAGCCTTACAGGAAGACTTACAAAGAAAAGAGAACTTGCTTTCACTGTGGTATGGTTAGTCACATCCTTGTGAACTGCCCTGCTAAGAACCAAGGGAAACGGCCAATTGTTTCACAACCGGCTGTTATCTCTAAGTCACCACCAGTGAAGCATTCCAATAGTCCAAAAGCAAATGTGGTGAAACCACCGGTAAAACCTATGGTAAAGCCAAAGATCACATATGAGGCTAAACCATATGTTCCAAAAAGGGAAAAGCTCTATGCTAAACCTTGTGCTTCTACATCTGGTAGTGCACCTACTGGTGAGAAACCTGTGGTTAAGCTTTCTAAGCCACAGAGGAGAAGAAGGAACAAGAGATTGAGGAAGCTGGAACAGCTGGCTGGAATTCCATCAGGTGAAGCTTCTACTAGTTCACCTGGTGCTTCTGAATGCAAGACGACTGTTCTAGTAAAACAAAAGAAGAGGTCCTGGAACAAGAAATCTAAAAGTTCTCAATCTCCTGGTCCCAAGTCTTCTAAAGATTCATCCATTATTGACAGTCACGACTGTGAATTAATTGAGGTTGTTTATTTTGAGAAAGACGGACGACCCAAGACCACTATGGCTTGGGTCTCCAAATCTAATTAATTTCTTGTGACTCGTGCAGGGACATCCGAATGGTACTATTTCTAATCGTTGGTATGTAGATAGTGGATGATCCCGACACATGACAGGTAACATGGCCCTGCTTCAATATGTGAAACCATTCAGAGGCGGCTATGTGGCCTTTGCTGGAGAGAAAGGCGGCAGTATTACTTGTTAAGGTGTGGTTTCAAATGGTTGTGTCAGCTTCGACAACGTCAACTACTGCGAGCAGCTAAAGCATAACCTGTTGAGTGTCTCCCAGATGTGCGATAAGGAGTACTCAGTTATGTTTGACAAGACAGAATGCATGATTTTCAAACATGGTTTTGAAGTTCCTGAAGATTGGATTCTGATGCGAGCACCAAGGACAAACGACACTTATCAGATTGATATGAGCGTGGCAACAACCACCTCATCAGTTGCTACTTGTTTTCTTACCAAAGCGACAAAGCTTGACTCAATCTTGTGGCATAAGAAACTCGGACACATTTCTTATCGAAAAATGAATCATCTGGTCCGAAACGGTTTGGTAAGCGGTGTTCCTAAGCTGAGATTCTCCGTTGCAAATGACTGTATGCCTTGTAAAAAGGGCAAACAGCAACGGAAGTCTCACAAGCCCAAGTTCCAAAACTCCATCGATACCCCTTTGGAGTTATTACATATGGATCTGTTTGGCCCCATAATTATCAGGAGTATTGGAGGGAAGTCATACTGTCTAGTTGTAACTGATGATTTCCTGTGTTTTTTTCTTGGGTGCATTTTTAGGTACAAAGGACGAGACTGTTGACACTCTTCAATACCTGATCCTGAGGTTGGAATCTCTTTGGAAGTTAAAGGTTAGAAGAATAAGGAGTGATAACGAAACTGAATTCAAGAATAATTTGATGGAACTTTTCTGTCTCAAGAAGGGTATCCATCACGAATTTAGTGCCCCGTACACACCTCAGCAGAATGGAGTTGCAGAACGGAAGAACAGAACACTAATTGAGACTGCAAGGACAATGCTGTCAGATGCAAAACTTCCTATCTCTTTCTGGGCAGAAGCAGTAAATATAGTGTAGAAATAAAGACTGATGGCTACAAAATTCTCTAAGTACAAATGCTGCTGATCTCAGAGTTTGCTGCTGACCAACAAACTGCTGCGGACAAGCTTATCTGCAGCGGATACTTGTTCTTCTGTTGAAGAACAAATCTGTTGCGGATAGCCTTATCTGCTGAAAACCAGAGTTGCTGCGGATAGGCTTCTCAGCAGCATCAACTTTTGATACTGCTGATAGGCAAATCATCAGCAGCTTTGGATGGTCACATCTTGATGCTGATCATCATCCTTGCTGCTGACAGCCCTGTGCCTTGAAGATAAATCGTTGCAGCTGACTATCCATGCCAAGCGTCACTGACAACTTTCTGCAAAAGCCACTGACACACTCAAAGCAGAAGGAACCTCAATGGTGCAACCAATGACAGACAACAATGCTCTTCTCTAAGCATGCAAGTAATAATGCATAAAGAAGACGCTTCAATAAAGTTAGCTAGTTTAGACTAAACTTGTAATAGTTAGCTTTATACAAAAGATCAACGGTCTGTGTTAGATCTGATCCTTAGAATCAAGGGTCTGTCTTGATTCTAAGTGAGTATAAATACTGTGTAAACACTTCATTGTATGTGTGTTTTTTGATTGAGTTTTCATTTGTAATCGTTTATTTGTAAAAGCTTAATACAACAGTGTTCTTATAAGTATTCTTTCTGTTTACTCGATTATACTTGTGTAGTTGTTATTGTTTCCGCCAATTTCAACTAAGAACAGAACCATCTTATACTTTCACGATCCTACATACAGCTTGTCACATTTTGAACAGAGTTCTGGTTGTGAAGAGGCACAACAAGACTTGCTATGAGTTGATCAACAATCAACCTCCCAATCTTGACTACCTAGCTCCTTTTGGTAGTCCATGTTCCTTATTGCTACAATACAAAGTCTGCAAGTCTAAGTTTCATGCAAAAGCGGTGGAAGGCATCTTCTTAGGATATGTTGCCAACTCGGCTTGCTAGTGTACAATATAGGAACTCGTACTGTCGAGGAATAGTTCGAAGTGGATTGCAGTAAACACAGCATTCCACCAGAACCAACTGGTCCAGCTTGGGGTTTTGATTATGATGCGCTATTCAAGTCATTCAATCTTCCTGATTTGTCTGCTGATGATGCTGCAAATGTGTATGAGTTTTTGGTGGTGGTGATGACTCTAGTTTCTCACCCTGTGCAACTATACTGATTGTAACTCACAATTTCAATGCTGCATCTGCATCTGGAACTCATTATAGTGATAACATTGAAGTTGTTCATGTTGACAGAAATGACGCTCAAGCTAATCCTAACATTTGTGTAGGAAATTAAGCTCCAGCTGATCCAATCAACAATGAATCTTCATCTTCTGGAACACAGGATATGGGGGAGTTGAGCACAAACCTCGATTCAGAAATTCAGGAACCGGATATACCAGAGACGAGAGTGCATAAGAATCATCCAGTTGATAACATTATTGGTGATCCTCATGCCGGTGTTCAGACTCGTCATAGAACCATTGCTGAGAACACTAGTTTTTACTTTGAGATACTTGACACTGGTGTCATGGAAACATGTTTGCATGTTGCATTCATGTCCCAGTTAGAGCCGAAGAATGTGAAGGAGGCTCTCACTGACAACTGCTGGATTGAGGCGATGCAAGATGAACTGTCTCAATTCCAAAAGTTGCATGTGTGGGATTTGGTTGACTTGCCAAGAGGCGTACAACCAATTGGAACCAAATGGGTGTTCAAGTGCAAAACGGATGATCGTCATGTCGTAGTGAAGAATAAAGCAAGGTTGGTTGTTCAAGGATTTTATCAACAAGAGGGCCTGGATTACACTGAAGTATATGCCCCAGTTGCTAGACTTGAGGCCATTCGACTGTTTCTGGCTTACGCCTCCTATGTCGGCTTCAAGGTCTATCAACTTGATGTGAAGAGTGCTTTCCTGTATGGAAAAGTTCATGAAGAGGTCTATGTCACTCAACCTCCCGACTTTAAAGATCATCATAATATCAATAAAGTGTATAAGCTCGACAAAGCACTTTATGGTCTTCATCAAGCACCTCAGGCTTGGTATGAGACGTTATCAAAACATCTACTATTAAATGGTTTCGACCGTTGACAGATTGACTCGACTCTCTTCATTCGGAAAGCAGGAGGTTATATTCTTCTTATACAAATGTACGCTGATGACATTATCTTTGGGTCTATAAATGAAGAGATGTGTAGGGAATTCGAATAGGTGATGAAGTCCAAGTTTGAGATGAGTAACATGGGTGAATTGTCGTTCTTCCTAGGTCTGCAAGTCAATCAAAGAGAGGATGGAATCTATCTACATCAAACTAGGTATGTGCAAGACATCTTGTAAAAGTACAAGATGAATGATAGCAGTACTTATGGCACACCTATCCCCGTCAATCATGGTCTGCATCCAGAAAAAGATGGAAAGGATGTGGATTGCAAATTGTACCGTGGGATGATCGGATCTCTTATGTATCTCACAGCTTAAAGGCCCGACATAATGTTTGTTGTATGCTTGTGCTCAAGGTTTCAGTCACAACCAAAGGAGTCTCATCTGATAGCTGTTAAGAGAATCTTCAAATACTTAAAGGGAAAACCTCGATTGGTTCTTTGGTACTCAAAGCAGCAGTCATTTGACCTCAAAGCCTATACTGATTCAGACTATGGCGGTTGTAACCTTGATAGAAAGTCAACTTCAGGTGGATGTCAATTCTTGGGAGACAGGCTGGTTTCCTGGCAGTGTAAGAAGCAGTCAACGGTTTCTGTCTCAACATGTGAAGCAGAGTACATTGCTGCAGCGAGCGGTTGTTCTCAGATATTGTGGATTCAGCAGCATTTGAGAGACTACGGCTTAAACTTCACTGGAACTCCACTGTTTATTGACAACAATGCCACCATGTCCATCACAAACAACCCAGTGAAACATTCCAAAACTAAGCATATTGAAATTCACCACCATTTCATCCGTGATTGTGTTGAAAAGCATCTCATTGAACTTGTAAAAGTTCACACGGATGAAAACTCTGCTGACCTTTTCACTAAGGCGTTTGATCGAACCCGTTTTGAACATCTTGTCAACTTGATAGGAATGTTCAATCCAGAGTGAAAACTTATTTTTCTTAAATCAATTCAATTCATGAAAGTTAAATTTTATCTCTTTTAAGTTTTCTGTACAGTTCTTTTAGTTTTCAAATATTTTACAAAAATCCAAACAAAATAGAAAATGGAGAAAATTTCAAAGTTATCTTGAGAAAAGAGGAAATGATAATGCATCAGAAATGATTTAAACGCCATAGACTACACATATGGGAAATTATTGCGTCATGCTTACTTGATGGTTTAAATTGTTGTGTTTTTAATCTGCTTATTTACAAGTAATTTGAATTGTCAGTAGGCTGTAGGCATCTTTGAATAATTAGTAGTGTGGAAACTAAATCTAGACTACAATTATGATTTGAACCCATGTATGCATGTGTGTGTGTAAAAGAATACAAAAAGATCATTATCAGATAAAGGATGTAAGATTTTTGCAAATATTAATAGACCAGTTTCGGGTTATATCTTTAGCACAATTTTTAGGTTCACTTCACTGCCCATACTCACAAGTATGCAATGGGAAGTTGGGCCAAGATATGTCTTGATATCAACCGCTAAGCTTATATTCACCCTTGAATCATACCCGATTCATTGAAATCAAATCCAGATAAAAGTTGGATCCCCTTACCTAAATCCTCAGACCCCATATCTATTAACCTGAATCATCATATGATATTCACAGAAGAAAAACCAATCAAAACAAGACATCTGAATCACTCGATTCTGATTCTTATGATTCTTGATAATCACTATGGATTCTACTTGATTTTTTATGTGCTAAACGATGTAACTTCATTCTGGAGATTTGAAAATGTTTGGGAAAATCTTAGATGCCTTGAAATAGTGCAATTTACATTTCTGTAGCATAAAAGTGGGGTACACGTTGTATATCTTAAAATTAATACCTTAACACACAAGAACGTGATATAAAGATGCTTATGGTTTCAAATCTTATAATATTGCCAACTTGAATTACTTGTTTATGTGCTTATTACGTATGAATAAATTGTAATCCATGACATGATCCCATATTCTTGTATCGTTTTTGCTGTAGTTTAGCCTGATATGATCCTCTGCTCGTGTCTTTAAAAAAATAGTGTGTGTGTATATACTTGTATATCTCTATCTAGAAAAGATCAAAAAGATTTTACGTTTACCTACAGTTCAATTTTAATAAGAAAAGCTAAAAATATTTGTGTTTAACCTTTTTGAATTGACTTTGAATCCTCTTGATTGAATATTCTTATCATGTTCGTTATTTGACTTTGACTTCTTCATAATCTAAGTTGAAATTTGTGCAACACAAGGGTTTCTACGTACTTGTCAAGTGCGTAGGAATTAATCCTTGCGTACTTGTAAGTATTCAAGACTTAAGTCATGCGTACTTGCTATGTACGCAAGAGTTAAGTCTTGCGCACTTGTTAAGTACGCAAGACCAAATTGTGTGGGGTATATATACAAAACTTGGACTTATTTCCGGATTTTATCTCATTTCAAGCAATTTTTCCTATTGTATACCCACTTCATATTTCCTCGAATCTTTGTGCGATTCCAAACATCTTTTTCGTCCTGTTCATTGTTCCATCTTTATATAACAATCATTTGGTGAGATTCTTGACAATTTCCATCCGTTAAATTGACTATTTTGGACCAATCTGTTATCATATGAGTCTAGGGTTTGGATTTTGGATTTTTGACGAATTTTTGTGTTTCTTGAACTAAATTAACACATATAACTTGTTTCAAATAATTATTCGAACCTCTATAATCTTTAATTCGTCCTAAACATGGCTCGATTTGTGATTTTGTCCTGTGTTTGACCGTGGGTTCGTGTGTGTCGATGGTTAGGTCAAAATGACCAGTTTATAGTGCATTTTTTATGTTGGTCTTGGTTCCATTGGTTGTAAACATGGTTTTCGAGCTAGTGGGAACCAACATAACCATCAAAACTCACAAGTTACTGATTTTAGATTTTCAAAAATCTGCCTAAGTGTTGAGTCCTGCGTACTTAACAAGTACGCAGGACATAAGTCATGCGTACTTGCTAAGTACACAAGACATAAACCCTGCGTACTTACCAAGTACGCAGGAAGGGAATTTCTGAAATTTTCTAAGTCTGAATTTTCATGAATGTACTATACTTAGTCGTGTGTATTCATTTCCAATGATGCTTCTTGTTCTTATTGTGTTTATTGCTTGTTTTTGTAGTGATGGCTCGTGCGTTTACCAGCGAATTCAATCTGCTGGCTCTAACACAACACGAGTGGAAGGGTGCTGCACTTCAATATAGGGAGATAGTCGATTTCCTGAACCGCTCGAAGATCAGCTATGCCATCTATGCTGATCCTATTGTCTCAAGACCATATCTGGAGCAATTCTAGGAAACTACTGATCACTACTGTATAGTAACCCCAAACGTCATTAGGGCTACTGTAGCAGGTCATGATATTGCTATTTCTGAAGACACCATCAGACGAGTACTACAATTTAGGGACTTATCAACTGATCCGGTGACTTACCCTGACTAGTTAGTTGATGGATGCTGGAGACAAGGGATGGGGTATGTTGGTACCATGGACTACTCCTCGTATAAGAAGATGTGGGTACTTGATCAGTGGTGTTACTTCGGCACGTCATGATCATGTGCCTGTCTGCTAGGAAGGCGAGAAAGGATGCCATGGGACATGACTTGGCAGCTGCAATGGTTGGCCTCTCTCTTAACAAGGGTTACAACTTTTCAAAGTATATCTACAAGTCTATCACCGATCAGATCAATGCAGCTGAGAGGTTTATATTTCTATTATACCCACGGTTTGTGCAACTGTTGATTAATGATATTGTACCCAATCTACCTCAGATTGGAGAGAGACTACAAGTTAAGCGGGTGGCCAAGAGAGTTTTCTCACAGTTTTAACGCCAGGCAGTGTAGAACCTACCCCTGAGCGTACTCCACTCTTTGGCCACCTAATTAATGAAGCATATGTGGCCCCTGCTGACTTCAGATGGTATAGTGCAGAGTCTGAGCCTGAAATCAGTGAACACAGTGATGAACAACAGGAAGAAGAGGAAGTTGAATCTAAAGATGATATGTATGAAGACGAAGGAGACGAAGAACAGGGAGTTGGAGGTGCTGAAGATTCCGACTCAGAAACGACCTAGTCAGATTCATCTGATTCTGATGATGCACCATCCCAGGCACACCCAAGAAGATTGACGAAGGTGACCCTTTCCGAGTCATCTTCCAAGAGAAAGAGACAAGAGACTAGTAGTGAATACGAGCCCGATTCTGATTCGGACCCTGCTACACAGAGACGCAGAAGAGAAAGTATAAACAAGCAACGGGGGGATTCCACTTCTACCTCACCTTCACAACAGCTTTATCGACGACAGCGGAGGAGGCCACGTGTAACACCTGATGTGGCTACCACTGCTATCACAGAGGAGGTTCCTGTGATAGTGACCCTCCCTGTGTAATCTGTCCAAGTGGTGGTGATAACTACTATTCTAACCGAGTATGTCACCATCACCCCTACCACCATCCAAACAACCACAATCCCTACCTCAATTCCCACAACCACTCTACAACACATCAGTGAAGCATTTCCTGAGTTAGATTTTACTCATGGATTTGATTTTGATGAAATCTTCACATTCCCAACTCATCAAGCCGAAACATCATCGTCTAGGGATCCTGAACCTCGTAATGCTAGGATCACTACCCTAGAGACTCAAGTCGCTGGATTACTTGAAACGGTACGGAAATTACATGAAGAATCTGACAAGCAACAGGGTCAGATAAACTCTTTGATTAATGAAGTAGCCGCGTTGAAGAAACAACGGGCGAATGATGAGAAGCAACGTAAGGAGCATGATACTATGGTTAAATTGGTCTGTGATATGGCCAAGATGCTTGCTGCTCAGGGGGAGAGATTGAAGGAGATGTTGGAGAAGCAACCACCTAAGCCTAGCAGTGAAGAGGCTTGTCACTTAGTTGATCTAATTAAGGGTGATGATGAGGACAAGGATCCTGAAGCCGGACCGAGTGGAAGTGAGCACCAAACGTTGGCTTTGGCGATTGTTCCCATTTCTGCCGTGTCTATGGCTGAAGGGGAGTCTACTCAGAGTGAAGGTGGAGGTGATGCTTTAGGTGGTTATAAAGGAAAGTCGGTGGCTGACGTTTTGAAAGATCTATCTGACAATGTGTCGGATGATGTGATCCTATTCTTAGAGCCAGACTATTCCAAAGAAGCACATATCGATGCTCTCTGCAATCTGGAAGAGGGAGAGATCGACTCTGGTGACGACTGGGATGAGGATGATGATGATGTTGTAATAGAAGTTCCTAAGGGCGACGGGGAAGGAGAGTATCAGTTTGAAGATGGAGATATTTTTGAAGTGCCATCCTTTGAAACTCATCTTGACACAGGTTCAGTCGAGCCTGCTAGTACTATTGAGGCGTCGACTGAAGCCTCCCCTGGCGAACCTACACCTATGGATCTAGAGGCACAGAAAGACAAACATATGCCTGCAAGTATATCGAAGGATCCGGCTCCTGTCTAGCAAAAGACATCAATCATAGACAAACATGGAGCGACAGGAATGATCTTAGCTGTGAGGTTCGAGGAGGATAAGAAGTTGTTTGCAATCAAGCGAGCTGGGGGGGGGTTCAATACTTGAAACCAACCAGCGAAGCTTTCAACTCCTTGCCAAGATACGACCTTGTGAACCTAGCAAACCGAGAGCTGCTTGGTCACTCAAATCACGCAGTAGCGATGGTTTTTTGGCAGGTTCTACAGTGAGAGGTAAGATCTGGGAAGTTCGAAATGTTTAAGCCTCAAGTGCCCAAGTGAGTCAGGGACAAGAACGTTAGACATCCTGTGACTAATAAAAGCTTAAAGAAACTGGTATACAAGCCAGTGATGTGTGAAACCAAGATTCCCCTGAGCAAGTTATCCCAGGATATCCTTGGTAACTAATGGTACTGGTACGTATATCCTAAATCGGGCGAGGAAGTGGTGATTGGAAAGGTGTGGTCCGAGAGTGGAAGCTTAGTGCCAAAGGAATTGATCAGAGTGTTTGATGAAGTCTGCTTCATAAACTTTTCTGTGAAAGATCTGGTGGCGCTAGCTGACAAGTACTGCATGTACATGGACGAGTGGACAAAGTTCATTGCTTCTAAATACGACAAGGTGATCAAGTTCTGCCTTGATTACAAGAAGAAGATGGACGCTAAAGCTGGGGAGCAGTGAAGACCGAAGACAATCAAGAGCTGTTGTCAAGGGGGAGTTTGTTGAAGCAATTTTGTGTGACAAACACTCTGGATATTGTCTTAGCTTTTGTACTTGTCTTGTATGTATTAGTCTTTGTATGTTAGTGTCTGTATGTATTAGTTATCGAGTTGTAATTACTAATGTATGTTCTTGTCGTCTGATTTCTCTAAGTGTTTTGCGCACTTAGCATGTGCTCAGGAATTACTTCCTACGTACTTAGCAAGTATGCCAGAATACTCTGCATACTTGTTAAGTACGCAGGAACAATTTGCCTTGCGCACTTGTTAAGTGCGCATAGATCAGGTCTAGTATAAATAGGCTAGGTTGACAGAAGTTATGTACGCAGTCATTTGCACTCAGTTGTATTCTCTCTGTAACCTTCACGTTTATAATAGACGGAGTTTGAAAGTGATTTCTTTGTCGGTTTACCTTATGTTACTTGTTTCTCCACCAAGTCACGGGCATTCCGCACCCGGTCCAACTAGTCACACACCCACACGTAACGATCCGAGACACCCCGGGACCTACATGACTTGATACAAGTCTGTGCATATAATATATATAGATAAAAGACACGCATTGAAATGCAATAGGTGAAAAGACACTCAATGAAAGTGCAAAGCTAATCTGCAAAGCACAATTTTGAGTAAAAAGACACGCAATGTTAATGTCGTGCTATAGGAATACCTCAAAAGATATGCAATGTCATACATCAAAAGATATGTCTAAAGGCGTACATAAATGTATATATACTATTTTTTCTTTTGGGCCATGATGACTGAGATAAAAGGTATTTGACAAATTCATACATAAGTCCGTCATGCTGTATTCCTGGGAAAAAAATTGATATTCCTAAAATCAGTTCACAAACCCATGCTAGTTATGCTCAATTAGTTATTATTTAGGTGCTCAAAAGATCATGAGGAAGGTAAGGTTTACCTGATAAGCTGTGAGGTCCATTAAAGTTCATCAAGAATTGACATAATTCATAGATAAATAAATACAGGTTTCTATGATATGAGTGTGGGACCCATTGAGTCATAAAGGATTCTACCCAAAACATGATAATTTAAATCACAACGAAAAACATAGGTTTGGAACTAAAGCATGAGTTTAGAATGATCTAAATATTAGCAATCTACTTGACCTGTCTGAGTAAATACATGCTGAAAAATGTTCCTTGGTCTGCCTATAGAACGATATGATCCCATTGCAAACTTCCTAAAGGCTCTTTGTTACTAAATTGTATAGATATGGTTTTGTTTTTATTCTTGTTTTATTTTAGTTTAGTTTGTTCTGTTTTGTTCTAATCTACTTAATTTTATTTTAATTTAAATAATAAAAATGACCAAGTTCGTTTTTTGAAACAAAGCATCTAAGGGATTGCCCAAACTATCAAAAGTATTCGGGTTTCGGTAGGCCCCTAATCCTAAAAGGAAACCGGGAAGTTTAAGGAATGTATAAAAACCTTTGCTAGGGTTTAAGAGTTCACGGCTCTTACAAAATTCAAAAGAATTCTCTCTATCTTGTTGGCGATTTTCTTTCTTGTTGATCCCGCTATCATCTGCTATGGTTGCCTTGACCATGAGCTAGAACTACAGCTTCTCAAAGATGACATTTGAAGAGTTCAAGAGTAATCTGAAAGGGGCAAAGAAGGACATCTTTCTAATGTTTCCAAGATTCCTCCAGATAATTCTCAACAGGAATCATGCTGATTTGGCACCTACAGTGAAAACACTTGATCTGAAGGCCATGGTCCTATGATTTTCAAGTATATGAATGTGAATAAACAAAGAAAGAGAGTATTTCCTAGGCTGCATCCCCTTGAAAAAGTTGGTAGATTCGTCGCCTTTGAAGACGAAGTACAGGAAGCACCGGCTGTCCAAGTTGAAGCCGAGGTTGCTGAAGATCATGAAGTACAGCAACAACAACCACCATAACCACAGATAGAATAACAACCTGAACCACAACCAGAAGAGCCGGTTGTGCCTGAATCAGAAGCTACAGAAGTGTTATCTTCATCTGAGAGTGAAGGCACACCGGAAAGACCACTGGTACCTATTATTTGGTACGTTCGGGAAATGGAAAGTAAAAGACGTCGAGTTGAGATTCCTCCTCTTACCTATTCGTCTAACCAAGCCAACACCGATCCAGAGTACACAACGGATCAAGATCTTCAATCAAGACACAGAAAAAGAAGAGATCCAAGAAGTAATCGTATGCCACAGACACCAACACCCACACCTACACCAACACCAACTCCAACACCTTCCCCATCCACTCAGCTACCACAATCACCACTACCTACCACATATATCATCTCAGGTGAACCCTAATACTGTCTCTTTCAACACTGATCAATTCATTGTATCATCAGCTGAGGCCTATAGAGCTGAGAAAGCGAGGGGCAAGAGCCATGTTGAAGCTTCTACCTCTGCTCCTATGGATCCACATATTCTATAGGAAAGGGTGTTTGCACTTGAACAAGTAGCAGCTCAAAATGCTAAAATCATGTCCTTGGAAGCCAATCAAGGCTATCTAACTGCCCTAGTTTTTGACTTAAAGAAAAAGCTAGAGGACCTAGAGGCCAAGGATACTGATAAACAAGATGATGACAATAATGATGATGATAGGAAGGGAGGTGGAGATGTTGGGGGAAGTAATCAGGGGAATCAAAATGAAGACAATCAACATGATGACCTTTATGATTTCGATTTTGAAGGGAATCTTGATGATAATCAAGATGATGTGTCTCTTGATGATGTAAACAAAGATACAGATACAAGCCCCCTGAATACGGATATAGAGCATTCTAAATTTGGTATGTTTACTAAAATTTTCAAAATTTAAAATCGATCAATCCAAACTAAAATTAATACAACAGAGAGAGTTTGAAGTTATATAATCAATCATTCATCCGTTTTAGCACTAAAAAGTTGAAGGTATAAAATTAGAAAATTGGGGAAAATCTTTAATTTATGAAATTGGGCCACTTAAAGGGGGAATTTGGCTCAGACCATTCGGACAAACCGCCTTTGGCGGTTTGACACATGATCTGGCTCGTCAAAACCTTTTTGTCCCCTGGTCGGGGGCCCTCTAACTCCAAATGTAGCTCAAGTTATGACCGTTTCAAGTTTAAAAACTTTACCCTGTTTTTCTCTGTCCATCTGGTCCAGGATAGACTCCATTAATTCCTGGATCAGCTTATTATCATTTTACGCATGGTTATCAAATGGGTTGGATGATCCTCTCCACATTACAAACTACCCATTTGACAGAATATTCCACTCGAGCACTAAATTGGAAATTGATGAAGCACGTACAAGTCTGCCAACGACCCTTAAATAAACGTGGCACTTCCGAGAGGCAACCCAATGATCATGATGTAGGATTAATGTATTACAAGATGGTTCTGTTTAGTTGATATTGGCGAAAACAATAACAACTATGCAATGCAACAAGCAACATTGAGAATACTGATAAATGCAAATTGTATTACTCTTCAATGTTAACAAGTTACAAGGAAAAACCCTAAGGAAGCACACTTACAACAAAAGAGAAATAATACATATAGAGGAACTTAGAATCAAGTCAAACCCTTGATTCTAAGGATCATATCAAACACAAGTCGTTGATCTTGAACTGAGGAGAAGCTACATTACAATTGGTTTACAACAAAAAGACAAGTAGCAAAAAGACAACTGCAATGAAAAGACTTCTGCAATGAAAAGACAATTACAAACAAAGGTCTTCTTAGTAATCATTGCAGGGCTGATCAGAATAGGAGCATTGTCTTTTATGATCTACACCAATAACATTCCTTCTACTGATAGTTGTGTTAGTGTTAAAGAAGAGATGTCAGTAGTAAATTCAAAGCTGCTGATGATTTGCCTATCAGCAGTATCAATGTATGAAGCTGCTGAGAATCCTATCAGCAGCAACCTTAAACTTCAGCAGATAAATCCTATCAGCAGCATAGTTGTTGATCAGCAGCAAAGTATAACTATCCGCATCATAGGCACTTATCAGCAGCAACTTCATTAATGTGAAAATTGTGGAGTCCACGGCATTTACACTTAGAGAATTTCGTAGTCATCAGTCTTTATCTTTACAAACTCCCCCTAGACTGATGTTACGAAAACTCTTTACTGCCTTTGTTCCTAAAGCTTTTGCATGTTCAGGACAATCCTTGCTCTCTCATAGCCTCTAGGATCCTTGCTGGGATTGTCAAAGGAGATTTCAGATAGAGATTTAATGTCCCGGCTTTGCAAGCTAAAAATAGCCTTGCTGGAACACCTCATCTTATATCCTTTGACATCTTCCAGTGTGTATTCATCTTTGGCAGCATTGTAGGACTATTTGACAAGAGGAAAGTGGGATTGGAGAGGTTTAGCATCAGTGACAACATCTTTGCTAGGATTGAAGTAATGTTTGATTATTAGCAAGAGTTGCCTCCTTCTTTCATTGTCAGGCTCATGAGCGTCAACCAACTCTAAAATTTTCTTCAGATCATAATCTGGAAGTTGCATCACCTTATCAACAGATTTGTAGATTGATCTCTTCTTTTTCTACCTCTCCTCTAAACACTTCAAACCATTGATCTAGATCACTGTAAATCCACTGCATAATCATACTTGAATCTTCATATTAGGAGGTTTGATTTTCTTTTTAGGAGGCTATTGATGAGAGGGGGATGGGTGAGAGGATTTGGACTCTTTGGGAGTGGAGGAGGGAAGTCTAGAAGGGTGAGAGGGAACTTGTTGGACAGAAGGAGGAGGGACTAAGGGTTTAGTTTTGGGCTTCTTTGATTTTCTTTCTTCAGTAGTGGTATCAGTCCTCTTCAATAGATAAGTCTTCTTCAGTCTCTCCTCTTCTTCCGTTTTTACTTGTCTGTAGAGGGCTTGAATGTTCATTAAATTCATGGGACCTAGCCTCTTTCTACTCTCACCTATTTCCTTTAGAATGCCCATCATAACCTTTCTTTCTTTATGAGTTCTCTTATTAAAGGTAATGTCTCTCCTAGACTTTTGTCTTGCTTTTTCTTTTTCTTCTTCTTCTTCTTCTTCTTCTTCTGCTCTTTTCTTATTTGCAAGCTCTCCTTGTTGACCCATAAAGGCCCTGTAAATTTTTTTATTTGATAGTTTCTCAAGGTAGTCTACATCTTTACCTTGAGAAACAAGAGCTGCTATCCACTCCTCCCTCATTTCTTTTGCAAGTTGAGAGTCAGATATTCTTTGCTTCTCTCTTTCTTCATCTTCTTTGTTCAATTATTCCTGTAGCTGAAGAGCCAGAATTTCATCTTCATGTATTTGTGTAGCTACAGGAACATGAATCTTTGTTTCGTCCAGAGACCTTGCAACCCTCTAAATTTGTTGTTCCTTTAAGAGCATGGCAGCTTTTCTTTCTTGATCCCTTTTAAGATGTGCCATCTCTTCTTCTTCCCTCTCCCTTCGTCTTCTCTCTACTTCTCTTTTCTCTTCTTCAATCTTCTTCTCTTCTTCTTTTGTCTTGATTCCCTTCCCTTTGTCTTTGTTGGATGCCTCTGCTTCTGCTTCATAGACCACAATAGTAGATGAGGAGGTTGCTATTGAGGCGTCAACATAGGCTTCATTGGCAATTTGTGGAGTAGACAAGGGAGGAGAATTTTCTTCTTCTTCATCAACATCAGACACCCATTATGTCATAACTTTTTGTTTAGCAGTTTTTGCAGAGAGTTCTTCAGTATTAAGCACAACTTTGGGAGAAGAAGGAAGTGACAAGTCTGAATCAGAGTCGTTTAAAGCTATCCACCCACCATATTTTAAGAAGTTTTGGACAATGATCATCATCTCTTGAATTCTTGGTGAGTTGACATTGTAGATGTTTGATCTCAGTTCAAAGACTTTGATGAGGAAGTCTGGGTTTAGTAGCAAGATTTCTTGAACATTGTTGATTTCAAAGGATGATCCATCACACAATAAGAATTTGATTCCTGAGGGATTAGTGTTGGACCACCCATAGACTTCCAGTACTCTGACCACTTCATAATATAGATATCTCCTTAAGCATAGAACTTGGTCTTCTATTAGGACATTGCTTTTCATCAATCCCAGTCTTTAACTCCTCTTTCTTGGGCTGCACTTGAGGACTCTGCTTCTTCTTCCTTAAGGCAGGGATAGGCAACCTTCTTGGCTTCTTCAAGGAGTCTCTCAAACCAATGCATATTATCTTCCATTAGGTCATAAAAATGATCAATTGCAAGCTTGGCAGAGAGATCCTTGGAAGTGTTGATGCAGTTTTCAGTGTATAAAGCCAAGATGTCAAGGGCACTTAGGTTGACCCAATCCAGTTCTTCAATCCCAGATAACTCCCATCCAATCCAAAATATCTCAAATAGGCCATCATATCCCCATATTGAATCAAACTCCAAATTGTTTGTTGATAATGGGAATTGAGGAGATATGACCTGCCTTGAGATGTTTGCAGCAGCTTGGAATACTTGGACTATAGGGAATGCTTCTTCTTCTTTCTCACTCTCCATCTCCTCAGGGAATGCTTCTTCTACAACCTTGGTAACTAATCTGCATTCCTCAAAGACCTATTCTTCTTCATCTCTGAAAACCATCAGTTCATGAACTTGGATAAATGCAGGCTGGAAGAGTGTTCTTTGAAATGCTTCCTGCTCTTTGAACCAAGCAACAAGGCTATCAACATCATCTTCAGACGTTTTATCCCCCTTTTTGGTTGCATCAGTGCATATGATTGAATCTGTTTGAGTGCCCACTGATAGAAGGGAAGGAGGAGTCAATGTGGGGCATCTGTGGGACTAATGCACAGAGACTTGATGTCTTAGTTTAGACATTTCAGGCTCTAGAAGAGCAACCCTAGCCATCAATTCCAACTTTTGAAGTTTCAGACTGTCCTTATCCACAGATGTTGAATCCTTGGAACTAGATGGGGCCTTAGGCCTAGGCTCTGCCTCCCCATCACCCTGGTTTTCTTGACACCTGGGATTCCTCTTAGTGAAGAATGTTTAAACAGAAACATCCTCCTGGTTAATTGATGGACTAGAAGTAGTGACAGCCCCTTCTATATCCTCTCTATTAGAACTCCCAGAGTAGACCTTCTTAGGTGATGAACTTGGACTGGGTAGATTGGCAGCCAAATCAATCAGTACCTCCATGATAGTGGCATTTGTAGAAGGTACATCATCTTGACTAGGTGCCTTTGCACTTAAGTTCAAGGAAGAAGAAAAGTGTATGGGCTCAATGGGGATTTCTATGGACCCGGGATGTGGTTCTGATCGTAATAGGGATCCTTCCAAGGAAGTTTCCCTAGTTATGTGGCTATCCCTTTTGATATTCTCACCAGAGTGTTGTGACTCTGGATGAGGGATTTCATGTTAGGATTGGGCCATTGAGACAAGAATAGAAGGATTCTTCTTGCTCTTCTTTTTCTTTATTTTATAACTAACCTCAATTGGGCCCTTTTTTCCAGTTGGGCTTGAAGGATGGGGGTGAGTATTTGTTGTACATGTGCACCCTCAGTAGGTTTCACAGGGGTTCGATCAATGGAAGTAGAAGTTGTAATGTCAGGCTGTGAGGTGGAGGGTGTTGGTTCAGTATCAGCTGAGATTGCTGAACTGTCACCCTAGGTACTTTGTATGCTCATCATTGTAGATAAAAATGGGACATTGACCCGCGAGATTTTTTCTGAAACTTTTCTCATGCTTTTAACGATGTTATTTTTATGCTCCCCTATCATGTAGATTCTTGCATTTTTTGAAAGATCTTTTAGTTCATTATTGAAAACTTCCTACACGAATCTAGGGTACTTGAAAAAGGCTTGTTTTGCCCCCTCTTGAAGGTTATATCTCAAACCTTCAAAGATTAAGTGAGAAAATTGAAGGGCAAGCCAGTTACCAGTCCATGGACTGCAGATGCAAGTCTAGAGTTGAGTTGATGCCATCCACTCCTCTTTTGGGATATGCATTAGAGAAGAGTGTGGCATAGGTAATTCCATGGTGGACCTATCAGTGCTTTTTCTATGGTGTATTCCTCTTGATTTTCCAGTGTACCCTATGGATACAAAGGTCCTCATGTATTCATCCTTGGTGTAGGAGTTGGCAGCACCTTCATCTTGAAGCTTTAGATGTTTTCGGAGGGTTACTTCAGTTACAGTGATGTCCTTGCCGTCTACCTTGGCCATGATTTAAGGAATCCCCTGTTCAATAGAGTAGGAGGCGGAGTTCTAGAAATCTTCCATGTGAGAGATGTAAATTTTTGGGTTTACGGTTAGACCAACGTGTATTTTTGATCGACACAAGAAGTCGATCATGTCATCAAATCCTTCAGACTTCTTCCCCTTTACCAGGTATGCCACGAGATTATGGTATGTTGAGAATTTGTCATCAGGGTTGTCAATGTCTGGGGTTGCCATTTTGATGATGAGTGGAGGGAAAGTGGAAGCTTTTGAAAGTTGGTTATGGGTGCATGGAGCTTTGAATGCTTGAATACGGGAGAGAAAAGATGGAGAGTTAGGTCAGAATTGAATGTGAAGAGGTGAAGGAGTGAATTTGATTTTGTTATAACGGCAAAGGTTTAGGGGCTTGGGAAACGGTCACTTGTACCGTACAGTAAGAAGAAGCGTAGGTATGGCGTCTACAATAACACTTTACATTTTACTGTTTTTACAACTGTAACACACTGTAGCAGTCATGGTAAAGACTGACAGTGACTTTTTACAACGGGTAAAAGTTAATTTGAACCATTTTTACCCATCTGCAGCAAACTTGGTTATTGCTGATGGTTTTACTGGTCCGCAAAAATGGGTGTTGCTGCTGATTGCCTTAAAGCTATCCGCAACAAAAATGTTCCTGCGGATGGCCTAAAGAAATCAGCAGTAAAAACTTTTGCTGCTGATAACTAAACCTATCAGCAGCAAAGTTGTTTGCTGCTTATAGATGAAGTTATAAAAAATGACTCAACATATTTTTAAATTTTCAAAAGAATTTTATTAAGGTATCTAAAAATTCTCTAGACAGCATGGAGATGGGAGGTCTTTGGAGCTGCTTGAAATCTTGCACATAGACATACTACAAAAATGATATCTGGTTTGGAAGCAGTCAGATACATGAGTGATCCCTTCATTGCTCTGTACTGATGTTGATCAGTATTTTGACCCTTTTTTGTCCGGGGAGAGTTGATGATTGACTTGGATCGGTGTCCTTGCAGCAGTGCAATCAGTTAGCTTGAATGTTTCCAAAATGCTTTTGACATATTTGGATTGACCGATGAAGATTCCATTTGGAACTTGTTGGACTTGGAGACTCAAAAAGAAATTTAGTTCACCCATTGAACTCATTTCAAACTTTGAGTGCATTAGGATCTCAAAGTCTTTGCATAGCTTCTTCTTTGTTGATCCAAAGATGATGTCATCTACATAGATTTGCACCAATATAATCTCTTCCCCTTCATCTTTGATAATCAAGGTCTGATAAATAGCACCTCTTCTGAAGTTGTTGCTGAGTAGATATCCTGACAATGTTTCGTACCAGGCTCTTGGGGCTTGATGTAACCCATATAAAGCTTTGTCTAATTTAAACACTTTGTCGGGATATGAAGGATCTACAAAGCCAAGAGGCTGTCTAACAAAGACTTCCTCACCAATCTTCCCATATAGAAAAGCACTCTTAACATCCATCTGATAGATAGTAAAGCTCTTGGATGTAGCATATCCTAGGAAGATTCTGATTGCCTCCAGCCTGAGAACAGGTGCAAATACTTCATCATAATCAATTTCCTCTTCCTGAGTGTAGCCTTGAGCTACAAGTCTTGCTTTGTTCTTGATTACAATCCCTCTTTCTTCTTATTTGTTCCTGAAGACCCACCTTGTGCCTATAGCAGTTTGTCCTGGTGGCAGATCAACTAGTGTCCATACTTCTTGTCTCTTGAATTGCAGCAACTCTTCTTGCATTTCTTCAATCCAACTGTTGTGCTGCAAGGCTTCATCTATTTTATTTGGTTTAACTTGAGACAGAAAGCAGAAGTACAGACATATATTCGCTTCATGTGATTTTCTTCTTGTCTGAACTCCTTGTTGGACAGGACCAATAACATTCTCTAAAGGATGTTCTCTGTTGATTCTTTGGGCTGGAACAACATCCAGCTGAATTCCTTGGTCAAGATTGCTGTGGTTTTGATCAGGGACATCTTCAAGGGAGTTGTTTGCAGAAGTATCTTCAACAACATCAGATGCAGTACCCTCATTTGCATCCGGTGCCTCTATGTAAGCTGTAGAGTGATTAATGGTTTCATCTTGATCTTCATGTTCAGATAGGCTGCTGCTGGTGACATTGGAGCTACTTGTTCTGGCTTCACTAGCTTCAATAGCGTCGACAACAGAAGGTGGATCAATGGATGGTCTTTTAATTCTTATGGAAGGATCATTGAAACCCAATATGTAGTCATCAGTGGAGGAAGTGGCTTGCTCTGGGGAAGACGAAGACCCCATATTTGAGAAGATGAGAGGCTCAATTACTTGAGAGAAGGAGTCTATATCAAACAACCAGTCTTGCCCTTTTCCTTATTCACATGGAATGTGTTCCCTGCATTCCACATTGGCTGATTCTTCAATGATACTTGTTCTAGTGTTGAATACTCTATAGGCTTTGGATTAAGAGAATAACCCACAAAGTATCCTTCATCAGATTTGGCACCAAATTTTGGAAGAACACCACTTGTAATAAGAATAGTACATGGGCATCCAAAAGGTTTTAGGAAGCCAATGTAAGGAACTCTATTGAACCGTAATTCATAAGGTGTTTTGTTAAGAGACATGACAATGAGAACTCTAGTTTGTACATAGCAAGTTGTACTAACTGCCTCAGCCCAGAATGTGAGAGGCAGCTTTGAGTTTGCCAACATGGATCTGGCAGACTCAATCAGAGTTCTATTTCTTCTTTCAACAACTCTATTTTGTTGAGGGGTTCTTGGAGCATTGTATTGTCTCTGGATACCTTTGTTCTCATAAAAACAGTTCAAGATTTGATTTTGAACTCTGTACCTTGATCACACCTTATTGTCTTGACCTTTTGATTGCTTTGATTTTCAACCCTAAGAATGAAGGATTTGAGAATCTCAGCAGTTTCATCTTTTGTTCTCAAGAAGTATACCCATGAGAATATGGTATAGTTATCAGTTATCATCAGAAAATATGGGTTCTTGCCCATAGACATGACATTGGAAGGACCAAAAAGATCCATATGTAGCATCTGTAGTGGAGTATCATTGAAATTATGTGTATTGGGCTTGTGAGAACTCTTCTGTTGCTTCTCCTTCAAACATGTTATGCAGTTATCTTCAAGTTGGAATTCTTTATCAGGTAATCCTCTTACTAGATTTCCTTTGACCAACCTTTTGATGGTTTTGACATTCACATGACTCAATCTCCTATGCCATAGAGCAGATTCATTAACTGATGCTTTGTATAGAAAGCAGGATACACTTCCAGATGGTGTAATCTTGTTCATATCAAGCACATAGAGATTGTCTTTTCTTTGAGCAGTTAACAAGATCTTCTCTGGAGGAGGTTTGCTTAACCTAGTGGATAGCACAAAGCATTCTTCATCTCTGAAAAACATCCAATGCTTCTGATCACAGATCTGTGACACACTCATGAGATTAAAATTTAATTCTTTCACATAATTCACTCTTTCAATGCTCATCCTTTCGTTGGACACAGTTCATTGTCCGGTGATAGTCCCTCCCTTTGAATTACTCCCATAGGCAACATATCCATCATAAAAGTTTCTGAAGTCTGAGAGGATGGACCTATTGCCAGTCATGTGCCTGGAACAATCATTGTCTACAACGCAAGTGTTATCCTTGTTACCTGGTTGTTCCTGCACATGAGAGAGTTCTAGTTAGAAAGTGGAACCCAAGAGCTTGCAGACTTGGGTGGGACTTTTGACTTAAGAAAAAAATCATCAGCAGTTTGGCATTCAATTGATCCAATGATGATACTCTGAGTTGATGAGGATATAGACTTTGCTTGCCATTGTTGAGTCAACTTTGTAGTTCTTTAGTATTATCAGCAGCAGATGTTGCTTTAGCTACTGATAGTTCTGCCTGGTTCTTGATATTTCTAGGCTTAGACTGATCAGCAGTTTTAATTGCTGCTGATGGTTTTATCTGATCAACAACATATTTGATTGATGCTAAAGGCTTAGATTTTTTCTTTGCCTTTTTTGACTTCAAGTGATCAGCAGCATTCTTGGTTGCTGCTAATGGTTCAACAATCACTGACTTCTCCTTCTTTACCTTCCTGTTAAAAGTAGGTTTTCTGTGGGGATCCTTCTATAGACAGTTTTTTGTCTCTCAGAGGTGATTTTGACTGTTGATGCTGATGATGATAATTGAGAGAGATGATTGTAAGGATTAAACTTACAATTTGCAGCAAAGTGGTCTGAGTCACCATAGATGATGCAAGATTGTTGAGCTTTTGGGGTGTTTACAGTAGCAGTCTTCTTTGATGGAGAAATGGACTTTCTAAACTGATTTGAACTTGCTTCATTGCATCTTACCTTCTTGTTTTTGTTTGTTTTCTCAAAGGCATGTTGCTTGAGGTTTCTTTGTTGCTGAAGGTAATAGAAGCAGGTGTTTGCTGTATAATTGTATTTGCCACAAACAAAACATGATTTATAATTTTATCCCTCTGAAAGTACACATAGTCCTTCCTTTTGAATAGATCTTTGAAGTTCTAGGGATGATTTTTGTTGTGTTCAAAAGTGGCTTCTTCCAACGTCTTCTGAACATATGGCATTCTTTCTCCATGTGAATGATAGATGTCAAACACTTTCTTTGTAGGGTTGGAGATGGAGGATGTTGAGGATTATCCTTTTTCAATGATCAGCTTTCTTCCTTGGGGAAGATAACTGATCTTGATATGTTTGGTGGGTTGTGTTGTTGGTATGGATGGAATGAAAGGACTCGGAGTGTTAGTTTGAATCATTTTTCCAGATTTGGTGGTTTTCAGAATTACTTCATTGGTGGGAAGTAAAGGAGCTTCACATTTTTCAGATGAATCAGACTTA
The DNA here is from genome assembly GCA_023525975.1 of Smallanthus sonchifolius. Taxonomy (NCBI): domain Eukaryota; kingdom Viridiplantae; phylum Streptophyta; class Magnoliopsida; order Asterales; family Asteraceae; genus Smallanthus; species Smallanthus sonchifolius. The sequence continues at coordinate 17,557,331 of CM042028.1, read as the reverse complement.
GTGGAAGTACTGCATTCTTGTACAACAATGTCTACCTTGGAAGGATCAAGATTTCGGTTTGCATGGTCAAGATTGTTTAGGTTGAAGTTAGGTTCATGTATGGCTACATAATCAGTGGGTGTTGTACAGATTTGTACTATTCAGCTTGGTACCCCACACCAGAAGTCACCTTTTCATGGATTTGAGCATCCAACAATCTTTGGAGCTTTTTGGATGCAAACTCATACTTATCAACATGAACCTTTTGATCTGCCAGCTCAGCTCTTGTTGCTTTTAACTTAACCAATAGATCATTAATCTGAGTTTCAAGATTAGTTTGTTCATGTTTTAATGATGAAATCTCTTTCTTTAGGCAGTTAATATTTTCTTTATAACTGTTTTCAACCTTTTTGTACTAAGATTTCATTTTATGAAACTCTTCATTTTGATCTATTAGATTTTGGTTATGCTTTCTATATCCAAAACTTTATCAATGCAAGCTTGAGAGTAAAGATGTTCCTATACCTGAGGTGGGATCTCTGTGTTGTCTGCCATGAGAGCTTGGTTGTTGTCAAATATCTCTTCACATTGAAAGCTCCCGTCAGAGTCAGTTGTTCCAACCTGTTGAGTTGCATAAACGACAGTTTGAGCTGGTTGAGTGTTTTGATGGATGCACAAGCAGCAGTTTGGAGTGATGAATGCTCCGGCAGTTTTCATGGACCTCATAAATAGAGTATGTTGGCCAATGTTAGAAAAATTCGTTATTGTCTTCATTGATGACATCCTGATTTATTCAAAGAATGAAGAAAAACATGTGCAACACCTTCGTGAAGTACTTATTATCAAAATGTGCATTTTGGTTGAGGGAAGTTCAATTTCTGGGCCATGTTGTAAACGCGGAAGGTATCTCAGTAGACCCAGCCAAGGTAGAGGCCGTAATAAAATGGTCTCCACCTAAGAATCCATCAGTAGTTAGAAGTTTCTTGGGATTAGCTGGCTATTATAGAAGATTCATCCAGGACTTCTCTAAGATAGCCACCCCATTAACTAAGCTAACTCGAAAGAACTCGAAATACAAATGGAATGCAGCATAAGAGAAAGCATTCCAGATATTCGGGTGAAAGCATGTAAGTTAGTGATAACTCCTGATTTCATGAGCCAGCTTCGAGACGCACAAATCGAAGAATTAAAAAATGAGAATATTAGGAAAGAAAGAATGGTTGGTCAGGAAAAGTTTCTAGAAGAAAATGAATATAAAGTCAAGACTCGATTTGGTCGCATGTGGATACCACGATCAGATGAGTTTAGACTTAAGATTCTTGGTGAAGCTCATAAATCACGATATTCTATTCATCCGGGTACTACAAAAATGTACCAAGATCTGCACAGAGATTATTGTTGGCCCGGAATGAAATTTGATATCATGAAATATGTAGCAAAATGCTTGAATTGTTTACAAGTTAAAGCAGAACATCAGAAACCGTATGGGAGATTACAACCATTAGAAATCTCAGAATGGAAGTGGGAACATCTCACTATGGACTTCATAACCAAGATACCAAAGACAGCTAGGGGTTATGATACCATTTGGGTGGTTGTAGATCGGTTAACTAAGAGTGCTCATTTCTTAGCAATACGTGAGACATACTCTTTAGAAAAGTTAGCTGATTTATTCATCAAAGATATTATTTTAAAACATGGAGTGCCAGTCTCGATTGTCTCTGATCGAGAAACTTGTTTCACTTCACGTTTCTAGAAAAAGTTCCATGAAGAGATGGGAACTAGGTTATTAATCAGCACAACATATCATCCTCAAACTGACGGTCAAAGTGAGAGGATAATACAAACCCTCGAAGATATGCTGCGTGCTTGTATAATTGATTTCGGTGGAAGCTAGGATAATCATTTGCCATTAGCAGAATTCTCATACAATAACAGCTACCATTCCAGTATTGGTATGCCACCATATGAGATGCTATGTGGTAGAAGATGTAGGACTCCCGTATGTTGGGGAGAAATTGGTCAGAAAGAGTTGGGCAGCAAGAAAATAGTTCAAGCCACGTCAGAAAAGCTTGATTTAATCAAAGCACATTTAAAAGTTGCACATAATACACATAAGTCATACGCAGATAAGAGATGTAGACCAATAGAATTCCAAAAAGGAGATTACGTCTTGTTGAAAGTATCTCCTTGGAAAGGTCTAATCCGATTCAAGAAACGTGGAAAGTTAAGTCCACAATTTATTGGTCCTTTAAGAATCATCAAAAAGGTCAAAAAAGTAGCCTATCAATTAGAGCTGCCTGAAGAATTGAATAAGATACACAACACGTTTCATATATCTTATTTAAGGAAATGTTTGGCTGATGAAGCAGCACACGTTCCTTTAGAAGAGATAGAAGTTGATGATAAACTAACTTATGTTAAAGAACATATTAAGATTCTAGACACAAAAGAGAAGCAGCTACGCCACAAAACAATCAAGCAAGTGTTAGGACAATGGAAGCACAGAAAAGGGTCGGAGATGACCTGGAAAAGTGAGGAAGAAATGAAAAAGAGTTACCCTCAATTATTTAAAGATTAACAGGTTTCATGGACGAAACCTAATTTAAGGGGGGGGGGGGGGAGTTGTAACATCCCAAAATTTGAAAGCTCAAGAAATAAGTCAAATAAAGCTCAAGGTTAAAAATGAAAATTTGAAGTTTCAAGCCATAACGGACCGTCATGGATGGTAACGGTCCGTTCCGACAGGTGATGGACCGTCACCAGCGGTAACGGTCCGTACGGGTTGAGCAAGGATTGAGCCGGATAATGACACATGTCCTGTGACTCATCATGGCAAAATGACGCGTGTAAACCCTATGACGGACCATCACGAGGGGTAACGGTCCGTTACGAGTGATGACAGACCTTCATGAAAGGATAACGGTCCGTTACGTATGGGCGAAGGACTTGGCGGCTAAGGAACAAATGGTGGCGGACCGTTACCTTTTGCCTATAAATAGATGGCATTGGCCATTCACTTCTTCACAACCAAAACATAAACCACATTCACACACATGAAATTGTGAAGGAGCAAGGAACCCGGTGCGATGTGTTTAAGTACTAGTGCGGTACGCTGCGAGTACGGTTCGAGTTCGGAGAAGCGTTTAAGCGAGGAACAAACTTAGGAACTACCCGAGGATAAAGTAAGTATTTTGGACCCATAACCTAGGCACTATTATGTGAATTATGTGATTAAATTTATGTGTTATGTGCTATAAATATACGAGTGTACAGGGTAATGACGGATTAGTCTAAACACTAAACGGGAATAATGGAGTAGTCATGACGTATCCAAGGGGTGGTAGATACGCCGCTGGTACTTCCTATATATAAACTTCTTGGTACTTCGTGGTGAAACCATTATGAATGTTTAGGGGCAAAGACTAATAAATAATAATGAAATGTAGTGAACGTACGGGAGAACATCCAACCGGTATGTAGTTATCTGACAAACAGAATATTCTGTCTAAGGAAAGAGTGGTGTATAAATCTCTCCTAGACCTGTCACTCTTTCCTGGGAACATCTCTGTTGGAGGTACTGCTTTGAAAGGAAAATCACCCCAGTTTACAATATATGACGAATATTAATATACGATGGAAATATACCATGAATAAGTGATGAATCTGAATACGTTAAATGCATGATGAATACGTGAATGCATGATGATACGTGCAAACATGAATAAGTATGATGGAACGAGTCTAAACCCTAAAATGGAATAACGGAGTACTCACGAAGCGTTAAAAAGGTGGTGGATATGCCGCTGGTACTTTTTATATAAACTTTTTAATGCAGCGTGGAGAAACCGTTACAAAGTTTTAAGGTGAGGACAGGTTGGAAGGTAAATCAAGCATAAAATACTCTAATAAAATAATAAGATAAGTAGGGTGTTTTAGAATTGTTTTATATGTTTGCATAAGAATGCAATAACAGTAGGACTCCATGCATGTCCTAGGTGTGCAACCTGTGCCTTTGTGACCTGAGCAACATGTAAGAAAAAGTGTCAACACAAGATTGGTGAGTTCACATGTTTGTAAGCAAATAAACTGCTTGAGTGTTTGTAGGATCCACATAAGTAAGTCACACCTATTGCTAGCTAGACAATGTACAAGTTTCTCTAATCGCTCGTAACCGAAGGTGACTGTTTGTGTTTGAAATCCCCCCCCCAGTTCTATCAACCCTTGTAATGTGTTTTGGCCAATATTACACCCGTTCGACCTCTAATCGAGTTAGCGTGACTAACGCGGGTGGAATTTGTAAAACCCAGTAGTACTACTAAACATTACCTTGCTAAATCCATATTAACGGTCCGATGTGTGTGAGGACTTTCAATGCTAGTGTGTTACGCTTAAGTAAACAAGTGGTAGTGAAATACTATGTGATCCATGTTTGTTTGTGTGCATGTTTCTCCGTAACGAAAAAACAAGTAAAAGGATGTCTGTCTGCAAGTATGTTTCTCCCCAACGGGTAAACAAGTAAAAATGATGTTTGTTTGTATGCATGTTTCTCCCCAATGGGAAAACAAGTAAAAATGATGTTCGTTAGTTTGCATGTTTCTCCCCAACGGGAAAACAAGTAAAATGAATGTTCGTTTGTATGCATGTTTCTCCCCCAATGGGAAAACAAGTAAAAGAATGTTCGTTTGTATGGATGTTTCTCCCCCAATTTAAAACGGCAAAAGGGGTCATGAAAACTCACCTGAGTTGTGTACAAGTAGTAAGTAGCACCACACAAGGATGCAAGTAGAAAACACGAGAGTTTGCCTGTGAACTGCCTATGTATTCCCTAGAATTATAAGCATAATAGTTATGGACACATGGGATTTTTGACGACGACACGGGGAGTTTGGACGTCCTAAAACATACTTAGGATCAACGAGTAGACAAACTTGTCCACGAGAATAAAGGATTTCATAATTTAACAATTAAGATAGGCGCGTTACGAATCGAGACTTTTCTAATCATGAATAATATTAATTATTAACATATTCGTGCGTTAGTACCATTTAATAATATAAATTATTATATTATTTATTAGTTTGAAGCCTTATACAAAGTTTATTAACGTGGTGAAAATAATATATAAATATATTAATTTTAATTGGAGTCATGGGTAATATAATTATATTATTTTAAAAGTGTAATATAAATTATTATATTATTTATTAGTTTGAAGCCTTATACAAAGTTTATTAACGTGGTGAAAATAATATATAAATATATTAATTTTAATTGGAGTCATGGGTAATATAATTATATTATTTTAAAAGTGGGAAAATATTAAAAATGGTTTATCAAACCAAACCCGAGCCTACGGGTGGTTTTCGAGGTTAAAACACATTAATATATTAATAATATAATATAGGAAATAGTTTTTATAAAATGGAATTCATTGAAAAAAAAGTCCCAAAAATAATTGCATGAGACCGGTTTCGAACCCGGGTCTCCTACATGTGTGCACTAAGCCTTAACCAACTCACGCGCTAGGGTTATCACACAAGAATTCGTTTCTGATTTGATTTAACAAACAAGCACACTAGATCCTACTCCTTATCGAAGACGGACCACAAACCCAACCCAAATCCATCAATTTTGTTTACGATTTGAATAAAAAATATAGGGGTTTCGTTAATCGAGTGGTTATGAATCTGCATGAGAGTTTAATTTGAAAAACACCAAGTCTTTGATCATTTAACTATAGCCTGAAAGGCCGAAACCCTAGATCAAGAACACATAATCGAATTGATAAAATCTGATATTAACAATCGTTGAAAACACAGGGCTTTTACTAATTAGGTTATTGAGAATCTGTTCAAGTATATTAGTTGGATTGAAGAAGTTGTTAGGATCGAAATCCACAAATCGTTTTAAGAACAAACCCTAGTCACTGGATCTTGAACAATTCGATGATATGAGATCAAATTAGTATAGGGTTATCAATAAACAAGGTATTTCAATTCTAATGGTGTAATTTAATTGAATTTAAACAAAGTCTGAGATATATTTTGATTGAACTGAAAATCCGAAGAACCCTAAAAACGGTTTGAGTTGAATTCGACAATGTATGCCCCAATTAGCATAGAGCTTTTATTCTAGAGATCGAAACGAAGCTAATGGTATAGGTAATTACCAGAATTGCGTTCGAATTGATTGTGATCGACTAAAACGGATGCCGAAAGTGACTGGCTTGATTCCCGGTGACTTCTGCTGTGATTCCGATCAAATTGGTGTGTGCAAGAGGCTTCTCTAGGGTTCGTTTGAGGTGTGCAAGTTACTAATTTGCGAGTTAGATACAAGAATTTGTCGAATTCGTTGGATATACAGTGATAGTCGACGGTTAGGACTTAATTAGCCATTAAGTGGTTTAATTCATGCAATGATGGGGATTAAATCAGTGGTTATGACCGTTAATGATATAATCGTGTGAAATCAGTTACAATATTAACAGAAATCGGTTATGGGACAATGAATTTGGGTTAAAGCCACGAATTTGACTTTTAGAAGTCAACAAGAGCAATAATCCATTTGATTTTGACTTTGCAAAGTCAACAGATTGAGTTTTATCCATATACGCAATTAGTCCTTGTAGTTTCATGTACCAGAGTTTGGGGAAAAGGCAGAATCTGTCACACCCCGACCGATGGCGGAATCATCGGGGCGGGACATGTAAGACTGTTCATAGCACAAGGTTGACTAAATTGAAGTATATTAAAGTCAAATTTCCATTACCAATAATCCAAGTACAAACCAAATCCAAACAAGAAAATAAAACAACTCATAAACTTCTTGATTTAATATTGCTAAGTCCAAATCCTATATTGAGCACGTCTTGAATCATTCTCACATATTAGGGCCTGAAACATGAATAAAATAAAGTCAACTAAAAAGTTGGTGAGTATAACACAGTTGTATATAGATAGCATATAGTTGTAAAACAAATCCTTTACAAGACATGAAAAATAAGGCATTTATGGGGAGATGCTATTGTGTAATCAAGTACAATCAAACCTTAGTAACTAGTATGCAAATTGTGTTGTCGGTATCAATCACCTCCACTTGGGTGGGTTTGTCAGACTCAATAGATCTATCATTGAAAACCGTCAGCTTGTATAGTTAATGATTGCACATAGTTTTCACAAAGACTAGCACAACTAGCACTCGGGCACAAAGCTCAAATTTTGCACACATGTATGTAGGATATTGCACTTGTGTTGTTTATATAAATGTAGTTGTGAAATGTGTAATGTGTATAAAGTTCATGTTCCACCCCAAAAGTGTAAAAGAGTAAAAGGGGGTTGTGAATACTCACTTGATATGAAGATGTAGCTAACACAGATTATAGATAGCAATTGTGATCCTTGGAATGCACAATTTAACCTATCGAGTAATGTGTATAGAATCAAATAGATGTACAAAGTTTAGGTCTAAAGTGAAAGTTGAATTTGTATATATAAAACTATTGCTTTGTATAAAATATATAGAGTTTGAAGTAAAATATGTTTGAAATAATTTGATTAGGTTTGAATTGAATAAATAAATAAATATATAATTATGGTTTATGAAATAATGTAAATATTAATTGTAATTAAGTATAAATATATAAATGATTTTGATTTAAAATGTAAATTAAATAACTAATCATTATTTATAAATTTTGTAACTAAATTATTTAAAACATCATTTAATTAAATATAAATTTAATTTTTATAAACTTTTAAATAATTTATATTTATGCCAAGATTAAACTTTTAATCTATTTTTAAATACAGAACACATATTTTTATAAAATCTGAAACATTTCCTGGTTAAATATAAAAATTATAATTCTGCTAAAATAATCTGAGTCTAGCACGACCGTGCCTCGGAAGGGCATGATCGTGCTCAAGCCACGGGCGCGACCGGGTTGTTCAACAGGAGCACAATCTAGACAAGTTTGACAGGCACGACCGTGCCTTGGCCCGGCACGGTCGTGTCTATGATCTTTAGACACAACAGAGACTAGCCCAGAGGGCATGACAAGGTCTGGACAGGAGGACACGACCGCGCTGCTAATCGGCACGACCGCGCTAAATGAGGCACGGCCGCGCTAGATGATTAGCGCGACCGTGTCTATTCCAAGTCAGACACGAATTGACAATTTCTTGTATTTATAACGATGGAATTGATAGGGCTTTAGATTAAAGGGATATTACGAGTCTAATAATATAAATTAATTGCATGAACATCGTGTTTAAGAGTGGAATCGATTAAATCCTTTTTATTTAAAATAACAATTCTGATTCGAACGATTTCTGTAATGAAAGCCCAGATTAATAGGGGGCTTTTTATTATGATACTGAAACGAATGATATGGAGAGTATACTTACCTAAAACAGGAAGGAATTGGTAACGATCGGTAGAAGGGAGTTCCAGCGACGGAGAAAACGGCTTCCGGCGACTTCGGCTGCAATTCCGGCTAGGCCAGAGAGTCCAGAGTCTTGGAGAGATCCGGGAGATGCGTAATCCTTTCTTGATCGGGGGAATTTGCGTCTCAGAATAGGATTCGAGTTTTGCTTGAATTGTTTGAGAGAGAATTCGAGATTGATGGTATGAAACTGAGGTGTTGAATAATTGAGAATGGTATAACTCACGTTAATGGAAGAAGAAACGTAATCGGATTTGAATTTCGAATGATTGAGCGTTTTGAAATCACATTTACGTTTCGACTGTTACGCAGGCGCGACCGTGCCAAAATAGGCGTGACCGTGCCTAGGCACCGGGCGCGATCGTTCCAAAGCAGGTCGCGCGACCGTGCCAAAGCACCTGGCGCGACCGTGCTAGGACGAAGCACGACCGTGCTAGACTAGGGTTTGATGACATTTTTCAATTTTAGTCCTTGACTTTTCAGATTTGATAAGTTTGAATAAAATAGTTTCTTGTATAGCGTTTAAATGTATATAACCGAGTAACACTTGCGAATTTGTATAGAATTATTGCATTAAATTTACGGCGAGAAAATAATGAGACATTGCACGAGTATAGAACTTGAAATTGCATTACATTGAATTGAAATAGGAATACTAAAATCAGAAATGTTACAGTCTCCCCATGTTGAGAGAATTTCGTCCCGAAATTTAGCTAGAGGAAACAACATTATTAGTAAAAAGATGAGGGTACTTGAGCTTCATTTGGTCTTCTCGTTCCCAAGTGAACTCAGGACCACGCTTAGATTCCCAACGAACTTTAACGATAGGAATGCGACTTCGCTTGAGCTGCTTGACTTCACGATCCATAATTTCTACCGGTTTCTCAACGAAGGGCATCGTTTCATCAATGCGCACGTCGTCGAGCGATATATGGAGATTTTCATCGGCGAGACACTTCTTCAGATTAGATATATGAAATGTAGGATGCACATTGCCGAGAGATGGAGGTAACTCAAGCTTGTAAGCCACTTTCCCAATCCTTTCAAGGATTTTGAATGGACCAACATAACGAGGTGCTAACTTGCCTTTCTTTCCAAAACGGACCACACCCTTCCAAGGAGACACCTTAAGAAGAACAAGATCACCGACTTGGAATTCCAAGGGTTTTCGACGTTTGTCGGCATAACTCTTTTGCCGGCTCCTCGCTACTCGAATATTGTCACGGATTTGAATAATCTTGTCGGATGTTTCTTGAATTAACTCGGGACCAGTGATTTGTGCTTCACCAATCTCACTCCAACAGATAGGAGAACGACACTTGCGGCCATAGAGAGCTTCGAATGGAGCCATGTTGATACTTGTGTGGTAGCTATTGTTGTAAGAAAACTCAATAAGGGATAAATGCGAATCCCATTTGCCACCAAAATCGATTACACAAGCTCTAAGCATGTCTTCAAGAGTTTGGATTGTTCGCTCGGTTTGACCATCAGTTTGCGGATGGTAAGCCGTGCTCAAATCCAATCGAGTACCAATAGCCTTTTGGAGAGATTGCCAAAATCGAGAGGTGAACCGAGCATCTCTATCGGATATTATGTTCAAGGGAACACCATGACGGCTCACAATTTCATCAATGTAAATTCGGGCTAATTTCTCCACTTTGAAGTCTTCACGAATAGGCAAGAAGTGGGCAGATTTGGTGAGTCGATCAATGATCACCCAAATACTATCATAACCACTCGAGGTGCGAGGGAGCTTGGTAATGAAATCCATAGCTAAATTCTCCCATTTCCACACGGGAATTTCTGGTTGTTCGAGTAAACCAGAAGGACGTTGATGTTCGGCTTTGACTTTGGAGCAAGTTAAGCATTTGGCCACATAAAGAGCAATGTCTTTCTTCATACCGGGCCACCAATAAAGTTGGCGAAGATCTTGGTACATTTTATCCGCACCAGGATGAATAGAATAACGAGTCTTATGAGCCTCGTTCATGAGAATTGCACGGAGATCATCGCGATCGGGAACCCAAATACGGTTCAAGTAATATAGTAAGCCATTGGGTTTTGATTCAAGAAGAAGTTCAACACCACACGACATTTCTTCATACATGTTACCCTCGGTTACCGAGACGTGTTGAGCTTCTAAGATACGGGTTTGAATATCGGATTGAACACGGGCACAATGAAGCATAACATGGTCCTTTCGACTCAAGGCATCGGCTACAACATTCGCTTTGCCGGGATGGTAACGAATCTCGCAGTCGTAGTCGTTAAGGAGTTCGACCCAACGTCGTTGCCTCATATTGAGTTCTTTTTGGTTGAAGATATGTTGAAGACTTTTATGGTCGGTGAATACCACACATTTCGTGCCATATAGGTAATGTCTCCAAATCTTTAACGCGAATACGACCGCACCCAACTTGAGATCGTGCGTCGTATAATTCTTTTCATGAATTTTAAGTTGTCTTGATGCATAAGCGATTACTTTTCCTCGTTGCATGAGGACACAACCAAGACCTTGGTTAGAAGCATCACAATAGACAACTAAATCATCATTTCCATCGGGGAGAGTCAAAATGGGAGCATTGCACAACTTATGCTTAAGAGTTTGGAAAGCTTCTTCTTGTTTCGGTCCCCACTCATAAGTTTTACCCTTATGAGTCAAAGCGGTAAGAGGGACAGCAATCTTTGAGAAGTTTGAGATGAAACGACGATAATAACCCGCAAGACCAAGAAATGAACGAACTTCGGTAGGAGTCTTCGGGGCATTCCAATTCTTAACCGTTTCAATCTTAGCAGGATCAACATGAATACCCTTGTCGTTGACGATGTGACCAAGAAATTGAACTTCTTTTAACCAAAATTCACATTTGGAGAACTTGGCATATAGTTGTTCTTTCTTTAAGATGTCCAAAACCAATCTAAGGTGTTCTTCATGGTCGGCTTTAGTCTTGGAATAGATTAAGATATCGTCAATGAAAACGATCACGAATTTATCAAGGTACGGTTTGCACACACGGTTCATGAGATCCATGAAAACTGCGGGTGCATTGGTTAACCCGAAAGGCATAACCATGAACTCGTAATGACCATACCTTGTTCAAAAAGCAGTCTTAGGAATGTCATCTTCTTGAACACGGAGCTGATGATAACCAGATCGAAGATCAATCTTCGAGAAGCAAGTAGAACCTTGAAGTTGATCAAAGAGATCATCGATTCTAGGCAAAGGATAACGATTCTTGATAGTAAGCTTATTGAGTTCGCGGTAGTCAATACACATGCGAAATGATCCATCCTTCTTCTTAACAAATAAGACGGGTACACCCCACGGTGAATGACTTGGGCGAATGAAACCTTTATCGGAGAGTTCTTGAAGTTGAATTGCGAGCTCTTGCATTTCGGAAGGTGCAAGACGATAAGGAGCTCTAGCAACGGGGTTAGCTCCGGGCATAAGATCAATACGGAACTCTACTTGACGAACAGGAGGAAGACCGGATAAATCTTTAGGAAACACTTCGGGAAAATCCCTAATGATAGGAATGTCTTGAATACTCTTCTCCTTGACGTCCTTTTGAACAATATGAGCTAGGAAGGCGATGTACTTCTTTCGTAAGTACTTTTGAGCGGTAGTACAAGACATCAATTTAAGACCCTTGCAAGGCTTTTCACCAAAAACCCTTAAGGTTTCTCCCGATGGTAGCGGAATTCGAATACACTTTTCAAAGCAAATGACTTCGGCATGATGATTTGATAGCCAATCCATACCTATGATAATATCAAAGCTTCCTAGTGGCATTGGAACAAGGTTGATTGGGAATGCATGATCATTAAGTTCTAAAGAGCAATCATAGATAATAGACTCAATTGTAAGGGAGTCACCATTTGCTATTTCAACGGTGAAGGTTTCCTTTAATTGGGATCGTGTCTTTGCAAGTAAAGGCTCAAAATTTAGTGACACAAAACTTTTATCGGCACCGGTATCGAACAAAATGGAGGCATATTGACTATTAACAAGGAACGTACCATTAACCACGTCGTTGTTGGCTTGAGCTTCGTTGGCGTTTATGTTGAACGCACGCCCACGAGCTCCACCTTGTCTAGCATTTGCAAGTCTTGGACATAGATTACGAAAATGGTTCGGGTCTCCACACTCATAGCAAGCACGCCTATTAGCAATGGCGGGAGCACCTTGATTAGCCACTCGTGGGTTGGGTTGGTTCGGTGGATTGACTTGACCCTCAAAAGCTTTGGCCCTACAAATATTGATAGTGTGACCATATATCCCACAATGAGTGCAAAGGCGACATGGGATATTTTGAGGATGATGAAAATTGCAGGTGGCACAAAGAGGATAAATCCCAACATATGGCTTTTTAGCCGGTGCTTGAACTACGGGTGCAACTTGATTAACGGGCACCGCAGGAGTAACCACAGCAAAGTTTCTAACCTTCCTCTTTTTGTTATTGTGAGAGGGTTCAGTTGTAGCTTCTTTGTTGTGGGCATTAGGGGTTACGGTTTCAGCAACTTTCTTAGAACCCTTTTTGGTAAGAGTTCCAGCTTTAACATGATTATCAGTTAAGGTAGCAGACAGGCGGATGGCATCCTCCAAAGTAGCAGGATTTCTACCTAAGACAGTATCTTGAATTTGTCTTGGTAGCCCACCAATATACTTTTCGATACAACGGGCTAAAGGAGTGACCATGTGGGGCACTAGAAGACTCAACTCATGGAACCGAGTTGTATATGCTAAGCTTTCCCCACTATCTTGGGCAAGATCCCAAAATTCAGCTTCTAACTTTTTCACTTCATTTCGAGGACAGAACTCCTCGGTCATAAGCCTTTTGACCTCATCCCAAGGTAAGGCCATAGTTATGTCAACACCCCTATTCCTTTTCTCCCCATTCCACCATGTAAGTGCCCGTTTTTGTAGGACACTTGTAGCACGACGAACACGGAGGTTGTCGGGACAGTCACTATTGAGAAAGGTATTCTCAATGCTTTCAAACCATTGAAGGAGTCCAGTAGCTCCTTCGGTACCATAGAACTTTAGGGGATTGCACGAATTGAAGTGCTTGAAGGTGCATTGAGATGGATTGTTTCCACCATTTCCACCATTACCACCATTATTACCACTATTGCTTCCATTTCCACCATTGCCATTTGTGGCACCATTGGCTTGGGTGAGTTGTGTCACTAATTGGGTGAGAATAACAGCAATGTCGGTGTTGGCGTTGGCGGCGGGAGCACGACGAGGAGGCATTCTACAGATTTTTACAAGACAAGAAAGATTGTAAGAACTTATGAGAATTGCTAGGATTTAATAGAATGAGAAAACCAAATAAAAGATAGATATTCATAGTTTGGATTGTACTCAAAAGTGATAAAATCACTTGAATACTAAGGCACATTAAGGTTAATTTAAACTTATATAATTTTCAAGGAGATATGCTTTAGCCTATAGGTAAACACTCATCTCGAGAATTCCCAGGAAAGCATATGGGTCCCTCGGTTGATTGGGATTTATGCGAAATGCTTTCCTAGACAGAAAACCCAAAATACAGGTGTCATCCTTCCAGATTGCACGTGTCCTCAAATAATTTATCAAGTTTAAAAACCTTAACGAAGAAAATAAAAAAAATTTTAAAGATTTTTGCTTCAAGAAATATATATATATTTTTTTTCCACATGCTTAGAAAGAATAAAGATAGAAAAGAAGGTAGAAATATCATGGGATTTTAGGATATAGGAAAGGTATTATTTAAGAAGATCCTAATAAGTCATGAATTTCTAACAAGTAAGGTACCAAATATAATAAACAATTTATCATGGTAAGCATGTAGCACATAGCATGTAACACATAGCACAAAATCATGAAGCATAGTATAAGTGGGTGTCCTAAAGTTATAGTCTAGGTCAAGATGTCTAATAACCTAAATACCTATAACCAAGGCTCTGATACCAATCTGTCACACCCCGACCGATGGCGGAATCATCGGGGCGGGACATGTAAGACTGTTCATAGCACAAGGTTGACGAAATTGGAGTATATTAAAGTCAAATTTCCATTACAAATAATCCAAGTACAAACCAAATCCAAACAAGAAAATAAAACAACTCATAAACTTCTTGATTTAATATTGCTAAGTCCAAATCCTATATTGAGCACGTCTTGAATCATTCTCACATATTAGGGCCTGAAACATGAATAAAATAAAGTCAACTAAAAAGTTGGTGAGTATAACACAATTGTATATAGATAGCATATAGTTGTAAAACAAATCCTTTACAAGACATGAAAAATAAGGCATTTATGGGGAGCTGCTATTGTGTAATCAAGTACAATCAAACCTTAGTAACTAGTATGCAAATTGTGTTGTCGGTATCAATCACCTCCACTTGGGTGGGTTTGTCAGACTCAATAGATCTATCATTGAAAACCGTCGGCTTGTATAGTTAATGATTGCACATAGTTTTCACAAAGACTAGCACAACTAGCACTCGGACACAAAGCTCAAATTTTGCACACATGTATGTATGTAGGATATTGCACTTGTGTTGTTTGTATAAATGTAGTTGTGAAATGTGTAATGTGTATAAAGTTCATGTTCCACCCCAAAAGTGTAAAAGAGTAAAAGGGGGTTGTGAATACTCACTTGATATGAAGATGTAGCTAACACAGATTATAGATAGCAATTGTGATCCTTGGAATGCACAATTTAACCTATCGAGTAATGTGTATAGAATCAAATAGATGTACAAAGTTTAGGTCTAAAGTGAAAGTTGAATTTGTATATATAAAACTATTGCTTTGTATAAAATATATAGAGTTTGAAGTAAAATATGTTTGAAATAATTTGATTAGGTTTGAATTGAATAAATAAATAAATATATAATTATGGTTTATGAAATAATGTAAATATTAATTGTAATTAAGTATAAATATATAAATGATTTTGATTTAAAATGTAAATTAAATAACTAATCATTATTTATAAATTTTGTAACTAAATTATTTAAAACATCATTTAATTAAATATAAATTTAATTTTTATAAACTTTTAAATAATTTATATTTATGCCAAGATTAAACTTTTAATCCATTTTTAAATACAGAACACATATTTTTATAAAATCTGAAACATTTCCTGGTTAAATATAAAAATTATAATTCTGCTAAAATAATCTGAGTCTAGCACGACCGTGCCTCGGAAGGGCACGATCGTGCTCAAGCCACGGGCGCGACCGCGGTAGTCGGGGCGCGACCGGGTTGTTCAACAGGAGCACAATCTAGACAAGTTTGACAGGCACGACCGTGCCTTGGCCCGGCACAGTCGTGTCTATGATCTTTAGACACAACAGAGACTAGCCCAGAGGGCATGACAAGGTCTGGACAGGAGGACACGACCGCGCTGCTAATCGGCACGACCGCGCTAAATGAGGCACGGCCGCGCTAGATGATTAGCGCGACCGTGTCTATTCCAAGTCAGACACGAATTGACAATTTCTTGTATTTATAACGATGGAATTGATAGGGCTTTCGATTAAAGGGATATTACGAGTCTAATAATATAAATTAATTGCATGAACATCGTGTTTAAGAGTGGAATCGATTAAATCCTTTTTATTTAAAATAACAATTCTGATTCGAACGATTTCTGTAATGAAAGCCCAGATTAATAGGGGGCTTTTGATTATGATACTGAAACGAATGATATGGAGAGTATACTTACCTAAAACAGGAAGGAATTGGTAACGATCGGTAGAAGGGAGTTCCAGCGACGGAGAAAACGGCTTCCGGCGACTTCGGCTGCAATTCCGGCTAGGCCAGAGAGTCCAGAGTCTTGGAGAGATCCGGGAGATGCGTAATCCTTTCTTGATCGGGGGAATTTGCGTCTCAGAATAGGATTCGAGTTTTGCTTGAATTGTTTGAGAGAGAATTCGAGATTGATGGTATGAAACTGAGGTGTTGAATAATTGAGAATGGTATAACTCACGTTAATGGAAGAAGAAACGTAATCGGATTTGAATTTCGAATGATTGAGCGTTTTGAAATCACATTTACGTTTCGACTGTTACGCAGGCGCGACCGTGCCAAAATAGGCGTGACCGTGCCTAGGCACCGGGCGCGATCGTTCCAAAGCAGGTCGCGCGACCGTGCCAAAGCACCTGGCGCGACCGTGCTAGGACGAAGCACGACCGTGCTAGACTAGGGTTTGATGACATTTTTCAATTTTAGTCCTTGACTTTTCAGATTTGATAAGTTTGAATAAAATAGTTTCTTGTATAGCGTTTAAATGTATATAACCGAGTAACACTTGCGAATTTGTATAGAATTATTGCATTAAATTTACGGCGAGAAAATAATGAGACATTGCACGAGTATAGAACTTGAAATTGCATTACATTGAATTGAAATAGGAATACTAAAATCAGAAATGTTACAGAATCAGTCCTTGAGGTTTGAATTTGAGTTAAATGGGTTAGGATTTAAGCAAACTTGGCTAACAGGGTTAACCTTAATTAGCCGGATGTCACACAAAGTTTTTATATTGTTGCTTCGGAATATCTCTCATGATTTCTTTAACTTCTTTAGATCCAGCAAACATCTTCTCAAGAGCTTCCCATAGCTCTTTAGCAGTCTTGTATTCTTTGAAATTATGTAACACTTCATTTGGGAGGCACATTTGAATGGCTCCTAGAGCTCTAAAGTCAACCTCCATCTTATTGATGTCTTCCTTAGAATACTTTGAAGCTTCTTTAGGGACAGATGGACCTCCAGAATCAGCAGAGGCCACCTTTGGTACATAAGGACCATCAATTATGGATCTCCACATTCCATATTCTTGATAGCGGAAGAAGCTTTCCATTCTATTTTTCCACATGTCCTAATCTTCCCTAGACACCAGCCTTGGTGGTCTGCGAAGGCTTCCAATATCATCAAATCCAATATTTTGTGCCATACTTTGGATGGATGATACACAACAAAGAGATAATAGTAACAGAACCAGAGAGTAATTAAACAAATGTGAGTTTTCTTAATCTGAGAGCCAAGCTCTGATATCACTTGTAAGATCAATGTATTACAAGATGATTCTGTTTAGTTGATATTGGCGGAAACAATAACAACTATGCAATGCAACAAGCAACAATGAAAATACAAATAAATGTAAATTGTATTACTCTTCAATGTTAACAAGTTACACGGAAAAACTCTAAGGAAGCACACTTACAACAAAAGAGAAATAATACATATAGAGGAACTTAGAATCAAGACAGACCCTTGATTCTAAGGATCAGATCAAACACAAGCCGTTGATCTTGAACTGATGAGAAGCTACACTACAATTGGTTTACAACAAAAAGACAAGTAGCAAAAATACAACTGCAATGAAAAGACTTCGGCAATGAAAGACAACTGCAAACAAAGGTTTTCTTAGTAATCATTGCAGGGCTGATCAAAATAGGAGCATTGTCTTTTTTTCATTGCACCAATAACATTTCTTCTGCTGATAGGTGTGTCAGTTTTGCAGAAGTGATGTCAGTAGTAAAGTCAAAGTTGTTGATGATTTGCCTATCAGCAGCATCAATGTATGATGCTGCTGAGAAGCCTATCAGCAGCAACCTTAAACTTCAGCAGATAAATCCTATCAGCAGCATAGTTGTTGATCAGCAGCAAAATATAACTATCTGCATCATAGGCATTTATCAGCAGCAACTTCATTAATGTCAAAATTGTGGAGTCCACAACATTTACACTTAGAGAATTTTGTAGTCATCAGTCTTTATCTCTACACATGAATAAATTGAGGCAACGTGTTGACAAGCACCTGATAGGCATATCCTGAAAGCAACAATAAGTTTTGGCCTTAAGTTATACACCGAATTGACCAGGGGAGTACCAGTTTCTTTTCCCTTAAAACTTCATGCATTTAAATTCATGCATAGCATTCCACTACATGCATTTGTACATTGAGGGCAATGCACAGTTTTAAGTGTGGGTGGAGAATTAGAGATTCAGGACTACTTGTAACCTCAAAGCAGTAAAATTTTAACTTGTGATTTTCTACCCATTTGACTAAAACCTTACTAAAAACCTACATTTTGTTTAACCCAAAAAATTTTCAAAAATTTTAACCCTCAAACCTCTTTGAGTTCGCACCTAATTAAATAAAATGAAGACATGCCAAGTAGACACAAATGTAAATTATGCATAACAAATCACTAAACCCTATCCCATCCGTTTCCATGTGACAATAATCTGAGCCTTTTCACGAGCATTATTGTCATTATTTTTCGCATGCTCCTTCGTTTGGTATAATGAGTGTTTTTCGATCGGATTCAATGCATAATTAGAACTCGTATGACTTATACATATCGAGACCATGAACTAGTAGGGGTATGAAAGTGATTGAGGCGTCTAGGACTTTATCACCCTTATATATTATCCTCAAACCCAAAAATTCCAAAAATATTATCCGCCTAGATAGCCCTCTGAGCCTTAGCCTTTTCTTTTCTATTAACCATATTTATTACCCAACCAGTTTTTCATAAACACCGGTTATTGGCTAACTGTCTTAATCAATGCCGATGTTTATTGTCTTAAAGATGGTCGTTAATGTCTGGAACGTGCCTAACGGTTACAAATTCAGCCATAACTTCGATTACAAATTCGAATTGGGATCAAATGAGTACGGGTTTGACTCCTAGAAGTCAACAGGAAACAAATAATGCGATTTTGACTTTCTTAGTGTCAACAGAAATCGAATTTGGGCAATTTATATAACTAGTCCTTGTAATTTCCTGTTTTTGAGTTTGGAACTTGACAGGAATAGTCCATAGAGTTTTAATTGAGTTAATAACATGTTTGTTTGACTTTCAAAAGTCAAAAGAATAGAGTTTTGCTTAATTACACAATTAGTCCTTGAAGTTTCATGTAATAGGGTTTGGATTTTTATAGAATTGGTCCGTGAGGTTTGAATTTGAGTTAACTAGGTTAGTATTTAACTGGATTTGCTAACGGGATTAACCCTAAATAGCCGAATGTCACATCATCCCCTAGTTGAAAGAATTTTTGTCTCAAAAATTAGAATAAATAGAAAAAAAAATTCCGAGGGTGTCACATAAGTCACCACTGAAACTAGTGTGGTTGTTGCACTTGTAGTTATGGCTAAGGAGATCAAAGAGCTGAAGATGAGTGCTTAGAAGTGTGAGGTGTGTAGAGGAGGGCATGACACAATTGATTGCCCTGTGAGTCAGCAGGAGCAGATGGACTTCTTGGGGAACCATAAACCCCATTTGTTTAACTCTGGATGGAGAAACCACCCTAACTTTAGCTGGTGATCTGGCGGGAACCCACCTAGGTTTCAACCCCTTCAGAATTAGTATGATGGTGCAGATGGAGGACAGAGTTCTGGTAGCAGTGCGGGTGAGAAGAAGATAGAGGAGATGTTGGCTACCCAGACTTAGATGATTGCTCATCTAGTGAGTATGGATCAGGAGACTCAGAATAAGTTGAAGAAGTATAATACATACTGAGGAGTCAGCAGTATGCATTCTTAGATTTGTAGCGTACGGTGGGAGACATTGCGTGACAAATGACTGACAGATCTGGAGGTTCCTTTTCGGGTAGTACTGAGATTAACTCGAAAGCCACTCTGAAGGCGGTGACAACCCATACTGGAAAAGGAGGGGAGAGAGAGCATACACTAGCATATGATGATGAGGAGCCGGTAGATGGGGAGATAGAGATGGTGACCCATGGAGGGGCGCACGAGAGGCGAGTCCCAGCAAGTACTGTGCCCAACATTGAGTCTCCCATTGAGAAAGAGAAGATAGTAGAGGATGAGAAGAGTGAGGGGAAAAAGAAGACCCCCGATGCCGTTGTTAGTTGTGTTCCGTATCATGCTCGCCTGATGCAGCAGAAATATGCTAAGGATTATGGACATTTTCTGGAGTTGTTTAAGTAGCTCAAAATCAATCTACCATTCATTGAAGCACTCCAGCATATGCCTAAATATGTGAAATTAGCATATCCGGGTGTCTTCACGATCCCGTGTCTATTTGTTAGCTCAACTGTGCACCACGCGTTGGCCGATCTTGGTGCTAGCATCAACTTGATGCCATATTCTCTCTTTGAGAAGCTAGGCCTTGGAGATCCAGCCCCTACGTGCATGAGCATATCCTTGGCCGACCGTTCAGTCAAGTATCCACGGGGTATAGTGGAGAATCTGTTAGTAAAAGTTGATAAGTTTGTTTTCCCCGTGGACTTTGTCATTCTTGATATGGAGGTCGATGATAGATTCCCGCTCATTCTTGGATGCTCTTTCTTACACAGCGCCAAGGCATTTATCGATGTCTTCGATGGTAAGATCACACTTCGTGTGGGGGATGAAAAGGTCACCTTTGATGTCATGAAGTCGATGAAGAACTCTAGTGGTCAGGACGATTCCGTGTTCTTTCTAGACACCTTCATATCTCACATGGATCTTTGCCTTGATTACATGTGTGGAGCTGACCTACTTAACACGCAGCACCTATGTGAGGAGAACTAGAAGGTTGAGACTGATGTTCTTCCCGAGCACGGTCCGAGGCACACGACTAGTAAGCCTCCCGAGTACCCGGAGGTATTTGAGGTCATGAAGAGTACCGAGGAGGAGGAGAAGCCCTCGGTTGAGGCATCACCACATCTTGAGCTTAAGGAGCTACCCGCCCATTTGGAGTATGCTTTCTAGGATGGTGAGGCCAGTTTACCCATCGTGATTTCTGCCACACTGACGAAGGAGGAGAAGAAGAGGTTGATAGATGTGTTGAAGGCACATAAACAAGGCATAATGTAGAAACTCACATACATAAAGGGCATCAACCCTACTTTCTACACGCATAGGATACTCATGGAGGATGAGCACAAGCCTGTTGTTCAACCTCAAAGGAGGCTTAACCCTAACATGTCTGATGTGGTGAAGAAGGAGGTCCTTAAACTCCTAGATGCTGGATTGATATATCCTATTTCTGACTCCACATGGGTAAGCCCAGTTCAGGTCGTCCCGGAGAAGGGTGGGATGACAGTTGTGACGAATGAGAAGAATGAGTTAATTCCTACTAGAACAGTCACATGTTAGAGAGTGTGCATTGACTATAGGAGACTGAATAATGCCACAAGTAATGATCACTTCCCTCTTCCTTTTATTGACCAGATGTTGGAGCGCCTACCAGGGCAGCAGTTCTACTATTTCCTTGATGGCTTCTCTGGTTATTTCCAGATCCCGATTACACCGAAGGATCAAGAGAAAACCACATTTACATGCCCGTACGGTACCTTCGCGTACCGTCGTATGCCATTCAGGTTGTGTAATGCTCCAGCTACCTTTCAGAGGCGCATGGTGGCCATCTTTCTGGACATGCTTGAGACTTCCATGGAGGTTTTCATGGATGATTTTTCTGTGTTTGGAATTTTGTTCCATCATTGCTTGCAGAATCTCAAGAAGATGATGAGGAGATGCACAGAGATGAAGTTGATGCTTAATTAGGAGAAGTGTCACTTCATGGTGACTGAGGGGATTATGCTAGGGCACAAGGTTTCACGTGCCGGTATCAACGTGGATAGAGCTAAGATTGAGACGATCGGTAAGCTACCACCACCGACTAGTGTGAAATCAGTTCGTAGTTTCTTGGGCCATGCGGGTTTCTATAGACGTTTCATTAAAAACTTTTCAAAGATTACCCGGCCCATGACACGCCTTCTTGAGAAAGGCGTCCAGTTTGAGTTTGATGGGGATTGTCTTAAGGCGTTTGAGTTCTTGAAGGAACAGTTAGTCTGTCCTCCCATCTTGCTTTCCCCTGACTGAAGCTTACCCTTTGAGCTCATGTGTGATGCTAGTGATTATGCAGTCGGGGTTGTTTTAGGCCAAAGGAGATATAAGCACTTCCACCCGATCTATTATGCGAGTAAAACTCTTAATGATGCTCAAGAGAATTACACAACTATCGAGAAGGAGTTGTTAGCGGTGGTGTTCGCGTTTGATAAATTCCGATCCTATCTAGTGCTATCTAAGACCATCATTTGTACTGATCATGCGGCATTGCGATACCTTTTCTCCATGAAAGATGCCAAACCTATATTGATTCGATGGATTCTCTTGCTTTCTGAGTTTGATATTGAGATCAAAGATAAGAAGGGAGCGGAGAATATGGCGGCTGACCATTTGTCGTGATTAGAGGATCCCGGTAGAGTAGAGATCTGGGAGGAAGCCATAGGGGACACATTTCCCCATGAGTCGTTGATGATGCTAAGTTTGGGATCGGACAAGGAGCCGATGTTCTATATGAGTGCTGAGGAGCAGGGTTTGCCAAGGTTTTCTGACATAGCAAACTATTTAGCTGATGGTTTAGTGGTTAAGGGCATGACATCCCAACAGAGGCGTAAATTCTTTGCAGATGCCAACCACTACATTTGGGTGCTCCACGTCTGTTTCAAGTAGGAGCTGATAGAGTTCTAAGAAGATGTGTGAGTAAGGAAGAAGGAGTTGAGATCCTAAAACACTATCATGAAGGTATGACATGAGGCCATAATGGGCCCTCTTACACCCCGAAGAAGGTGTTTGATTCTGGTTTTTACTGGACATCAGTGTTTAAGGACGCTCACGAGTTAGTGAAATGGTGTGACGCATGTCAACACACCGAAAATATCTTATCCCAGAATGAGATGCCTCAGAACCCTATTCAGGTAGTTGAAGTATTTGACTTTTGGGGCATTGACTTCATGGGTCCGTTTCCTGTATCATGAGGGAACCGGTGCATTCTTGTGGCGATATATTATGTTTCTAAGTGGATTGAGGCATAAGCCTTACCTACTAATGACGCCCGAGTAGTGGTAGGATTTAAGAATAAGTTGTTCAGCAGGTTTGGAACTCTCAAAGCCCTGATTAGTGATAGGGGCACGCACTTCTACAATGCCTAGATGGAGAAGGTGTTGTCATGCTATGGGGTCACCCATCGGCTTTCAACTACATATCATCCATAGACCAGCAGGCAAGTAGAGAATGCGGATAGGGGTGTGAAAAGAATATTGGAGAAGACTGTCAGGAAGAATAGAAAGGACTGGTCCGAAAAGATAGATGACGCGCTTTGGCCTTCAGAACATTGTTCAAAACACCTATTAGGACCACACCCTTTAGGATGGTTTATGGAAAGGCGTGTCACTTACCGGTAGAGCTAGAACATAAGGCGTATTGGGCCTTAAAGGCGGGCAACCTTGACTTGCCTCAAGCAGCACAAAACCGATTTCTCAAATTGCATGAGTTAGAAGAGTTAAGGGACGATGCATATGCACGATCTTGGAGTTACAAGGAACGCAAAAAAGCGTTCCATGATCGTCGGTTGAAGGGAGTGAAAGAATTTAAGTGTGGGGATAGGGTTTTGGTATATAACTCTAGATTGAAACTATTCAAAGGAAAGCTTAAGTCTAGGTGGACAGGACCATACATGGTGAAGGAGGCATTTTCATATGGTGCGGTGGAGCTACAAGACGAGACGGGTAGCTCATGGAAGGTGAACGGTCATAGATTAAAGCACTACATCGGAAGACCGATTGAGAATGTCGAGGGGGATGAGGTTCTTCTCCACACACCAGGGAAGCATAATTGAGTGGGAGTGAATCCTCGGGTTAAAGCCCGAGTGTAGAGTTTGTATATTTCTGTGTTCTATGTGTTTGTTTTTCATTTTAGTTTTTGTATTTACAGTTTGTGTGTTCTTGTGTGTTTGTGTGTTTCAGGAAATCGTGACCGAAGTGGCAATGGAAAAACCATCAAAAACAACGTTCCACGTATGTTTACATTCAATCTTAAGGTGGGAATGAGTTTTTAAAGAGTTTGTGTGAAAAAGAAAATTGGAGATTAAAATTTTTCTAAGTAAAAACGGGGTTAAATTTCTGTGAAGGAAGGGTCCTCGCGGTACGCGAAGCATTGAGAGAGGTTCCTCGCAGTACGTGAGATCCAAATGAGAATTTTAGGAACTTTTGTTCCTCACGGTACGCGAACCTCAGTGTTTACATCCTCGCGGTACGCAAGAAACCCAAGAGACGCCTCCAAATTCTGGCTCCTCGAGCCACGCGAGGAGCTAAGGTTTTTTCTTCGCGGTACGCGAAATTCCTTTAAAATCAGAAAAAAAATATAAATGTCTATTTTATTTTTGTGTCATCTTCCCCAAAGCTTCCACCACCACCGGCGAAATCAACCCACCACCACATCTATGGCCATCACACCGCAAATTCACCTACCATCACCTCCACCAACACCATACTCTCACCACCGTCACAACAACCTCTTCCACATCTTCGGCGACCCTTCATCACCACCGGCGTTACCACCGTTGCATCAGGGGAGCACCAGGTAGCTTTCTTCGTTGATCTAATCTCCACCATCTTTAGTCACCGAGTTATGTCACCATTGAGGTACGTATCCCTGTGTTACTTTGTCTCGAGTCACTATTAGCGTAATTAGAGTCTTTTTCCTTTAAATTCGAGTCGGTTTGAGTTAAAGTGAGTCCATTAGTTGCAAATTGAGTCAATTAGCTTGAGTCGGGTCCTTTTGGTGTGTTATTTGGTTGTTTAGATCTTCTCTAGTTACGGGTAAGTCGCAGCATCTGCGGATTCGTTTAGATGTATTTGTTTATGACCTTTGCTTTTGTTTTGTCTCCGTTTAGATGTATATATGCGTGAATGGGACAAAATGGGATGAAATGATTGTTACTTGTGTGCCGTGAGCCCTAAATGAAGCCTATTTTGTTGAACTGGATTTTGCTTGAGTTGATTATGCAGGTTTTCAAATGGTAAACATGTCTTTCTGTCAGGAGGAATTTTTCAACTGGTTTTTAAAATTTTATGAGAACAAATTGACATTAGTTAATCAGGGCAAGTTGGAGCTTGATGCTTTTGGCACTATGGCATTACTTTTTGTGGGAATGTATTCGTGTTTAGGTCCTATGACTTATATTTTGAGTCCTGTACTTAGGTCAACTTTTGGTTTTGAGTTTTTAGTTTAACTCTTAAATCGAGTCATTTGAGTCTTTTGTTCTAGTTAACTTTACTGTATAAGTTGCCTAAATCGAGTCACGGGATTATATTTATGTGCTTTTGCAGGGTTAGACCACCTTGCCCGTACTCACTCTCCATTCGGGCGAGGTTGTCTGTTTTAAAATTAACGAAAGAGGGTACCCGAATTTTTCAATTTTTTTTTATTTATTTTATTTTTCTTTTTTTTACTCTAGGTGTACTTAGGACGACTCCGAAGGAAATGCTATACAATCATCCTGCCTGCGAGGAATGCCTTGTTATGGTATATTTATGTGTCTAACTTGTTTTTGCAAACATGTCCGACGCGGGTGCATCATCGAGCGCGATCGGTGGGGCCAAGCACAGACGAGGATAGGCCCCACAACCGAGAGGAGCACCCAAGGCGTCGCGTCCGATCCGCAGGGCGGTGTGTGTGATCAGGTATGCAGTTCCTGAGGTTCGTTTGACAGCCGATGCGGAGCCGATTCCACTAGACGACTGGATCCTGCATCATCATACCTTGCTCCATTTCGAGCTCGCGATAGAGGAGTCGGTCAGGTGCGAGAGGTTTGTGGACATGGAGCCCTTACAGCACAGGAGTATCAGCTGGGAGTTGATAGATTAGTTAGGGCAGAGAGAGAGAGGGAGAGGATGAAGCAGATGCTAGGAGCCCGTTGGATGGCGGCTTTAGCCTTTGACGCCATCCAGTACCGTGAGCTGAACGTGGAGTTCCATTACACATTACGGTACATGGCGGGCCAGTTCGAGGAGCCGACGGCTGTTTTGTTTGCATTAGGACGACAGATAAATGAGATGTCGGTCCCAAGTTCGCAGTTGCGACTAGTTTTTATACTGAGGCAGAGGTAGCTGAGCCAACTTTTGTTCAGATTTTGAGAGGATGCTTTCAGAGGCGTCATGACCAGGGGTCGGTGACGGCCAGCTACGGGACTTTTAGTGCTCGATCTCTGATGGACCATTTTCTACATCCATTGTGGAGTCATCCATCAGAGATCCAGTTATCAGATATATTCATCGGATCCTTGCTTACACTCTCGTCGGACGCAAGTCCGGTATCGAGAAGTGCAATCAGGTTGATCTATTTTACTTGTTTTGCATCGCTGTCCACTGAGAGGCCAACCTGGCTAATATCTTGCTTACATATTTAGCCATGGGTCGTCAAGGTGGGCCGGAGATGAGGCTAGATATCGGGCCCTACATCAGCAAGATCGCTGAGCGGTTAGGTGGTTTTGATCATTATCCGGGCCATCTACTAACATCCTGCCCGGATACGATATAGTATGGTTTACAGGAGCTTAGATTAGCAGGCATATTCGTCGTGGATGATTCTCCCAGATGGATTGAGGAGAGGGAGGGTTCGCATGTCCCACCACCTGTCGTGACGCTTGCGATGGAGGCATTATAGATGGGGGCGCCCACAGCCCGCTAGAGGATTCCACATCATATAGAGCGCCCCCAGCATCATCATCATCTCCGCCTAAGACCGCCAGCACCACTTACACCGGAGGATCTTAGACATCAGATCTTTGATAGATTGGATAGGCAGGACGACGCTATCTAGTTCATGATGACGAAGCAGGGCATCACGATCCACCATTCTTCCGTGTCCCAGATCAGGATCAGGCAGAGCCAGACACATGTGGAGATCAGGATTGATTTGCGGCACCATTCAACCGGGTTGTATTTTGTTTCCTTGTATTTATCTTTCTTTATTTATGTTTTTATTTATCATGGCATGTACTGAATACTGATATATCTTATTATTTGTACTTGGGGCACTCAACTGGGTGGTTGTGCTTGTATATATTATTATGTTTGGTTGTTTGACATGGTTGCTAGTATGTTAGATTTTGCCGCTTTCGTTCATGAGGAATTATTAGAAATTTGGTAAGTTGAGTGCGTTTGATTGGATGGCTATTGAACACGACTTACGAGGAATATCATCATCACACCAGGGAAGTCTGCTCCGGTTTTTTTTTGAGCAGTTTATTTTCTTTTATTTTAGTTTATTTTTATTTGTTTATTTTATCTTTATTTACCGTCGTTTCTTGGTTCACATTAGGGACAATGTGTGTTTCAAGTGTGGGGATGGGAGACTACGTCTATTTTTTTTTAGTTGTGTTACTCTAAAAAAAAATTCAAAAAATGTCCTAGATTGAGAATTTTGCAATTAAATGGAAGATGATAGGTAGAACTGGAATCTAGTTGTTGAGCTTAATTGAAATAATTACAATAGAAAGCAAGTCTAATTTGTGATACATTGGTACACCCAGCCGACTTTGAAAGATTAAATATCCTGAAAGTGTTGATTAGGTTAATTAAATGAATTAAATCAGGATATCTTGTGGGTTCTCATAGGTGAAACGGCAAAGCTGAAACTGTCAACATAGGGTGATAGGTACCACTTTAAATTTAAAAAGTTATATGTTTTTGAAATTACTTGGCACGCCACTCGCTTTTTATGAAAATAAATCCGAGAGTTGGTGGCGCCCGAATTCCATAACTCCATCTTTCATGAGCTTAATTAATATGAGAAGTTAAGTGTCGCCTAGGTGTCACACGCCGAGTTGCAGCTTGGTTGAAACCCCACTAGGTCAGACTCTTAAGTTATCATTTGTTTCGGAAATCTAAGTTTCGCATATTTGTCACACGTCGGGTTCCAGCCTAATTAAAACACCACTGGGTTGATTCTAAAGTGCTTCATTGCTAGAACTGCAGTCTATGTGCCACACGCCGAGTTCCAGCTTGGTTGAAGCACCACTAGGCAAGGTTTGATTATTTTGACTTTTTAATGCTCATATCATTCATACCATTTATCCATCATTCACCATAATTTTTAAAACATATAAGTTTTTGTTTATAGTGGTAGGAAAATCTATATGGTTACATGACCTTGAGATGGGATTAGGTGGAAGTGTGACTTTCTGAGTGTTAGACCCATAGATAGATTGATAACTTGGTAATTTGGGTTTAGAACACAATCGGGGGCTTGATAGGTTGGTGGTTGGGTTTTGTCGGAAAGAAATAACAATGGTGGCGGTTAACTCGTGATTATATGTGAACTAATGCATAATGTGATTGTTAAAGCTAGTGTTCCAGTTATAATTCCATTGCAGATTCTTTTTCGAGGACGAAAAAAGCTTAAGTGTGGGGATATTTGATGTGTTGCAAAACACATGTCTTTTATCCTATTGTTTTGTGTGGTTTTTAGTTAGTTTTGTATCCGTATTCATTTGTTTTTGCTTCTTTCTGAGTTCGTGTCGTGTTTGCAGGTGCTCGTGTGATAAAGTAGCAGAAAATGAAGTCAAATCCTAGAGAATTCGAGCACACGAGGATAGGGATGAAAAAAATGAAGGAAAGCAAAATTATTCGAAATTGAAGTCTTCATGGCACGCGAAGAGGGAAGTCCAAGTTCTCGCGGTACGCGAGGAACTCCAAATCCGGGGCCGACTGTTTTGTTCTTCGCGGTACGCGAAGAACCCAGGACAATGTTACGCGGTACGCGAGAGCTCTAAAAATGCGTAAAAACTCTAAATTGGAATATTTAATGTTTTAGACGGCCATTATTCAAGGAGTTCAACTATTAGCCGTCTAGAGAAGAGTCTAGGGCGATTTTGAGAGAGAAGGAAGCATTGGGAGCCAGACATTGAAGCTTGAGAGATCGAATCGGTTAGCAATTAATCGTTCGGTTTTGATTATTCGTTCCTGAGTATTCGATCATGTGACAATCCGACTTTTCAAAGTTAACGCCGTTAGTAATCCTGTTAAGTATTCCGTTAAATTTCTAACTTAGTAACCCAATTTCAAAACCCCAGGGACAAGTTCGGTCAATATTCAAACTGAAATCACAAGGACTAGTCCTGCCAACACCTAAAACTTGATTTGTTGACTTGCAAAGTCAAAATCAAAAACATTTAGTCCCTATTGCCTTTTTAAAGTAAAAAAATCGAGCCCCTTTTGATCCAATTAATCCGTAAACCCTCACGACTGTCTAAATTCAAAACTGAGATTCATAACCATGATAATGTCGGCCATGATTGAAGCATTTAACACCATTATTGGGTATGAATTAGTCCCATTATCGGTATTCAAAGCCGTAACCGTCGAAACGTCCCTCACCTCTATCAAAGTCGATCAATTCGATCATTCACTCTGCAATTGAACTCCTACACATCCGGTACGAGTGTTAGAGAACAGGTTGCACACAACAAATCGATCGAAAGCGAAGCCAGTAGCACATGAAATCAAACGCGCCAAGTCGGAACTCCTTTTGCTCGAAACCCATGAATTCTTACATCATTCTGGTAATTAAGCATATCCTTAACTTCGTTTTGATCTTTATATTGAAAGCCCTATGCCAATTAGGGCTTATAACATCGAGTCGATCAAGAACAGATTCTAGGGTTCATATTCTTTCGTGTTTAATCGATCACCAACCTACGCTCGATTTCAATTCAATTAATTCATATGATCAGTTTCGCAATCCTTCGTTTAACGATAACCCTATGTTAATTTTATCAAACAATACCGAATTAATCAAAATCTATAATCTAGGGTTCTTTAAAAAAATGATTTGGGGATTTCGACTCTGAACCCAATATGTTAATTTTATCAAACAATACCGAATTAATCAAAATCTATAATCTAGGGTTCTTTAAAAAAATGATTTGGGGATTTCGACTCTGAACCCACTCTTAAGCAAATTAAACCACTGGGTCAGATTCCCAATCCCTCTTTTATTGAAAGCCCTATGATTGCATCTGTTAATTTTATAGAATTCGTTCTAATCAATCTTGTGTTCATACTTTAGGGTTTCGATATTCAATCTATAAATAAACGACCCTATACTTGTTGTTTTTGAAAATCATTCCACCCACAGACTCGTCAACAACCGATTATTAAAACCCCTAAACTTTTTTTGGTATTCATAATCGAATTCGTTGAATTTGTGGTGGGGTTTGGTCTCGGGTTTGAAAGTGAAGGGATGAACACACCCGCTGTGTGTTAAAAGAATTTAAATCTGGTTTTGTTTGCGAAGCACCGAGTAGTGGAACTGGTTAAAGTGTTGTGCGTATACGGGAGGGACCAGGGTTCGAGTCCCCCCGCTGCTGTTTTGATTTTTGTTTATTTTAAAATCATTGTTTTATTATTTAATAAAACCCTGTGATATTATATTAATATATTAAAAAGGTTTTAACTCGGAAAATCCCCCGCGGACTCGGTTTAGTGTTATAACCCATTTTTTTAATAAGAATTCCCATAATATAATAGTATATTATATTATTATTCAAACCCTCGTTCCGATGAAAATAGAAATTACTTTCAAACTGTGACCTTGATTAAAAATAATATTTTATTGTCGCCACATTTATATTCTTGATGTGATTATTTATATTAAATGCGCACGTTTATATTCTCAAACAGAAATAACACATTTATTATTTCATATTATATTAATTAGAAACATTCGACGCGAAACGTTTTTATCTAAATTATTTAATTGGGAAACCCGTATTCCCGTGGACACGTTCGTCTACTCTTTGATCTTTAAAACGTTTCTCTTAGGACGTTTCTCATTCTCTGTCGTCGTCACAATTCCCATTATACCCCTGATAATTATGTTGTAATTCTAGGGCATTCGTGAGCCGTGTTGGGCTAATGCTTGAGATCCCAATCTCGTTCTTGTGTGATTACTACCTACACAGTTCAGGTGAGTTTTCACGGCCCCTTTTACTATTTATCTTGGCGGAGAAAACATGTCGCAAACTATTTTTAGAGTATTGTATTCATATGTTATCAATTCTAAAGCTAAGCGTAACATGCTATCACTGAAAGTCCTCAACACACATCGGACCGTTAATATGGATCTTAGCGAGGTAATTTTTAGTAGTACTACTGGATTTGACAAATCTCACCCGCGTTAGTCTCGCTAACTCGACTTGAGGTCGAACGGGTGAAATGTTAGCCTACTCACATCGCTGGGGTTGATAGACCTGGCAGGAGGCAAATAAACAAACAGTCAGCTTCGGTTGCGAGCGCTTAAGTTAAACATAGACATAGGTTAGCTACCTATAGATACATATTGAATGAACAATAATCTGGTAAACGTTTATTTATATATTGAAACCTGTGAACTCACCAACCTCGTGTTGACATCTTTTCTTACATGTTTTCTCAAGTCGCTAAGGTAAGGCACTTGTGCACATATAGGACATGTATGAGATTCTCCTATTGATTGATGTTTTATTAAATTGTTTGGACTTTGTTTTTAATTATGTTTGGTTTGGAGTTTTGGACTTTTTGGGCGTGTGTGTTTTGTGCATTTACTTTTCTTCATGCTTCCACATTAAACTTTGATTAATATGATATTTTCATTTGAGTCCCATGTAGAGTCGTTCGATGTAACTAATGACTGAGATACTGGTGTGTCACCTCCCAACGGTAAAACTACGTTAGTGGAATTTGGGGGTGTGACAGATTGGTATCAGAGCCATTGATTATAGAGAACTAGGATTGCATACTAGACTATAACCTCACACACTAGTTACATTTCATAAACATTGGATGTTTGGCACCTATATGTTATATTACATGAACATGTCATCAACCCCACCACCATCACCTAAGGCACCTATCTTATCATCCCCGGAGCCCAAAAGGCGCCAGACTAGTGCTGGTGACAACTCGGTGGAACAGGGTGAACCAAGTAATGCACAAGCAAGGAACACGAGACTTAATTGGAGTGCATATCCGAAGATGATCCAAAGGTGGATCGAGATGGGAAATGTTCCATCGCCTTATTTTGGTTCCACTTCCTCATCCTCTACTTTGCCAAGCTTGCCATGCACCTTTTGGTGGATCAGGTTACACATTTGGATCAGGTCCATAACCTTTTGGTGGATCAGGTTACACATTTGGAGATGAGGGTGGACACCTCAGACCATGATTTAGGAGGGACTCTAGAGAGAGTGACTCATCTGGAAGCCCAACTACAAGTAGCAGACCATGCTGCTGAAGGACTTCGGGAGAGAGTGACCCACTTACGAGCCCAACTACAAGCAGACCTATTTCCAGAATATATTCCACTTTCGGACGACGAGGAGGAGCCCTTCGAGGAGGAAGGATGAGCCCTTAGAGGAGGAGCCACCCGAGGAGGAACCAATGGAGATCGACGATGCACAATCATACGTTTCTTCCGATGACGCGGATGCTTTATGATCCTTCTATCCTATCTTTCCTTTTCATTCATGCTTCGTTTATATTACTTCTCTTTTCAAACCTAGATGGGTAAGGTTGTTCCCATTCAATAAAAGCATGAGAAGTTTAATGTTTGAGTTATTTATTTTGTAGCCTTACAATTTATTTAATTTTCCAAATGTTAGATGTTATATTTCCTTACTTGTACATAAATAATGTTTAATATGCGATATATTTCTCATTGTTTTGTATTTTTGAATGTGAAGAATCATATCGGGAAGAGGAAGTGGAGGTCGTGCTGGTGGCCGAGGTACCATCAACATGACAGCAGCTGAGCTGGCGGCACTAATCAACGATAGTGTGGCTGAGGCTGTAGCAGCACAGAACGCTGCAAGTAATTGCTATAACTATTTGACTAGTGAAGTCGATTCATCTCTCAAAGCGCCTTTCCCAAGCTTTATAACCTCGATCCTATATTATGTTTCTAAATCTAGGTCAACAGAATCAGCAACCAGCCTGCACCTTCAAAACATTTAGGGACTGTAAGCCCCACACCTTTAGTGGAGCTGAAGGAGCTGTCGGACTACTCCGTTGGTTCGAAAAAGTAGAATCGGTATTTTCCATGTGACTCTGCCCATTGTCCAATTAGGGCAAGTTCGCTTTCAGAACTTTGGAGGGCCCGGCTCTCACTTGGTGGAATGCACAGGTCCAAATGTTGGGTTTGGCTATGGCCAATGCACTGCCGTGGGAGGAGTTTAAGACAATGACAAAGGAGGAGTATTGTCCTCGGGATGAAATTTAGAAGTTGGAAGGAGAATTTTTGAAACTAAAGATGGAAGGTTCTGAAATTGAGCTTTATACCACTCGCTCCCATGTACTTGCTACCATGTGCCAACACATGGTGACTCCGGACTACAAGAGGATAGAACTGTACATTGGAGGCTTAGTGCCTCAGATCCAGAGTATGGTTACTTCATCCAACCCTACCACCATCTAGTAGACGATTAGACTGGCCCACAAGCTAACCGATCAGGCGGTGACTCAAGGGACTTTACCCCCGAGGGGTTCGGTCTCTAAATCCACCGACAATCATAAGCGCAAGGTTGATCATAACTCCAACTCTCACTCCAGCTCCAAAGGACCCCAACCCAATCAACCTCAGCAGCAGTAGCGAAAGTCTGAGCCTGCTAAGAACTTTAACCAGACGACCTCTTCAGGTCAGAATCAGGGTGGTTACGCGGGGAAATCTCCCAAGTGTAACAAGTGCAACTTTCATCACTTCGGGATTTGCAACCGTTGTCAGCGGTGTGGCAAGATATGTCATGCTGCCAAAGATTGTATGGGTGAGTTGCAAGCCAAGCAACCTTTTCAACAGCATGGGTCTGTAAAGGGTTGTTTCGAGTGTGGGAAGGAGGGATATTTTCAGAAAAATTGTCCTCAGTTAAAGAAATGAGGTAATGAAAACCACAACCATGATCTGAATTACAACAATGGTGGCAACAACGGAAATAGTGGAGGAAATGGTGCGAAGGGACCAGCCTTCGTGCTAGGATCTGGAGAAGCTCGTTATGATCATAATGTGGTTACCGGTAAGTTTCTGTTAAATAATTAATTTGCTTCTGTCCTTTTTGACACTAGTGCTGATAGGAGTTTTATATCTAAGAAACTTAGTGATATGATAAAAGGAACTCCAACTCTGTTAGAAGCTAAGTATATAATAGAGATAGCTGATGGCCAAATAATTGAAGCAACCCACAATCTTAAGGCTTGTAAGCTTGAGCTGGCTAGTCACATACTCGATATCGACCTTATACCGGTCACACTTGGTAGTTTTGATGTAATTGTCGGGATGGATTGGTTATCTAAAAACCAAGCTGAAATCATCTGTCGTGAGAAAATTATTCACATTCCTCTCCCAAGTGGAGAAACCCTTTCCGTTCAGGGCGAAAAGGTTGGCGCAGTCATGGGCATCATATCCTTTATGAAAGCACATAAATGCCTTCGAAAAGGGCACACTGCTATTTTGGCTCTCGCTGCTGAGCAGCAATCGGAAGAGAAGAAGATTAACGATATTCCCATGGTTCGTGAATTTCTGGAAGTATTTCCCGAGGATTTTCCTGGTCTGCCACCACACCGTCAAGTTGAATTTCAAATCTATCTAGCACCCGGAGCGGAACCGATCGCTCGGGCACCTTATAGACTAGTGAATTGCAAGAGCTATCTACTCAGTTATAGGAATTGTTGGATAAAGGTTTCATCCGACCTAGCTCATCGCCATGGGGAGCTCTGGTCTTGTTTATCAAGAAGAAGGATGGGCTTTCCGTATATGTATCGACTGCCGTGAACTGAATAAAGTCACAATCAAGAATCGTTATCCTTTGCCTCGTATAGATGATCTCTTTGATCAACTCCAAGGATCAAGTTTCTATTCCAAGATAGATCTTAGGTCCGGTTACCATCAATTGAGAGTCCGAGATGAAGATATCTCTAAGACTGCTTTCAGGACAAGGTACGACCACTATGAATTTATGGTCATACCTTTCGGATTAACCAACGCACCTGCAGTATTCATGGACCTCATGAACCGTGTGTGTAAACCATACCTTGATCAATTTGTCATCGTTTTCATCGACGACATTCTAATTTATTCCAAGAACAAGGAGGAACATGAGGAACATCTACGCCAAATTCTGGAATTACTTAAACATGAGCAGCTATATGCTAAGTTTTCCAAGTGTGAATTCTGGATCTGGGAAGTTCAATTCTTAGGACATGTGGTTCACGAGAAGGGAATACATGTCGATCCATCAAAGATAGAAGCCATCAAGAATTGGGCAGCACCGACAACTCCGACTGAGGTGCGATAATTTCTAGGATTGGCTGGTTATTATCGGCGATTCATCGAGGGATTCTCTAAGATTGCACAACCTCTCACTGTCTTAACTCAAAAGTGTAAAGCCTACAACTGGGGCGATGACCAGGAGTCAGTGTTTCAGCTCCTTAAACAAAAACTTTGCAGTGAACCCATTCTAGCTCTTCCAGAAGGAACGGATGATTTTGTGGTGTATTGTGACGCATCCATTCAGGGTCTGGGTTGTGTTCTAATGCAACGAGAAAAGGTGATCGTATATGCTTCGCGTCAACTAAAGATTCACGGGAAAAACTACACGACTCATGATCTAGAGTTTGGAGCTGTAGTTTTCGCACTTAAGATATGGAGACACTACTTGTACGGTACCAAGGGCACTATCTACACCGATCACAAGAGTCTTCAGCATATCTTCGAACAGAAAGAGCTGAACATGAGACAGCGTCGTTGGGTCGAGCTCTTGAATGATTATGAATGTGCGATACGGTATCATCCGAGTAAGGCTAATGTTTTAGTTGATGCCCTAAGTCGAAAGGAAACCAAGCCTAAATGAGTTCGAGCATTACAGCTTACTATTCACCTTGGATTACCTGACAAAATCCGTAGTGCTCAACTCGAAGCCTGAAAGAGAAAAACCTACCGCTGGAAGCTACACGCGGTATGGAAGCACAACCCGAGGTCAAATCTGACGGTGTTCGCTACTTCGCCGAGCGAATATGGGTTCCAGTATTTGGAAACTTAAGGGAGCTAGTCATGGACGAAGCTCATAAATCTCGTTACGCTATTCATCCAGGTTCCGACAAGATGTATCTTGACCTAAAGGTGCTATATTGGTGGCCAAAGATGAAGGCTGATATAACCACCTATGTGAGCAAGTGCCTAACTTGCGCGAAGGTCAAAGTTGAATATCAAAAGCCTTCCGGTCTTCTCCAACAACCAGATATTCCCATGTGGAAATGGGAATAGATATCCATGGACTTTATCACAAAATTGCCACGAACTCCTACCGGATGTGATACCATTTGGGTAATAGTCGATCGTTTAACAAAGTCCGCTCACTTCTTAGCAATCAAGGAAACCGACAAAATGGATAAGCTTACTCGTATTTACTTGAAAGAAGTAGTCTCTCGGCACGGGGTGCCAATCTCTATCATTTCGGATCGTGATGCACGATTCACCTCTCATTTTTGGCAATCGTTACATAAAGCTTTAGGCATGCGTCTAGATATGAGCACAGCATACCATCCTCAAACCGATGGCCAAACCGAGCGTACTATTCAAACTCTGGAGGATATCCTACGAGCTTGTGTGATTGACTTCGGTAACACCTGGGAGTCTCACCTACCGTTGGTGGAGTTCTCCTACAACAACAGTTATCACACTAGCATCAAGGCAGCTCCATTTGAAGCACTATATGGACGGAAATGCCGTTCTCCTATTTGTTGGGCCGAGGTTGGGGATAGTCAACTTACAGGTCCTGAACTCGTACTTGAAACTTCTAAGAAAATCATTCAAATTAGAAACCGTATGGCAGCAGCTCGTGATCGTCAAAAGAGCTATGCCGATAAGCGTCGAAAACCGTTAGAATTTCAAGTACGAGATATGGTCTTATTAAAAGTCTCACCTTGGAAGGTGTCATTCATTTTAGAAAGTGAGGCAAGTTGAATCCTCGTTATGTTGGACCATTCAAGATAGTGAAAAGAATCAGTCCAGTAGCATTTCAACTGCACCTACCCAAAGGACTTAGTGGTGTACACAACGTCTTTCACATCTCAAACTTGAAGAAATGTCTAGCAGACATGTCACTCGCGGTTCCTCTTGAGTAATTACACATTGATGAACAGTTGCGTTTCATCGAAGAACCTATCAAAATTATGGATAGGGAAGTCAAAACGTTAAAATGCAGTAAAATCTCTATTGTTAGAATCCATTGGAACTCGAAGTGCGGACCGAAATTCATGTGAGAGTGTGAGGATCAGATGATACACAAGTATCCTCATCTATTCAAGCACTCCACGTAAAACTCTTAAGGTACTATTTTAGTTTTCGAGACGAAAATTCTTTCAACTAGGGGATGATGTGACATCCGGGAAATTTTTTTTTGTTTTATTAAATTTTTGGGACGAAAATTCTTTCAACTAGGGAATAATGTGACAATCCAACTTTTCAAAGTTAACCCCGTTATTAATCCTGTTAAGTATTCCGTTAAATTTCTAACATAGTAACCCAATTTCAAAACCCCAGGGACTAGTTCGATCAGTATTCAAATTGAAATCACAAGGACTAGTCCTGCCAACACCTAAAACTTGATCTGTTGACTTGCAAAGTCAAAATCAAGAACATTTGGTCCCTATTGACTTTTTAAAGTCAAAAATCGAGCCCCTTTTGATCCAATTAATCCGTAAACCCTCACGACTGTCTAAATTCAAAACTGAGATTCATAACCATGATAATGTCGGCCATGATTGAAGCATTTAACACCATTATTGGTTATGAATTAGTCCCATTATGGGTATTCAAAGCCGTAACCGTCGAAACGTCCCTCACCTCTATCAAAGTCGATCAATTCGATCATTCACTTTGCAATTGAACTCCTACACATACGGTACGAGTGTTAGAGAACTGGTTGCACACAATAATTTGATCGAAAGCGAAGCCCGTAGCACAGGAAATCAAACGCGCCAAGTCGGAACTCCTTTTGCTCGAACCCCATCAATTCTTACATCATTCTGGTAATTAAGCATATCCTTAACTTCGTTTTGATCTTTATATTGAAAGCCCTATGCCAATTAGGGCTTATAACATCGAATCAATCAAGAACAGATTCTAGGGTTCATATTCTTTCGTGTTTAATCGATCACCAACCTACGCTCGATTTCAATTCAATTAATTCATATGAGCAGTTTCGCAATCCTTCATTTAATAATAACCCTATGTTAATTTTATCAAACAATACCGAATTAATCAGAATCTATAATCTAGGGTTCCTTATAAAAATGATTTGGGGATTTCGACTCTGAACCCAATCTTAATCAAATTAAACCACTAGGTCGGATTCACAATCCCTCTTTTAGTGAAAGCCCTATGATTGCATCTGTTAATTTTATATAATTCGATCGAATCAATCTTGTGTTCATACTTTAGGGTTTCGATATTCAGTCTATAAATAAACGACCCTATACTTGTTGTTTTTGAAATTCATTCCACCCACAGACTCGTCACCCACTGATTATCAAAACCCCTAAACTTTTGTTGGTATTCATAATCGAATTCATTGAATTTGGGGTGGGGTTTGGTCTCGGGTTCGAAAGGGAAGGGATGAACACACCGGCTGTATGTTAAAATAATTTAAATCTGGTTTTGTTTGTGAAGCACCGAGTAGTGGAAGTGGTTAAAGTGTTGTGCGTACAAGGGAGGGACCCGGGTTCGAGTCCCCCCGCTGCTGTTTTGATTTTTGTTTATTTTAAAACCATTGTTTTATTATTTAATAAAACCTTTTGATATTATATTAATATATCAAAAAGGTTTTAACTCGGAAAATCCCCCGTGGACTTGGTTTAGTGTTATAACCCATTTTTTTTAACAATAATTCCCATAATATAATAGTATATTATATTATTATTCAAACCTCGTTCCGATGAAAATAGATATTACTTTCAAATCGTGACTTTGATTAAAAATAATATTTTATTGTCACCACATTTATATTCTTGATGTGATTATTTATATTAAATGCGCACGTTTATATTCTCAAACAGAAAATAACACGTTTATTATTTCATATTATATTAATTAGAAACATTCGACGCGAAACGTTTTTATCTAATTTAGTTAATTGGGAAACCCGTATTCTCATGGACACGTTCGTCTACTATTTGATCTTTAGAACGTTTCTCTTAGGACGTTCCTCATTCCGTGTCGTCCTCACAATTCCCATTATACCCCTGATAATTATGTTGTAATTCTAGGGCATTCGTGAGCCGTGTTGGGCTAACGCTTGTGATCCCAATATCGTTCTTGTGTGATTACTACCTACGCAGTTCAGGTGAGTTTTCACGGCCCCTTTTACTATTTTATCTTAGGGGAGAAAACATGTCGCAAACTATTTTTAGAATATTGTATTCATATGTTATCAATGTTAAAGCTAAGCGTAACACGCTATCACTGAAAATCCTCAACACACATCGGACCGTTAATATGGATCTTAGCGAGGAAATGTTTAGTAGTACTACTGGTTTGACAAATCCCACCCGCGTTAGTCTCGCTAACTCGACTTGAGGTCGAACGGGTGAAATGTTAGCCTACTCACATCGCCGGGGTTGATAGACCTGGCAGGAGGCAAATAAACAAACAGTCAGCTTCAGTTGCGAGCGCTTAAGTTAAACATGGACATAGGTTAGCTACCTATAGATACATATTGAATGAACAATAATCTGGTAAAAGTTTATTTATATATTGAAACCTGTGAACTCACCAACCTCGTGTTGACATCTTTTCTTACATGTTTTCTCAGGTCGCTAAGGTAAGGCACAGGTGCACATATAGGACATGTATGAGATTCTCCTATTGATTGATGTTTTATTAAATTGTTTGGACTTTGTTTTGAATTATGTTTGGTTTGGACTTTTGGACTTTTTGGGCGCATGTGTTTTGCGCATTTACTTTTCCTCACGCTTCCGCATTAAACTCTGATTAATATGATATTTTCATTTGAGTCCCATGTAGAGTCGTTCGATGTAACTAATGACTGATATCCTGGTGTGTCACCTCCCAAGCGGTAAAACTCCGTTAGTGGAATTTGTGGGTGTAACAGATCAGTTGTTTGATACTATGTTTACTGCTTTTACTACTAAATCTTTGTTCTTGATCACGGTTGTTGGCTAAAATTTTATACTACCTAGGTTTTAGATGAATGTTTGATAAAGTTTAGATTTTTATCGATTTTTTATCTATGTGTTGGATTTATGCTATTGTAACATATCTGAATTTGATTGTTTGATGAACATGCATGCTTAATTCTGATCAATTATTGATTACTTGTTCCATATGCGTCTTTGTGATTGTCGTTCATGTATGGGTGCGTATTAGGTCGCTTACTTTGTGTTTGTGATTCATTTGTGGTTTTCTAGACGTCGGTAACCGTATGAACAATAATTAGTGATCTCTTAGAATTGAGTGTTCTTCTTATCTAGATACCCAAAAGATGATAGAGAATCGATTAGTCCTTGGTGTTAGAGTTCTGAGTGTAAAATGTCTGAGAGGAAGTTTCCTTAGGGTTTCTAGTATCGTTGCTAATTCATGTCAAATTGGTTGTTTTCATATTACTCCTTGCATCTTTGATGTATTGAGGCAGTGAGACTGAAAGGTGATCTGTCTGTAGGGTTCTTTAGTATTGTTGGTGAAACCGAGAGGTAATCCGAGTAACTGGTGAGCATAATATCCCTTAGGTTTCCTTTTGGTCACATCCTAAGAGTGATTAGGAATCCAGTAGATAGTTCAAGGGTGTCATATTTTAGGATCCCTGTTCCATCACATCTTCCATAACCG
Organism: Smallanthus sonchifolius; assembly: GCA_023525975.1. Classification (NCBI taxonomy): domain Eukaryota; kingdom Viridiplantae; phylum Streptophyta; class Magnoliopsida; order Asterales; family Asteraceae; genus Smallanthus; species Smallanthus sonchifolius. The sequence goes on along the minus strand of CM042028.1, from coordinate 17,516,231 downwards.
ATAGAAGTCCAAGCTTAGCAAACAGGATTCATAACGTAGGTAGTGCTTTCCTCATTATTGATTTCACCCGAGTCTTTTGTCTGATAGTTAACTGTCTTTAGTAGTCTTCTTTGTTTACTTTTGAGTTTAGTATTTAATCTTAGTTCGTAGATTCCCCCCAATCCAAACCAAATATTCCAGTTCTAGTTAGAGTCTAGTTTTAGTTAGTGTATGTGTCTCGTGGGTTCGACATCCGGAATCTTACTTTGTGGGTTTTGGTTCAAATACCACAGCCTACAGACTCTACAACAAAGTCACCAAAGAAATCAGAGAGTCAACATATGTAGACTGGCAAGAGCAAAATCGAACTGATGAAGAATGTGGACCAGCATGGTTATTTGATTACCATTCTCTTTTTAAATCATTAATGTTTACACTGATGTGATTGCATGAATTGATAATGATTATATTGAGTTGAGTGATGATGATGACGATCCATACATAGCACCAATGCTGACTCTTGATCCACCAAAAGTTCTAAGGCCAAATTATGCGGCTTCATCTCAAGAGCTGGTTCCTGAAGTAACTAATGTCTCTGAGGGTTCACTAGTGATCACCAAGGACTCTACATCTGTAGTAAATGAACATACTTCTAAATCTGATACTGCAAATGCCTCAAAATTCTAGGAGCTGATTCCTGATGAAAGTGTGGTTGAGAAGCCGATTTCCGATAACATTGATGAACCCGATGAAGAAACACAAGAGAATCTGACTAATCTGCCGCTCATAGTCCAAGTTCCTGAAACTCCATCTCATCGGATAAACAAGGATCATCCGGTAAGTAACATCATTAGCTCATTAGTTTATCAAATGGATGTCAAGACAGTATTCTTGTATGGAAAAGTGAACGAGGAGATTTATGTTACTCAACCACCGGGGTTTGATGACTGTGTTCATCCTGATTACGTGTACAAACTGGATAAGGCTCTGTACCCCGTGCATGGTATGCCACTCTGACAGACCATCTACTTGCTCATGGCTACACTCGAGGAGCCATTGGTCAGACCCTGTTCGTTCAGAAAGTGGATAATGATCCCGTTTTGGTGCAAATCTATGTGGACGATATCATCTTTGGGTCCACAAATGATGATTTGTGTACCGAATTCAGAAAGTTCATGGAAAAGAAGTTTGAGATAAGTGCTTTGGGTGAAATGACGTTCTTTCTTGGGTTGCAAGTGAAACAATCAAGTGATGATACTCTTATTCATCAAGGAAAATATGTGGATGATATTCTGGAAAAGTTCAAGTTTGCTGATGCTCAAGCTGCTACTACACCTATGTCTGCTCGACCAGTTCTGGATGCCAACACAACCGGGGTTGCTGTTGATCAGAAACTCTATCGATCCATGATTGGTTCACTGATGTATTTGACAGCCAGTCGCCCGGACATCATGTTTGTAGTGTGTAAGTGTGCTCGTTATCAGGCCAATCCCAACATGTCCCAGTTAACTGCTGTTAAATGTATCTTTCGGTATCTAAAGGACAAACCTCGGCATGGCCTTTGGTATCCCAAAGATTCTAATTTTGACATGTATCCTTTCTCTGAAAGTGACTATGGAGGATGTCAACTAGACAGGAAATCTACAAGTGGGGGATGTCAATTTCTGGGAGATAGGCTCATCTCATGGCAGTGTAAGAAGCAACACACATTCTCCACCTCCACTGCTGAGGATGAATACGTTGTTGCATCGGCTTGTTGTTCACAAGTCATCTGGATGCAACATCAATTGCTGGATTACGGTTTGACTTTTCTAAACACTACAATTTTCTGTGATAATGAGGCTGTCGTGCTTATTGTTAAAAATCTCGTACAACATTCCAAAGCCAAGCATACTGATATCAAGGTGAATTTTATATGAGACTACTTTGAGAGAAATCTCATCTGTCTTGAACGTGTTGATTCTGACAACAATTTTCAGATATTTTCACAAAAGCATTTGATACATCTCGATTCAATGTGCTTGTAGAATCCCTGAAAATGACTGGTTTTAAAGATTAAACAGGTCACAAAAAGATTTTTCTTTATAGTTTAAATTTGTACAATTTTTTTCTTTATTTTTTTATGCACAAATTTAGGAGGGGAACAAGAAAAATACAAAAAAGAGTCTGCTTTAAATTTTATTTGAGTCAAGAAAATACAAAAAGAGTTTGCTTTAAATTTTATTTGAGTTAAGAAAATACAAAAAGAGTTCGTTTCTTAGTTTGTTTGAGTCTGCTTTTAGTTCAAATAAAAGAAAAATACAAAAAGATTGTGTTTCTGCTTGATTCGGTCATTTGCATGTAAATGAGAAGTGATATGATTGTTCATCTCTTAAGGCTAAGATTAACACATATAAGGCACTAAATTGAAATGACTAGGATCTATGTGGGATATGTTGATAGGCTCTGCATGTGATACACTTGAACAAAATAATCTTATGGCCTTAGTGAGGAACATCTCATAGATTAGTGTACTTAGTAATTCATGTTAATAACAGAAAACTTAAACATAAAGGTTGATGAATTGTGGATAACTCATGCTCTATTGGGATTGCACTAACCGAGTCACTTCACAAAGGGGTTGCGAGCTGACTTGTTACAAGTCTGTGTATATAGTATATATAGATAAAAGACATGCATTGACATGCAATAGGTGAAAAGACACTCAATGAAAGTCCAAAGCTAATCTGCAAAGCAGAATTTTGAGTAAAAAGACACGTAATGTTAATTTCGTGCTATAGGAATACCTTAAAAGATATGCAATGTCATACATCAAAAGATATGTCTAAAGGCATAAATAAATGTATATATATTATTTTTTCTTTTGAGCCATGGTGACTGAGATAATAGGTATTTGACAAATTCAGGATACATAAGTCCGTCGTGTTGTATTCTTGTGTAAAATTTTGATATTCCTAAAATCAGTTCATAAACTCATGCTAGTTATGCTCAATTACTTATTATTTAGGTGCTTAAAAGATCACGAGCAAGGGAAGGTTTACCTGATAAGCTGTGGGGTCCATTAAAGTTCATCAAGAATTCACATAATTCACAAATAAATAATTACAGGTTTCTATGATATGAGTGTGGGACCCATTGAGTCATAAAGGATTCTACCCAAAACATGATAATTTAAATCATAGTGAAAAACTTAGGTTTGGAACTGAAGCATGAGTTTAGAAGGATCTGAATATTAGCAATCTACTTGACTTATCTGACTAAATACATGCTGAAACATGTTCCTTGGTCTGCCTATAGAACAATATGATCCCACTGCAAACTTCCTAAAGGCTCGTTGTTACTAAATTATATAGATATGGTTTTGTTTTTATTCTTGTTTTATTTTTGTTTAGTTTGTTCTGTTTTGTTCTAATCTAGTTAATTTTATTTTAATTTAAATCATAAAAATGACCAAGTTCGATTTTTGAAACAAAGCATCTAAGGGATTGCCCTAACTATCAAAATTATTCGGGTTTCAGTGGGCCTCTAATCCTAAAAGGAAACCGAGAAGTTTAAGGAATGTATAAAAACCTTTGCTAGGGTTTAAGAGTTCATGGCTCTTACAAAATTCAAAAGAATTCTCTCTATCTTGTTGGCGATTTCTTTCTTGCCGATCCCGCTATCATCTGCTATGGTTGCCTTGACCATGAGCTGGAACTACAACTTCTCAAAGATGTTATTTGAAGAGTTCAAGAGCAATCTGAAAGGGGCAAAGAAGGACATCTTTCTAATGTTTCCAAGATTCCTCTAGATAATTCTCAACAGGAATCATGCTGATTTGGCACCTACAGTGGAAACACTTGATCTGAAGGCCATGGGTCCTATGATTTTCAAGTATATGAATGTGAATAAACAAAGAAAGAGAGTATTTCAGGGGCTGCATCCCCTTGAAAAATTTGGAAGATTCGTCGCCCTGGAAGACGAAGTACAGGAAGCACCGACTGTCCAAGTTGAAGCCGAGGTTGCTGAAGATCATGAAGTACAGCAACAACAACCACCACAACCTCAGATAGAAAAACAACCCGAACCACAACCACAAGAGCCGGTTGTGCCCGAGTCAGAAGCTGCAGAAGTGTTATCTTCATCTGACAGTGAAGGCACACCGGAAAGACCACTGGTACCTATTAATCGGTACGTTCACGAAATGGAAAGTAAAAGACATCGACTTGAGATTCCTCCTCTTACCTCTTCATCTAACCAAGCCAACACCGATCCAGAGTACACACCGGATCAAGATCTTCAATCAAGACACAGAAAAAGAAGAGATCCAAGAAGTACTTGCATGCCACAGACACCAACACCCACACCTACACCAACTCCAACACCTTCCTCATCCACTCAGCTACCACAATCACCACTACCTACCACATACATCATCTCAGGTGAGCCCTGATACTGCCGCTTTCAACACTGATCAATTCATTGTATCATTAGCTGAGGCCTATAGAGCTGAGAAAGCGAGGGGCAAGAGCCATGTTGAAGCTTCTACCCCTGCTCCTGTGGATCCACATATTCTATAGGAAAGGGTGTTTACACTAGAACAACAAGTAGCAACTCAAAATGCTAAAATCATGTCCTTGGAAGCCAATGAAGGCTATCTAACTGCCCTGGTTTTTGAGTTAAAGAATAAGCAAGAGGGCCTGGTTTTTGAGCTCTTCTGATTCAGAGCTAGAGAGACTGAATCAAGATATTGATGATGAAGTTAATCTTAACAGCTCCACTACCAAGGTAAATGAATCAACAAACGCAGGAGCAAAGGAAAGAAAAGAATGGCCTTCATGGATATTACCACCTGGTCCACCTACAGAAACTCATGTTACAACAAGTATTGGCGGTTATTATTCAAAGAGAGGTGACAGGTCAAAGATTACTTCCTGGCAGTTTAACAAAGAGAAGAACGTGTTCGTGGTGAAGAGGAAAAATGGTCGGCTAGAATACTACAAGCATGCTAATGAATTTAGTTCCTAGACTAAGCTCGATCTCCGGAGGTTACATGAAGCACATTTTGTCAACAGAGTAAACGTTACGATGGCAGACATGTTCTATAAGTTCCTTAATCAACAATGTCTGACCAACTATGCCGGTATGAAAACTGCTGAATCAAAAATGAAGAAAGCAAAGGGTGTGAAAGACCCTCGTACTGGTAGAAGTATATATAACGTTATCTCGCCAGCTACCAAGATTACAAAGAAAGTGCCTGTTCATAAGAAGATACATGTTAACTCACTGAAGGACTTTAAATTATGGGCATATGATCCAATTTCTACTGAAGCTATGATTGTAACTAGAACTACTGAGTTTAGAATTATATATCCTTTCGATCTATCGAAGTTTGGTGAAGAAGACATAAATGTGTTGACAAGAAGTCAGATCAGAAGTGAACAGTTGTTTGAAGAACAAGCCAAAGTCTACGCTAGATCAGTTGCAGATATTCTGAGTAAGAAACTCTATGTAGGAAGTGGAAGCCATAGAGTGGATATCAACTTTTGAAGATCATTGGATAGCTTAATCCTAGGGGGAGATTGTAGGACCCTGTTTATATGATTAGGCTAATTATAGTGGTTGGGTGTAACTGCGAACATTGGGTTCATGGCTTGGGGTGTTATGGGCCGGCTTTAGGCCGAGTACATGTATTAGTATGGGGTTAGTATTGTTAGCTAGGTATAAATACATGTATACCCTAACCGTATGTGGTTAGCGGTTGTTGATAATTTTCTTTGTAATCTCGTTTGGCAATACAATCGTGTTTTACTTTGAATCTTTGTTCTTGAATCACCATACCAAGTAGATTCCGCCTACTTTGTGTGATTGTTTGATATCTTGTCCGTATTCGTTCGTGTGTTTGAAGATTCATAGAGAGATTTGGGACTTACATTAATAATATGTGCAACACATCGCGAGTGAAAAAATGAGCAATTACAGCCTTTTACAATCTTGAACATTATTACATTCAGTTTATACGTAAGGTGTTAGGTAATACAATATATACCCGACAACAAACACGCCGGCTACTTTGTTTCTCATGTACTTGATGACAAATACGTCATCTAGATTGTTTTGGACGAGCCCACTCATTTAAATTTGACGAAAGGTGTAATATCCTGTGAGGTTGGACACAATTAAATGTGATCAGACAAGTTAGGTACCCGACAACAAACATGTCATCTAGTTTGCATTTTAGAAGCCGACTCATTCAATTTTTACTGAAGGTGTGATATCCTGTGACGTTGCACACACTTAGATGTTATAAAATACATAAGTAAGACGAGTTAGGTAATATAATATTTACACGACAACAAACAGGTCATCTAGTTTGTTTTTTTGTGGGCGAACTCATTTAATTTTGACGGAAGGTGTGATATCTAGTGGCGTCGGACACGCTTAGATGCGATAAAGTAGATAAGTAAGACGAGTTAGGTAATATAATATTTACCTGACGACAAAACGCCTTCTAGTTTGTTTGTTTTTCCTATTTAAAATATTGTAAAATATTTGTTTAGAATCACATGAATTACATTATATATTTTTTTTTAATTTGAATTAACTACTCAACATAAATAATAACTATTATTGAGATATTAATGTTGTTTTCATCAAATTCTTCTACTTACCATATTCTAGCTTGAAATCAAGCAATTATGTAAATAATCATATAAAAAATATTTGCATTCAATCTTATGGAACAACATCGTAACCTTTGACATACGTCATACATGCATAATGCATGCATACCTCTTATTACCTTGTGATTAGTAGTCCTTTTGTATGTGTTGCTGCACTAGATACCGGGCTTTAATCCTCAAGGTCCTGCTAAAAAAAATAAACCGTTAGGCTCACCGTAAGGGAGGGTCCCCTACGATCCACCTCCGGCGTAAGAATCAGACAAACGGGGTCTTTGAAAAAATAAAGTTAGGGAGTATGAGAGTAATTTGTTGCAAGAGTAGTTGGGAATGAATGAATGAATACCTATTGGTGATCTCTCATTTATAGTGTGGTTTCCTAGAATAATGGAGGTGATTCTTGAAAGATCCTTACCTTCCTTAACTCCTTTGGCCGAGGTGCAGCTTCTAGATATTATAAGGGACACCTGAAATAGTGTAATTTCTTGACTTCTCCCTTTTCCAATGTCTACTTCGTCGAAACCTTCCTTAGGGTTTGACCTTCTTTATCCCTGAATCGTAATGTAAGGAGGTTACTGTTCCAGCTCTGAGCTCTCTTCACTTTCCTCATTCAGGTGTCGTTGGGAAGTGTTGCGCCGTCTGGAGGTTTCAGTGGTTCACTTCCCAACCTAGCACTGTTTACTCTATTGGTCCCGAATTTCAGCCGACACTTCCTTCTTCCGATCAGACTGTTATCGATTGCCCTTCCGGGTTTGTCGCTTTGTATACTAGGTTCTTCGAATTCTCTAATCTCCGATTGCCTTTATCTGTTTTTTTTTCTCAATGTTTTGGAGTACTATGGTGTTGATCTTGCTCAGCTTACCCCTTTTGGGGTTAGTAAGATTACCTATTTCGAGATCCAGTGTAGGGCATTAGGCTTTGCTCCCTGTATTGACCTCTTTCGTCAATTTTTTTCATTTGGCTAAGAATGCGGATTGGTTTACTATCCAACTTCGTAAGTAACTGTCTCCCTAGTGTGTTCATCATTCTAGTCCGACCATAAAAGATTGGAAGAACTACTTTTTCTGGGTTTCATCGAGCATCCTGCCTTTTTGCCCTTTTAGGAGAGACCCTAAGGGCTCTATTGCTGTTATTAACCTTCCTAGTTCATCTTTCAACCCTCGTCACTTTGAATTGCTTGAATCGAACCACACTTGGGTTCGCCCATTTGTTGAGGAGGTGTTGGTTCTGGCTGGTCTAAGTCGTACCTGGAAATCTCCCGGGTTTCTTCCTTCTTTTACTAAATCTGGACGTCGTATGTGCTCTTTAATCTGTTTTCTTTTAATTTCTTGCCTTTTTTCTAATGTTATTGTTTGGCACTTGCAATTACGGATTGGCTTGATTTCTTGGGTTTGGATAATGACTCAGGTGTTGAGGTCATTCCTCGTCCTCTTGCTGCTGGTGAAAAAGATGTCATTGTCCTTCATGGCTAGGTTACCTATTTTGGTGGTGAGTATGCTAGTATTCTACCTGTTGACCCTCCTGCCAAGCCTGAGGTTGAGCGAGCTGTTGTCCCTGCACCCTCTTCGTCCAAGAGTAAGAAGAACGTCTCTGCTTCTGTTGATGTGAAGCCAAAGCGTGCCCGAACGCGAGCTTCTAAGCTTGAGCTTGCCAAGTCTTCTGGTGTTCATGTTGATTTAGAGGATACTGATGTTACGTCCGATGCTTCTGTGAAAACTCCTCCGGTTTCTAAAGTTCCTTGTGCTGAATTTGATGAGGGCTCTTCCACTAATCCCTTAATTTCTGAAGATGATCTTGGGCTTGATGTTGACTTTGGGGATGCCCCTCACTCTCCTAAGTGGGGTGTTCTTAGTAGGGGGCTTGTTAGCGACCCACTTGTGAGCAGGAAAATGATTTCCCATTTTGCCACTCCTGCTCAGAGGTTGAAAGACCACCAGTTAACTGACTCTGATCTTGTCGATCATATGTTTAGCATTTGGGCTCATCTTGGTAGCTTGTTGCCTGAAGCTGGTTCTCGTTTCAACTCTCCTTTTGCTCATCTTGATACTGCTCGCAAGAAGATGTATATTGTGAATAACAAGTGTAAGGAGCAACAGGCTTGCTTAACTGAGTTGGAACAACAGGTTGTTAATATGAGCGGAGAGTTAGGCAAGAGTGCCAATTCTTTGGCTGAGATGGATCTTAAGTTTCGCTAGAAAGAGCGTTTGCTGAGTGATCAATTAGCCAAGTTTGAATCTGAACGTGCTATGTTTGAGCGTGAAAAGGTTGTCCTTTTGTACGAGAGGAAGGTTCTGAAGGATGGTGAAGGGAAGATGAAAGAGGGGTCGTCTGATCGTCACTAACCAGGAGTTAAGGCACGATCTTTCTGTTTTGGTGGATGAGAAAACCTGGTTGATTAAGAAAGGGTTTGTCCATTTTTTTCGGCCTCCTTCGCTCTAACTGTGAATTTCTTGGTCCTCTTGCTTCCTTGCAGAAGGTTGTATTTAAGCATGGTGCTCATGTTGGTTTAACCCAGGGTTATGAGCTGGCTTCTGTTAAGTCCTTTGAAGATGCTCCGTTGTACCGCCCCAATTCCAAGGTTGTGCTTAAAGATGAGGCTAAGTCGTTCCAGACTGTAGCCTTTCCTTTCTTGCAATCTCTTGTAGGTTGTTTTGACAAGCCTTTGTCTGTTTTGCAGTCTTTGAAGCCTGACGTTCAGTATAAGAAAGATATGTTGCAGAAGATGCATCTTAGGACTGGTAGCAGGCAGACTAGTCAGATGAGTCCTGACGTTTCTTCAGTGAACATGCTTTCTCTCGCTCAGGTTGCCCAGGTTTCGCTCTCCCCGAGGTTCTTCCTGTCTCGAAGGTTGGTGTTGATGAACAAGCTCCTGACTCCCTTGATCTCTATGCTGATTTTGCTGGTGGGTCAGCCTTAGGTGCTGTTGTTGGTGGTGTTGGTGGAGTTTGACTCACTTGTTCTTTTAGTTGTTATGTCTTCAAACATTTGTCTATAGTTGTTATCTTAAGACTTTTAACGCTAGTATGTTTGTCTTTGCTTTCTGATATTTTGCTGTAGTTTGTGTATGACTGTTTGGCTTTAGGCCATTTATGCATCTTTATCTTGTCATGCTTTTCTATTGGCATTTGGCGGAGGATTTGTTGCCTTATTTTTAAAGGCTTTACTATTGATGTCTCTTTGGTGAGGGCTTTTCGATGCTGCCTCATTAGTGAGGGCTTTTATTGTTGTACCGATCGGTTTTATGCATGGGTAGGTCAAGGCCGAATCCAATGGAGCATCATTGTTTTAGGAGCTCAGCCTTTACACAAGAAGTTCAAGGCCGGAACTCGTGGATTTTATTTGTTCTGATGGTTCTCCACCTTGTTGTGCCATTTGTTTTGCGGTGTTTGCTTGTTAGATCTTATAGTTCCTTTTTCTTGTATGGGTGCTTGACGTCATCAATATCTTGGGCTTTTGCTTGGCGTTTGTTAGCCATTCTCCCAATCTTTGGTTACATTCTTTTTCTCTTTTTTTTGTAACTAAGTATCCCTTTGTCTTGTGCATGTGTGTCTGTATGAAAGAAAAAGGGAAGATTTATTTAGTTGCAAGCCTCTATTTTTCATTAATATTTTGAAAAGGAGTGTGTCTTTCTTAGCCCAAAAACATAACCATAAAAAGAAAACAAAGCAGCACCAAAGATGGCACTCCTAGTTCTCGTTATAATTCCTTTCTTGCAACTTTCCTGTCTTCTACGCATAAAAGCGTCGGAGGTTCATGGCATTCCAATTTCTTGGCAGTGGCTTGCCATCCATGTTAGCCAACTTGTAGGATCCTCCTTTGTGATCTTCTGCCACTTGATAAGGGCCCTCCCACTTGGGTCCCATCTTTCCTGTGTTTTGCTGCTTGCTTGCCTCATTCTTTCTGAATACTAAATCTCCCGGGCGTAGAGTTTCATGCCTTACCCTTGCATCGTGGTGTTTTTCCAAATACCTCTTACTCTTTTCCTTCCTCACCCTTGCATTCTTTCTCTTTTCCTTTCTTGATCCCGACTTCAGCATCAGGTCTCCATCATTACTCAGACTTTCCAAGCCTGCCTTTCTTAGCGAGTGAGCTTCGGTCTACGCTGGGATTATTGCCTTTCTTCCTTCCCTAGGGATGTCTTTTTGGATCTGCATTGTACGTTTTGGGTTCATTTTCTTTGTGCTAAACTTTTCTTCCCCGTTGTCTTCTATTTCATTTTCCGTGATAGTTACAAACAACGGCCTCGATGTTGGTCAAATCGTGCAGACTCCTTTCTTTGTGGGGAATTTCATCATGTCGTGGGCTGTAGAGACTATGGCTCCAAAGGCATAGATTCCCGGCCTTCCGATGATGACATTGGATTTCGAAACCGCCCAGATTATTAGGAACAACATATCTTCGGTCCTCTCTAGGCTGCCATCACTGATCGAAGGCACAGATGTCCGGCCATGCCCTTCCCTGAGAACCTTGTGAGCGGGGCCTTGCTGGGCGATAGCTTCTTTCATGTTTCCTCGTTCAATTGTAGGAAACAATGTTCGTACATAACCTCGGAGCCGCTTCCTCCGTCTAGGTACACCCGGTCTATATGCCTTCCCTCTATGTTTGCCTCGATCACCATGGGGGAGTATGTGGATTCCCTCGGGTCCAATGGTGGGAAAGATATCTCCTTTTTTGGCCATTTCCGCTCTTTATCCATTCTTCCTTCCCTTCGGGCTTTCTGCTTTACACCGTATGAAACCATCAACATTTCCCATCTTTTACCCTTGTCTTTCTCTAACCTTGAGTTCTCCGATGCTTTTCCTTTGATGTCCTTGATCAAGTGGGCCAATTCCCCGGACTGGACAGCCGTTTCAATCCTTTTCTTCAGCTGGAAACAGTCATTAGTATGGTGCCCGGTGTCGCCATGGAATTCATAGTACATGTGAGTTGTCTTGGCATCCGGAGGCCTCGCACCTAGTTTTGGTGGTCTAAAGCTGAAACCTGCACCTTGGATGAAACCTGAAATACGCATTTGCTCTATAGCCCCGCTAATACTGAGGCCTTCCAACTTGTACCTTGCCATGAAAGCTCGGAGGTCTTCATCTTCTTTCTATGTGATGTTGTGTAGCACAACCGGGTCCTTAGTATACATCTTTTGTTGCATGAAGTGGGCAAGAAAGCTTTGAGTTAGATCTTCGAAGGAGTCAATGCCTCCGTGCGGTAGGCTATTAAACCACAACCTGGCCTGACCAATGAGAGTTTGTGCGAACATGTGGCACTAGATTGGCATAAGCCATTTTTCTACCGTGGCTGCTCCTGAGAAGAGTTCGAGGTGATCTTCTGGGTCCCCTAATCCATCGTATACTTTGACGTTGGACGGCATTTTGGTCTTAGGCGGGAACCTAAAGTTTGTGATTCGCAGGGAGAATTTTGTTTGGACGTTAGGGGTGTATGGTAACGATAGATCTATGTTTAAGCCACAAGTCGTGGCAAGCGGTTGGGTATAGGTAACCAATGGTGTGTTAAGGAGGTGTTGAAAGTACCCAGGTTGAAAATTGCTGAACATACCCCGGGGCTGGTAGGGAGAAAGGTGTTTGGAAGCTAGGGAGACCCTGAGTCAACCCAGGCCCCATGAGTGGGGGTATGAAACTAGGGAAACATTGAGAGGGTCCTCCATGAAGGGGTACCTGGCCTGGGGGACGAAAGTAAGGATGCCTGGCATCATAGCCGAGCTGGGTTGGGCCGGAGGGGCCCTGAGAGACATGTCCCCTTCTGGCCGGGTTTGTCATGACCATTTGCATAAGTAGGCTGTCGGGACCTCTAGGCTAGTTCCTCCATTGCTTGCTCCCCCTCCTGGGACACCCGGCGGGGGACGAGTGGCCGAATTCTCCGTTTCTTCTTCATACGACAATTGCACTCCCTCGTCCGCTCCTCTTGGACATACTCATGCATCAGTCTTTGGAGGAGTGGGAAATTTTCACTAACCCCTTCAGGAGTTAGTTCAATCATGTCGTTAACTTCCACATAATACCCGGAAGAATCAGAGTGTACGTCGTCCATCGGTCCTTTATCTTTGGACGTCATGGTATCTAGAGGCAACAAAAAGAGATGTGAATGAAGTTGAGGAGCTCAACTTTGTGGTCTGTCATGAAGTCGGGCCCCATGGTGGGTGCCACTTGTAGCTGCACTAGATACCGGGCTTCAATCCTCAGGTCCTGCTAAGAAAAACAAACAGTTAGGCTCACCGCAGGGCCCTGCGATCCACCTCCGACGTGAGAATCAGGCAAAGGGGTCTGTGAGAAAATAAAGTTTGGGAGTATGAGAGTAATCTGTTGCAAGAGTAGTTGGGAGTGAATGAATGAATACCTGTTGGTGATCTCTCATTTATAGTGTGGTTCCTTAGAATAATGGAGGTGATTCTTGAAATATCCTTACCTTCCTTTTTAAGCCTTCCTGAACTCCTTTAGCCGAGGTGCAGCTTCTCGATATTATAAGGGACACCTGAAATAGTGTAATTTCTTGACTTCTCCCTTTTCCAATGTCTGCTTCACCGAAACCTACCTTAGGGTTTGACCTGCTTTATCCCGGAATCGTAATGTATGGAGGTTACTGCTCCAGCTCTGAGCTCTCTACACTTTCCTCATTCAGGTGTCATTGGGAAGTGTTGCGTCGTCTGGAGATTTCAGTGGTTCACTTCCCAACCTAGCACTGTTTACTTGTGTGGTCTTGTCAACTCAGGTTTTATCTGATTATCCAATGGTCTCTTCGCTCATTCCTAGCTTGGCCTATGGCCTGGCATTCCTAGCTTCGTTCTTTTGCCTTGCCTTCGTAACTGGTGCTGTCCTTACATGGTTAGCTTCCCAATGCTACCCCCGTCATCAGTATGTATTTTATAAGTTTAAATATTTGCAATCAATCTTATGGAACAATATCGTAACCGTTGACATACATGCATACCTCTTATTAACTTGTGATTAGTAGTCCTTTTTATTTATTTTTATGTATTTTGTAGGTTAAAATATTGATTAATATTATCAATATATATTATTGAGTTTATGATCTTTAGAACTGAAAATATGAACTAACTTCTTTACTACTGATAATATGTTCTAGTGATCACGATAGTTCATGTTGGATAACTGGATCAAACTTGAACAATAAAACACCGACAATGTTGATCAAAAGATCGACACTTATATTAATATCAAAGACCACACTAATTACATGAATCCTAATCATCTATTTATAATAAATCTATACTAGTCCTAATCTAACTCAAACTTAATTAAATAATCACATAAATAAACAAACTCAATCCTACTCTAATACGAACTTAATCAAACAACTAATAAATTAATATTACTAATTATTAAGATTAAACCTTCATTCTCCCCCTTAATCTTGATATGTACGTCCGACATCCTTGTTTCCATGTAATACCCGTCTTCGGTCCACCGTACCGTTAACGAATCTTGACTTCTTGCACCCAACAACAAGAATCTTCACTTGTTTTTCATACAGGTCCATCAAAATTGCTATTTTCTTCTCTTCTCGGAGTGAACTCCTTGTTTTGTCAGTTAGACATCGAGTCATCATCAAAAACATCAACTTGATCATCCTCAATATATTTATTTATGTCATCTCTCAATTACTGTTGCTTGTTTGCTCGTCACTTTCTTGCCTTTTCTCTTGACCATAACACTAGCCAAAATAATCCTCTTTTTTTCTTAGGTCAATCACACAGATTAATCCTCTTGAATCACACAAATTCACCTCGATCACATAGACCGACCTTTTTTTTTCTCTTTTTCAATCGATTCACACATAACTCTTCTTCCATCACACAGAGCGCCTACTTCCTTGTTCACACAGAACTCGTCTTTCTTAGTTCACACAGAACCTTTATACTTAGCTCACACTGAACTCCTTCCCTTGGCTCACACAGAACTCGATCTTTTTGGTCTCGATCTTTGGCTCACTCACAACCTCTTAGATCTTTGGCTCACGCAGAACCTTGATCTTCTTGCTTGGCTCACGCAGAACCTACGTCTTACCTTTTTTTTTCTTTCCTTCCGATGAGTAGTAGCCACACGTTTAGGTGTGTGCTTGCTTGGTTCCAATTTAATTCTCCTCTTGTTTTATTCTTCATCCGCTCCAATTAAATTGCAACTTTCCACTGCAATTTAATTCTCCTTTTCACCTGCTTGTTTTATTTTTCAATTTCTTCCACTAGCCGTTGCTAATCCTTCCCTCGTGATCTAATTTCAGGCCAAATCTCTTTGCGACTCCCCCTATTTCCGCCTCGAAAAAAAACCCTCAAGTTAATTCTTGTCATCTGCTGCTACTCTCGGCCAGAGGAGAACCCCGCTACTTCCTTCGAACCTCTTGCTGTGATTTCTTGTTGTTACATACACAGATCAGGACCTTGATAGACTCTGATATCAGTTGTTGGATAACTGGATCAAACTTGAACAATAAAACACCGACAATGTTGATCAAAAGATCGACACTTATATTAATATCAAAGACCACACTAATTACATGAATCCTAATCATCTATTTATAATAAATCTATACTAATCCTAACCTAACTCAAACTTAATTAAATAATCAAATAAATAAACAAACTCAATCCTACTCTAATAGGAACTTAATCAAACAATTAAAAAATTAATATTACCAATTATCAAGATTAAACCTTCAGTTCATACTGATGAACATGATCCTACCGATGGATATTGATTGAAGAGATATACAAATATATATCAATACTAAAAAGTGTTTCTGTTGATGGGAACACTTTATTTATATAAAGTTAATGAACGTGAAAATTCCTATCGATAGAACAAATGTTGATGAAGAAATATTATAAGAGCCAAAACTACATGTTATAAGAGCCACTATATAAACAAAGAATGGTTCTCTCCAAAACCAGGATTCACCCTAAAACTCAGAGGCCTTGGGTAAGCCTTCAGTACAAGCTGGTACAGACTGTCAAATCCATCATACTGCCACCAAATGCACCAGTCCAAATTCAAAATTTCAGAAAATAGTTTTACAACTCAACCACTGGAAGTGCTGTGATCGAGTGTGAAAGAAAGGAATACATTCAAATATTTGAGCCTATGGAGCTGTTAAAATTTTCACCAGAGGATCTTGAAGTGTTATTCAACAACCCTATCAAGATCTTTCATGGAGATGATGAAGTTGATGCCAAGGCTTATCAAAGAGTGGTGACTATTAATGCAAAACCTCACTTTCAGAAACCAAGTCAAGAGACAACTGCTTAGTGATAATTGAAGATATTGATGCAGCAGCTTAGGGGGAGATTGTAGGGCATAGTTTTTTGTAAGCTGATGTCATCAATGTATTTAGAACAATTGCACTTTACTTTATTTCCTTGTAATTTCAGTTATTTCATTTTATGTAATTTCCTGTTTTATTCTAAGTCTGGGCCATCGAAACTACCTAGTTTCGGGTGAGGTTGTTCAACTGAAACTAGTAGTTTGGATAGATGGGAATTTTCGATACGTTGATTCACACTTGTAAATGCTCACCCGAAACTAGTAGTTTCGGTGAACATAGTTTCTATACCTATCAGCTTCCTATAAATAGCCTAGTTTGATAATGTTTAGGGTGTGGATAGCGGCTGTAACCCTGAAATTCTCTCTTTCGCAGTTTTCTGAATCAATACACATTTGGAGTTCTTTCATCTGTTGTTATTACAATTCCATATCATATTTGTGTTGATTCTGAGTGTGGTTAGCCTGTTATTGTCACCTTTTTTGTTTCTCACCTCTGTTTCACCACCATACACACATATTTCGCATGTGTGTGTAATCGATCTGTTTATGTGATTTTCTATAAAAATCAGGACCTGTAATTGGTATCAGAGCTATATGCTCTTGATTTCTAAGTATTTTCAGGTTGTTTTGATCTATTTTAGGTGACTTTTAGTTGGAATTTGAAGGTTTTCTGGTTCTGGACAGTTTCATCGATTTCGGCACTGTTTCGTCGAGTTTCTCGGTTCTGAATATTGATTTGTGTTCAGAAACTTATTTGAAAGCTTTTAGCTGGATCAGATTGCAACACAAGTTAATGATTACACTAAACATGAACACACGTATGGTCTCTAAGTAGTTTAAGACATAAAGCACGTAGTAAGTAGCATGAGAACAATGGTATTAAATTTGGTATGTAGTATGTAAGCATGTTCCACCCCAAGTATTTGTAAATAATAGTAAAGAGAAAGGGGTTTATGAAACTCACTTGTATCAAAGTCAGAATTGGTATGAATTGGTAGAGGTTGATAGGTCTCGTGAGGATTTTCTCACAACAAACCTACTCGTGAAATGGTACTCTAAGTTTCAATGTATGTCTAAATGGAATTTAAGGGGGGTCTTGGGACTTTAGGGTTTCACGGGGGTTTGGGTTTGAAGATGGACTTGTATGCATATATGTTGTAAGAAAATATAAGTATTGAATGTTAAATAAAAAAAATAGTTCATAAATTAGTTAGAATTAATTAAGACTTCTAATTAATTTACATAACCTTTCTAAAGATAATTAATAAATAATGTTATAGAATAGTTTAAATAATACATATTCTAATTTATAAATAAATCTTAAAATGGTAAAAGTTTAATTAATTAATTTTATGTAAATAAAATGATCAATTAACTATTAGTTATTGTAAATAAAATGGTTAATTAATTTGTAAATAAAATAGCTAACTAATCTATTACTTAATTCATTTAAATTGGATTATAAAAGACTAAGTAAGCTTTAATTATAATTAATTGAACTTCGTATAAAATAATTATTTAGAATAATTATGTAGGCATTTATAAGTTAAAAGTATTTACATAATTTTTCTTACCAAGATAATTATTTATAAGTTTGAAAGGATTTAAAATGCGTAAACACTTTAAGTTAAGAGTTGTGTAATAATATATAAATAAAATAATTAAATTTGCCTCAACAAATCATTTTCATAATTTATTTATAAATCTTAAAATGTTTTGTAATATGGTTTTAATTCGAACAGAATAAATAACATTATTTTATAAATTCCAGTTTTTTTTATAAAACATAAAGATTACCTTTATAGAATTTATAAAATTAAATTTAGAATTTTTAAAGGTGAAATAATGGTTTAAAATATTAAAGGAAAACAATTTGGAATAAAAAGGGTGGTCGGGTCTCGAACCCGTGCCCTTGCCGGTTCACATGCACACACAACACTAACCATCAGACCAGGGCATGAAGCCGTGTCTGGTTTGGTTTCGTTTCGGCTAAAACACGCAAGCCCAAAGCCATCTTCTCCCTATACGAACCCGTAAACCCTAGCCATCAAATTGGCTTGATCGAGCAAACGAATGAGCCCAATTTGATAGGGTTTTTAATCCCCACATCAGTACCAACTTAACAACACCAATTTTACCTGAAACGAATATGAATTGAAGGAGAATGACTCTACGAACAGGTTCGGGAAAAACGGCTCGGACTTGCAATTTCTCAGTGGAATGGGATGCGAATTAGGTGGTGTTGAGTTTGCAATGAGTGTCGTTGATGATCAGTGGTGGTTATTTATATTCAAATTGGACGGATTTTAGTCGATCGTTTAAATGGCATTCATGGTCACAAACGGTTATGAGTTTCACCATGATGAGTTCATAAAAACTCAATTACTCATAGGAAATGGATCGATTAGGTGCTATGAACGTTTAGCCGGTTTCAGTTTTGCTTGAAAACATCCTAACGGCGAGTTCGGTTAATAACGCTTCAGAACTTTTGCTTGAGGGGCTCGAACTCGTGATCAGATTGGAAGGGAAACGAGTTTCTAAAATTGGCAGGACAGGCCCTGCAGTTTCAGATTTATTATTTTAAGTAAAAATTTTATTTTAATTAGAAGTTAAGTTTCAGAAATTGACATTTTAGACCCTGGACTATATAAGACATAAAATTATTAAAGTTTTTATAAATCTTTTTGAATTTAATAATTTATATATTAAAACCTAATGTTATAAATACAAAACTATAATTTTTGTAAAATAGAAATGGTTTTATTTATTTAAAGTTTATTTACTTTGTAATTTATGTAATTTAATCTTTATAAATTCCTACATTTATTTATATGATTTATAACATTTGAATCTATGTAAGTGTATATATATAGGTTTAAATATATATATAATTATATATGTATATATATATATATATAACTTAGCATATATATGTATGTTTTTAATAGAATTAAAACATTTATAATTCTAAATAGATATTTATTGAATTTGAAATAAATGCCTTCAATGTATATATGTAGGAACACTCATGAACTAAAGTGGATAAATAAGATAATTTCATAAATGCAAATCATATAATAATGGAGATACAAATGTCGGAAAAGTAGAAATATAGGTCGGAATTTCCTCGGGATTATAGTCTCTCATACTTTAGGAAATTTCGTCCCGAAATTGATTAGGAAGAGGGTCCTGGAAACAGATGTGGGTATTTGGCCTTTATTTGATCCTCTTGTTCCCAAGTGAACTCTGGGCCACGTTTGGAATCCCATCGAACCTTAACGATTGGAATACGACTTCGTTTGAGTTGCTTAACCTCTCGGTCCATGATCTCCACAGGTTTCTCCACGAAGTGCATTGACTCATCAATGTGCATCTCGTCAAGTGGGATGTGAAGATTTTCGTCGGCCAAGCATTTCTTTAGGTTCGAGACATGAAATGTTGGATGAACGTTGCTGAGTCCTTCTGTTAGGTCCAACTTGTAGCTACCTTCCCAATCCGCTCAAGGATTTTAAATGGACCTACAAATCTTGGTGCAAGTTTCCCTTTCTTTCGGAAATGAACTACTCCTTTCTAAGGGGATACCTTGAGAAGAACTAGGTCGCCGACTTGAAATTCTAAGGGTTTTCGACGCTTGTCGGCATAGCTCTTATGCCGACTCCTTGCCACCAGAAGGTTATCTCGAATTAACATGATCTTGTCGGAAGTCTCTTCAATAAGTTCAGGACTTGTGATTTGTGTTTCAGCTATCTCGGTCCAACAGATAGGAGAGCGGCACTTTCGACCATAAAGTGCTTCAAACGGAGCCATGTCAATGCTCGTGTGATAGATGTTGTTATACGAGAACTCGACTAAGGGTAGATGTAAATCCCAATTTACCTTGAAGTCGATGACACAGGCTCTAAGCATATCTTCGAGGGTTTGAATCGTTCGTTCGGATTGACCGTAAGTTTGCGGAAAGTAAGCCGTACTAAGATTCAGCTGAGTACTCAAAGTTGATTGCAAGGATTGAAAGAAACGAGAAGTGAATCGTCCATCACGATCAGAAATAATGTTGAGAGGTACGTCGTGACGACTAACGATCTCATCAATATAGATCCGAGCCAATTTCTCAACTCGGTAATCTTCACGAATGGGTAGGAAGTGAGCAGATTTGAGCCAATTTGTCAAACGGTCGATGATTACCCAAACGATCGATGATTACCCAAATACTATCATGACCACGAGACGTGTGCGGGAGTTTGGTTATAAAGTCCATGGCAATACACTCCCATTTCCACACGGGAATCTCGGGTTGTTCAAGTAAGCCAGTTGGACGATGGTGCTCGGCCTTAACTTTCAAGCTAGTAAGGCACTTGGACACGTATAATGCAATGTCTTTTTTCATACCAGGCCACCAATATTGAGTACGAAGATCCTTGTACATTTTTTCTACACCAGGTTGCACAGAATAACGAGTCCTGTGAGCCTCATTCAAGATAAAGGTACGACAAGTTTCACGGTCCGGAATCTAGATACGATTTAGAAAGTAGAGTAACCCATTGGGTTTGGTTTCAAGTTGGAGTTCTGCACCACATGACATTTCGTTGTACATGTTTCCTTCAGTGACAGAAAGATGTTTTGCTTCAAGGATGCGAGTTTGAATGTCATTTTGGATCCGAATGCTTTGGATCTTGGTAGATTCTTTACGACTAAGATCATCGGCCACGACATTCTCTTTACCAGGATGGTAACGAATATTGCAGTCGTAGTCATTTAGAAGTTCAACCCAACGCCTTTGCCTCATGTTGAGTTCTTTCTGATTGAAAATGTGCCGGAGACTCTTATGGTCGATGTAAACCTCTCACTTAGTACCATATAAGTAGTGCATCCAAATTTTGAGAGCGAATACGACCGCACCCAGCTCAAGATCGTGCGTCGTATAATTCTTTACGTTTTTTGAGCCGTCAAGACGCATCAGCAATCACTTTGCCTCGTTGCATTAGAACACAACCAAGGCCTACGTCACAGTAAATGACAAAGTCATCAGTTCCATCGGGAAGGGTCAAGATATGAGCCTCACATTATTTTTGCTTCAGGTTTTGAAAGGCTTCCTCCTGTTTTGCTCCCCACTCATAGGGCTTGCCTTTATGCGTTAAGGCTATGAGTGGCACCGTGATCTTTGAAAAGTTTGATATGAAACGACGATAATAGCCCGCTAAACCAAGAAACGAGCGGACTTCTGTAGGGGTCTTTGGATCTTGCAAGTTCTACACCGCTTCAATCTTAGCGGGATCCACGTGAATACCCTTCTCATTGACTATATGTCCTAAGAATTGGACTTCCTTTAGCCAAAATTCACACATGGAGAACTTAGCGTATAATTGCTCCTTTTTCAAGAGATCCAAAACTAAACGCAAGTGTTCTTCGTGCTCTGCTTTTGATTTTGAATGGATGAGAATATCGTCAATGAAGACGATAATGAACTTGTCCAAGTACGGTTTACACACGCGGTTCATGAGATCCATGAATACCGCGGGTGCATTGGTTAGTCCGAAGGGCATAACCATGAACTCGTAATGACCGTATCTTGTGTCAAAAGTTGTCTTAGGGATATCACATTTAAGTACTCGTAACTGGTGATAGCTAGAATGAAGATCAATCTTAGAGAAATAAGTCAAGCCTTGAAGCTGATCAAATAAATCATCAATTCTCGGAAGTGGATAACGATTCTTCACAGTAAGCTTGTTGAGTTCTCGGTAGTCGATACACATCCTGAAAGAACCATCTTTCTTCTTGACAAATAAGCAGGAGCTCCCCAAGGAGAAACACTAGGACGAATAAATCCTTTGTCGGAAAGTTCTCGAAGCTGACTTGAAAGCTCTTGCATCTCTGATGGTGCAAGAGGATAAGGTGATTTAGCCACAGATTTTGCTCCTGGTACTAGGTCAATATGGAATTCGACTTTACGTGTGGGAGGAAGACCGGGTAAGTCTTCGGGGAAGAATTCAGGAAAATATTTGATCACAGGAATGTCTTGAATGTTTTTGCCCTTGTCTTTCCGCTCCACAATGTGTGCTAAGAAAGCTACGCACTTCTTTCGTAAGTACTTCTGTGCGGTAGTACAAGACATCAGCTTGAGTCCCTTTGACGGCTTCTCACCGTAAACATTCAAAATGTCACCCGAGTCGAGGGATACGGATATATTTGTTAAAACAAACGACTTCAGCATGATGCTTGGTCAGCCAATCCATGCCTACTATGATGTTGAAACCTCCGAGAGCCATAGGAATAAGATTGATTAAGAAGTCATGGTTGTTCAAGTTTCGGGTACAGTCTCTAATAATGGTGTCACATGAAACAGAATATCCATCCGCTACTAATATATCAAAGGGTTTATCTAACTTAGACCGACTCATAGCAAGTTGTGGTTCAAATTCAAAGGACACGAAACTCCTATCGGAGCCAGTAGCAAACAGGATAGAAGCGTATTGTTGATTAATTAGGTACGTACCGTTCACCACATCGTTGTTGGCTTGAGCCTCATTAGGGTTGATATTGAAGGCATGTCCTCGAGCTACTGGGTTTGCATTCTCTTGATTCACATTTCCCCGGTTCATGTTCCCCTGGTTCATGTTTCCCTGAACCATGTTGCCCTGGTTCAGATTTGCTTGGTTCACAGTGACTAACCTAGGGCAACGGTTCCTGAAATGATTTGGGTGACCACACTCGTAACAAGCACGACCCTGGGTGATAGCAGCAGGAGTAGGAACAGCGGGTTGGTAGACTTGGTTAACTCTGGGAACAGCACGGCAGATGTTAGCCATATGCCCAGAACGTCCACAATTGGTACATAGAAGACATGGCATGTTGGTAGTATGATGTGTCACACCCCAACCGACGGCGGAAACGTCGGGGCGGGACATGTAGACTGTTCATGAGAACAAGGTTAACTAAATTGTAATATATTAAACATCAATTTCATTTCAAATAATCCAAACACAACCAATTCCAAGAAAGAACATAATTGAAATACATAGAATTCTTTATTCAAATTAACTAAGTCCCAAGGCCTATGTGTAGCATATCTTGATCAAATCACACTTTAGTACCTGAAACATGAATAAAATAAGGTCAACTAAAAAGTTGGTGAGCATACATAGGTTTGTACATAGATAGTGTATAAACATGAATAAACAAATCCTTACAAGTCATGATAAATAAGGCATTTATGGGGAGCAGCTATTGTGTAACTAAAATACAATCAAATCTTTGTAACTAGCATGCAAATTGTGTTGTCGGTAACAATCACCCCAATCTGGGTGGGTTTGTCAGACTCAATAGATCTATCATTGTTAACCGTCGGCTTAATTAGTTAATGATTGCACAGAATTTGCACACAAAAGTTAACACACCTAGCACTCAAACATAAAGCTCAAATTTGCACACATGAATGTAATAGGATTTGTATTTGTGTAGTTTGTGTAAATGTAAACTATTGCTTGTATAAAATTCATGAATCACCCCAAAAACGTAAAAGAGTATAGAGGGGCTATGTAATACTCACTTGGTTCAAGGTGTAGCTAAACACGGGAGACTAGGTAGTAAAATGATCATTGCAACTCACCACGTTAACCTAATGTATAATGTATGTTGAATTGTTAGAGGGCACAATAGTCTATGTCTAAGTCTAGGATTGAATCGGATGTGTGTGACAGTGTTGGAGTGGTAAGTATTAGTGGTTCATACTTAAATGAGGTGTTTTATAAAATGAGAAATTTAAATAAATAGTTTTAGAATAATTAAACTAGGTTTTGAGCTTGAATAACTAAATAAATTAAATAATTATTATTTAATAATTTAGTTACAAAATTAGTGTTGTGAGTTATCTTAATAAATAATTTTGCTTTATTTATTTATTTATAAAGATGTGTAAGAATACTATTTATTTATAAAGGTGTGTAAAAAGTAAAATATATATTTACCTTTGTAATAAATAACTTTTATTTATTTATTTTTTTCTTTTTCCTTAAAAATAAGTGTTGATCGTTTTATATAAAATTAACATTTTATAAATTTTATTTAAATCAATTATTTTTATTTGTCAATTAATTGATTTTGAAAATAAAGTGTAAGTTTTTATAAAATTGTACCAAGTTTTGAAATTAATTTATCCAAAATAATTACTTATTTTAGATTGATTATTTAATGTATAATTTCATAAAAATATAGGTTTTTATGCAAAATTTGTAAAACTGAATTTATTCTGTTATAAATTATTCAATGTTTATAAAAATATTTTTTTTTCATATTTTTGGAGCTTTAAAAACTGTATTTAAAAATATGACAGACCACCCGGCTCGAACCCGGATGGCGCCTGTGTGGTTAGTTCACTTGTACCGCTGGACCAAGGGAGCTACTCGTGTACTAGTCCGGTTCAATTGGTTATTAACACGAGGGGGGAAGGAAACCGGGTATGATGTTCAGGACATGTGCAAAAAGGCCGACTGGATACGGGCCGTGGGTTTCGAACCCACGCCACCCGGTTCAATGGTGCGGTGTCTTAACCAGTTGAGTTGGGTGGTTCGCTGGTCTAAATTGGAACAGGAAAAATTAACTACGCTAAGTTGATTAACCTAAATTCCCCAAATTAGATTTCGAGCAAAACGATCAAGAACCCTAATTCCAATTGATTTCGATAGATTATGATAGCTCGAATTGATAAGGGGCTATTGTTCAGGGCTCGATTACGAAGCTAATGATCTAATACTTGATGAAATTGGCAACGAGTGCAGTCGGCTACGATATCAAGCCCGATGATCTTGATACTGAACTTACAGAGAGGTAATGCGAGTCAATTGATCACTCTGGAAGTTAGTAATAGGTCAGGCAAGGGTGAGGGAGTGTTTTAATTGGATTGGTTTCATCTAATTTACGCGATTTGGTTTCGATCTGGACGTAACGCCCGAAGGGATGGATTACGCGTTAATTTGCTCAATTGGGGATGAATCGAGTCACGTTTGAGGTCTGAATACATTCAAGGTAAATCAAAGCGTGATTTGAGGACTCTTAAACGCGTTAATTGCATGAATTAATGCTTGATCGATATGGGTTTGACTCTGTGGAGTCAAACATTTTTGAATTTGAAACAGCCCGCGCAAAGTGATCGAATTGAAGTTCCAATTGGGCCTAGGGATGGTGTATGATCAAATATTTGTGTATGGGGAGTCCAATTACATAATTTGGGCCCGAGGCAGCCCTGGATTGTGGTGTTCTTGGGTTGCGTTGACTTCCAAAGTCAACCGGATCGTGGAAGTTCAAAATTGATGTTTTAAAAGTCAAAATTGAAAGTGTAGGTTTAATTGTTTGAGAGTTCAAATGATTTAGGGTCCAATCTAATGCAAAAGTATTTGCAAATTCGGTGTAAGTGTGTATATATAGGTACACATAAGTCTAAATATATACATATAGTGATTCTAGAATAAATGCGGGTGGAAATTATGAATCGGTATTTGATAACATTAGGGCTTGATATAACCATTTCACTAAGATTGAAATTCATACATGCTTTATTGTACTAAAATGAAAACATGAAAATCAGAAAGGTTACAGTATCCCCATGCTGAGGGAATTTCGTCTCGAAATTTAGCTAGTTGAGGCGACTGTATCAAAGAGGTGAGGGTACTTGAGCTTCATTTGGTCCTCACGTTCCCAAGTAAATTCAGGTCCACGCTTAGATTCCCATCGTACTTTGACAATAGGGATACGGCTTCCTTGAGTTGCTTGATCTCGCGACCCATGATCTCCACTGGTCTCTCCACGAAGTGCATCGTTTCATCAATGCACACATCGTCAAGAGGTATATGGAGATTCTCATCAGCAAGGCATTTCTTTTGGTTGGAAACATGAAATGTAGGATGCAAATTGCCGAGTGATGGAGGTAACTCGAGTTTGTAAGCCACATTCCCAATCCTCTCAATGATCTTGAATGGACCCACATAGCGAGGTGTTAATTTGCCTTTCTTTCCAAAACGGATCACACCCTTCCATGGAGACACCTTTAGAAGAACAAGGTCACCGATTTGGAATTCCAAAGGTTTCCGTCGTTTATCGGCATAACTCTTTTGCCTACTCCTCGCTACTCGAATGTTGTCATGGATTTGAATAATCTTATCGGATGTTTCTTGGATTAGCTCAGGACCGGTGATTTGTGATTCACCAATCTCGTTCCAACAGATGGGAGATCGGCACTTACGGCCATATAGAGCTTCAAATGGGGCCATATTGATACTTGTGTGGTAGTTATTGTTGTAAGAGAATTCAATTAGGGGTAGATGTGAATCCCAATTGCCACCAAAATCAATTACACAAGCTCTAAGCATGTCTTCAAGAGTTTGGATTGTACGCTTGGTCTGACCATGAGTTTTGGGGGTGGTAAGCCGTGCTTAAATCCAATCGTGTACCAAGAGCGGTTTGGAGAGATTGCCAGAACCGGGAGGTGAATCGAGTATCTCTATCGGAGATTATGTTTAATGGAACACCTTGACGGCTCACGATTTCGTCAATGTAAATTTGGGCCAATTTCCTGACCCGATAGTCTTCACGGATGGGTAAGAAATGAGCAGATTTGGTGAGACGGTCAATGATCACCCAGATGCTATCATAACCACTTGAGGTGCGAGGGAGTTTGGTAATGAAATCCATAGCTAAGTTCTCCCATTTCCACACGGGAATTTCTGGCTGTTCAAGTAACCCGGAAGGACGTTGATGTTCGGCTTTGACTTTGGAGCAAGTTAGACATTTGGCAACATAGAGAGCGATGTCATTCTTCATTCCGGGCCACCAATATTGTTGGCGAAGGTCGTGGTACATTTTATCCGCACCAGGATGGATAGAATAACGAGTCTTGTGGGCCTCGTTCATGAGAAATGTACGGAGATCATCGCGATCGGGAACCCAAATACGGTTCAAGTAATACAATAAGCCATTGGGTTTTGATTCAAGCAGCAGTTCAACACCACACGACATTTCCTTGTACATGTTACCCTCGGTGATTGAGACGTGTTGTGCTTCTAAGATGCGGTTTTGAATGTCGGTTTGAATTTTGATACAATGAAGCATGACATGGTCCTTTTGACTCAAAGCATCGGCTACAACGTTCGCTTTGCCAGGATGGTAACGAATCTCGCAGTCATAGTCGTTAAGGAGTTCAACCCAACGTCGTTGCCTCATATTGAGTTCTTTTTGGTTGAAGATGTGTTAGAGACTTTTGTGGTCGGTGAACACCACACATTTTGTTCCATAGAGGTAATGTCTCCAAATCTTCAATGCGAATACAACCGCACCCAATTCGAGGTCATGTGTTGTATAACTCTTCTCGTGAATCTTAAGTTGCCTTGATGCATAAGCGATTACTTTACCTCGTTGCATGAGGACACAACCGAGGCCTTGGTTGGAAGCATCACAGTAGACAACTAGATCATCATTCCCGTCGGGGAGAGT
This sequence comes from Smallanthus sonchifolius, assembly GCA_023525975.1. Classification (NCBI taxonomy): domain Eukaryota; kingdom Viridiplantae; phylum Streptophyta; class Magnoliopsida; order Asterales; family Asteraceae; genus Smallanthus; species Smallanthus sonchifolius. The sequence continues at coordinate 17,488,831 of CM042028.1, read as the reverse complement.
CAAAATAGGAGCATAGCACAACTTTTGCTTGAGAGTTTGGAAGGCTTCTTCTTGCTTTGGTCCCCATTCATAAGGTTTACCCTTGTGGGTCAAAGCGGTGAGTGGCACAGAAATCTTAGAGAAATTTGAAATGAAACGACGATAATATCCAAGACCTAGAAATGAACGAACTTCGGTGGGGGTCTTAGGGGCATTCCAATTCTTAACAGCCTCGATCTTAGCACGGTCCACATGAATTCCTTTTTCGTTGACGATATGACCGAGGAATTGAACCTCCTTTAGCCAAAATTCACATTTGGAGAACTTGGCATATAGTTGCTCTTTTCTCAAGAGGTCCAAAACCAGTCTAAGGTGTTGTTCATGTTCGGATTTAGTCTTGGTGTAAATTAAGATGTCATCAATGAAGACGATTACGAATTTGTCGAGGTATGGTTTGCACACACGATTCATGAGGTCCATGAAAACCGCGGGTGCATTGGTTAGCCCAAAAGGCAAGACCATGAACTCGTAGTGACCATACCTTGTTCGGAAGGAATTCTTTGGAATATCTTCTTCTTGTACACGGAGTTGGTGATAACCAAATCGAAGATCAATCTTCGAGAAGCAAGTGGAGCCTTGAAGTTGATCGAAGAGATCATCAATTCTAGGCAATGGATAACAGTTCTTGATGGTAAGCTTGTTGAGTTCGCGATAGTCAATACACATGTGGAATGATCCATCCTTCTTTTTGACGAATAACACGGGTGCACCCCACGGTGAATGACTTGGACGGATGAAGCCTTTGTCGGAGAGTTCTTGGAGTTGGCTTGCAAGTTCTTGCATTTCAGAAGGTGCAATACGGTATGGAGCTCTAGCCATTGGGTTAGCTCCAGGTACAAGGTCAATGCGAAATTCTACTTGTCGAACGGGTGGAAGACTGGATAAGTCTTCGGGGAATACTTCGGGAAAGTCCCGAATTATGGGGATATCTTGAATATTCTTCTCTTTGACATCTTTTCGGACAATATGAGCTAAGAAGGCCACGTACTTCTTTCGTAAGTACTTTTGTGCAGTAGTGCATGACATCAATATGAGTCCTTTGCAGGGTTTTTCACCAAAGACTCTCAACGTTTCTCCCGACGGAAGGGGTATTCGGATGCACTTCTCAAAACAGATGACTTCGGCATGGTAATTTGAAAGCCAATCCATGCCTATAATGATATCAAAACTTCCTAGCGGCATTGGCACGAGGTTGATTGGAAATGTGTGATCATTAAGTTCTAGAGAACAGTCGTGGATACCGGAGTCTATTGTGAGGGAGTCACCATTTGCTACTTCTACAGTGAAGGTTTTCTCTAATTTGGACCGTGTTTTTGCAAGTAAGGGTTCAAAGTTAAGTGACACGAAACTCTTATCCGCACCAGTATCAAATAAAATGGAGGCATATTGACTATTCACAAGGAACGTACCGTTGACCACATCATTGTTGGCTTGAGCTTCATTGGCGTTGATGTTGAAAGCATGCCCACGAGCTCCGCCTTGTCTAGCATTGATAAACTTCGGGCACTGGTCACGGAAGTGGTTTGGGTTGCCACATTCATAACAAGCACGCCCATTTTCTATGGCGGGAACACCTTGATTAGTCACTTGTTGATTGGTTCGGGTTGGTGGGTTGGCTTGGCCTGCCAGTGCTTTGGCTCTACAAACATTGACCGTATGGCCATACTTCCCACAGTGAGTGCAAAGGCGACAGGGAATGGTTTGGGGATGGTGATAATTGCATGTGGCACAGAGCGGGTAGGTCCCCACATATGGCTTCTTGACTGGTGCTTGAGCCATGGGAGCAACTTGGTTAACAGGCATAACAGGAGTGACCACAGCAAAATTTCTAGCCTTTCTTTTTCTATTATTGTGGTAGGGTTCAGTCTTGGCTTCTTTGATGTGTACGGGAGGGGTTGCGGTGTCGGGAGCCTTCTTAGTGCCTTTTCTAGTCAAGGTACCTGCCTTCAAATGGTTGTCGGTCAAAGTGGCAGATAATCGGATAGCATCTTCGAGTGTGGCGGGATTTCTCCCTAAGACAGTATCCTGAATCTGCCTAGGTAGTCCACCGATGTACTTTTCAATGCAACGGGATAGGGGCGTGACCATGTGGGGCACAAGGAGACTCAGTTCATGAAACCGGGTTATATAAGCAACTCTCTTGGGTAAGATCTCAAAACTCAGCTTCTAGCTTCCTCACTTCATTCCGAGGACAGAACTCTTCGGTCATTAGTCTCTTAACCTCATCCCATGGTATGGCCATCGTTGCCTCTACACCTCGGGTTCTCTTTTTCCCATTCCACCATGTGAGTGCCCGTTTTTGGAAGACACTTGTGGCATGGCGGACACGAAGGTCATCAGGGCAGTCACTAATGAGGAAAGTGCCCTCAATACTTTTAAACCATTGAAGGAGTCCCGTAGCTCCTTCGGTACCATAGAACTTGAGAGGGTTACATGAATTGAAGTGCTTGAAGGTACATTGCGGTGGGTTGGCACCACCACCCCCATTAGTTCCATGGTTACCGTTTGTGGCACCATTAACTTGAGTGAGCTGGGTTACAAGTTGTGCAAGGATAGCAGCAATATCAGTGTTGTTGTTGACCACGGTAGCACGACGGGGAGGCATTCTACAGATTTGCACAACACAAGAAGAGGTGTAAGAACTTATGAAGTTTGATTGAATTTAAAAGATAAGATACAAATAAAATAGCAAATCATAGTTTAGATTGTACTCAAATAGTGATATAATCACTTGAATACCGTGACACATTAAGGTTAATTAAACTCATATAATTTTTCAAGGAGACATGCTTTAGCCTATAAGTAAACACTCATCCCGGGAATTCCCAGGAAAGCATACGGGTCCCTCGGTTGATTGGGATTTATACGAAATGCTTTCCTAGACAGAAAACCCAGAATACAGGTGTCACCCTTTCATATTGCACGTGTCCTCAAATAATTAACAAAGTTTAAAAGCCTTAACGAGGAAATAAAGAATTTTTTATAGATTTAACTCCATGAAGTTTCCACATGCTATGATGATAATGATCAAGAAGTAGGCAAGAAAGTTATGAGGCTTAGGGTAAGGGTAGGGATTTTGTTTTATTTAATTTATTATTTAGGTATAATCTACTAAGTCATAAACTTTAACAAATAAGGTACTAAAATGAAATAGATATTAATATAATAAGCATGTAACACATAGCACGTAGCACGTAACACATAATCATGAAGCATGGTATAAGTGGGTGTCCTAAAGTTATAGTCTAGGTCAAGGGTGTCTGATAACCTAGTTCCCTATAACCAAGGCTCTGATACCAATCTGTCATACCCCAACCGACGGCGGAAACGTCGGGGCGGGACACGTAGACTGTTCATGAGCACAAGGTTGACTAAATTGTAATATATTAAACATCAATTTCATTTCAAATAATCCAAACACAACCAATTCCAAGAAAGAACATAATTGAAATACATAGAATTCTTTATTCAAATTAACTAAGTCCCAAGGCCTATGTGTAGCATATCTTGATCAAATCACACATTAGTACCTGAAACATGAATAAAATAAGGTCAACTAAAAAGTTGGTGAGCATACATAGGTTTGTACATAGATAGTGTATAAACATGAATAAACAAATCCTTACAAGTCATGATAAATAAGGCATTTATGAGGAGCAGCTATTGTGTAACTAAAATACAATCAAATCTTTGTAACTAGCATGCAAATTGTGTTGTCGGTAACAATCACCCCAATCTGGGTGGGTTTGTCAGACTCAATAGATCTATCATTGTTAACCGTCGGCTTAATTAGTTAATGATTGCACAGAATTTGCACACAAAAGTTAACACACCTAGCACTCAAACATAAAGCTCAAATTTGCACACATGAATGTAAATAGGATTTGTATTTGTGTAGTTTGTGTAAATGTAAACTATTGTTTGTATAAAATTCATTAATCACCCCAAAAATGTAAAAGAGTAAAGAGGGGCTATGTAATACTCACTTGGTTCAAGGTGTAGCTAAACACGGGAGACTAGGTAGTAAAATGATCCTTGCAACTCACCATGTTAACCTAATGTATAATGTTTGTTGAATTATTAGAGGGCACAATAGTCTATGTCTAAGTCTAGGATTGAATCGGCTGTGTGTGACAGTGTTGGAGTGGTAAGTATTAGTGGTTCATACTTAAATGAGGTGTTTTATAAAATGAGAAATTTAAATAAATAGTTTTAGAATAATTAAACTAGGTTTTGAGTTTGAATAACTAAATAAATTAAATAATTATTATTTAATAATTTAGTTATAAAATTAGTAGTGTGAGTTATCTTAATAAATAATTTTGCTTTATTTATTTATTTATAAAGATGTGTAAGAATACTATTTATTTATAAAGGTGTGTAAAAAGTAAAATATATATTTACCTTTGTAATAAATAACTTTTATTTATTTATTTTTTCCTTTTTTCTTAAAAATAAGTGTTGATCGTTTTAAGTAAAATTAACATTTTATAAATTTGATTTAAATCAATTATTTTTATTTGTCAATTAATTGATTTTGAAAATAAAGTTTAAGTTTTTATAAAACTTTTTATAAAATTGTACCATGTTTTGAAATTAATTTATCCAAAATAATTGCTTATTTTAAATTGATCATTTAATGTATAATTTCATAAAAATATAGGTTTTTATGCAAAATTTGTAAAACTGAATTTATTCTGTTATAAATATTTCAAGGTTTATAAAAATATTTTTTTTTAAATATTTTTGGACCTTTAAAAACTGTATTTAAAAATATGACAGGCCACACGGCTCGAACCCTGGTGGCGTCTTTGTGGTTAGTTCACTTGTACCGCTGGACCAGGGGAGCTACTCGTGTACTAGTCCGGTTCAATTGGTTATTAACACGAAGGGGGAAGGAAACCGAGCTTGATGTTCAGGACATGTACAAAAAGGCCGACTGGATACGGGCCGTGGGTTTCGAACCCACGCCACCCGGTTCAATGGTGCAGTGTCTTAACCAGTTGAGCCGGGTGGTTCGCTGGTCTAAATGGGAACAAGAAAAATTAACTACGCTAAGTTGATTAACCCAAATTCCCCAAATCAGATTTCGAGCAAAACGATCAAAAACCCTAATTCCAATTGATTTCGATAGATTATGATAGCTCGAATTGATAAGGGGCTATTGTTCAGGGCTCGATTACGAAGCTAATGATCTAAAACTTACTTGATGAAATTGGGCAACGAGTGTAGTCGGCTACGATTTCAGGCCCGATGATCTTGATACTCGATGAACTTACAGAGAGATAATGCGAGTCAATTGATCACTCTGGAAGTTAGTAATAGGCCAGGCGAGGGTGAGGGAGTGTTTTAATTGGATTGGTTTCTTCTAATTTACGCAAGGGACGGATTACGCGTTAATTTGCACAATTGGGGATGAATCGAGTCACGTTTGAGGTCTGAATACATTCAAGGTAAATCAAAGCATGATTTGTGGACTCTTAAATGCGTTAATTGCATTAATTAATGCTTGATCGATACGTGTTTAACTCTGTGGAGTCAAACATTTTCGAATTTGAAACAGCCCGCGCAAAGTGATCGAATTGAAGTTCCAATTGGGCCTAGGGATGGTGTATGATCAAATATTTGTGTATGGGGAGTCCAATTACATAATTTGGACCCGAGGCAGCCCTGGATTGTGGTGTTCTTGGGTTGCGTTGACTTTCGAAGTCAACCGGATCGTGGAAGTTCAAAATTGATGTTTTAAAAGTCAAAATTGAAAGTGTAGGTTTAATTGTTTGAGAATTCAAATGATTTAGGGTCCAATCTAATGTAAAAGTATTTGCAAATTCGGTGTAAGTGTGTGTATATATAGGTACACATAAGTCTAAATATATACATATAGTGATTCTAGAATAAATGCGGGTGGAAATTGTGAATCGTATTTGATAACATTAGGGCTTGATATAACCATTTCACTAAGATTGAAATTCATACATGCTTTATTGTACTAAAATGAAAACATGAAAATCAGAAAGGTTACATGATGGAGCTGGCAAGTGTTGCACAAGGATAGAGTTCCCACATATGGTTTCTTGTTGGGGTTGAAGGAGGTGTGATAATGGAAAAGTTCCTGCCTTTCCTTTTCTTCCCATTAAAGGAAGACTTAGTGTTGGTCTCTTTGGTGGGTTCAGCAGTGGTTTTCTCAAGGGGTCTTCTTGGTACCCTTTTTAGACAAAGTTCCTGCCTTAACATGATTTTCTGACAGGGCAGCAGCAAGACGGATGGCTTCCTCGAGAGTGGCTGGTGTGCTACCCAAAACAGTATCCTGAATCTGCATGGGCAGACCATTGATGTATTTCTCAATAGCTCGGGAGGGAGTAGTGACCATATGAGGCACTAAGAGACTAAGCTCATGAAAATGGGTGGTGTAGGTAAGACTTTCGCCACTATCTTGCTTGAGATCCCAGAACTCAGCTTCCAATTTCTTGACCTCATTACGGGGGAAAAACTGATCGGTCATGAGTGTCTTGACATCATCCCAAGGTAGAGCTAGAGAAAATTCTATCCCACGGTTACGTTTTTCCCCGTTCCACCAGGTGAGTGCCCTCTTCTGGAAGACACTAGTAGCATAACGAACTTTCGGGTTCTCGGGACAGTCGACATTGATGAAGGTTCCCTCAATGCTTTCGAACCATTGGAAAAGTCCAGTTGCTCCCTCATTCCCATAGAAATTGGTGGGGTTGCAGGAGTTTAAGTGTTTGAAGGTGCACATGGGGTTTCTTGGGGCTGCATTCTGGTTCAATTGATTTACCATAGTTGGTAGGATCGTAGCCATTTGCTGGATGATCCTGGTAGTAAGGTTGTTCCTACGTTCACGACGGGGAGGCATTCTACAAAAGGAATGAATAGAAGGTTCATAAGATGTGTATCATGTATAAGAGTTTGTAATTAAATCATGAGATATTAGATAAAACATGGATGGTACCCTAATGGGCACATTGACTTATCAAAGTACTTTAAGTTCATCTAATGTTTGAGAAGTCATGCTTTAGCCTATAAGTGGACACTCATTCCAAGGATTCCCAGGAAAGCATAACTGGTCCATCGGTTGGTTTGGATTTATACAAAATGCTTTCCTAGACAGAACTCCCAGAATACAGGCATCCACCCTTCTGGATTGCATAAGTTCTCATTCATTAGTTAGAACTTACATACCTTTTACGAGAGTTTCATTTGGATTAGACTCTTAAGTCTAAGAGTAGGTTTCATGTAGTTCAAGTAGTTCCAGATAGTTTCATTCCTCGAATGCTTTAGTTCACGTAGACAGAAATAGATAGATGTAGATAGGTATATAATAGAGTGGAGTTCCTAATAATAGACATGAGTTTAACTCATGTTTGGCACTCCTAGGTTATAGTCAAGGTCATGTGTGTCTAATAACCTAATTCCCTATAACCATGGCTCTGATACGAATCTGTCACACCTCGGCCGGTGGCGGATTATACGTCGGGGCTGACGCGGTTGTTCATAAGCACATGATCATCTATTTAAAGTGAAGATATTTATTCATCAAATTTAAAAGCATCTGTTACAAAAGAAAATGGAAAATGAAATGTTCAAGACATAACATAAATTAAATTTTAAACTAGGTCCATGTCCTAGGTGATCAAGTAGTGTCCTCAAACAGGTGCACCTGAAACATGCGAGTAAATGTCAACTACAAGTAGTTGGTGCGTAACATAGGTTTTGACACCAACAAAAGTTGAAAAAGGATTTGAAATTCAATATGTTCAAAGCATAACTAAGGCATAAATGTGAAAACATACAAGGTTTCAAATGTACAATTAAACCGTAGTAAATGGAAAACTGGCAAGTACAATCCCACTGATTGTGTTTTTGGGAATAATAGTAATATGGTACACACAAAACCCGCCAAGGTCTGTGTTAACTGGTATCGGTTTCCCATATAAATGATCATAAAAGGTACTGCCTTAGGCTTGCAACACAAGTTGATGATTGCACTAAGCATGAACACACGTATGGTCGCCAAGTAGTTTAAGGCATAAAGCACATAGTAAGTAGCATGAAAACAATGATAATGAATTTGGTATGTAGTATGTAAACATGTTCCACCCCGAGTATTTGTAAATAATAGTAAAGAGAAAGGGGGCTATGAAACTCACTTATATCAAAGTTAGGATTGGTATGAATTGTAGAGGTTGATAGGTATCGTGAGGATTTCTCACAACAAACCTACATGTGAAATGGTACTCTAAGTTTCAATGTATGTCTAAATGGAATTTAAGGGGGTTCTTGGGACTTTAGGGTTTCACGGGGGTTTGGGTTTAAAGATGAACTTGTATGCATATATGTTATAAGAAAATAGAAGTATTGAATGTTAATAAAAAAATAGTTCATAAATTAGTTAGAATTTATTAAGACTTCTAATTAATTTATATAACCTTTCTAAAGATAATTAATAAATAATGTTATAGAATAGTTTAAATAATAACTATTCTAATTTATAAATAAATCTTGAAATGGTAAAGGTTTAATTAATTGATTTTATGTAAATAAAATGATCAATTAACTATTAGTTATTGTATATAAAATGGTTAATTAATTTGTAATTAAAATAGCTAACTAATCTATTACTTAATTCATTTAAATTGGATTATAAAATACTAAGTAAGCTTTAATTATAATTAATTGAACTTTGTATAAAATAATCATTTAGGCATTTATAAGTTAAAAGTATTTACATAATTTTTCTTACCAAGATAATTATTTATAAGTTTGAAAGGAAATAAAATGCCTAAACATTTTAAATTAAGATTTGTGTAATAATATATAAATAACATAATTAAATTTGCCTCAACAAATCATTTCCATAATTTATTTATAAATATTAAAATGTTTTGTAATATGTTTTTAATTAGAACATAATAAATAACATTATTTTATAAATTCCAGTTTTTTTATAAAACTTACAGATTACCTTTATAGAATTTATAAAATTAAATTTAGAAATTTTAAACGTGAAATAATGGTTTAAAATATTAAAGGAAAACAATTTGGAATAAAAAGGGTGGCTGGGTCTCGAACCCGTACCCTTTGCCGGTTCACATGCACACACAACACTAACCATCAGACTTGGGCACGAAGCCATGTCTGGTTTGGTTTCATTTTGGTTAAAACATGCAAGCCCAAAGCCATATTCTTCCCTATACGAACCCGTAAACCCTAGCCATCAAATTGGCTTGATCGAGCAAACGATCGAGCCCAATTTGATAGGGCTTTTAATCCCCACATCGGTACGAACTTAACAACACCAATTTTACCTGAAACAAATATGAATTGAAGTAGAATGACTCGATGAACAGGTTCGGGTAAAACGGCTCGGATTTGCGATTTCTCAGTGGAATGAGATGCGAATTAGGAGGTGTTGAGTTTGCAATGAGTGTCATTGATGATCAGGGGTGGTTATTTATACTCAAATTAGACGGATTTTAGTCGATCGTTTAAATGGCATTCATGGTCACAAACGGTTACGAGTTTCACCATGATGAGTTCATAAAAACTCAATTACTCATAGGACATGGATCGATTAGGTGCTATGAACGTGTAGCCGGTTTCAGTTTTGCTTGAAAACATCCCAACGACGTGTTCGGTTAATAACGTTTCTGAACCGGTGCTTCAGGGGCATGAACCCGCGATCAGATTGGAAGGGAAATGGGTTTCTAAAATTGGCAGGACAGCCCCTGCAGTTTCAGCTTTATTATTTTATGTAAAAACTTTATTTTAATTAGAAGTTAAGTTTCAGAAATTGACATTTTAGACCCTGGACTATATAAGACATAAAATTATTAAAGTTTTTATAAATCTTTATAAATTTAATAATTTCTATATTATAACTAAATGTTATAAATGCAAAACTATAATTTTTGTAATGTAGAAATGGTTTTATTTATTTAAGTTTATTTACTTTGTAATTTATGTAATTTAATCTTTATAAATTCTTACATTTATTTACAGGATTTATAACATTTGAATCTATGTAAGTGTATATATATAGGTTTAAATATATATATATATATATATATAACTTAGCATATATATGTATTTTTTTAATAGGATTAAAACATTTATAATTCTAAATTGATATTTATTGAATTTGAAATAAATGTCTTCAATGTATGTATGTAGGAACACTTATGAACTAAAGTGGATAAACAAGATAATTTCATAAATACAAATCATATAATAATGGAATTAAAATGTCGGAAAAGTATAAATATAGGCCGGAATTTCCTGGGGATTACAGTATTCGGGTCTTGTAACCGTGAACTAGGTTCACGGATTGGGTCTTGGGCCGGCAATTGGGGCAAGATACCTTGTGTTTGCGTATGGGCCTTTTTATTATGTATAAATAGATAAGTGCGCATCATAATTAGGTTAGACGAATTGAGAGAGTAAGCGGTTTTTTGGCAAACTGTTTTTCATTGTAATTCTCTCTAGTAATATACGAGTTTTACATCGAGTTTTGTGTTCTTGAATCACCACTCTTAATAGTTTCCGCCTATTGAGTGTGAGACTTGATATCATGTTCGTGTTTGTGTGTTTATTCGAAGATCCTGATAGAGATTGAGACTTATAAGTGGTATCAGAGCCATTAGATTCAAGATTTAAGGTTTTTGTTTAAGTTTTCGGTTGGTTTTTGTTACTGATCATTTGCTTTGTGTTAGACTTTCATCTTTTCTACTGAGAATCAAGGAATTATTGTTTTTTCGTGAAATCATCGCTGTATTGCTGCTGTTGAAAAGAATATGAGTTGAAAAACTGTTCAATATCATCTTCGTGTTCATCGGGATTAGCTCTGGATTCAAATTTTGAAATCCCAAAATTTTCGGGATTTAAGTTTGGAAACTGAATAAATCAAAGGATTTGTTCTCAGGAGGTTTTTACAGTATTCCTCACGGGTTAGTTCACGGCAGGCAAAGTTCACGAGATTGAGTACTCGGCAAGGTTCACGGGTTGTGTTTTCAGCTAAGTTCACGTGTTATTTGTGGGTTCACGGCTCAGATAAGGTTTACGGGTTCAGGTTCACGGTATATTGAAAGTTCACGGCTGAATTACAGTTCACGGGTCCTCTCTAGTTCACGGGATTAGAAAAATAAATAAATAAAAAAAATTGGAGTTGTTTTTGAAAAAGTTGACATCTATTTGGAGTTGTTTTTGAAAAGTTAACAACATTGGATTTTTTTGTGAAAATTTTGGCGGGAAAAATTTGAAAATTTTTCTTGGTCAAAATTTTGAGAGGATGATTATACATGTATTCGGATTTGTTTTTGAGAAGTTGACAATATTAGATTTTTAGTGAAAATTTTGGTAGGAAAATTCGTCTTATCAAGCAAGTTCATAAATCTCTAATTTAATGTTTTCTCCATTTGGAGCAGTAGGAACAGCTTCATCAGCTTCAGATTCAATTCCACCAGAGGTAACATGTGATCTCTGTTTGTCAATTGTGTATTGATAAGGTGGAGATGTATAGAAAACAAAATGCTGATTTAATTTTTGAACTTGAAAATCTTAAATATCAAAGTTTTCTAAATTTGAGAAGGCATATAAGGAAGTGATAGAAGCCAGTTAGAAAGATGTTTCACTTCTTAAATCTTAATTTAGTGAAAAATGTTGTGTCTTAACTGATGCTAAGGAAGAGATTAAAAGATTAACTGCTGAATTAGAAAAGGCTAAATCAAATTTTGCTGAAGCAAAGTTCAAGGTGGAATTTTTTTATCAATCTAGTAAGGTAGTTGATATGCTGGAAAACCAACTTCATAAACCTGGGAATGGGTCAAAAGGAATTGGGTATAAAATATGCCTCCTCCTTTTAATAGAAATTTCACCACTGTTCCACCGTCTGTTGAGGAACAAGTAGCAGAGTATAAGGTGCTCTCTTCTAGCAATTCGTCAGATACTGATGAATCTAAATCTTCATCCTTGGATTATAAGATTAAATGTGTGAGCAATTCTGATGCTTCTACTTCATGTGCAGACAAAGTAGAGATTGAGGAATGTGATAGTGAGAATGAAGAGGCTTGTTTTTGCAAGAATAAAACTAATTTTAATTCTGGTTTCAAAAATAAAACTAATACTTTTAAGGGCGCCCCTTCTAAAAGCAACAAACCCTATGTGCGGGTTTGGAAAAATGTTTCTTTAAATTCAAAAGTGCTTGCATATAATGATGGCAAAACCAGATTTGTTAAACCTGTCATAGAAGGAATTAATGAAAGACCTAATTTTAAGTATTCTAACAGGACCTGTACAAGCTGAAGGAGAAAAGCAAACAAGTTGAAAACCTAGGGTTAGTGTTCAAACCTAAAGTGCTTCACCTAAGCACTTCACCAAAGCTGAGTTTTATACAAAGTATGATCATCATCATAAGAGGTTTGAATAAGTCCATGCTCAGAAAAACATGAAGTTTGCAAGCTCCTCAAGTAGAAGATGTGAACATCATTCTAGGAATGATAAATCTTATCACACACAATCTTCATCATCATCTTCATTTTCGTGGTCAAAAGATCAGGATATGCTTCTTATGCTAGGAAGCAGACATGCTACACATGTGGGAAAGCCGGTCACATTGCAAGAAATTACATGCATTAGGTGAAAAGACACTCAATGATAGTGCAAAGCTACTCTCCAAAGCAGAATTCTAAGCAAAAAGACACGCAATGCTAATGTCATGCATTAGGAACAAATTTGAAGATATATTTAAATGCGTACATATAAATATACGTGTATACATTTTTTTCTTTTTTGGGCCATGGTGACTGAGATAAAAGGTCTTTGACGAATTTAGGATACATAAGTCCGTCGTGCTGTATTCCATAGCAAAATTTTGATATTCCTAAAATCAATTCACAAATCCGTGCTAGTTATGCTCAATTAGTTATTATTTAGGATCTCAAAAGATCATGAGTAAAGGAAGGTTTACCTGATAAGCTGTGGGGTCTATTAAAGTTCATCAAGAATTCACATAATTCACATTCATTTAATTACAGGTTTCTAAGATAGGAGTGTGGGATCCATTAAGTCATAGACAATTCTACCAAAAACATGATAATTTAAATCACAGTGAAAAACTTAGGTTTGAAGCTAAAGCATGAGTTTAGAAGGATCTGAATATTAGCAATCCACTTGACCTGTCTGAGTAAAAATACATGCTGAAAAATGTTCATTGGTCTGCCTATAGAACGATATGATCCAGTTGCAAACTTTCTAAGGCTCCTAGTTACAAGTCTGTTTTAATAATTTTCTAGTTTTAAATATGTGTTTCTTTATAGTTGCATTTTGTTAAGAAAATTCCAAAAAAGATTTTATTTCAAATTTTATCTTTATTTGTACTTAAGTTTTAGTTTAGTTTTTAGTTTTTCTATTTTACTTTTGTTTTATCTTTTCAAAAATTAACCATTCTTGTATTTAAAGACTTATCATCAAAAGAATTGAAATTTAAAAAGTTTGATACTACGTAGTTGTACTAGGTATTCATGTGAATACTGGATCCTCGGTTGCATATAAATATCTGCTTACAAAAATTCTGAGAATTTGTTTCAAATCAAGAACCAGGGGTTGAAGAAGAATGAAATGTTGTCAATTGCAGACAAGCTTGAAGTACCACCACAACAGAATGTACTCGAGTCAGAAGAACCTGATGTGTTTTTATCTTTCGACAATGAAAGTACACATGAAGAAGTATGTGACACCCACATCCCGGATCACTCGGATTGTCGGTCACTTGTCGGATTTACTCATGAACATATAGAAATCATAGAAAACATACACAGAAGAAGACTTTAAAACATTATTTATTTATAGAACTTATCTTAGTACATTCTTAAAGAAATTAAAACATAATACTAATGCCAGTCTCTAGATTTGGATGCCAGACAGCCTGCTCAAGATGCCTCCTTTCCTTCTTGCTTGAAACCATACCATTACATGACACATGCTTAAACACGGGTCAGCTTTACGCTGGTGAGTTCTAGGTTTTAATCAAAATATCTTTGACATATCATCTTTCCTTTTCACGTAAGCTTTATCCAAACATAACATTAATCTTGTACAACTTATATCTTATAGAGGTTCGTAAACCTCTCAAGTGGTCGTCACCACTTACCATTCCTTTTATATAAAGTCCATTCCCCCATTATATACCACAAAGGAATATAACGTTCTGCGTTCCATTCCATAAGTTGCAAGATATTATGTCGGATTTGGCCATACATGGCAAAACATTCCTTTATAGACCAAAATGGTCAAAACCTTTCATGTCAATGCAATCACTGCCAATGACATACTTTCATAATCACTTATCTTGGTAAACCAAGACGAGTCTTAAAACATTTCACATATCAAAATCATGATCATTTCCTTTAAAAAACTAGGTGGTTATCCTTCCAGAGTAGTACCTCCAACAGATATGTTCCCAGGAAAGAATGACAGGTCCAGGAGGGATTTATACACCATTCTTTCCTTAAACAGAACATTTCGTTTTTCAGATAACTACATACTAGTTAAAAGGTTACCATTCATTTTATAACATAAAATATTCCTTGCAACATCATGGATACTAGCTCAAAGATGTAAATCAACGGTATACAGTATCAAAACATGCATAACACGTTCATCGTGCCCAAAACATTTAAAAACGTTTAAAAGGGGCATCATAGAACTCAGCTCTAACGTCCTGCTTGTTTAAATAATCTTTACATGCTAATATGAGCAGCACAACGACTTTAAATCAGGTCCTAAGTCATTATGACATTACTTAATCATAAGTTCCTAGCTTAATGGAAATAACCAAGTCATTAGGAACTAGTTAGAACCTTACCTCAGCACTATGTCTTGCGTATTGGGGTTGAAAAACTGCAAACCAGACTTCCTTATGCAAATCGGGGCTCGGGGCACGCTTCTCTAGGTTTAGTGTGTGTTTTGTGAGGTGTTGGGACTGTGTGAGATGTTCTAAAATTGACCAACATGTCCAACTATTTATAGGCTGCTCGTCGGGTTCATAGCGGACCGCTATCCTTTCACATGTCGGTCCGCTATCCAATGTGGCGGTGTAATTTTGCTTAATGACACATAACGGACCGTTATGCTTCTCATATCGGTTCGAAATGGATGGATTGTGGCTAGCAGACCGCAACGGATCCCATATCGGTTCGTTATCAGTCCTCCACGTGTCAATCTTCAGTGATTAGTAAATCGACCCGTGTCACCTCCTGAGTGATTCCTTGCTCCCCACATAGCGGACCGCTATCCCCTGAGATGTCGGTCCGACATCTGCCTACTTTCTCAAATTTTCAATTTTGGTCCCTGAACTTTGATCCAGGTATATTTTATCCCCCTATAATTTAACTTAATGTTATTTTAACCCTTATAATTTAATATATTGTCACCCTAACCCCCTAGAGTTTCTTCAGATGACACTTTAGCCCCTACACTTGTATTTTATTGAAAATTGGGGTGTTACAAATCTCTCCCCCTTACAAAGGTTTCGTCCTCAAAACCGGAAACTTACTCGAATAAGTGGGGATAAGACTGCCTCATTTCTTTCTATGTTTCCCATGTGGCTTCAGATCCCTTTCTATGTTGCCACTAAACTTTCACTTTTCTGATTACTTTATTTCATAATCTCTTTTCTTTCCAGTCGAGTATAGCCACTGGCTTCTCGACATAATTCAATCTTTCATCTATTTCAATGTCATTCAGTGGTACATGGGAGGCTTCATCTGCCAAACATTTTCTTAAGTGTGATACATGGAATGTCGAGTGGATTCCACTCAATCTCTCTTGCAATTCTAGTTTATACGCAACCTTCCCTACTCGAGCTATTATTTTAAATGGTCCAAGAAATCTTGGACTCAACTTTCCTCCCTTTCTAAATCTAATGATTCCTTTCCATGGAGATACTTTCAACATAACAAAATCTCCAACTTGAAATTCTATAGGCCTTCACCTTTTATCTGCATAAGACTTCTATCTGTCCTGTGCGGCTTTTAGGCTAGCCCTAATCAGATCTAACTTTACACATGTTGCTTGGACAATTTCTTTGCTTCCAAGTTCTTTTTGCCCAACCTCTCCCCAACAGATGGGAGTTCTACATCTTCTTCCGTATAGCATTTCGTATGGTGGCATGCCAATACTTGCATGATAACTATTGTTATAAGAAAATTCTACCAAAGAAAGATAACTTTCCCAACTTCCACCGAAGTCAATAATGTAAGCATGCAACATATCTTCAAGTGTTTGAATCGTTTCTTTCACTTTGACCATCCGTTTGAGGATGATATGACGTGCTAATTAATAATTTAGTTCCCATATCTTCATGAAACTTCTTCCAGACACGCGATGTGAAATGTGTGTCTCTGTCAGATACTATTGAAACTGGCACTCCATGCCTTGTAACAATTTCTTTAATAAATGCTTCAGCTAACTTTTCTGAAGAGTAAGTCTCATGTATTGGTAAGAAATGAGCACTCTTAGTTAGCCTGTCAACTATCACCCATATGGTATCATAACCTTTAGCTGTTTTTGGTAGCTTAGTTATGAAGTCCATAGTGATATGTTCCAATTTCCATTTTTGAATATCTAGTGGCTGCAATCTGTCATAAGGCTTTTGATGCTCTGCTTTGACTTGAGAACAAGTTAATCATTTAGCCACATATTTCATGATATCGAATTTCATACCAGGCCACCAATAATCTTGGCGTGGATCTTGGTACATTTTTGTAGTACCTGGATGAATCGAGTATCGAGATTTATGAGCTTCATCTAAAACTTTAACTCTGAATTCACCCATATGTGGTATCCACATACGGCCGAATCGTATCTTAACTCCATACTCATTCTCTTCCAAGTGTTTCTCTTGTCCAGCCATTCTCTCCTTCTTAACATTTTCTGCTTTCAATGCATCTATCTGAACATTCCTGAGATGAGTCATAAAGTTAGGAGTTACAACTAACTTATATGACTTCACCCGGATAGGGGGATGCTCTTCTTTATGACTTAGAGCATCTGCCACCACATTGGCTTTCCCTGGGTGATACAGGATTTCACAATCATAATCCTTTATCTGCTCTAACCATCTTCGTTGCCTCATGTTTAGATCTTTTTGCTCAAAGAAATACATCAAGTTTTATGATCTGTGTAGATTGTGCACTTAACTCCATACAGATAGTGTCTCCAAATTTTAAATGCAAATACTACTGAATCTAATTCCAAATCATGAGTTGGATAGTTAGTTTCATTGGGTTTGAGTTGCCATGAAGCATAGGCTATGACATTGCCTCTTTGCATTAATACACACCCCAATCCCTAATACGAAGCATCAGAGTAAACTACCAGATTGTCTGTTCCGTCGGGTAAAGATAATACAAGAGCTTGAGTCAATTTCTCCTTTAGCTTTTGAAAAGCATTTTCTTGCTCTGCTCTCCATACAAACTTTGTCTCCTTCTTCGTGATTTTTGTCAATGGGAATTTCTATAGGTGTCTTTGGTGGGTTCCATTTGATAACAGTCTCTATCTTTGAAGGATCTACCGGAATTCCTTCTGCGTTTATCACATGACCCAAGAACTGAACTTCTCGGAGCCAAAATGCACACTTAGAGAATTTTGCATATAAATTCTCTTTCCTAAGAGTTTCCAGCACTTCCTTGAGATGACATGCATGATCTCCTTTATTCTTTGAGTAAATTAGAATATCATCTATGAACACGATAACAGATCGGTCCAACATTGGTCAACAAACCCTATTCATAAGGTCCATGAATGCAACAGGGACATTAGTCAAACCAAATGACATCACTAAGAACTCATAATGTCCATATCTCGTACGAAAGGCTGTCTTTGGAATATCTTCATCTCTAACCTTCAATTGATGATATCCTGACCTTAGATCGATTTTGGAAAACCATATTGCTCCTTGTAATTGATCGAACAAGTCATCAATCCTTGGTAAAGGATATTTATTCTTTATTGTAAGCTTATTCAGCTCCTGACAGTCTATGCACATACGCATACTACCATCTTTCTTTTTCACGAAAAGAACTGAAGCACCCCAAGGCGAGATACTCGGTTTTATGAAACCTCTGTCTAAAAACTCTTGCAGTTGTGACATCAGTTCCTTCATTTCTGATGGAGCTAATCGATATGGTGCCTTAGCTACAGGTTTAGCACCAAGAACTAATTTGATTCGAAACTCCACTTCTTTTTCTAGAGGTATTACTGACAATTCTTCTAGGAAGACATCAGAAAAATCACACACTACTTTCACGTCTTTTAATTCCTTAGTTTTTACTTTGGAATCAATTGCGTATGCCAAATAGGCCTCATTGCCTTGAGTCATAAAATTTATAGCTATCATCATGGAAATAATTCTAACTGATGATCTTATCTTATCACCATGGATGGTAATCCAATTGCCGTAAGGAGTCTGTATCTGAACTGTTTCTAGTTGCAACTGATCTGGGCATCGTTTGCTGCCAACCAGTCCATTCCCAAGACTAAATTAAATCCTTCGAGGATCATCGGATATAGTCTAACGGGAAATCTGTGTCCTTCAAGATTGATAGAACAATCTTGAATGACTTCCGCTACTTCTATTGTTTTCCCGATAGTTGTTTCGACTTCAAAAGTTTCGTCTAATCTTAATGTAGGTTTATTTAAGGAATAACAGAACTTTAATGATACAAAACTTCTACTAGCACCAGAATCAAATAACACAGTAGCATGTACGTGATTAACAAGAAACGTACCGGATACTACGTCGGGTATTGCTTTAACCTCTTCGGTTGTCAGAGTATAAGCTCTACTCTTGGCTTTCGAGGCTTCTCCTTCCTTTGCTTTTAATGGCTCGGGATTGTTAATATTAAATGTTGGGCATTCCAACATTCTATGCCCACTTTCTCCACACTTAAAACACTTAGGTTTGATAGGACAGTTGAGCGCCAAATTCCCTACCTTGCCACATTTGAAACAAACGTCGGACTTTAATCTACATTCTTCGGCATGATTCTTACCACAGGTTGTACACATGGTGACACCACTAGTAGTTATCCTTTTCTTCCATCCACCATCGTTTTTATTCTTCTGGCCCTGAGAACTTTCGGACCTCGTCGTACATAGTCGAAGCAAGTTGCACGGCGGATCTAAATCTTTTTAACTTCGAAGTTTTCACTAACCTTCGGATGTCAGATGGTAACCCTTGAACATATCTCTTAATGCCTACAGCCTCAGGGGTTACTAAGTGGGGTACCAACCGAGCCATCCTGTTAAAATTTGTAGTATACTCTCGGTGAGTCATACTACCGGCTTCTAGCATGAGAAAATCTCTCTCAGGTTTGTCCATTTCGTTAACCAGACAAAACTCCTCAATCAGCAATCTCTTCAGCTCTTCCCAAGACATCCGGTCGATAACCTTCTCGCCCATATCTATAACCAGATTTTCCCACCAACATAACGCCTCTGATACGAAGGAGTGAGCGGCGTATTTCACTTTCTGATAATCTCTACATTCACTAATTTTGATCACTGCTTCATTTTCCCGGATCCACTGATGAGTGACCGTGGCATCCTTTGTACCGTCAAACTTTGGAGGACTGTCGTCTTTAAATGCTTTGTAGGAGCATCCCTTCCTTCCTTTCCTCACTGGTCAGACTTTATAAGAATCGTCGGATTCGTGTTCATAAATATCGTCATCGTCTACATTCTTATGACCTTTTATGTCTTATTTTTCCTTCTACTTTCCTCTAGGCTAGCTAATAGGATAGGCAAAGCCGTATCCAAAGCTTTAGCTACAGCCGTGTTTACTGCACTTTGCATTTGAGGTTCAACTACCACTTCATTCAATTCCACACGATCCCTATTTTCTATTTCAAGTTCAGTTTTTGTGGTAGACCGCGTCTGCCTTCTAGGAGTATTGGGATTAACCCTTCCTCCTCTTTTACTCTTTCCTCTACCAACCATGTACCGTCTCGAAAATCTGCCCTTAGTGATTCGGGCTAGCGGGCAACCCGAATCTCTAGTAAACAAGACGATTGGTGTGGCTTTCATGTAAAACCAGATTTAAGGAATTACAATGGCATCGTTTATCATTTTTTTTTACAACCGGAGCGAGATTGGGAGAATACGAAGTGAGAGGACCCGGATGTAAATAATAGAGATTTAAATATCTTGCTAATGGGAAACCCTAGACCATTTTGGCTAGGTTTCGTGCGACGGCTAGGAGGAAGGCTCACGAGAAGGAAAGGAAGCAGGGAGAGGTGGTTGGCGGTGGTGCTACGGTGGTAGCAGGCGGGGACAACTCCAACTCAGGCAAGGTAACCCTCTAACACCACTTTTCTTTGCATTATTCTTCCATTTTGCTTGAAGACCCGGCTAGGGTGTTACCATGGGTCATGACCAGCGGATAAGGGTAGGCGAGAACGGGGTGGCTGACTATGGTGGTGGTTACAGGAGAAGAAGGGTACGACACGGTGGTACGGGTTGCATGAGCATGGGGCCGGTAGGATTCATAGCAAGGGCTAGGGTTTTGGTTTCTTAACCGTGATGGCAGCGATGGGGGTGGTGATGGTGTATGGTTGTGAGCTGTGGTTACATGGCAGTGGCGTGAGACGGAGGTCGGAGAGGGCGTTGCTCGGCTACGGTTTGTCGGACGAGGAAGAAGATGGTAGTGCATGGAGGTGATGCTCGGTGGTGACCGGATAGTGGTACAAAAGAGCACGAGCGAAGAGGATAATGGTGGCAGGAAGATGGTGCTCGACGAAGGGGATGAAGACGATGGAGTCGGGTTACACCCGATTAGGGTTTGTGCACGACATGCATGCATGGGAACCCGAATCGGGTGTGCACGTGTTCGTGGATCTAGGTCTTGCATGGCACCGGAATGTGCATGCCTGGAAGCTTGGGTTTGGGTACATGAGCCCTAAACAGATCGAGATCAATATACTACATAACCCATGAGACTAGGGTTTTTGCATAGCAAGAATGGCGAGCCGTTAAGATGAGCGTTCGGGGTTAAATATATTCACACATCATTCGATGTAAGTTTAGTACGGAATCTGATTCGGTAATCATACGTTTGATAGGTTCGGGTGTCGAGCGTATACGGTCGGACTTTGTAGAGCAAGGGTGTGGATCTTGTAACCGGTGAGTTTCTAATCCCCCTCTTTTAAATGTTTTACTGTTTTTGGGGCTATCGTACATACTTACGAGAGATGTTTAACGTACTAAACGTGTTAAGAGTTTTGGGTTTTAACCAGAGGTGTTTATGAACTAAAACATTCAGTATTGAGTCGGAGGGTCTACGGGGGGGTCGTATGGTGACCAAACAGGGATGAGTCGGGGTTGTATTACAGGTCGTACGGGTACGATTAGGAGGTGTCATAGGGTGTGCATGTACGTGGTACGTGCTTAGATAATGAGATATATTATTTGTATGAATGTTGATATATTAGAAGGGTATTGTGTTATGAGTTAGTCGGGGTGAGTTTGTGTATGAGCTAAATGCTTATGAATACGTGGAGGATATCTTATCCTAGTGCTATGTGCGAAGTACAAGTGTAGTTAATGAGTCATGTACATAGAGTATAATGTATGTGTTTATAAATGTGTTGTGTGTATTGTGTCGTTGTCCTTGTGACACGGCAGGTATTGTGTTTGCATTGTTGTCATTATGACACGGCAAACGGGATTGTGGAGGACTATGTCCTTCGGGAGGTCACCAAAGGTGACGATGTCCAACAGGACAGTGATGAGCTCGGGGTGTGTCGAACGCCCCGACGAGGGTAACCCTGACGAGGGTGCAGTAATGAGGTATGTGTTTGTGTGTGTTAAATTGCATACAAGCGTTGAGTTATATTTATTGGGCATGAGATAGTGTTGATGTGGTGAGTAGAGTTAGATTGACCAATGCATCAGGATTGTGATGTAGTGTTTATAACTATTATGTCAGTTGATCTGTAAGAGCCTTGGTCAAGGCTGGGTAAGTTGATGTTTAGGGATTTGTTGTGTTAACCAAGTGTCGAGTTAATACGTGTACATGAGCATGAGTTATTAGTGTAGTAAGCTCGACCTATGTCGATGAGACTGCGGGATTATTATTATTACGGGATGAGTCATGGGTAATGAGTTATTATGGGATATCGGGTAATAACAGGGGTTATCTAATGGTTAATGAATTTGTGGATCTAATTTATAAGGACCGTAGGTCCGGAGTAAAGTTTAAATAACTTTTGATACGAGTCGGCTTTTAATTAAATTAAACTAATAGAACTCACTCAGCCTAGCTGACTTTGTGTGTAAGATAGATTGTCTTGCAGGTAAGAGTTGATTTAAAGTATCTTGGTTTGGGAGCGGTGCTACTCGAATTGGTGTGCAAGCATTAGTAAGGTAACTTAATGACATTAAATTGTAACTAATGTTTTTAGAAAGACTTCCATTGTAGTTTAATATATCCAAAATGAGTATTTTCAAGGTAATAACCCGTTATGAGAACCAACTGTAGGGTGCCCGGCTTGGGGCCTTACAAACCATTTTCTACAAAAGATATGGAGTGTTTTAGTATTCACATGATGATTTATAGCTAGAATACAAGTGTATTGTAAACGTTAATAACTATGGCCACAACGAAATTAATCATTCACGCCACTTTCGGTGCTCTAGTTATCCTTCCATTATGTTCCCACTAAATACTCATACCTTTTCCTTTTATCCTTGGCATCAGGCTATCTTGACTGGCATCTCTGCTGGCATTCTTATGATCCCTTAATCCTAGTTTAAGTCTAGATACTTGGGCAAGTGTCCAAATCTCTTAAACTATAGCTCTGATACCAACTTGTGACACCCACATCCCAGATCACCCGGATTGTCGGTCACTTGTCGGATTTACTCATGAACATATAGAAATAAGAGAAAACATACACAGCGGAAGACTTTAAAACATTATTTATTTATAAAACTTGTCTTAGTACATTATTAAAGAAAGTACAACATAATACTAATTCTAGTCTCTAGATTTGGATGCCAGACAGCCTACTCAAGATACCTCATTTCCTTTCTTACTTGAAACCATACCATTACCTGACACATGTTTAAACACGGGTCAGCTTTACGTTGGTGAGTTCTAGGTTTTAATCAAAATATCTTTGACATATCATCTTTCCTTTTCACGTAAGCTTTATCCAAACATAACATTAATCTTGTACAACTTATATCTTATCGAGGTTCGTAAACCTCTCAAGTGGTCGTCACCACTTATCATTCCCTTTATATAAAGGTCATTCCCCCGTTATATACAACAAAGGAATATAATGGTCCGCGTTCCATTCCATAAGTTGCAAGATATTATGTGGTATTTGGCTATACATGGCAAAACATTCCTTTACAGACCAAAATGGTCAAAACTTTTCATGTCAATGCAATCACTGCCAATGACATACTTTCGTCATCACTTATCTTGGTAAACCAAGACGAGTCTTAAAACATTTCACATATCAAAATCATGATCATTTCCTTTACAAAAACAAGGTGGTTATCCTTCCAGAGTAGTACCTCCAACAGATATGTTCCTAGGAAAGAATGACGGGTCCAGGAGGGATTTATACACCATTCTTTCCTTAAACAGAACATTCCGTTTGTCAGATAACTACATACCGGTGGGAAGGTTACCTTTCATTTTATAACATAAAACATTCCTTGCAACATCATGGATACTAGCTCAAAGATGTAAATCAATGGTATACAGTATCAAAACATTCATAACACATGCATCATGCCCAAAACATTTAAAAACGTTTAAAAGGGGCATCATAGAACTCACCTCTAACTTCCTGCTTGTTTAAATAATCTTTACGTGCTAATATGAGCTGCACAACGACTTTGGATCAGGTCCTAAGTCATTATAACATTACTTAATCATAAGTTTCTAGCTTAAAGGAAATAACCAAGTCATTAGGAACAAGTCAGAACCTTACCTCAGCACTATCTCTTGCGTATTGGGGTCGAAATGATGGAAACCAGACTTCCCTACGTGAATCGAGGCTCAGGGCACGCTTCCCTAGGTTTAGTGTGTGTTTTGTGAGGTGTTGGGACTGTGTGAGATGTTCTAAAATCGACCAACATGTCCAACTATTTATAGGCTGCTCGTCGGGTTCATAGCGGACCGCTATTCTTACACATGTCGGTCCGTTATCCAATGTGGCGGTGTAATTTTGCTTAATGAGCACATAACGAACCATTATGCTTCTCATATCGGTCCGAAATGGATGGATTGCGGCTAGCGGACCGCAACGGATCCCATATCGGTTCTCCACATGTCAATCTTCAGCGATTAGTCACTCGACACGTGTCACCTCCTGAGTGATTCCTTGCTCCCCACATAGCGGACCGCTATCCCCTGAGATATCGGTCCGACATCTGCCTACTTTCTTAAATTTTCACTTTTGGTCCCTGAACTTTGATCCAATTATATTTTATCCTTCTACACTTTAACTTAATGTTATTTTAACCCTTATAATTTAATATATTGTCACCCTAACCCCCTAGGGATTCATCATATGACACTTTAGCCCCTACACTCGTATTTTATTGAAAATTGGGGTGTTACAAAGTACTTGTGAATCCGCTTGAAAGATAAAGAATGAAAAAGAAAAGAGCTGCTGAGAATCCTCCTCTCACATCCTCTTTTAACAAGATGATCAAGCAAATGTTGATTAGGATCCAAATGAGGATCTAACTCCAAGAGAAGAAAGAGAGACCCAAGTTTAAGAGTTCAGAAATGTTGAATCTTATCTACACCAACATCGTCACCACAGCAACAACCACAGATTTTGATGAAAATTGTGTATGCCGGAAGTGGTGATCACAGTGTTTCGTTCGAATCATGAAGATAATTTGATAGCATCAGCCTAGGGGGAGATTTTTGGGTCTATATATGTGAGTCTGACGCCTATCAAATAAATATAAATGTTGGTGTTACCAAATAGATGGGTATTCGGGTCTTGTAACCGTGAACTAGGTTCATGGATTGGGTCTTGGGCCGGCCATTGGGCCGAGATACCTTGTGTTTGCATATGGGCCTTTCTATTATGTATAAATAGATAAATGCGTATCATAATTGTGTTAGACGAATTGAGAGAGTAAGCGGTTTTTTGGCAAATTGTTTTTCATTGTAATTCTCTCTATTCGGCAGAAAATTTTATAGGTATTAAGTTTCGACCCCCCTGATAGGAAAAAAAATCCCGCCCCCATGCGTTTTTCTTCAAGCTTCGCCACTGCTAGGAAAGCCATAACCGATCGAGCATGATCGTGAGCATTGATGATGACTTGTATATGATGATTCAATTACCTTAAAGAAAAGTTTTGTAGATGATAATTTGTACGGATTTGTAGAGAAGCTAGTGAAAAGACAATTCTTGATTAAAAATCAATAAATAGACATAAGGCCAAGGGGGAGTACCCATCAATTTTCACATTTCCACACCCCTCCACGTCAGCTCCAGATCAGATTTTACAGCTTTTCCACATTCTTCACATTTCCACACTGTCACGTTATTTTCTTTTTCTAATTTAATTTAATATTAATTTGTTTTAATAATTTAAAAAGAAAATAATAATAAAAAAAAGAAAACAACATTAATAATAAAAAAAGAAAATAACATTAATAATAAAAAAAGGAAAAATACATTAAAAACTTAATAATAAAAATAGACTTTAATTGTTGCCCGAGTCGAGATGGAGCACCAAATCTTGACGAAGATTGTTGTGTATATCACGGTTGGGTTTATATTGTTCGTTTACACTTTGTTGGGCCTCGCTAACTTCCTTTAATCCAAGTGTCTCTAATTATTTCAATGAGAGTTGCAGCAACCGTTTGGAAAAACAGTGGAACGACACATTCAGATTCGGGAAATGGTGAATTGAGAGAATCCATTTGAGAGTTTGGCTAGAGTGGTGAATTCAACTTTAGTATTTAAGCACAACATGCTTATATTGACCTTAACGATTGTCAATTTGTCGTCACTTCTTTTTTATTTTCCTTTTTTATCTATATAAAGTTTGATTTATATTAGTTGTTTAAATAATCAGAGGAAATGCAAATAAATTTGGAAAGGGAAACTGTTTGTTTAGTTGTTTTATCATTTCTGCTGATTGGTTCTGTGTTTTATTTATAATCTGTTGAGACTAACATCCTTGATTTGTTATTCCAGAACAAGTCCTTCTCAGATGCAATCATTTATGCAGATCTATGGTCAAAGAGCGCGGGTTCCTGGAGCTATCATCATTGACGGTATGTATACATGTCGTATATTGCGTAATTATATCTCTTAGTATGTTTATGGAAGATGTATTCGTGTTGTATAAGTATACCTTAGAGGGGAAGTCCACCTTTTTTTACCACTTTACACTTTTTTCTTTATCTTTGTCTCTTCATATCCCAAGTAGTACAATGGGGCAGACAATCACATCATTTCTTTTCATACTTTCTAAATGGGACCAAAACATGGAAGTGATGAGTGTTCAAAATGAATGGTTAAATATTAAATCAATCCACAAGATGTGTGTGCCTCAACTACATCTACTATTATGATCATGTTAGTTGATTGTGTAAAAGCTAAACAATTCAACTTTTTACTCCTATCCTCACTACGATTAGATCTGGCAGAGAAAGAACAACAGCAGTTGTCAAAGAAAAGCTCGACCAGACAGCAGCCTATTGCGACCAAACGCAGCAGATGCAAGATGGTTTTAGCAAGAAACAACATGTAGCAGATCTGGAGTTCTCGACCAGCAAGAAGGCAGCAGGTAATCCGGTTATGTTCAACTGGTTTAGCAATGTTAAAGCTAGTAAGAAGCAAGGGGAAACGGGTCGTTTTGATTCCACTGAACGAAGCAAGGTTAGCAAGAGAGAAAGTAGCAAGTTTTAGCAGGTCAAAGCAAGAGCAAGAACCTTGATCTGTTGTTCTGATCAGTTTGTTGAGGTAAAAGAAACTACTTTTCTCTTCAAAAATAAATAAATAAAATAAAAATAAAGAATAATAGCTGGTGATAAAGAAGGGAACTCAGGAACAGTGAAAAAGTCGATGGGTAGTTTTATTTTGCAAGCACCGAATTTAACCTCGGCCAACTACGCAGCATGGTCGAGTATGATGAAGATCGTCTTGGCTGCGAATGGTTTGACAGATGCGATTGATAAATAAAAAGGGACCGGAATTGAAGAAAGAAAGAAGTTTATGGCCTTAGGTGTCATCTTCCAAACTCTACCGGAAGATGTAATGCTACAGATGGCCAAGAATTCAGAACTTGAAAATGTTTGGGAAGCGCTAAGAGTTCGTTATCTTGGTGCAGAAAGAACTCAGAAAGCTCGTCTTCAAATGCTAAGAAGCGAGTTAGATGGATTGAAGATGGGTGTGACAGAAAGCATTGATTAATAGCAAAGATGGGTGGAGTACAGTCCAAGTACAAGAATTTGGGAGTAACACTTGAAGAAGAGGTTGTGGTAAGGAAATTCTTGAACTCTATGCCTGATAAATATTTACCTATTGTTTCTTCGATTGAGCAATTCGCCGAAATCGAAACAATGACGTTCGAAGATGTGGTTGGACGTTTTAAGGCATATGAAGAATGAAAAAAGTTCAAGAATGTGACTGAAAGTTCATCCCAAAGTTAACTTTTGTTCACCCAAACTAGAAAGAAAGTTGAAAACTACCGAGGACGTGGTAGTAGTCTTGGAAGAGTTAATGGACGAGGAAGAGGGTATCCAAGATGGAATAATGAACGTGAGAATGATGAAGAGGGTCAAGACCAAAGGAGAAAGAACCCTGAAGAATGGCAAGATAGAAGGAAGAATCTGATGTGCTACAATTGTGATAAGACTGGGCACTATTCAAATGAATGCAAAGCTCCTAGTAAATATAGAGAAAGTAAAGATAAAGTAGAAATGAATTTAACAAAGACAGAAAAGGAAGGTGATTGTGATCCTGCTTTGTTCATGGCAGTTTGTCCGACAAAGAAAGTAAGTTTGAATGAAGAACGTGTTATCCTGGGGATGTTTGAAAAGGATGGAAAAGATGAAGGAATGTGGCACTTAGACAATGGTGCAAGTAACCACATGTCAGGAAAGAAAGAATTCTTCACTACCTTAGATGAACAAATTTCGGGTCATGTAACGTTTGGTGATGGATCCGTGATTGAAATAAAAGGTAAAGGAAGTGTAACTGTGACAAGTAAGAATGGCGAAAAGAAAACGTTTTGTGATGTTTTCTATATGCCTAAGTTGAAGGTCAATCTTAAGAAAGGATATCAAACGAACTCCGATTTAGCTAATTTCAGCTGCGTTGGAACTGTCTCATCGAACTCTACCATCTTAGCTTTTAGTGTTTAGCTTTTAAGGTTTAGATTTTACGTTTGAATTTTAGGGTTTAGCCTTATGGTTTAACCTTAGGGTTTAGATTTTAGGGTCTAGATTTTATGGTTTATGTTTTTTTTTTGTGGGGGTGGAGGGTTTAGGTTTTTGAGGGTGGGTGAGGGTGGGTTTAGGTTTTTGGGGGATGAGGTGGGGGAGTTTAGGTTTTTGGGGGGTGGAGATGGTGGTTTTAGGCCTTTCGGGGTAGGGTTGGAGGGGGGTTTAGGTTTTTGGGGGTGCGGGTGGAGGGAGGTTTAGGTTTTTGGGTCCGGGTTAAGGTTCGATGAGACGGTTCCAATGCCGCTGCAGTGAGCTCAATCGGAGTTCGTTTGACCCACTTCTTAGTATTTTTTAACGAAAAACCACTTCTTAATGAAACCGTCCCCTACATATACATATATATATATATATATATATATATATATATACATATACATATATAGGGGAGGGATCAAGAGAAAACCACAAAGTTAGGCAAAAACCAAGAAAACCACATCATTTCAGGCAATTTTTTTATTTACGTATAGGTATCCAAAAGTAATTTTTTTGATTTACGTATACGTAACCACAATTTTTTTGTTTTATGTTTACGTATACGTAACACTATGTGTAAAAATGTTTTTTGGTAAAAATGTTTAATATTACATTGATAATCTTATAAATAAATAAAAATAAAATAAAACAAAAAATAAATATTATTATATGATTGGGTAAAATTGGTTTTTTAGTGGTTTTCGCAGTTTTCGCCTAACTTGTGGTTTTCTCTGGAACCCTCCCCTACATATATATATATATATATGGGAAATATCATAAGAAAACTCATTGTTTATAAGAAAACCAAAAAACTATTTATTAAAAGTAAAAAAAATAATAAAAAAATTATAACTCAAAATATAAATCAAAAACTAAAAAACCGCTTCGGAGACCTTGTTCCCTACGTCGTCCTCTTTCAAAAAAAAATCAGTGCCCTACTACATATGTGTTGTAGGGTTAGCTTTTGGGTTTAGTTTTTTGTGTTTAGTTTTTTTGGTTTAGTTTTTTTGGTTTAGTTTAGCTTTTAGGTTAGGTTTTTGGGGTGGGTGGGGGGTTTAGGTTTTTGGGTGGGGGTGGGGTGGGGGGTTTAGGTTTTTGGGTGGGGGTGGGGTGAGGGGTTTAGGTTTTTGGGTGGGGGTGGGGTTTTGGGTGTACTAAAAATATGCAGCACCTTTAATTAGGAGGTTTTTGCTTTTCTTATGAAAATGAGTTTTCTAGTGAATTCACCCATATATATATATATATATAATATATATCATATATATATATATTCTCTCTATTTTTTTTATTTTCTTGTTTAAATTGTGATATTGTTCAACAAACATTAGAAAATACACACATGAAAATTTCATTAGTCAACATAAGAGAAATAACGTATAAATATTAATTTCTTAAAGATAAAGAATATAAACAACAATATTAACATTAGTTGATATCCTAATGTTAATGAACAATAATTTAAAATATATTATGTCTTAATATTTAGTTTTTTTATAATTATATAATTATTCAGATAATATATTAAGAGATTATGTAACTTTTATTTTTTTCAACTAAAAACACCGAATTATTAAAACCATTTTATAAA
Source organism: Smallanthus sonchifolius (assembly GCA_023525975.1). Taxonomy (NCBI): domain Eukaryota; kingdom Viridiplantae; phylum Streptophyta; class Magnoliopsida; order Asterales; family Asteraceae; genus Smallanthus; species Smallanthus sonchifolius. Next base: position 17,458,724 of record CM042028.1, on the reverse strand, counting down.
CCATCCTAACTATTTATCTTCTTTTGTTTACATCAAATAGAAGAAAAACAAACTGAATCATAAATATGATATTAAAAAAAATCAACTTATTTTTGTGTCAGATTTAGTATAAACAAACGTGTTATAAATTGGTGACATGTAAACTAGTTTTAATAGTTTAACACTTTTAGCAAAAATCTTAAATAAATATATAATATTTTTTAATATATTCATATACTAATATTTCTATTTACCCCAACTTTAAAAAGGTTCTTTAAAGTTGAAACTAAGAATATTTCCCAGTAATTTTGGCACAACTTGAAATAGGACCTGAATATTGAACGAACATAATCGGGTTTTGAATTAACCAATCTACAAATAATACTCATATTTACAGATAAATATTAAATGCGTCGTCCTAAAATCCGACATCATGTGTCTGAAATTTGATATCTTTGATATGAAGTATATAGATTATATTTGGATTCAACAACTCAACATGTAAACCCAAAACTACTCAACCCATCAACATATATAAATTTTTTGAATAATTCATGTGGCTTTTATAAATTTTGGATTTTGTTCCTAAATATGAAAAAGTACACAGATAATTCAATCTTTTGCACAAATGTAACACGTTTAGTCCTTAACTTGGATGGGGTTAAAACTTTCTGTTAAGTGTGTGTGAAATGACAAAAATACCCCCATCACTTTCATTAATAAAACCCTAGTTACAAACCACTTAATCACCATCAGCACACCATGCTCCTACAACCACCCCTTGCAACCACTGTCGGCAACCACCGCCTGCAAAATTCCACCAGTACTATCCTCTTAAAATGGAACAACAGCAACAAAATTCCAGCTCATTTTCCGGCAAACACCGTCATCTATTTCCTCTCTCTGTCTCTGGATCTCTCCATCATTGCAGAAATCTCAATTCAAAGGGGTGCACTATTTAATGGAATACCCTTAAAACCACTGTTACCATCGCCACCATTGTCTCTACCGAAGCCAAACCACTGAAACCACTGTCGCAGCCGCCAAATCCGAGCCATCGTCCCTACGGAAGCTAGATCGCCAACCATCTGTTGCAGATCTAGGAAAATCGTTGCGTACCATCGTCCCTGTCGAATCCCGCCCCCACAGCGTCAACCGACCATCGTCTCTCTCTCTCTCTCTCTCTCTCTACAGATCTGAGCAAACCGCGAGCCATCATCTCTCTCTCTAAGTCGGGCCAAACAACTTGAATCCGCAAACTCATCATCTCCCTCTCTCTCTCTCTCTCGCTATCTCTCTCTTCTGCAAGATCCAATCAAATCGATTCGTATGGTTGCAGAAAAGTGGTGGGTGGTGAGGGGTTGCGCCAGATCTGAGCAAAAATTATCCCCTAATGGCCTAATGTTAAAACGATTCAAAACCAAAATTAAAAAAATATTTAATTTGGTAAAGAGTAATTTATATAAATGATTTTTTTGAATTTTTATTTTTTTAATATAGGGGTATTTTGATCATTTTAAAATTATTTAACATAATAGTTAACCCCCTCTAAGTTGAGCACCAAACGTGTTACATGTGTGCAAAAGTTTGGACTATCTGTGTACTTTTTCATACTTAGGGACCAAATCCAAAATTTATAAAAACCACAAGAACCATCCGTGTACTTTGCACAAGGACCATCCGTGAAAAGCAATTTTTTATACCTAAACTAAATACCACATAGCCTTGCATTTGTAAGGATTTGAACTTAAACCACTATTGTGGTCGACAAACACCATACCACTAGGTCATGGGTATCAACATATATAATTAACACTGTAAAACATTTCATAAACAATAATTAATTTTCTTAAAACAACTAAATTCAGTTACGGCGTGTTATACCCTCACCGTATGGTGCGGTGAGAGTGAGTTGGAAACAGTGGGCTGGTGAAGCAACATCGGCACCTCCTACGGTGCAACACTATGTGCAATTGTATTGTAAAGCTTCACCGTATTTTATGTCATTTTGTGAAGAAATCAAGAAGATACGATAATTTAAGGGTGATTTCACAGTGGTGATGCAGCTACACCACCCCCTTCTAAAGTGATGTGCTACAAGGTAAATATGGTAGGGGTAAAACACGTCACACACTCATATTATTTAGTACGAGGTATGAAACGATGATTAAACTTCGCTTGCCTTAGAAAAAATAAGAGTAAATTACTGTTTGAGTCCTTGACGTTTGACCATTTTAACTATTTGAGTCCCTTATATTTAAATCTGTCTCTTTTAACCCTGACGTTTCATTTTTGCTTCTGTTTAAGTCCAAATGGCTAACGTCGTTAGATTTAACAGTTAACTTTTTTTTCTAAAAGGATCAAAGTACCCTCAGGAACTCAAATGGTTAAAAACGCTATATATACTCTCTACCTTCTCTCTTCTCCCCCACCACCACCACCACCCCCCCCCCACCAAACAGAGACAACATAAAAACACACATTTTATCAAATCAAAATCACATACATACTCGAAAACTTCTTTCTAGAGAGAGAAAGAGATGGACTTCCTAGTCGGAACCCTAAGTAGCCGTCGGAGAGACGATCCGGCCTGAAACCACCGTGAACCACCCTCCTCATCCACCAAATGTAAATCGATTTGGGAACCGTTCATAAAACAAATAAAACTTCTGTGTTCCAATATCACTAGCACCACCCTCTGATTTCATTTTAGAAACGTAAATCGATTTGGGATTGGGGTTGAGGGAGGGGGATCTGATTCGCGTCTAGCTCTATTATGGAAATCTGAAATCGCTACCTACCGCCATAGCCACAACTACTAACCTGCAAATCGGTGACAATCGCTGGAGATGTAGATCGGTGGTCGGAATATCTCCACCTGGTCGGAACAATCGTCGGAGACGCAGGTTATCGTTTCTCAGATGGTCGGAATATCTCCACCTGGCCGGAGAAGATGGCTAGTTTTTTTGTGGCGCTCTTGACCAGGACCTGCAATTAGTTGACGAACCTACCAGTTCAGACAAACATTCAAAGTGTATTGACATTGCTGATCAGGCTAGCAAGATAGCTTAACTGCTCCAGGCTACTGCTGTATCTTACTTGTGAGTTTTCTGTTTGAATTTTGACTTTTGATGTCTCAAATCGTTGTTAGGGTTAAGGCTCTACACACATTTTGTAGAATTAACTACACATTGCTACTAATTAAAAGCTAATCTTAGCATGCAGATAAGGATTTGATTTTAACATCAAGAGTAAATTACTATTTGGCGGTGGTGGTGGTGGAGGTGGTGGTGGTTGGTCTATATAATATTTTTAACCATTTGAGTCCCTAAGGGTATTTTGGTCATTTTAGAAAAAAATAACTTTTAAATCTAACGACGTTAGCCATTTGAACTCAAACAGAAGCAAAAATAAAACGTCATGATTAAAAGAGACGAATTTAAACATAAGTGACTCAAATAATTAAAATGCTCAAACGATCAAATAGTAATTTACTCAAAAATTAAAAATAAACGACGATTAATTCGACACCATCAACATCACACACACACCTATTTGTGCCGCCTATACTTTGTGGGACCCATGCTCACGGGATTCATAAATTTTCGTTCTCATATCACCCAACTACCCTTTCACCCTCCTTATTAAATCTTATTTTGACATTTTGTACTAGATTAATGTTCCAGAATAAACATGAAAATATCTATTTTTATATTATTAATTTATTATAAGTTAAATAATGTCTCACAAATCTATATATTTATAGTGACGAGATGTATGAAATTGTAATCTATTTTTTATTTTTATAGAAAACTTAACCGTAACCAAGTTTTTAAAGTTTCGTTAAAATTATTCAAACTTTTTTCATTAATAAAACACTCAACATTTAATATGTGTTTTCTATGTTGTAATTTTTTTTACAAATACTAAAATTTAAAAAAAAAACGGCCTATTTTAAAAAACAAAACGAAACATATACACAAAAGTTATGTATGTGAATAAAATATGTGAAAATAAATAAATAAAAAGTAATAAGATAATATTTTAAAGTAATAAGATACAGAAAAATGATCACAACCCATCCCACATTCTTCTTCCCATCTCCAAAGTTTAAAAAAAAATAAATAATCATTTCATCTTATTCCGCATCCCCATCACCATACTCTAAAATTTATAGAAAATGAGAGTAGTCCTTCATATTTGTGGGTTTACTCTTATCCCCATCTCCAAATAAAGATAGTGAATGGATATAGGAGGTTTAAAGAAAATATATAAAATTTAAAATTAATGAAGATTTTATAGGAATAGAGATGGATTGATTCCTGTTAGTGCTCTTATACCTTTAGAAGATTTGATGATAACAAAAATAAGGAAACGTGTAAATTTATTCACGTATTACATTTTAAAAGTAAAAAATTATACATGCTTATTAGCTTATAAATATATTTAAAAGTAGTAATTTTACTGTTTTATTTTGTTTTTTAATACTCGGTTGTCTTTACACTTGGTGCAAGCTTTCTTTTGGTACCTCATCGATTGATGTGTCCTTACAACGGGTAAATTTCACTTTCTCATCTACATAAAAAAAAACACGTTGCTTCAAACCCTTTACCTTGTCACATTTTGATGCCTTTGACGATCGAGAAATGAATTCGACTTTAATGGCAAACCTATTTGTACACACAAGATTGCAGATGAAATAAAGACTTTGGGATTTCTATATATTATAAGGCTGATGGTTGTGGGGCTTTATTGAGAGTGGATTCATCCTCTAATATCACGTCATGTGGCGCTGACTGGATGCTGACTAAGCAGTGGATAAAGCCTCTGCTGAAGCACTTGAGGGTGTTGTGGTGCAGGTGAGCGGGGGCTTTATCGAATTAATTTTTTGTTTAATTATTTATTCATTTCAAATTTAAAAACTAATATTACATAATATAAATAGAAATATTAACATAAATAGAAAATAATAATAAAAGATAAAAAAAAAGAAATACATAGAAAATAAAATACTAAATTATTCCATAGGGTTTTAATTTTGTTCCATTTCTTTTCGAATACGCTCCTTTTGTTTTTCATATATCGCTAGCGGACTTTTGTTTTTCATAAAACTGAAATTTTTTATTTTTTTTTTCTGAATTGAAAAACTAATATTACTAAATTTTTTTCTAAAACTGGATAAAGCTAATATTACTAAATTTTTACTAAATATTACTAATATTCTAAAACTAATATTACTAAATTTTTTTCTGATTTTAAAAACTAATATTACTAAAACTGGATAAAGCCCGCTAGCCCACCCACGCCCCTCAATAAAGCCCCTGCTCGCTTGACACCCTTGCGGTGTTCGCCACCACGGTGGCTCTCGCCCACCCTTAACGCCCCTCAATAACTTGCCACAACCGATAGTCTAACCGTGAGAATATATGTACCATGGATTGACGTAATCTGTGTAATTTTAATTTCATTATTTTAAAAGATCTTGTAGATATGAAAATATTAAAATCTAATATATAATAATAACTTTAATCTATAACGGTGCTACAAAACAAAAGGTAAACAAACCATTATTGATATATTCCTTTTAATTTAACAATTACGGGGCGAAAAACTGACTACCGATTTACTTATATCATAACTGACACGTGTCCCCTGCTGCTGGATATTACCGATGATAGACAGTGACGAATCCGTTGGCGCAAACGCCAAACAGAACTTCCCACGTGAATCCATCGGAATCAGATAAGTCTCCGGTGCTAACTGGAACGTCTTACCACCGGCAAAATTAAACGACACCGTAGGCACCGCCACATTCTTGCGCGACGACGATAAATCGAAACACGTATCGAACAGCGAAAATCCGGTGGTAGGCTTTAAGTTCCTCGCTTGCTTAACGAACGCGTCCCGTAGCGAGTTGTAAGCCTGAGTTTGCAACCGAGTCACGGCGGTGCCGGAGTCCACGATAGCGCCGCCTCTTCCGCTGTCGTCGACTGTGAAAATTGACGGCGGGATGGATAACGGCCGTCCGGCGACGGATATTCCGGTCAAACCGACGTATAAGTAAGTCCGAATCCTAGGGTTTCGTAGCAGCGGTGCGGTGACAGAGTTCGCCGGAGCGGCGGAGTTAAACTCCAACGTGGACGCCGTTCTCGAATCGCGGTGAACGAGGCAATACGAAAACGACGTCGCTTTTATTTGCGACGGTAGCGATAAAGAACCGCCGCCGAGTGCGAGAAGCCCGGCGGCGCCGACGAATAGTCCTTCGTTATCGTGGCCGCATCCCAAGGCTACTTTTGGTACGGATCCTGATCTCCCAAACGACACCGTTTCGGTGACGAAATTGCCGACGGTGAATGATCCGTCACCGTATGATACCTGGTACAGACACATGTTGTTGTGACAAGCTGTGATGTCGAGTGACGCGCATTGCTGAGAGGTGCATGGTAACGCGCTGTATGAACTTGACGCGGACGGGTTGTAAATCGGGTCGGTTTGTTGGTAGCAGTCTTCACACGGTTGACATTGGAGCCAGTTTATATCGCTTCCGGTGTCGACTACCATGTAGTATGATTGCGCCGGTGTACCCAATCCGACTCTAGCAAAGTACTCCCCGCTTCCCTGAGTTATACCTGTTAACGATATATATTAGATAGAATATATTAGTTATGATGATATAAAATATATAAGTTAAGATTTGTTATGTCGCTAAGATTAATAATATTTTAGTTATCATTAGATAACATATATTAGTTAGAATTTATTATGTATATTAAAGTTACTAAATATTAATTATGACAAGATAAATATATTAATAATGATTGTGTTACATAAATAAGATTTATTACTAAAGTTAATAATATATTAGTTATGATAAGAAAAAAAATATTGTATTAGTTAAGATTTGTCATGTAAAGATTTGTCATGTAGGTAAGAATTATTAGTGAAGGTAAATAATTTTTAGTTATGCCACTGCGGTGGTGGCACAATAGTAAGAGAAACTTTAAAAACATCAAGGTTTCGGGTTTAAGTTCCAGAGAGCTCAAAATTTGCCTTTCAAAAAAATAATAATAATTTTTAGTTATCATAAGTAAAATATATTACTTACCTATTATCTAATAGTTTAGGTATTTATCTTTTATAAAAGTTATAAAAGTTGTGTGAGTTTAAAACTTTACACTTATAATTTATGTATAAAAATTTGTTTAAAAAAAAGTAAATATATTACTTAGAATTTGTTATTTAGATTAAATTTATTACATATTGGTTATGATCCAATAAATATATTGGTTACGGTTTGTTAGATAGGTAAGACTTATTACCAGATAAAGATAAAATATTAAAAGAGGTAATTTTATATTATTTATTATTAGATAAAATATATTAGTTATGATTTGTTTCGTAAATATTTATTAATGAGATAATAATATATTAGTTATCATCAAATAAAATATATTTTTAGTTATGATTCGTTAAGTAGATAAGATTTATTACCGGATGTAACCGGAGAAGATAAATCCTCCGGTTTAAGCATCGAATTCGTCTCCACAACCGGTTTCATCTCGGACTTGTTGGTCCCAGCGATTGCGAACTCGAGCTTTGTATTGAGGGCGGTGACTCGGTGCGAGTCACGGTCGAGTCGGGCGAGGGTTAACGATTCGTAATCATGGTGGTGTTGGTTGTGGTGGATGGAGGATCTAGGGTGGAGGGTGAAAGACAAGGAAGAAGAAGATAGGGTTTCAGGTTGGGTTTTTTCAGCTTGTTCTGGGAATGAATTGGGGTTTAGGAGGTCCAGGGTCTTCTGTACGGCGGCGGCCACATCTAGGGTGGCGGTGGTGGCGGCGACGGTGGCGGTGGAGAGAGAGAGTGTGAGTAGAGAGAGAAAGAGAAGGAGGTGTGAAGAAGCCATATTTGGTTGTGGGTGTGAGGGAAGTGAGAAAGAAGAGATTTTAAGCAGAAAAAGAGGTGTTAGTGATGTCACAGTCTCCTGGTATGGACAAAATCTTGTTGGGGAAATGTTTGAATTTTTTATTATTTTATAAAAACAACTACTTTTTAAGTTTATTTATAAAGGTTGCGTACTTGTTTTTACTTTTGCTTAATGTTAATTAATTTTTAAGTATATAAGAGTTGGTGAGTTATAATTTTGTTATTATGTTATTTGATTATAAAGAGAACAACATTATTTATTTGAATATTTGATTTGGTTACTAAAGTTTAAAGATCACCTATAAAATTATGGATTATTGAATTTTAATAATTTTAATTTTTATCGGTTGCTAATAATAATTATAACTGAGAATATTCTTATCATTCGTCTATATTTTCAAACTATTTTCTTACATTGGACCCCTGTTAAAAAACTTAACGCCATTAGATTTTATATGACGTGGACATCTGCAAAACGCCGGAAACTCGAGCCTAGCCGGAACCCTAGCCACCGCCTTCGCCGGAGGGGTGGTCTGCAAACCTTAGTCTGTCACCGTCTTCACCGTTAAACACCACCGTTGTCTCCGTTTGGACTTGACGAAAAAACGAGACCCGTTAAACACCATTATAACCAATGTCAAAACCTACCACGAGACCACTGCTAGCTTGGCTCGACTTTCCGACGGTTTGCAGATGTCCATGTCATATAAAATAACGGCGTTAAGTTTTTTTAACGAGGGATCCAATGTAAGAAAATAGTTTGAAAGTAGAGACTGATGGTAAGAATATTATCAGTTGAGATTATTATTGACCAATTGATAAAATGTGGGATTATTAAAATCCAATTTCCCTAAAAATATTTACTTTGTTTAAAACAAATTAAGAAGTTAGAGAGACTACATACAAAAGACATGGTTGATGGCGTACTCGTCTAGTTTTTTTTAACAACTAACACCTAGATTACCTAGGATAGAATGGATAAGACTTAGATAATTCATAATAATCTGTCACCTCTAAGACTCAAACCCACAACCTTTGGTTGGGGTTAGATCACCATTCTAACTTCTACTTATTTACCACTACACCCAACATCCGACTCATGCGTATTGTTCTAGTAGCACATGGTGTTATCCCTATTAAAGTGAGAGAGTTCAAGTTCTACAATTGAGCAATAGATGGATTTTACGATTAGATTTTAGGGTGTGTTTCACGTTAAAAAAGTTTAAATATACTTGCAAAATTTTTTTTATAATAGTAACTTTTTTATTATTATAAAAAACTAATATATTATTTTATAAATAACAGATAAAATGTTCAACCACACTATTAGTATATTAAAACATAAGAAGAATATATATAAATTACAACTCAAGTTTTCTTTCTATTCCCTTAAAGTCACTAGCACTTTTACAAGATACTATAATTTTTTAATTTTTTTATAAATATTAATTTCTTTTAATTTTAGATGACTTAAATACAATATATATGAATCTTTGTTACTATTTAATGATAGTTTTTATTCAATTTAATTTAAATTGAATAATTATAAAACTTGGTTCTTATTTAGTGATTTTTTTCTTAAGTATGACTTTCTACTTCAAGTTAGAATTATAAAAAATAATAATCACTAAATAGTAATAAATCTATATCTATACTATCTAATAAATAAATTTTTTTGTGAGACACTTGTCACTACCCTGTACATCCTCAGTTTTTTTCACACCTCTTTCCTGTTAAATATACAAATTTATTTAATTATTTTAATATTTTTTTTGTTTCTTACCACTCTCTCATATTAAATAATAATGATTTTTATATTTATTTTTAGAAAATGTTTTTTATTTTAAAAAAATAGGTTTGGTATTAAAACATTTTTATAAATTGAACATTTCTTTCATTCTTTTTATAAAATAATTTTAAAAAATAATTATATAACGTTTATCGAATTTGTATTAAAAAACTATGTAATATGTCATAAATATGTAAATATTTATTACTAAGTACATACCATTGCATTTATTCAACTGTAAGACCTCAAAACCGGGAACCTTACTTGTTGGCTCAAACGCAAGCTACGTAGTCATAGACGTCAAACTAAACACAATTCATTGCAGCGGAAATCAAATAGTCAACAAAGGTCAACGACCCGACCCAAATCATAATTCAAATCAAGTACTAATATCAAAATGTCTCAACGAAACAACTAAAAAGAATAATGTCATCACGAACGTCCACCATAACCAAATGCCATCCAGAAGCAGCCAGCTCACATCTTCTCTTTACCTGAAATACATGCTTAAAATTCAGCTACGCTGAGTGAGTTCCATAGTAGTTCTTTAGGGAATATTGAATCCCAAAACATTATAAAATAGTTTCCATCTCAAAGGTTTATTCATAGTACTTTCTCAACAGTTCAAAAAGATATATTTTATCGACAAACAATTATATCATATTGTCTGGTCCGAAGACACAAGCAAACACGATCTCCCGCCCGACTTACGTTAGACACAAAATCCCGTTGACTAACGTCAACACAATATCAAGCTTACGCTCGATCTCCCGCCTGACTAATGCCAGACTCAATACCCCGTTTACTAACGTCAACACAACATCAAGCTTACGCTCGATCTCCCGCCACAACGTTTAAGTACGTGACACAAACTCATACACACATGCAAGCATAAAGATTATTTAAAAGTATATATTTCTTTACCAAAAACGTCGTCTATGCATGCAACTTACTAAAAACACGTTTTACATGTATTCCTGCCAAAAACAATAAAATATTTAAAGGTGGGCGATAGAAACTCACCTTTGCTCGACACACCTCGTTCTCTAGAATTTACTAACTCCCCGTGCCTTTCGACCTCGCACCTATAATATACACAATACACGAGTCAATATATGATCCGATGCTAAACCTCAGCCTACTCGACCGAGCTCGACCCCCACACTCTAGCCGACGCTCACTCGGGCTTGGCCCGTCTCGAAGCTTTTACAAAACTTTCCCTAAGGTCTCGGTAGTTATACTTAAACCCCCATCTAATTATTTATACTAACGATAACGTACTTCACCCGTCGAATCTTCTATACCCGCGGAAAATTATGTAAAATGATTACAAACCCGTCCTCTAAACAAGAAACCGGGATGTTTCAAGTCTTTCCCCCTAAAAGAGGTTTCGTCCTCAAAACCTGCGTCATGTGGAAATAAATGCGGGTAGCGTTCACGCATTTCTGCTTCTGGCTCCCAAGTAGCCTATGACCCTTTACGATGCTTCCACTGCACCTTAACAATCGGGATTACTTTCCTTCTCAATCTCTTTTCCTTTCTATCCAGTATAGCCATTGGTTCCTCTACATAATTTAGCTTATCATCTATCACAATGTCGTCTAGCAGAACGTGATCTGTAGCATCATCCAAACACTTCCGTAAATGGGACACACGAAAAGTTGGGTGTATCCCTGCCAGTTCGTCTGGCAACAACAGTCGGTAGGCGACACTACCAACACGCTCCTCAATCATAAACAGTCCGATATACCTAGGACTAAGCTTTCAGCGTTTCTGGAAACGAATGATGCCCTTCCAGGTCGACACCTTAAGCATCACATAATCCCCTATATTAAACTCTATAGGTCGCCGTCTCTTATCAGCATAAGACTTTTCTCGATCCTGAGCGGCTTTCATTCTCAGCTTTACCATCTCAAACTTCTCAGAAGTTGCTTTCACCACGTCTAAACTTCCTAATTCTTTATGTCCGATCTCTCCCTAGCACACTAGGGTCTTACATCTTTTCCCATAAAGCATCTCGTATGGCGGCATTCCAATGGTCGTATGATAACTATTGTTATAAGAAAATTCTGCCAATGGTAAGTGACTATCCCATGCACCACCAAAATCTATCACACACGCACGAAGCATGTCCTCCAATGTCTGTATTGTCCGCTCAAACTGTCCATCAGTTTGAGGGTGATACGCTGTGCTAATATGTAATCTCATTCCCATAGCCTCTTTAAATCTCTTCCAAAACTTTGACGTAAACCTCGTATCTCGGTCAGATACAATATAAATCGACACTCCATGCCGTGCAACAATCTCATTCACGAACACCTCAGATAACCTCTCAGAAGAGAAGGTCTCTCTAATCGGTAAAAATGAGCGCTTTTCGTTAACCGATCTACTACTACCCAAATAGTATCGTGCCCCTTTACCGTCATAGGCAACTTTGTAATAAAATCCATAGTAATGTGCTCCCATTTCCACTTTGGTATCTCTAACGGTTGGATTTTACCATAAGGCTTCTGGTGCTCTGCCTTAACCTGCAGGCACATCAAACACTTGCTCACGTACTGGATCACATCATGCTTCATCCCTGGCCACCAATAGTTACCCTTCATGTCCTGGTACATCTTTGTCGTACCCATGTGAATCGAGTACCTTGACTTGTGTGCTTCGTCGAGCACTTGTTCTCTGAACCGACCAAACTTTGGTATCCAAATGCGGTCACCCTTGACCCACACCCCGTGGCTGTTCTCAGTCAGTAACTGTAAGGCCCCAAACCCGGGAGGCCTCACTCGTTGGATTTACTCATTCACAAACAGTTCTTAAACATTAATATCAAATAACGCAGCGGAATCATTCATTCAACATAACTAATAACATGTTCATACATGCGGAAGCATACATTGTAAATTACATAAACTTAACATAAACAACTCATAACGGGATGCCAGTCTTCATGATCGGCCGGGTAACTCTTCTCGCTTGCCAAGCATCACCGTCCATCGTCCATACCTGCCTTAACCTGAATGTGCATACTAAAAAGTCAGCTACGCTGGTGAGTTCTAGCATTTCATAAAAACTTTAACATCAACATTTGCCAAAAACATATCATTCATTCATTTAGTAAAACCTTTCACAAAAGCATGTAATAATAACATCTTTAAAAAGGTTTCGTACCCATATCATCATCAACATCATAATCATAATCACCGTTAAACGGATCGTTCATTAAAACCTTTAACATTCATTTAAGTCATACATTATTATCTTAATTCTGTATCGTTACGCGTCTTTGCGTCCCTGAAGGAACCTTTGGTGTTGTGGGAAACCGTTACGTATCGCCGTCATAGCCACAACCATACACTACGTGGGGTCAACCGTTACGTATCGCCGTCATTGCCCAACACGCATCTTTCCTTTGGAAATCAACCGTTACGTATCGCCGTCATTAATTTCCCATTACCATTCACTTAGGATGATCGTCATCACCCGAGTAACCGTCGTTACTCCCTTACCAGTTGTACAACATCAAAACCATTGACATGCCACAGAGACAATGCCCCTGTTGTTCTTGTGGCAACTATGGCTCGCTGTCCATAATCTACCACAAGGCTGGGAATCTCATTTCCCAGACTTCATTCGTCAATTCCATTCATTCGACAGATTAGATTTGTAATGACTTCTTTAAAACCTTTACCTCTTTCTCTTCTCATTAAACATTTCCTCATTTAGACCGTTCATAAACATTCGTAAACCTTTTTGGCAAAAACACTTCATAACCTTTCCTTTCGTAAACCTCGTTTCGTTAAAACATCATTTCGTTAAAACATCATTTCGTTAAAACATCATTTCGTAAGTATGCACACCAGCCCAAAACATTTAACAAAACCTTTAAAAGAGGGCTCTAGAACTCACCTGATACGCTAATATGGGTTGTCCTAAACGAAGGTCCAACAACGTCACTTCCGATCTGAATTGATTAGTTAAATACACATCAGACCAATCCCGACTCTAACGGTTTAACCATTCTAACATACTGACTTTACTTAACTAGTTCTGATGTCTGCGCACTTAGCAAGTACGCAGACCCTGCTGCCTGCGCACTTAGCAAGTGCGCAGACCATGCTTCCTGCGCACTTAGCAAGTGCGCAGGTCCTTCCTCCTGTGCACTTAGCAAGTGCGCAGGACCCTCCTCCTGCGCACTTAGCAAGTGCGCAAGACCTGCTCCGTGCGCACTTAGCAAGTTCGCACGACCTGTTCTTCGCGAAAAACCCTAACTTTCGCATTCGGGTCTGATCGTGTCAAGATCCCGAACCTGTTGCATTCAAAACGTTTGTTTTCCGTTAAGGAACTCAAATCCTTGATTACCTTTCAGTTTCATCCGTTCAAACCTTACATTTTCACCCAAAACCCGAAAAACCCAAAAACGAACTAAAACTCAGATTTAGGTCGGATCGTTACCTGAATCGAGTTTCTGATCCGGAGGTTCTTCTCACGAGTTATGGAGTAACACTTTGCTGAAGTCTCGGGTCGATCCGCCAACTTTCTCTCTCTACGGTTTCTCTCTCTAAAAGTTGCAAATGAGAGAAAGAGGGGTGGCATAGGTTATTTATAGCCCGCTGACCCATCCGCCCCGACCCGCCATGCCTCGTTCGTTTATTCCATTATTATAACTGTCGTTTTATTTTTGGGATGTTACAAGTCTACCCCCCTTACAATAGGTTTCGTCCCCGAAACCTATCATAAGTCAAATAGATGAGGGTACGACTCCCTCATTTCCTTCTCCGTTTCCCAAGTGGCTTCCGATCCCTTTCGATGCTTCCATTGGACTTTACCCAATTGGATAACTTTATTACGTAAACGTTTCTCCTTCCGATCAATGATGGCCACGGGTTCTTCGATGTAATTAAGGCTGTTGTCAACCTCGATGTCAGTAAGTGGTACGTGAGCCGATTCATCCGCCAAACACTTTGGCAAGTGTGATACATGGAAAGTAGGATGAATCCCACTTAACTCATCAGGCAACTCCAACCGATAAGCGACTTCCCCAACCCGTGCCATTATCTTGAATGGTCCGACAAACCTCGGACTTAACTTTCCTCTCTTTCTGAATCGTATGATTCCCTTCCATGGTGACACTTTCAGCATTACTCTGTCACCAATATCAAACTCAATAGGCCTTCGTCGTTTATCCGCATAGGATTTCTGACGATCTTGTGCGGCCTTCATTCGCGCTTTGATCTGATCAAACCTTTCCGACGTCTCTCTTACGACTTCGAGACTTCCTAATTCCTTCTGTCCAATCTCACCCCAACAAACCGGGGCCCTACATCTTCTCCCATACAACATTTCGTAAGGCGGCATGCCTATCGTCATGTGATGAGTATTGTTGTAGGAGAATTCAGCTAACGGCAGATGGCTGTCCCAACTGCCACCGAAGTCGATAATACAAGCACGGAGCATATCCTCCAATGTCTGAATGGTCCTTTCGGACTGACCATCCGTTTGCGGGTGGAATGCTGTGCTGATATTAAGCCTCGTGCCCATCGCGTCGTAAAATCTTTTCCAGAACTTCGATGTGAATCGTGTGTCCCGGTCAGATACGATCGTCAATGGCATCCCATGCCGTGCTATTATTTCATTAATAAACACTTTCGCTAACCTCTCTGACGAGAACGTCTCGCGGATAGGCAGGAAATGAGCACTCTTCGTTAATCGGTCCACAATTACCCAAATGGTGTCATGACCCTTAGCTGTGCGAGGTAGCTTAGTTATGAAGTCCATGGTAATGTGTTCCCACTTCCACTCCGGTATATCAAGTGGTTGAATCTTTCCATACGGTTTCTGGTGCTCGGCCTTTACTTACGAGCAAGTCAAGCACTTGCTTACATACTTCGTCACATCACTTTTCATTCCAGGCCACCAGTATTCCTTTCTCAGATCTTGGTACATTTTATTGGTACCGGGATGGATAGAGTAACGAGACTTATGCGCCTCATCCAAGATTTTGGTTCTAAGCTCGCCACCCATAGGTATCCATACCCGTCCAAAACGTGTCCTAACACCAAGGGTGTTATATTCCAACTTGTCTTGTTGGCCAACCATCATTTCCTTCTTTATGTTTTCCTCCTTAAGTGCCTCGTCTTGAGCCTTTTCAATTTCCCTCATCACATCTGATGTTACCACTAACTGGCAAGCTTTCACTCTAATAGGAGTAGGCACATCCTTTCGGCTTAAGAGCGTCAGCCACCACGTTTGCTTTTCCAGGATGGTATATTATTTCACAGTCATAGTCCTTCAACAGTTCCAACCATCGCCTCTGCCTCATATTAAGTTCCTTTTTTTCGAAGAAGTACTTCAAACTTTTGTGGTCTGAGTAAATAGTAAACTTCACCCCGTAAAGGTAGTGCCTCCAGATTTTCAATGCGAACACGACAGTATACCACTAAGTCTTCATTGCCCTCGGGAAGGGCCAAGACTGGAGCTTGGGTTAACCTCTTCTTCAATTCCTTAAACGCCTCATCTTGGGTCGAACCCCATTCATACTTAACCTCTTTCCGAGTCAACTTTGTCAACGGCGAAGCTATTTTTGAGAAATCCTGGATGAATCTCCGATAGTAGCCTGCCAATCCCAAGAAACTGTGGATTTCAGTTGGCGTCTTAGGAATATTCCATTCCTTTACCGTCACTGTCTTTGCTGGGTCAACCATAATGCCGTTCGGGTTAATGACGTGACGTAGGAATTGGACTTCCCTAAGCCAGAACGCGCATTTGGAGAACTTAGCATACAACTTTTCTTTCTTCAGAGCCTCCAACACCTCCTTTAAGTGACATGCGTGATCACCCTCATTCTTGGAGTAGATGAGGATATCATCGATGAACACAATTACCGATCGATCCAACATTGGTCGACAAACCCTATTCATCAAATCCATGAACGCTGCGGGGGCGTTCGTCAATCCAAAAGACATCACGCGGAACTCGAAATGTCCATAACGTGTGCGAAATGCAGTTTTCAGTATATCTTCTTCCCTCACCTTCAACTGATGATACCCGGACCGAAGGTCGATTTTCGAGAACCAACTTGCGCCTTGCAATTGATCGAACAGGTCGTCGATTCTTGGTAACGGGTACTTGTTCTTTACGGTACGCTTGTTCAACTCGCGATAATCAATACACATTCTCATCGAACCGTCTTTCTTCTTCACAAACAACACCGGAGCACCCCAAGGCGAGATGCTCGGTTGGATAAATCCTTTCTCAAGTAACTCGTCTAGTTGTACCATAAGTTCTTTCATTTCCACTGGTGCTAGTCGATATGGAGCCTTAGCCACGGGCTGGGCATCTGGTACTAAGTCGATTCGGAACTCAATCTCTCTGTCGGGTGGTATCCCAGGCAAATCCTCTGGAAACACCTCCGGGTACTCGCGTACCACGGGTACATCGTCTAGTTCCTTCACTTCCTTACACTTGTCAATCACGTACACCATATAAGCCTCGCATCCGTGCCTCAAGTAATCTGTTGCCTTAATCATTGAGATGACGTTTGGCATCGGGACGTCACGATCTCCAAAAACCTCGACTTTGCTACCATCCGGAGCCTTGAGTCGGATTATCTTTCGTTTACATATGATTTGTGCTTCGTTGGCAGTTAACCAATCCATACCCAACACGACATCAAACCCTCCCAAAACCATAACAAACAATCTGACAGGAAACCTATGACCTTCTATTTTTATCGTAGAGTTGTCAACTACCTCGGTCACTCTCGCAGTTCTACCCTCAGCGGTTTCTACACTAAAGGCCCTTTCTAGTATACTGACAGCGTACTTCACTTTCTTACAAAAAGTCGCAGATATAAAACTCTTACTAGCACCCGAATCAAATAACACAGAAACAAGAGTGTTGTCAAGGACGAACGTACCTGACGCCACGTCGGGGTCCATTTTGGCCTGGTCTTGCGTCAGCGCGTACGCACGAGTCTTTGCTCGGGGCCTCTCTTCCTTCCTTTCCGGGCCTTTCCCTTTCCCGGCTTCACCCATTCTCGGTTTTGGACATTCCCTACTCAGATGACCGGCATCCCCACAATTATAGCACTTGAAGTGTTGTGGGCATTCACGGGAGTAGTGCCCGGTCTTGCCACACTTAAAGCATAAGTTAGATCCCAGTCTGCATTCACCTACATGCTCTCTTTCACACTTCTTACAAACAGTCGGCTCGTTCACCCGAGCTCTCTTATCACGAGCCCCAAACATCCTTCCCCCAGTTCGCTTGTTTGAGAAGCTCGGTCTCTTCTTTTGCTCTTCAACGGCAACAACATTCAGTGCCAGATCGTCAAATACCACGCCACTTAACTCTACTGCCGAATCATAGGTAGTAGGGGCGTTCGCCTTAACATAGGTGCGGACCTGGTCCGGCAACCCTTGAATATAGCAGGCAATCTTTCTCTCTTCAGTAGTGACAAGGTGTGGCACCAGACGTGCCAGTTCATTGAATCGGGTTGTATATTGCCGGTGCGTCATGTTCCCGGCCTTCAAACCCATAAATTCCCTCTCTACCTTCTCAATCTCGTTCCTTGGGCAGAAATTCTTGATCACCAAAGTTTTCAAGTCATCCCACATCATCGCATCCACAATCTCGCTCCCTTTTGCCTGACGTACACCTTCCCACCAATGGGATGCTTCCTCCCTCAAGGAGTTAGCAGCAAATTTCACAACTTGATCCGCTCGACATTCGCTGAGACGGATGGCAGCCTCCATACGGATTATCCAGTCAAACGTAGCTACCGCGTCTTTCTTTCCTGTAAGGACTGGCTGGTCACATGCCTTGAAAGACTTATAGTCGCATCCGCGAGCAGGCTGTGCGTTGATTACCTCTGTGTTCGGGGTATCAACCGTCGGGTTAGACCCACCTTCCCCATTGACCTGCTTCAATGCTTCTGCCAACAGACTTGGCAGAGAATTCTTCATCAACTCGGAGAACTCTCGAGCTATGGCCGCTCTCACTTCTGGTTCAAAGTGAAAGGTTGTTCTGCAACTTGTGTCTGTTCAGTTCCATGCACACTAACCGTCGGTTCAGTGTGAGCACTTCCTTCTTCGCTGTGCTCTTGGCGCGCAGGAATCCTGCCACGCCCACCATTTCGACCGCCGGTACGACCACCGGTACGGCCACCACGCCTTCCGTTCCCTCTCCTCGCCATTTCGTTCTATAAGACAAGAAATCCAATGTTATCACGCTAGTTAACAAATAAAATTCAATAAGTACTGTAAGATATTAATATACACTGGCCATCTGTAATTAACCATTACACTACCTTTCGATTTCTATTTGACCACCTTTGTGATTCCATCAGAACACAAGTCCTTTCCTAACCCTTCCTAAGGCATACTACATACACATACTCTACTTTTCATACCTGATGCTGTGGCTCGAGTTACCCGTACTGGCATTCGCTTTCGGTCCCATTCAATGTTTAAGTTCAGACACTGGGAGTGTCCGAATCTCTCAAACTATTGCTCTGATACCAACTTGTAAGGCCCCAAACCCGGGAGGCCTTACTCGTTGGATTTACTCATTCACAAACAGTTCTTAAACATGAATATCAAATAACGCAGCGGAATCATTCATTCAACATAACTAATAACATGTTCATACATGCGGAAGCGTACATTGTCAATTACATAAACTTAATATAAACAACTCATAACGGGATGCCAGTCTTCATGATCGGCCGGGTAACTCTTCTCTCTTGCCAAGCATCACCGTCCATCGTCCATACCTACCTTAACCTGAATGTGCATACTAAAAAGTCAGCTATGCTGGTGAGTTCTAGCATTTCATAAAAACTTTAACATCAACATTTGCCAAAAACATATCATTCATTCATTTAGTAAAACCTTTCACAAAAGCATGTAATAATAACATCTTTAAAAAGGTTTCGTACCCATATCATCATCAACATCATAATCATAATCACCGTTAAACGGATCGTTCATTAAAACCTTTAACATTCATTTAAGTCATACATTATTATCTTAATTATGTATCGTTACGCGTCTTTGCGTCCCCGAAGGAACCTTTGGTGTTGTGGGCAACCGTTACGTATCGCCGTCATTGCCACAACCATACACTACGTGGGGTCAACCGTTAGGTATCGCCGTCATTGCCCAACACGCATCTTTTCGTTGGAAATCAACCGTTACGTATCCCCATCATTAATTTCCCATTACCATTCACTTAGGATGATCGTCATCACCCGAGTAACCGTCGTTACTCCCTTACCAGTTGTACAACATCAAAACCATTGACATGCCACAGAGACAATGCCCCTGTTGTTCTTGTGGCAACTATGGCTCGCTGTCCATAATCTACCACAAGGCTGGGAATCTCATTTCCCAGACTTCATTCGTCAATTCCATTCATTCGACAGATTAGATTTGTAATGACTTCTTTAAAACCTTTACCTCTTTCTCTTCTCATTAAACATTTCCTCATTTAGACCGTTCATAAACATTCGTAAACCTTTTTGGCAAAAACACTTCATAACCTTTCCTTTCGTAAACCTCGTTTCGTTAAAACATCATTTCGTTAAAACATCATTTCGTTAAAACATCATTTCGTAAGTATGCACACCAGCCCAAAACATTTAACAAAACCTTTAAAAGAGGGCTCTAGAACTCACCTGATACGCTAATATGGGTTGTCCTAAACGAAGGTCCAACAACGTCACTTCCGATCTGAATTGATTAGTTAAATACACATCAGACCAATCCCGACTCTAACGGTTTAACCATTCTAACATACTGACTTTACTTAACTAGTTCTGATGTCTGCGCACTTAGCAAGTACGCAGACCCTGCTGCCTGCGCACTTAGCAAGTGCGCAGACCATGCTTCCTGCGCACTTAGCAAGTGCGC
Source organism: Smallanthus sonchifolius (assembly GCA_023525975.1). Taxonomy (NCBI): domain Eukaryota; kingdom Viridiplantae; phylum Streptophyta; class Magnoliopsida; order Asterales; family Asteraceae; genus Smallanthus; species Smallanthus sonchifolius. Next base: position 17,438,123 of record CM042028.1, on the reverse strand, counting down.
AGGTCCTTCCTCCTGCGCACTTAGCAAGTGTGCAGGACCCTCCTCCTGCGCACTTAGCAAGTGCGCAGGACCTGCTCAGTGCGCACTTAGTAAGTGCGCACGACCTGTTCTTCGCGAAAAACCCTAACTTTCGCATTCGGGTCTGATCGTGTCAAGATCGCGAACCTGTTGCATTCAAAACGTTCGTTTTTCGTTAAGGAACTCAAATCCTTGATTATCTTTCAGTTTCATCCGTTCAAACCTTACATTTTCACCCAAAACCCGAAAAACCCAAAAACGAACTAAAACTCAGATTTAGGTCGGATCGTTACCTGAATCGAGTTTCTGATCCGGAGGTTCTTCTCACGAGTTATGGAGTAACACTTTGCTGAAGTCTCGGGTCGATCCGCCAACTTTCTCTCTCTAAAAGTTGCAAATGAGAGAAAGAGGGGTGGCATAGGTTATTTATAGCCCGCTGACCCATCCGCCCCGACCCGCCATGCCTCGTTCGTTTATTCCGTTATTATAACTGTCGTTTTATTTTTGGGATGTTATAGTAACTCACGCTGACCAAAGATCCTTTCTTCCTTTAACCTCTCATCCTGCAATGCTTCGGTTTGCACATCCTTCAATAACCCCAGAAAATCTGGTGTCACGATCAATTGACACGCTTTAATCTTAATCGGAGCGTGTTCCTCTTTGCGACTCAACGCGTTCGCAACCACATTTGCTTTACCAGGGTGGTAAAGGATTTCACAATCATAGTCTTTAATTAGCTCTAACCACCTCCTTTGCCTCATTTTTAATTCTTTCTGCTCGAAGAAGTACTTCAAGCTCTTGTGGTCCGTGTAGATCGTGCACTTGATTCCATACAAATAATGCCTCCATAACTTAAGTAAAAACACCACTGCTGCTAGCTCTAAATCATGGGTAGGTAATTCACCAAGTGAGTCTTTAATTGTCTTGACGCATAAGCGATAACTTTGCCTCGTTGCATCAACACGCAACCCAGACCCAAATATGATGCATCCGAATACACCACTAAATCGTCCGTCCCTTCTGGTAACGTTAACACTGGCGCTTCAGTCAATCGCTTCTTAAGCTCTTGAAACGCACCTTCTTGATATGCTCCCCAAGTAAACTTCACCCCCTTTCGAGTCAATTTAGTTAATGGCGTCGCTAGCCTAGAGAAGTCCTTAATGAACTTCCTATAATAGCCCGCCAACCCCAAGAAACTACGCACTTATGTTGGAGTCTTCGGAGCATTCCACTTCACCACCGCTTCAATCTTCGTAGGATCCACCATTATCCCTTCTGGGTTAATAACATGACCCAGAAACTGTACCTCTCGTAGCCAAAATGCACACTTCGAGAATTTAGCGTAAAGCTTTTCTCGCCTCAATGTCTCTAACACTTCTCGCAGATGCTCTCCATGCTCCCCCTCGCTCTTAGAGTAGATTAGAATATCGTCAATAAATACGATCACCAATCTATCTAGCATCGGTCTACACACATGATTCATTATGTCCATGAATGCTGCAGGAGCATTCGTTAACCCAAAGGACATAACTAAGAATTCTTAATGCCCATAACGTGTCTGAAATGCTGTCTTCGGAATATCCTCCTCCCTAACCTTCAACCGGTGATATCCTGACCTCAGATCTATACACGAAAACCACTTCGCCCCTTGCAGTTAGTCAAACAAGTCATCATACGTGGTAGAGGATACTTGTTCTTAATTGTCAACTTATTAAGCTCTCGGTAATCGATGCACATACGCATGCTACCATCCTTCTTCTTTACAAATAAGACCGGTGAACCCCACTGTGAGATGCTTGGTATTATGAACCCCTTATCCAACAAATCTTGAAGTTGCTCCATGAGCTCCTTCATCTCTGTCGGTGCTAAACGATACAGCGCTTTAGCGACCGGCTGTGCTCCTGGCTGTAAATCAATCTAGAACTCGATTTCTCTCTCTGGTGTTACTCCCGTCAAGTCATCAGGGAAGACATCAGGAAATTCTCGCACCACTGGAACTTCTGACAATTCTACACCCTTTGCTTCAGTATTAGTGATATAGGCTAGGTATGCCCCGCATCCCCGCCTCAAGGACCTTACTGCTTTCATCACCGAAATCATTCTCGGTAGAAAGCTCTCTCTGTCTCCATACACCGTTACTATTGTACCTTCCAAGGATCTCAACTTTATCATCTTCCTTCGACACACTATGTCCGCATCAAATGCAGCCAACCAGTCCATACCCAATACTACGTCAAAACCTCCCAAAGCGATTATAAATAATCTAGCGGGAAACCTATGACCCTCTAGATCGATATAACAATCATCCAATGATTCAATCACCCTGGTGGGCGATCCCACCGCAGTCTCAACACTGAACGACTTCTCTATCATTCTAGCAGTTCTACATAAACTCTTACAGAAAGATGGGGCTACAAAACTCTTACTTGCCCCAGAATCAAATAAAACAGTAGTTGGTACATCATTAATAAGAAAAGTACCTGAGACCACGTCCGGGTCATTCTTTGCCTCACCTGCAGTCATAGTGAAGGCTCTCGCCTTTGCCTTAGGCTTCTCATCCTCTTTCTTCACTGGAACCGTTTCCTTGCTTGGTCCCGCACCCTGACCTGTCTTACATTCTTTCACCCTATGGCCGACGCCTCCACACTGGTAACACGTAGGATCACGCGGGCAATCTCTAGAGAAATGTCCCGCTTTGCCACATCTGTAACACAAAACAGAATCAGCTTTGCACTCACCCGAGTGCAGCCTTCCACATTTACGACATGGATCTGGACCCTCGGTCCTTGCCTTCTTGCCAAATGGAACCTTTTGGTCCCTAATAAATCTCTTACTAGTCACAGTCCATTTCTTTTCTTCCGGCTTCTTTTCCTGCACCTTGGTACTCATGACATCATCATATAATGTCCCACTTAATTCCACAGCTTCGTCGAAGCTCGGTGGTTGCTGAGCTTTGACCAAATGCCTCACCTTATCAGGCAAACCCTCTACATACAATTTCTTCCAACGCTCACATTACCAGCTAAGTGTGGCACTAGACGTGCCATCTCAATGAAATTTGAAGTGTACTCGCGGTGTATTAGTTTACCCGTCTTGAGAGTCAAAAACTCTCGCTCAGCACAGAACTTATTCCTCACTAACCCCTTTAGATCATCCCAAGTCATATCACTCAGTTCTTGAACAGTCTTCCTCTCTTTGACCGAGTTACACCACTGTAGAGCCTCCCCAGCAAAAGAGACTGAAACAAATTTCAAAATCTGGTTCGGACTACACTCACTGATCGAGATGGTAGACTCCATCTCAGTAAGCCAGTGGTACGTAGCCACTGCATCTTTGCGCCCATCAAACTTAGGCGGATCGCACTTCTTGAAGTGCCCATAGTCACAGTTACCACCGTTCCCAGACAATTTCTTCTTCTCTTTCACCTCATCCAGAACTCTCTTCTCTAACTCTTCGAATGCCGCTTTCACAATGTCTGCCAAGTACTCGTGGATCATCTCCACCACTTCTTTCTTCATCGCATCGCGAACTGCTGGTTCGAACTGGAACTCTTCATTGTGCTCAAAGTGCACTGAAGGTTCAGTATGCACAGATGGTTCAGTGTGAAACGACACCTCCTCACCATTACCGTCCTCATTCTGAACATTCCTACGACACCTTCCGGCATTAACATTAGCATTAGCAACAACTTGTCTTTTCGGTGCCATCTACTTACTGAAATTATAACAAACAGAGCAATATTCAGGTACAGTTTAAAACATTACGAGCAGTGCAATTAGTTAATGACGGTGGCCAATAACCATTACCCTCTTGCCTTGCCTTTCAGGTTTTAAACCCTCCCTGTACTGCATCATGGCATAACGCCCCTGTCTTAGCCTACTAACACGACACATTAACATGGCATACTACCACGACACATATACAAACTCATACCTGACGCTTCTGGATTTTGGTTACACGTGATGACATTCCCACTCATTGGTCCCATTCTCAGTCAAAGTCTAGGCATCGAGGATGCCTAGATTATTTAAACCACCACTATGATACCAACTTTTAAGACTCCAAAATCGAGAACCTTACTTGTTGGCTCAAACGCAAGCTAAGTAGTTATAGACGTCAAACTAAACACAATTCATTGCAGCAGAAATCAAATAGTCAACAAAGTTCAACGACCCGACCCAAATCATAATTCAAATCAAGTACTAATATCAAAATGCCTCAACGAAACAACTAAAAGAATAATGTCATCACGAACGTCCACGGTAACCAAATGCCATCCAGAAGCCGCCAGCTCACATCTTCTCTTTACCTGAAATACATGCTTAAAAGTCAGCTACGCTGAGTGAGTTCCATAATAGTTCTTTAGGGAATATTGAATCCCAAAAGGTTATAAAATAGTTTCTATCTCAAAGGTTTATTCATAGTACTTTCTCAACAGTTCAAACAGATATATTTTATCGACAAACAATTATACCATGTTGTCTGGTCCGAAGACACAAGCAAACATGATCTCCCGCCCGACTTACGTCAGACACAAAATCTCGTTGACTAACGTCACCACAATATCAAGCTTACGCTCGATCTCCTGCCTGACTAATGCCAGACTCAATATCCCATTCACTAACATCAACACAACATCAAGCTTACGTTCGATCTCCCGCCACGACGTTTAAGTACGTGACACAAACTAATACACACATGCAAGCATAACGATTATTTAAAAGTATATATTTCTTTACCAAAAACGTTGTCTATGCATGCAACTTACTAAAAACACGTTTTACATGTATTCCTGCCCAAAACAATAAAATATTTAAAGGTGGGCGATAGAAACTCACCTTTGCTCGACACACCTCATTCTCTAGAATTTACTAACTCCCCATGCTTGCCTTTCGACTTCGCACCTATAATATATATAATACACGAGTCAATATACGACCCGATGCTAAACCTCAGCCTACTCGACTAACTCGGTATCACGCATGGTCACATGCATGTGCATGACGCCATGCAAAACCCTAATTCCCCATGCAACCCCCAAGCATGTATACACACCCGTATACGATCAAGACGGTCACCGAACACGTATCGGCTACCCCCGGCTCCTCCTATAGCTACCGGTGACACCAAACCGGTTCCCGCCGTCTCCGGCCGCCACCCGCAGCCCCAATGGCCTTAGGCCACCACTGCCACGTGCTTTCTACGACTCCACCGCGTCGCCGTCGTCCCCTTCGAGCCGTTACAGCCCCTCCCTACTCCTACCTTGGTCTTCCGAAGCCACCACAGCCGCATGACCCGGCGTGGAAGCCTCCCCCCCGTTGCGTTAGGGTCTCACGTCCACCCATCGGCCACCCTACCGGGTTCGGCCAATCCCCAAACTCATCAAACTCTCGATCTAAATGATACCCTATGATTAAACATAAAGGTTTTCGATATTATACCTCCGATCCATGTGACTCGTGTGAATCGAATCCCCAAGAAACTCGTCTCTCTCAAAAGCTCATCTCTTTTGAAAACCTAGAATCATAAAAAAACCATTATTATGATCATCCGGGACTTATTACACACAAACAATGATTAGAGGATCACGATTATACCTTGATTCGAACAAGGAACTCGACGAATGGCTCCTCCTCTCTCTTTCTTCTCGGCAGCCGCAAGAAACCCAAATGGGGTTTCCTCCCCTTGCGTAACACCCTAATGGGTGTGTTTCTTGGACCGGGCTCGACCCCCACATGCTAGCCGACCCTCACTCGGGCTTGGACCGTGTCGAAGCTTTTACAAAACTTTCCCTAAGGTCTCGGTAGTTATACTTAAACCCCCGTCTAATTATTTATACTAACGATAACATACTTCACCCGTCGAATCTTCTATACCCGCGAACAATTATGTACAATGATTACAAACCCATCCTCTAAACGAGAAACCGGGATGTTACATCAATCTATATAATACACAGGATTCTAACCTAGTATTCATAATATTTATAAACAAAATTTACAAGATTGGAATATTTAATGAAAGAATAAAAAACTTCAAGAGACTTTAATACAATGTTTATGAAGCTTGGTTACTATAGAAGTTGAGTGATTTTAGAGGGAATTTTTTTTAAATGACTTTAATAGAACACTTAAAAAACTTCTAGAAATTTTTTCATAAAATATATGATTTTGTTTATATGTGAAGCCTACTATAAACACAAGTTTCGTGTAAATGTTGATTTTTTTACATATATATCGAATTGACTCCGTAGTAAATGAGAATTTCATATATACTCATACAAATATGGGTAAATATCATATATACAATACAAAAACTAAAATTATCATATATAGTCAATTTAAATGGTTTTTTAATTTATGGCCATTATACACCTATCTTTTATATTACTTTTTATAACCTAATTTTTTAGTTTCATCATATACGTAAAAAGATCATTCGTTCTCCTGTTCTTGACATAGACCATCGCGATTATCCAAACTCATTCACAAGCCATCGTCGATTGCTAGTTCAATTGCTAGTTCGATCGTGCTTTGTTCCAAAATCGATTTAGAAGACATCGATTCCATCTCATTTTTGATAGAATTATAAAAGAAAGTGAGAAAGTTGAATATAATATTTCGAGAAAACTATTGTTTATGGGTAAATATAAAACGTTAAAAGTTAAAAGTTGGTAAAAATGAAAATTAAAGTTATTAATGTGAAAAAATAAAATTTTAAAGTTTTAGAAAAATAAGGTTAAAAAGGGTATTTCTTAATTTTTTTAATGAAATGTGTATATAAGATATTTTTACATGTTTATAAAGATTTATATGATATTTTTAATTTTAGTTGAGTTTATATGTAATTTTTCCAGTTTGTAAGGGTATATATGAAATTGCTCTGAAGCAAAATAATAAACTTATTAGTTTTTAGTTATTTAAAATACAAATTCACACTATCATATATTTTCAAAAATATGTCTTAAACATTTTCACCAACTTGAAATGTCATATTTGTGATTTTTTAAAAGTTGGAACTATACTTGCAATATGATCAAACCATAGGGACTATCCTGTAATTAACTCTTATTATTATTATTATTATTATTATTATTATTATTATTTTATCGTGTTTATGCAAGTGACATGTAAATGGTCACGGACCATGGTTTTTGTATATTGATGGGTTGTTTAAATCCCCGATGAACAAAGAATAAAATGAATGATTACAAAGAATGAAATGAATGAATGCCATAACGTGAATGAATGAAATCTTGCTTTATAATTAGTACATATATTGCATGCTATGTATGTACAAAACTTTATGGAAGGAAAATGATGGACTACAACGGTAGATTTAGTTTAATTTGTTGTGTTCAGGTTAACTAATTGTGCCGTGTCATGACGAAGTACATGATCCATTTAATAAAACATGAAAAGTTCTGTCAACTCTGAGAAACATGGAAGAAGCAGTTAAAAAACTAATGAATGTGTCGCTCTAGTTGAACGATGTCTTCCGAAAAAACTAATTTAATTTTATAATTGTATGTATTTTAAATAAGCTTCAAAACTTTATTTGATATTGAAGTTAGGTTAAATGGGTTTTATGCATAAAATAAAATAAGAAAATATGTCACTGTTTTATATTATTCACACGTCTTTTAATAAATACATTTTTAACATACTTGGACAAAACAAAGTTTGCAATATTCTTTGGATAACAATTCTTATTTAGTACAATATGATCTGAGGAAAACTAGTAAACCTTTAACATCTTTGAACATTATACAAAATTTACATCCAACTAATGACACATTACTAAAACAGAAATTTCTATAGAAGTTTAAGCCTTGTTCTTTGTTATATACAAATTTTGAGGACAGAAAGTAAGAATTTGAATTAAAGTTGGTTATATATTTTTTAATTTAACCCTTTATATACGTGAATGTTCATGAGAAAACGATAGTTATGCGAAAACAATTAAAACAACTAAGAAAATCCATTCTAACCAATCATATAATAATTATTTTTTATTTTATTTTATTTCTAAGAGTATCAATGTAATATTACACATTTTACTAAAAATGATTTTACGTATTGTGTTACATATACGTAACACTGTTTTCACACTGTTTTCTGTTGACGTAGTATTACGTATATGTAATACAATACGTAAAATGTTTTTTGTTAATATTAAATTGATACCTGTAGAAATAAAATAAAATAAAATAAAATAATTTATAAACTATCTAATTGATTATAAATGGTTTCATATAACTATCTGGTTTTTTCATGATATATTAATTTCATACAAAAAAGTATATATCTCTTAGTTTGATGTGACCATGTGTGAGTATAACGACTTCCATTAAAGAAAATGTTGGTTGCTTTAACTATTGTTTAACGTGTATTGATCACATATTATTGTTTTTAATTACAATTAAAAGGAATGTTGGTCACTTTAACTTTCTCCATACGTTGTTCCATTTCACAAAAGAAGAGATTGAGGTCTTTTGTTGGGTCAACATTCAAATACTATTCTCTCTAAAAATTTAAAGGCATCAAGACGATCAATATAACTTTTAGAGTAAAGTGTCATTTTCGTCCCTTTGGTTTGAGCATTTTAGCCATATTCATCCAAAAACATTTTTTTAGCCTTTTCGTCTTTGACTTTTCAAAATCTAGACATTTTCATCCATCTGACTAACTCTGTTAACTTTTTAACGTTAACTCAGAGGTAATTTGGTCTTTTAAAAAAAATTCTTATTCCCCTTATTTCCCACTCCCCGTCTTTTTGTGTTAAATCCATCCAAGATCTTGTATTCACATTTCAGAACTCAGACCCGACTCTCCGGCGTTCTTCCGACAATCATTTGCTTTCTATCAACAAATCCAAGTTTCAAATCGATCTATTAATGGAGATATCCCATGTTCTTGGTCACTAGGTTCCTTCAATTTTCTTCACAGTATCCCCACCACAACCACTTCCCCATCACAAATTCCCAGTCTCCGTCCTCAACTTCATTTACAAACAACACTAGAACACTTCGAATTCAATCTCAAGATCAACCGTTGAAAGAATACATCTCAATTTCCCACAAAGATAGATAGTCAGCTATACTCGGCATTCAACAATCGGGTGATTCACAATTGGCTCTTTCCAGGTGTTAATTTCAATCTTTTTGAATTTATAAATATACCTTTCAAGTAGAGGAATGTTTTTTGCCCTCACATTGAGGACTCTCATCGAAATTCTTGGACGGATACTTAGCGGTCACCATCCCAACCTCAAACACCAAATCATCACCGTTTCGCAATCCGATTCTCCACGAACTTACAAGTGACATTCTTCGATTAGGTGGCGAGGCAGTTGTCGCTGAAGGATGAGGCGGAAAGGGCGTCCGAACTCGTCTGAAGTACGGCTGAGGTCGTAGGAGAGGACATCGATGGGGAGCAGGTCGACGGGGAAGCCGTGGTAGGTGAGTACATAATGAACGGTGGGAAGTGGGGTAGGGTTTGAAGAAGATGTGGATATGAAGAGGGTGAAATGGAGGATGAAGAAGAATATGGATTTGGCCATGATGGTCCCGGTAATTTCAGATAATTTGAGAGAGAGAGAGAGAGATAGAGAGAGAGAGAGAGGTGAATAAAGAAGAGGAATAATTTTTTTTTGAAAAGACCAAATTGTCCCTGAGTTAACGTTAAAAAATTAACAGAGTTAGTCATGTGTATGAAAATGACTAGATTTTGAAAAGTTAATGACGAAAAGACTAAAAAAATGTTTTTGGATGAAAGTGGCTAAAATAACCAAACCACAGTGACAAAAATAACACTTTACTCTAACTTTTATTACTATCACTTGAAAAAGAAACAATACAAGGATTAAATAAAAACAAGATAGGAATATAAAAATCCTACAAGTTATGACTAGTAATTATAGAAGAGAAAGAAATAAAGACATAATAAAAGAGGAGAAGACCAAATAGCCAATACTCCCCTCATGCTGGAGCATGTTGTTGGGATTTCACGTATAGTTTTAGTTTTTCAATAATTTTATCAAAACCCAAAAACGTAGCGGAAGTCTTAATCAAATCAAGACGGAAAAAACCGTGCACCGGTTGTAAGAACAATAGAAACAGAGATGAAGAGAATATAATTAAATACTTAATTATACTTACATTTGATCTTGTTGATGATGATGGAAGACCCGATGGTCGATGTCTACAACGACACAATAACAAACGGTGCTAGGCAATACACGATTCACCAAAACTGCACGTAAAATGAAAGGCCCCGATTCCTTTTTTGGAGGGTGGCAGCTACAATGTGTGGTTGTGGCTAGGGTTTCTCAAAGTGTAATCTCTATAAAATCACTACATTAGGTTTAAATCATATTTAAACCCTATTTATAAGGCTTTCTAGTTTGGAATATTCTCTAGCATATTCTATGGCATATTTAATGGAATATGACATATTTCAACTAGATATAAATGCAATATATATACTTAATTAAATTTGAAATTTAAATATAGTATATATATATATATATATATATATATATATATATATATATTGTAACATCCTAAAAACCCGACTCTCGTAATGGGCCGGGGGATGGGTTGAAAGGTGGAAAGAAAGAAAAAGGAAAAAGAAGGGGGAATGGGCTTAGGCCCAATGGAGGCAAGGGTGAAGGGTTTAAAACCGTTAAGGGCTGCCCTAGCCAGCCACCATCATCTTCATTTGCTCCAAATTTGTAGAGAGAGAGAGCTTTCTAGAGAGAGAAAGTCAAGAAATTAGGTGTTTTGCTTCAAGATCTGCTCCAAAGGCTTTCTCCTGTGTTAGTGAAGAAGAATACACGAAGAAACGTCCGATTTGAGGTATGGATCGAACCTAAAACCTCTGATTTTCAGTTTAAAAGGGTTTTGGGGTAAAACTAGGGTTTTCATCTCAGGATTTTTACTTGTAAAAGGGGGTATAAAGCCCAGATCTATGATTATGAAAGTTAAACAAACGTTTTGGACGTAAAAAGTTATGCACTTGGGTGGGGGCGTGTTTGGGGATGGTGTTCATTAGGCGACATTTCTAGTTTCACCACCTTCAAGTGGCGCCACTTGGCGGGGATGAGGCTGGGGTGATGGCGTTGTGCCCAAGGAATCCAATGACTGGACATGTGTCATTCCCTGGCGACACTACGGGGGGTGACAGTTGAGTTCCACGACACAAGTCCAGAACGCAAGTTCTGGCGATACTATAAGTGTGCCAAGCTACACTATACCTGGCGAGACTGGACAGTATCAGGCGACACTATTCCAGCAATACTGCTAGGCGACACTAGGGCTCATGATAGAACTTCGCGTGTTGACTTATGTGCAGATCGGTTAGCAAGTTAGCACCAACTAGAAGTCCGATTCAGGTTAAGTTAGGAACGAACAGGTGAGTCAAGAATCCATATTTACTTTTTTTTAGTGATGTACATACTATGAAGTGTTTATGAAAAGATGAACGAAATGAAATGTTTACGAATGAACGGTTTTTGAAAGAAACGATGTTTGAAACAAGAACGTTTTACGAAATGAATGTTTAAGAAAGGAACGATGAAAAAGGAATGGCTTTAAATGAATGAAAAAGGTTTTGTGAATGAATGTAATATTTTGATGAAAAGAATTGTTCGAAAGTTTTAAAGAAATCATTGCATGTCTAATCTGTTAAACGAAGGAATTGACGAACAAAGTATGGGGATGTAAGTCCCCAGCCTTATGGCCTGCTTTGCGATAAGTATAACAGGGATAGTGCCTTTTTGGCCTATCAATGGTATGACGGTTGTACAACAGGCGAGGTAAGGGTAACAACGGTTACTCGGGGTTAACGTGACCCGGGAATGATGCCACTTGGGGCTTGTGGGTTCTATAAGTGATGAATGGAGAGGTATGACCTTAGACCTATGTGTCCCAAGGGTGATGAATACTACCTTATCGGCCTATGAGTCGTAAGGGCGATGCTATTACCTTACCGACTTACGAGCCGTAAGGGCGAGGAACTAAGGTTAATGAAATGGACGGAAAGAACGATGATATGGATTTAGACCAATAAATGTATGACTTGACGAATGTTTTAATGATGTGTGTGAATGAGGAATGGATGTATGCCCTATTTTCTTAATGAATTTTAAACCCTAATGAACGATTGAACGAATGATAAACCATTTCCTTAAATGAATGAAAGACTTGAACTCACCAGCATTAGCTGACTTTTAGTATGTATGTCAGGTTAAGAATGAGGAGGTTGATGATTGGATGCGGCTTGGCTAATCCGAAGAGTTAACCAGTGCGAGAGAAGTCTGGCATCCCGTTTTGAATGATTGATTGAATGTAATAGACAAAGGTTTAATTCGTGATGTTTCTATGACAATGTAATGACGTTAATTTCCATTGCTTATGATATTTGAAGTTTAAGAATTATTTCTAATTGAGTAAATCCAACACGTGAGGCCTCCCGGGTTTGGGGCCTTACAAGTTGATATTAGAGCAATAGTTTGAGAGATTCATACATTCCCGATGTCTGGACTTAAACTGAGAATGGGACCAAGTAACGGATACCAGTACGGGTAACTCAAGCCAAAACATCAGACACGAATGTAGTAAGAAAAGTTATGCCTTAGTAAACGTTAGACTAGGACGAGGGTTTGATGCAATCATAAAGGTGATCAAATAGAAACCAAGAGGTAGTGTAATGGTTAATTGAAGATGGCTAGTGTATATTAACATCTTACAATACTTGTTGTGTTCTATTTGTTAACTAGTGTGATGACATTAGATTCTTTGTTCTTATAGGAAGAAATGGCACGATGTCGTGGTGGAAGGCGTGGTAGGGTTCGTATTAGACGTCGCGGTAGGGCACCCGTTAACCAAAGGCAGAATGATGAGGATAGCATGCATGTCAGCCCTGTGGTAAGCCAACATGATCTCAAGGATACCCCGGTGGCTGAACAACAGTACAGTTTTGAGCCTGAGGTGAAGACTGCACTGGCTCGGGAAATCAATGAGATAATGAGGGCCAACCTACGGACTATGCTGACCGATGCAATGAAAAGCACGAATGGGTCAACTGGTACTAACCTGGGTGCCGAAGGACCTGTCATCACATTGAATAACGCACTGCTTGCTCATGGTTGCGACTACAAGTCCTTCAAGGCGTGCGATCCGCCGATTATCACTGGTAAAAAGGATATGGTGGCAACGTTTGACTGGGTGATCCAAATGGAAGCCGCCATCCGCCTCAACAAATTCCGAGTGGATCAGGTTGTCAAGTTTACAGCGAACTCACCAAGGGAGGAAGCCTCTCACTGGTAGGAGGGGGTGAGGCAGGCCAAGGGTGATGAGGCCGTCGATGCAATGATGTGGAATGAGCTAGTAATCAAAAACTTCTGCCAGATGAATGAGATCGAGAAGGTGGAAAGAGAGTTTATGGGGATCAAAGTCGGGAATATGACTCACCGGTAGTACACCACGAGGTTCAATGAGTTGGCATGTCTGGTGCCACACTTGATCATCACTGAGGAAAGAAGGATTGCTTGTTATGTCTAGGGGCTACCCGACAAGGTTCACACGTATGTTAAAGCGAACACCCCTTGGACGTTCTATTCGGTGGTGGAGCTTAGTGGCGTTGCGTATGATGACCCGGCTTTGAATGATGTGGTTGTTGAGGAACCCAAGAAGAAGCTGACCCTGCCTGGCAAACACACGGGTGGAAAGTTATTTGGGTCGGATAATAAAAAGGCTAAGTTGGGCGGACAGACTGCTTGTGAGAAGTGTGGAAGGGAGCACGATGTCCGTGATTGTTAAGGCGCCTTGAAATGCTACAACTGTGGGGGAATGGGGTATTTAAGCCGAGACTATCGGAAGCCAAAGGATGCGGGGAAAGGGAAAGAGGCGGAAAATCCAAGGGCTCGAACCAGGGCATATGCCCTGACTCAAGAAGAAATGAAGGGAGACCCTGACGTAGTGTCAGGTACGTTTATCCTTAACAATACCTTTGCACCCGTACTCTTTGACTCCGACGCTAGTAAAAGTTTTATTTCCTCTACTCTGTGATCGAATAAAGTGTACAATTGATAAAGTTTAACAAGCCTTTAGCGTAGAAACTGTTGTGGGTAAAACCATGAAAGGGATAGAAGTTGTAGACAATTTCCTGATAAAGATAAGTGACCATAGGTTCCCTGCTAATTTGTTTGTCATAGCATTGGGAGGGTTCGATGTGGTACTGGGAATGGATTGTCTAGCTGCCAACGAGGCGCGAATTGTCTGTAAGTGGAAAGTTATCCAACTCAAGGCTCCCGATGGTAGCGAAGTCATGATTTATGGGGATGGAGATATCCCAAGGCCAAACGTCATTTCGATGATCAAGGCGGAAGGTTATATGAGGCGTGAATGCGAGGCCTATCTGGCGTACGTGATTGATAAAGAGAAAGAGGTAACGAAACTGAACGATGTGCACGTGGTGTGTAACTATCTGGAGGTGTTCCCAGAGGACTTGCTTGGAGTTCCGCCCGATCGGGAGATAGAGTTCCAGATTGATTTAACGCCAGGTGCCTAGCCCGTCACGAAAGCACCGTATTGACTAGCACCACTTGAGATGAAAGAGTTGATGACGCAATTGGAAGAACTTCTAGATAAAGGCTTCATAAGACCGATCATTTCACCTTGGGGTGCTCCGGTTATATTCGTAAAGAAGAAAGATGGGTCTATGAGGATGTGCATCGATTACAGAGAACTGAATAAACGAACGGTGAAGAACAGATACCCGCTACCTAGAATCGACGACTTGTTTGACCAGCTGCAAAGCGTGAGTTGGTTCTCAAATATTGATTTACGATCGGGATATCAGCAGTTGAAGGTAAGGGAGGAGGATATACCGAAAACCGCGTTTCACACACGGTATGGACACTACGAGTTTCTCGTGATGTCCTTCGGATTGACAAACGCCCCAGCAACGTTTATGGATTTGTTGAACAGAGTTTGTCATCCGTTGTTGGATCGGTCGGTAATAGTATTCATAGATGATATTCTCATTTACTCAAAGAGTGAAGGCGATCATGTCTGTTACTTGTGCGAAGTACTAGATACTCTGAAGGCGGAGAATTTGTATGCCAAATTTTCCAAATGCACGTTCTGGCTTAGGGAAGTTCAATTCCTTGGCCACGTCATTAATGCGAACTGGATTATGGTTGACCCGACAAAGTTTCTGACTGTACATGATTGGGAGGACCCGAAGACACCAACAGAGTTGCGGAATTTTCTAGGATTGGCAGGCTACTATCGGAGATTCATACAAGATTTCTCAAGAATAGCCTCGCCTTTGACGAAGTTGACAAGGAAAGAGGTCAAGTATGAATGGGGTCTAGTTTAGTCAAAGCATTTGAAGAGTTGAAAGAGAAGTTGACTTAAGCACCGGTATTGGCCCTGCCCGAGGGAAATGAAGACTTGGTAGTCTATTCCGATGCTTCTAATCTGGGATTGGGTTGCATGTTGATGCAACGAGGGAAGGTTATTGCGTATGCGTCATGCCAACTAAAGACTCACAAAGTAAACTACCCTCCTCACAACTTAGAGCTCGCGGCATTTGTATTTGCACTAAAGATCTAGAGGCATTACCTCTACGGGGTCAAGTGCACTATCTACTCCGATCATAAGAGTCTGAAATGTGTCTTTGAACAGAAGGAGTTGAATACGAGGCAGAGACGGTGGTTGGAGTTGTTAAAAGACTACGATTGTGAGATCTTGTACCACCCGGGGAAGGCAAACTTGGTGGCTGATGCTCTGAGTCGAAAGGAGAGACCAGTTCCTATCAGAGTGAAAGCATGTTAATTGGTGGTGAGACCTGATCTTATGACTGAAATTGAGAAGGCACAAAACGAAGCACTTAAACCAGAAAATATAAAGAAAGAGAGAATGGTGGGTCAACAAGAGTCACTGGAGGTTAACACCCTCTGTGTTTGGACTCGGTTTGGCCGGATCTGGATACCCAAAGGAGGCAAGCTTAGAGCTAAGATCCTCGACGAATCCCATGAGTCTCGTTATTATATGCATCCAGGCTCCACAAAAATGTATCAAGACTTGAAGAAGGATTATTGGTGGCCGGGCCTGAAGAATGACGTAACCTCTTATGTAAGCAAGTGTCTGACTTGTTTGTAGGTGAAGGGCGAGCACCAGAAGCCCTACGGTAAGATCCAACCTTTGGAGATACAGGAGTGGGAGTGGGAACACATCACAATGGACTTCATTACCAAGCTACCTTACACAACTAAAGGTTTTGAAATCATCTGGGTGATTATGGACCGACTGACGAAGAGCGCTCATTTTCTGCCGATACGCGAAAAGTTTTCATCTGAACAATTGGCAGAAGTATTTATAAAGGAAGTTATAGATCGTCATGGTGTGCCGGTGTTCATTGTGTCGGACAGGGATACTCGGTTCACTTCACGATTTTGAAAGAAGTTTCACGGAGCGATGGGTATGAGACTGAACATAAGCGCAACATATCATCCTCAAACGGATGATCAGTCAGAGAGGACCATTCAAAAACTGGAGGACATGCTTCGTGCCTTTATCATCGACTTCGGTGGTCATTGGGATAGTCATCTACCACTAGCGGAGTTCTCATACAACAACATTTATAGCTCAACTATAGGTATGCCACCTTTTTAAATGTTGTATGGGAGGGGATGTAGGACTCCGCTATGTTAGGGAGAAATTGGTCAGAAGGAGTTTGGAAGTTTGGAGGTTGTCAAAGCTACATCCGATAAATTCAATCAGGTAAATGTGAGAATAAAAGCTGCGCAAGACAGACATAAGTCTTATGTCGATCGGTGGCGGAGGTCCCTCGAATTCCAGGTCGTGGATCTTATGCTACTCAAAGTATCTCCTTGGAAGGGAATAATCCGTTTTCATAAAAGTGGAAAGCTAAGTCCGAGGTTTTTCGGGCCATTTAAAATCCTAGCACGGATAGGGGAAGTGGCGTATAGACTGGAACTACCTGATGATCTAAGTGGGATTCATCCTATTTTCCATGTGTCGCACTTGCGAAAGTGCTTGGATGATGAAACAGCACACGTGCCACTATTGGACATCGAGGTTGATAACCGTCTATACTATATTTAAGAGCCTGTGGCCATTGGGGATATGAAGGAAAAGCAACTGAGAAATAAAGTAATATGGTTGGTAAAGATACAGTGGAAACACCGACGAGGTTCAAAAGCAACTTGGGTGAAGGAGGACGAGATGAAGGAGTCATATCCGCAACTGTTCGACTTATAGCAGGTTTCAAGGATGAAACCTCTTATAAGGTGGGTAGACTTGCAACATCCTAAAAACCCAACTCTTGTAATGGGCCGGGGGATGGGTTGAAAGGAGGAAAGAAACAAAAAGGAAAAAGAAGGGGGAATGGGCTTAGGCCCATTGGAGGCAAGGGTGAAGGGTTTAAAACCCTTGAGGGCTGCCCTAGCCAGCCACCATCATCTTCATTTGCTCCAAATTCGTAGAGAGAGAGGGAGGGAGCTTTCTAGAGAGAGAGAAAGTCAAGAAATTGGGTGTTTTGCTTCAAGATCTGCTCCAAAGGTTTTCTCCTATGTTAGTGAAGAAGAATACACGAAGAAAGGTCCGATTTGAGGTATGGATCGAACCTAAAACCTCTGATTTTCGGTTTAAAAGGGTTTTGGGGTAAAACTAGGTTTTTCATCTAAAGTAAGGATTTTTACATGTAAAGGGGGGGGGGGGGTATAAAGCACAGATCTATGATTATGGAATTAAAAAAATGTTTTGGACATAAAAAGTTATGAACTTGGGAGGAAAACGGGCGTGTTTGGAGATAGTGTTCATCACGCGACACTGCCAATGTCGCCCCCTTCAAGTGGCGACACTTGACGTGGATGAGGCTGGGGTGATGGCGTTGTGCCCAAGAAATCCAACGATTTGACACGTGTCATTCCCTAGCAACACTAAATGGGTCGCCAAAGACATTTGGTGACACTACGTGGGGCGACAGTTGAGTTCCACGACACAAGTCTAGAACACAAGTTCTGGCGATTCTATGAGTGTGCCAAGCGACACTGGTCAGTATCAGGCGACACTATGCCTGACGACATTGACCATGTTCCAACGAAGCTGCTAGGCGACACTAGGGCACATGATAGAATTTTACAGGTTAAGTTACGAACGAACATGTGAGTTAAGAATCCCTATTTACTTGTTTTTTTGGGTGATGTACATACTATGAAATGTTTATGAAAAGATGAATGAAATGAAATGTTTACGAATGAACGTTTTTCGAAAGAAATGATGTTTGAAACAAGAACGTTTTACGAAATGAATGTTTGCGAAAGGAACGATGAAAAATGAATGGTTTTAGATGAATGAAAAGGGTTTTGTGAATGAATGTAACATTTTAATGAAAAGAATTGGGTGAAATTTTTAAAGAAGTCATTACATGTCTAATCTGTTAAATGAAGGAATTGATGAACGAAGCCTCAAGATTTAAGTCCCCAGCCTTATGGCATGCTTTGCCATAAGTATAACAGGGATAGTGCCTTTGTGCCCTATCAATGGTATGACAATTGTACAACTGGCGAGGAAAGGGTAACGGCGGTTACTCGTGGTTAAAGTGACCTGGGAATGATGTCACTTGGGGCTTGCGGGTTCTATAAGTGATGAAAGGAGAGGTATGACCTTAGACCTATGTGTCTCAAGGGTGATAAATACTACCTTATCGGCCTATGAATCATAAGGGCGATGTTATTACCTTACTAACTTACGAGTCGTAAGGGCGAGGAACGAAGGTTAATGAAATGGACGGAAAGAACGATGATACGGATTTAGACCAATAAATCTATAACTTGACGAATGTTTTAATGATGTGTGTGAATGAGGAATGGATGTATGCCCTATTTTCTTAGTGAATGTTAAACCCTAACGAACGATTGAACGAATGATAAACCATTTCCTTAAATGAATGAAAGACTTGAACTCACCAACATTAGCTGACTTTTAATATGCATGTCAGGTTAAGAATGAGGAGGTTGATGATTGGACGCGGCTTGGCTAATAGAGTTACCCGACGCGAGAGAAGTCTGGCATCCCGTTTTGAATGATTGATTGAATGTAATAGACAAAGTTTTAAATCGCGATGTTTTTTGACAATGTAATGACGTTGATTTCCGTTGTTTATGATATTTGAAGTTTAAGAACTGTTTCTGATTGAGTAAATCAAACACGTGAGGCCTCCCGGGTTTAGGGCCTTATATATATATATATATATATATAGGGGTGAGTTATACTAAAAAGGAGATTTTGGCTAAAAAGTACATGTTTAGGCATGGTGGTATTCATTTTAGGCATGGTGTTTATGTTTACTTTTTGTGAACATATTTAAAAATTAAAAAACACCATGCCTAAAATGAATGAACACCATGCCTAAACATGTACTTTTTAGACATTTTAGAAAAAATCTCCTTCTTAGTTTAACCCAACTCTATATATATAAAGGGGAGGGTTCAAGAGAAAACCATATAGTTAGGAGAAAACCGAAAAAACTAATAAGAAAACCAATTTTAACTAATTATATAATAATAAATTATTTTATTTATAAGATTATTAATGTAATATTACCCATTTTTACTAAAAAATCATTTTAAGTATTGGCTTAAGTATACGTAACACATATTGTTACATATATGTAAACAGAAAACAAAAAAATTACAGTTACGTATACGTAAAATGATTTTTTGGTAAATTGTGTAATATTATATTAATACACTTAGAAATAAATAAAAAATAAAAAATCTATAAATTATTTGATTGGCTCTTGGCAGTGTTCTTGGTTTTCACCTAATTATGTGATATTCTCATGATCCTTCCCTTTTATATATATATATATATATTCATATCGAAATTAAAATATTAAATATAATATATATATATATTTTGAACAACAACACGTAGATATCTTAGGATAATTGGGTTTACTCAGGGTAACACCTAGAACATCTAAGGCAGCCCAGCCCAGGAGAAACCTTCAACTGGGTAAACCCCCTGAGCTGACCACATACCCCATTTTTGTTGTGCCCTAGATTCGAACCCAAGACCTCCACTATGAGAAGTCTTGGGGCTACCATTGCACCAAATATATATATTTAAATCTATTATTTATATTCCACTAATATATATAATTACACTTTAAACCTTCCACTATTATTTATTCATTAATTTCAAATAACAAATAATAATATTAATTATTCCTCGAATAATTAATGCCACAATGATCTTTCACGTATAATGTGACTAAACACGTCTATAACAAATGGCGTTGCTCGTTGTGTGACTCATTAGGATCAACTTATTAGAAGTATCATATTATGTTGACACTTGGGCAAACCAGATCCAACAATCTCCCACTTGCACAAGTTTCGAACATATATACCAATAAATACAATGCTAGGTGTCTAGAAAACTGCGCTGCCCCCAATGAAGCTGGATACTTTTATAAGTCATCCATCATTACCAACTAGTCAAGATACTCTTATTATTACTGTTGTAATGATCTACAACTCTTTTATCAATCTTTATCCTTTCTATTATTCCGACATTTAATTGAACGTGAGACATGGATCAAATCATTCTAAACTATGTTCAATTATTCTATTTCTCGATCGATATTCAAAGTGGTCTATCCAAATTCTCAGTTTGAGCACAACCATGCATTTTATACCAGTTTAAACCAACGAGGGGCCCATAGATGTCTTCCGCTCATAGTAGTAAGGGTACAGATGCATTCTTGACTACATACAACTCTCACTATACATCCAGTCATTTCTGACTAACGTCCTTATGACCATTCGATTAAGGATAGCATTAGACAATATCATCAAATAACCTTTTGTTTAAAAAAGCTTCAAGTATGCATGTCTGAGGATAGAAGAGACAATGTTGTTTCAAAACCTACTCATGACGATGATACATAAAGTAGTTCTAAAACGAGTCACGTCCAACATTTATCACTCTATAAATATCTATGAATCTTGGTTGCAACACTTTGCCGCCCAGTGAGAAATAACTAACTGATTCTTCATAGTCTTACTTTAGAATTATTCCCATAATTCTAATCAACTAAGGACATTTCGAATAAAACTTTTATTCAAGGATCTTAAACGTGCTAGTATAGAACACATTACTCATTAATATAAAAGACAATAACATTTATTTCTAATCAGACATTAATGTAAAATACAATAACTTTTACTTCCAATCAGATAAAATGACATTGTTTACATGTTCAAAATATCCAAATACTAATCTACATATTCCCCTCTATCATGTACACGATCTAATGATAAAGGACTTGGAACCCTTTCCAGTCTATAGTGAATTCTGTAATTCATTTTAAACTTTATTTAGATTAAGCGAACATATTATGCGTTAGTATGGAACCTTTCCAACTTAAGCACTAGCATCCCTTTAATAAATGACAATTTCTTTCTTTGGAATACTTTTCAAAATGAGCTGTTTTCATTTATTAGATAGGCGTTAATCAGTTATTTGATTTTTGAACTCTTTCAAAAGCATCTTAAACGTTAACCACTTGCTTCCTTTGGAGCTCTTCATGACTTCAACAATTTTTCATCTTTACATGAAATTCATTGCATTCTTAGGAACTCTTTCCAACGCAGGCATACTTCATGAGTACTGACCAATTGCTCTTTTGAAGTGCTTTCTAACAGAAACATATATCTAACAATCATATTTGTAAAAATAAATGCGATCTCTTAAAAACTCGTATATGTGAAACTCCTTGCATATATAACTTTTAAAAACACAATCCTTAGTTAACATTTTAACTGATAACCCTTTTCATACTGCTCATCATGTTCTCTAAGATACGAGGCTTATGATTCATTATACTCCTTTAACTTCTATGAAATCTATCATATCAGTTTGTAGCACTAGAATTGAGATGATCTCAAATAGCAACTAGATTGACATCTATAAGAATTCTTTCTAGAATTGTTGTCTGTTATACTCTTTCAAGACAATGTCAATTTTCTTCTTAAGGAGAATCTAAATCTTTAAGGCAAGTTGATCTATCTCAATAGATTGTTGTTTTGGGTTATCTTAAACTTTAGGTTACTTATGATAAACATACTCTGAACCAGGATTTACCATCTTGCTAGTTTATAATTACGTTCTTTTAAATGTTCATAATTTTTTTGTCTTAAACAAGACTTGTCATTCTACTATGCTCCCACTAGCTTTTATGAAACATCATGTCAAATCTTCTGCCTTTGGCAAAGTAACACTTTGAACTTTTATCAAGCATAGATTTTGAATTTAGATTTACTCCATAAATGGAGTCTGCACATATATGTGATGTAAGGCCACAAACCTGAGAGGCCTCACGTGTTGGATTTACTTATTTACAATCAGTTCTTAAACTTAAAATGCGTACATTGTAGCGGAAAATAAATGTCACTACATCAATGTCAAACTGTCAACCAATTAAAACATACAAATCATTGTGTAACACCCCAAAATCCTAAACATAAGTTAGGACGAGTGTCGGTTAAAAAAAATGACACTTGAACGTAACCGGACACGAAACGAAAAGACGGTTCTACCCGCAATAGCCTAAAACTTTACATAAGCTTATCTCGGGCTAGAAAATGAGTTACGGAAACCATAATATATGAAAACAATGTTTATCGGCGAGGAAAAAGTGAAAATCATATAAGTTAAGCCGGTAGCGGACCTCTACCCCTTGGCATAATGGTACGCTAGATGCAGAGTAAGCAAAAAATCAGAATGTGGCATGTGACATGCTGACTAATCACCCTGAGGCGGTGGAGGACCGCCGCCAGTAACCTTAACGGTCCGCTAAGGGCCCCCAGGCAACTTATAAATAGATTTTGATGGGTTTCAAATGGGATATCACTTCCACTTCTTCGGGAAAGCTCTATTTTGAGAATCCTGAGCTTGAAGTACCCCTTTGGGTGATACAAGCAAGTCGGTTTTAGAGCAAGGGACGGGAAACTCTACATCAATGAGCCGTAGATAGTATTTTGGTAAGTTCTCTCCCTTAGTTAGGATCGGGTATCCCCGAGGGTTGGCACGGGCTTAAGGAAAATGCCCGAGAAGTGCCAACTAGTAAAGGCTATACCGAAAGGGTTGGCATGGGTATAGGGAAATGCCCGAATAATGCCAAACAAAGATAGGTATTAGGGCAGGGATGACGAAGCATCCCTGAGGGGGTTTATGTTATCGAAATATGTAGACTAATTAGTATTATATTTTCATAGGGTCGTGTAGTGTCTAGAGCTAGTGCCGGTTTTACTCGATCATAGACCGTAAAAGTTAAAGTTACTAAAAGTGAGTTCTATAACGCCCAGTTTTACATGTTTTACTGTGTTGGGCGGGCATACAAGCTATGTTAAAGATTATGAAAGTTTCATGAGGCTTTGGTTTCAAATGTTTTAAACATTCTGCTCCAATGCAATTATCAGGAAATATTTTATAAAGAAGTTATGATGCCCATTTTCAAACATTTTAATTTTTTGGGCTATTAAGACATAGTTTTGGCATACATTGCCATAATGAAAGAAAGATTTGACCTTATGGTCTAACAGAAAAGGTTTTGCCATTATGTGGCTAAATGAAAGGTTTTCCATATACAGGACATACAGAAAGACAGACAACACTGTACAGTGATATAGACTTAAGTGATGACGATCACTTAAAGACCAATGTTAATGAAGATTCACATGGCTGCGGTTATGAGATATTCATAAACATTAAGATGTTAGGTCGGTGCAGAGGAACCACCGAAGTCTCAAAAGTGTTCAAATGTCCATCATGGAGAGCATGATCAATAGGCACACACACTGGGGCCACGAAAAGACAATTCTCGTGACTAGTGGTAGATATCATGAATTGCGCGTTCATGGTAGCCACACAAAGAGAGACCCCCGATTGTGCCTTTGTGGCTTGCCATTTAGAATTATAGGCAAAGAGTAAAATAGAAACCCTCTCCACTTGAGAAAACCTACTAAACCCTATGGAAAAAAATAGAATTTTTTTTTAATTTTTAAAATTTTGGGATTGATTACACATAAAAAAATGATTTTCGACAAAAAATTTGAAAAAAACGCCGTGTGAAAAAAAATAAAAAACATGTAAAAATTAGCAAAAATTCCTATTTTTTGCTAGTTACATATGTAAAAAACTTCAGGCTTTTTTTTTTAAATTATAAAAATACCGCTCGGCATTTTTTTTATATTTTTTCACCAAAAGTGATAAAATTGAATGTATAATCCATCTCAAAAATAAAAAGTCTTTGTGTTTGATGTGTTACATATGTAAAAATTAGGGTTTAGTGGGTTTTCTCAAGTGGAGTGGGTTTTTGTTATAACCTTGCCCTTGAAATATATATATATATATATATAATGTAAAAGTATGAAATAAATAAAGAAAGAAAGGAATCTAGGTATATTACCTAGATATGTATAGTATGGTAATAACCATGCTAATACCAGAAAGGGTCTTGTAGAAATACAAGCATAAGAGTCTTGTGAGCAGTGGTCTTATGAACCTTGCCATCACACAAGCATAAAGAAAGAGTCCTACATTAGGACATAAAGAAAGATAAAGAAAAGTAAAGTTTTATGAAAATGATTTTAAAGTATACTGAAATACGATTCGGTAGAAATTAAAAGATAGAACTCACCAGTGTAAGATGATATGTTTTAAGTATGTATGTCAGGTACAGGAAAGAATTAAGCAGATGAAGGTTACTTGACGCAAAGACTAACATCCAGACTTAGAAATAATTACGAACAGATTTGTATAGTTTTTGTTTATCTGTTTGTAAACAATCCCTATTCCGCTGCAATAAAATAATCCTTGATATTATTAAACTGTGATGCTAAAGAGTAAATCCAACGTATGAGGCAACCCGGGAGTTGGGATGTCTCAAGTTGGTATCAGAGCCATAGTTTAAGAGATTTAGACATCCCTAAATGTCTGGACTTAAATTGAAAGGAAATTCTTAGCAACGGATGTCATTACAAGTAGCCTACATCTTAGATATAAGATAGGAATCCGAGTATCAGAGTTATTGTTGGAAGGGAATGTTTCGAACCTAAAAGTAAGGTGAATTATTACTTACAACTAACTATTGCCATTAATAATTCAATTAATAAAAGCAGAAGAACTTACACTTTCTTACACAATGCCAATATAGGCAAAACTTTTAGTGCTTATTCACATTCAAGTCATACCTTAATTGTCTATACTACACACATCATAACCTGGGAAACTCATCACACAGACTCACCACAAAGACTTATCACTCAGACGCTTATCACGCAGGCTTATCACATAGACTCAACATAAAGGCTTATCACACAACTGCTTATCACAAAGACGAGGTTACGTTTACCTCATGAGTAATCGTCGTTACTCCTTATCACCCAGAACAAGTTGTACAACTGTTGGCTAGCCACAAAGGCCCCTAACAAGGTAATTCCATGACTCACATCGGACGTACTCGTGACACTCACATACCAATCGCTCCCGTAGGAACTCTTCCATTCCTATCCTAGTTATACACAAGGTAATAGTAAAACTTTGTTTTCTTTCATTTACAAACACACAAGTATAGTAAACACTTTTCTTTTATTCCCCAACACACAATTATGGTGAATACTTTACATGCTTAGTTTATTCAAACACTTTTATAATAAATTCATACAATATGCACACCACCCTAAAAGCAGGTATAAAAGGGGTCTAGCACTCACCTGATCGTCGGATAACTAACTCTGAACGTAAGGCCAAAGTTAGGCTGCTTATTAGTCAATATCAAATCGAACGTTTCTTCGTTTAATCTTCTTCTCTAACACTAGAGAATCAACTTGGAGCAGATCTTCAAGCTTTTTGGAGCTTTTCTTGACTTTCTCTCTCTAGATTTCAACACACATTTTCTCTAGATGAAGTTTGGGAAGATGATGGAATGAGCCAGCTTTGGGGGCTGATTAGGGTTATCTCCTCCCTCTCCATGCACAACCAATGGGCCCACGCCCATCCCCCTTCATGTCCAACATCAAAACTTTCATTCGTTTAGCCAAAATTCTTTTCTCTTTTGATCCATTCGGCCCAGTTATAATTAACGGGATTTTACGGATGTTACATGTGAAAAACTACAAAGGACATGCCTTGCAATCATCCTCGCTTAGGTTGCTCATCATAGAACCATTTTTCCACATCGATTTGTTGTGACCATCATTCCGAATAATGCCATAACAAATAATCCAAATACTACTTTGGAGAACTGTTTTCTTCATGGTTTGCACCATGAGATTATATGAAAAGTTTATCATCTAGTGGCTATTAGTCAGGGGCATTTCCATGTCAATCCTTTTCCAAAGATCAATCCATCCTTGTAATTTCATACTATCAGGATTTATAATCAATCAAGCAATGAAGCCTTATTCTTGATTATTATTACACGGAATCCCTATATGTTCGTGTATACTATTATATAAACTCCAATTTTAACATAGCAAAATGGTAGTTGGTTGGGTCATACTGATCCACCAATTTGAATTTTAACCATCAATGGTTAACAACTCTATTCTACCATTATGTGAACATATCATGTTTCATTAATTAGCTTAACAACACTTTTGTTTAGGTATAACAACTATTTGTTAGTTCTAGTGATAATCAGGGTATTTGCATTTTCTAAAGATTCTCAATCTTCTACAAATTCTGCATGGCTCTCAGTGGCTTTATTCAACTTAAGATTTCCTCCTAAGAAATAAGCTCATACAATAATATGTATTGCTGTCTATGGGTTTGCATGAATTCTTTTAACCTTTTGAATAGGTCCTTAAAATGAAGTGTCAGTCTATATATCTAGTTTTGAAAGCATCTCACTTAAGTATGTAAGCTTCCCAGAACCTAGACCATTGGGTGAGACTAAACCTGGAACTCCTTCCACTGCATAAATCTTTATGATATCTCATCAACCGTTTTGGTTGGTGAATACTTGGCATATATGTAGTAGAATTTTATTTCAACCCTATAGATATCACATGAATCATCTTCAAACGGATTTTAGATGATCATGAAATCTTTGTGTAGATGTTAGCATCTACTATAGATGTTTTTATCAATTAACCGAGTTGCTTGACAACTTTGTTAGAATAAATGAACTCTTTTATTTATTCTAATTCCTTTGTCCAAATAAGTGGACTTATGCCTCATCCTACTGATTACATCAATCTAGGCAATGAAGT
Organism: Smallanthus sonchifolius; assembly: GCA_023525975.1. Taxonomy (NCBI): domain Eukaryota; kingdom Viridiplantae; phylum Streptophyta; class Magnoliopsida; order Asterales; family Asteraceae; genus Smallanthus; species Smallanthus sonchifolius. Next base: position 17,410,787 of record CM042028.1, on the reverse strand, counting down.
TTGACTATCTCATTATCTTGACATGTACATCTCTACATACATATAATACCTATTGAGGTAATTTATATTATGTCACATTATTACTTAAATAATACTTGCATTCATTGTAATCGACTAGCATGTCAATTTCCAAATCCAGTCCACTTGGAGTTTGGTGATGCGTTCTTCATTCGATAAGAATTGACACTAATTATGATATATCATAATTCTATTAATTGAGTCTTGCAATCATAACAATCGACTTCATGTCATTTCCAAAATCCAGTCCTCTGGGAATTTTGGTGATGTGTTTTTAGTTTAATAAGAATTGACACTAATCATATCATACTTTTATTAATTTAGGCTTGCAATCGCAACAATTAACTTCATGTCAATTCCAAAATCCAGTCCTATGGGAATTTTGGTGATACGTTTCTTGTTTAATAAATAATGATACTCATGATAGAGATCAGTCAAATTATAGTCACACTTGAACCTTTTTATCTTGATACCTCCCTATCTTTGTTGGGTGCTTCAATTTTAATGGTTTGCTTTTGCTGATTGAAGTGTCGGAGGAACTTTTCTCTTAAGTCTTCATAGCTGTCTATACCTCCTAGGGGTAGACTGTCAAACTATAGATGGGCATTGCCGTCAGGGTTTAAGTGAACATGTGCAACATGCCGGTGTGGACCATCGACCGACCTACCCAGCCCCTAGGAAAGCATACAAGTGATCCTCCGGGTCTTGCATCCCATCATACTTCCCTACGTTTGTAGGGTGCTTAAGTTTTGGTGGTAAGGGCGCCTCGATGATGCATCAAGTAAACTTCGAGACTTCTCCCAAACTTGCCGGTCGATAGGGTTGTAACAACGGATCTTATTTGACATTAGATTCGACGTGAATGATGGTCCCGATGGACGTCTGAATCGTCATCGGCGGGGTCCATGGTTCTGTTATGCTTTCAGCTGAGAGCTCACTGTGGTTAGCAATGATGCTAGTAGGGCCGACACGTTCTCTTCAAGGCGTCAAAGACCTTGATGTTTCAAGACATCTTCCATTGTTTGATCTTGGGATTTATCTCCACACGTTGCTTAGTGGTACAAAGTATCTGCCATCGGGCGTCCCTTCGAATGTGAGATTAGAATGAACCCCGCTCAACCTTTTGGAGCGTTCGAGTTCTTTTAACTGCGCTTTGAGTTGCTCCTTATTCTTTCTAATGAACTTGGGTGTTATGGGTGGTTCTTTATATGATAGGTGTTCCATTTCGTCTCCCACCTCGATTAGGAAGGGGGTTTCTTCGATTTTCATTACGTCTAGGTAGGGGGTGACACTTGTTGTATCGAACGTGGTAGAGGTGGTAGATGTGGTGGTGACTTTGGTTCTCCGGATCGGCCATAAGAGATAGGAAAAAAGTGATCGATGGAAATGAGACTTTCGGTGGAAAGGAAACTTTCGTTCTCGAGGGGCCGCATTAGGAGTTAGACCGTTAAAAAGGTCCCACGAATGGCGCCAATGTTGCGTCCCAAATCCGATCAATGGTTTAGAGGATGACACGAAGCTTCGTGTATCGTCGTGGCCGCCTCTCTAAAGGTGTTTCTACAAAACAGAACACCATTACTCTCATCACGGGGTTCCCGGGGTTGTCTTAGTGACCAACCTCCAGCATGAGAATAAATTGTCTTAATACTGGAAGGTCCTAAGAATTGCCTGAATAGTTAATGTAATAGTGAGAAGTAGTTAGGGTGAATTGAATGCTTATCCCCTTGGAGGAGACGGATTCTTATACCTCATTCTCATTTGTGCATTTAATGTTGGTTATAATGATGTTCTTGGGTCTTTGGCGCTGCCTGGGACGCACTAGGACTTATCTGGTAGTAATGGGCGTTACATGGGGGGATATTCCCATTCTTCGCAGCCAAGAGGTCTCTACTACCGAATTTCTTTTTGGCTGGGATCTTATGGGGCATTTGATGCTTGATTAGGTTTGTCTCTTCTGATCGAACCCTTTTGTCTTTTTCCTTTGTTATGGGGTTTTAGACTTTAGTCCTTAACGGTTAAGAAATTTTGGTAGGCCTTCCCTCGACTTGTGACCCTTTCAAATTTAAGACTATTCTTGTTATATAGATCTATACCTAATAAATATTTTATTGGTTATGCCATGAGTCCCAAATCTGTGAGCCAAGATTCTTTTGTTTCGCTTATTTTTTTCAACTATTTAGTATTTACTTTATTCAACTATTTAATAATTTTCTCAACTATTTAATATTTCATTTATCAACTATTTCCTTTATTTTTTTCCGCTTATTATTAACTATTTAATATTTCCTTTATTTAGCTCGTGTATTGCACTAGTTTTTAATCTAGTATGTATCTATAATATATAATAAATAAAAATCATTTATGTCACGTGTCACATCCACATCTTTTCTCACCATTTTTTTCCGCCTCTCTCTTATTAAATACACTTCTCTTTTTTTAATAATGATTTTTATTTAAAGAAAAATATTAATTATACTAATAAAACATATTTATTTTAAATTATATCTTATTTTAAGAAACTTTAAAATTTATTTATGTAACTTTTGTTTTTAACTAAATAGTGATGTAAGTTAAATTATATTAAATAGAAATTAATGTATTCAAACCGTGTAATATACGTGCTTTTAAAGATACAAACTTTTTATTACTAAATATATCATTACATTTTATCAAGACTAAATTACAATTTTTGTCCTTTATGTTTTATGAAATTATGAAAAAGTTCTTTAAAATTTTGACTTTCACTCATTGTTCTTTATTTGAAAAGTTCTTTCGTTTCTTATACTTTAGTCTAACAGACGTAAAATTTTTCAGTTAAGTCAGCTCATGTGCACATGAGGGCACTTTATTCTTTTAACTACTAAATAATAATTATTGTAAATTAATTAGATTTTATAAACTTAACAATTAAAATTTTTTTATTTATTAAAATGTTTTAATATTAAAACATTTCCATTTCTATTGCACTCTCTCTTCCCCAATTGGGTTCCAATGTCTAATGTGCCAATCCACCTTTCAAACCACATCCAAAACACTTGCTGAAACAGTGAAACGCATCCGACGGATTTGACCTTACAAATCTTCCCAATGCACAAATCGGTATTTCACTCGTGAAGATAATTGCAACACCCATATAATGGAGATTTATTTGTGGTGAAGCGTTCAACTGTTGAAAACCCTAACAAAAATATTTGGGCCTCAAGCAACCGTCTAATTCTACACCACATGAAGCCAGCCAAGGTAGTAAGATATATCAAATTTAGAGAAATTAAAGGGGAACGAGATGATAAACGAAGTAAAAGAAGTTAAAGATGAATGAACCTTGAATCTTCTTGTGGAGGCGGAGATCTTCTGACCAGGGAGTCTGCACAAGAAACGGGAAGAAAAATGTAAATTATTAACCTCAGCGGCGAGGTATTCCAGAACGGCAGGGAGATAGATCGGAGCTCCGACGGCACCGACGCAATCGGCGCTCCGACGGCACCGACGCAATCGGCGTATTTACAGGCTTTGAGGAAGTGAGAGATTATACGGACGGGGAATTGGATGCCGGCTTTGTCACACCCCCAAAATCCACTAACGAAATTTTACCGTTAGGAGCGTGACAAAACAGGATCTCAGTCATTAGTTACGTCAAACGACACTATATGAGTTTAAACAAAACCATTAAATGTTCAGAGTTAAATGCGGAAGCGATTTACGTCAAGTAGTTATTGCGCAAAACAAACGCGCCCAAGTTTGGTTTAATAAAGACAGGTGAGTTGTTTAAAATGTTTGAAAATGAATGACATGTCAGTATGACTCCATGCATGTCCTAAGTGTGCAACCGGTGCCAAAGCGACCCGAGAAACATGTAAGAAAAAGTGTCAATACAAGGTTGGTGAGTTCACAAGTTTGTATGTAAATAAACTGTTTGTGCGTTGCTAGATCCACATACGTAAGTCACACCTATTGCTAGCTAGACAATGTACAAGTTACTCTAAGCGTTCGCGACCGAAGCTGAGTGTGTGTGTTTGTTTGTTTGCCTCCATCCAGGTCTATCGACTCTGACTAATGTGTTTAGGCTAACATTTCAGCCGTTCGACCTCTAGTCAAGTTGGTGTGACCAACCCGGGTGGGGCTTGTTAAGCTCAGTAATACTACTAAATATTACCTCGTTAAGATCCATATTAACGGTTCGATGTGTGAGTGGGGACTTTCAATGATAGTGTTTGCACTTAGGTAAACAAGTGGTAGTGAAATACTATGTGATCCATGTTCGTTTGTGTGTATGTCTCTTCCCGGCGGGAAGACAAGTAAACTTATGTCTGTTCGTATGAAAGTTTCTCCCCAATGGGAAAACGAGTAAAATACTGTTCGTTTGTATGCATGTTTCTCCCCAATGGGAAAACAAGTAAAATAAGGTTTGTTTGCATGCATGTTTCTCCCCAACAGGAAAACATGTAAAAAGGATGTTTGCGTGTATGCATGTTTCTCCCCAACGGGAAAACAAGTAAAATAATGTTTGTTTACATGCATGTTTCTCCCCAACGAGAAAACAAGTAAAAAGAATATTTTTGTATATGCATGTTTCTCCCCCCAATAGGAAAACGAGTAAAATAATGTTTGTTTGCATGCATGTTTCTCCCCAACAGGAAAACAAATAAAAGAATGTTTGTGTGTATGCATGTTTCTCCCACAATAGGAAAACAAGTAAAAAGGGGTCGTGAAACACACCTGGATTGAGTAGTGGATTGAATTACGCAAGAGAGAGGTTGTGTTAGGACATGTTTTGTAACTGTTGATAAAATTCTGTATACGTTCATAGAGAGGCGAACTTAACAAGTTCGCCTAAGCATCTTTAGGAGCAAACTTGTTAAGTTCGCCTGGCCTATTAGAGGCGAACTTAATAAGTTCGCCTAAGCATCTTTGAGGCGAACTTGTTAAGTTCGCCTATAGCAGGTCTTGTGTTTATAAATCGAGTTTCAGAGTCTGTTTAGACGAAAAAAATCAGTTTGAGTAGAATCGAAGAAGTAGAACAGAAGTGATCTAATTGTCTAATTGAGTCTGTAAACTCTATGATTGTTGGAATACAAGCTTGAATGTTATTTATGTGATTGTTTCTATTGTCTATTTCGTATGCAATCGTTGATTCGATAGGATTCCGCACTACGCGTTAACGATACGTCTTATCACGAGAACGATCCGTAGAAGAGCCATGAGGACCTACAAGTGGTATCAGAGCTTATGCTCGTGATTCTTGGTAATTTGAGATGGTTTTGTATGCAAATTGACAAGAAATTGATCATCTTTTTTATTTTTCATGGATTTTTCAAGTTCTTGAAGATTATTTTGCTGCTGATTTGGTGTTTTTGAAGTGGATTTTGAAGAAATTGATCCGATAGAAAGGTTCTAATTGAGAAAATACACAATCCTACGGTTTAATTTGGTCTAATTCCTTCAAATCAGTGAATTATGAAGATTTTTGGTGAAATTGGGTTCGTGTTTTTGGGTTGAAGCTGTTCTTGATTTTTGATTCTGCTGAAGCAAGCGAACTTGCTGAATTGGTCTGCAGGCGAACTTAGCAGGCGAACTTGTTAATTCTTGCTGATTAAGTTGCAGGCGAACTTAGTGAGGCGAACTTAATAAGTTCGCTTAGTGAATATTAGGTGAATTTAATAAGTTCGCTTGTGGTCAAGTTCGCTTGGGGTTAAGTTCGCTCAGTGAAGTTCTGGCGAACTTATTAATTTCGCTTAGGCAGTATCAGGCGAACTTAGCTAGTGTTTTTTAAAAAAAAAAGAGTATTTTGGCGGGAAATTTTATCTTGTTCAAATTTTTTAGGGAAAGCTTATATGGTTGTTTTGAATCATTTTTGAAATTTTGAATTTTTGAAATTTTTAAAAAGAGTCTTTTGGTGGGAAATTTTTTTCTGGATATTTTCGCAAAAATTTCAAAATGTCAATTTCATATGATGATAATGAGATTGGAACTATGCCACCGAGGCTTTTGTGCATATCAGATTACCATAGCTGGAAAGTTCGATTCGAACAGTTCGTATCAGAAACTGATGAAAATTTTTGAAGACCGATAATAGAAGGATATGTGCATCCTACTTTTAACTTTCTGGAATTTAGTGATGTTCCTAAACCAGTGACAGCTCTTACTAAAGTAGAAAAGCAGAAGTTTGATCGAGAAATGAAAACGAGTGAAACTTTAACGATGTCTTTACCAAAAGAAATCATTCATAGTCTCGGGAAGTGTCCTACTTCAAGAGATCTATGGGAAGCATTGAAGAAAAAGGGTGAAGCAACTTCTCAAGCGTTTGAGGTCTTGATCAAAGAAGTATTGGAGAAGCAAGGTGATTCTCAAAGTGATTCTTCTGTAGATTTAACTGATAGTGAGAGTATTCATTCTGGTGAAAGTACTCAATCTACTGAGACTTATGTGATGAGTGAAGAAAGCTTTCAGACAGTTGAAGATGATCTGAGTGAATCAGAAATTGATGCAGAGCCTATCATTGTTGCTCAAAAGAGTGAAGCTGATGATGACGTATTCATGGCTCCTGGTGCATCTTCTTTAGAAGTACAAGCTGAGGTAGTTTCTAACTCTGAAGCGTTTTGTTCTAACTGTGTTTCAGTGAAAGATAAAATGATGAGGGTTATGGATGACAACGTAAACCTCATTTGTGATATGAAATCAATGCACACGGTAAACCAGAAATTAAAAGATAATGAGAATGTGTGTATTGAGAGAATAGAATCACTGAAGAGGGATATAAGTTCTCTGACTTTGAAGATCAAAGAGCAGGCATATCACCTGGATATGTCCTTTGCAGAAATTGAGAAAAGAAATAATGATCTTGTTGAGAAAGATAAGGAACTAGCTGAATCTAAAGCACAGGTGATCAGATTACACAGAAAGTTAGAAAGCTTTGGAAATTCATCATTCTTATTAAGACATTACCATGATAATACTAAAGAGGGGAAGGGAACTAATGGTATTGGTTATGTTCCTCCACCATTCAACGAAAATTATTCTGTTACACCTGAGATTATAAACGTTGAGGATTTAGATCCTAAGACTGTGTTAAAAGTGAATCCAGTCACAGGTGAAGATATGGTGTATTCTGATGAGAGTCATGATGAATATTTTGATAAAGCTAAGGTAGAGGTGATACCGAAAGAGGTTAAGAAAGAACACTCAAAGGTTGATTCTAATTCATCTGGAAATTATACATTTGGAAGTTTTTCAAATTCAAGGAAAGTTCCATATGTAAGAGATTATAAAGACAGGCGTACATGCTTTCATTGTAATGAGATAGGACACATTGTGGTGAACTGTCCTTACAAAAATAAAGGGAAGAAGCATGTATTTCCTAAGAAGATGAAGCCTGAATCAAAACCTATTGCAAAATCTTGAGTTCAAGAGAAAATAAAGCCAAAAGAAGTTCATGTAGGAGAATCTTCTTCAAGTGCATCTTATCGTGTGAAGATTTCTTATATGAGAGAATATCGAGAGACGAGATCTTGCTTTTCTTGTGGTCTTGTTGGTCACATTCGGATTGCTTGTCCTCACAACGCCAAAGGTAACCGACATGTTAGTCTAGAAAAGGTAAGAACTCATGGTAAGCCTCATGTTAACCCAAATGTGGTTAAACCTCATGATACACCAAAGGGTAACTCAAAATCTGAGGTTAGAATTTCTAGACCTTAAAGACGGAGGAGAAACAGAAGATTGAGAAAACTTTTAGAACAACAAGAGTTTTCACAGTCTAAACATTTTTCAAATGAACATGATTGTTCAAACACTTCACATTTTAAGCAAAAATAACTTAATGAAAAGAAGTATGTTTGGAAATCTAAAGTTTCTGTTTCGGACTCGTCGGAACAATCTCCGAAAATCGATGAGAGATTCGATTGTGAATGGAGTGAGGTTTATTATTTTGATACAGATGGAAGACCCATGACTACCATGGCTTGGGTCCCAATTTCAAATTAATGTCTCTTGTTAGATGTGCAGGATTAACCAAGAGGGACTATTAATACCATTTTGGTTGTTGATAGTGGTGGTTCTAAGCACATGACAGGGAATGACATCTGCAAGAGTAAAGAGTTATTGATAACTGAGAATCTATTTGATTCAACGACTTGATGCTCAATGGGGAGAATATGTCACACACAATGTTTTGGAAAGAGTTTTACAAAGTCCAAATGATAACCTGAAACTTAGGATGACAATGGTGGGCATAAAGTCGTTGATGCAACCATTTGACTAGTTGAGGGGGAGTCTACAAGACAGGGGGAGCACAGAACTGTGTTGGTGACAGAGGCAATGACATTACATTGGTTTGAGTTTTTAATTGATTGAATTGCTTAATCCTGAGTAACCAAGTAAAATGTTTTTCTTAAAATGTTTTCATGGAAGGTTTATTTTCGTTTGTTTTACTTTCTTTGAAAAAGATTTTGAAAAAGCCAAACAAATTGAAAAAGATAAAATTCACATTACTTGAAGTTAAAGAAGAGATGATAGTAAATCAGTAGATGTTCTTTCACACATGACCTTAGATTGACTGGTTGGTAGTTTATGTCAATATATCTGAATTATATGTTTTGATCTAAACTTCAGAGATTGCACAAATAGGAAATGATAGTGTTGTGTATGCATATAATTTGAATTGTCAGTAGACGAAAAGCGTCACTGAACCATTAGTAGTGTGAAAACATAATTGCATATGTTACAACTGTGATTTGAACCCATTTTATGCCTGGGTGTGTGTGTTAAAAGATCACTATCAGATAAAAAATATTAGCTTTTAATAAAGATTTTCCTATGAGATCAGTTTCGGGTTATGTCCTTAGCACTATTCATTCGATTTGCTTCAGTGCCCATGTCCAGAAAAGCATACAATTTGAAGTATAACCAAGATATGTACTTGACAACATCTGTCAAACATATACTAGCCTTTGGAACATATTGATAAATCATCTTTACTGATTCCATTGAATTCAAATCCAGATAACAGTTGGATTCACGTACCTGAATCTTATGATTTCACATATATAAGCCAAGACATTGAATCATTCGATTCTGAATCTCATTGATTCCTATACAATCGAATTCGGATTCTGCTATTCACGTGCTAAGTGATGTCTGCTCATTTTGGAAATTCGGATAATCTTTAGTAAAATCTCAAATGTCTTGAAGATAATGCATTTACTTTCTGTTGGCATACTAGTGGGGTACACGTTGTATTTCATACTAAAATGGTACCTTAACTTACAAGAAAGTGGGAATGAGATGCTTTAGTTTCAAATCTTATAATATTGACAATTTGAATTTGTGTGTCATAGCCTGATCCTATTTTCTTTGAATGTTTAGCACGTATCATAACATGCAATATGAAAGTCTTGAAAAGATAGAGTGTGATAATCTTGAAAGATATTGGTTTGATTGGTCAAGGCTTGAAAGAATGACATAGGATACCATTTAATATTATATGGATTTTATATCCAAGATGTGTGATTGATATCTCATATATACTGATATAATCTTCTTACTCGTGATGTTTGACCAAAAAGATGTGATTTTGTATTTTACATTTCAGTTTATATAGAGAAAAACCAAAAATATTTTGTGTTTCCTATGTTTGAAAAACCAAAAAGATTTTATTTTTTCAGCTTCCATGGAAATCTTAATTGTTGGTTATTCTTGGTTGTTCTCCTTTGCATAAACTGAATATTGCAGACAGAAGTTGACAAGGGGTCTTTCTCCTAAGTTTTCTTCTAGATAGAAAGAGAAAGTACAGATGAACAAGACGAAGACTACAGTGTGTTTGATGATATTTGAAGACGGATGACAATCTTCTGAAGGTGTTGTCAAGGGGGAGTCTGTTGGAGCATATTCTGGTGACAACGAGCTTGAAGATATTATGTCTTAGTCTTTGAGTTGTAATTGATAGAATTGTTAGCAACAGTTAAAGGGGAGTCTATTAGGACATGTTTTGTAACTGTTGATAAAATTCTGTATAAGTTCATAGAGAGGCGAACTTAACAAGTTCGCCTAAGCATCTTTAGGAGCGAACTTGTTAAGTTCGCCTAGCCTATTAGAGGCAAACTTAATAAGTTCGCCTAAGCATCTTTGAGGCGAACTTGTTAAGTTCGCCTATAGCAGGTCTTGTGTTTATAAATAGAGTTTCAGAGTCTGTTTAGACGAAAAAAATCAGTGTGAGTAGAATCGAAGAAGTAGAACATAAGTGATCTAATTGTCTAATTGAGTCTGTAAACTCTATGATTGTTGGAATAAAAGCTTGAATGTTATTTACGTGATTGTTTCTATTGTCTATTTCGTATGCAATCGTTGATTCGGTAGGATTCCGCACTCCGCATTAACGATACATCTTATCACGAGAACGATCCGTAGAAGAGCCATGAGGACCTACAGGTTAGGACCACAGATGCAAGCCTGAAACGGCTTACGTATGCCCTAAAATTATAAATACATAAGTTAGGGACATATGGGATTTTGTGACGACGACACGGAAGATTTGGATGTCCTAAAGTTACGTAGGACCAACGAGTAGACGAACGTGTCTACGGGAATAAGGATTTCTTAATTTAATAATTAAGATAAATACGCTTTGTGTCGGACGTTTCTAATTACGAATAGTATTAATAAATAAATATATTCGTGCGTTTGTACCATTAATAATGGCCTAAGAAAATAATATAATTTAATATATTATTTTTAAGTTCGTAAGATTAAAATAATCATTTGAGTGGCAAGAATGATAAATATATTATTTTAATTCAAGGGTAAAACCGAGAGTAAATTATAAATATATCATAACATGCAATATGAAAGTCTTGAAAAGATAGAGTGTGATAATCTTGAAAGATATTGGTTTGATTGGTCAAGGCTTGAAAGAATGACATAGGATACCATTTAATATTATATGGATTTTATATCCAAGATGTGTGATTGATATCTCATATATACTGATATAATCTTCTTACTCGTGATGTTTGACCAAAAAGATGTGATTTTGTATTTTACATTTCAGTTTATATAGAGAAAAACCAAAAATATTTTGTGTTTCTTATGTTTGAAAAACCAAAAAGATTTTATTTTTTCAGCTTCCATGGAAATCTTAATTGTTGGTTATTCTTGGTTGTTCTCCTTTGCATAAACTGAATATTGCAGACAGAAGTTGACAAGGGGTCTTTCTCCTAAGTTTTCTTCTAGATAGAAAGAGAAAGTACAGATGAACAAGACGAAGACTACAGTGTGTTTGATGATATTTGAAGACGGATGACAATCTTCTGAAGGTGTTGTCAAGGGGGAGTCTGTTGGAGCATATTCTGGTGACAACGAGCTTGAAGATATTATGTCTTAGTCTTAGAGTCTTTGAGTTGTAATTGATAGAATTGTTAGCAACAGTTAAAGGGGAGTCTATTAGGACATGTTTTGTAACTGTTGATAAAATTCTGTATAAGTTCATAGAGAGGCGAACTTAACAAGTTCGCCTAAGCATCTTTAGGAGCGAACTTGTTAAGTTCGCCCAGCCTATTAGAGGCAAACTTAATAAGTTCGCCTAAGCATCTTTGAGGCGAACTTGTTAAGTTCGCCTATAGCAGGTCTTGTGTTTATAAATAGAGTTTCAGAGTCTGTTTAGACGAAAAAAATCAGTGTGAGTAGAATCGAAGAAGTAGAACAGAAGTGATCTAATTGTCTAATTGAGTCTGTAAACTCTATGATTGTTGGAATAAAAGCTTGAATGTTATTTACGTGATTGTTTCTATTGTCTATTTCGTATGCAATCGTTGATTCGGTAGGATTCCGCACTCCGCATTAACGATACATCTTATCACGAGAACGATCCGTAGAAGAGCCATGAGGACCTACAGGTTAGGACCACATATGCAAGCCTGAAACGGCTTACGTATGCCCTAAAATTATAAATACATAAGTTAGGGACATATGGGATTTTGTGACGACGACACGGAAGATTTGGATGTCCTAAAGTTACGTAGGACCAACGAGTAGACGAACGTGTCTACGGGAATAAGGATTTCTTAATTTAATAATTAAGATAAATACGCTTTGTGTCGGACGTTTCTAATTACGAATAGTATTAATAAATAAATATATTCGTGCGTTTGTACCATTAATAATGGCCTAAGAAAATAATATAATTTAATATATTATTTTTAAGTTCGTAAGATTAAAATAATCATTTGAGTGGCAAGAATGATAAATATATTATTTTAATTCAAGGGTAAAACCGAGAGTAAATTATAAATATATCATAACATGCAATATGAAAGTCTTGAAAAGATAGAGTGTGATAATCTTGAAAGATATTGGTTTGATTGGTCAAGGCTTGAAAGAATGACATAGGATACCATTTAATATTATATGGATTTTATATCCAAGATGTGTGATTGATATCTCATATATACTGATATAATCTTCTTACTCGTGATGTTTGACCAAAAAGATGTGATTTTGTATTTTACATTTCAGTTTATATAGAGAAAAACCAAAAATATTTTGTGTTTCTTATGTTTGAAAAACCAAAAAGATTTTATTTTTTCAGCTTCCATGGAAATCTTAATTGTTGGTTATTCTTGGTTGTTCTCCTTTGCATAAACTGAATATTGCAGACAGAAGTTGACAAGGGGTCTTTCTCCTAAGTTTTCTTCTAGATAGAAAGAGAAAGTACAGATGAACAAGACGAAGACTACAGTGTGTTTGATGATATTTGAAGACGGATGACAATCTTCTGAAGGTGTTGTCAAGGGGGAGTCTGTTGGAGCATATTCTGGTGACAACGAGCTTGAAGATATTATGTCTTAGTCTTAGAGTCTTTGAGTTGTAATTGATAGAATTGTTAGCAACAGTTAAAGGGGAGTCTATTAGGACATGTTTTGTAACTGTTGATAAAATTCTGTATAAGTTCATAGAGAGGCGAACTTAACAAGTTCGCCTAAGCATCTTTAGGAGCGAACTTGTTAAGTTCGCCTAGCCTATTAGAGGCAAACTTAATAAGTTCGCCTAAGCATCTTTGAGGCGAACTTAAGGTCTTGTGTTTATAAATAGAGTTTCAGAGTCTGTTTAGACGAAAAAAATCAGTGTGAGTAGAATCGAAGAAGTAGAACAGAAGTGATCTAATTGTCTAATTGAGTCTGTAAACTCTATGATTGTTGGAATAAAAGCTTGAATGTTATTTACGTGATTGTTTCTATTGTCTATTTCGTATGCAATCGTTGATTCGGTAGGATTCCGCACTCCGCATTAACGATACATCTTATCACGAGAACGATCCGTAGAAGAGCCATGAGGACCTACAGGTTAGGACCACAGATGCAAGCCTGAAACGGCTTACGTATGCCCTAAAATTATAAATACATAAGTTAGGGACATATGGGATTTTGTGACGACGACACGGAAGATTTGGATGTCCTAAAGTTACGTAGGACCAACGAGTAGACGAACGTGTCTACGGGAATAAGGATTTCTTAATTTAATAATTAAGATAAATACGCTTTGTGTCGGACGTTTCTAATTACGAATAGTATTAATAAATAAATATATTCGTGCGTTTGTACCATTAATAATGGCCTAAGAAAATAATATAATTTAATATATTATTTTTAAGTTCGTAAGATTAAAATAATCATTTGAGTGGCAAGAATGATAAATATATTATTTTAATTCAAGGGTAAAACCGAGAGTAAATTATAAATATATCATAACATGCAATATGAAAGTCTTGAAAAGATAGAGTGTGATAATCTTGAAAGATATTGGTTTGATTGGTCAAGGCTTGAAAGAATGACATAGGATACCATTTAATATTATATGGATTTTATATCCAAGATGTGTGATTGATATCTCATATATACTGATATAATCTTCTTACTCGTGATGTTTGACCAAAAAGATGTGATTTTGTATTTTACATTTCAGTTTATATAGAGAAAAACCAAAAATATTTTGTGTTTCTTATGTTTGAAAAACCAAAAAGATTTTATTTTTTCAGCTTCCATGGAAATCTTAATTGTTGGTTATTCTTGGTTGTTCTCCTTTGCATAAACTGAATATTGCAGACAGAAGTTGACAAGGGGTCTTTCTCCTAAGTTTTCTTCTAGATAGAAAGAGAAAGTACAGATGAACAAGACGAAGACTACAGTGTGTTTGATGATATTTGAAGACGGATGACAATCTTCTGAAGGTGTTGTCAAGGGGGAGTCTGTTGGAGCATATTCTGGTGACAACGAGCTTGAAGATATTATGTCTTAGTCTTAGAGTCTTTGAGTTGTAATTGATAGAATTGTTAGCAACAGTTAAAGGGGAGTCTATTAGGACATGTTTTGTAACTGTTGATAAAATTCTGTATAAGTTCATAGAGAGGCGAACTTAACAAGTTCGCCTAAGCATCTTTAGGAGCGAACTTGTTAAGTTCGCCTAGCCTATTAGAGGCAAACTTAATAAGTTCGCCTAAGCATCTTTGAGGCGAACTTGTTAAGTTCGCCTATAGCAGGTCTTGTGTTTATAAATAGAGTTTCAGAGTCTGTTTAGACGAAAAAAATCAGTGTGAGTAGAATCGAAGAAGTAGAACAGAAGTGATCTAATTGTCTAATTGAGTCTGTAAACTCTATGATTGTTGGAATAAAAGCTTGAATGTTATTTACGTGATTGTTTCTATTGTCTATTTCGTATGCAATCGTTGATTCGGTAGGATTCCGCACTCCGCATTAACGATACATCTTATCACGAGAACGATCCGTAGAAGAGCCATGAGGACCTACAGGTTAGGACCACAGATGCAAGCCTGAAACGGCTTACGTATGCCCTAAAATTATAAATACATAAGTTAGGGACATATGGGATTTTGTGACGACGACACGGAAGATTTGGATGTCCTAAAGTTACGTAGGACCAACGAGTAGACGAACGTGTCTACGGGAATAAGGATTTCTTAATTTAATAATTAAGATAAATACGCTTTGTGTCGGACGTTTCTAATTACGAATAGTATTAATAAATAAATATATTCGTGCGTTTGTACCATTAATAATGGCCTAAGAAAATAATATAATTTAATATATTATTTTTAAGTTCGTAAGATTAAAATAATCATTTGAGTGGCAAGAATGATAAATATATTATTTTAATTCAAGGGTAAAACCGAGAGTAAATTATAAATATATCATAACATGCAATATGAAAGTCTTGAAAAGATAGAGTGTGATAATCTTGAAAGATATTGGTTTGATTGGTCAAGGCTTGAAAGAATGACATAGGATACCATTTAATATTATATGGATTTTATATCCAAGATGTGTGATTGATATCTCATATATACTGATATAATCTTCTTACTCGTGATGTTTGACCAAAAAGATGTGATTTTGTATTTTACATTTCAGTTTATATAGAGAAAAACCAAAAATATTTTGTGTTTCTTATGTTTGAAAAACCAAAAAGATTTTATTTTTTCAGCTTCCATGGAAATCTTAATTGTTGGTTATTCTTGGTTGTTCTCCTTTGCATAAACTGAATATTGCAGACAGAAGTTGACAAGGGGTCTTTCTCCTAAGTTTTCTTCTAGATAGAAAGAGAAAGTACAGATGAACAAGACGAAGACTACAGTGTGTTTGATGATATTTGAAGACGGATGACAATCTTCTGAAGGTGTTGTCAAGGGGGAGTCTGTTGGAGCATATTCTGGTGACAACGAGCTTGAAGATATTATGTCTTAGTCTTAGAGTCTTTGAGTTGTAATTGATAGAATTGTTAGCAACAGTTAAAGGGGAGTCTATTAGGACATGTTTTGTAACTGTTGATAAAATTCTGTATAAGTTCATAGAGAGGCGAACTTAACAAGTTCGCCTAAGCATCTTTAGGAGCGAACTTGTTAAGTTCGCCTAGCCTATTAGAGGCAAACTTAATAAGTTCGCCTAAGCATCTTTGAGGCGAACTTGTTAAGTTCGCCTATAGCAGGTCTTGTGTTTATAAATAGAGTTTCAGAGTCTGTTTAGACGAAAAAAATCAGTGTGAGTAGAATCGAAGAAGTAGAACAGAAGTGATCTAATTGTCTAATTGAGTCTGTAAACTCTATGATTGTTGGAATAAAAGCTTGAATGTTATTTACGTGATTGTTTCTATTGTCTATTTCGTATGCAATCGTTGATTCGGTAGGATTCCGCACTCCGCATTAACGATACATCTTATCACGAGAACGATCCGTAGAAGAGCCATGAGGACCTACAGGTTAGGACCACAGATGCAAGCCTGAAACGGCTTACGTATGCCCTAAAATTATAAATACATAAGTTAGGGACATATGGGATTTTGTGACGACGACACGGAAGATTTGGATGTCCTAAAGTTACGTAGGACCAACGAGTAGACGAACGTGTCTACGGGAATAAGGATTTCTTAATTTAATAATTAAGATAAATACGCTTTGTGTCGGACGTTTCTAATTACGAATAGTATTAATAAATAAATATATTCGTGCGTTTGTACCATTAATAATGGCCTAAGAAAATAATATAATTTAATATATTATTTTTAAGTTCGTAAGATTAAAATAATCATTTGAGTGGCAAGAATGATAAATATATTATTTTAATTCAAGGGTAAAACCGAGAGTAAATTATAAATATATCATAACATGCAATATGAAAGTCTTGAAAAGATAGAGTGTGATAATCTTGAAAGATATTGGTTTGATTGGTCAAGGCTTGAAAGAATGACATAGGATACCATTTAATATTATATGGATTTTATATCCAAGATGTGTGATTGATATCTCATATATACTGATATAATCTTCTTACTCGTGATGTTTGACCAAAAAGATGTGATTTTGTATTTTACATTTCAGTTTATATAGAGAAAAACCAAAAATATTTTGTGTTTCTTATGTTTGAAAAACCAAAAAGATTTTATTTTTTCAGCTTCCATGGAAATCTTAATTGTTGGTTATTCTTGGTTGTTCTCCTTTGCATAAACTGAATATTGCAGACAGAAGTTGACAAGGGGTCTTTCTCCTAAGTTTTCTTCTAGATAGAAAGAGAAAGTACAGATGAACAAGACGAAGACTACAGTGTGTTTGATGATATTTGAAGACGGATGACAATCTTCTGAAGGTGTTGTCAAGGGGGAGTCTGTTGGAGCATATTCTGGTGACAACGAGCTTGAAGATATTATGTCTTAGTCTTAGAGTCTTTGAGTTGTAATTGATAGAATTGTTAGCAACAGTTAAAGGGGAGTCTATTAGGACATGTTTTGTAACTGTTGATAAAATTCTGTATAAGTTCATAGAGAGGCGAACTTAACAAGTTCGCCTAAGCATCTTTAGGAGCGAACTTGTTAAGTTCGCCTAGCCTATTAGAGGCAAACTTAATAAGTTCGCCTAAGCATCTTTGAGGCGAACTTAAGGTCTTGTGTTTATAAATAGAGTTTCAGAGTCTGTTTAGACGAAAAAAATCAGTGTGAGTAGAATCGAAGAAGTAGAACAGAAGTGATCTAATTGTCTAATTGAGTCTGTAAACTCTATGATTGTTGGAATAAAAGCTTGAATGTTATTTACGTGATTGTTTCTATTGTCTATTTCGTATGCAATCGTTGATTCGGTAGGATTCCGCACTCCGCATTAACGATACATCTTATCACGAGAACGATCCGTAGAAGAGCCATGAGGACCTACAGGTTAGGACCACAGATGCAAGCCTGAAACGGCTTACGTATGCCCTAAAATTATAAATACATAAGTTAGGGACATATGGGATTTTGTGACGACGACACGGAAGATTTGGATGTCCTAAAGTTACGTAGGACCAACGAGTAGACGAACGTGTCTACGGGAATAAGGATTTCTTAATTTAATAATTAAGATAAATACGCTTTGTGTCGGACGTTTCTAATTACGAATAGTATTAATAAATAAATATATTCGTGCGTTTGTACCATTAATAATGGCCTAAGAAAATAATATAATTTAATATATTATTTTTAAGTTCGTAAGATTAAAATAATCATTTGAGTGGCAAGAATGATAAATATATTATTTTAATTCAAGGGTAAAACCGAGAGTAAATTATAAATATATCATAACATGCAATATGAAAGTCTTGAAAAGATAGAGTGTGATAATCTTGAAAGATATTGGTTTGATTGGTCAAGGCTTGAAAGAATGACATAGGATACCATTTAATATTATATGGATTTTATATCCAAGATGTGTGATTGATATCTCATATATACTGATATAATCTTCTTACTCGTGATGTTTGACCAAAAAGATGTGATTTTGTATTTTACATTTCAGTTTATATAGAGAAAAACCAAAAATATTTTGTGTTTCTTATGTTTGAAAAACCAAAAAGATTTTATTTTTTCAGCTTCCATGGAAATCTTAATTGTTGGTTATTCTTGGTTGTTCTCCTTTGCATAAACTGAATATTGCAGACAGAAGTTGACAAGGGGTCTTTCTCCTAAGTTTTCTTCTAGATAGAAAGAGAAAGTACAGATGAACAAGACGAAGACTACAGTGTGTTTGATGATATTTGAAGACGGATGACAATCTTCTGAAGGTGTTGTCAAGGGGGAGTCTGTTGGAGCATATTCTGGTGACAACGAGCTTGAAGATATTATGTCTTAGTCTTAGAGTCTTTGAGTTGTAATTGATAGAATTGTTAGCAACAGTTAAAGGGGAGTCTATTAGGACATGTTTTGTAACTGTTGATAAAATTCTGTATAAGTTCATAGAGAGGCGAACTTAACAAGTTCGCCTAAGCATCTTTAGGAGCGAACTTGTTAAGTTCGCCTAGCCTATTAGAGGCAAACTTAATAAGTTCGCCTAAGCATCTTTGAGGCGAACTTAAGGTCTTGTGTTTATAAATAGAGTTTCAGAGTCTGTTTAGACGAAAAAAATCAGTGTGAGTAGAATCGAAGAAGTAGAACAGAAGTGATCTAATTGTCTAATTGAGTCTGTAAACTCTATGATTGTTGGAATAAAAGCTTGAATGTTATTTACGTGATTGTTTCTATTGTCTATTTCGTATGCAATCGTTGATTCGGTAGGATTCCGCACTCCGCATTAACGATACATCTTATCACGAGAACGATCCGTAGAAGAGCCATGAGGACCTACAGGTTAGGACCACAGATGCAAGCCTGAAACGGCTTACGTATGCCCTAAAATTATAAATACATAAGTTAGGGACATATGGGATTTTGTGACGACGACACGGAAGATTTGGATGTCCTAAAGTTACGTAGGACCAACGAGTAGACGAACGTGTCTACGGGAATAAGGATTTCTTAATTTAATAATTAAGATAAATACGATTTGTGTCGGACGTTTCTAATTACGAATAGTATTAATAAATAAATATATTCGTGCGTTTGTACCATTAATAATGGCCTAAGAAAATAATATAATTTAATATATTATTTTTAAGTTCGTAAGATTAAAATAATCATTTGAGTGGCAAGAATGATAAATATATTATTTTAATTCAAGGGTAAAACCGAGAGTAAATAATATAAATAATTATATTATTTATTAATTTGATACGTTACACGAAATTTATAAACGAGGTGAAAATAATATAAAATATATATTATTTTTAATTGAGGTCACGGGGTTGAAAATAATATAAATATATTATTTTATTTGAAGTTGTGGTTTGAAAATAATATTAATATATTATTTTAAAAAGTGGAAATGTTATTAATTATGAGTTATAACATCAAACTCGAGCATACGGGTGTTTTCTGGGGCTAAAACATATTAATAACTTATTAAAATAATATAGGGATTATTTTATTACAAACAGAGGTCAAGGAAAAGCCCCAAAAAAATAATGCAGGAGACCGGACTCGAACCCGGGTCTCCTGCGTGCGAGTCCACAGCCTTAACCACTACGCCCGCTAGGGTCATCGCACAAATACCTGGTTCCAAACATTTTTAACACCTAATCCCACAGAGTTCTTCCCTCCCATTCGATCCAGTTCAAATCCACCCTCTATGAACATCGATTTCAACCACGATTTGATATAAAGGTTTAGGGATTTTGTTAACAGGTCTATTACGAATTTATATGTGAGTTTAATTTCAAAATCGATGGGTTTATGATCGCTTAATTCCTGTTTTAAAATCCAAAACCCTAGGTTTGAATATGCAATCGAATTGGCCGAATCTGATAATAAAAGTTGTTGAGATCATGGGGCTTTCATTGATTTGAAGGTCGCGAAGCTAATCATATAATTTAATTGGATTTAGAATGAGTCGGGGGTAGGGTTCGATTACATCCGAAGTCACATGAACCCTAGAATCGGTTCATGTTCGATTCAGTGTTGTAAGCCACAATTAGGATAGGGCTTTCGTTCTAGAGGTGAAGGCAAGTCTGTTGGTGGGATTTGTTACCTGAATTGAGTTCGAATTGGTAGAGCTGAACTAAAACTCAGTCGTGAGTCCGACGCGTTGGTCCCCGGTGTCTTGTCTTTGTCTCCGGTCGAATAGATGTGTGTAACAGGTTTAGAGGAGTGTGGATGCGGTGCGCAGGTGTTCAATTGTAGAATGAATATACGAATTAGTCGAATTCGATAGTAACGGTGGGGATTTCAACGGTTACGGGTTTAAGGTTCATAAATTTGTATAATTTGACACAATGATGGTGTTTTAAGTCCTAATGATGAGCGTTTAAGGCATTAATGTGCATTTCGGTTATTATTTCGCACGAATTTCATGTTATGGAGTTCGAATTTGGATCATAAGCTACGGGTTTGACTCAGAAAGTCAACATAAGCAACAACCCTTCAATTTTGACTTTCCAAGTCAATAGGCTGGAGTTTAGAGTAATTACATAACTAGTCCTTGTGATTTTAAGTTTATTATTTGACAGAATTAGACCCTAAGGTTTGAGATGAGTTAAGAACTTGGTTAGTTGACTTTCAGAAGTCAACATGAACATAGATATTGACTTTGACTTATAAAATCAAATAAAATTAAGCTTGGGCTAATTACACAATTAGTCCTTGTAGTTTATGTAAAGTAGGGTTTGAGAAATGAAAGAAATAGTCCCTGACGTTTGAGTTTAGTTAATTAGGTTAACTTTAACCGAATTTAACTAGATTTGATTAACATTGTTAACCTAAAATGTCTGGATTGTCACATCATCCCCTAGTTGAAAGAATTTTCGTCCCAAAAATTAGAAAAAAATTTTCTGGGTGTCACATCATCCCCTAATTGAAAGAATTTTCGTCCCAAAAATTAGAATAGTACCTTAAGTTTTTGACATAGAGTGTTGTGTTTAAGCGTTTCAAGTTCCAACAAACTCTGACGATAGGGATCTTACTATGCTTAAGCGTTTTGACTTCCCTATCCATGATTTCTACCGGTTCTTCAATGAAGCGTAGTTGCTCATCGATCTGTAGTTGCTCAAGAGGAATCGCGAGTGTCTCGTCTGCTAGACATTTCTTCAAGTTCGAGACATGAAAGACATCGTGTACACTACTCAGTCCTTCAGGTAGGTCCAGTTGGTACGCTACTAGGCCAATTCTCTTTACTATCTTGAATGGTCCAACATAACGAGGATTTAGTTTGCCTCGTTTCCCGAAGCAGATTACACTTTTCCAAGGTGAGACTTTCAATAGGACCATATCGCCTACTTGAAGTTCTAATGGTTTACGACGCTTGCCGGCATGACTCTTTTGAAGATCACGATCTGCCGCCATACGGTTTGGAATTTGAACGATCTTTTTAGAAGTTTCGAATACAAGTTCAGGACCTGTAAGTTGGCTATCCCCAACTCCAGCCCAACAGATGGGAGATTGGCATTTACGTCCATACAATGCCCCGAATGGTGCTGCCTTGATACTAGTGTGATAACTGTTATTGCAGGAGAACTTCACTAAGGGCAAGTGAGTTTCCCAAATGTTACCGAAATCAATCACACAAGCTCGTAGCATGCCTTCTAAAGTTTGAATGGTACGTTCCGTTTGACCATCAGTTTGTGGATGATATGTTGTACTTATGTCTAGACGTGTGCCCAGGGTTTTATGTAATGATTTCCAAAACCGAGAGATGAATCAAGCGTCAAACGATAGAGATTGGCACTCTGTGCCAAGAGACTACTTCCTTCAAGTAAATACGAGTGAGTTTTTCCATCTTATCGGTCTCTTTTGATTGCAAAGAAGTGAGAAGGTGTTGTCAAACGTTCTACGATCACCCAGATGGTGTCTCATCCGCTAGAGGTTTGACGTAGTTTGGTTATGAAATCCATAGAAATCTGTTCCCATTTCCACGTTGGGATCTCTGGCTGTTGAAGTAGACCAGAAAGATTTTGGTATTTCACTTTGACCGTTGAGCAGGTCAGGCACTTGCTCACATAGGTGGCTATATCGGCCTTCATTTTCGGCCACCAATATAGCACCTTAAGGTCATGGTACATCTTGTCGGAACCTGGATGAATAGAGTATCGGGATTATTTTATTACTAAAAAAAGTCAAGGAAAAGCCCCAAAAAAATAATACAGCACACCGGACTCGAACCCGGGTCTCCTGCATGCGAGTCCACAGCCTTAACCACTACGCCCGCTAGGGTCATCGCACAAATACCTGGTTCCAAACATTTTTTTAACACCTAATCCCACTGAGTTCTTCCCTCTCATTTGATCCGGTTCAAATCCACCCTCCATGAACATCGATTTCAACCACGATTTGAAATAAGGGTTTAGGGATTTTGTTAACAGGTCGATTACAAATTTGTATATGAGTTTAATTTCAAAATCGTTGGGTTTAGGATCGTTTAATTCCTGTTTCAAAAGCCGAAACCCTAGGTTTGAATATGCAATCGAATTGGCCGAATCTGTTAATAAAAGTTGTTGGGATCATGGGGCTTTCATTGATTTGAAGGTCGCGAAGCTAATCATATAATTTAATTGGATTTAGTATGAGTCGGGGGTAGGGTTCGATTACTTCCGAAGTCACATGAACCCTAGAATCAGTTCATGTTTGATTCGGTGTTGTAAGCCACAATTAGGATAGGGCTTTCGTTCTAGAGGTGAAGGAGAGTCTGTTGGTGGGATTTGTTACCTGAATTGAGTTCGAATTAGTAGAGCTCGACTAAAACTCAGTCGTGAGTCCGACGCGTTGGTCCCCGATGTCTCTGTCTTTGTCTCCAGTCGAAAAGATGTGTGTAACAGGTTCAGAGGAGTGTGGATGCGGTGCGCAGGTGTTCGTTTGTAGAATGAATATACGAATTGGTCGAATTCGATAGTAATAGTGGGGGTTTCAACGGTTACGGGTTTAAGGTTCATAAATTTGTATAATTCGACACAATGATGGTGTTTTAAGTCCTAATGATGAGCGTTTAAGGCATTAATGTGCATTTCGGTTATCATTTCGCATGAATTTCATGTTATGGAGTTTGACTCAGAAAGTCAACATAAGCAACAACCCTTCAATTTTGACTTTCCAAGTCAACAGGCTTGAGTTTAGGGTAATTACATAACTAGTCCTTGTGATTTTAAGTTTATTATTTGAAAGAATTAGACCCTAAGGTTTGAGATGAGTTAAGAACTTGGTTAGTGGACTTTCAGAAGTCAACATGTACATTGATATTGACTTTGACTTATCAAATCAAATAAAATTAAGCTTGGGCCAAATACACAATTAGTTCTTGTAGTTTATGTGAAGTAGGGTTTAAGAAATGACAGAATTAGTCCCTGAAGTTTGAGTTAAGTTAATTAGGTTAACTTTAACCGAATTTAATTGGATTTGATTAATAGTGTTAACCTGAAAAGTCCAGATTGTCACATCATCCCCTAGTTGAAAGAATTTTCATCCCGAAAATTAGAAAAAAAAATTTCTGGGGTCACAGGCTTTCTGAGATCTGGAGACTGATTTTGTTGATTAAGATTTGTCTCTGCCACCTTTAGTCAAACCTTCATAAGTCATAATCGATCGACGATGGATAAATGAAAGCCCTAGAAAAGCTCGCAACAACCGATTTGAGGAGGTGGGACGTATGTGAGAGGGAGGGGAGTGGGAGAGAAGTTAGAGGTCATAACCATGTGGGAGGTTTGTCGTTAAAAAAAGGTCATAACTTATAGCTTGAATTTGGTGGTGGTGGTGGTGGTGGTCGCTCACCGGTGACGGGATACGGGTTGGTCGTACAACAAAGAGGATAGAGAATGTAGAGAGAGTAGAGATATAAAGTGTATAGAGAGTAGAGACAGAGAGTGGAGAGAGATAGAGACAAATTACCTTTATTCCCTCACAAGTCAAGCACATGCAATGACTTAATGGAGAGAGTGGATGGTCGTTAGGCTAAAGGACAAGAAATGAGAAAACTTTTTAAATAAATTACAATGAGTGAAAGTAAAAAATGTAGAGGATCAATTCCATAATTTTGTAAAACATAAAGGACAAAAATTGTAATTTAGTCTTTTATCAACCAGCGTAACACACGGGTTTTTTAAAATACAAATTTTTTATTAGTAAATATATAATATTACATTCTATCAACCCGTGTAATACACGAGATTTTAACCTAGTGTGTATATATATATATATATAGAGAGAGAGATTATGGTAATGCTTTATTATAACACTGGCACATTACTTTTAATTTGATTATAGTCTTGCTATACTTTTATTTAAAAAAAAATCGACTTTTTTTTAAATGTCGATGTGTTGTGCGTATAACATGCGTGATTACGGTCATGCTTTATTATAAAACATGCGTGATTATGCGTATAACAAGCGTGATCATGGTCATGCGTTATTATAAACAAGCGTGATTATGCTTATAACATGAATGATTATCGTCATACGTTATTATAAACATACGTGATTATGGTAATGCTTTATTATAACACTGACATATTTACCCCTCGCTCACTGAACACGTGTCGAATGAAGGTGCCTTCGTACGCTTCATAAACTAAAACCCATTTGTACAATAACCGGACCATATATATATATATATATATATATATATATAAAGGGTGGTTCAAAAGGGAACATAAAAAAAGGGGAACATCAGAGAAACAGAGGGGAACCGACTCAAACGAACTCCGATTGAACTCATTTGAATAATGTTGGAACCGGATCGACGAGCCGGTTCCAACGCCACTTGAATGAGTTAATTTGGAGTTAGTTTGAGTCAGTTCCCAGTGATTCACCATTTTTTAGAGGATGACTCAAAAAGGAATAACAAAAAAACGGGGAACGGAGGGGAACTGGCTCAAACGAACTCCGATTAAACTCATTCCAGCGGTGTTGGAACCGTTTCGAAGAGCCAGTTCCATCGCCGCTGGAATGAGTTAAATCGGAGTTCGTTTGAGCCGCTTCCCCTCTCTTCCCTTTTTTTTAGCTTTAGGGTTTAGGTTTCTGGGGGTTAGGGTGGGGGAGAGGGAGAGTTTAGGTTTTTAGGGGGTGGGGGAGGAGGAGGGTTTATATTTTTGGGGGGGTTGGGGGAGGGGTTAGCTTTTTGGGGGGGTTGGGGGAGGGGTTAGCTTTTTGGGGGTGGGAGGAGGGTTTAGCTTTTAGCTTTTATGGTTTATAGTTTAGATTTTAGATTTTAGCGTTAGGGTTTAGGGTTTAGCTTTAGGATTTAGGGTTTCTGGTTTTGGGTACGACGAGCCGGTTCCAACGCCGCTAAAATAAGTTCAATCGAAGTTTGTTTGAGCTGGTTCCCCATTTTTTTAGTTCTAGGGTTTAGGTTTTTAAGGGTAGGAGTGGGAGATGGTTTACGTTTTTAGGGGGTGGGGGGGGGTTTAGGTTTTTGAAGGGTTAGGTTTTTGGGGAGTTTGAGGGGAGAGTTTAGGTTTTTTTGTTGTGGTGTTCTCCGGTTCCTTGTTTTTTTATGGGTTTTCAAAGAACCTTCCCTTTTATATATGTATATATGTGTATGAAGAAAATGAAAAGTTGAGAGTACAATTAGTGTCAAATATATTGTACGCGGGACCTAATAAAAAATAGATAGATTAAAAGTAAAAAAGTTACTTTAAAACAAGCTTAGCAGTTCCCATAAGACTAATTAAAAATATAAATATTTAGCACTATTGTTTTGAAGTGAAAAAAAAGTTGCGGTTCATTGTATTTACTCAAGTCTTTATAGAAACACTAAATATGCAATTGTATGCACGTAAAAGACAAGAAGGGAGAAAACAGACCATAAAAGCCAAGCCATGCCATGCTTTGTACGTGAGTAGTGATGGATGCCTTACTTTTTTCAAAAGATTCAAAGATGGATCAATTAAAATAGTTAGAGAAATTAAATATTAAATAGTTGAAAAAGAAAATATTAAATGGTTAAGAAAAAATATGTTGAAAAAGAATTTTGGGCTGACTGATATGTGGCGTAACCAGTTACTTATTTTATTTATTTGGTATAGATTTCCTTAAACATATAAGACATTCCTAGATTTATGACTCATAAATTCAAGTTAATTAAAACCGCACTATAATAGGTTCGAGATCTTATGTGTATTATTTGATTACTTATAAAAGACATATTGTAAAGTTTTTTTTTACAATGTACAAGTTAGATATGCACAAGATTTTTTATGCTTCTTTTGATGCTTTAGAATCTGATTGGTCAAATCCATGGTTGTCTCACACTATCACTTATCTTCTACGATCAAAATGTTTTATTTCTTTTTTTTTTTTTTACTTTTTTTCCTTTTCAAGGGGCATTTATTTATTTAAAATTATATATAACATAGTTTTTTTTACGTTTCAAAGGATAACTAAAGTTTTTATTTATTTATTATCTTTTATAGAGGATAGTTTTTATTAGGTAAAGTTTTTAACGTCACGGTTATGTTTTTCTCTTTTATAACGTTTTGAATATTATCAGCGTCTACGACACAACGCATGGGTGGTCAACCTATGTTACGTGTATTTGTCATATTTCCATGAGTGTATTGAATGTGTTCTAGATGGATTCGACACCGAAGTGATCTTTTCTCCTTGATTGTTTGACTTGTGATTTTAGTTTATTTTTATATTCTTGCATATTATTTTAATCAAAAAATAAACTTAAACATCTTTTACCCATACTTGATTGAATTTTACTTCCAGTTTATTATCGCCTTCTACCGTGTCCACATATTGATATCCGGTTCTTACCTTTACTATATTGCTATCCGACGGGTATACTGCCCGGTGTGTGTATGATTAGTGTTTGGTGAAAACCATTTTAAAACTAATTGTGTGGAAACCTTTATAAAAGTATACATACATATTTCAAACACATCAAGTTTTTGGCGCCGTTGCCGTGGATACGGTTTTTGCGAGAACGATTGGAATTGATTTTTAGTCATTTAGTAAATATTCGTGCATATTGTATCTTCTTGTTTGTTACTTGCAATTTTCGTGTATAGATATTTTTGCATTTTTATTTGTTATTTTTAGTTCTTTTGTATATTTATTTTTAGTTAATTTTATTTCCATTTTATTCTTCATTTTTATTTTTATGTTTATTTTAATTATTGAATTGTCTAACTTATGTTTTTCCTTTTTTAGGTTCGCCCATTTAAATTTAACTTGTCTTGCAAATCGTGTATGTCCTCAACTCTCGCCGAGGAGGTTTTTGAGCCGTCTTCCGAGCCGGAACGCGATCTTCGTCAGAGATTGCGGGCCCGTTACCGATTTGTGGCCCAGTTACTCGAGCTTGACGAGGTTGTTGTTGACGAAGTAGAAGAGATGGCGGACGCAGATGCAGGTCGGACGCTGTCGGATTTTGGCAAACTGACACTTGAGGGTTTGGAGTCGAGCATCACTAGGCCGACTGTTGGAGCACATCAGTTTGAGATCAAATCCAACATCATACAGATGGTGCAGAACATGTGGCAGTTTGACGGCAAGGATCACGAGGATCCCAATACTCAACTGGCGGGTTTCTTAGAGATTTGCGCCACATTCAAAATCCGTGACGCTACCGACGATGCTATTCGGCTCCGGTTGTTCCCGTTTTCCTTACGGGATCGAGCCAAGGCTTGGTTACTGTCAATTCTCCTTCGGTCCATTAGTACTTGGGACCAGATGGCTGCTAAATTCTTAGAAAAGTACTCCCCTCCTGAGAAAACAACAAAATTGAGGGCTAGGATTCTTTCTTTCCAGCAGGATGACGGGGAGACGATCTACGAGGCGTGGGAGAGATTCAAGGAACTGATGAGGAAAGTTCCCCACCATGGATTGTTGAAGTGGCAGTAGTGTGAGACCTTCTAAAATGGTCTAGATATGTCGGGGAAGCAGCTGATCGACGCATACGCGGGTGGAGACATCGGAACGAAGACACCCAAGGAGGCGTATAACTTGCTAGAGAAGGTGGCGTCGAAGAGTACACTCAGCACACTTTCCGAGCGAGGACTCAGAGGCAGGGTGTCCATCACGTGGATGGAATCACCTCTTTAGCTGCCTAGGTGGAAGCACTTTCCACCAAGATCGATCAGATGCAGGTCCACAAGGCCCAGTCCTTATGTGAGTTATGTGGTGGGGCGCATCCCCCGAGTGCTTGTCAGATTGGGGATCTAGGGACCCATGAACAGGTTGACTTCATGTCTAACTAGAATCGTCCCCAGAACAATCCCTACAGCAACACATATAATCCGGGGTGGAGGAATCACCCGAACTTCAGTTGGAAGTCTGGCAACAGTGGCCAGAACCCACCCAGATTCACTCAGCGCCCACCATTCCAGGATCAGTCCCACCAGTCTCAGGGATAGGGTTCCCACTTCAGACCTCAGCATGGCCAGTTTCACGGCCAAGGTTCTAGCAGCGGTCCTCCGCCCGCATCTGAGGGTAAATCCAGTCTGGATGACATGGTTGAACGACTGCTTGCCAACTTAGAGAGTCAGAATCAGTTGGCCGAGAAGCATAACCGTTACATGGAGGAGCGTTTTCATACGCTCAAGACTGAGCTGCGGAATCAGAAAGCTTCAATCCAGACTATCGAGAACCAGGTTGGACAGATCGCGAAGCTTCTTTCTGAGAGACTGCCAGGTGGCCTGCCAGCCAACACCGAGCCTAATCCTATGGCTCACGTGCAGGCCATCACACTGAGGAGTGGTAGAGCCACAGGACCAGATCCATCGGTCCCTGTGCAGTCATCCGAGGAGGAGGTTGTGATTGAGATTCCGAATGAGACACCACCGAGGGAGGAGCCGGTGAGTGCATCACGCCCTCGAGAGGCTGTGAGAGATTATACTTCGCCCGTTCCATACCCAGGAAGGTTGAGGAAACAGAAGATGGATGAGCAGTATGGCAAGTTTTTGGGGTTGTTTAAGCAGTTACATATCAACTTGCCATTCGTGGAGGCTCTAGCTCAGATGCCTAAGTATGCGAGGTTCTTGAAGGACATCCTCACGAACAAGAGGAAATTGGAGGAGTTTTCTCATGTGACGCTGAACGAGGAGTGTTCGACCGTGCTTCAGAACAAGCTGCCCGAGAAGAGGAGAGATCCAGGGAGTTTCACCATCCCCTGTTTGATAGGGAGCTTGTCGGTCAGCAATGCTTTAGCTGACCTTGGTGCTAGTATTAACCTCATGCCATATGCAGTTTTTTCTTAGCTTGAGTTGGGAGAGCCTAAACCGACACGCATGAGTATCCAGCTTGCCGATCGTTCGGTTAGGTATCCGCGAGGGATAGTGGAGAATATGTTGGTTAAGGTTGATCGTTTTGTGTTTCCTGTAGACTTTGTGATTCTAGACATGGATAAAGACAAGAATGTCCCTATTATCCTAGGTCGACCGTTCTTGGCCACCGCCAAGGCCCTGATTGATGTGTATTCGGGCAGACTTACTCTGTGGGTGGATGAAGAGGAGGTGACCTCTGACGTTGGGAGATCCATGCAGCACACCCAGAATCAGGATGATTCACTCTATTTCGTTGAGACCGTCTATTTTTGTGTGAGTGATCATCTCCAGGACACAGTTGAGGAAGAGGCCGTGAATACGCAGATTGTAGGGGGTGACATTTGATCCAGTTGGTGAGGTTCAGTTTGATGAGTAGATGCATAGCCAAGAGAGCTATGACTTCCCCCAGTGTTTAGAGGTCTTTGCGGCTGTTGATAGAAAGTCCGAGCCGAAGGAGCAACCTTATGTTGAGGACCCACCACTTGTTGAGCTTAAGGAGCTCCCGAGCTATTTGGAGTATGCCTTTTTAGATGGTGAGTCTCGGTTACCCGTCATTATTGCTTCTGATTTGACGAGGGACGAGAAGGAGAGGCTGTTGGAGGTGCTGAAGCAGCACAAGCAGGACATTGCATGGAGGATTATGGACATTAAAGTAATTAATCCCTCTTTTTGTACCCATAAGGTCCTTATGGAGGATGATTTTAGGCCTGTTGTGCAGCACCAGAGGAGGTTGAACCCTAACATGCCGGAGGTGGTGAAGAAAGAGGTTATTAAGCTACTCGACGCTGGTTTGATTTTTCCCATCTTTGATTCACCCTAGGTTAGCCCAGTTCTGGTTTTTCCAAAGAAGGGAGGTATAACTGTTGTCACCAACGACAGGAATGAGCTGATTCCTACTCGTACAGTCACAGGTTGGAGAGTTTTCATCAATGATGCTCCTAGGAAGGACCATTTTCCCCTCATGTTCATTGATCAGATGTTGGAGCGATTGTCGGGGAATATGTTCTACTGTTTCCTAGATGGATTCTATGTCAACTTTAAGATCCCGATTGCTCCTGAGGACCAGGAAAAGACGACATTCACATGTCCCTATGGCACATTTTCTTATCGGCGGATGCCCTTTGGACTGTGTAATGCTCCAGCCACATTCCAGCGTTGCATGGTGGCCATTTTTCATGATATGATTGAGGACTCCATGGAGGTTTTCATGGATGACTTTTCTGTGTTTGGGAGTTCCTTCGATCATTGTCTCAGGAATCTGAAGAGGATGTTGGCCAGATGTGAGGAGGCCAATCTGGTGTTGAATTGGGAGAAGTGCCACTTCATGGTGAAGGAGGGCATTGTGCTTGGGCACAAGGTTTCATGAGTGGGGATTGAGGTTGATCGAGCTAATATTGATACCTTATCTAAGCTGCCCCTGCCCACTTCTGTGAAATCTATTCGGAGTTTCCTTGGTTTCGCGGGCTTTTACAGACGCTTCATTAGAGATTTTTCTAAGTTTACTCGACCGATGACCCAGCTTCTTGAGAAGGAAGCCTAGTTTGTGTTCTCCGACAAGTGCCTTAGTGCATTCAATCTGTTGAAGGAGAAGTTGTTGAATGCCCCTATCATGGTGGCTCTTGATTAGAAGTTGCCATTTGAGATTATGTGTGACCCGAGTGACTTCGCTGTTAGGGCGGTCTTAGGACAAAGGAGAGAGAAGCAGTTTCACCTGATTTATTATGCGAGCAAGACGCACATGAGCACTAGACCACGACTGAGAAAGAGCTCCTAGTCATTGTCTTCATTTTCGATAAATTCAGGTCTTATCTTGTCCTATCAAAGACCATTGTATTCACTGACCATGCAGCTCTCTAGCACCTATTCAGCAAACATGATGCCAAACCCCGACTGATCCGGTGGGTTCTGCTGCTTCAAGAGTTTGACATTGAGATCCGCGATAAGAAGGGTGCGGAGAATGTCGTTGCAGACCACTTTTCCCGTCTTGAGTGCTCAGCTTCATCTGAACTTGTGGGGTCATCCATAAATGACAATTTCCCCCATGAGTTTCTCATGCACATACAGACACAGGATGAGGAGTGTCCTTGGTTTGCTGATTTTGCAAACTTTCTTGCTAGTGGGATTGTGATTAAGGGCTTAATGCATCAGCAGAAGCGGAAGTTCTTTGCGGATGCGAAGCATTATCTTTGGGAGGATCCCTATCTGTTTCGAGTCGGGGCTTATCAGATCGTGCGCAGTTGTGTGTTTGGTGATGAGGCACGTCTGGTGCTTAGACACTGCCCCGAGGGCCCGACAAGTGGACACCATGGAGCTACCTTGACCACGAAGAAGGTCTTTGACGCTGGTTTCTTCTGGCCTACCATCTTCCGGGACGCTCATGAGATGATCCGTGCTTATGACGCTTGCCAGAGGGCGAGCAACATTTCGTCAAGGAACGAGATGCCCTAGAATGGCATCCAGGTTTGTGAGATTTTTGATGTCTGGGGTATAGATTTCATGGGACCTTTCCCAGCTTCTCATGGCAACCGGTATATCCTGGTGGTTGTTGATTATGTTTCTAAGTGGGTCGAGGCTCAAGCTTTGCCCACTAATGATGCTAGGGTGGTTGTTCGATTCTTGAAGAAGTTGTTCTCACGCTTTGGTGCCCCCAAAGCTCTTATTAGTGATCGTGAGACCCACTTCTGCATGTCCCAGTTGGAGAAGGCGCTTGCACGATATGGTGTACATCATAGGTTTTCCACAACATACCATCCACAAACCAGTGGATAGGTCAAGGTCATGAACCGGGGCATTAAGCAGATTTTGGAGAAAACGGTTGGTCAGAACCGTAAGGATTGGTCGGATAGGTTAGATGATGCACTTTGGGCTTTCCGAACGGCGTATAAGACGCCTATTGGTACCACACCATTTAGGTCGATCTATGGGAAAGCATGCCATCTTCCGACGGAGTTAGAGCATAAGGCTTATTGGGCATTGAAGGCGATGAATCTTGACTTGGTGAGTGCGGGTGAGAACCGTTTCACTCAGATTCTTAAGCTTGATGAGTTGAGGAATCAAGCCTATGCAAACTCCACGATTTACAAGGAGCGCACCAATAGTTTACATGATCGACGCTTGAAGGAAAAGAAGGAATTCCGAGTGGGTGCTCATGTATTGCTTTACAACTCTAGGTTGCGGTTGTTTCCCGGGAAGTTGAAATCCCGATGGACGGGTCCCTACACAGTTAGGGAGGTGTTTCCTTATGGGACCGTCGAGATTGAGCATGAAGATGGGAGGATCTTCAAAGTCAACGGTCATCATCTCAAACCATACATTGACGCACCGGTTGACTCCGCATTGGAGGTAGTGGACCTGCACCCCATGGACTAATTAATTCGGGGACTTGAGTCTAGCTAACGAATCGTTAATAAACTTAGCCTGTTTCGGTATCATCTTTGGTAGCATTTCATAGATTTTATTTCTATTTTTATTTTCCTGTTTTTATTTCCTATTTTTCTAGAATTTTACCATTTATTTTTTAGTTTAGGTTATCGGGATGCGTTTTGAATCAAGTGGATTGGGGATATGGATTGGAACGTCTCAGGTATGTCTTCTGAATTTTTAGAAATATTAATTAGGAAGAATCGCAGTCGCCTTTGGCACACTCTTCATAAAAATCAGGGTTTTCTGTCTGTTGCACAAAAGACACGATCGTGCCTCCCGATGGGCGCGGTCGTGCCTCTAACCCTAGGCGCGGTCGTGACTAAGCACTTGGCACGATCGTGCCTCAGTATTTGGGGGCGGTTTAAATTCATTTTCAAATCAGATTTGTCATTTCCTCCCCCCAAACGACCCACAAGCAGATCGAACCCCCCTACCAGCGATTTTCTTTCCTGTGATTTCGCTTCTTCTATCTAAGGTACGTTTCCGTTCCCTTTTCTCTTTTGTTCGTTTGTAAACTTAGGATTGTATTCCATTTGTGTTTAAATATCTAGGGTTTAATTAGTGTTTAGGTTTTCTTAAGTCTATCTGTTAAATGGTTGTTTGTAGCTTGTATATACATAGGATTAGTACTTTTACGTGGGGACGATCACGCTCATGACCAGGCGCGCTCGTGCTCAGCTTTTGATATTCCAGGAGAGCTTGGTTTGGTCAAGCACAGTCGTGCGCGGCCGTGCCTATTGGATTTTACCTTAGCGCGGTCGTGCCCGCACCTGGCGCAATCGTGTTGCCGAATTCTTATGCCCGTGGTCGGCCATAGCACGACCGTGGGCTGGACAATTGGCCTAGGCGCGGTCGTGCCCCTTCCAAGGCACGACCGTGCCCCTTCATAACTTAGGTCAGAAACTTCATAAATTCAGTCTAGCGATTTCATTTTTGTTGTTCGTGCAGATGGCCGGCAACAGGGACCACCCGTACCTTGAGTTTGACTTGAACAAGCACGAGCACGAGGCTCGTCTGGATGTGTTATGGCCCCTTCGAGGCCGGATTTTGGCCGCTCGTCGTCTAGAGCCGGCTGCTATCGACGCCATCGGTCAAAGGGACCGATGGAATGATCTTGTCACTGCCCTGTGGCGCCATTTGTTCAGACTCCACGCTACACAATATGTTGAGCTTGTGATGGAGTTCTTCTCCGCCTATGAGTTTGATTACCCGTGTGACGACTTGGAGAGGCCAGAGACTATCAAGTTTAGATTAGGCGGAGAGTGGCGAGTGATGTCGGTTGCTAGGTTTGGGAGGTTACTGGGTTTGTTTACGAGGCACTAACTCCCGACCGAGTTATTCACCGAGGGTATCACCAAGTTCCCGACAGAGGAGGACAAAGATCAGTTATGGCACGAGTTTGGTTTTGGGATATATGCACGTGGCTCGTCGCGCACCGGGAGGAGTTTGATTGGTAGATCGTTGGGGCCGGGTCTGGGATCCAGATCGACCGGGTCCAGACCCTGACATTGTTCAGGCAGAGGCAGAGGCCATCGCCGCCGCCCACCAGGCACATGCAGCTCACCAGGAGCACGAGCATGTAGAGCACCACGAGCCTAATCCGCTTGTTCCACCACCCCCTCCGCCTCCGCCACTACCACCACCTCCGGTCGTCATTCCACACGACCTGTTCATGCGCTATTGGGGCTGGCAGTATGAGGTCCAGTGCACTGCTGCTGCAGCTGCTGGCTGGGTGCCATACGTGGTTCCCCTTCCATTCTTCATGCAGCCAGAGCAGCAGCCCAGCCACCACCATCACCACAGCCATCACCTCAGCCAGAGCACCAGTCATCTCCGCATCCTTCTCCTACACATCATCTACCACCATCACCGCAGCACCAACCATCACCACCACCAGCAGGAGGAGCCGAGGGAGGTGGTGCAGCCGACATCGACCTGGAGGGTATGCAATGGGAGTAGTACCTTCCATTGCCTTTTGGTATCATTTTTGTGAGTTGTACTTGGTTGTATTTTGTACAAACTCTGTTATCACGCTTCGGCGTTTGTTGTTCTTTCTTTTGTTGTACTTTTGTTTTCGTTGTATTGTTTGTAAATATTTTTACTTACTTTTCGCGTATATATTTTGGCTTGATGTTACTGATCTGTGTTTTGATGTTGATTAGTCATACTTCGATCCTGGAATTGTGGAACTGCATGGAACACCATTTTTGTTGGTAGGGTTTTTTGCGTTTGACCGAGATCGACATGAGGGAAGTTTCGGTTCTCCCTTCACACTCCATTGCATTGCATTCCATTTTGCTTTGCATGTCTTTGTATACATTGAGGGCAATGTATGTTTCTAAAGTGTGGGGTTGGGTGTTCATTCTTCACGTTGCATTATTTTTGTTGTACATTGAGGGCAATGTATGATTCTAAGTGTAGGGTGGGAATGTATTCACGTGATGTTTGTCCTTTTAGCAATTTATCACTTCAATTTTTTTTTTACAAAATTTTCCTTCATAATTTTTATTAGCACTAAATCAGTTTTATAAAAAATTAAAAAACACAAAAATAGAATAAAAGTTAACCGTTTAGCATTCACATTTTTAGTAAATATTAGAGGTTTGATTTTTCAAAAGCAATCGAGATAGAAATTCCATCAAGTCAAACCCATTTTTTGTGATAACCATGAGTTTTAGTGGGCTAAACAAATGAATTGCATGTAACCTTTTGCTTACACTCATTCCTTCCGTTTCCCTGAGTTTATTTTTGAGGCTTGATAGCTTTAGACATTGTTTGCTCTCGTTTTTGCGGATTTGAGTGTGCCGGATGTTTCATGCTTATTAGAACTTGCTTTTTGTATACATTTCGAAATCATGAACATAAATATTGCATAAAAATGATTGAGGCATTAGGATAAACCATTTTGTGAGCCTTTTTATTCTTGTTTTCCCTTCACCCGAACACATCCACTAGTTAGCCACGTTTAGCCTATTTCGTGTTTTTCTTATTTTCACCCACATTTACACCGCCACATAGCCACATTAGCCTTTTATTTATTTCCTTTTTCACCCGTGTTAGAAATCCGGTTGGCTAATGTTAACTTTATAGCTTTTATTTTGTTGTAATCTTCAATTTCTTGAGAAGTTTTCAGCCAAGTAAAGATGCATATTGATTTAGTTCTCTTCAAAAGAAAAGAAAAAGTAAATAAAAAAAAATCTGATTGTTAGCTCTTATGTATAGAAAAATATTCTATGGTTTAATTTTAGTTGTAAGTTGTGATAGTTTTTGAGTTAGCATAGTCGCCGGGTTTTTAGCTATTTAGTCACTTTTAAATTCCACTTGCTTACCCTTAACCATTGCAAAGTTACAACCCATTCAAAGTCCTCTTGATTTATGCTTTGTTTCATGTTAGTTGGTAGAGATTTGATCTTTTAGCAAGCTTATGATTTTTGCATGATTCATTGTCTTGGCATTTGAGTGTTCTATACATATTCCATTACTTGTATGATCAAATATATTCCCGAGTGTGTGTGAACATTGTGAGAAGCATAAATTTGCATGCTAATGATTTCTTAGGCATATTCATTTGCTCATTCGTTTGTTACTTCATTGGGCCCTTTGGGTTCATTTAGTCATTTTTACATTTCTTGAAAATCTTGTCAAACCTTTATAAGTTTATTAATGCTTACGGTTTTCCGAATTGATCCATATTGCCATTGGAAGTTTTGTTTTATTTTGATTTCTTGCTTGAGGACAAGCAATGTTCAAGTGTGGGGTTGTTTGACGTGTTAGAATTTACACATCTTTTTGGCACAAAACTTCGCTCATTTCACGATCAATTCTTGGTTATTCTCAACGTTTAGACACTTATTTGCTTCATTTCCAGTTTTGTAGGTTTTTGTAAAGCTCGGTGAACAAACATGGGAATTCTAGGATAAAGATGAAGTTTTTAGGGTTTATGTGATAGAGGCACGGTTGTGCCCCCTACTTGGCACGGGCGCGCCAAGCCAGGAAACCCTAGGCACGGTCGCGCCCCGTATCTGTCACGACCGCACTAAGCCAATTCACCGAGCACAACCGTGCTAAGACTCTCCACGGCTGCGTGTAAACCCGTGAGTCTGATCTATGACCTCAGAGACGTACTTTCTCGTTCAATGGGACCCAATAGAAGCTCCGGATCGGTCAACCCTCTGCACCACGACCATGCGAGTTCTTTGGCACGGTTGCGCCATAGCGACAGGCACGGTCGTGCCTTCCCTCCTGCGAGGTCGTGCCCCCTTCAGTCTATAAAAGTAGAAGCCATTCTCTCATTCAGACATTCGACAACCAGAGCAAAAACCCACTGTTTGAGCTCCGAACTAACCTTGTTCCAACCACTTTTCAAGCATCTTGGAGGGATTACAAGATCAAGAGGATCACCATACATCAACAACAACATCTAGGCTTGTAGGAGTGGTTTGATTCTTGTTTTCATATCATGTTTCTTACTATGTTTCCCTGTTTATTTGTCAGATAGCAATATAGTAAAGGTAAGAAACGGATATCAATCCATGGACACGGTAGAATGTGATAATAAACTGGAACTAAAATTCTATCAAGTATGGGTAAAAGATGTTTAAGTTGATTTTTTGATTAAAGTAATATACAAGAATATAAAATTAAACTAAAATCACAAGTCAAACAATCAAGGAGAAAAGATCACGTCGGTGTCGAATCCATCTAGAACGCATTCATTACACTCATGGAAATGTGGCAAATACATGTAACATAGGTTGACCAAATTCTCGTCAAAGACATCTAATAAAATGATCATTCGGAAAGATAGAATGAAGGGTATAAACTAACCACCTAAAATCATGCAATAAAGCTCACGTGTTGTAATCATGTCAATGTTTATAAAGATTGAAGTAGTTTCCGATCAAGGTACACTAATCCAACAACTAGTTGGAAAGATAATTTGAAAAACACACTACCCACCTCAAGTTGATTTAATTAGACAACCATATGCACTTCTTCAACATACGATGTTCATATAAATTAGGAGAATGTGTAAACAAATCGTAGATAAACATAAAACTAAACATGAAACACCATAACAAACACTTTGTCTTTCCAAACATAAGCATAAGGATACACATACAAGAATCATAAATCATAGACAAGACTTCATCCACCATTCCTAGTCAAATGCCATAAACTAGCATACAAACATACACTAATTCATGAATATAAGCATAAACCACAAGTTTTCCAACATAAAATGGCATACACAAATACAAGTCTTGGAAACAACTTTAAATACTTGAATACATAATTTCATTGAAAAATAATCATATGATTGTCATAACATTAACATAATGATTGCCAATAATCCATGAATGTTGTCAAATGATTCTAAACTTCATCTAAACCAAAGTGAACAAGAGTTTTAGCTCATCATGAGCACAAGAATGACAAATAAATAGGGAAAAATAGTAAGAAACATGCTATGAAAACAAGAATCAAGCCACTCCTACAAGCCTAGATGTTGTTGTTGATGTATGGTGATCTTCTTGATGTTGTAATCCCTACAAGATGCTTGAAAAGTGGCTGGAACAAGGTTGGTTCGGAGCTCAAACAGTGGGTTTTTGCTCTGGTTGCCGAATGTCTAAATGAGAGAATGACTTCTACTTTTATAGACTGAAGGGGGCACGACCGCGCCAGGAGGGAAGGCACGACCGTGCCTGTCGCTATCACCATTGTATTATCGAATGTAATCAACCATATTGTTTGATTTTGTGTTTTGGACCTATTATGCGTTATTGTTTGGGCATAATTATGTAAGTATGAAGAATCGCTCACTGATCTTGGTGTTGATATTACAATTGATACTGCAGTCTTTTGTTGTTGGATTTTTGTGCTAATTTAATTTACTAATATGTTATCGTTATTGTTTTCATCATGTTCAGGAGGTTGTGTACTAATTTTTTTTAGCTATGTGGGGAGTTATTATTGAATTTTGTTGAAGCTGATTTAAGGGTCCATGGTCTTTCTTATGGCTAGTTGAGTAGCATGCCATGTAAGCATGTAATGGCGGTCAACTGTAAAATGGCAGTCCATGATATCGAGGTTGACATTCCTATAAGTTAGGTCTCTCAGGTTTGTTGGTTGTACACTTGAAAGAAGGTATATAAGCATACAATTGATCTTATAAATGGTAGAGATATGTGGTACCCATATGGTTTGCTAAAGAGATTGAACGCACAAAACCCTTCACGTTGGGCTGGTTCTTTTTTTTTGACTAAAATACCTCTCAAGCGGGAAAGGTTTAGCAGTGTTAATTAGGTGTAGTCAAATATTCAAATGACAATTTTTATGAAACATTTGGATTCAAATGGCAATTTTTAGCAAATCACAAGTATGAAAAAAACACTTAACTCTTTTATTAAAAACCGAACCGTGTGCGACATGTTTTTTTATATGTATTTTTAATTGAACATAGAAACTTCGTACGCTTCTCTGAACGTGCTTAACCATCGCCTTCTATCTATGTTTCGATAATGTGTTAGCAACGTCATTACCGCAATGTGTGTGTTTACGTCACCATTTTTTTTAATAATGTCTCGAATATTATTAGTGAATCTGTTGCAATTGATGTTTAGCCCGCTGTATCATGCGGGCATGCTTACTAGTTATTATACATTTTAAGAGATTTTATGAAAGATTGACACATTTTGCTAAATATAGTTGTAAATTATAAAATCTTAAGATCAAGATGGGGATCTTAATAACCTTGATAAGTATCATCATTATTTTCTAGTTTTATAAGCAAACTAGGTTAAAGCCCTTGTTTTAGATGGGTTGAATAAATACAATTTGTTATAAAATAGTATTTTCTATGAAAATTTGTATGTTTAATGTTATTAGTTATCTGTGAAATAAGAAATAATAATTGAAATTTTCTTATGAATTAGTAATTTTTAATAAAACATTAGAATATATATTAGATATTTAATTATTTAACATCATCATTATTTAATAGGAGAGAAAGACGAAAAACAAAAATATAGATTTTGTTAGAAGTCGACACATAAAAAATATAGTTATTCATTTATTATAATATAGGTTAGAAACCTTGTATATTATACAAGGTGAATAAATGCAGTGTTGTATATATTTAGTAATAAAGATCTAATATTACATATTACATAATTTTTTAATACAAGTTTTAAAAACGTTATATAGTTATTTTTTAAAAATGTTTTATAAAAAGAATGAAAGAAATTTTCAAATTATAAAAAATGTTTTATGAACAAAACTATTTTTTTTAATTAAAAGATGTTTTATAAAAACCATTATTATTTAATAGGAGAGAGAGACGGAAAACAAAAATTATATTTTTTTTATAGAAAATTGTATCATTAAATAGGAGAGAGATAGGCGGGAAAAAAATGTTAAGGATAAACATAGGAATGACATGTGACACTTCAAAACCTTTATTTATTAGTATGTATAGATAACTTTTTTCACCTTAAAATACTATCATTTTGTTAAAGTATAACGTCTAAAATTTTTTCCCAGAATTTGCACTTATATGATCAAACCAGTAGTTTCATTTGAGCATCCGAAATGAATTTGAGAACTAGTACGTAGAACTTTAACAAATATTTAGTTGGAATGCACTATTTTGAATGATGGCTAATCTTTATCCCTTTAACAATTACATATATACTTAACGCAAAATATAAATTACATATATCACTTTTATTAAAGTTAAAAGTATCAGTATACCTATTTTGATTTATTTATTAAAAATAAGTTATAAAACAACTATTTTATCCTTTTTTTTACTAAAACAAATTTTTTAAAATTTTCCTCTTTAACAAGTTTTTTTACCATTTTTTTATTTCTATTTTTCACCATTTTTTTGGTTTTTACTTATTTTTTCAGTTTTTTTTGCCCTTTTTTGTCTTTACTTTTATTTTTTTGCCTTTTTTTTTATCGGTTTTGACTTTTTTTTTCAACAATCACCAAAATGTATAAAATAAGTACACAAGTTTTGATGTTGGATATTAGAATAGCAAAATCCATTCGGAATAATATAAACTTGATAACCTGAATCAGCCGACCTGTTTGAATATTGGAATTACAAAAAAAGAAATGCAATTGTTAGAATCAGCCGATTTCGATCAAAAGGTCGTATCGTTGGAATCAGCCGACTTGGAATATGCTGCTGTAATGGGATCTATGGAATCAAAAACGTTGATCGCCGGTTAGGTAACAGTCTCCTGTTGAATCGTCAATTAAGTTTGAATCAGAAGGTCGTATCGCTAGTTTGAGAATCAGAAAAGTAGTGTTTTTCTTGTAAGCCTAAAAAGTTTTTTTGTCTTAATGTATAATTTTATAAAATAAGAGGGTATATGTAATTTAAGTTTTATGTTAGGTATATAGGTAAATAGGTTTTAAAATAAAGGGATATATGTAATCCCCCTTTAAAATAAAGGGATATATGTAATTTAAGTTTTAGGTTACGCATATATGTAGTTTGGTATTAAAACAAGAGACTATTGTTTAAACTTATTTTTATGTTGGATGATTTAATGTTTAACTTGTTTTATGTTTATAATGATTAATGTTTTAACTTTAATATTTTTTTGTTTATGGATGATATTTGAAGTTCTCCTACTTTTGATATTATTTTTTTTGTATTTACTATATATTTTAATTTTAAATTGATTATGGCGTTTTCTAAATTAGTTTTATTTAACGACTAATATTATTCTACTCTACTCTAAAATTAATTCATGTCTTAAGTGATACTAGAACCCAACACCACGTGGGTGAAAACCATACACCTTTGCCACTAAGAGCATTCATAATGAGTTTTATAAATCATGCATTATCTTTATAATTTTAAGTAAATTTAAAAAAAAAACTTTTTAAATTACCTACTTTATCCCGTTCTTTATATTTTTCCTTATACTTAAATTATAAGGAAAATATATATGGATTAAATTGTATTTTTTTATATTTACCAACTCAATATTCAACCCTTATAATTATTTTGTGATTGTAAGAGAGAGAAAGAATAATAAAAAATAATTAAAAAATTATTATTTAATTGAATAGAGATAAATATAAGGAATCGGATGTGAAGGTTTTTCTAAAAACCTTTAAATTGATAAGGTAAAGGTGTTTTGTAGTTAAATTATATGGATGATGATAAAGAAACCACTGTGAATACTCTAAGCCAAGCTAGTGGTTGTTTCTAAACTAGTTAACTGATAATAGCGGTTGATATTCAGTCTAGTTTTTAAAACACTATAAACTCTAAGAACTTGATAAATCTTTACATAATAAATAAGTAACTGTTTGTGGCATGTGTTACAATTCCGTGAGTCCAAGATTATTTTCTTTGCTTATTTTTTTTTAATTATTTACCATTTCCTTAATTAATATTTCATTTATTCCCCTATTTAATATTTAATTTCTCAACTATTTTCGTTATTTTTTCTTTTTATTACTAAGGTCCCGTTTGATTCACATAATATTTTGTAAAAGAATTGCAAATGGAATTTAATTAGATTCCTTTGAAAATTTACAAGATGTTTGGTTGATAAAATTGTAAATTGAATTGAAATATTAATAGGTTAAAAAGATAAACTTGCCCTTTATAAAACCATCTCCCTTCTGTCTTGAAAGTCGATGATATCTGTCAAAGCTAATCTGCTCCACCATTGATACCTCCTGCAAATTGAAGCTTTAATAATCAACTCCCTTCTATACATAAAATCCACGATTCAACCACCAACCTAAATATTTTTTTCGATTTGTATTACCAGGTTCTGTTTGTGAAACTCACAGTTTTCATGGGTCTTAGATCTGGATTCTATTTGATTCTAACGAGGTTCGATCTAGATTTAAAGGGCTTCTGGATGATAATTTTATTTGTTCTTATTTCAAGTGCTTCATTGATTTTGACATTGTTTGGTTCGATTATGATTTCAAGTTTCATCGATTTTGATTTTCTTAGAAGCTTTGATGATCTGCATCGGTTTTCATGTTCAAGGATTGCTCGATGGAACAAGAATTTTGTTTCTCATTTGCATTACTGTTTCATATTTCGATTTTGATTTTCAATGGAACTTGATTTTTGTTTGATTTGCATTTCTGTTGGTCGAAACTCATTTTTGATTTCTGTTTATTTGAAGATGATGATTGGTGGTAATCTTTTCGATGGGTTTTGATGGTGGTATATGAACGTACTAATGGAATGTTTAGAATTTGTGAAACCCTCCGATCCGGTAATAAACAAGCCTCTGATCTACTGCAACACTTCTAGATAGGTGGAAACAATCCAGAATCCAACAATTACCGTATAGATCGAATCAAACAAATACGAGAATGAAAACCGCCACATAAACAGGAGATAACATCAAACTGATTGATTTCATTGATAATAAATGTAATTACACTTGACAAATACAGAGAGAATTAGTGATTACAAAAACTAATCTGAATATCCAATTACAAAAGATAGTAATCACTTCTCATTACAAGTTCAAACAACAACCTATATATAGTGTAAAGATTTCGTTCGAAATCATCTGCTCGAAAACGTTTTCGACCGAAAACTTTCTACTTAAAACAATTTGAAGCAAAATCTTGATTTCTATGGACTACTAGGTTCCAACAATCTCCCCCTAGTCCATAGAACATCAAGTCTTCAGTTGTTCTCTGCTGCCGGCTTTGTCTTTGTTTTCTCTTTCTTTTTATCCATATCCTACAAGCATCTCTTTATAATTCTTACTTCCGCTCTTAATGATAAACATCTTGAAACAACTCTCATATACAACTTAGCTTCATTCTTTATCATCAGGCTCATGTCACACTGGATAGTATTATAATATAGAATCTTCAAATCTTCATCGGACAAGCTGAAAAGGTCCATCAGATCAAAGATTCTAACTTCAGGAAGACCTCTTTATTGTACCACTGCTTCATGTGTCTTGGAATCATAATAGCATCGGTCAAAATATTTTATGAAGCTTTCCTTCTTATCAGGAATGTATACAGCAGTCACCGTGTCAGCCGGTTTGATTATGTATTGATGTGTTGCAAAACACATACGAAAATCCATGTATATTTGTGCGTATTTGTATAAGTTTTGTATTCGTTTTGTATCAAATTTGGTTCTTTCTGAGTTTGGGTCATAGTTGCAGGTTATAGTGTGCTAAAGGAGCGGAAAATAGAGCAAAAGTATGAAGGAATCGAGCACACGGAGTTGGAGAGTGAAGAAAAGAATAGTTGCAGGTTATAGTGTGCTAAATTCCCTCGCGGTACGCGAGGGAATCAGAAA
Organism: Smallanthus sonchifolius; assembly: GCA_023525975.1. NCBI lineage: Eukaryota > Viridiplantae > Streptophyta > Magnoliopsida > Asterales > Asteraceae > Smallanthus > Smallanthus sonchifolius. Next base: position 17,366,384 of record CM042028.1, on the reverse strand, counting down.
TCAGCCGCGACTAATTTGTCCCTCGCGGTACGCGAGGGACCAGCCATACTTCTCTCGCGGTACGCGAGAGGGCTGTAGATCCGAAAAAAGGAATTTTAGGGTTTTAATGTTTTAGAACGGCCATTACATCGACTAATTACCATAAAAGCTTGGATTTTGGGCGAGTTTAGCAAGAAAGCAATGATTTTGATCAAGAGTTTGAAGAATTGAAGATGATACGGGTTAGAATCAATCATTCGGTCACGTTTAATCATTTGATTGGTGTTTGCTCTTTGTTTATGAACATGTTTGCTAGTTTTTCTTCTGGATCTTCTGATTTTACTATGACTCTTGGCTAAAACCTTAAAGCTACCCAGGTTTATGATGATTGCATGATAAAGTTTGAATTTTTATTGGATTTTGGGATACTGATGTGATTTTATGCTTTAGTCTAGATCTGATTCATGTGTTTGATGATTATGCATGCTTGTTATTGATTGTTTATTGGTTGATTCATCCATACATGCTTTATTGAATGTCTTTCATGAATGAGTGTGTAGTAGGTCGCTTACTGTGTGTTTGCGATTAGTTTGTGGTTGTCTAGACGTAGTCACCATAGGATTATCAACTAATATTTAATCAAAATCAAGTATTCTTCTTATTTAAAGACCTGAAAAGTCTGAGAGGACGTTTCCTTAGAGGTCTAGTATTGTAGCTAATCCGTGTCAAATATAGTGAATTCAGATTGCTCCTTGCATCTTTGATGTATTGAGATAGCATAACCGAGAGGTGAGCTATCTATCGAGTCTATAGCATAATCGGTAATACCGAGAGGTTATTCGATAACTGGTGAGTTTAATAGCCTTTGAGTTGCCTTCTGGTCACATCCCGAGACCGAGAGTGATCGGGAATCCATTAGTCAGTCTTGAGGGTGTCATATCTTTAGATCCCAGTTCCATATCATATTCCTTAATCAATAGAAGCCAAGCTTAGCATTCATGATTCACAGCCTAGGTAGTCCTTTCCATTCTTATTGATTTCATCCCAGTCCTTGTTAGATAATCGTTTGTCTTTTTTAGTATCATTTGCCTAGTTTAATCTTAGTTGGTAGAATTTCCCCCCTATTCCAAACCAAATATTAAGTCCTAGTTAGAGTCTAATTTGTGTTAGAGTCAGTGTCTCGTGGGTTCGATATCCAGACTTCTTTTAGCTTTGTTACAATTGATAGGTACACTTGCCTGTCTTTGTGGTCTAGTTTAGTAGGGTTGTCTAGAGTTTAACTAGAGTGTGTAGGTTAGTTTGTGTTTAACTTTATAGACCATTTGACCAACATCAAATTTTTGGCGCCGTTGCCGGGGATACTTGGCAATAGCAACTCTAGCTTTGATTAGTTTTATTTGGTTTATTTTTCTCTTTCTTATTTTTAGCTGCTTTAGTAATTCTATCTTTAGGTTTTGTGCTGTTTCTTTTTCCTATTTGCTACGTGTGTGCATCTTAGTGTGAGTCTTTCTATTCGTTCTTAGTGATCTTCTGTTTTTCTTGTGTCTTCTATCAGTTTATGCAACACACTCGTTCTCAAGGATCACCTGACTTTGAAGCCTATTCAGAGCCAGGGCGAGAGCTTCACGAGCGCAGTCGTAAGTTTCGCGACCGTTTAAGTGAGTTAGTTGACAAAAAAGTACGCATTCCAATCCCTATTGCTGACATGGGTGATGCAAATCCTCCTGCTAGGCGTACCGTCCACTAGAGGGCATGTGACAGTTTCACGGGTGCTAGGTCCTCTATTACCCGTCCTACTCTGCCTAACACTAATACCTGGCAAATTCCGTCCCATGTGATGACTACTATCTGTAACTTAACCCAGTTCCACGGACTTGAGGATGAGGATGCGCTGGGACATCTGTCTCGCTTTGCGCGCATTTGCGATACCATTCGCATTTTTGGTGCTACTGATGACGCCATCCTGTTGCGTCTCTTCCCGTTCACCCTCTCTAGTCGCTCTGCCACTTGGTTAGATACCATGCCCCAGGATTCTATTACCACTTGGGAAGATCTAAAGGCCAAGTTCTTGAAGAAGTATTATCCACCATCTAAGGCCGCCCGTCTAAGGGATCAGATCCACTCATTCCGTATGGACCCGATGAGCCTTATCACATGGCTTGGGAAAGGTTCAATTCTCTGCTTAGCAAGTGTCCTCAGCATGGCCTTTCTGATTGGGCATTAGTTAAAAAGTTCTATAATGGAATCACCTTTGAGAAACAACAAATGTTCAATACTGCTACAGGTGGTCACATCATGGACAAGAAAGAACCGGAGGAGTGTGAGGAGATGTTTGAGAGCTTTGCTCAAGCTGAGCAACAACAACCTTCCTTTAGGAATTCCATTCCTAATGCTAGGACACCCACTACTGCCACTAGAGGTGTTCATCAGGTCACTCCTGATACTAGCATGGCTGCTTTGGCTAAGGAGATCAAAGAGTTGAAGATGAGCGCTATGAAGTGTGAGGTGTGTCGAGGTGGCCATGACACTACTGATTGCCCTGTCACTCAACAGGAGCAAGTAGACTTCTTAGGGAATCAAAAACCCTCTACCTTTAACTCTGGATGGAGGAACTACCCTAACTCTAATTGAAGATCTGGTGAGGACAGATCAAGAGACTCAGAACAAGGTGAAAGAGCACGATACACTACTGAGGAGTCAGCAGTCTGCATTCTTAGATTTGCAGCCCATAGTGGGTGACATAGCACGCCAGCTGACTGACAGATCTGGAGGTTCCTTTTCGGGTAGTACTGAAACCAACCCGAAAGCCACTCTTAAGGCGGTGACCACCCGCAGTGGCAAGGAGCAGAGAGAGAGCAGACACCGGTTGATGTTGATGAGGATCCGGTTGATGAGGAGATAGAGATGGAGGCTCCTGGAGGGGTGCGTGAGAGGCGAGTCCCAGTAAGTACCGCACCCAATAGAGAGTCTCAAGCTGAAGATAAAGGAGAGGAGGAGAGAGTTGAGGGGAAGAAGAAGACCCCAGATGTTGATCTTAGTCATGTTCCATATCCTGCTCGCCTGATGCAGCAAAATATTCTAAGGATTATGAACACTTTCTGGAGTTGTTTAAGTAACTCAAGATGAATTTACCCTTCGTTGAAGCCCTCCAGCATATGCCAAAATATGCTAAATTCTTAAGGGATCTTCTTTCCAACAAGAAGAAGCTGGAGGATCTTTCTACTGTCACTCTAAACGAGAGGTGCTCTACGGTAGTCAAGAACAAGCCACCGGAGAAATTAGCAGATCCGGGTGTCTTCACGATCTCGTGTTTGTTTGGTGGCTCGACTGTGCACTACGCGTTGGCCGATCTTGGTGCTATCATCAATTTGATGCCCTTGTCTCTCTTCGAGAAGTTAGGACTTGGAGACCCGACCCCCATGCGCATGAGTATCTCATTGGCCGACCGCTCAGTCAAGTATCCACGGGGAATAGTGGAGAATTTGTTGGTGAAGGTTGATAAGTTTGTGTTCCCCGCGGATTTCGTTATTCTGGATATGGAGGTCGACGATAGAGTCCCGCTCATTTTGGGACGCCCCTTCCTTCGCACCGCCAAGGCATTGATCGATGTCTTTGACGGTAAGATCACACTTCGTGTGGGGGATGAAAACGTCACCTTCGATGTGGTGAAATCCATGAAGAACTCAAGTGGTCAAGACGATTCTGTTTTCTTTCTAGATACTTTCATATCTCACATGGATCGTTGCCTTGACTATGTGTGTGGAGCGGATTTGCTTAACACACAACATCTAGATGAGGATGACCTGGAGGTCGAGATGGATGCTCCTGCCGAGCAAAGTCCAAGCCACCCAGATATTGAACCTCTTGAGTATCCAGAAGTGTTTGATGTGAGTGACTATCCGGAGAAGGAGAAGACGACTTTGGTTGATGCTCCACCATCCCTTGAGCTTAAGGAGCTACCCTCTCATTTGGAGTATGCTTTCTTGGATGGTGAGGTCGGTCTACCCGTCGTGATCTCTACTACACCGACGGAGGAGAAGGAGAAGTTGATTGAAGTCCTAAAGGCTAACAAACAAGCCATTGCGTGGAAGCTCACTGATATTAAAGGCATCAGCCCAACCTTCTGCATGCTCACTGATATTAAGGAGGAGCACAAGCCTATTGTGCAACCTCAAAGGAGGCTTAACCCGAACTTGTCGAATGTGGTGAAGAAGGAGGTCCTAAAACTCCTTGATGCTGGTTTGATCTATCCCATATCTAACTCCACCTAGGTGAGCCCGACTCAATTCGTCCCGAAGAAGGGTGGGATGACAGTGGTGACTAATGAGAAGAATGAGTTAATTCCTACTAGGACAGTCACCAGATGGAGAGTATGCATTGACTACAGGAAGCTGAATGATGCCACTAGGAAGGATCACTTTCCCCTTCCATTCATTGACCAGATGCTGGAGTGCCTATCAGGCCAGCATTTCTACTGTTTCCTTGACGGTTTTTCGGGTTATTTCCAGATCCCCATCGCACCGGAGGATCAGGAGAAAACCACCTTTACATGCCCGTACGGTACCTTCGGGTACCCGCAAATGCCATTCGGGTTGTGTAATGCTCCAGCCACCTTCTAGAGGTGCATGGTGGCTATATTTCAGGACATGATCGAGACTTTCATGGAGGTGTTCATGGATGACTTTTCTGTGTTTGGGAGTTCTTTTGATCATTGTTTGCAGAACCTCGAGAAGATGATGCAGCGATGCATAGAGACGAAGTTTATGCTTAATTGGGAGAAGTGTCACTTCATGGTGACCGAGGGGATTGTGCTAGGATACAAGGTTTCACGAGCCGGGATTGAAGTGGACAGAGCGAAGATTGATACTATTAGTAGGCTTCCACCCCGACTAGCATGAAATCAGTGAGGAGTTTTTTAGGTTATGCGGGTTTCTATAGACGTTTTATTAAAGACTTTTCAAAGATCACCCGACCCATGACCCGCTTTCTAGAGAAAGACGTCCCTTTTGGGTTTGATGCGGACTATCTGAAGGCGTTTGAGTTCTTGAAGGAGCAGCTAGTGTGTGCTCCTATCTTGATTGCCCCCGATTGGAGCTTACCCTTTGAGCTCATGTGTGATGCGAGTGATTATGCAGTTGGGGCAGTTTTAGGCCAAAGGAGAGCGAAGCACTTCCACCCAATTTACTATGCGACCAAAACTCTAAATGATAAGAGAACTACACAACTACCGAGAAGGAGTTGTTAGCGGTGGTGTTTGCATTAGATAAGTTTCGATCATATCTAGTGCTATCTAAGACCATCGTATACTAATGTATGTTGGACGGTCTATAAAAACTAACTATAAAACCTAACCTAGACATTCTAGCTTTAAATTTATAAATCTAGACTCAACCTAATACTAGACCACACAACCGACAAGTGTACCGACCAATGTAGCAAAGTTAAATGAAGTCTGGATATCGAACCCACGAGAAACTAGCGACAACTCTATCTAGACTCTGACTCAACTAACTAAACTGAATTATATTGGGGGGGGGGGTTGTGTTGTAACCTAATGGAACTCTCTAACTAACAACACCAAACATAAAGCAAGAGACTATAGACAACTCACAAATGGGGAAAGCATTACCTAGACCTTGAATCCTGTGCATGTACCTTGGAAATCTCTCGGATACGGAAACTAAGATGGAACCGGGATCTTAGAATACGACACACTTAAACAACCTAGTGGATCCCAGATCATTCTCCAGGTGTGACCAAAAAGGAAACCTATGGGACGTGTGAAACTCACCAGTTAGTCGGATCACCTCTCAGCTATCTCTAACAACCCTAAAGTACTCGCTAGACAGATTATCTCTCAGTCTCACTATCTCAATACACCTTTCAGTGCAAGGAGTAACTTCAATTTACTTGACAAGACACGGAATAAAAATGAATGCTAAGAAACCCTAGGAACCCTCCTTCAGAGCAGTTGACCTAAAAACCCTAACACTACAGATTACTCGACAACTTCGCACCTCTCAGCTATTGAAGCAGGCAAAATACTCAATCCTAATAAACTCTCAATCGATGTTCCTATGGATACGACGTTAATCAACCATAAACAAATCACATGCACACAACTAGCGACCGAATACGCAACCATACATGAAAGACATTCATAAAGTAGCATATGGAACATTCAACAGATTATCAATCAAGATCAAATATGCATATACATCCAATTAAACAAACCAAGTTCTTTACTTTAACGTTAATCCATCAATAAATATCTGAAATCCGAAATCAAACCAATTAACAACGCATAATCATCAAAACCTATGTAGTTCAAGAAATCTAGCCTACTACCATCATCAAAACATCAACACAACTCTAATATTCAAAATCATAGTGCAAGATAGATGAATCAAAAAGCAAAAGATAAGAAACATAAACCGAAAAGACGATAATCCAATCGATCCACGCATCCAACGCTTCAATCCTTGATCCCTTGAGACTTCTCCCACTCAAAATCGCCAAAACGCTCCAACCTTTGCATCTGGAATCGACTTCTTAACCCTAGAAACGGAGTTAAGCTTTTATACCAAGAAAATAGGCAAAAATCTGCGTAATTGGGGTCTCCCGCGTACCGCGAGGCCCATTGGTCTAGTCTCTCGCGTACCGAGAGAGACAAGATAGTCGCGCCTGAATTCACACCCCTCGCGTACCGTGAGGGCGAAGGCTCTCATGTCTCGCGTACCGCTAGGCTCCCTCGTTGACAGAAAGTTTTGATCTTTTATCCGTTTTTCCTCGTTCGCTCGTTCCTTCACCATACTTGCTCGTTTAAGCTCCAAACTCACCCGATGGCCTGTAAAACATGGCACAAATCAATACTAACTATAAACGACTCAATACGAGTCTAAAACTATACAAAAATGACATGAAACACATAGGAATAAGAGGTGTGCTTTGCAACACATCATATACACTGATCATGCGGCATTGCAATACCTTTTTGGCCAAGAAAGATGCCAAACCTAGATTGATACGATGGATTCTCTTGCTTTCTGAGTTTGAAATTGAGATCAAATACAAGAAGGGAGCGGAGAATGTGGCGGCCGGCCATTTGTCAGGGCTAGAGGACCCCGGAAGGGAAGAGATCCGGGAGGAGGCTAAAAGGGACACGTTCCCACATTAGTCCTTGATAATGATGAGTGTGAGACCGGCCGAGACGTCGTTGTTCTATATGAGTGCAGAGGAGCAAGGTATGCCATGGTTTTCTGACATAGCAAACTACTTAGCGGATGGCATAGTGGTTAAAGGCATGACAACACAACAGAGACGTAAATTCTTTGCAGATGCCAACCACTACATATGGGATGCACCTCATTTGTTCCGCGTGGGAGAAGATAGAGTTTTGAGGAGGTGTGTGAGCAAGGAAGAAGGTATAGAGATCCTTAAGCATTGTCATGAAGGCTTAACGGGAGGTCATAATGGGCCATCCTACACCGATAAAAAGGTGTTTGATTCTGGATTCTATTGGCCGACGGTGTTTAAGGATGATCATGAGTTGGTGAAGCGGTGCGACGCGTGTCAACGCACCGGTAATATCTCATCCCCGAATGAAATGCCCCAGAACCCGATTCAAGTAGTTGAAGTATTTGACATTTGGGGCATTGATTTCATGGGTCCGTTCCCTGTCTCAAGAGGGAACCGATACATTCTCATGGTGATTGATTATTTATCTAAGTGGGTGTAGGCTCAAGCTCTAACCATGAACGATGCCCGAGTTGTGGTGGGATTTCTAAAAACGTTGTTCAGCAGGTTTGGCACACCTAGAGCCCTAATCAGTGATTGGGGCATGCACTTTTGTAATGCCCAAATGGAGAAGGTGTTGGCACGCTATGGGGTCACCCATCGGATTTTAACTGCCTATCATCCACAAACTAGCGGGCAAGTAGAGAATGCAAATAGGGGGGTCAAGAGGATTCTAGAGAAAACTATCAGGAAGAATAGGAAAGATTGGTCCGACAAGTTAGATGATGCGCTTTGGACGTTTAGAACCGCGTTCAAAACACCTATAGGGACCACACCCTTTAGGATGATTTATGGAAAGGCGTGTCATCTACCGATGGAACTTGACCACAAGGCATATTGGGCCTTAAAGGCAGTCAACCTTGACTTGCCACAAGCAACACGATACCAGTTTCTCCAGTTACATGATTTGGATGAGTTGCGCGACGAGGCATACGCACGCTCTTGGAGTTATAAAGAGCGCACAAAGGCGTTGCATGATCGTCGCTTGAAGGGAGTAAAAGACTTCAAGTGTGGGGATAGGGTGTTAGTATATAACTCTAGTTTGAAACTATTCCCAGGAAAGCTTAAGTCGAGGTGGACAGGGCCATACATGATTAAAGAAGTATTTCCTTATGGCACGGTGGAGCTACATGATGGGGAAGGCGGCTCGTGGAAGGTTAACGGTCATAGATTGAAGCACTACATCAGAGGACCGATTGAGAATGTTGAGGGGGATGAGATCCTCTTTGACAAGACCGAAACCCAAAACTAAAGGAGAGTAAGTCCTCGGGGTAGAACCCGAGTGTAGAGTGTGTAATTTCGATGTTTTGTTTTCAATTTTTAGTTTTTGTGCATTTTCGGTTTTTGTGTTCTTGTGTATTAGTGTGTTTCAGGGATTCGTGACCAAAGCCGAGGGAGAAATCCATCAAAGACGATGTTACAGGTATGTCTGCTCAAAATTCTAAGTCTGGAACAAATTTTGAAACAAAGTGCTAAAAATATTTTAAGTGATGAAAATTTTTCTAAGTATAAAAACGGGCCTAACTTTCTGTGATGGAACAACCCTCGTGGTACGCGAGGCGTTTGGGGAGTGTCTCTCGCGGTACGCGAGAGTCAAATAGACTTTGCCTGATTCTTTGTCCCAGCGGTACGCTAGAGATCTTACCATGTCTTTCGTGGTACGCGGGGTAATGAAGAGACACCGCCCGAAACAATTGTTCCCCGTGGTACGCGAGAGACAAATAGACTTTGCCTGATTCTTTGTCCCCCGTGGTACGTGAGAGATCTTACCATGTCTTTCGCGGTACGCGGGGTAATGAAGAGACACCACCCGAAAAAAATTTTCCCCGCTGTACGCGAGGAAGCTTCCCTGGATTCTCGCGGTACACGGGGCACCGAAAGGTTGGTTCCGCCTACCCACCTCTCACGTTACACGTGACTGTGATTTAAAATCCCTCGCCGTACGCGAGGGTTTGGGAAATCCAGGAAAAAAATATAAGAGATTAAAAACCCTTTTTCTTCCCATCACACCACCACCTACCACTCTCACCTTCACCGATACCCCTCCATCATCTCACTTACGGCTTCACCACCGACGACCTAACGTCATCCATCATCTCCACTTCCACTCCTTTTCGGTAAAACCCCACTCCACCTACAGCTTCACCGACTCCACCACCGATTACTCCCACCTGTCAGCGATTACCACTGGCGACCACCATCTTATCACCACCGTACCACCACACTCAGCTCCTGGACCTTCCGACACCACCAGGGTTTGAACCCACATACTCCATCTCAGTCTGTTCTGTGATTAGCCTTATATCGAGGTATGTTTTCCTGATTCACCTTGTAATTGAGTCAAATTGATTCGTTATAGATTAAAGTATGTGAGTAGAGTTAGATTAGATTGTGTACATTGAGTCGGTTTGATTAGGCTAAAGTTAATATCATCATGTCATTGGTAATATTTGTAAATTGGATAAATTAGGTGTAATTAGTCGAGTCCATCGGAGTTTGTATAATTTTAATGCAGTCGGGTCAGTCTAATTGTAAATTAGTCTTACGAACTAATATATATATTGTGTGTTAATTGTTGTAACATGTCCCTATTGCTAATAAATAGTCAGTTGTACCTTTCGATTAGGGTCTAAGCGTTCCATTTTAGTGCAATTGTAAATGATAGTCTGGTGATTATTGATGTAGTGTCAAATGACCCAGGTTTATATGTCGTTTTGTGTGTGTTTTAGTTGTTTTAGTATGTATTCTTGTTCGGTTTTATGTGTGTTTGTGGTTGTGTCTACCTCTCAGGTTTTATGTGCTAAATGAGCAAGAAATGGATGAGAAGAAGGCGGATGCGAAGCATGAGAGATTAAAAAGTCCAAAAGTCAAATTCCTGGATTTTATGATCTTCGCGCTACGCGAAGACCTGAGGGAGAACTTTCACGGTACGCGAAGAAAGGAAGAAGGTGGCTGACTGTTTTGTTCTTCGCGCCATGCGAAGGACTGGCCTAAGATATTTCGCGACACGCGAAGAGTGTATTTTACGAAAAAATAAACCTAAATCAGGATTTAATCCTTATCAGCCCCCATTATCAATCTATCTCCGATTTCAATAGTTCCAGAGCTCCAAGAAGGCGATTTCCACCATTGTTAGGTCGATTGTTCTTAATGTTTGATAATTGTAAGTCCTAGTACATTAGTTTTTATTTTTGTCATGAGTATGAGTAGCTAAATCACCCGTAGTCTTATCCGGGGTCTAGGGTTTTGTTGAATTTTGTTATTTTATGGAATGATTAGTAATGGTTTGTAATCTTGATTGACATGTTAAGCCATATGATTTCATTAATTAATTGAATGCTTTAAACTACCTTGGTTGATTTCGAATTGTTGTTCAAGTCTCAATAGTCTCAGGTTTCTTTACATTGGGGACAATTTGGGGGTAGGATGATAGTTGGTTAATTTAGGTTGGTTATGTGAGAATAGGTTTTCTTTACAACGTGTTCTTCCATTATCACTGAATTCAATTGAACCGTAAGATTATGTCTATGTAATCACTTGCTAATTAACCAGAAGTAACTTGTTTTTGCAAACCTGAACCTCGGAGAGGATTACCTCTCTCATTATTGTTTTAAATCCAAATCCAAATTTACTATTTTCTATCTTTCAAGTATTGTAACAAAGTGACACTTTCCACAAACTTCTCGTGGATACGATACTCTTCTTACCCTTACTAGTTAAGTGTTTAAGGATTGTTTTTGACCGACCAAACGACATCGATCAAAATGGCGCCGTTGCTGGGGAGTTAGTGCGCTTAGTGTTAATTTGTTATTGTTTGCTACAATTCACAAAATAAAAAATTTCTTATTTACTTTTCCTGGCTTATTTTTGTTTTGTTCAAAATTACACAGGGCTTTCTTGTTTGTTTGTGCAGGTGATTCGTCAGTTGCATGCATCATACAAGATACTCCAAGAAATCATCTCCATTGCTTTTTGATCCAGAAATTGAGAAGACTACCAGAGAGAACCGAGTTTTTCATAGAACCAACAGGGTAATGGCTTCTCCAACTCCAATAGAGAATAAACAGGATCATGGGAAACAATCTGATCTGCCTCCTGCAGGTCAGTTACCACCAGAACAGCAGCCCACCTCGGGTATGTTCTCATCATCTGTTCCTCCACCTAGGAGAGATGAAAACCTCAACCAATCCACCAGCCAAATTCCACCATTACCAAGCTTTGGCCAACCTCTACCACACGTAAGCCAACCATTTAACTTCAAACCCGAAGCTCATTATTCTTCACCATATGTGAGGGTAGTGCCAGACACCATACCACCAACCTCATAACCACCCATGACAAAACCCTCCATATTTCACTCAACCCCCCACCAGACTTTCATCCATACACTTCAGGTTTAAACTATGAGGATGAAGCAGATGGTTTTGATGATGAGTTTGGGGAGTATGAGGATGATACTCATGAGTTTGATAGGAGAGACAGATAGAGGATTAGGGTGCCAGTATATAGGAGACATGATATAGGTTATAGGTTTGAAGGACCTAATGAGCATCAATTTGATTAGAGACCACCACAACATCCAGTTCAACCTGACATTCCTGCACCATTCCCACCACAGCAGCAGCCTGTAAACAGGCAAAGAAGACCTAGTCCTAGGAATGCGGATCCTCCTGTTGACAATCCGGAAGGCATTCCTAAGAGATATGTCAGAGTCCCTGTTAGAGGGATTTAGAGCCACTTCAGACCTTCCATTGCTTACAACCCATCTCCAGTTGTCATTCCACAACATGGGAGGTCATTTGAAGTTTGTTCCCAGGAAATTTGGAATTTGCCTAAGTATCATGGTCTGGTAACAGAGGAGCCTTACTTGCATCTGAGTGCCTATGATGCTAGGTGCAATACTGTTGGGGGACAGGGATTCACACCAGATGATGTGAAGTTGGTATTGTTCTAATTCACCCTAGAAGACAAGGCTCAACAGTGGTTTCATTCCTTGCCTTCTGCTTCTATTTACAAATGGGGTGATATGCAACAAAAGTTCCTAGATGAGTTCTACACCAACCAGAGAACTAGTGATGGCAGGAAGAACATCAGGAATTTCCAACAACAATTTGGGGAACTATTCCATGAGGCCTTCCTTTGATTCAAGATGTTGATCAAGAATTGTCCACACCATGGCTTGCAAATGTGGGAGATGTTGAATGCATTCCATGAGGGCTTGACAGATGATGATGCCCGGGACCTCAACTCTATTTCTAACGGTACATTTGGTACCAACTATGAGGACGAAGACTGGGACTATTTAGAGAAGATGGCACGAACCTCCAAGAGAAAAGCCCAATCTTCAAGAATTGCAAGACATTCAGTGGTGAGAGCAGTTGACAACCCGAGTTCTGAGGTAAACAGGTTAGAAAAGTTAGAGAAGCAGGTAGTCAATATGAGAAATGGGGGTAAACAGTATGAGGTGTGTGAGCAGTGTGGTGAGTTGGGGCATAATGGTGCAAGTTGCACAGGACAGTATGAGGATGAGAATTATGTGCAAAGGGGTGGTAGGAACTATGACATGAACTCCAACACATACTACCCGGGTCTTAGAAATCATCCTAACTTCCGGTATGGGGATACCTCCAATCAAGCTAACCCCAATTTTTAAGGTAGTGGTCAAAGAAGTCAACAACCATTCCCACCTTGAAACCAGAACTATAATCAAAGCAACAATCAAAGGGGGTACCAAAGGGGGAATGAGCAAGGAGGATCATCTGGATCTTCTAACCAGACTAGTGAGAATGCTATGATGGAGATGATGAAGTCCATCCAACAGGAAGTGCAAAAGAGGAATCAAGCTGATGTGGTGCGCGATAAAGCCGTGCAAGTTTTGACCACTCAAATGGGACAGTTTGCTACTGAAATAGCTGAATTGAGGAAGAGTAGTGGAAAACTCCCAAGTGATACAAAGATGAACCCGCAACATCTAGGGTCCAGTTCAAAGCATGCTCATATCGGTGCGGTAAGTATTCATCAGGATGAGGAATTAAGTGATTCTGAAGATGAGAGTGACCAAAGAGAACCCCTGATCCCGATTGAAGTTGGGGGAGTAAAAGTGAACCAGACACTCCTAGATTATGGGGCAAGTCTCAGCATTCTCCCGGGAAGTCTATATGATCAGACAGACCTGGGCCCTATTGAGAAAGTTGATACTACCATGGTGTTAGCTGATTTGACATGCAAACCTGCTCGGGGAATGATTAGAGGGGTAGCTGTGAAGGTTGGAGAATTCTACTACCCATAAGATTTCTTGGTGCTCGATTATGCACCTGACATGAAGAAGGAACAATCAAAGGTGTTGCTCGGAAGATCATTCCTGTCAACTGCCAATGCTCAAATCAAATGTAGAGATAACACAGTAAGCATGACCTTTGGAAACCGTGAGTGTAATTGTACATGTGTACAAATTATTTTACTTATTCTTATGAAGTTAACTTGTCTAAATCATGTGCTACTAACAAGTGTCCTCCTAGTCACATTGTGAATAGGGGTGACACCCAAGAGAAAGGTCTTGTTTTGAGCAGGTCAAAACTGAAGGATGAGCATAAGGTAGTGGATGCAGCACCACTCAAGTGTGGGGAGGCTGGAAGTAAAACAAAGAAGCCGCCCATGTGTGACAAGCATTCATATGAGGATTATGAATTTGTGAGAATGAAGGAAGTTGCAAGGTTGGTGGATGCAGACCATCTTAGGGAGTTTAAGATGGGTGGAAGGGACTTCGCTTTCCGACCACCATAAGATTAATATCAGGTACCGTGTCTGGCTGAAGACGTTAAACTTAGCGCTCTAAGGAGGCAACCTAAGTTTTACATTTGTCTAGTTTTGTTTTAGTATTCGAACATTGTGGGTGTATTCCCTATAAACCCTCATGCGACTAAACTCATCCACTCGGGCTACCGAGGGGTTTAAATGGCTTGATGCATATGCTAAATGCATCTGTGATGCCTACGAAAGTGAGTTAGAACTTTATCGCTTTGTTTTCTTTGTGTTTGTGCATTTGACCAAATGTAGGGAAGCCTTTGAGGTGTTTTAGGCTCATCTATGTTCCATTGAGGGCAATGCACAAGTTTTTTTTTTTTTTTTTTTTTTTTGGGGGGGGGGGGGGTAGGGCACCATGTGTAAAGTTATGTAAATTTTGAAGTTTTCGGTATGTTTTTGTAGTTTTTCTAAGTTTTGAAGGTGTTCGTGTCGATTTTAGTAAGAAAAATGATGGGGAATCAAGTTCCAGGTATGTAAGAAAAGTATTCATGTGTTGGAACAAATTTTTATAAAGGTTGAAAATTTTGGGTTTTAAAAAGTTGAAAGTTTTTCTTAGGCAAAAACTCAATTTTTCATCCAAACTTTCTGTCACCATAGGGTCTTCGCGCCACGCGAAGATCCCAACCCAGTTCTTCGTGACACGCGAGGGAATGGGTTGACCGGTCAAAATTTAGGGATTTCGCGCCACGCGAAGATCCTCTCCCATCTTTCGCGACACGCTTAAAAAAATAGTTTAATTTTAATTTGGGGTTTTTTAGTTTTTATCGAGTCTGTATATTGAGTCAGTTGATGCTGTTTGGTTTGCTTGAGCTTTATTTTGCAGATTTGGAATTAAATGCCCGTACTCAATCTCCATTCGGGTGGTGATTTCCAAGTTTTGCTTGATTCTTGTACAAGGCAGCCGCTTGCATCCGTGGAGCACGATCGCGAATGAAATGCTATACGATCGTCTATCCAGCTAAGTTTTCTTTATTTTTGTAATTTTCATTCATTTTAGAGTCGCTTTTCCTACATTGAGGACAATGTAGAGTTTAAGTGTGGGGAAGGGAGACCTTAGTCAAGGTCTGTAAATTGAGTCTTTATTTTGAGTCATAAAAATCAGAAAATTCACAAAAATTTAAAAAATTTTCAAAAATGTCTTTGGATTAGAATGTTTGCAGTTAAATGGAAAATGATAGTACAATTGGGAACTTTGCGTGTGGAATTTAAATGAATAAAGATAATCAAAAGCATCTAATTTGTAACGTTTTGGTAGGCCCAACTGACTTAAGAGGTTAAATATCCAGATAGTATATCTAGATTAAAATGAATAATTAAATTAAGAATGTCTTGTGGGTTCTCATCTTAGGGGTGTCAGTAAAGTTGAAACTATCAAAATAGGGTGATAGGTACTTCTATAAGCAAGAGTTTATAAGTTTTTAAAATTATTTGGCACACCGCTTTCTTTTTATGAGAATAAATTCGAAATTTGGTGGCGCCCGCATTCCATACATCTACCATTGCATGAGCTTGAATTAATTAAGTTGAAAGCTTGAGTTTGCCTACGTGTTACCTTCCGGGTTACAAGCTTGGTTGAAATGCCCATGTGCAGACTCTTGTGATCAATCATAGATGACTGATTTGACTTATGTGTTACCTTCCAGGATGGAAACCTGGTTGAAACGCCTCTAAGTTGAGTTATGTTCTTAATTGCTTAAAACTGAAACCTACGTGTTATCCTCCGGGATAGTGACTTGGTTGAAACACAAATGGTTAAGGTTTAATCATAATATTAATAAAAGCTCATGTCATTCATTCATCGACCCATAATTTCATCTGATTTTTAAAACTTATAGATTACTGCTTATTGAGGTGGGAAAATCTTTAAAGTTTAAACCGTGCCTAAACATAACCTTGAGATGAAATTAGGCTGAGTCGTAGCTTTCTGAGTGTGAGACCCATAGATAGACCGTTGCTTGGTAAGGAATAAGATAGTAGATCACATAATTGGGGGCCCGATAGGTCGGTGGTTGGGTTTAGTCGGATCGAAATACCAATTGTTACAGTTAACGCGTGATTATGTTTGAACTATTTGAATGATTGAAAGTAGGTTCTAAATATGATTCCATTGCATAATTCTTTTTCGGGACGCAAAAGTGTAAGTGTGGGGATGTGATGTAGTGCATAATGACCCCGGTTTATATGTCGTTTTGTGTGCGTTTTAGTTGTTTTAGTATGTATTCTTGTTCAGTTTTATGTGTGTTTGTGGTTGTGTCTACCTCTCAGGTTTTATGTGCTAAATGAGCGAGAAACGGATGAGAAGTAGTCGGATGCGAAGCACGAGAGATTAAAAAGTCAAATTCCTGGATTTTATGATCTTCGCGCCACACGAAGACATGGGGGAGAACTTTCGCGGTACGCGAAGAAAGGAAGAAGGCACCCAACTGTTTTGTCCTTCTCGCCACGCGAAGGTCTTACCTAGGATATTTCGCAACACGCGAAGAGTGTATTTTACAGAAAAATTAACCTAAATCAGGTTTTAATCCTTAGCAGCCCCCATTATCAATCTATCTCAGATTCCAGCCGTTCCAGAGCTCCAAGAAGGCAATTTCCACCATTGTTAGGTCGATTATTCTTAATTTTTGATGATTGTAAGTCTTAGTACATTAGTTTTGATTATTGTCATGAGTATGAGTAGCTAAATCACCCGTAGTCTTCTCCGGGTCTAGGGTTTTGTTGAATACTTGTTATTTTCTAGAATGATTAGTAATGGTTTGTAATCTTGATTGACATGTTAAGCCATATGATTTCATTTATTGATTGAATGCTTTAAACTACCTTGGTTGATTTTGAATTGTTGTTCAAGTCTCAGGTTTCTTTACATCGGGGATAATTTGGGGGTCGGACGATAGTTGGTTAATTTAGGTTGGTTATGTGAGAATAGGTTTTCTTTACAACGTGTTCTTCCATTATCACTGAATTCAATTGAACCGTAAGATTATGTCTATGTAATCACTTGCTAATTAATCAGAAGTAACTTGTTTTTGCAAACCTGAACCTCGGAGAGGATTACCTCTCTCATTATTGTTTTAAATCCAAATCCAAATCCAAATCAGTATTTACTATTTTCTGTCTTTCAAGTATTGTAACAAAGTGACACTTTCCACAAACTCCTCGTGGATACGATACTCTTCTTACCCTTACTAGTTAAGTGTTTAAGGATTGTTTTTGACTGACCAAACGACATCGATCAATTATTTTAGTTGAGTTAATTGTCATAGATTGTATAGTTGTAGATTACGTATCGGGATATGCCTCTTGTTTTCTCTGGAGTTTTAGACCGCCTCGCCCGTACTCAATCTCCATTCGGGCGAGGTCGTCTGGTTTCTAAATATACAATAAGGGTATCCCGAATTTTTTATTTTATTTTTATTTTTTTATAGTGTAGTTTTATACCCTGATAGCCCGGACGACCGCGAATGAAATGCTATACGGCCGTCTCGCCCGGTATCTTAATTTTTATTTTATTTTTTGTAGTACTAACTTGTATATGCAGGCATGTCTGATCGCGGTGAGTCTTCTAGCGCGGGCAAGCGCAGGCGGGGTCCAGTTCCACAACCGAGGGGCGAGGCAGAGGAGCCGTGCCTGATTTGTCGGGTACTGCGTGTCATTTGATACGTGGCTCCCGAGGCACGTCCGACACCTGACGCGGAGCCGATTCTTCTAGACGCTAGGGTTTTACACCACCACACTCTCCTCCGATTCGATCTCATGACAGAGGAGGCTGTCCGGTTAGAGCGGTTCATGGACATGGATTTATATCAGCACAGAGGGATAGACTGGGGGCTCGTAGAGGAGTTAGGGCCGCTCCAGAGCCTATAGGAGTTTTATGAAGCCCGTTGGACGACGTCGTTGACATGTGAGGCCACACAGTACCAGGAGCTCACCATCGAGTTCCATTCTACCTTCCGGTACGTCACAGGCCAGTTCGAGGAGCTGGCTGCAGTTTCTTTTTTGTTGGGCCGACAGGTTTACGAGATGTCGGTGCCACAGTTTGCGGTTGCCACGGGGTTGTACACCGAGGCCGAGGTGGCGGAGCAGCCATTTTTGCAGAGCTTGCGAGGTTTATTCAGGAAAAGGCATAATCAGGGTGTCAGCGACAGTAAGTTGCGTGACTTTTGGCATTCCGTCGCCGATGGACCATACTCCTCATCCCTCTTGGAGTCATCCATTCGCGACCCCCTCATTCGTTACGTCCACAGGACACTGGCTTGTACTCTTATCGGACTCCGGTCCGGTACTGAGAAGTGCAGTCAGCTCAATCTTTTCTGCCTTTACTGCATCGTTGGTCACCGAGAGGCCAACCTGGCGAGCATTCTCATTTCATCTATTGCTAGGGGTTGTCGCGGTGGGCCGGAGGTCAGACTGGAGCTTGGGCCTTACACCAGGAGGTTGGCAGAGCGTTTGGGAGTTTTCGATAGATATCTGGGCCGTCTTCTCACACCGGGCTCGGATACCATTCCATATGGTTTAGTTGAGCTACGGTTGGCGGGGATCATATCGATGGACTATCCGCTGTGGTTTATGGAGTTTAGGCAGGGTCCACAGGTCTCACAACCTGCGGGGATGCCTGCTGATCAGGCAGTTCAGATAGGGGCGCCCACACCAAGCTAGAGGATTCTACATCACATAGAGCGCCCCCAGGTTCAACACCCACTGCGTATGAGAACTCTATCACCACTTACCCTTGAGGACCTTCGAGATCAGTTGTTCGATAGGATGGACCGCCAGGATGCGGCCATCCGTTATATGATGGCTCATCAGAGTATAGAGATCCCACCATTTTCCAGGGCACCAAACCAGCATCAGCCAGATCAGCCAGACACAGGTGGAGACCCGTAGTGATCATTATCAACACCTTATGCCGGGTTGTATTTTGATTCCCTGTATTTTATTTCTTATTTCTTTTATTTTCTTTTGACATGTATATAAACTCTGATGTATTTAGTATTTTGTACTTGGGGGGCTCGGCATGGTTGGTTGTGTTTTATATGTTTTATTCTGTGTTTATTTGACGTGCTTTCGTTCGTGAGGAATACTTGGAATATATGTTAGCTGAGCGCGTTCGAACGGAGGGCAAGGGAACACGTCTTACAAGGCATTTCACACTCATTTTAATCAGGTAAGTTTGTTCTGATTTTTGTGTAGTTTATTTTTTATTTCTAAGTTATTTTTATTTGTTTATTTTATTTTTGTAATTTTCTCTTATTTTTATTTAATCGTCGTTTCTCGGTCCACATTGAGGACAATAGTGTGGGGATGGGAGACATTTGTCTAGGTTCTGTATTTTGAGTCTGTTGTTGTAAATTGTAAAAAACTTTTGAAAATGTCCTTTGAATTAGAAGTCTTGCACATATATGGAAGATGATAGGTAAAACTGGGCATATTGTGATATAAAATGAGAAAAACAAACAATACAAAGCGTGTCTAGTTTGTGATGAATCGGTAGGCCTAGACAGTTGAAAAGCTTAAATATCCTGAAAAGTGTTACTTAGGATATTGACTTAATTAAATCATGAAATCTTGTGGGTTCTCATCTTAGGGAAACGGTGAAACTGAAACTGTCAACATAGGGTGATAGGTACCAAGGTAAGCTAAGATTTTTATGTTTCTGAAATATTTTTGGCACACCACTCTCCGTTTATGAAAATGAATTCGAGAGTTGGTGGCGCCCGCATTCCATATTTTCATCCATATTGAGTATAATTGATTAATTGAGGACTAGAGTTTTGACCTACGTGTTACCCTCCGGGATTGCGACTTAGTTGATACACCCATGCGTCGGAACTTGAGTGATCAATAGCTGGGATAAATAAGATTTGATTTATGTGTTACCCATGGGGATGGTGACTCTATGGATACGCCTCTAAGTTGGATTCTTATGTGCTTTTGTGATAAAACTGCATCCTGTGTGCTACCTTCTGGGATGGTGACCCGGTTGAAGCACCACTAGGTGAGGTTGAATTCATACATCTGATAATACTCATTCTAATTCACTCCATTCAATCATCTATATTTGGAAAACATAAATATTTTGGACTACTGTGGTGTGAAGATCTACATGATCTAACCCGGGCCTAAACATGACCATGAGACGGAATTATGTGGAAGTGTAGCTTTTAAGCGTGAGACCCATAGTTTGAATAATCGGTTGTATGCATAGGATTAGAACACAGTTCGAGGGCTTTATATTTGGTGTTTCGGTTTAGTAGGGCATAAATACCGGTTATTGCACTTTAATGCGTGATTATATTTGTGCTAATTAATTGAGAATGTTAAAGCTTTGTCCAGTTATGATTCCATTGCAGATATCTTTTTTGAGGACGAAAAAAGTGTAAGTGTGGGGATGTTTGATGTGTTGCAAAACACATACGATAATCTGTGTATATTTGTGCGTATTTGTATAAGTTTTGTATTTGTTTTGTATCAAATTTGGTTCTTTCTGAGTTTGGGTCATAGTTACAGGTTACAGTGTGCTAAAGGAGCGGAAAATAGAGCAAGAGTATGAAGGAATCGAGCACACGGAGTTGGAGAGCGAAGAAAAGAATAAAATATTAATTTTATGAGAATTGATGCCTCTCGCGGTACCCGAGGCAGGAGAAGAAATTCCCTCGCGGTACGCGAGGGAATCAGAAATCAGCCGCGACTAATTTGTCCCTCGCGGTACGTGAGGGACTACCCATACTTCTCTCGCGGTACACGAGAGGGCCGTAGATTCGGGAAAAAAGGAGTATTAGGGTTTTAATGTTTTAGAACGGCCATTCTTCCGGGAGATCGACTAATTACCGTAAAAGCTTGGATCTTGGGCGAGTTTAGCAAGAAAGCAAGGATTTTGATCGTGTGTTTGAAGAATTGAAGACGATACGAGTTAGAATCAATCATTCGGTCACGTTTAATCATTTGATTGGTGTTTGCTCTTTGTTTATGAACATGTTTGCTAGTTTTTCTTCTGGATCTTCTGATTTTACTATGACTCTTGGCTAAAACCTTAGAGCTACCCAGGTTTATGATGATTGCATGTTAAAGTTTGAATTTTTATTGGTTTTTGGGTTACTGATGTGATTTTATGCTTTAGTCCAGATCTGATTCAATGTGTTTGATGATTATGCAGGCTTGTTATTGATTGGTTGATGGTTAATTCCTCCATACACGCTTTGTTGAATGTTTTTCATGAATGAGTGTGTAGTAGGTCACTTATTGTGTGTTTGCGATTAGTTTGTGGTTTCTAGACGTAATCACCATAGGATTATCAACTAATATTTAATCAAAATCAAGTGTTCTTCTTATCTAAAGACCTGAAAAGTGATAGGTAATCGGTTAGTATTCAGTGTTAGGGTTTCGAGTGTTGAATAGTCTAAGAGGACCATTCCTTAGTGGTCTAGTATTGTTGCTAATCCGTGTCAAATATAGTGAATTCAGATTGCTCCTTGCATCGTTGATGTATTGAGATAGCATAACCGAGAGGTGAGCTATTTATCGAGTCTATAGCATAATTGGTAATACCGAGAGGTTATCCGATAACTGGTGAGTTTAATAGCCTTTGAGTTGCCTTCTAGTCACATCTCGAGACCGATTGTGATCGGGAATCCATTAGTCAGTCTTGAGGGTGTCATATCTTTAGATCCCAGTTCCATATCATATTCCTTAACCAATAGAAGCCAAGCTCAGCATTCATGATTCACAGCCTAGGTAGTCCTTTCCATTCTTATTGATTTCATCCCGGTCCTTGTTAAATAGTTGTTTGTCTTCTTTAGTATCATTTTCCTAGTTTAATCTTAGTTGGTAGAATTTCTCCCCCATTCCAAACCAAATATTAAGTCCTAGTTAGACTCTAATTTGTGTTAGAGTCAGTGTCTAGTGGGTTTGATATCCAGACTTCTTTTAGTTGTGTTACAATTGATAGGTACACTTGCATGTCTTTGTGTTCTAGTTTAGTATGGTTGTCTAGAGTTTAATTAGAGTGTCTAGGTTAGTTTTTGCTTAACTTTATAGGCCGTTTGACCGATATCATGTATCTATACTTTATTTGATCATTTATTCTGTATTTCTTCGTAATCTTTTTACACACTGGAACTTGAGGTTTGAATGATGTAAATCTATCTTGACCACATTGATTTCTTAGAAACACCTAAAAATCAGAAGCCCTTGTGTTATTTGAAGAATTTATCAAGTCTAATCGACTCAGATCTCTTATATCACATCTCGGCAATGTCTGTAACTTGTGACATGTATCAAAGTATTGAATATCACCCGCAACCCTTTTGATCACATACATTTTCTTCTCATTATCATACTTCCATCCTAGGATCAATCCTATCAAAGCCTTCCTTGGACTCCTTATTTTTTGTGTAATTTTTTCAACTGTAGAAGGAGTTTCACTTATTTTCCATGACAAGCTTTTGTCTATAGCCTCTTTCTTTGTAGTAGATTCTTATTGAGATCCATCAGTTTCACTCTCTTCAAACACTTCATCAAAAGGTATATTCTCATCAACCACCTTTTCCAAACTTCCTACCACATTACCATCACCTTCAACATACGTTTGTTTTTCTTCGTATTCA
The DNA here is from genome assembly GCA_023525975.1 of Smallanthus sonchifolius. Taxonomy (NCBI): domain Eukaryota; kingdom Viridiplantae; phylum Streptophyta; class Magnoliopsida; order Asterales; family Asteraceae; genus Smallanthus; species Smallanthus sonchifolius. The sequence goes on along the minus strand of CM042028.1, from coordinate 17,343,705 downwards.
TATTTTTCATATATTTTGTTAGAATCTTCATCATCACTTGATTCTTTATCATTGGCTTCATCACCACCTATTCCAAACCCATCACTGCTGTCATCATCATCAGATTGATCTTTATCATTCTTTTTTATGTCAATGACAATTACCTCCTCTTCCTACTCTTTCTTCTCTTCCTCCTATTCTTTTTCCTCTTCTCCTTTCTCTTTCTCTTTATCATCCACTTCCATACCTTCACCTTGCTGGTTAATAAGAGAATCAACATCAAACAAGTCTTGTGAACCAAATAAATCAGCTCCAATGATTGGAGACTCATTCTATTGAGGAAGTTCAGCTAAAGAAGGTCCTTCTTGATTAACATTATCTTGTAGGTTAATAAGATTTGGTTGAGCGGTAACATTTTCACTTGATACTGACATTCCGAGATGTTTCAACGGATCTTGCACAATACTTTGCAAATTATTTATCTGGACTTGTTGTTGATCAATTTGTATGTCTTTTCTGATCCCTTGCTCTCAATTCCCTGATTTCTTGAGCACTAGTAGCTTCCCTGCTCTTCATATTAGCAATTTGAGTCTTTAATCAACTCACAACATTTGCCGTCTCTTGGGTTACATAATTAGCAAACTCCTTATCAATAAGTTTGTAATCTTTTGAAACTTTCTGCTTCACAGGATCTGGTACTTCTTTTCCTTTACCCTTTCATGTGTACCGCTGTGCCATGGTTTTCAATCTCTTGTGCTCAGGCTCCTTAATCACAATAGCCTTAGATGGAGGAGGTCTAGAAGGTACAGTCTTTTCTTTATCATCTTCTTTTCTTTTTCTTTATTGGTGGGGTTTCAGTTGCTTGTGCTTTTGAAGTTTTCATATTATCCTCATGATCAACTTCTTCATTTTGAGTTACAGCAAGTTCATTTACATTAGCATTTCCAGTTGCTTCCATATTCTCTTGATTTTCAGCTTCTATCGGTTTCTCAACATTTACAGGCTGCTCTACTTCTAGATTCTGATTTACTTGTTCAGCATTATCAACATTAACACCAACATCACCTTTACCATCATTTACACTCTGACGGACACACATTCTTTACAAATTTTCCTTTGCTTTGAGCATGCTTATCTTTGATATCAATGAACTTGTCTTTGATATCATTTGACTTGCCTTTGACTTCCAATTGATTCAACTTTGTGACTACACTCTGACTTGGTGATTTTTCTCTCTGATTCATTCATCATAATATGATTTTCTGGAGCAATGGAATCATTTTTCTTAGGCTTCTCATGAGACAAATCATATTCTTTAATCAAAGGCTTTTCAAACTCAGCTAACAAAACATCTTCAGCTAGACATGAAACTCTTTGAATCGGCACATAATCCCTAGCTGTGTGTACCACTTTATCAAAGAAAGTGGATGTGGACGAAACCTACCTCAGACACATAATCAAAATCATCACAGATAGAATTAGTAGAACATGTAGAAACATTCAAAATATCATCAACAGAACAACTGTCTAAAGTATGCTTATCACAAGCATTTACATATTTTTTTAGATCACAATCAAAATCTAAGTATTGCTTGCAATCTCTTATGAAATCGCTAGTACACTATTTATTGAAAGTTGAAAAACTCTTAACCCCATCAATGTCAATCTCATCCTCTACACAACATGTTTTCACATCTGCACTTTGTAGGTCCCTCGGGTGTGGCGGATCGTCACATGCAAGTGGGTCTACTAGTCGGACCGGGTGCGGAATGCCCGTGACTAGGTGGAGAGTCTAGCTAAACAAAGTAAACCGACAAGAGAAGACACTTTAAACTTTCTTTGTATTATAAACAGTTGAAGGTTACAGAGAAAAGCACTTGGTTTACAATCTACGTATTTGCACTAAAGCCTGCGTACTTAACTTCTGTCAACCTATCCTACTTATACCTGACCTGATGCAAGTGCGCAGGGCAAACTGCTCTTGCGTACTTAACAAGTACGCAAAGGTATTCTTGCGTACTTGCTAAGTACGCAGGAGCTTTCTCCTGCGCACATGTAAGTGCGCAAAACACTTAGAAAGAAATGCAACATTCAATATGTAAAAGTAAATACAACTCGATAAACTAATACATAAAGACTCTTACATACAAAGACAATTACAGACATGAAAATACAAACTAAGACTCTATCTAGAGTGTTGTCACGGGAAAGTGCTTCAACAAACTCCCCCTTGACAACAGCTCGGGATCTTCAGCGTCTTCAGTCTTCAATCTTCAGTCTTCACAGCTTCAGTCTTCGGCTTCCATCTTCTTCTTGTAATCAAGGCAGAACTTAATCACCTTTTCATATTTAGAAGCAAGGAGCTTTGTCCATTCGTCCGTGTAGACGCAGTAGTGTTCTGCTAGTACCTCCAGATCTTTCACAAAAAAGTTAATGAAGCAGACTTCATCAAATATTCTGATCAGTTCTTTTGGCACTAAGTTCCCACTCTCGGAATGTCCCTTTCCCATGATAACAGCCTCGCCCGTCTTTGGAACTACGTACCAGTACCACATGTCACCAAGAATATCCTGAGATAACTTGCTCAGGGGAATCTTAGTTTCACATCGCACTGGCTTGTATACCAATTTCTTTAAGTGCTTCTTAGTCACAGGATGTACAACGTGCTTATCCTTGACTCTCTTGGGCACTTGAGGCTTGAACATCTCAAACTTCCCAGATCTTGCTTCCCGCTGCAGAACCACCCACAAACCCATCGCCACTGCATGATTGGAATGACCCAGCAGCTCTCGGTTTGCTAGGTTCACCAGGTCGTATTTGGGCAAGGAGCTGAACGCTTCACTGGTGGGTTTCAAGTATTGAACCCCGCCAGATCTTTTGATAGCGAACAACTGCTTGTCCTCCTCGAACCTTACAGCCAAGATCATCACTGTTGCTCCGTGCTTGTCTATGATAGACGTCTTTTGCCACACAGGAGCTGGACCCTTTGATGAAGTAGAAGGCATGTCTGTATCTTTCGGTGCCTCTGGGTCCACAGGTCCAGGGTCAACTGGGGAGGCTTTAGTCGAGGCTTCTACATTACCAGCCTGCTCGAATGAACCTGTGTCTAGCGGAGCATCGAAGGATGGAAATTCAAAGATATCTCCATCTTCTAGCTCGTACTCTCCTTCCCCGTCACCCTTGGGAATTTCGATCACAACATCTTCGTCATCATCATCCCAGTCGTCACCAGAGTCGATCTCTCCTTCTTCTAGATTGAAGAGAGCATCGATCTGTGCTTCATTGGAATAGTCAGGCTTTAGATATAGGATCTCATCATCAGATAAGTCCTTAAGTACTTCAGCCACTGACTTTCCTTTCTCACCACCACCACCACCACCAGAGGTATCACCACCCTCTTGATGAGTCGACCCCCCTGAGCCATTGGAACAACAGAGATGGGCACGATTGCTAAAGCTTGGTACTCACCTCCATTAGGACCGGCTTCGGGATCCTTGTCCTTGTCATCATCCTTAGTCAAGTCGACCGGATGACACGCCTCATCACCAGTAGTCCTCTTCTCCTTCTCTTTCTCTTTTTCTTTCTCCCCCTGAGCATCAAGCTTCTTGGTCAGATCAGCAATCAGCTTGACCATCAGCTCATGCTCCTTCCTTTGAGCGTCAAACCTGAGCTCCATGGACGACCCATGACCCATCATCATTTCATTTGTCTTTATTAGTAGTTCATTCTGGGCCAGGACGTGTTTCAGTCGTTCCTCAGTCCCTGTTCTCTGGCTACGAAGGATTGTAACTTCATCTATCAAAGAATTGATCTGTGCTTGTTGAGCGTCAGACTCCTCCTTCGATTTCTGAATGGTCTTCAATAATCCAGCAACTTGGGTTTCCAGAACATCTACCCTAGCATCATTCGTATCAGGATGTCTGGATGAGGACGCTTCAGCAGTGTGAATAGGGGAGGAGAATATGGTATCAAAGTCAAACCCTTGCGTGAAATCTCCATAATTGAAGGGTTGACTAAGAGGCTTAGTGGTGGTAGTTGGGATGGAAGATGTGACAAGAGTTGTTGGGGTAATGGTATGGGTGATGGTGACAGACTCCGTGACAATTGGAGTAGTCACCGCCACCTGGACGAATGTAGTAGGGAGGGTCACCGTCACAGGAACCTCTTCTGTGACTACTGTGACTGCCACGTCAGCTTGAACTTGTGGCCTTCTCCTCCTTCTGTATAACTGCTATGTAGGTGGGGTAGAGGCTGAATCCGGACTGGCAGCTGAAACATGTACTTGCTGCACAATCGGTACCTCTACCACACTGGGGATAGCAACGTGTTGCCTATCACCCCTGTTCTTATGAATGCTTTCCCTTCTTTGTCTTTGTACAGCAGCGTCAGAGTCAGAATTTGGCTCATATTCGCTGCTTGAGATTTATCGCTTCCTTTTGGAGGACGACTTAGGTAGGGTTACCTTAGCGGTTCTCCGTGGGTGTACCAGCGATGGTGCGTCATCGGAATCAGAAGAATCTGATTCTGTTGCTTCTGAATCGGATTCCTCAGCACCACCATCACCGCCTTCATCGTCTCCATCCTCAGACGATCCATCATCACTCTCCATTTCCTCCTGTTGTTGTTCTTGTTGCTCATCGGAGTGTTCACTCAATTCAGGCTCCGAGTCGGGACTGTACCATCTCCAGTCACCGGGGGCCACATACGATTCATTGATGAGGTGGCCAAAGAGTTCTGTATGCACAGGGGTAGGATCTACACTGCCTGGCTTTAGGAATTGGGCGAAAACTCTTTTTTCCACCCTCTTTACTTGTAGTCTCTCCCCTATAGCAGGAAGGTTTGGCAACGCGTCATTTATCAAAAGTTGCACAAACCGAGGGTATAACAAGAACCGAAACCTCTCCGCTGTGTTGATCTGGTCATTGATGGCCTTAAAGATGTAGCGGGAGAAGTTGTAGCCCTTGTTGAGAGAAAGGCCAACCATGGCTGCTGCAAGGTCATGACCCATGGCATCTTTCCCATCTTTCCTTGATGAGATGCACATGATCATGACGTGGGCGAAATATCTCCATTGGTCTAATACCCACATCTTTTTGTATGAAGCATAGTCCCTTGCACCGACATATCCCATTCTTTGTCTCCAACAACCGTCCACAAAGTAGTCTTGATAGGCTGTCGGGTCGGTTGCAAGGTCTCTGAATTGAAGGACCCTTCGTATAGTATCTTCAGAGAAAGCAATAGCATGACCAGCAACGGTAGCCCTTATAAAATTGGGGGTTACCGTGCAGTCGTGCTCTGCTGTCTCCCAAAACTGCTCAAGGTAGGGTCTGGACACTATCGGGTCAGTAGAAATGGCGTAGCTGATTCTTGAACGGTTCAAGAAATCAACTATGTCTCTATACTCAATGCTGCACCCTTCCATTCTGGTTCCGTGTTGGCTAACAGGTTGAATTCATTAGTAAATGCCCGAGCCATGATCTGCAAAAACACACAGGAAACATAATAAGAACAACACGTATCATCGGAAATAGATACACATGACTCAGTATAGCCGTTACTCTTTGAACAGAATTTCAGACTTAGGAATTTTTTCCAAGTGTTGGTCCTGCGTACTTAGCAAGTACGCAGGAGTTTCCTCTTGCGTACTTAACAAGTACGCAGGAAGTGCTTCTTGCGTACTTGTTAAGTGCGCAGGAAACGTACTTGGTGAAAATGCAGAAGTTTGAAATTCAATCAAGGTGCAAAAATTGGTGTGTATTGGGTCACCACTAGGTCAGAATCAATGATTCTAACCTATGGGTCCAACAACAACACCAAATACCTACTAAAGTGGACCAATTTTGACCTAAAAATCGAACTAAGCCATTGACGGTTCAAATTCGACCCCAAAGTCAAAATCAAAGACTCGAATGGACGATTAATGGTCGATTAGTGATCGATTAATGATTCTTAACAAGTTTTAATTATTAGGTTTTAACCAAACAACCCAAAAATTGTCTAAAAATCTCGAACAAAACCTAAAAGATAATCGGTCCAAAATCATGAGTTCGTGTGGATGGAATGAGCCTAGATTCTCACCAAATCGATGAAATGAGATGATGAAACTATAGACGGGACAAAAAGATGGTTTAGGAACACTCTTTTTTGAGTAAAAATTTGCAGAGGGAAACTATCGGTTTGAATGTGATGAAACTGAGAAAATTTTCTAAGTCCCACTTTTATACCCTTCACTAATCAGTCGTGCGTACTTGATAAGTGCACACGAGTTAACTCTTGCGTACTTACAAGTGCGCAAGCTTTAACTCTTGCGCATTTACATGTGCGCAAGCTTTAACTCTTGTGTACTTGTTAAGTACGCAAATCTTACTTCGTGCGAACTTGACAAGTACGCACAACCCTTAAGTGCGCAAATTTTAAACTCAGAATTTATGAAGTATTTCAAGTCAAATAACGAACAAGATAAAAATACGCAATCAGGAGGATTCAAATACAATTCAGGAAGGTTAAACACAAATATTTTTGGTTTTTCTGAATAAAATTGAACTATGCATAAACTTAAAATCTTTTTGATCTTTTCTAATAAAATATACAAGAATTCACACAAACTATTTTTGATCAAAGACACGAGCAGAGGATCATATCAGGCTATCTTTTAGCAAAAACGATACAATATAAACATCAAAGAATATGGGATCATGTCATGGATTACTATTTATTCATACAATAAGCACATAAATAAGTAATTCAAGTTGACAATATTATAAGATTTGAAACTATAAGCATCTTTGTATCACATTCTTGTGTATTAAGGTATATTTATAAGATATACAACGTGTACCCCACTGATATGCTATATTAATGTAAATTGCATTATCTCAAGGCATCTAAGATTTTCCTAATGATTTTCTAAATTTTCAAAATGAAGTTACATCTATTAGCACAGGAAAAAATCAAGCAGAATCCATAAGGATTATCCGGAATCATAAGATTCAGAATCGAGTGATTCATTTGTCTTGGTTTCATTTGATTTTCTTCATTGAATATCGGTATGATGATTCAGGATAATATATATGGTGTTTGAGTCTTAAGGTAAGGGGATCCAACTTTTATCTGGATTTGATTTCAATGAATCAGGAGTGATTCAAGGGTGAATACATGCTCAACGGTTAATGTAGAGACATGTCTTGATTCAATCTCTCCTTGCATACTTGTGAGTATGGGCAGTGAGATGAACCGCATTAATTGTGCTAACGACATAACCCGAAACTGACCTCAAAAGAAAATTATTGCCAAAATCTAATATCCTATATCTGATAATGATCTTTTCTATTCTTTTACGCACACACACTTGCAAACATGGGTTCAAATCACAGTTGTAATTTAGATTTAGTTTCCACACTACTAGTGATTCAAAGACGCATACAGCCTACTGACAATTTAAATTACTTATAAATAAGCAGATTAAAAAACATAATAAGTTAAACAATTAAGTAAGCATGACGCAATCATTTCCCATATGAGCAGTCTGTGACGTTTAGATCATTTCTGATGTACTATCATTTCCTCTTTTCTCAAGTTAATTTTGAAATTTTCTCCATTTTCTATTTTTGTTTTTGTTAAATATTTTGAAACATAAAAGAACTATACAGAAAATTTAAAAGAAATAAAATTTAACTTCCATGAATTGAATTGAATTAAGAAAAATTAATTTTCACTCATGATTGAACATTCCTATCAAGTTGACAAGATGCTCAAAATGGGATCGATCAAATGCCTTTGTGAAAAGGTCAGCAAGATTGTCATCCGTGTGAACTTTTACAAGTTCAATTAAATGCTTTTCAGCACAATCATGAATGAAATGATGGCGAATATCTATATGTTTAGTTTTGGAATGTTTCATCGGGTTATTTGTGATGGACATTGTGGCATTGTTGTTAATGAATAGAGGAGTTCCAATGAAGTTTAAGTCGTAGTCTCTCAACTGCTGCTGAATCCACAGTATCTGAGAACAACCGCTCGATGCAGCAATGTATTCTGCTTCACAAGTTGAGACAGAAACCGTTGACTGCTTCTTACACTGCCAGGAGACCAGTCTGTCTCCTAAGAATTGACATCCACCAGAAGTTGACTTTCTGTCAAGGTTACAACCGCCATAATCTGAATCAGTGTAGGCTTTGAAGTCGACTGACTGCTGCTTAGAGTACCAAAGACCTAATTGGGGTTTCCCTTTCAGGTATCTGAAAATTCTCTTCACGGCTATCATATGTGACTCCTTCGGTTGAGACTGAAACCTTGAGCACAAGCACACAGCAAACATTATATCGGGTCTTGAAGCTGTGAGATACATAAGTGATACGATCATCCCACAGTATAATCTGCTATCTACATCCTTTCCATCTTTGTCAGGACGCAGACCATGATTAACTGGGATAGGTGTTCCATAAGTACTGCTATCATTCATCTTGTATTTTGATAAGATGTCCTGCACATACTTAGTTTGATGTAGATAAATTCCATCCTCTCTTTGACTGACTTGCAGACCCAGGAAGAACGACAATTCACCCATATTACTCATTTCAAATTTGGACTTCATCACCTGCTCGAATTCCCTACACATCCCTTCATTGGTAGATCCAAAGATAATGTCGTCTACGTATACTTGTACAAGAAGAATGTCACCTCCTGCTTTCCTAATGAAGAGGGTCGAGTCAATCTGTCCACGGTCGAAACCATTAGACAGTAAATGCTTAGATAATGTCTCATACCCTGCCCGCTGTGCTTGATGAAGACCATAAAGTGCTTTGTCGAGCTTATACACTTTATTAATATTATGCGGATCTTTAAAACTGGGAAGTTGAGTGACATAGACCTCTTCATGAACTTTACCATAAAGGAAAGCACTCTTCACATCAAGTTGATAGACCTTGAAGCCGACATATGTGGCATAAGCCAAGAACAGTTGAATGGCCTAAATTCTAGCAACTGGGGCATATACTTCCGTGTAATCCAAGCCCTCTTGCTGATAAAAACCCTGAACAACCAATCTTGCTTTGTTCTTCACTACAACATGAAGATCATCCGTCTTGCATTTGAACACCCGTCTGGTTCCAATTGGTTGAAAGCCCTTTGGCAAGTCAACCAATCCCACACGTGCAACTTTTGGAACTGAGACAGTTCATCTTGCATCGCCTCAATCCAACAGTTGTCAGTGAGAGCCTCCTTCACATTCTTCGGCTCTAACTGGGACACGAATGCAGCATGCAGACATGTTTCCATGACACCAGTGTCAAATATCTCTGTGTAAAGACTGGTGTTCTCAGTGATGGTTCGATGACGAGTCTGAACACCGGCATAAGGATCACCAATAATGTTGTCGAGTGGATGATTCCAATGCACTCTCGTCTCCGGTACAATCGGTTCCTGAATTTCTGGATCTAAATTCGTGCTTAACTCCCTCATTTCCTGTGTTCCAGAGGAAGAAGATTCAATGTTAATTGGATCAGCTGGAGCTTCATTTCCTACAGTTGTGTTAGGATTGGCTTGAGCGTCATCTCCAACAACAAGAACATCTTCACTGTCATCACTGTCATGAGTTCCAGATGCAGATGCAGCATTGGAATCAGGAGTTATAATTGGTACAGTAGCACGAGTAGAGAAGTTGGAGTCATCACCGCCACCCAATAATTTATAAACGTTTACGGCGTCAACTGCAGATAGATCAGGAAGATTGAATGACTTGAATAGCGCATCATAATCAAAACCCCAAGCTGGACCTGTTGGTTCGGGTGGAAAGCTGTGTTTACTACAATCCACTTCAAACCATTCCTTGACAGTACGAGTTCCTATGTTGTACACTCTCTTGCAAGGCGAGTTGGCAACGTATCCTAAGAAGATTCCTTCCACCGCTTTTGCACGAAACTTAGACTGGCGGTCTTTGTAATGTAGCAACAAGGAACAAGGACTACCAAAAGGAACTAGGTAATCAAGATTGGGAAGTTGATTGTTGATCAACTCGTAACAAGTCTTGTTGTGCCTCTTCACAACCAGAACTCTATTTAAGACGTGACAAGCTGTATTAACGGCTTCTGCCCAGAAAGTGACAGGAAGCTTTGCATCCGACAGCATAGTCCTTGCAGTCTCAATCAGTGTTCTGTTCTTCTGTTCAGCAACTCCATTCTGCTGAGGCGTGTACGGCGCGCTGAATTCGTGACGGATCCCTTTCTTGAGACATAAAAGCTCCATCAAATTATTCTTGAACTCAGTTCCATTGTCACTCCTAATTCTTCTAACTTTCAGCTTGCAAAGAGATTCTAAGCTCAGGATCAAATGTTGAAGAATACAAGCAGTCTCGTCTTTAGTACCTAAGAAATGCACCCAAGAAAAACGTGAGAAATCATAAGTTACTACTAGACAGAACGACTTACATCCAATACTCCTGATACTTATGGGGCCAAACAGATCCATGTGTAATAGCTCCAAAGGGGTATCAATAGAGTTTTTCAGCTTGGGCTTGTGAGACTTCCGTTGTTGTTTGCCCTTTGTACAAGGCATACAGTCATCTGCAACAGTAAACCTCAGCTTAGGAACCCTGGTTACCAAACCGTTTCGGACAAGATGATTCATTTTACGATACGAAATACGTCCGAGTTTCCTATGCCACAAGATGGAGTCGAGCTCTGTGGCTTTAGAAAGCAAACAGGTAGGAACTGATGAGGTGGTTGTTGCCACGCTCATATCGATCTGATAGGTGTCATTTGTTCTTGGCGCTCTCATCAGGATCCATTCTTCGGGAACTTCAAAACCGGTTTTGAGAATCAGGCATTCTGACTTGTCAAACATCACTGAGTACTCCTTATCACACATTTGGGAGACACTCAACAGGTTATGCTTCAGCTGCTCGCAGAAGTTGACATTGTCAAAGCTGACACAACCGTTCGAAACCACGCCTTGACACATGATGCTGCCGCCTTTTTCTCCGGCAAAGGCCACATAGCCGCCTCTGAATGGTTTAACATCTTGAAGCAGATCCATGTTTCCTGTCATGTGCCTAGAACATCCACTATCTACATACCAGCGGTTAGAGATAGTACCCTTCGGACGTCCCTGCACGAGTCACAAAAGAATTAGTTAGATTTGGAGACCCAAGCCATTGTGGTCTTGGGTCGTCCATCCTTTTCAAAATAAACTACTTCCTTTAACTCACAGTCATGATGACTGTTCAAAATTGATGAATCTTTAGAAAAAATAGAACTAGGAGATTGAGAATTTTTGGATTTTGCAGTCCAGGATCTCTTCTGTTTATTAACCAGAACAGGAGACTTTGGTTCAACTACAGCAGGTGAACTTGTGGAAGCTTCACCTGATTGAACTGAAGTCAGCTGTTCAAGATTTCTCAACCTCTTGTTCCGTCTCATCCTCTGTGGCTTAGAGAGTCTTGCCACAGGTTTCTCACCAGTACGTGTACTACCAGAGGTAGATACACGAGGTACAGCAGGTTGCGTTACCTTTCTTGGAACAGATGGTTTAGCTTCAGATATGATCTTAGGCTTTACCATCGGTTTGACTGAACCACATTTTGCTTTGAATTTTTGGGAGATGGTTTCACTGGTGGCGACCTGGGGATAACAGCTGGTTGTGAAACAACATGCCGTTTCCCTTGGTTCTTAGAAGGACAGTTCACAAAAATGTGACCAACCAAGCCACAGTGAAAACAGTTCCTTTTGTCTGCATAAGTTCTCTTGTAAGGCTCATTAGATCTGGCTTTAGATAACTCAGCATTATGAGAAGGAGGAGTTGGTTTATGAACATTAGTCTGAACCTTAACAGTTTGATTTTTGGGAGTATAATATTTTTCCAAATTTTCTTTATATCCAAGCCCATAATGAGCTGAAAAAGCCTCTTTCTTAGCTTGGTTAAGACCTTTATACCCCCCGTAAAGCATTACCTTTAGATTATCATTTGTTTCGATGATATCGGGTTCAGTTAAAATGCAATTATCACCATTAGTGATAACGTTTTTCTTTAACTTTTGTTCAGTCAACAACTCCTCAGATACTACTCCTTCAGGGCAAGAGTTAACCGACCCGTCTTCAGAAGCAGTAACAAACTCCTCACTAGATGTGGAGTTAGCCTTACTTGAGGATTCATCCTTTTTAGGGTAATCATCCTTATCAAAGACTCATCTAGACAAGTGAGATCAATGTCTATTAAGCTATTGATAAACTTCCCGCTCACTGGTGGAGGAATGGCATTAGTACCGAAACCTAACCCATTCAGTTGTCTCACCACAGACTCGTAGTGTTCCACCACAAAGCGAGAGTTTTTCAACTTCTCATTAGTGCATTTTAACTGCAAGATCTCATTTTGCAGTTTGTTGATTTCATTGTTCTGTTTTTCTAACCCCCTGTATGCAACATCTAAGTGAAGCTGTTGATCACTTATTTTTAAAGAATATTCAGATTTTTCCTTTTTTAACGTTTCAATAGAATCTTTAAAACGTTTTTCATTTTCTTTATAGTTTAGAGCAGCCAAACTTAGGGGTTCGATTTTGTCTTGGAGCCTAGAATTTTCAAGTCTTAGCCCTAGACATTTAGAACATGAAATAATAGAGAAAGGGTTAGAATCTACCTCAGACGATGAACTTGTTGCTTCTCCAATGGCCATGAGAGCAACAACAGTGGTCGATTCCTCTTCATCAGCTACAAGAGCTTCCATTTCTTCAGCTTCCTTCACCTCCTCTGTAGCAGCAGTTGTAGATTCTTCTAGGTCAGCCATAGAAGCTTCCCTTTTCTCTGCTTCCATCATCTCCATGATCTCAGCCATGAGACCAACCTGGGTTTGTGCGTTGATGGCATCCTCAAGATGAACACCCCAGTTAAAGTTGTCGTCCTGTTGTGCTACCAGTGCATTGGACGTTCCACCTTGGCTTTGATTGTCGGGGTTTGGATTGTTGTGGCCATGGCTGTTTCCTTGGCTGGGTCGGGTAAAACTAGAGGCAGGTGCTCTGTCTTTCTGACACTCACGAGAAAAGTGTCCATAGTTCAGACATTTGTAGCATTTGGCCTTGGATTTGTCAAACCCGACCTTGGCATTAGGATGCCCGCCAATAAACTTTCTTCCTGTTCTGTTCAGGAAACGCTTGGCTCTCCTCAATAACATGGCCATATTCCATTGAATATCCATGTCCTCCATGTCATCAGGATCCACTTGATTCAAATCTTCTTCAATCGTCTCTGGATCAGTAAGCTTGCCACCTATGAAATTTTCATATGCAAGCATACAAGATGAGAATAGTGCTACATGATCTTCAGCTATTCTGGCTATAGCTGAGTTGTTAGCTGAAAACGTAGCAGGAGGATTTCTTGAGGTATTTTGATGATGAGAGCCCAACCCTGATCCTGAAGCATAGCAAGCATGACCACCACACCCAGTTGAGTGGTCTTCTTCAGTGGGATTTCCAGTGAAGAGGGCAATTCCAGAGCCCGATGACTTGGATGTAGAAGTCGTCCCATGATACATAGAAGGGTCTTGTATCTGTGGTCTTCCAGAGCTCTACTTTCTTCTTATGTTCATGTCATGAGCTTGAACCTTTCCTATTGCCTCTTCAACTGTCAGCTCATAGAATTTAGGATTTTCCCTCATCAGGGTTGTGTACATCTCAAATTTGGGTGGTAAAGCATCCAAAAACTTTTCCGCCATCTCTTCATCCGGATACCTGAGTTCAAAAGCCTTCAACTCAGTCTGTAAATGATAGAACCTAGAGATGAGGTCATCTAAAGATTCGTTCTCAAAAAATATGAAGCACTCATACTGCTTCCTGAGAAGATCCCGCTTACTCTTCTTGATGTCACTATTTCCTTCGAATCTCTTCTGTAAAGCTTTCCAGAGATCCTTAGAATTGTCATACCCTCGAAAACTGTGGAACAATTCCCGAGTTAATGCCATAGTGATCGAACCAAGTGCCTTCTTTTCACGATCATAAGCTTTCTTTTCTTCGTCAGAAAGCTTAGAGATAGGTTTGGGCATGGTTTCATCAAGATAGATGTGTGTGGGATGCTTATATCCCTTAAGGATTGGTATCCATAGTGATGAGTCAGTATAAGAAATGTAGTGCTCAAAACGTGCTTTCCAATTAGAATAATCGTTCATGTTCAGCAACTTTGGTGGTTTCTGTGGTGTACCGATCTCATTATCATAATTCAGCAGGTTTCCAAGATTCTGAAGATTCGACATAGTGAACACTTAGTCAAATTTCAGAAAAGTCAGACATAGTTGCGCACTTGGTTTTGGCCTTGCGCACTTGAGAAATAGTCTTGCGTATTTAGATTTCCTCTTGCGTACTTGTAAGTACGCAGGAGTGAATGTAAGTACGCAGGATTCAATCTTAAGTTCACACAAGTTCAGTCTTGCGCACTTATAAGTACGCATGAGATAAGTCTTGCGTATTTATTAAGTACGCACAAAACTGTACTTTTTGCCAGAAATGGTAAGTACGCAGGATACCTTTTCAGCAACTTTCACCAAACTTTTTCGGTCACCTGAAACTCGCTGGAGATGGTAAAAATTCATCTGATGATCAATGCAAATGAGCCAAAGGGTCAGAAACTTGTTTCTAACCAACCTTTGATGCTTAAAACACTCAAATACACAACAAAAATCAGTTTTTGAGTGATTTTTGCTTCTAAAATAGTGCTCAAGAGCTACCCCTATTTTATCACAAAAATCAACAAAAATACCTCTTTTTGCTTGTAAAAACTCTCCAAACTCACTCACAACACTCGAAATCAGGAGCAAATGCTCTGATACCACTTGTAGGTCCCTCAGGTATGGCGGATCATCACATGCAAGTGGGTCTACTAGTCAGACCGGGTGCGGAATGCCCATGACTAGGTGGAGAGTCTAGCTAAACAAAGTAAACCGACAAGATAAGACCCTTTAAACTATCTTTGTATTATAAACACTTGAAGGTTACAGAGAAAAGCACTTGGTTTACAATCTGCGTATTTGCACTAAAGACTGCGTACTTAACTTCTGTCAACCTATCCTACTTATACCTGACCTGATGCATGCGCACTTAGCAAGTGCGCATGGCAAACTGCTCTTGCGTACTTAACAAGTACGCAAAGGTATTCTTGCGTACTTGCTAAGTACGCAGGAGCTTTCTCCTGCGCACATGTAAGTGCGCAAAACACTTAGAAAGAAATGCAACATTCAATATGTAAAAGTAAATACAACTCGACAAACTAATACATAAAGACTCTTACATACAAAGACAATTACAGACATGAAAATACAAACTAAGACTCTATCCAGAGTGTTGTCACAGGAAAGTGCTTCAACACACTTACATACATATCATGAAAATTAGAATCACTCGCACTTATCAATTCATTTGATTCATGCGGTTCTGGAAATGGTACAAAGTTATCATGATTATTATAACCTAAACCATCTTTGATGTAAATAGTTCTTTGTTTATTCACACACTCATCAAAAACATTTGTCTGCATTTTCCATTTTGCAATTATAACACGCCCTTTTATCAAATCAATTTCAGAAGCAATCAATTTATCTGAAAGATCTTTGATTAAAACATCATTTTTATCAAGATATTCTTTAAATGTGACATTATCTTTTAATAAAGCTTTGATTTTTCTAGTGTAGGTGACCTCATTCTGTTTTAATTCCTTATTCACCCTTTTCAACTTATCATTTTCAGCAATCAAGAATATGTTTGCTGCATGATAATTTTGCATTTTATCAACACAAATAGGAGAACAAATAGAATACTCATCCTCAGAAGTTACCTCACAATCAGATGAAGTTTTACCAGCATCAGCAGCAGCTTTGTCTTTTCCTTTGATATCAGTTTTTAAAGCACAATCACTTTATTCTGCAGCTATCTTCCCAGATTCTTCGATTTCTGCCATCAAAGCTTCACCAAATTCTTCTTGAGCATTTTCAATTTCTGATTCCCACTCACAGTTGCTTAAAATGTTTTAACATCAAAGTTGTTGGAGCTTTCTTAGATTTGTCATCATCATCTATCATTTCAATCTTTTTTACTCCTTGGCCATCAATTTTCTTCTTTTTCTCCTTTAGACAATCACGAGCGAAGTGACCAAGTTGCTGGCAATTGTAGTACCTCAGCTTAGTTTTATCGAAACCAACCTTCTTTCCGAATTTAAGTTTATCCTTTCCAGTCTTTTGAAAGTACTTCTTATGTCTTACAACAGTCATTGCCATTTTCCATTGCAAATCCATGTACTCTAAATCATTAGGGTTTATCTGCATAAGATCTTCAGCATCCAGAACAACTGGTTGTAACTTTCCAGTCACGAATGCATCATAATTGCTCATGAATGCACCAAACAAAGCAATTTGATCTTCTGGTATCTGACCAGTTACGTTCCCTTTTCACTAGTAGAACTTTTAGAACTACAACAGCCCTTTTCTTTCTCAGCATTTGAACCACTATTGCTTCCTTCTTCACTACCTGAAAACAATGTTGCATTAACTGAACTTGTGTTGTTTTGCTTGTGTGGATTATTCAGCTCCCTCTTCTTTGCATCAAGTTCATATGACTCTAGCAAGCAAATTATATCATCAAGAGTCTTGCTCTTCAAATCGGGAGTAGTG
Source organism: Smallanthus sonchifolius (assembly GCA_023525975.1). Taxonomy (NCBI): domain Eukaryota; kingdom Viridiplantae; phylum Streptophyta; class Magnoliopsida; order Asterales; family Asteraceae; genus Smallanthus; species Smallanthus sonchifolius. The sequence continues at coordinate 17,327,088 of CM042028.1, read as the reverse complement.
TTCTTTATTAACATGCATGGTATGCTCCAAGAATTAGGTAATGAATCAAGCAACTTCTTACACAAGTCATATTCTTCAAACTTTACACCCATCTTTCTCAACCTGTTAATCATGGTAGTAAAACGTGTGACTTGCTCACTCAGGGTTTCATTTTTCTTGTAGCTAAACATGTTATACTGTTTCAATAACAGATTTGTGTAACTCTCTTGTAATGCTGCATTTCCTACAAATCTTAGACACAATGCATTCCACAATCCTTTAGCTGTCTCTTGCTGCTCAAAATTCAGATAAAGTTTTGTCGGAAGAGCTAGAATAATTGATCCCAATGCTCAATTATCTCTTTCAATCAGTTTCTTATCCTCCTCAGAATACAAGTTTGGATCAGCTATTGGAACTAACCCATCAGCATTTGCAGTCTTTGGCACATGAGGACCTTTAACTATAGACTCCCACAGAGTATGCTCGGTAAATTTCAAGTATGCTTTCATCATAATTTTCCAGTCTGAGAATTCAGAAATAGATTTCAGCATTGGTGGCGACTTTCCCACTGCACGCTCAGTCTCGTACATCTTCTCAGCCATTGCACAAATACAAATCAACATAAGTCAAATTCTGAAATCATCCAAGTATAAAGTTTTCGATCGGAAAATTTTTCGATCGGAAACTATTTCGGACAGGACTTTTCAGTCGAAAAGTCAAGATTTTGAACATTGGAGATTTCAGATGCTTTAGAGATTTTAGACAAAACTTTTCGGTCGAAATCTGCTGACCAAAAAGACTTTTCGATCGAAAAGATATTTCAACTCCTTCAAAGGACTTTTCGATTGCTTCTTCTTAAGAACACCAAAAATCAACCTGAAACTTCTTGGATGCAAAATCCAACGTCCAAATCGATAACAAACTTCATCTCCACCAAATTTGACTCAAAAAACATAAAAATGGCGAGAAATTTCACTCTGATTTGATTGCAATTGTTGAAAAACTTGCTTGAATATCATGAGCTTTAACCAACAGCTCTGATACCACTTGTGAAACCCTCCGATCCGGTGACAAACAAGCATCTGATCTACTGCAACACTTCTAGATAGGAGGAAACAATCCAGAATCCAACAATAACCGTATAGATCGAATCAAACAAATACGAGAATGAAAACCGCCACATAGACGAGATATAACATCAAACTGATTGATTTCATTGATAATAGATGTAATTACACCTGAAAAATACTGAGAGAATCAGTGATTACAAAAACTAATCTAAATATCCAATTACAAAAGTTAGTAATCACTTCTCATTACAAACTAATCTAAAGATTTCGATCGAAATCATCTGCCCGAAAACGTTTTCGACCGAAATAGTTTTTGACCCAAAACTTTCTACTTAAAACAATTTGAAGCAAAATCTTGATTTCTTTGGACTAATAGGTTCCAACAGAATTGCATTACACAATGGAAGGAAAGCGAATTTGTAACGAACCAAAATCCAAAACATAATATTATTGCTTAAATAATATTGTGAGGGTGAAATTGGATTAAATCTAAGTTGGGGACCTTAAAGGTTGAATTTTTGACTTTAGGTGGAAAGGGAAAATATTGAAAATGCAGGGGGTTGTTGTGTAACTTTTTATAATAATATTGTGGCTGATTTGGGGGAGGGAGAAAAACACGACACACACTCTTTTGTGTGTATGGCAAAATCAACAAGGGAGAGAGGGAGAGAAGCCAAGAAATTAGTGATTTGCATGTGAAACTTGGATGATTTGGAGTGTACAACCTCTTCAAGATTGCTAGTAAGTATCATCTTCCTCATCTCATTAACCATCTATGGTGTTTTTGAGCAAAAAGACCCAATTGAGTCAATTAGTGTTATGATTTGGGTTTATTGTTGTTTATAAACCTTAATCTAGTATTATTAATGTTGAAGAATCATGTTTTACATGATTTTAACACCTAATTTGATGTTTGAAAAATTAGGGTTCTTGAGGTGAAATTGAGGGTTTTTGAAATTGAGGTTGTTTGGATGGTAATAGGGGTTGGTAATTGTTTGTGGTATAACCAAGTAATAACCCTCAATCAATTTGATGATTAGAGAAATTTAGAGTTTGGGTGAAACTGGGTGGAAACCAAACGGGTCAAAATGGGTGAATGATTATGTAGGGAGGTTAAAACTTGTTTAAGGTGTAATTAATCAAGTTTAGAATGGGTGTAATCCATAAGGTCTACGATGGGTGTTAGACCTCAATTGGTAAATGATGAATTGGTGGATTAGGAGTTTGACTTTAATGGGTTAAACGTGTCATTTGGGTTGAAAGATTGTTTTTGGATGTTGGAGGTTTGGTTAAGGTTGTGTTAACCAAATTAAGTTGGGTGTTGATCTTTAGATTATAGGTGTGTCTTAAATCCTAAATTGTGTGTGGATTGAGATCATAAGATTTCTAAATACAAGTTGATTGCTAGGTGATCAAGTTATTAAAGGAGCTAGCTTGAAGATCAACTGGGATCCTTCTTAGTAAAATGTAAGTGCTTTGCACTTACTTAGTAATGATAGGAGTATGTCATACATTGTTGATTGCTATTTGTTTATGTAGTAGTGTTTTTATGAGCATGTTGTGTGCAAGGGTTGGGGATGAAATAGAGGTTTGAAGTCTTTGAACTTCACAAATGAAAAGGGTGGATTTGGGATCTTTGAATCTCACATGTTGGTAACTAAAGTATTGGTTATAAAGATGGATTGGTAACATGTGTGAACACTTGTTTGTATGTTTAGAGTCGGGATTTGGAGTCTAAGAACCTCAAACGTGGTAATTGAGGTCACGAACATCACATGTGTTGTTGTTGCTTGAAGTCTTGATCTTCACCATTGTTGTTGTTGTTAGAAGTCTTTGAACTTCACAAATGGAAAGGGGGAATTGGGATCTTTGAATCCCATGTATCGGTAAATAACATAAGGTTTATTATAGATTAATATATTTCGTATGTGTACACTTGTATGTGTCTGTTAAAAAGTCGGTGTTGAAGTCTAAGAACCTCACCCGGTAGTAATTGAGGTCATGCTGTTTCACTAGTTGTCTTCGTTGTTTGGAGTAAATATGATCATATAAAGGAGTTTAAAGTCTAAGAACCTCACACGGTAGTCATTTGAGGTCATGAACTTCACAAGTTCTTTTGTGGTAATTGAAGTCTAAGAACCTCACACGGAAGTTATTTGAGGTCATGAATTCACATAGTCGTTTTGTGGTGTTTGAGGTCTTTAGAACCTCACAAGGATGTATGGTCGGGTTAGTGAGAGGAAAACAAAACCAAGGTGACATACATAGGTGATATACATATGCATTAGGTGATGTTTGGAGTGTATGACAGCGGGGAGTTTCAAAATGCCCTTGTGGAGTTTCAAAACGCCTCTGTAGTAAATAGTGCTGGAGAAACGCACTGTCTAACGCCTCCAAAACGCCAACAGCCTTTGGAGTTCCAAAACGTTGTTGTGGAGTTCTAGAACGTTGTGTTGTAACTTTTATGCGTTCTTGGCCATTCTTCTTGGATGTTACCCTTTGGGGCTTAGGGGATTTTGTATGTCATTACTAATGGTGATTTTGTCGTGTTTCCTAGTAGGTAAAGCTCCGGTTTGATGTCTCGGGTCACGCTTTGTGTCAGATTGGATTCTCGACAACCTTTGGTGGTGGTTAATGTTTGGGTTGAAACTCCTTATAGGGAGGTCACTTGTCACACCCCAACCAATGGCGGAATATGTTGGAGCGGAACATGGAGACTGTTCATAAGCACATGATCAACTAAAGTTTCATAGATTTAATAAATCCATATTTTCATAACACATGTTCAAGTAAAAACATAAATAAACATTGAAAAGAAAACAAAGTACACCAACATTGTTCAATTTATTATTAACTAAGTCCTCAATCCTACGTGTAGCACCTTGTAAATGATCTCAAATGTTAGCACCTGAAACATGATGATACATTCCTAATGTAATGTCGACAACAATCACCCTACCTGGGTGGATTTATCAGATACAATACAATCTATCATTGTTACCGTCGGCTTATACAGAGTTAGTGATTGCACTTGTATGTATGTAATGTAATTGTAGTTTAAACTCATAGTGTTCAAGCATAAGACACACATTTGCACACATATTCATAATGTAGAATTGTATAATTGCAAATAGTATTATTGAAATCATGTTGCACCCCAAAAATGTAAAAAAATAAAAAAGGGGATATGTAAACTCACATTGTAATATGTAGCTTGGAAATCACATGAACAAGGTGTTGTACAAGTGTTTATCTAACCACAAGTTTAACCTATGATTTAATGGTATAAGTGTATCAATGATGGATTCAATTAATTAAAATGAATCTTTGGGTAAAGGGATGGATGTGGGGGTCCTTGATTTTGTAGGAAAATGTTTGTTTGAGTTCCGAAAGGTACTTATGAAAACCCTTGTAGAAAGTATAAGTGTATGAATAAATGGTTCCGTTTGTTTTGTAAACATTTAGATAAATGTATCTAATGAATAACTAATTAGTGTTCTTTGTTTATAAATAAACAAATAATTGAATAAACAATTTACTCTTGTTTGAAAGTTAATTAAATAAATAAATAAGTGAATGAATAATAATTAACTATATAAATAAATAAAGTCCCTTATTTATTTAGTTATAATTATTATGAAAAACACGCATTTAAGTCTTGATCAAATAAAAAAAATTCTATTCATAATTAATTATTTAAAAATATAATTTTATTTAAACAATTATATATATATATATATAGGAAAGTAGGAACGATAAACATATCCTTTCGATTATTTAGCTTGAGATTTCAAAAGTATGAGTTTAAATAATAATCTAATTAGTTAATAATTAAATTAAAGTATAAAATTATTTTGTTGAAATAATTAAATAAATTAATTAGGGTTTAATTTGATTTTTACCGTAATAATGGTAATAAAAAAATGATTATCTTGAAAATTTAACATTTTAGTTGTTAAACTAAATCTGAGTTTTATAAGGTTTATAAACTATTTTTTTTGAATTAAAATAATGCTTGAAAAATGATTTTAAAAACAAAAGGGTTCACCCGGACTCAAACCTGGGTCTCCCCTAGGAAACGCACGCGCACTAACCACTGGGCTGGGCATGTTGCCTTGTTCTGTGGCTGGTTTTCTTGAGTGTTAATCAAGAGGTCTGTGGAACTTCTTCCCCAAATCGCAAATCCACAAACCCTAGCCTCCCAATTGTCCCGATTACATAATGATCGATCCTCAAACCATGGGGCTTTTGATTAGGGGATTGGGACGAGTCTAATGGTGGGTCAATTACCTGAAATGATTACGAACCGCAGGAGAACGACAAGAGGGAAGGGTTCGGCGATCTTCGAATCCGACTGGGTTATTGCGATGAAATGCAGGGTTAACGAGAGTTTGGAATGATTACAGTAGGTGTCGTGAAGGTGTGGAACTGGTTTTTATAGATCAATTTCACGTATAACGCTAGAATTGATTGCGAGTTTGATTTGGAACGGTTATGAGTCGTTTGAGCTCAAATCCAATGAATTTTGTTGTAATTCGGTTGTACGCATTGATGTGTATGAAATATATATAAAATTAAGGTCCAATTACACAATAGTTTTAAAAAGGGAAAATACCCAAAACTCAACCACACACACGACAAGTGTACCGGTACGTATGTAGCGAAGTGAAGGTAAGTCCGGATATCAATCCGTGGACACCTAAGACAGCCCTCGATAATAAACCTTTATCGGGTCCTAGCCTAATGAACAATTCAATGATGAGATTTACTAGAAGCCTAAAAACATGAAACAAAATGCAAATGACTTAAAGACTCTGTACTTAACAATTTTAAATGATGACCAAATGCAACAAATGAGCAAGCAAAAAAACACAAGAGGACTAAATAAAATCAAATAACTAAAACAACCACCTAGGCAGGAATCCTATACACATGCAATGACTATGGTACTGATCATATGACTATCTCTAAGGATACAAGTCTGAGGTTAACCAGGTATGTTGCTACTTCCTGAGAAATCCAGAAGACTCGGGTGAAGGTCGGGATAGGTTAAGCTAAAATCTCAAAAGAGGGTTCTCCGGTCGGTCTCACCACTCTCAATGCTATGAAAGGTCGTGATCCACAACCCCAGAGCAAAGGACAATCAGATATGAAGGAAGCAAATGGACCCTAAGAACACTAACACCACGTCAGAAAAAAAAAGACTCGTATGGTCGCGTAATCTAAAGTCAAAGGACAATGGGTAGGAGGTTTCAGACTAGTTCTATCAATTGGTCGATCTCAAGAACATGTAGGACACTGATTTTTCTATCAAACTACAGCCTAGACACCAACCGCTATGGTCAAGTCAGTCGTCTATCAGTCAAAACACAAAGTAAGGACGTTTAGTATGCAAAACCCAACCTAGAAGACACAGAATCAACAAAGACAAGTAGGACATGATCATGGCAGTAGAAATCAAGTAAATACAGCATACATGATCATCAATAAGCAAACAACATACTGATTCTAAGATTAACGAAACAAATTATATGATTACAATACCGAAAACATCATTACACATGCATAATCATCCAAACCTAGGTAGCTAATGAAACTAGCCACTCATTACAGTAGTAAACGAAATAAACAATGTTCAAACATCTCTGGAATCAAACTAATCGACTGAAATAGATAAAAATAATAAAACCGAATTGTTTAAAACCGAAAAGCTTCAATAATTCTTGATCCTTGTGTTCCCAGACTTCAAAACTTCGATCTTCAGAGCTCCTTGGTCGTGTACAGCCGTAAACGAATGATTCCCCTATTGAAACTCGACAAAACTCTTTATAATGGCTGTTTAGGGTTTTCTGGCCCGTCAGAGCTCCTTGGGCGGTCCGCTTAGGGCTTATCTCAGCAAGAATGACACGCGCGCCTGACAACGCAATAATTATGTTTTCCGAGGGCGTGGCGGACCGCTAGCAGTATCCTTAGTGGTCCGCTACGGGTGCTTTCCTAGAATTTTATTTATTTTCCTTCTTTTTCTTCCGGGTTCTTTCGTGTACGATCTTTCTTCCAGAAATAATTCAAATTCTCTTATAGACCTGTAAATTCTATGAATGACTAAATAAATACCAAAATCCCATGAATTTGCCAATCAAACCAACCCGAAAAAGGTGAAAAACGCTCGATAAATACGTGTGTTTTACAACACATCAAACATTCTCACACTTAAAGTTTTTTGTCCCTAAGCAAGGCCCCAAAGCAATACATCCAACTCAGTAATCACATGAATACAAGAACCTCAAGCTAAAGTCAGAAACAGGCCATGAAATCCAAAAACAACGAATGACTCCCCAAGTTTTACACCGTTCAATAGATTTACAATTCAACCAGTCTATATGGACCTAACTTTTTGAAAACATGGGTATGCCTACTCAAGACTCACTTTCTTTCAAGCTCTAACCGTGCACAACTCGTACCCCTCACAAGAGTTCTCGCATCTCGGTTTATTTCTGTGACTGGCAAAAGATGTGCCAGCTCCTATTCTAACTACCAGACCTATAAATGAAATGTCTAAGTCATATGCTTGAGAATCAATCAAATCTCCACCCAAATGTGAAGACAAACACACAGATCAAAAAAGGTCTTTAGCTGGGTTGTAATGTTAGGCTAGGGTTCAGGGTATGGATAGGGAATTTTAAGTGGCTAAGGTAAACTGGTCCGGACTAATGAAAATAAAAAGAACAAACAAATAAAACAAAATTATGCTGAACTGTGAGGATCTTTGATCCTCACACTTTTTTTTCAACACTTACAACTTTTTCTTTCTTTATTTCTCTTGCTGTTACTAACTGCACAAACTACATTAATCCGGACCAGTGACACGGGTTTAAAATAAAAAGGCTGCACAGGCTAAGGGTATATTAAGTCGGTTTTTGAAATGAAAAGGGTGTAAGGCTGCACAGGCTAAGGGTATATTAAGTCGGTTTTTGAAATGATCAGGAAGGGATAAACAAAATAAAAGGCTAAACAAAAAGGGCTAAATACTAATGCCTTAGATCATTTATGTGTGTTGTATAAACCTAGGTCTCCAAATGTATCAAGAATTGGTGAATATAAATATAAACTCCAAGGCTCAAAAATCTAACTGAATTGTGTGGAATCGGGTTGCCGAATCAAGTTATGCCCAATTATTACCGTCTAGTCTGCTAGACTCTCTTAGGCATCCCAACTGATTTTATTACTGAAAAACCGACTAGTTGAAAAACTTAATACCGAATACTTGGAGAATACCGCGTTAAGGAAACGCAAACCCACACTCGACCTGCTTAAAGCTCTTGGTTTACGTCGCACAAAAATAGGTCTTTTGTGTGCCCGGATTTAAAAAAAAAATTAGACTATGAAGCTCTCGGGACTTGCAAAAACCAACAAAATAGTTTTTTTTAATTTTTTAATTTTGTATTTATTATTTTTTTATTATTTTTATTTTAATTTTATCTAAAGATAAAATACCCCCCATCCTCACACTTGAAATGCACATTGTCCCTAATGTGTTCGGAAGAAAGATAAAAAGAAACTAAAACTAAAGAAGAACAAAAATAAAAATAAAAATAAAGCAGAAAGTCAAAACTCCCCTGATGATGATGGTACTCAGACGCGTGGGAATATCTCATACCCAAGTTCAACGTCGTCTGTCATTCTGTATATAATACTACACAACTAGGCATCAACATACAAGATATACACAAACTGAATTACATACAATAATGTACAAAATATAAGGAAATAAACTATACAGCAAACCTACGGTTCATCAGATCGTACCTGAATACAAAAGCTAGTACAAATACAACGAGAAGTACAAGTACAAAAGGAAAACTAAGAGATACATAAACAGTACAGTACAAAAGATCAAATTACAACAACAAACCCGACTACGGTGGTGGTGGCTGAGTAGCAGGGGGGGTGTGAAGATGGTCTATGATCTGCTGAAGCATCCCCCGCTTCGCCTGTAACTCGGCTCGTACCTCTTGCCGGAAAGCTTGGGGGTCATCATGAAGGCTCTCGAGTGTGACTGGGGGTGCGCCCTCGGGACGGGGCCTCGCCCTCGAACGTGGCTGGCGCGATGGTGCTACGCCGATGGGAGCCACATCTTCAGGACCTAAACCTGGTGGCGGAGGCGCAAGATGGACGGGTCTGACTGGTACAAACCTCTGCTCGCCCTCGTAGGGGCAAATGCCCATCTGCTGCATATCCTCGTATCGGAACCGGGTGGCCACGGGCCCTGCGGTGAATGTGGCAGGGGGATGGTCGGTGGAAATACAAAGACTCGTCACGAGTCTGGCTAATTAGACCCCCTGACATAGCCGGAATGTGTTACACCGGCCCCGTGCCCTGGTCAGAGAAGACAACAGAATGGTGGCCAGATTGGCCTGCTGTTGCCCTACCAAAAAGTAGAGGATGAGAAGATCCTGCATGGTGACCTTCTCGATCCCCATAAAACGCCCCTGAATGGTTCAGGCGATGATGCGGTGAAGGAACTGGATCATCGGGTCGCGGATGTGTGATGCAAGTATGCTCGGGCAAAATACCTCGTCGGCCACGGTGATCCACCAGCTGTATAGTCGGTCGGCTGTCACGCCGGGTGTATCGGCATCTGTAAATAAGCCTCTGATGCTCTCTGTGAAGATGGGATGGGATATCTCCTCCTCGGTGTATAATCCCATGCGGACGGCGAATTGTGGGATGCTCATGCTATGCTGGCGACGCCCTAGGGAAAACTGAACGGCGTGGTCGTCATCGAAACGACCACCGACGAGGAGAAACGTGGAGAAGAACTCTAGCGTCAGCTCCTCGAACTGTGGACCCTATGTGTCAAGCAAAATCCTCCATCTCGGTGTCAACAACAATAGTGTATGAGGCGCCCTCTATGCTGGTCGTGCGGCGGCTACTCGCGCTCCCTGATCAGCCTGCTCGCCCTCGGCGGCTCCCTACGGTAGTGGTGGCGGTGGTGGTGCTGCTGCATACTGAATCTGAGGTCGCTCGCTTGGTCGACCTCTCTTGCGGCCACCGCCGGCCGCTGACGAACTAGACGCCATAAACCTGCAAAATGACGTTAATACAACTTACAACAAGTGCGGCCGAGCGCGTAACCCGGCCTGATGTGGTATGTATCGCGAAATATTTACAATGCAGAATTTATAAAATTTAAATACAATATAATTTTATTAAAATATTTACAAAATTAATTTAAGAGTTAATGTACAAAAATATAAGTGAAGTCAACTATACAAATTTATTTATAACCGGCCATTATAATTTAAATATACAATTTAATTAACCCCTATAAAAAAATATACAATTTAAATCATAATATATATATATATATATATATATATATATATATATATATATATATATATATATATATATATATATTTTATAAGAGGGTTGGCAGACCGCTAAGAGAGGTGTAGCGGTCCGCTACCTAATCTGCTACACAATGACAAAATCAGTCTGTTAGCGGGCCGCTAGAGCCATGGTGTCCGTCCGACACCCAAACTAAAACCCTACATTCACAGATACCCCCCAAATGAAGGTCGAGTTCGGGGGGGGGGGGGGGGGTCGATTAAGAAATTCTAACCTATTTGAGACTCCTAATAATCACAATTTTACAATGACTCACATGGGTTTAGCGCGTACCTGGGGGGTTTAGCGCGTACCTGGGGTGTTTAGGGGGTTTGAAGGCGGCGATGGAGGCGGTGAACGGTGGTAGTGATGGTGGTCAACTCCGGAGATGGAGGTTATAGTGGATGACGGTGTGTGGTAATGGAGGTGGGTGATTGGTGGTGGTAGGATGGAAGTGGTGGTGATCGGGGCGTGGTGGTGATCTGGGCGATTTGGGTGAAAGGGTGGTGGTGGGGGGTGTCGGTCCGCTAACTAGGGCTTTTATATATTTTTTTTTTCTGATGTAGGAGGGTTAGCGGACCGTTAACCTATGTTGTAGCGGTCCGCTACCTATTTAAAATTCAAATGCCCGCTTTCTGGTGGCGGACCGCTATATCTAAAGGTATCGGTCCGCTACCTCCTTGTCTTCTAGATTTTTTTATTTTTTTTATATTTACAAAAACATATAAACGGATTCAGAATTTATAAAAAAATAAAAATTTTTACAATAGTGATTCTAATTATAAAATAATAGAATACATCTTACTTCTACTAACCTGAATTTAACTGTGTTGCGATTTGTCTACTGTGCTAATGCTTATGTCATCTGTACAACTCGGATACACGGTTAAAACAATTACACAACAATAAAAATAAATACAAAATTAAAATATATGATACAAGATATGATATACAACTCAGGCTGCCTCCCGAGAGCGCTTAGTTTAACAAGTTCTCAGCCTGACTCATCCTCACACTTATTCTTTTAGAGGCTCGAGGTAGACGACCTCATCCTCCTTTTTCGCGATCGAACCACTGATGTAATGTTTTAATATGTGGCCATTCACCATAAATCTCGTGCCATTCTTCTCATCTATCTCAACCGTCCCATACGGGAATACTTCCATCACCACAAATGGTCCTATCCAACGGGACTTAAGCTTTCCAGGAAATAACCTCAACCGGGAATTGTAAAGCAACACCTGATCCCCACATTCAAAACCCTTAACATTCTTCAAGTGGCGATCGCGCAACTCCTTCGTCTTTGCCTTGTAACCCGTTGAATGCACTTATGATTGGTCTTGCAACTCTTCTAACTCAAAGCCCAGTATGCTCGATGCTCCAACTCAACTGGCAAATGATATGCTTTCCCATAAATTAGTCTAAACGGTGTGGAACCGGTAGATGTCCTAAATGCGGTCCGGAAAGCCCATAATGCGTCATCCAGTTTATCCGACCAATCCTTCCTATTGGCCCCTATCATCTTCTCTAAAATTCTTTTAATTCCCCGATTACTCACCTCAACTTGCCCACTAGCCTGCGGGAGATATGCTGTTGCAAGCTGGTGGGTGACCCCATAGCGTTGCAAAGCTCTCTCCATCTGCGTGTTGCAGAAGTGGGTTCCCCTATCACTAATCAGGGACTTTGGCACACCGAACCTAGAAAACAACTTCTTCAGAAACCTCACGACCACTCTTGCATCATTAGTAGGCAAGGCCTGGCCTCTACCCACTTCGAAAATAATCAACGGCGACAAGGATGTACTTGTTCCCGCGAGATGGCGGAAACGGACCCATGAAGTCAATGCCCCAAACATCAAAAACCTCCACAATCTGAATGGCGTTTTGAGGCATCTCATTCCGTGATGAGATATTCCTAGTCTCTAGAATGCATCACATCTCTTCACAAACGCGTGAGCATCCTTAAAAATCGTCGGCTAGTAGAAACCAGAGTCAATCACTTTCTTAGCCGTGTAACTAGCTCCATTATGACCACCGGTTGGTCGCTTGTGACAATATCTCAGAATACGCTTTGCGTCTCTCTCGTCCACACATCTCCTAATAACCTGATCGGCTCCAATCCTGAATAAATGGGGATCTTCCCACAGATAGTGCTTAACATCCTCAAAGAATTTCTTCTTTTGCTGGTATGTCATGCCCTTCATTAGGGTCCCGTCAACTAAGTAGTTCGCATAATCGGCAAACCACGGATAACCATCATCCTGCGTAGTGACAAACATCATACTCTCTAAGGGGAATCTGTCATCCACTCTCACCCCTCTTTGTCCGTCACTCTCCAAACTCTCTAGATGTGATAAGTGATGGACCGCTACATTCTCGGCGCCTTTGTTATCCCGGATCTCAATATCAAACTCTTGTAGCAACAGTATCCAACGAATACGGCGTGGTTTAGCGTCCTGTTTGCCAAAGAGATATCTAACTGCAGCATGATCCGTGTAAACTATGGTTTTGGACATCACTAGATAAGACCTAAACTTATCAAAATCATACACCACTGCTAAAAACTCTTTCTCTGTCGTAGTGTAATGCTCCTATGCGTCGTTCAAGGTCTTGCTCGCATAGTAAATCGGGTGGAAGTGTTTCTCCTTTCGTTGTCCTAAAACCGCCCCTACTAAAAAGTCGCTGGCATCACACATCAGCTCGAATGGCAGTGTTCAATATGGGGCTATCATGATGGGGGCTTTCACCAACTTCTCCTTTAATAGCTTGAACGCCTCTAAACATTTCTCCGAAAACACAAATGGGGTATCCTTCTCGAGGAGTTGGGTCATGGATCTGGTTTTATTGGAAAAATCATGAATAAACCGCCGATAGAAGCCGACGTGACCTAGAAAACTCCTAATGGAGGTGGAAGATTGGATATTGTGTCTATCTTAGCTCTATCAACCTCTATACCCTCCCGGGAAATCCGATGCCCCAAAACTATACCCTCTCTCACCATAAAATGGCATTTTTCCTAATTCAAGACCATGTTGGTCACCTCACAACGAGCCATCATCTTTTCCAGGCTCCTCAAGCAAAGATCAAAAGAACTCCCGAACACAGAAAAGTCATCCATGAATACCTCCAGAAAAGTCATCCATCATCTTTTCCAGGGGTCCTCGATCATATCATGGAAAATCGCCACCATGCACCTCTAGAATGTCGCTGGCGCGTTACACAACCCAAACGGCATGCATCAGTACGCGAAAGTACCGTGGGGACATGTAAACGTGGTCTTTTCCTAATCCTCGGGTGCAATAGGAATCTGGAAGTAGCCTGAAAAGCCATCAAGGAAGTAGTAGAACTGCTGCCCTGACAGGCGCTCCAACACCTGGTTGATGAAAGGTAAAGGAAAGTGGTATTTCCTAGTGGCATCATTAAGCCTGCGATAATCAATGCAGACCCTCCATCTAGTCACAGTCCTGGTAGGTACTCGTTGGTGATTACAGTCATGCCACCCTTCTTAGGAACTACTTGGACTGGGATAACCCATGCACTGTCAGAAATGGGGTAAATCAACCCTACATCAAGCAGTTTAATAACCTCTTTCTTAACTACCTCCTGCATCTTGGGGTTAAGCCTTCTCTGAGGCTGCACCACCGACCTATAATCCTCCTCCATGAGGATCTTATACGTAGAAAAGGAAGGGTTGATACCCTTTATATATCTCGTCTTCCACGTAATAGCATGTCGGTGTGCCTTCAACACCTCAAGCAATCTCTCCTTCTCATCTTCCGTGAGATCCTTCGTGATAATCACGGGTAACTTCCTCCCCTCATCCAGGAATTACTCTATATGAGTTGGTAACTCCTTCAGCTCCAAGGATAGGGTGGACTCTCCACCGATGGCCTCTCAGCAGGCCCAACTCTATCAATCACCTCAAAATCATCAGACTCCCAAGGATGCTCACTAGCCAGAGGGCTAGACTGATGCTCAACAGCTGCAACAATCATCTCAATCTCCTGCATCTCCTAGTCCAGGATCTGTGTGTCAGAACCATCCCTCCCACATATGTCACCTAAACATCTCCCGACATGTGACATGATCGCATCGATAGAGTAAAGGGAGTCATCATGGCTCTTCGGGTGTTTCATGGACTTGGCCACGTCGAATGTAACCTCCTCCTGATTCACCATCAAGGTGAAATTTCCGTCATACACATCTATCAATGCTCGCGCGGTAGCCAGGAACGATTGCCCCAAAATGAGAGGCACCTTCTCGTCCTCATCCATGTCGAGTATAACAAGGTCCACTGGGAGTATGAACTTGTCTACTTTCACCAACATGTTCTCAAAAATCCCACGCGGATACTTCACCGATCTATCAGCAAGCTGAATGCTCATCTGAGTGGGCTGCGGCTCTCCTAGGTCTAGCTTGCTGAAGACAGCATATGGCATCAAGTTGATGATAGCACCTAGATCAGCAAGTGCATTGTTGATCGACAAACTACCAATAATGCAGGGAATCATGAAACTCCCTCGGTCATCCCTCTTCTGAGGTAGTTTGTTCTTGACAACCGCAGAACACTCTTCACTCAAAGTGACGTGAGAGTGGTCTTCAAGTTTCATTTTGTTGGACAAGAGGTCCTTCAGAAACTTGTCATACTTAGGCATCTGGGCCAGAGACTCTATGAACGGTATGTTTATATGCAACTGTTTAAACATCTCAAGAAACCTACCGCTCTGCTCATTCTTCTTCTCCCTCATAAGTCTGCCTGGGTACGGGATGGCAGGTTTATACACCCTTCGGGGTGTAGATACCTTCACCTCGGTCTCCACCGACTGTGCTGTACTTTCTGGGTTTAGCCTACCCTGGTGCACCTTGTCGGGAGCCGACTCCATCTCGATCTTCTCATCCACCGGTTCATCATCATCCACTACCGGTGTCTCAGTCGATCCTCCTCTACCACTTCTTGTGGTCAATGCCTTTACATGTGCCTTAGGATTGGTCTCAGTACGTGCAGGAAGTCCTCTTGCTTGTCTCACCTTTAGCAGCTCAGCCAGCTCTTCTAGATTCCTCTCCATATTCAGAAATCGGGATCCCTGGCCCTAGATCATCGTGCTATGCTCCTGAAACTTCATCTGGCTCTCCTGGTGCCTGGCCTCATCTCTCTCCATAAACTTAGTCAATAGCAGTGACAGCTGGGTCATCATCTTCTCTAGAGTGGGCCTCTTCTCGCCTCCGCTCTGTCCACTACTCTAGCCACTGCTCGGGCCACTGCCTTATCCCTCACTTGGGTTCTGAAACAGACTCTGCCTCTGGTGCTGGGAACCTTGATTGTTCCAGTTCCTCCAACTAAAGCCAGGATGGTTTCTCCAACCAGAATTGAATGAATTCCCAAAATCTATGTTCTAACGGTTGGGATTCCCCATGAAGTCAACCTCCTCCTCAGCACGTCCCATCGGGCAATCAATTGTATCATGACTGCCCCTGCAAATCTCACACTTCTGGGTGTTCTTGACTTGCATATCCTTAGTAGCCTTAGCTAAACCTTCGACCTGGGCGGCCAAAGCAGTGCTAGCATCAACCTGGTGCACGCCTCGTGGTGCAGATGATGAAGTGCCCCTAGTGCTAGGATACTGGAAATTGCTCATCGCCAGATTCTCAAACAAGTCCATACACTCCTCAGGGGTTTTGCTGGTCATCAGATTGCCACCAGATGTGGTATCCAGCGTGCTCTTGGACGCGAGACCAACTCTATCATAAAACTTCTCTACCAACGCCCAGTCCTCCAAACCATGATGCGGGCACCTGTGCAACAGCTTCTTGAAACGCTCCCACGTCTCATAGAAAGACTTTCCATCCTCTTGCTTGAAAGCATGAATGAAACTCCTCAGACGAGTGGTTTTGGAGGGAGGGAAGTATTTATGCATGAATTTCTCTTTCATATCAGCCTAGGTGGTTATGGATCCGGGGGGAAGGGACTCAAGCCATGTCTGGGCCTTACATGCCAGCGAGAACGGGAACATACACAAAAGGCATGGGTCTACAGTCATCCCCTTGATGCGAAAGGTATCGCATATCATCGCAAAACGGTTCAGGTGCGAATTTGGGTCATCATCATTCAACCTATGGAACTGTGCAGAGTGTGTGATAGTGTTGATAAGATGAGAAGGGATCTGCCAGTTATTGGCTTCTGGTACAAGGTTAGTGATACTTGAACCTCCTACAGTATTGGCTTTGGCGTAATCCGCGACGATCTTCCTAACAGGTGGTTGATCTCCCATCTTAACTCTGACTCGCTGTCTCCGGTGAAAGAATCTCTCAGGTTCGGTTAACTCGATAAACTCAGCTGGTCCCGCAGATCGGGTATGTCACATGCACTGCAAGAAAAATGACAACAAAAGCAGACTCACAATACTAAAAAGGTTAGACCTAATCTAAGGAACAAATAGCAAATAAGGGACCTACAATAAAGTGACACAAAAAGTCAAATAAAAATAAAATAAAATAACAAAAAAATAGAATGAAGATCAAATAAGAATAAAAAATATAAAAACAATGTAGCAAGAACCCCGACTCGGGTTGTTCTCAAAGTTGCCTATGTGGCGTCCCCGGCAACGGCGCCAAAAACTTGATGTGTAGGAAATATATATAAAATTAAGGTCCAATTACACAATAGTTTTAAAAAGGTAAAATACCCAAAACTCAACTACACACACGACAAGTGTACCGGTACGTATGTAGAGAAGTGAAGGTAAACCGGATATCAATCCGTGGACACCTAAGACAGCCCTCGATAATAAACCTTTCTTGGGTTCTAGCCTAATGAACAATTCAATGATGAGATTTACTACAAGCCTAAAAACATGAAACAAAATGCAAATGACTTAAAGACTCTATACTTAACAACTTTAAATGATGACCAAACGCAACAAATTAGCAAGCAAAAAAACACAAGAGGACAAAATGAAATCAAATAACTAAAACAACCACCTAGGCCGGAATCCTATACATATGCAATGACTATGGTACTGATCATATGACTATCTCTAAGGATACAAGTCTGAGGCTAACCAGGTATGTTGCTACTTCCTGAGAAAACTAGAAGACTCGGGTGAAGGTCGGGATAGGTTAAGCTAAAATGTCAAAAGAGGGTTCTCCGGTCGGTCTCACCACTCTCAATGCTGTGAAAGGTCGTGATCCACAACCCCAGAGCAAAGGACAATCAATATGAAGGAAGCAAATAGACCCTAAGAACACTAACACCACGTCAGAAAAGAAAGACTAGTACGGTCACGTAATCTAAACTCAAAGGACAATGGGTAGGAGGTTTCAGACTAGTTCTATCACTTGGTCGATCTGAAGAATAGGTAGGACACTAGTTTTTCTATCAAACGACAGCCTAGACACCAACCACTATGGTCAAGTTAGTCGTCTATCGGTCAAAACACAAAGTAAGGACGTCTAGCATGCAAAACCCAACCTATAAGACACAGAAAACGGACCTTGTACACACCGCCCGTCACACTATGGGAGTTGGCCATGCTCGAAGTCGTTACCTTAACCGCAAGGAGGGGGATGCCGAAGGCAGGGCTAGTGACTAGAGTGAAGTCGTAACAAGGTAGCCATACTGGAAGGTGCGGCTGGATCACCTCCTTTTCAGGGAGAGCTAATGCTTGTTGGGTATTTTGGTTTGACACTGCTTCACACCCAAAAAGAAGGGAGCTACGTCTGAGTTAAACTTGGAGATGGAAGTCTTCTTTCGTTTCTCGACAGTGAAGTAAGACCAAGCTCATTAGCTTATTATCTCAGGTCGGCCCAAAAGTTTTCTTTTAGTTCAAAACGATCAATATGTAGAATCAGAACAAGTCATTGCTGAGATTCGCGCAAGAACATCCACTTTGAATTTGAAAGAGATGGTTCGAAAACATATTTATTCTGACTCAGAGGGAGAAATGCACTGGAATACCGACGTGTACCATGCACCTGAATTTACATATGGTAATATTCATCTCTTACAAAAAACAAGTCATTTACGGATATTATTAGGGGAGCCCTAGAGATATAGTCTAGGACCCTGTTCGATCCACAAGGATCAAGATCAAATGAACGCTTATTCTCTTTCTGTTAAGCGAAGATATATTTCTAACCCCTCAGTAACTAATAATCAAGTGAGACACAAATTTTTTAGTTCATATTTTTCTGGTAAAAATCAAAAAGGAGATAGGATTCCTGATTATTCAGAACTTAATCGAATGACATGTACTGGTCGTTGTAATCTCAGATATTCGGGCATTCTCGACGGGAATTCTGATTTATTGGCAAAGAGGCGAAGAAATAGAGTCATCATCCCACTCGACTCGATTCAAGAAGGCGAGAACCAACTAATACCTTCTTCAGGTATCTCAATTGAAATCCCCATAAATGCTATTCTCCGTAGAAATAGTATTCTTGCTTATTTCGATGATCCTCGATATATAAGAAAGAGCTCGGGACTTACTAAATATGAGACTAGAGAACTGAATTCAATCGTCAACGAAGAGGATTTGATTGAGTATCGAGGAGTCAAGGTATTTTGGCCAAAATACCAAAAGGAAGTAACATGATCATGGTAGTAGAAATCAAGTAAATACAGCATACATCATCATCAATAAGCAACCAACATACTGATTCTAAGATTAACGAAACAAATCATACGTTTACAATACCAAAAACGTCATTACACATGCATAATCATCCAAACCTAGGTAGTTAATGAAACTAGCCACTCATTACAGTAGTAAACAAAATAAAACAATGTTCAAACATCTCTGGAATCAAACTAATCGACTTAAATAGATAAAAAGAATAAAACCGAATTGTTTCAAACCGAAAAGCTTCAATAATTCTTGATCCTTGTGTTCCTAGGTTTCAAAACTTCGATCTTCAGATCTCCTTGGTCGTCTATAGCCTTAAACGAATGATTCCCCCTACAGAAACTCAAAAAAACTCTCTATAACGGGTTGTTTAGGGTTTTTTGGCCCTTCAAGACGATGGCGGACCGCTACTACATGCCTTAGCGGTCCGCTAAGGGCTTATCTCAGCAAGACTGACACGCACGCCCGACAGCGCAATAATTATGTTTTCCGAGGGCGTGGCGGACCGATAGCAGTATCCTTAGCGGTCCGCTATGGGTGCTTTTCCTAGAATTTTATTTATTTTCCTTCTTTTTCTTCCGGGTTCTTTCGGGTACGATCTTTCTTCCAGAAATACTTCAAATTCTCTTATAGACCTGTAAATTCAATGAATGAGTAAATAAATACAAAAATCTCATGAATTTGCCAATCAAACCAACCCGAAAAAGGTGAAAAACTCTCGATAAACATGTGTGTTTTACAACACATCACGCATGATCAGGATAGTCGGACGATCGATTACACATGATTGAATGGAGTTAAAACACACGAATTGGTGGAATTCATAACCGGTTTATGAAGAAATCGTCCCTGTTGAGTTTCCTGAGTCAAAATTGACGAGGGAAAGGGTTCAAGGTCAAAAGGGTTTAATTTTTTAGGGTTCAATGTATCCAAGGGGTTCATTTGATTTGGGGGGGGGGGGGGGGGTTTCAAACCAAGTTTATTTGTTTTAATTCTTTTGAAATTATATATACGAATTGATTTTCTTTATAAAATTTATAGAAAATAAATATATTATAAATTTAAAATAATTTATTTGAAAATCTCAAATATATATTTGCTTAAATCTAAATAAATATTTTTATGTGATTTATTTAATAATTTCAAATATATAAATATATTTGCATACATGCATTTATAAATAATTATACATACATATATATATATATATATATATATATATATATATATATATATATATAAAAGAGTGAAAATTCTAAGTTACACTTTATTAGTATAACAAAATATATATGTAGATATATACATATATTATATATAGTAAAGCTATACTATGAAATTGTATGAATTTGAATGTGACATAATGTTTTGAATATAAAATGAAATTGAAATTGTCGTTATTGCATAGAATGAGGTACTAGAAAATCATGGATGTTACAGTATCCCCAAGTTGAGGGAATTTTGTACCAAAATTCAACTCGTTGAAGCTACTGTATCAGAAAACAAAAGGGTGGGTACTTGAGCTTCATTTGATCCTCACGTTCCCAAGTAAACTCTGGGCCACGTTTAGATTCCCAACGAACTTTGACAATAGGAATACGGCTTCACTTGTCTTGCTTTATCTCATGATCCATAATCTCCATGGGTTTCTCAACAAAGTGCATCGTGTCATCGATGTGCACTTCGTCAAGTGGGATGTGAAGATTTTCGTCCGCTAAGCATTTTTTAGGTTGGATACGTGAAATGTTGGATGTACATTGCTAAGTTCTGGAGGTAACTCGAGTTTATAAGCCACTTTCCTAATCCTTTCAAGGATCTTGAATGGACCCACATAGCGAGGTGCTAGTTTACCTTTCTTCCCAAATCAAATGACACCCTTCCAAAGAGACACCTGTAGAAGTACAAGGTCACCGACTTGGAATTCCAAGAGTTTACATCGTTTGTCGGCATAGCTCTTTTGTCGACTTCTCGCTACTCGAATGCTGTCACGGATTTGAATGATCTTGTCGGATGTTTCTTGGATTAACTCGGGACCGGTGATTTGAGATTCACCAATCTCGTTCCAACAGATAGGTGAACGACATTTGTGACCATAGAGAGCTTCAAAAGGAGCAATGTTGATATTTGTGTGGTATTTGTTGTTGTAAGAGAGCTCAATGAGGGGTAAATGAGAGTCCCCATTGCCACCAAAGTCAATAACACAAGCTCTAAGCATATCCTCGAGAGTTTGGATTGTTCGTTGGGTTTGATCATCAGTTTGAGGATGGTAAACCGTACTCAAATCCAATCGTGTACCAAGAGCAGTTTGGAGGGATTTGTAGGTCCCGGTGAGGTCAGCACGGATCTAATCCAGACTAGCAACCGACATATACACGGAATGCAGAATCCAACGTGTACATAATTGTGTATAGATGACAACAATATATCAATATAGAGTAACACACTAGGTAAATAACATTCACTTCAATTGCTCTCAAATGATAAGTGTTTACAAGATCGGAATGAACAAGACTCCTAAAACAAACAAGTAAACACATATATAGGTAACAAGGCTATTGCAGGCGAACTTACTAAGTTCGCCAGAAACTATGCTAGGCGAACTTACTAAGTTCACCTGTGGCAGAACTTTGTTACACAATATATTTACTACTCTAAAATGCGTAGAACAAAAAACAAAGACTAAATCAAAGACCTATACTATTACAAAGCTACTTGTCACAAAACATGCCTCTACAGACTTCCCCTTGACAATAGCTTGTATCCTTTATCTTCAATGTCTTTGATCTTCAAGTATTTCTCTAACTCTTATGTCCACCTTGACTTCTAGCATGTAGCTTCTTTCCTATGCAAACATGTAGCACCCTTTTGTACTGCATGGCTTGTTCTATCCACTCTTTAGTATACATAATCTCTTTTCTTCTGAGAGTCAACTAGTCTTTCCTTGAAATATTGACAAGGTTCATAGCATCATAGATATGAGCTAAGACCTGTCCTTCTTTATCTTCAATTACTGCTTCACCTGTATCTACATCCACATACCACCACTTCATATTTCCCATATAATCTTGGTCAAAACTTTTCAAAGGAATTTTCTGAAGTGATCTCACAGGTTTGTACTTGATTCTGACAATCTCTTTCTTTGTTACCGGATCTGTTATCGCACTTTTTATTCTCTTGCCTTTTTGAGGTTTTAATCTAACATACTTCCCACTACTGCCTTCAGTACTTATTAATCTAGCAATGCAATCTGTTATTCCATCTCTTGATCTATTTATCAGTGGCTTAGTAGCTAGACCATTCATTTCACACTTGGGCAAGGAATTGAAATACTTCAATCTTGGCTTAAGATACTGAACCTCGTCAGATCTTTTAATCACAAAAAGTTTGAAATCATCATCATAAAACCAGCTTAAAATCCTACCAATACAATGCACATCATTGACATACTTTTCTTTAAGCATTGGTCTTAGTGGAGTAGCATGTAATTTTCTTTTCCAGCTCTTAACCATTTCAAGCCATTTCTCCTTGGTCATCCCAGTATTCTTATACAGAACTGGTTCTTCATTGCTTTGTTGTTGACCCTAAGGAGTAGCAGTAGATGTTGTATTGAACGGGGAACATTGTCTTCAACGTCATCAAGTGTATCATCAGAATTTTCTTCTCGCATCTCATTCTTTTGAAAAATATCACTTGATATGTTCAACCCGTCAATTCCTTCGTAAATCACATTGTTTGCATCTTTAGTCACCTCAAACTCTAATATTTCACCCTCTTCATAGTTTGCATCTTTAGTCACATCAAAATCTAATATTTCACCCTCTTATGTATCAGACATAGCATCATCACCATCATCTTCACTTAAATCATCAAGATTTAGTAAACATTCAATCTTGTCAGCATCACTATCACATCTTCAAAAAATGATGAATTTTCCAACAGATCAACTGCTTCATCAGTAGTTTTATCTTTAACACTATCACCTTGAGTAGCCGGTGTTGACTACCTCTGAGCTATAGATGTCGGTATCATATCAATGTGTGGACGCTCACCTTTATCTCTAGCATTAGGTTCATCATCATCTTCATCATCATTATCTCTTCTATGAACCAGATGTATATGACATGCATCATCAGCAGCCTTCTCCCCCTGAGCGTCAATACGCTCTAATACTTGAGATAAAAGAATCTTCATTTCAGTTATTTGATGGCTCTGGGATTGTAACTCAGTTGTCTTTTGCGCGTTAGCAGCTTGGAGTACATCAATCTGTCCTTGTAAGCCGACAACTTGAGCTTCTATACATACTACTCTAGGTTCAAGGGCTTTGATTTTCTTATCTTTTTCAGTAAAGATGAAGGTTCAGCTTGAGTAGAAGTCTTTGGAACAGAAGGTGTAGTTTGTGTTGATGGAGGAGATGTAACAAGTAAAGAATCCAGAAAGGCTAGATCATCGTCAACATTAGGAGCAGTGGATTGCTTTGCTGCTTCCTTCTTTCCTTATAGTGACTCGTGGACATAATCAGAGTCAGTTGTTTCGTCCCGTAAGTTTATTTTGCCAAGTACAGACCCGAAAGGAGGACCTCGGACTGACTTCCTTCTGGGTATAGATTTCTTTCTACCTTGACTTGGTTTCTCAACCCTAGGTTGTCTACTTAGAATTTCATAATGATCAAAATCAAAGTCAGCTTCAGTAGACTCAGAATCAACTTCTTTTCCCTTCTCAACTCCTTCATTTAAACTCTCAGAACTTGTACTTGTAGATACAACATCAACATTATCTTGCTGTTGTGGTGGCGGTGAAGGTATGTTGACATTGTCATTCATAGGTATGTATTCCTCAACATTATCTACATGCTCTTCATGTTGTTCTTGCTGAGCAGGTTATTGAATTTGTGGTTGATGTTGAGCAGGTTGAGGTTGTGGTGGTTGTTGTTGTTGTGCTTGTTATGGAACAGGTTGCTGTACTGGCTGAGGTTGTGGTTGTTGTGCTTGTTGTTCTTGTTGCTGTTCATTAGGATTAATCCAATTGTTGTTAGCTTGAGCAAAATAATCAGGATTAATGATATGGCCAAACAATGGAGTAGCAACTAGGATCAACTCAGGTTTACCTGTCTTGATGTTGTTACAATCAGTAAATATACGTTTAGTCATAGCAGTGAGAGTAAGCTTCTGTCCAACTGGAGGTAGATTAGGGATCAAATAATTAATGATCACTTGTAAGAACCTTGGATACAAGAGAAATCCTTGACCTTCTAGAGAATTTATTTGTGCAGCAATTTCCTTGTATAAATAGTTAGCAAAATTGAACGGTCTGTTCAGAGTAAGTGCCACTATTTGTAACATCCCAAAACTCCTAAATATAAGATAGGACACGTGTCAGTTCAGAAACGTCACCTAAGAACCAAACCGAGTACGAAACGGGAAGACTATTCGCCCGGAAATAGCCCAAAATTTCGCATAAGCATATCTCAGGCTAGAAAATGAGTTACGAGAGCTATAATATATGAAAATGAGGTGTTTCGACGAGGAGAACCTGAAAATGAGGTATGTCAGACCGATATCCTAAGCATAACAGTTCGACATGTGTCACCGACACAATTAATGAGGCTTTGAAAGGTGTTTTGATGACTCAGCACCCACGTCGGATCGATATGCTTTACATGCCAGTCCAACATGTAGATGTCGGACCGATATGATTTACACGTCGGTCCGATATGAATTACACGTAGGTCCGATATGTGCTGCAGAAGCAAAAAAAAGAGGTTTTAACATGTGTCACCGACTTCAGCCGAAGTCAGACCGACTTGGCATGACATGTCGGTCCGACATGGAGCTCTAGGCAGCCTATAAATAGAAGCTTTTGGCCGTTCAAATGAATATACAACACACACAAACACTATAACACCCACAAACGAGTCTGAGAAGGAGCAAGGAACCCGGTGCGGCACGTTTAAGTGCGAGAGCGATACGTTGCGAGTGCGATTCAGATCCGGAGAGACGTTTAAGTGAAGAACCCGCAAATGAAACGACCCGAGACTATCGTAAGTACACTGCACCCATACCTTAGATAAATTTGTATGTGAAGTATATGATTATGTGTTACGTGCTATATGTGGAACTAAGGTACGGGGAATTGAAGAAATGTAATGGGGATTAGTCTAAACACTAAACATGAATAATGGAGTAGCCACGACATATCCAAGGGTGGTGGATAAGCCGCTGGTACTTCCTATATAAAAATCTCTTGGTGCTTCATGGTGAAACCATTATAAATGTTTAGGGGTATAGACTAAAAGTCAGTAATAAAAATATAGTAAACGTACAGAAGAACTTCCGACCGGTATAGAGTTATCTGACAAACGGAATGTTCTGTCTAAGGAAAGGGTGGTGTATAAATCTCTCCTAGACCCGTCACTCTTTCCTCGGAACATCTCTATTGGAGGTACAACTCTGTGAGGATAATCATCCCAGTTTACAATATATGATAAGTATAAATAAGGGAGGGCTTAATTCTAAATAAAGGAATATCTGTGATGTATTATAGGGGTGGTGGGTACGCCGCTGGTACACCCTATATATAAACCTCTTTAATGCATCATAGAGACGCCTTTAAGAGGAATTAGAGAAAGGATTGGATAAAAGCATGAGGAAGTCATGCTATCAAATAAATGATGAGAAACACTTAATCTTAAGCAAAGGAGTATTCAAGAGATGTTAAAGGGGTGGTGGATACACCGTTGGTACTTCCTATATATAAAACTCCTTAACATAACATGACGAAACCTTTGTAAGGGATTAGAGCAAGAGTTAAGATAAAATCATAAAGATATCATGCTACTAAAATTAAATGGGAAATCTTAATTCTAAGTAAAGGAGCATTCATGAGACGTTAAAGGGGTGGTGAATACGCCGCTGGTACTGCCCATATAAACCTCTTTAATGTAACCAGGACAAACCTTTATAAGGAATTAGAGCAGGGATGAATATAAAAGTATGATAAGCGGTCATGCTACTTGTGCAAATATGCAATGTGTGTTAAATAAGAATATGTGAATGCATGATAAATAATCATGCTATATGTGTAAATATGAATGAGTGATGGAAACGAGTCTAAGACTTAAAATGGAATAACAGAGTACTCATGAAGTGTTAAAGGGGTGGTGGATACGCCGCTGGTACTTCCTATATATAAACCTCTTTAGTACATTATGGGGAAACCGTTAGGAAGTTTTAAGGTAAGGACTGGTTGGGAATACATTGGGAGGCAGTGAGTCTATGATACTCAAGGTCCCAATGAAAACAGTTGTCCAGCCTACGGGGCGGGTCTCAGATGACAACTCTGACCGGAGGTACGTCCGGAGATGGTCGAGAGGGGGTTAGCACACCCACTAAAATATACGAATGACATGACTGAAGGTACATCCAGAGATGGTCACGGGGGCGCCGAGAGCGTGTAAAGCTTGAACAATAATAAGAACCTAAAGGGTTCACAATAAAATGAACGATGAAGTGTACTTACTTAGAATAAGCTAATCCAAAAACGTTTTCCAAACACTGCAGGTTAAGAGCACGTGGAATGAGGCTTCCTGAGGACGTGGCTAATCGGAGTTGAAGAATCCCTATGTTACATGATCTAATATTTAATGTAAAAATAATATCATAATAAAATATACCTTTATCACTCTACCGATAAGGTTTTGAAAAATTTGGGACCGTTTTCCGCATTAAACTCTGGTAAAATAATAAAGAAATAAGTAGGATGCTTTAAGTTGGTATCAGAGCACGGTTTGAGGGATTTGAGTATCAGAATGATACTTAAACTCAAACTATAAAGTGCTCACGATATAAATAGGGATTCAACCCGAGGCCGTCCGAGGAAGCAGGTATGTTTAAACTTCCAGTGCTAAAACATAATTGTGTGAGTATACGTGGGCTGAACTTCATATGAGATAAGCTCCATATGATAGTTGGGAGTATCATAATGCGTAACATACATTGCCTTATACCTGGCCAGTATTAGAGCTAATGTATGGGACCCCGTGATATCGCAAACATCATATGATAACTTATGTCAGCAAATAGTATGCCGGGAATGTGATTATACATGATTGAATGTGAGAATGTATAAATGTATGAAGAGGGCCCTACGTAAAACCCTAGAATGCTTAATTAGGGTTAGAATAGTATGAGGCCTATAAATATGAAACCCTAGACTATAATTAGGGTGAACAAGCGAGTGATTAAACGACATTCATGTTACAGCAATAATGGCTGAATGTCAGAACAATGAAGTACACGATGAAGGGAGCCACGGGAGAGCTGCGTCTCCACTTCATGATGAAAACGAAGTAGAACAGGTCCCAGAGAATATCCGGAGACAGATTACGTTAGAAGTAGGGAAGGCGTTCGATGCAAACCTCCCAATTATGCAAGCAGAACTACAAAGTTCGCTAGAGAGCTGGTTTGAGAATCTTAAAGAGAGAGAGAAATCCCAGAATAGAGAAGATAGAAATGTTAAATCAAACTGATGCACGTATAAGGACTTTATGACATGCAAACCAATGGAGTTCAAGGGAGCCATTAATCCCTTAAAGAGTCAAAGATGGATAAATGCAATGGAAACGACATTTGATACTTGTCATTGCAGTATGGAGGACGAAGTAATCTTCACCACCAACCAACTCAAGGAAAGAGCTGACGATTGGTGGGGCATAGTGAAGAAAGAGAAAGGTAGAGATAAGATCAAAGATATGAACTAGGAAGAATTCAAGAATATCTTTTTGAAACATTATTGCCCACGAGCGGCAATAGACAGAATCACTGAGGAGTTCCTTCAACTCCGTCAAACAAATGAATCTTTGGACGAGATTACTGGCATTTTCTTCGATGTGGATAACACGATACCATATCATTCTGAAAACAGAAATTAGGGAGTTACTTGACAAACGGAATGTTCTGTCTAAGGAAAGGGTGGTGTATAAATCTCTCCTAGACCCGTCACTCTTTCCTCGGAACATCTCTATTGGAGGTACTACTCTAGGAGGATAATCACCCCAGTTTAC
Organism: Smallanthus sonchifolius; assembly: GCA_023525975.1. Classification (NCBI taxonomy): domain Eukaryota; kingdom Viridiplantae; phylum Streptophyta; class Magnoliopsida; order Asterales; family Asteraceae; genus Smallanthus; species Smallanthus sonchifolius. The sequence goes on along the minus strand of CM042028.1, from coordinate 17,298,974 downwards.
AATATATGATAAGTATAAATAAAGGAGGGCTTAATTCTAAATAAAGGAATATCTGTGATGTATTATAGGGATAGTGGGTACGCCGCTGGTACACCCTATATATAAACCTATTTAATGCATCATAGAGAGGCCTTTAAGAGGAATTAGAGCAAGGATTGGATAAACGCATGAGGAAGTCATGCTATCAAATAAATGATAAGAAAAGCTTAATCTTAAGCAAAGGAGTATTGGTGAGATGTTAAAAGGGTGGTGGATACGCCGCTGGTACTTTTTATATATAAACCTCCTTAACATAACATGACGAAACCTTTGTAAGGGATTAGAGCAAGAGTTAAGATAAAAGCATAAAAAGATCATGCTAGTAAAATTAAATGGGAAAGATTAATTCTAAGTAAAGGAGTATTCATGAGACGTTAAAGGGGTGGTGGATACGCCGCTGGTAATTCCTATAATTAAACCTCTTTAACGTAACATGCAGAAACCTTTATAAGGAATTAGAGAAGGGATGAATATAAAAGTATGATAAGAGGTCATGCTATTTGTGCAAATATGCAGTGTGTGTTAAATGAGAATATGTGAATGCATGATAAATAATCATCCTATATGTGTAACTATGAATGTGTGATGGAAACGAGTTAAAATCGAATAACGGAGTACTCATGAAGTGTTAAAGGGGTGGTGGATTCGCCGCTGGTACTTCCTATATATAAACCTCTTTAGTACATTATGGGGAAACCGTTAGGAAGTTTTAAGGTTAGGACTGGTGGGGAATACGTTGGGAGGCGGTGAGTGTATGATACTCAAGGTCCCAATGAAAATAGATCTCCAGCGGACGGGGCGGGTCTCAATAAGAAATAAGTATGGAAGAGATGTCTAGCCTATGGGGCGGGTCTCAGATGAAATCTCTGACTAGAGGTACGTCCGAATATGGTCCAGTCGGGGTTAGCACACCCACCAAAATATGCGAATGACGTGACCGGAGGTACGTCCGGAGATGGTCAAGGGGGCGCCGAGAGTCTGGAAAACTTGAAAAATAATAAGAACCTAAAGGGTTCACAATAAAATGAACGATACAGTGTACTTACTTAGCGTAAGCTAATCCAAAAACGTTTTCCAAACACTGCAGGTTAAGAGCACGTAGAATGAGGCTTCTTGAGGACGTGACTGATCGGAGTTGAAGAATCCCTATGTTACATGATGTAATATGTAATATAAAAATAATATCATAATAAAATATACCTTTATAACTCTAATGATAAGGTTTTGAAAAATATGGGACCGTTTTCCGCATTAAACTCTGATAAAATAATAAAGAGATAAGTAGGATGTTTCACCATTGCTCCGTGTAAAGATGACTTCAATCCATCAGTGCTCGCTTTCGTCGGTGATAAGCATTGGATAATAACGTGCATGAAGTATCTTCACTGGCCTACTAAACCTCCCTTTCTTTCCTGGGAATCATTTGCCTTCCCTCGGTAGCCCATTTTATGAAAACATCCCATGACCAAGGGATTTGGTAAACCAATAGGATTAGTGTCTTCACCTCCCAAAGACAAAGCTGTCCTAATTGTTTACACAGAAATTGCTATTTGTTGAACATTAACCGTAGCATGTATAACATTCGGCTCCACCTCACAGTCATGTACTACAGTATCCCAGAACTGTTGTATACTTTGTAGACTAATCACTGGATTTGCAAATAAAGGCACATGAATTCTTGAGCGGTTAAGAAAAGTTATAATTTCTCGGTAATTCACCGCTTCTGGTAACTCCGGATCAAGTAGTGCCACTTAGTTATGCTTGTAACCAACACGACGATCCATCTGTAAAGAACAACAATAGTCAGAACGTAGCATTAAAAATAGAAATTAAAAAAAATCAAAATCAGAGTTTAAAATTTTTTTTTGCGAAGTCTGGCTAGTACTGATCTCTGTGGCAAACTTATTCAGTTCGCTTAGAGTGCCCTAGGCGAACTTCATAAGTTCGCCTGAGCAAGTTTGCTCAAACGCTTGAACACGGACAGAAATTCAAAAACTTAAATCCTATGTTAAAACAAGCAAATATCCAATCTAAACCATCAAACAAGTACAGACTAAGTCTATTAGACCCTCAATTTGCATTTAAACACACAACCAAGCCTCACACAGGGCAAAATTTCAAATTCGTAACTTAAACCCTAAAATTTTCAAAATATGATCAATTTAATGGATGAAAACTAGAAAATCTACCTTCAGTAGGATCACAAAGACAAGATGAATATGAATCTATGATCAAACACACCACGTAACACCAAAATTAATGAAAATGAATAAGTTCGCTATAACTCAGATACGTTCGCTAGGTCTGGAAACAAGGGTAAGAACCAAGTTCACTATACTGTGGTATATATACTCCCTGATTAAGTTCGCTAAACCTGACAAACTTAATAAGTTCACTTCCCAGGCAAACTTAAACAAGCGAACATGACAAGTTCGCCACATGTTCTTCACATGAAAATTTGAACTTTTCCACTTCAATCATCCAAACTTTCTTCCTTCTCGACATGAACCTGTAAAAGATGATACAATCCCAAATATAAAATATCAAAATTTTCATGGAAGTAAGAAAGAAAATATTTTTGGATTTTTGAAAAGTTTATTCTAAAACACACTTAAAATCTTTTTATAATTTTTAAAGTCTAGAGATCCGTCACGCAAAACAAAAACTAAAAATAATAAATCTAACAAACTAAAGAACATAAAATCACATATTTTTTGTTTTTATCCTTACAAACTGAAATCATAATATTTTTGTTTGAACATCATGAGCAAGAATATCATATCAGTATATATGATTAATCAATCATACAAAATGGATAAAATCCATTATCAGTCAAAGGTATCCTATGCAATTCATACAATCCTTAATCAGATTAACACAATCTATCTTTTCAAGACCTCTCATATTGGATGTTATGATACGCAATAAACATTCAAAGAGAACAGGATCATGTCATGACACACAAATTTAAATTATCAATATTATAAGATTTGAAACTAAAACGCATCTTATTCCCACTTTCTTGTGAGTTAGTGTACCATTTAAGTATGAAAACAACGTGTACCCCACATGTATGCCAAAGAAAATAAACTGCAACTATCTCAAGACATACAAGATTTTATTACAAAATATCCTAATCTTCAGAATGAGGAGACATCGTTTAGCACATGAGAAACATAATGAATCATAAAGATTCTGAATCTTTTGATTCAATGAATTGGCTTTCAGATATGGAATCATAAGATTCGAGTATGATGATCCAAATCTGGTTTCAAATACAATGGAATCAATATGATCCAAGGGGAATATATGTATGACAAATGTTGTCAATGTATATATCTTGATTTAACTTCAATCACTTGCTTGACGTACAAGGTCAATGAAGTAAACCGAATGAAACAGTGCTAAGAACGTAACCCGATACTGATCTCATAGGATATTCTCTATTAAAATCTAATATTCTATATCCGATAGTATATCTGCAACACACACACTGCATCCAATGGGTTTAAACACAGTTGTCACATATGAATTTATGTTTTCACACTACTCATGGTTCAAAGATGCTTTTAGCTGATTGACAAGCTAAATTATATGCATACATAACACTATCATTTCCTATTTGTGCAAACTCTGAAGTTTAGATCAAAACATATATAAATCAGATATATTAAATACACAGAAATATCAGATATTCACTCTAGGGTTAGTGTAACTAGATAATCTATTGATGAACTATCATTTCTTCTCATACTCAAATGATGTCAATTTTAATTTTTCAAATTTGTTTGGATTTTTATAAATAACAAATTTTTGACAGTAAAACTAAATGCATGAAAGTAATAAAGCAGTAAATGAAAATTAAAATAAAATAAATAAAGTAAAATAAAAACTTCCATGAAAGTAGTTTTTGCAAAACCTTTATCCGGGATTTGATCATTCCGATCATTTTTACCAAAAATTCAAAGCGAGTCCGATCAAATGCTTTAGTGAAGAGGTCAGCAAAGTTATCATCAGTATGCACTTTCACCAGCTCAATCAACCTTTTATCTGCACAATCACGAATAAAATGATATCTTATTTCAATGTGCTTACTTTTATTGTGCTTGACAAGATTGTTTGTAATGGACATAGTAGCATTGTTATCAATGAACATGGGGTGCCAGTGAAATTCAAACCGTAGTCTCTTAATTGTTGCTGAATCCACAAAACCCGTGAACAACAACTACAAGCTGCAATGTATTCTGCTTCACATCTTGAAAAGGAGACTGTGGTTTGCTTCTTGCATTGCTATGATACTAGTCTGTTTCCAAGAAATTGGCAACCTCCTGTTGTAGACTTCCTATCCAAGCAACATCTTCCAAAATCTAAATCTGTATATGCAACAAAATCAAAGTTAGATCCATTAGGAAACCAAAGTCCTAATCTCGGTTTCCCTTTCCGGTACCGAAAAATTCTTTTTACTGCAATAAGATGAGATTCTTTTGGTTTTGCTTGAAATCTGGAACAAAGACGCACAACAAACATTATGTCTGGCCTTGAAGCTGTTAAGTACATGAGGGAACCGCTCATTGCTCTGTATAATCTGCAATCAACATCCTTTCCTTCCGGATTAGGATTTAACTTGTGATTCACTAGGATCGGTGTGTCATATGGGGTACTGTCTTCCATCTTGAACCGACTCAAGATATCCTTTACATACTTAGACTGATGAATAAAAAATCCATCTTCCAGCTGGTTAACTTGCAACCCTAAGGAAAAGGACAATTCCCCCATAGCTGACATCTGAAATTTTAACTTCATTACCCTCTCAAACTCTTTACATAAGTCTTCACTTGTTGACCCAAAAATAATATCGTCAACATATATCTGAATCATCAGGTAATCTCCCCCTGCTTTCTTTATGAACAAGGTTGAATCAATTTGGCCATGAAGAAAACCATTGTCAAGAAGATGCTGATACAAAGTTTCATACCAAGCTCTGGGCTTGATGAAGTCTATATAAAGCTTTATCCAACCTAAACACTTTTGAAGGATATTCTGGATCTTCAAAACCCGATGGCTGACACACATATACTTCTTCCTTAACCTTGACATAAAGGAAAGCTCTCTTGACATCCAGTTGATAAACTTTAAATCCTTTGAACGAAGCAAAAGCTAGAAACAAACGGATTGCTTCCAACCTTGCTACTGGTGCATAAACTTCATTGTAATATATGCCTTCTTGTTGATTGAAGCCTTGAACGACCAACCTTGCTTTATTCCTCACTATAACACCTCCATCGTCTTTCTTGCATTTGAAAACCCATTTAGTACCAATCGGATACATGCCATGTTGAAGATCAACCAAATGCCACACATTTAACTTATCAAATTGAGCTAGCTCTTCCTACATAGCCTCAATCCAATTATTATCTTGTAATGCCATTTCCACATTCTTCGGCTCGACCTAAGAAACAAAACAAGAATGTGAGCAAACATCAAGTACTCCGGTATCCTTAATCTGAGAATGTAAACAAGTATTGTCAGTTAGAGCACGAGTTTTGACTCCATCTTGCAAATTCTCATTGATATTGGTCATCGGATGATCTTTCAGTTCTTTAATGGAAGTAACCTCAGGAATAGGTAACACATTAAATTAATTAGTTTCAGCTTGAGAAGGAACACTTTGAACAACTGGTATTACCGGATCAAGATTAGAAGAAATCTCCCCCTGAACTTGTGCAAAAGTAGATAAATCATCAACAATATTTAGAGGATCATTTAATGAATCTTGAAATGTTGTTTCATCATCATCACTTTCAGAATCGTGAGTACCCGAACTAGATGCAACATTCGGATCAGGGACTGTTGAAGGGACTAATACTGGAACCACTGATCTAGGTTGAAAACCACAATCCTGGTCACCATGATAAGATTTAAAAAGTACAGCAGTTTTCTCAGCAAATAAATTAGGAGTGAAATTGAACGACTTGAATAAGCTGTCGTAATCGAACGCTCATTCTGGACCAACTGCCTAGGTGGTTTTACCCTGAGGTCGGTGGTTTTACCCTGAGGTTCTACTAGAGTTTCACTCTAGGTGGTTCCATTGATTAAGTTTGAATGAGAGTCGTAAGATCACTAAGACTCTTACATGAGTGAAAATAACATTGATGGATTCAATTGATGATAATTCAGTGTGTCCGTAAATCACTGATAATTCAGTCTAACGATACCAACTAGTCGTTGAGTGGGTTATGAGAGTCTCTACAGATAGTGGAAACTTAAGTCTGTAAATCACTGATTAGGACCATTCATATACACACTAGGTTTACCAGGACTTACATGCACCTCAAATTACTATTACGTGTGCACCCGTAATGATAATTTGCTTTGCATGCTCACCCTAGTTCTCCTTGTCCTGTGTCATAATGTCCTTTAGCATGTATTGATGAGTACAGAGTGTTGTTAGATATGATAAGTCATTTAGAAGCTTAGTCATCAACCATAAGTTGATCAACAAGGGCTCATATCAGGATGAGTTGTCGAGGATGGTTTGATCCGAGTATTCACTCGAGTGAAACACAATACAGGAGTCCAATCCAGCGGATTGTAAATGAGAACATGTAACAAACATGTACATGAAATGCGACTTTGAGAAATGAAACTAATTCATGAATACAAGTTACAGAAAGCAGCAAGGTAGCCGTCCTTTCAACTTAGTCAAGATAGGGTTTGAGTATGCATTGAGCAATGTGTTATGAGATTTGTGGTCAATCTATTCTCAACAGAATATCGAACAAAGCGCGAGCCCACGGCTCGGGAAAGTGATGACATCTACATGCCAGTGGATTCTGCAATAATGCGTGCAACAGTCTGCCTTCACATGGCGTATTGTTGTTAGTAGGTACTGTATGGACTCGCCTCCGACGATCCCAACTCCCAAAGAGATATGCGTTAGTGCTGAGTGCCGTCCATAACATGGACCTAAGAAATCCCACCATACCCAACAGGTGATGGTGATATAAGTGACTCCTCCAAAGGCTCCGTCTCGCTGCCCTTGGGCGTGAGTGGATGATGTTCTGGTGATTCCCCGAGTGTCGTCACTGGGAATGATGATGCATTGCAAATGATGTGTCCTAAGCCAACTGAGGGTGATACGGATGGTATTAACATGCCTGCACTGTAATGTGTGTATAGGTGCTATATGTATCAGGTATAAGTGTCTGTGCCATGTAACTAATGTGTGAGGTTATAGTCTAGTATTCGATCCTAGTTCTCTATAACCAATGTCTCTGATACCAATCTGTCACACCCCCAAATTCCACTAACGGAGTTTTACCGTTTGGAAGGTGACACACCAGGATCTCAGTCATCAGTTACATCAAACGACACTATATGGGACTTGAAATGTCATAACATGAAAGTTCAGAGTTAATGCGGAAGCGTAAACGTTAATATAAAATCAAAAGTAATTACACGCAACAAGCGTCAATCAATGTAAATAAGTAAATTGTTTAAAATGTTTGAAATGAATGATATGATAGTAGGACTCCATGCATGTCCTAAGTGTGCAACCTGTGCCAAAGAGACCTGAGAAACATGTAAGAAAAAGTGTCAACACGACGTTGGTGGGTTCACAGGTTTCAAGTTTGTAATAAAAGAGTGTTTGCCAGATTATGTACATTCAATATGCATATCTATAGGTAGCTAGCCTATGTTCATGTCTTACTAAAGCGCTCACAACCGAAGCTGACTGTTTGTGTATTTGCCTCCTGCCAGGTCTATCAACTCTTGCAAATGTGAGTAGGTTAAGATCCATATTAACGGTTCGATGTATGATGAGGACTTTCTGTGATAGTGTGTCACGCTTAGCCTCAACTGTAATAATATATGAAATACAATAATCTAAAATAGTTGTGTCATGTTTTCTCCCCCAACGGGAAAAACATGTAACATAATGTTTGTCTGCGTACCTGTTTCTCCCCCACGGGGAAAACAAGTAAAGTATGATAGTTTGTGTACATGTTTGTTTCTCCTCAACAGGAAAACAAGTAAAATATGTTTGTGTGTAAGCATGTTTCTCCCCCAATAGTAAAACAAGTAAAAAGGGGCCGTGAAACTCACCTGCGCTACGTAGTAGATACTATCACACAAGTATGAGATTTACTACTTCAAGTGTTAGCCTGCACGGCTTACGTATGCCCTAGAATTATAAACACATAAGTTAGGGACATATGGGATTTGTGACGACGACATGGAAGGTTAGAACTTCTTAAAACATCCTAATTATTTAAGAGTAGACGAACGCGTCTACGGGGATAAGGAATTCTTAATATAATTATTAAGGTAAAAGAGTTTCGTATCAAAGGTTTCTTAATTACGAATATAATAATAATAAAATATATCCGAGCGTTTGTTCCATTAGAATAATGGCTAGGAAAATAATATAATTAATATATTATTTTAGAGAAACAACATGATTATTTAAAATGTGTGACAAAAATAATAAAACTATTATTTTTATTCGGGGATATTAAACGTTATTTATTAGTTTGAAACGTTGCACGAAGTTTATAAAAGAGATGAAATCAATATCTATATATATTATTTTTAATTGGAGTCACGGGTTGAAAATAATATAAATATACTATTTTATACGGAGTCATGGTTCAAAAATAATATAAATATATTATTATAAAAGTGGGTAATGATATTCAAATGAGTTATAAAATCAAACCCGAGCCTACGTGTGTTTTCCGGTGCTAAAACATATTAATATATAAATATAATAATATTGGGATAGGTTTTATATTAAAATAATAGTTAAAAAATGATTTAAAAAGAAAAACGGGTGGAGAGACTCGAACCCGGGTCTCTCCCCCAACAGTACACTGATCTAACCACTCCGCCTGCTAAGGCAATCGCATCAAGACTCGGGTCTGTGGAGTTTTGACACAAACGTCTCTGGTGTTCTTCTCCTTTGATAAGTCGAACCAAAAACCAGTCCCAAAACTCCTGAATTCGATCACGATTTAATCAAAAGACAGAGGGGTTATGCTCATCAGTGTTATACGAATGAGTGTGTAGCTTTAATTGCAAAACCATTTAGTTTAGGCTTGTTAAATCTTGATTTGAAAAACGAAATCCTAGAATTTGAACTCAAAGTCGATTTGCTTAATTCTAATAATGGAAGGGTTTGAATTCATGGGACTATTGATGATTGAGGGTTTTCGATTCTACCTACATGGTTTAATTGGATTTAAACTGAGTTTAGGGTTGAGTTCGACTAAAATGGATTCGCGAAGAACCCTAGATTCCGGATTCATTTAATTCGACGTTATAAGATTTCAAAAGGTTAGGGCTTTCAAAGAGTTAAGGATGGCGAGTCTGGTCATGTAATATAATTGGTATTACGTTGAGTCAAGAGTGGATTTCGATTAAACCCAAATGTACATGAGCCCTAGAATCAAAGCATGATAAATTCGATAGTGTAAGCCCTAATTAGATTAGGGCTTTCATAATAGATATGAAAACGAGTCTATAGGTGAGTTTAGCTACCTGATTCGATGTCGAATTGATGGAGGTCAACTAAAACCCAGTCGCGAGTCCGAAAGCTTGATCTCTGGCATCTCCAACTACGTCTCCGGTGAAATTGAATGGTGCTACAGGTTCGATGGGATGCGATGAGGTGCGCAGAGGAATTGACTTCATGATTTCAATGTCATGCGATCAAATTGATAAGTTTAGGCAATGAGTTCGACTGTTTCAACGGTTACGGTTTGAATGTACAATAATGGAATTAATTCGCGTATAATGATGATGTGTTAATGTTTCAATGATGTCGAAATTGGCATTACCAACCATATCAATTATGAATTCGAACAAATTTTCGGTTAAGGGTGCGAATTTGGATCCAAGAACACATAGGTTTGACTTTTGAAAGTCAACAGGATTAAAACTCTTAATTTTGACTTAGCACAGTCAACAGAATGGGTTTAGTGCAATTACAACTTTGGTCCTTGAAGTTTTGGTGTGTTTGAGTTTGGATATAGACAGGAATAGTGCTTGAGGTTTAAGATGAGTCAACTAGGTTAGAAAATAATGGATTTAACCAGGTTTGGACTAACGGGATTAATTCTAAATAGCCAGATGTCACAATGTTAACCATAATACCAAAAACACAAAGAAACACAAACAAAGTAAGTAATTGAACAAAATATCACACTTAGCGAACTCAACAAGTTCGCTTCTAACAGCAAGAAAGAGAACCTGGCGAACTTAACAAGTTCACTTCAGACAAAAATTATCAAAGATAATAAGTTTGCTTCCTTAAGTTCGACTGTAACTGCCAACAAGTTCGCCTGAAACGCTGAAATCAACCAACACTTGAACCAAAACTTCTGAAAATCTTCATTTCTTGATGATATGATGGAATTTCATCAAATTAAACCGTAGGAATGTGAATAATGTGAAATAGACCACTTTGAATGGATCAAAATCGTCCAAGACACTTCCAATTTGATGAAATCAGCCAATCAAACACTCCAAGAACTCAAAAAAGCCATGATCATCCAATTCTTATAAAAACTCCAACTTTTGCTATCAAATCTCTACACAAAAAAGGTGCTAATCCATCTCAATCAAGAGCATATGGCTCTGATACCACTTGTAGGTCTCGGTGAGGTCAACACAGATCTAATCCAGGCTAGCAACCGACATATACATGGAGTGCGGAATCCAACGTGTACATGATTGTGTATAGATGACAACAATATCAATCAATATAGAGTAACACAGTAGGTAAATAACATTCACTTTAATTGCTCTCAAATGATAAGTGTTTACAAGATTGGAATGAACAAGACTCCTAAAACAAACAAGTAAACACACACACACACACACATATATATATAGGTAACAAGGCTGTTGCAGGCGAACTTACTAAGTTCGCCAAAAACTGTGCTAGGCGAACTTACTAAGTTCGCCTGTGGCAGAGCTTTGTTACACAATATATTTACAACTCTAAAATGCATAGAACAAGACACAAAGACTAAATCAAAGACCTATACTATTACAAAGCTACTTGTCACAAAACATGCCTCTACAGGATTGCCAAAATCGGTAGGTGAATCGAGCATCTCTATCAGAGATTATGTTTAATGGAACACCGTGGCGACTTACAATTTCGTCAATGTAAATTTGAGCTAATTTCTCAACTCGGTAGTCTTCACGGATTGGAAAGAAGTGAGCTGATTTGGTGAGACGGTTAATGACCACCCATATGCTGTCATGACCACTTGAGGTGCGAGGAAGTTTGGTAATGAAATCCGTGGCTAGATTCTCCCATTTCCACATGGGAATCTCCGGTTGTTCAAGCAAACCAGAAGGACGTTGATGCTCGGCTTTGAATTTAGAACATGTTAGACATTTTGCTACATAAAGGGCAATGTCTTTCTTCATACCAGGCCACCAGTATTGTTGGTGAACATCCTTGTACATTTTATCAGCATCGGGATGTATGGAATAACGAGTCTTGTGTGCCTCATTCATAAGAAATGTACGGAGACTATCACGATCGGGAACCCAAATACGATCCAAGTAATAAATTAAACCATTGGGTTTGGTTTCCAATTGAAGTTCAACTCCACATGACATCTCTTCATACATGTTACCCTCGGTGACCGAGATGTGTTGAGCTTCAAGAATACAGATATGGATGTCGTTTGGATTTTGACACATTGAAGCATGACGTGCTCTTTACGACTTAGTGCATCGGCCACAACATTTGTTTTACTAGGATGGTAACGAATCTCGCAGTCGTAGTCATTAAGGAGTTCAACTCAACGTCGTTGCCTCATGTTAATTTCCTTTTGATTGAGAATGTGTTGGAGACTTTTGTGGTTGGTAAACACCACACATTTTGTGCCATAAAGATAACGTCTCCAAATCTTCAACGCGAAGACGACCCCACCCAACTCAAGATCGTGCGTCGTATAACTCTTCTCATGAATCTTAAGTTGTCTTGATGCATAAGCGATCACCTTGCCCCATTGCATAAGAACACAACAAATACCTTGGTTTGATGCGTCACAGTAGACAACAAGATCATCGTTTTCACCATGGAGTGTTAGAATAGGAGCATTGCACAATTTTTTCTTGAGGGTTTGAATGGCTTCTTCTTGCTTTGGTCCCCACTCATAAGGTTTACACTTATGTGTCAAAGCGGTGAGAGGGACAGCAATCTTGGAAAAGTCACAGATGAATCGACGGGAATAACCCGTTAGGCCAAGGAATGAACGAACCACGGTTGGGGTTTTAGGCGTACACCATTTCTTTACGGCTTCAATCCTCGCAGGATCCACATGAATTCCCTTCTCATTGACAATATGGCCCAAGAATTAAACATTTAGCCAGATTTCAAACTTGGAGAATTTGGTGTATAGTTGTTCTTTCCTCAAAAGGTCCAAAATCAACCTAAGATGTTGCTCATGATCCGCTTTAGTTTTGGAGTAGATCAAGATGTTGTCAATGAAGACGATCATGAATTTATCTAGATAGGGTTTGTATACGCGGTTCATGAGGTCCATGAAAACCGCGGGGGCATTGGTCAACCCAAAAGGCATAACCATAAATTCGTAGTGACCGTATCTTGTACGAAAGGCAGTTTTTGGAATATCTCCTTCATGCACAGGAAGTTGATGACAACCAAATTGAAGATCAATCTTTGAGAAGTAAGTTTGAACCTTAGAGTTGGTCAAAAAGATCATCAATCCTTGGCAATGGATAACGGTTTTTGATGGTAAGTTTGTTGAGCTCACGATAGTCAATACACATACGAAATGAGCCATCCTTCTTTTTTACGAACAAGTTCTTGGACGGATGAAACCTTTGTCAGAAACTTCTTGGATTTGACTTGCAAGTTCTTGCATTACGGAAGGTGCAAGTCGGTATGGAGCTTTGGCTACGGGATAAGTTTCGGGTACGAGATCGATGCGAAACTCCACTTGTCGAATGGGTGGAAGACCGGATAGATATTCGGGACACACTTCGGGAAAATCCCGAATGATAGAAATGTCTTGAATACTCTTCTCTTTGTCCTTCTTTTCAACAACATGGGCTAAGAAGGCCACATACTTCTTTTATAAGTACGTTTAGGCCATTGTGCAATACATGAGTTTGAGTCCACTACAAGGCTTTTCACCAAAGATTCTCAACGTGTCGCCCAATGGAAGAGGAATTCGAATGCACTTCTCCAAACAAATGACTTCGGCTTGGTGGTTAGATAACCAATCCATACCTATGATGAAATCGACGCTTCCCAGTTGCATTGGTATGAGGTTGACAGGAAAAGTGTGTTCGTTAAGCTCAAGAGAACAATCGCGGATAATGGAGTCAATAGTGATTGGATTTCCATCTGTTACCTCAACAGTAAATGTTTTTCTCTAACCTAGTTTGTGTTTTTGCAAGTAAAGGCTCAAATTCATGTGATACAAAACTCTTATCGGCACCGGTATCAAATAAAATGGATGCATATTGGTTATTGACGAAAAACATACCATTAACAACTTCGTTGTTGGCTTGGGCTTCATAGGCATTTATGTTAAAAGCACGCCCACGAGCACCAGCTTGGTTTGCATTAGCTAACCTTGGGCATTGGTTTCGGAAGTGGTTTAGATCACCACATTCATAGCAAGCACGCCCATTAGCAATCGCCGGTGCAATTTGATTGGTAACATGATTAGCTCGATTTCCTTGGTTGACTTGATTAACGGAAGGCCTAGATCGGCAATTGTTGGCCACATGACCATACCTTCCACAACTCGCACATAGGCGGCATGGCACGCACGGGAAATGGTGATACTTGTAGGTGTTGCACTTGGGATTGTTGCCCACATATGGTTTCTTGTTCAAGTTTTGGGCAACAAGTGCAACTTGGTTGATCGGTGCAGTAGGGGGATAATAACAAAATTTCTAGCCTTACGCTTCTTGTTGTTGTGAGAAGGTTCGGGCTTGACTTCTTTGGTTGGTTAAGATGGAGTTGCTTTGTCAGTGGCTTTCTTTGCATCCTTTCTTGTTATCGTGCCCGCCTTCACGTGATTGTCGGTTAACGTGGCGACTAGGCGTATATCTGTCACACCCCCAAAATCCACTAACGGAGTTTTACCGTTAGGAGCGTGACATACCAGGATCTCAGTCATTAGTTACGTTGAACGACTCTATATGAGTTTAATAAAAACACTAGTATTGCTCATAGTCACGATGGAACACTAGTAAATGAAAATATTGAGTTAATGCGAAATACGAAAGCGCAAAGATTGAAGGAAAAGCATGCGCCAAAAACAGTTGCGCCCAAAACATGCAATTAGAAAATAAATAAATAAGTAAGTCCTACGTTTGATAAATAATGAAAGTCCAATGCATGCATGCCCTATCTCGTGGTCGTACCTTAACGACCTGAGAAAACATGCTAAAACGTGTCAAAACTAGGTTGGTGAGTTCACAGGTTTCAAATGTAAGTAAAGTTTACTAGATAAAACAATTTACAATTATATCAATAGGTAGCTAACCTCATAACATGTTACTAAAGCGTTTCGACACCGAAGCTGACTGTTTATGTTTGATCTGCCTCCTACCATGTCTATCATGAAGAATGGTAAACTGTTTAGGTCAATGTTACACCCGTTCGACTTCCTGTCGTGTTAGCGCGACTAACGCGGGTAGGGCTTGTCAATGCCCAGTAGTACTACTCAAGATTACCTCGCTATCCCATATATTAAACGGTTCGATAAGTAAGGACTTACATGATATGTTTGCGCTTAGTACAACAAGTGATATAAATGAAATACAAGATCTAAATTTTTGTACCTATGTTTTCTCCCCCAAGTTTAAACCATAAGAAAAGGGGCCGTGAAAACTCACCTTAGAATGCGTGCAGATGAAAGCTAATTAAAACTGCTTGACTACTAACCACCACCTATAAACATCGGTTTATAAGTGTGTGTTTGTGTAAGTTGACATGAACCCTAAGTATCGAAACAATCCCATTGTTTTAAGTGTTTTAGAAAAAACATTTAATAGTTTGACCAAGTTTGACCCAGTTTGACCCGACGACTCGTTGGTGACCGTTTAGTGATTTAATTTTTGGTTTGAATACTAACACACATAGCATACAAGTAATTCAAGTTTCATGCTACACATGTCACAACTAACTTAGCATGGCAAGTTATGTCTACCCAATGCACGTTCAACAAAGTTCCTACTTTTAACAATATATGAACACAAGTTTGGTTTCAATAGATTACATCATCTACAACACGTTTGCATGATCATGACATGTTTATCTACACATATTAATGCATGAAGGATCATCACAACATACACCTTAGGTCTAGACATCAAGTTTCAAATTCTAAAAGTTTCTACTTTAAGTAATTTATGATCTATGCATACGACTTGTACAAAACAACACTTTAACAAACTTTAATACATCCATAATAACATGCTAGCATCATACAATAACCTTATGCATGTAAAAGTAATTCACATTCAACAAACACCTTTCATCAAAGTTTCCTCTTTAGGAAAGTCTACCATTTCTAGATTTGTTAACAAGATTCAACGCATCCATTCAATTGTAAACTACTTAACTAGCATAATTACAATCATAACAATCATCATTCACATCTAGCATGCAATCCTACAACATCACATAATAAAAAAAAAGTCTCTACTTTAGCCAAGTTACAAATCATATGAAACTAGGGTTTTCTAAATATGAATATACTCATCAAATAGTTGCAACAACATCAATCAAATAATCAATTCATCAACATTATTTCAAAAACTCATGTTTGATAGAACTAGGGTTTCAATCACAACTTTTAAATAAAAAAGTAACGGAATTCGATGAAATAACTTACGTGTGAGTGTTAGAAACGCCTAGACTAGCTTGAATCCATTTCCAATCGCAAGATTGAAGATCAAAAGAGGTGTGTTTGGGTGTGTTCTTGGTCTCGGCTCAAAGGGGTCGGGGTTTGGGGTCGTGACGGCTTCAAGGGAGTGGGGTTAGGGTTTTTAATTTTTTTATAAATTTCCTTTTATACACAAATGCATTCATGGGTTTTTTAATTGGGTTATGGGCTTTCTAAAGGTCCATAGGCTATTATCAAACAATTAACACTAATAATAATTAAATCCTTTAACTATTATTTTTATAAAAACTTTAACTTCTATAAAAATAATTAACACAATCTATATTTGATAAACATGCTCGATATCAAGAAAATTCACATAATTCACGTAAAGTCACATAACACGTAAAATCATATAATTTATATTAACTATAAATTATTAGTTGTTTGAAATATTATTCTTGATTAATCACCAACGTTCCGGGTTAGACTCAAGTGTGATCCGGTAATTCTACGAATTGCCATTGTGTGTGAATTAACTGACACATTTAATTAATTCTAATTAAATGCAATGCACCTGTAACTAACTGAGATAACTGAGTTTGCATGAACATTGTTTGAACTAACGATGTTTGTGTTAACGGAGTTAACCTGAATTTGCCGGATGTCACATTATCCCCTTGTTGAAAGAATTTTCGTCCCGAAAATTAAACGAAGTCGGTAATGTCTGAAACAAAAAGTTTAGGTTTGTCACATCATCCCTTGTTGAAATAAATTTCATCTCGAAATTTAGTTAGTACCTTTCGTGTTTGCCGTTGACTGTTTGAAAAGGCGAGGATACTTTTTCATCATTTGATCCTCACGTTCCCACGTGAACTCCGGTCCATGCTTCGAGTTCCAGCGAACTCTGACAATAGGTATCTTACTACGCTTGAGAGTTTTGACCTCCCGGTCCATGATTTCGTCTGGTTCCTCATTGAAACGTAGCTATTCATCAATTTTCAACTCCTCGAGTGGAACTACAAGTGTCTCATCTGATAGGCATTTCATTAGGTTTGAGATATGAAAGACATTGTGTACTCCATTGAGTGTATCTGGTAGGTTCAGTTGATATGCTACTGGACCAATCCTTTTCACTATCTCGAATGGTCCAACGTAACGCGGTTTTAACTTTCCTAGTTTCTCGAAACAAATCACACCTTTCCAAGGTGAAACCTTTAATAACACTTTGTCGCCCACTTGAAATTCTTGCGGTTTTCTGCGCTTGTCTGCATAACTTTTTTGACGGTCACGAGCTGCCGCCATACGGTTTCAGATTTGCACGATTTTCTCTGAGGTTTCGTACACAAGTTCGGGACCCGTAAGTTGTCTATCTCCAACATCAGCCCAATAAATTGGTGATCGACACTTTCGCCCATACAAGGCTTCGAATGGTGCTGCTTTGATGCTAGTATGATAGCTGTTAATGTAGGAGAATTCCACTAAAGGCAAGTGAGTGGCCCAACTGTTTCCGAAATAGATAACACAAGCTCGTAGCATGTCTTCTAGGTTTTGTATGGTACGTTCACTTTGGCTATCTATTTGAGGATGGTAAGCTGTGCTCATATCTAGGCGCGTGCCTAGAGCTTTCTGTAATGATTTCCAGAAATATGAGGTGAATCGGGCTTCTCTATCGGAAATGATGGAGATTGGTACTCCATGTCGGGATACTACTTCTTTAAGATAGAGGCGAGTTAACTTTTCCATTTTGTCGGTCTCTTTGATAGCAAGGAAATGAGCGGATTTGGTTAGGCGATCCACTATCACCCAGATTGTGTCACATCCAGTAGGGGTTCGGGGTAATTTGGTTATGAAATCCATAGAAATCTGCTCCCATTTCCACATCGGGATTTCCGGTTGTTGAAGTAATCTGGATGGCTTTTGGTACTCCACCTTGACCTTTGAACAAGTCAGACACTTGCTCACGTAGGTGGCTATGTCGGCTTTCATGTTCGGCCACCAATACAAAACTTTGAGATCTTGATACATCTTGTCAGATCCCGGATGGATAGAGTATCGGGATTTGTGAGCTTCATCCATGACTAGATCTCTTAGGTTTCCAAATACTAGTATCCATATTCGTTCCGTGAAGTAGCGAATACTATCTGCTTTAACCTCAAGTTGTTTCTCCATACCACGAGTGGATTCCAATGGTAAGTTCTCCTCTTTTAAGGCTTCGAGTTGGGCATTGCGGATTTGTTCGGGTAATCCCGTATGAATAGTGAGTTGTAATGTTCTAACCCGTCGGGGTTTGGTTTCTTTTCTGATTAGGGCATCGGCCACCACATTAGCTTTGCCCGGATGGTAATTGATTGCACAATCATAATCGTTTAATAAATCGATCCAACGATGTTGACGCATGTTCAACTCTTTCTGTTCAAAAATATGCTGAAGACTCTTGTGATCGGTGTAGATGGTGCCCTTGGTACCGTACAAGTAATGTTTCCATATCTTGAGTGCAAACACCACGGCTCCTAACTACAAATCGTGAGTTATGTAATTTATTTCATGGATTTTTAACTGTCAAGAAGCGTATGCGATAACCTTGTCGCGTTGCATCAAAACACAACCGAGACCTAGGATGGAGGCATCGCAATACACCACGAAGTCATCCGTTCCCTCCGGTAGAGATAGGATGGGTGCGCTACATAGTTTCTGCTTCAGTAGCTCGAATGCTGATTCTTAAGTCTCGCTCCAATTATAGGGTTTATCTTTTTGTGTTAAGGCGGTGAGAGGTTGGGCAATCTTTGAGAATCCCTCGATAAAGCGACGGTAGTATCCAGCCTATCCTATAAATTGCTGAACTTCGGTTGGAGTTGTTGGTGCTGCCCAATTCTTGATAGCTTCCACTTTGGCTGGATCGACATGTATTCCTTTCTCATTAATCACATGTCCTAGAAATTGAACCTCGTGAATCCAAAAATCGCATTTGGAAAACTTAGCGTACAGCTGCTCCTGTTTCAGTAGCTCAAGGATCAAATGCAGATGCTCCTCATGCTCTTCCCGACTCTTAGAGTATATGAGGATATCGTCAATGAAGACAATGACGAATTGGTCAAGGTAAGGTTTACACACAATGTTCATGAGGTCCATGAACACCGTGGGTGCATTGGTTAATCCAAATGGCATGACCAAAAATTCGAAATGGCCATATCGGGTTCTGAATGCAGTCTTGGATACATCTTCATCTCGAACTCTCAGCTAATGATAACCAGATCTCAAATCGATTATTGAGTAGAAGCTTGACCCTTGAAGTTGGTTGAATAGATTGTCAATTCAGTGTAGTGGGTAGCGGTTCTTGACTGTTACTTTGTTCAACTCTCGGTAATCAATGCACATGCTGAAAGTCCCATCTTTCTTTTTGACAAATAGGACTGGGGCTCCCTAAGGCGATGAGCTAGGTCGGATAAAACCTTTATCTAACAACTCTTGCAGTTGTGTGGATAGCTCCTGCAACTCGCTTGGTGCCAGTCTATAGGGTGCTCGAGCAATAGGCGCTGCTCCGGGTGTTAGGTCGATCTGGAATTCGACTTGATGATGAGGTGGAAGATCAGGTAGGTCTTTAGGAAATACTTCTAGGAATTCACGAACGATCGGGATATCTTCTAACTTCTTCTCCTCGGTAGACTTGTCAGCGACAAGGGATAATATCGCGGTATGACCCTAACGCAGACACTTCTGAGCCTTCATGAAAGATATGATGCCCACGACTGCACCACTTCTTTCGCCCTGAACGGATAGGATCCCTCCACTAGGAAGGGGTATACGAACGATCTTCTCACTACAGATGATCTCAGCTTGGTTTTTAGACAACCAATCCATGCCCACAATTATGTCAAAACTGCCAAGTGTAACTGGCATGAGATCGATGTCGAGTTTGTGGCCAGATAGTTCTAACTTACATCCCTTGAGAATGTGGGTTGCCTCGATTACTTTACCGTCTGCTATCTCTTTGGTATAATGATGTTCTAGTAAAGTTGGGTTTATTCCTAACCGACTACTAAGTTCTCTAGATATAAAACCTCTATCGGCGCCAGTATCAAAAAGTACAGAAGCAAAATGATCGTTTAAAAGAAACATACCGTTAACAACGTTCCGATCATTCCTAGCTTCCCCCGAGCCAATCACGAAGGCTCGACCTTTAGCACCATTGTTGTTATTGTTGCCGTTACCACCCTGGTTGTTGTTACCATTTCCATTACCGGCCTGATAATTGTTACCACTGCCATTCCCGTTTCCATTTCTCTTAACTGCGGGCATTTTTTCCTAAAATACCCTTCTTTCCCACACTCAAAACAGCCTTTGGGTGCTTCACCAGGTGGTGCCTGTTTGTTCTACAGATCTACCCTACATTCTTTGGCCACATGACCCATCATTCCACACCGGTGGCAACGGTACCGGTCGCATGCTCCATGATGGTGAAAATTACATTTGTTGCACTTCGGGTACTTGCCAACATATGAACCCTAATTCTGTTGAGAAGGGGTAGACTGATTGTTGTTCTTTGACGATTCAAGCTTACGGTGATGCTGTTGTTGTTGCTGAGGAGGTGAGTTTGACTGGAAAGTTTTCAGGAATGAACTGTCAAACTTTCGTTTGTTGTCAGTTGTCTTTGATAGTGCACCTCTAGGGGGTAGAGTGCCCTGAGCGACTGCCTGATCGGTTAGCCTGTGACCCAACCTGATAGTTTGCTGGATTGTAGTAGGATTAGAAGATGTCACCATGCTCTGAATTTGCGGAACCAAACCATCAATGAATTTCTCGATTCTCTTATAGGGAGGTGTTACCATTTGTGGACATAAGTTCGCCAGTTCATGCGAACGAGTAGTGTAGGCTTCAATCTCAGATCCTTCCATCTTTAGGTTCCAGAACTCGCCCACAATTTTCTGCACTTCATCGCAGGGACAATACTCCTCCCGCAGCATAATCTTAAATTCGTCCCATGGCAATACATTTGCCATCTCAAGACTTAGCATTTGCTCTTGGGAGTTCCACCAAGTAAGGGCCGGACCCTCAAGTGTGCCATATGCATACTTCACCTGATTGTTCGACGGGAAATTGCACATTACAAAGGCGGATTCAGATTTATCCATCAAGCGGAGTAAGCCAACAGCCCCTTCGACTCCACTGAATGAGTGAGGTTTCAATCCATGTAAGCCTTGAAAGTACAAACCTGCTGATGGTTGTGTTGACCTGAATTGTAAACAAGAATGCTCTTTAGGATTACCATATTCGAATTTTTGTGTTTAGGAGGAATGATGACTCACTAGAGTCGATAATATTTTGCTTTACCTCTAGCATTAACAGCGGCTTGACTAGCTGCTACCGCTTCAGCCACACGCTCATTTATGAGTGCCGTGAGCTCAGCTGCAGTCATGTTGACATTTCCTCGACCTCCACGTCCTCCGGCGCGTCCACCACGTCCATTTCCACGTCCAGACATTATCTTTTCATTCACAACATACGATAATGAGAAAAATACGTCGCATTTTATCATCATACAAGTACCAGTAAACAAAAGAAAATTTAAACCACAACATCTAACATTTCAATAACAATAATCCTTGGTAAAATAAATTGTAAGGGCTACAAAGTAAATTCAATCAAACATTAAAATCTAGAAACATCAGTTGGACGGGAACAACCCTGCCCATCTAGGTTTAAAAGAAGAGACATAAATAAGTAATGAAGATAAGATATCAAATGCCACTGCTAGCTGATGTAACATAAGATGCTGCATCCTCGTCCTCGGTCGGATCTCTTGCGGGTGCATCATCTGGTGCAACTCCTACTGCTTCAGCAGCTGCAAGTCGAGCCTCCACTTGCTCAATCCTGGTGTGGAGTATATCTAGGTTCCACTCTACAGTGTTCAACCGGTCTTCCATATCCACACATCCATTTGCCAAATTCTCAATGACTTTATCAGTGACTGCTAAATCTGAAGTCAGTTTGTCAATTTTCTGATTCATCAGAATCTGTCGCTCTAATATGCCAGAAATCTCCCCCGCTGCGTCCCTTATGTTTCGGATTTCCCGGTCCATCGTAGCTACAAATGCAGCTAACACCTGCTCAAAGGGGTACTGCAATGGTGGCAAAGCTCGCACAGAAGATTATGAAGAAGAAGCAATGTCAGTAGTTAGTGGAGGTGGAACTTCCTCCTCGCGGATCCAGTTCCTGATCCTATCGGGATACCAATCCCAGTCCTGCATGTTACCTCTGACACACACATGAATAGGCTCATAATAACCTACAATGGTGTTGATCGGGTTGATTCGACGTCTCCTTCGCTCTGGAAAAGGTACGGTAGGAACATCTTGCTCCTGAACGACTGGGGATGCGGGTGAATTAGGCGGTGTCGACATTTCTTGTAACGAGATGAGTGAGTGCCATGTATGAGTGTAAGTGCTGTGTAACTAATGCATGTGCGTGGTTATAGTCTAGTATGCATTTCCTAGTTCTCTATAACCAACGTCTCTGAAACCAATCTGTCACACCCCCAAAATCCACTAACGGAGTTTTACTGTTAGGAGCGTGACATACCAGGATCTCAGTCATTAGTTACATTGAACGACTCTATATGAGTTTAATAAAAACACTAGTATTGCTCATAGTCACGATGCAACACTAGTAAATGATAATACTGAGTTAATGCGAAATGCGGAAGCGTAAAGATTGAAGGAAAAGCATGGGCCAAAAACAATTGCGACCAAAACATGCAATTCGAAAATAAATAAATAAGTAAGTCCTACTTTTGATAAATAATGAAAGTCCAATGCATGCATGCCCTATCTCGTGCTCGTACCTTAACGACCTGAGAAAACATGCTAAAACGTGTCAACACTAGGTTGGTGAGTTCACAGGTTTCAAATGTAAGTAAAGTTTACTAGATAAAACAATTTACAATTATATCAATAGGTAGCTAACCTAATAACATGTTACTAAAGCGTTTCTACACCGAAGCTGACTGTTTATGTTTGATCTGCCTCCTACCATGTCTATCATGAACAATGGTAAACTGTTTAGGTCAATGTTACACCCGTTCGACTTCCTGTCATGTTAGCGCGACTAACGCGGGTGGGGCTTGTCAATGCCCAGTAGTACTACTCAAGATTACCTCGCTATGCCATATATTAAACGGTTCCATAAGTAAGGACTTACATGATATGTTTGCACTTAGTACAACAAGTGATATAAATGAAATGTAAGATCTAAATGTTTGTACCCATGTTTTCTCCCCCAAGTTTAAACCATAAGAAAAGGGGCCGTGAAAACTCACCTTAGAATACGTGCAGATGAAAGCTAATTAAAACTGCTTGACTACTAACCGCCACCTATAAACATCGGTTTATAAGTGTGTGTTTGTGTAAGTTGACATGAACCCTAAGTATCTAAACAATCCCAATGTTTTAAGTGTTTTAGAAAAACATTTAATAGTTTGACCAAGTTTGACACAGTTTAACCCGACGACCCGTTGGTGACCCGTTTAGTGATTTAATTTTTGGTTTGAAAACTAACACACATAGCATACAAGTAATTCAAGTTTCATGCTACACATGTCACAACTAATTTTGCATGGCAAGTTATGTCTACCCAATGCACGTTCAACAAAGTTCCTACTTTTAACAATATATGAACACAAGTTTGGTTTCAATAGATTACATCATCTATAACACGTTTGCATGATCATGACATGTTTATCTACACATATTAATGCATGAAGGATCATCACAACATACACCTTAGGTCTAGACATCAAGTTTCAAATTCTAAAAGTTTCTACTTTAAGTAACTTATGATCTGTGCATACGACTTGTACAAAACAACACTTTAACAAACTTTAATACATCCATAATAACATGCTAGCATCATACAATAACCTTATGCACGTAAAAGTAATTCACATTTAACAAACACCTTTCATCAAAGTTTCCTCTTTAGGAAAGTCTACCATTTCTAGCTTTGTTAACAAGATTCAACGCATCCATTCAATTGTAAACTACTTAACTAGCATAATTACAATCATCATTCACATCTAGCATGCAATCCTACAACATCACATAATAAAAAAAAGTCTCTACTTTAGCCAAGTTACAAATCATATGAAATTAGGGTTTTCTAAATATCAATATACTCATCAAATAGTTGCAACAACATCAATCAAATAATCAATTCATCAACATTATTTCAAAAATTCATGTTTAGATGAACTAGGGTTTCAATCACAACCTTTATAATAAAAAAGTAACGGAATTCGATGAAATAACTTATGTGTGAGTGTTAGAAACGCCTAGAATAGCTCGAATCCACTTTCAATAGCAAGATTGAAGATCAAAAGAGTTGTGTTTGGGTGTGTTCTTCGTCTCGGCTCAAAGGGGTGGGGGTTTGGTGTCGCGACGGCTTCAAGGGAGTGGGGTTAGGGTTTTTGATTTTTTTATAAATTTCCTTTTATACACAAATGCATGCATGGGTTTTTAGTTGGGTTATGGGCTTTCTAAAGGTCCATAGGCTATTATCAAACAATTAACACTAATAATAATTAAATCCTTTAACTATTATTTTTATAAAAACTATAACTTCTATAAAAATAATTAACACAATAAGTATTTGATAAACATGCGCGATATCAAGAAAATTCACATAATTCACGTAAAGTCACATAACACGTAAAATCATATAATTTATATTAATTAAAAATTATTAATTGTTTGAAATATTATTCTTGATTCATCACCAACGTTCCGGGTTAGACTCAAGTGTGATCCGGTAATTCACGAATTGTCGTTGTGTGTGAATTAATTGACACATTTAATTAATCCTAATTAAATGCAATGCACGTGTAAATAACTGAGATAACTGAGTTTGCATGAACAATGTTTGAACTAACGATGTTTGTGTTAATGGAGTTAACCTGAATTTGCCGGATGTCACCATAGCGTCTTCAAGAGTGGCGGTATTTATGTATTTCTCAATGCACCAAGACAGTGGTGTGACCATTTGTGGCACAGGGAGACTCAACTCATAGAAACGAGTTGTATAGGCTAAGTTCTCACCACTATCTTGGGCAAGATCCCAAAACTCAGCCTTTAGTTTTTTTTCATTTCATTACGAGGACAAAAATTCTGGGTCATCAGCCTCTTCAATTCATCCCATGGCAAGACCAATGCCACATCCACACCTCGATCTCGTTTCTCACCATTCCATCAAGTGAGCGCCCGTTTTGAAAGACGCTCGTAGCATATCGGAGGTTGTCGGGACAATTACTATTGAGAAAAAGTGTTCTCAATGCTTTCTAATTTGATGGAGTTGCAGGAATTGAAGTGCTTGAAGGTGCATTGGGGCGGGTTGGCACCACCACCACCACCATTTGCACTACTG
Source organism: Smallanthus sonchifolius (assembly GCA_023525975.1). Classification (NCBI taxonomy): domain Eukaryota; kingdom Viridiplantae; phylum Streptophyta; class Magnoliopsida; order Asterales; family Asteraceae; genus Smallanthus; species Smallanthus sonchifolius. Next base: position 17,273,628 of record CM042028.1, on the reverse strand, counting down.
TTAGGACGTAGATTGAATGACAAAAGCATTGTAATAGTTTAGGTCTTATTGTCTTTATGTTTTTTATGTAATTGTTTAGTTTTGTCTAAGTACAAGTACAAGTTCTGCTAGAGGCGAACTTAATATGTTCTCCTAGTCTATTAGAGGCGAACTCGTTAAGTTCACCTAAACATCTTTGAAGCGAACTTACTAAGTTCGCCTACTGCAGAACTGATGTCTATAGATATAGAGTTTCAAGAGTCTGTTCAGTACGCGTGGATTAAACGATCAAGTATTTTGTAAACTCTGTTTGGTGATATAAAAGAGAAAGTCTATTTACCTGTTGTTTCTATTGTTGATTGATATACAAAACGTTAATACGGTAGGATTCCGCACTCCGTGTTAACGATACGTCCTGTCACAAGATCGATATGAGATGAGTCATGTGGACCTACAAGTGGTATCAGAGCTTTTGCTCATGGTTTGCGTTTGATTCTTGGTGATTAGAGACGTTTTTGTGTACAATTTGACAAGAAATTGATCATTTTTTAAGTTTTTGTATCCATGGAGTTTTCAAGTTCTTGAAGTTGATTTTACTGCTAAATTCGTGGATTTGAAGTTGATTTTGGTGAAATTAATGCGATAGAAGAGTTCTAATTCATGAAATACTAAATTCTACGGTTCAATTTCTTCAAAATCCTTCTAATCTATGAGAAATGATGATTTTTGGTGTTGTTTGTTCGTGTTTGGGTTAAAGTTCTTGCTGAGTTTGATTCAGCTGCTGTAAGCAAACTTGCTAAAAGTTGTTGCAGGCAAACTTAGCAAGCGAACTTATTAAGTTCGCTTCTCTCAGTTTAAGCGAACTTAGTAGGCGAACTTATCAGTAAGCGAACTTATTTGATTTCTTGGGTAAGCGAACTTGTCAAGTTCGCTTGATATCAAATTTGCTTTTTTGGATGAAGCGAACTTATTATCTTCGCCTAATGGAGTTTTGTGTTCAACACTTGGAAAAAATTTTTTCTAAAAATGGCAAATATGGTGCAAGTGACTAATATGTTAAATTACGTCAACGAATTTGGTACATCTCAGAAACTGCCCAAATTGTTAAGTCTTGCAGATTATTCCAACTGGAAAGATCGGTTTGATCAGTTCGTATCTTTTACTGATACAAGTTTATGGATTCCAATCTTGGAAGGTTATACGCATTCGACATATACTTGGATGGGAAAGGATGATGTTCCTAAATCAGTATCTGCGTTAACCACAGAAGAAAAATTATTGTTTGACAGAGAAAAGAAGGCAATGGCTAGTATCTCAATGTCTCTTCCTAAAGAAATTTATCACAGCTTTAAACAATTCAGAACTTCTCAACAATTGTGGGAGGCGTTGCAAAAGAGGTGTGAAGGTAGTTTGGATCATAAGAAAAGCCGAAGAATTACTTAAGAAGCAGTTCTTAGTATTCAAGCACTTTCAAAATGAATCTTTAGATGATCTTGTAACGAGATTCTATCATTTGCTGAGTGAGTTGTCAAGTGCTTCAGTGGTTTATGAGACTGAAGAGATAAATGATAAGTTTTTGGATTCATTACCATCTAAATTTGATGTGTATACGGTTTTGATTAAAGAGAATGTCAAGTATAAAACTATGTCTCTTGAAGAGGTTCTTGGCAAAATTCAATCACATGATTTGAATATGAAGAAGAAGGAAACCAATATGGAGCATATTCAAGATCCTTCAATGTATTTTGCTAAGTCTTCTGACAAAACTGGTACAGGGGTTGCGTTCTTTTCTGGTGATACTCAAGATGTTTCTCATGATCATTATTCTGGGGTTTCAAGTTATTCAGGTTTCTCTGTAAATACAACTTCTTCATCATCTGGAACACATACTATGAATCAAAGAGTTGCTGATGATTATTTAGCTATGTTTTCTTCCTTCATGGATTCTTATGAAAATTTTATTGGAGGAAAGATTCATGATCCAGAGGTTATTGAAGATAATTTCAGACAGATTGATCCTGTTGATCTAGAAGAGATTAATATTCAATGGAACATGGCTATGCTGATGCGACAAGCAAAGGATTTTTTGAAGAAGACTGGAAGAAAGTATATTGGGTCTAACAGTCGTTCACGCATTGGATTTGATAAAACCAAAGTTCGTTGCTATAATTGTCAAGAGTATGGTCATTTTGCCAAAGAATGTGTGAAACCGAAAGTTGAATTTGATTCTCAAAATAAGCCTAATAACTTTCAGAACAATCGTAATCAGTCACATGGCTCCTCTGGATCTGGAAATTCTAATCATGCATCTGCATCATCTGCTTTGGTTGCTCAGAATGATGAAAATTATGACTGGGGTATTCATCTTGAAGATTTGGTTGGTTCGGTAAGTCAAGCGTTTATAGCTGAGATTCATTCTACAAAATCTGAAGAGTCAACTGATGATGATAGCTCAAGTGATGGTGAGAGTTTGCCAAGTGCTGATGAAGAAAGTAATCAAGTACAAAATGGTGAGACTGATATTGCATCTGGTGTATCTGAAGATGATATTGTTTTAACTCAAAATTCTTCTGATGGTGCTGATTCTGAAAATATCCCAATTGCAAAAGTCTTTATGGCAGATATGTCAGATCCTTCAAAGGTAAAAGATTTGGTCTGTCACATTTATTGCTCAAATTGCATAAGTATAAAAGATAAAATGCAAAAAGTAATGGATGATAACACAAATTTAATTGGTGATATGAAATCGATGCATTCAGTTAATCAAAAATTGAAAGATAATGACAAATTGTCTATAGATAGAATTAAATCTTTGAAAAGAGATTTGAACTCTTTGGGATTGAAATATAAGGAACTAGCATATCATCTGGATATGGCTTATGCTGAGATCGAGAAGCGAAATGAAATTGTCGCTCAGAAGAACAAAGAAATTTCTGATAAAGAATCTGAGGTGATCAAATTACATAGAAAGCTGGAAAACTTTGAAAATTCATCTGTGGTATTGGATTACTTTAATGTTAATGCTGATCCTACTAAGAGGGTTGCTGGAATTGAATTTGTTCCTCCACCATTCAATGGAAATTATGTGGTTGAACTAGAAATTATCCATGAAGAGGAAATTGATCCAAAGACAGTGTTGAAGGTGAATCCAGTAACTGGTGAAGATATGATCTATGATTCTGATTCTGAGGATTGATTTTTGATGATAATAAGGTTGAAGGCATTCCAAAGGAAGTGCAAATTGATGAACCAAAGGTAGTGAAGAATGTTACCTGTGATAGATGTATTTTAACAGAACCGGATGAGGTGAAAGTTATTCAACCTAATCTTTCAAAAATGCTACAATCAAGTGGTTTTGTTGCTGCTAGTTATCAGAAGAAAAATTCATCGACGGTGACTAAACAAGTTTTTGTTCCAAAGAAGCCACTCAACTGTTAAGAAAATTCTTCTGAAGCTTGTTCATCAGACTGGTCATCAAATTCAAGAAAAACACCTTATATCAGAAATCATCAAGATAGAAGAGTTTGTTTTCATTGTAATGAGGCTGGTCATATTCTGATTCACTGTCCTTATAAGAATCAATGCAAATTAAAGTGTGACCCCTCACAAGTGGTGACGATTCTGAAACAAAATGGGGAATAGCCTACATCTAGTGTTGAAAAGAATATGCCTTGTCAATCATTTGCTAAATCTTCGGGATTTAAGCAACATGATAAGCGTATTTTTAAACCCGTTGTTTTTCAAAAGAAGTTTGAGATTCCACATGTTGGTATTCCAAAAGAGTCTCAACCTGAGGTCAAACTTTCTAGACCCCAATGAAGAAGACGTAACAGAAAACTAAAGAAATTTTTGGAAATACCTGAATCTGATAATCATAAATCTAATAATGTTTTTCCAATAAATCAACCTATTTCTTCTTTGAGAAGGTCTAATCATAAATCTTATGTTCCAAAGGTTGATGACAATGTTGATTGTGAATTGCTTGAAGTTGTTTATTTTGATCCATCTGGACGACCCAAGACCACAATGGCTTGGGTTCCAATTTCAAACTGATTTTCTCTGTTTATGTAGGGACAACCAAGGAGGACTATCAACAATACGTGGTATGTGGATAGTGGTTGTTCTCGACATATGACAGGGAATATTCGTTTGTTGGAAGATGTGATTAATATTGATGGTGGTTATGTCGCTTTTGCTGGAAATAAAGGCGGGTACATAACTAGTCAGGGTACTTTAAAGAACAAAAAAGTCAAATTTGAGAAAGTGAACTATGTGGAGCAACTTGAACATAATCTTTTAAGAAGTGTGTGACAATAAATTTTCATTTCATTTCAATGATTCTGAGTGTTATATCTTGAAACCAGGCTTTGTGATTCCTGACGAATGGATTCTAATGAAGGCTCCAAGGAGAAATGACACATATGTCCTAGACATGAGTGTTTCTATAACTACGGATTCAATTCCTACTTGTCTACTCTCCAAGGCGTCTGAGTCGGATTCTATTTTGTGGCACAGGAAACTTGCTCACATCAATTATCGAAAAATGAATTATCTTGTGAAGAATGATCTGGTTTTTGGTGTTTCGAAAATGAAATTTTCAGTTCCTGATGACTGTATTCCTTGCAAGAAGGGGAAACAACACAAGAAGTCCCTCAAATCTAAGACAAAGAATTCTATTGTAACTCCTTTGGAGCTACTGCATATGGATTTATTTGGACAGATTTGTATCAGGAGCATTGATGGTAAATCTTACTGTCTGGCGGTAACAGATGATTTCTCTAGATTTTCATGGGTTAAATTTCTTGCTTCTAAAGCCGAAACCACAGAGTTGGTACAATTCTTAATCCTGGGTTTAGAAAATTTGTTTAAACAGAAAGTCAGAAGAATTAGGAGTGACAATGGTAGTGAATTTAAAAATAGCAAGATGTGTTTATTCTTTCTTCAAAAGGGAATTCATCATGAATTCAGTGCGCCATATGTACCTCAACAAAATGGCGTTGCTGAACGAAAGAACAGGACTTTAGTTGAAACTGCACGTACGATGCTTGCTGATTCTAAGCTTCCAGTAACTTTTTGGGCTAAGGCTATGAATATTGTGTGTCATGTTTTGAACCGAGTCTTGACCGTTAAGCAACACAACAAGACATGCTATGAGTTTCCTAATAATCGTAAGCCGAATCTAGAATATTTACTAACTTTTGGAAATCCATGCACCCTTTTGAAAGTTCGCGATGTCCCAACCAAGTTCAGTGCTAAGGCAATTGAAGGGATCTTTCTGGGGTATGTTGCTAATTATACTACCAAGAGGGTTTGTAACAAAGAGACTCGCCAGGTTGAAGAATGGTTTCATATTGATTGTTCTAATCGGTCTTTACCTCGAATGAAGATTGGACCTGACTGGGCTTTTGATTATGAGAATTTATTCAAGTCTTTTCATTTACCTTCTGATATTTCTACTTCGAAAGCTACTGTTTTATATGAGTCATATCAAGATGCATAGAATAGTGGTTTTCTACCGACTGCGGTTCCACATTCATCTGTTCCTTCTACATCTGCTCCAGATCCTAATGCTGCTTCTTGTTCGGGAACACAAGTGTCTGATAGTGAAGATGAAAATGTTATTTTCCAAGATTCTTCTGCTGATACGTTGATAGTTGATGAACCTTCTAATTTTTCACAGGATCAGGGGGAGATTCCTACAAATCTGGACTTGGGGATACCAGTTAATCAAGATCTGTGTTATCAATCTGATACAACTCAAGTTGATGTGTTGCCAGTTCCCGGGGTTGCATCAATCAAGGAACTCAAAGCTCATCCGATTTCAAATATCATTGGGAATTTGCGTGATGGAATGCAAACGCGTTCTACTCTTGACAACACTTGCTTGTATACAGATTTTAAAGCTACTGGTGTTTTTGATGTATGCTCACATTCCTGTTTTATTTCTCAGGTCGAACCAAAGAATGTCGAAATGGCGTTAAGTGATAACATTTGGATAGAGGCCATGCAGGAAGAACTTGCTCAGTTTGACAAACTTAAAGTTTGGAATCTTGTAGATCTTCCAAAGGGTGTGTATCCAATTGGTACGAAGTGGGTGTTTAAATGTAAGAAAGAAGATCGAGGTGTTGTGGTGAGAAATAAGGCAAGATTAGTAGTACAAGGTTTCAATCAACAAGAGGGAATTGATTACACCGAGGTTTATGCGCCTGTTTCTAGGATTGAAGCTATAAGGTTGTTTCTTGCTTTTGCTTCATACAAAGGGTTTAAAATTTTCAATTAGATGTCAAAAGTGCTTTCTTATATGGTAAAGTCAAAGAGGAAGTTTATGTGTGTCAGCCGCCGGGGTTTGAAGATCCAATTAATCCGTCTAATGTTTTCAAGCTTGATAAAGCTCTCTATGGTCTTCATCAAGCTCCTCGAGCGTGGTATGAAACGTTGTCTACACATCTTCTAGAGAATGATTTTGTTCATGGACATATTGACTCGACTTTATTCATTAAGAAAGTAGGGGGAGAATATCTACCGGTACAGATATTTGTAAATGATATTATTTTTGGCTCTACAAATGAAAGGTTATGCAAAGAGTTTGAGAGTATTATGAAATCAAAGTTTGAGATGTCAGCAATGGGAAAGTTATCATTTTTCCTAGGTCTTCAAGTTAATCAGAAGGAAGATGGTTTCTTTATTCATCAGTCCAAGTATGTAAAGGACATCTTGAGTCGGTACAAGATGGAGGACTGTACCCCATATGATACTCCGATTCTGGTCAACCATAAATTGAATTCTGACCCGGATGGAAAAGAAGTTGATTGCCGACTCTACTTTGCAATGATTGGATCTCTCATGTACTTAACCGCTTCAAGGCTAAATATAATGTTCGCTATGTGTATTTGTTCCAGGTTCCAAGCAAAACCAAAAGAGTTTCATTTGATTTTAGTAAAAAGAATCTTTCGTTATCTGAAAGGAAAACACAGATTGAAACTATGGTTTCCTCATGGTTCTAACTTTGAATTCAATGCTTACACTGATTTTGATTTTGGTGGTTGTTGTTTTGACAGGAAATCTACTACAGGTGGTTGCCAGTTCTTGGGTAATCGTCTAGTTTCCTGGCAATGCAAAAAGCAAACTACGGTCTCCATTTCAACATGCGAAGCAGAATACATTGCTACTGCAAGTTGTTGTTTACAGATCTTGTGGATCTAACAACAATTAAGAGACTACGGTTTGAATTTTACAGGAACCCCCATGTTAATTGATAATAATGCTACAATGTCTATTACAAATAATCCTGTTAAGCACAGTAAAACAAAGCACATTGAAATTAGATATCATTTTATTCTTGATTGTGCAGATAAGAAGTTGATTGAGCTGGTAAAGGTACATACAGATGATAATTTTGCTGATCTTTTTACCAAAGCATTTAATCGTACCAGGTTTGAATTTCTGATCAAAATGATCGGTATGATCAATCCCGAATAAAAGTTTTTCAAAGCAATTTTCATTGGAGATTTTGTTTTAAATTTCTTTTATTGCTTTATTACATTTCTGCATTTTAAATTTCAGTCAAAAATTGTTATTTATAAAAATTCAAAACAAAATGAAAAATATAAAATTGACATCATTTGAAGTTATAGAAGAAATGATAGTACATCAGTGAATAGTTCATTACACATGACCTTAGTAGACCTTTGATATATGATAGTTTAAAGTAATTTGATTTGATCTACATTTCAAAGTCTGCATAAATGAGAAATGATAGTGTTTTGAATGCTCTAATCTTGATAATATGTTTTAATTTGAATATAAGTTTGAAACTTGAATTGTCAATAGACTAGAAGCGTTTTTAAACCAATAGTAGTGTGAAAATTAAATATGATATGATTACATATGTGATTTGAATTCATTATATGCCTGAGTGTGTGTGTAAAAGATCATTATCAAATATAGAATATATGGTTTTAAGAATTTCATGAGACCAATATCGAATTATGTCTTTAGCACAATCTCTTTCAGTTCACTTCACTGCCCATGCCCCGAAAAACATGCAATGTGTTGTTGAACTAAGATATGTTTCTGACAACATCTGTTAGAACATATATTCACCCTTGAATCAGTTAGATACATTATCTATTCTGATTTCATTGAAATTTATCTAGATAATAGTTGGAACCTCCTACATGAATCTATTGATTCTCATTATAAAGCCAATTCATTAGAATCATTCGATTCTGAATCATTCTGATTCATATATCCTTTGGGGTCTGCTATTCTATACTTGTGCTAATAGAGATAATTTCATCTTGGAGATTGATCTAATCTTTCAATAAACTGTGTATGTCTTGAAGATAATGCATATTTAATTTCGGTTGGCATATATGTGGGGTACACGATGTTTTTCATTTAAAAAGTACTAACTCACATGAATTTGGAAGAAAAATGCCTATAGTTTCAAATTATATAATATTGACAATTTAAAAATTCATGCTTTGTATTACAAATTCGGAATGAAAAATTGAGCAGTTCATAACCTGATCTTGTTTACTTTGAAATTTATCGCATTCAAATTAATGGCAAAAGTTACATTAGTATGAGTTTGATTGTTTCATATCATAGGTTACCCTTAGTTGATAATAAATTGTGTGATGAATTGCTCATATACTGATATGATCTTCTTGCTCATGATGTTCATCCAAAAATATGTACTTTAGTTTGTTCATATAAAATCCAAAAATATGTGTTTCAGTTTGCTCAAATAAAAACCAAAAATATGTGATTCCGTTTGTACAGATAAAATCCAAAAATATTTTGTTTCTATCTTCCATGAGAATTTTATTTTTTAATTAAAATGATTCGGGATTGGATCTAATACATGTTACAGATGGAAGTTCACAAGAATGTGTCGTGTTGAAAGTGAAGATTTTTTGTTCAAAAGAAAAGGTTTGGAGCGAACTTAATATGTTCACCTGGTTCTGAGTAAGCGAACTTAATATGTTCACCTGAGACTTGTTAAGCGAACTTAACAAGTTTGCCTAATGGAGCGAACTTAATTGTGAATTAATATGTTGTTCAGTCGAACTTATTCATTTATCTTATTCACTGTTAGAGCGTACTTATAAGAGCGAACATACGGACTATTTTAGCAAACTTGTGTTTTCAGATCTAGGGTTTCTGATTTGAACTTTGTGTGTTTGTTTCTGGATCGGTTTTTTATTGCGAGTAATTCTAGGGTAATCTCCACGAATTTTATCCGGTAAATCTTCTGGAATTTGAAATTTTTACTCTAAGTTCTTCGGTTTAAAAGTTTTCATGTTTTTCTGAGATTTGAACAAAGTTTAAGGATTAAAACTTGAAATTGATGATTTAACTTGTGTCGTGAATGTTAATTGATGATAGTGTTAAGTTTGAATTGAGAATTTATACATGATTTAGACATGTTTGTGATTCTGTGTGGAAGTTATATCGACAGATTGGTTCAGGCGAACTTGTTCAAGCGAACTTGTTTAGGCGAACTTATTATGTTCGCCTCTTGCAACACTAAGCGAACTTAGTAAGTTCGCCTAAGGGCTCAGGAGTGTCTTGGACTTGTGTTGAAATTTTTTTTTTTGTGTTAACTTTTTTTTTCTTCGTTTTGTTTACTAATGTGTTTTTGTCCTCTACATTTACAGATGGCTCGTCCTGTTGAGTACAAACATAATGAAGTGGCGTTATTGGATCCGAATATATCTGAAGCTGTTAATTTTCAAGGAATTATCAATTTTCTAAAGCGTTCAAGATTGCATGTGGCTTTATCTGCTAATCCGTATATCATTTTACTGTATATTCCACAATTCTGGGATACCGTCCATCAAGATACGGATGTTGAACCTCACGTACTTCGTGCTATAGTTAATAATACGGAGGTTGCTATTTCAGTGGAAACTATTCGTGCTGCATTGGCATTAGGAGGTGCTGTTGATGATCCTATGTCATATCCTAGAACACTGATAATGGGGTGTTTTCAGCGGATGGGTTACAGAGGAAGACCAAATGATACACAAGCAAGAAAAGGAGGTTTAGTTGGTGAATGGAGATATTTTATGCATGTCATCATACAATGTCCGTCTCTAAGAAAGACTGGTACTGATGGGCTGAAGAGTGCATTACAAGCTGCTATGGTTGCTTTGACACTCAACAAACGGTTTAACTTTTCTTTATATATCTACCGTGAGTTATTCATGCAAATCAATCCTTTAGAAGGTCAAGGGTTCCTTATGTATCCTAGGTTCGTGCAAATGATTTTGAATCATTTAATTCCGGATTTACCTCAACATCCAATCCGTTTGACTTTGACTCCTATGTCAAAAAGGAATTTTACGGATTGTACTAAGGTGAAACAACAAAATGCTTTTCTAATTCCTGTTCCAACTCCTCTGTTTGGTCACATAATCAATCCTGATTTTGTTGAGCCACCTAATGATCATTGGTTTCATCCTGAGGAGTTAGTACAAGGCCAAGTCCAGAATCAAGTTCCAATTCAAAAACCAGTTCAAGTACAACAAGTTCCAATTCAACAACAAGTTCCTAAACAACAACAACAAGTTCCTGCTCAACAACAACAACAACAAGTTCCTATTCCACAAGAACAGGTTCACATTCCTTTTAATGAACCAGTTCAAGATGAGATTGCTCAAGATAACGATCAAGATTTGGTATGAATATGGATGATTTTGATCATGAAGCTGTGAACTCACCTATTCATGAAGCTGAAGGAAATGTTGTAGATACGAGTTTCGGTAATACTATCTTATTTGATTCTGAAGCTACAGATACTGATTCATCTAGAGATTTTAGCTAAGATCATTATGCAAGGTTGGCTACGTTACCATTGGCTAATGTGGGGAAACGTATTAAATCTAAAGCCAGAAAACCGAGGAGTAAGTCTGTTCGGAATCCTCATTCTGGATCAGTACTTGGCAAGAGAACTTTAATAGATGAAAGTTCTGACTCGGATAGTGATGCTATTTTCCAGTTCCTAAAGCTCAGAAGCTTATGTCTGCTTCTATTGCTGCTGCTCATTCATCTAAAGGTGTTGAGGATGCTAATTTTGTTGCTTCCTTACTGATTACACCTCCTGCTTCTAAACATACATCTCCAGTGCTTTCTCCACATGTTCCACACACATCTGAAGTTGGTCCTTCAAAGCCGTCTGATTCTGAATGAATTACATTCCTTGAATCACAGGTGCTAGCTTTACAGACTCAAGTAGATACTCTTGTGTCTACTGATTCTCAGAGACAGTTGGTCCTTCAAGCTCAAGCTACACAGATTGCTGACATGCAGTTATTGGTGTCTAAACTCGTTGAACGTCTTGACGCTCAGGGGGAGTTAAGGCTACATGATACGTGTCATGTAGAATCAATTCAACGAAAAGATAATGATGACAATGATCCTAATGGTAATGTTGAGGGTGATCGTCAATACGCTGACATGAATCCAATATCCAGAGCTCAGGGGGAGTCGACATCACATACTATTGAAGGAACCAAGCATGATTCTGGAGTGAATGAAGAAATATTGTTATTGGAATTCTTTCAAGATTCTAAAGAAGAAGAAGAAGCTGAGAAATTAGTATCTCTGGATGATATAGACGAGTTATTTGATGATGATGAAGAAGATGTGTTGGATAATGAAGTTGAAAAAGGAGAGATTGTAGAGATTGAAATAGAAAACAGTAAATCTAAGGTTACATATGAAGGAAGTAATGGTCTGAATGTTCCGTATAACTTCAACCAAGATGATGTTATTCCTGAGTTTTCTTATGATGGAGTAACAGATTCTATGGACTCTTTTGAAGACATCACTACACCTGATGATACTGCTCAATCCAAGATAGATTCTGATGTTGATACTACTCATACTGTGTCTCCTAAGCTGAATGAAGAACCTGTGATGTATAGAAATACAGGTATGACTACAGAACAGTGGAGAGAAGTAGTTAACAATTGGATGAAAGTTCTACTAAAGTCACCTATACAACCTGCTCAGAAAGAAAGATATGTGAATAAAGAGAGGTGTATTGGAAAGATCATAAGTTGGTTTTATGATGATGAGACTAAGTTGTTTGCTCTAAAGAGATCTGATGGTGTTCAATACTTAAAGCCTAGGATCAAGTATTTCAATACCTTGCCAAAGTGTGAAATGAATGGTCTAGCTACGAAACCATTGATTAATAGATCTAAGTGTGGATTAGCCGATGTGATTGCCAATTTGATAAAGAGAGAACGTGGATCTGTTAGGATATGTCAGAGATATGGAGTGCATGCAGGAAGCAGATTACTAGACAACTGGAAGAGCTCGTCATAAAGACTGAAGACAGAAGATCAAGCTATTGTCAGGGGGGGGGGTCTGTTAGGATATAGATTGAATGACAAAAGCTTTGTAATAGTTTAGGTCTTATTGTCTTTATGTTTTTTATGTAATTGTTTAGTTTTGTCTAAGTACAAGTACAAGTTCTGCTAGAGGCGAACTTGATATGTTCGCCTAGTCTATTAGAGGCGAACTTGTTAAGTTCGCCTAAGCATCTTTAAAGGGAACTTACTAAGTTCGCCTACTACAGAACTGATGTCTATAAATATAGAGTTACAGAGTCTGTTCGGTACGCGTGGATTAAACGATCAAGTATTTTGTAAACTTTGTTTGGTGATATAAAAGAGAAAGTTTATTTACCTGTTGTTTCTATTGTCGATTGATATACAAAACGTTAATACGGTAGGATTCCGCACTCCGTGTTAACGATACGTCCTGTCACGAGATCGATCTGAGATGAGTCATGTGGACCTGCAACTACCACTGGCACCACCATTGTTGTTGTTGTTTGCTTGAGTGAGTTGATTCATAAGTTAGGTAAGGAGGGTAGCAAGATCATTGTTGTTGTTGGTCTCATTGGCATGACGAGGAGGCACGCTATAGAAGACACAATACAAGGGAAAGGATAAGAATCATGAGGATTTCTTGGATATTGACAATAATAAAATAAGCATATGTCACATTATATAAGATGTAAAGATAATCATATTTGGATTGCACTCATTTGGTAATATAACCATTTGAATGCTATGACATATTAAGGTTACTTAAACTCGTATAACTTTCTAGAAGACATGCTTTAGCCTATAAGTAAACCCTCATCCCAGAAATTCCCATGAAAGCATGCGGATCCTTCGGTTGATTTGGATTTATATAAAATGCTTTCCTGGACAGAAAACCCAGAATACAGGTGTCACCCTTCCAGATTGCACATGTTCTCTTATAGTTAACAGAGTTTAAAACCTTGACGGGGTTTAAGAATTTTAATAGACTTGTGTCTATGAGTATGACGTTCCACATGCGAAGATGATGATGACATAGAAGGAGGTAGGAAGAATGAGGGGATTAGAATAGGGGTATTAGTATTATTATTTAGTTTGTCATTTAGGGTAAGAGCTAGTGAGTCATGTAGTCTAACAAATAGGGCATTCAGTAAATTAACACATAAAGTAGCAGGAAAATAACACATAGCATGTAGCATATAGCGTGTAGCATGGCATAAGATGGGTGTCCTAAGGTAATAGTCTAGGTCATGGGTTTCTAATAACCTAATTCCCTATAACCATGGCTCTAATACGAATCTGTCAAACCCCAAACAACGACGAAATATGTTGGAGCGGGATATGGAGACTGTTCATAAGCACATGATCAACTAAAGTTTCATAGATTTAATAAATACAAATTTCCATAACACATGTTCATGTAAAAACATAAACAAACACCCAAAAGAAAACAAGGTACACCAACATTGTTTAATTTATTACTAACTAAGTCCTCAATCGTACGTGTAACACCTTGTAAATGATCTCAAATGTTAGCACCTGAAACATAATGAAAACAAGGTCAACTAAAAATAGTTGGTGAGCATACATAGCTTTTGACACCACAAATAGTTTCCAAAGGTTTATGAACAATTCATATGAAACATGGCATAATAAGGCAATTATGGAGAACCATTATAGCAAAACCGAGTGTACAATCAAGCCTTGTGACTGAAGGGCATAACACTCATGTTATCCTAATGTAATGTCGGCAACAATCACCCTACCATGGTGGATTTTTCAGATACAATAGAATCTATCATTGTTACTGTCGGCTTGTATAGAGTTAATGATTGCACTTGTATGTATGTAATGTAATTGTAGTTTAAACTTATAGTGTTCAAGCATTAGGCACAAATTTGCACACATATTCATAATGTAGAATTGTATAATTGCAAATAGTATTATTGAAATCATATTCCACCGTAAAAAAATGTAAAAAAATGAAAAAAGGGGCTATGTAAACTCACATTGTAATATGTAGCTTGGAAATCACACGTACAAGTTGTTGTCCAAGTGTTTAGCTAGCCACAAGGTTAACCTATGATTTAATAGTATAAGTGTATCAATGATGGATTCAATTAATTAAAAGGAATCCTTGGGTAAAGGGATGGATGTGGGGGGTCCTTGATTTTGTAGTAAAATGTTTGTTTGAGTTCCAAAAGGTACTTATGAAAATCCTTGTAGAAACTATAAGTGTATGAATTGTCACACCCCCAAATTCCACTAACGGGGTTTTACCGTCAGGGATGTGACAAACCAGGATCTCAGAAATTAGTTACATCAAGCAACACTATATGGTACTTAAAAGAAAAATCATAATAGTTCAGAGTTAATGCAGAAGCGTTTAAACAAAGAAATAAATGCGCAAAACAAACGCGCCCAAGTCAAGTATAAATAGAAAGCATAATAAATGTTTGATTATTTGATAAATGTTGGAAATGATAAAGGGACACCATGCATGCCCTAGTATGCACCTGTTTAACGACCTGAGAAAACATGTAAGAAAACGGGTCAACACTAGGTTGGTGAGTTCACAGGTTTCAATGTTGTAATAAAATTGTTTACCAGATTATGTACATTCAATATGTATATCTATAGGTAGCTAACCTATGTTCATGTCATACTAAAGCGCTCGCAACCAAAGCTGACAGTTTGTGTTTGAATGCCTCCCACCATGTCTATCAACCATGGTGAATGTGTTTAGGCCAATATTTCACCCGCTCGACCTCCAGTCGAGTTAGCGTAACTAACGCGGGTGGGGCTTGTCAGGACCCAGTAGTACTACTAAAAATTACTTAGCTAAGTCCATATTAACGGTTCGATTTGTGTGATGACTTTCATGATAGTGTGTTACGCTTAGTCTCAACAGTGATAACATATGAATTGCAATAATCAAAAGAGTTTGTGTCATGTTTTCTCCCCCATATTAAAACAGTAAAAGGGGCCGTGAAACTCACCCGAGTTGTGTATGAGTATATAGCACCACACAAGGATGCAATTGGGACCACAAGTGTTTGCCTGTGAACGGCTTACGTATGTCCTAGAATTATAAGCATAATAGTTAGGGACATATGGGATTTGTGACGACGACACGGAAGATTTGAACGTCCTAAGACGCATTAATGATTAACGAGTAGACGAAATTGTCCACGGGAATGGGGGATTTTCTTAATATAATAATTAAGATAGATGCGTTTTGAAATGAGAGTTTTCTAATTATGAATTATATTATTTAAATAAATATTTGCGTGTTTGTACCATTAAATAGGGGTTTAGGAAAATAATATAATTTATTATTTTATTCTTAAGTTTGGAGAAATAACACGATAACTATTTACGTGACAAAATAATAAATATATTATTTTATTTGAACATACAAGCGTGGGTAATAATCTAAATAATTATATTATTTTGACGTGGAATAAGCACTTAGAAATGAGCACCAAATAATACGTTAGGAATATAATATAAATAATTATATTATTCATAGAGTAAATAATTAATTAAATGGTAAAAATAATAATTATATTATTTTTAAATAAAAAATATGTTAATGTTGTAGTGGGAAATAAATTCTCGAACATACGGGTGACCTCGAGTATCAAAACATTTTAATTTAACATTAACATATTAATGGGAATAATTTTATATAAGGAAAAATAGTGGAAAAAAGCCCCCAAAAAGAAATGCAGGAGACCGGACTCGAACCCGGGTCTCCTTCACACGAGTCCAGTGCCTTAACCATCTCTGTCCGCTAGGGTATCGCACTAGGATTCGGACATAAATGGTTTTAACATGAACACTCCAATGTTCTTCCCTCTTTGCAAGGCCGAAGCCAAATCCCAACCCATTACCAACGAATTCGACCACGATTTGAACCAAATGTAGGGGTTTTGCTAATCGAACGTTTGCGAATAAGCTTGTGAGTTTAATTTGAAAAACACTTGGTTCTTAGCATGGATTCGTGATGCGTGTAAAGTATATATATAAATTTAAGTGAATTCGCACAACAGTTTTAAAAAGGAATTACCAATCCTAAAACACACAAACGGCAAGTGTACCGGTCGGTATGTAATAAGCCTAGGTAAGACCGGATATCAATTCGTGGACACCTATGGCGTCTCTCAATACTAAACCTCTATCGAGTCCTAACCTAGAAATATAAATGAATGATTCAAACTACGGAGAACGAAACACAAGACGACTCTAAACTCTAGCAAACAACTAAGAACACGGAGGCTAGACGTAAGGATAAGATCAGATAGAAAGCAACTACCTAGGTAAGAATCCTACTAACATGCAATGACATAGGGAACTTATATGTATGACCGTCTCTAAAGGTACGGATCTAGGGTCGACCAGGCGTGTCACCGACTTCCTAAGAAGACACTAAACTCGTGTAAAGAACAGGACTGGCGATGTCAAAATGCCTAATAGAGGATCACCTCTCGGTTTCACCTTCACAATGCTGTTAAAGGTTGTGGTCACATCCCAAGAGCAAAGGACAATCTCTAACTAGACCCTAAGCAAACCCTAAGAACACTAATCCACGAATGAAAGGTAAATCTCGCTCTCGCGTAGGCTCAACCTAACACACAACGGGTAGGAGTTTCTAGGCTAATTTATCACCTCTCGGTCTCATGACTAGGTAGGACACTAAAATAATAATCAAACCAAAGCTAAGACACTAACCGCTATCTCTAGTCAGTTATCTAATCGGACAAAACAAAAAGTAATCGTCCTAGCATGCAAGAATAAATCTAGAAGACACAAAATCAACCAAACATCATTCAAACATGGTCATGGAAATAGCAATCACATCAAATCAATATTCATATCCATTCACAAGCAGTAGAGATAGAGATTCTAAGATCAACACAACAAGTCATATGATAAAAACCCGTAAAAGCGTCAAAACAAGAAAGCAATCATCAAACCTAGGTAGCTACTACGTTTAGCTACTCATACAACTCCAAAACATCATAAAACTAGGATCAAACAGAAGCATAGTCAATAGAAGTTCCAGAAATCAAACGAATAAACACAAACCGAACGTTTTCCAAACCGAAGACAATGTTCAATCTTCACTCCGAGGCTTCTAGGAAGCTCTAAACTCCAATCTTAATGTTCTCGTTGTCCAAAATTGCCTCCTCTCCTTCTCTAAACGGCTGGTAGTCGATCCCCCAACTTATGGGAGAGTCCTAAACTGTTTAAACATGAAATTAGGTCAAAATCAGCGTAACTAGGCTTCTTCGTGTGTTGCTAAATCCATTAGACCATTCTCTTGCGTGTCGCGGAAGACAAAAGAGTCTTGAAAAAATCTTGATCTGCCATTTCTTGGCGTGTCGCGAAAAATGAGTCCCCAATGTTCACGTGGTGTGAAAACTATCTTGAATTTTCGATTCCTCTGGTCGAAATACCCCAAATCCATATATTATGGGCCCCGTAACTCATTTTGTAGCCCGAGATATGCCCTTTTGAAGTTTGAACTCTTTTTCGACTTTTTTCGTTTCTCATCCCATGACTCGTGTGCTCGTTTCCTTCACAGTTCTTGATCGTTTAAGCTCTAATTCTTCTCGAGTACCTACAAAACATAACAGAACTAAGTACATGCTATAAATGACTCAAAACGGATACAAAACTACACGAAAAACGCTACAGAATACAAGGAAAACTAGGTGTGTTTTGCAGCACATCAATTCAATTTGAACAATTCAGATGATAAAACCTACTGGAATCATAGGGCTTTTGACAAACAAAGGATTGTGAGTCAATCTATGTGGTTTAATTTGATTGAAATAGTGATTTGATTGGGGTTCGATCAAATCGAAAACGTATGAACCCTAGATATGGTTCGTGTTTAATTCAGTGTTATGGATCCAAATTAGATTAAGGCTTTCAAAGAATGATGGATTGCGATCCTAATCATATAGTTTAATTGAATTAAAATTAAGTCTAGAGTGGAGCTCGACTAAACCGTTTATGCTATGAACCCTAGATCATGTTCTTGTTTGATTCGATGATATAAGCCCAAATTATCATAGGGATTTTATTCTAGAGATTAAAATGAAGCTAGGGACGTAAGCAATTACCAGATTAAGACTCAAATTTATAGTGCTCGACTAAAATAGGCTCGGACGTCGACGGTTTTCGTCCCCGGTGACTCTAGTTCATTATCCGGTTGAATTAACGCGTGCCAAAGCTTCACAGGGGTTCGTTTGTCATGTGTAGAGTGTTTATTTGTGCGGATGATACATGAATTTTTCGAATTTGATAGTACTTGTCATGGGTTCAACGGTTACAGCTTCAATGCCCATAAATTGGTTTAATTCGACACAATGATGGTGTTTTAAGTCCTAATGTTGAACGTTTAAGGCATTAATGTGCGTTTCAGTTATTAATTCGCACAAATTTTAGGTTATGGAGTTCCAATTTGGATCAGAGGCTATGGGTTTGACTTTCTAAAGTCAACAAAATCCACTTTTAGGTAAATACAGAAATAGTCCCTGCAGTTTCATGTGTTTGAGTTTGAGGTAAGGAAAATTTAGTCCTTGGGGTTTGAATTTGAGTTAATTAGGTTAAGATTTAAGGTGAGATAATGGAATTTGCTAACGGAGTTAACCTAAAAAGTCTGGATGTCACATCATCTCCTAGTTGAAAGAATTTTCGTCCCAAAAATTAGAATTGAATAAAAAAAAATTCTGGGGTGTCACATCATCCCCTAGTTGAAAGAATTTTCGTCCCGAAAATTAGAATAGTACCTTAAGTGTTTGACGTGGAGTGCTTGAACAGATGAGGATACTTGCACATCATCTGATCCTCATGCTCCCATGTGAATTCCGGTCCGCGTTTCGAGTTCGAACGAACTCTGACAATGGGGATTTTACTGTGTTCGAGCGTTTTGACTTCCCTATCCATGATTTATACCGGTTCTTCAACGAAGCGTAATTGTTTATCGATTTATATCGATTTATAGGTCCTCTTGAACGGTCCAACATACCGAGGATTTAGTTTGAGTCGTTTCCCAAAACGAATTACACCTTTCCAAGATGAGACTTTCAGTAGGACCATGTCGCCTACTTGAAATTATAATTGTTTTGGACGCTTATCAGCATAGCTCTTTTGACGGTCATGGGTTGCCGCCATACGATTTAGAATTTCAATGATCTTCTCTGAGGTTTCGAACACAAGTTTAGGACCCGTAAGTTGGCCATCCCCAACTATAGCCTAACAAATAGGTGATCGACATTTTCATCCGTAAAATGACTTGAATGGTGCTGCTTTGATGCTAGTGCGATAACTGTTATTGTAGGAGAACTCCACTAAAGGCAAGTGAGTTTCCCAACTGTTAGCGAAGTCGATCACACAAGCTCATGGCATATCCTATAGGGTTTGAATATTGAGTTTAGTCTGGCCATATGTTTGAAATAGTATGTCGTGCTCATATCCAGGCGCGTGCCTAGAGCTTTTTGTAACGATTGCTAGAAACGTGAGGTGAATCGAGCGTCTCGATTTGAAATGATTTTTAATTGGCACTCCGTGCCGAGAGACTACTTCTTTCAAGTAAATACGAGTAAGTTTCTCCATCTTGTCAGTCTCTTTGATTGCTAGGAAGTGAGCGGATTTCATCAAACGATCTACGATCACCCAGATGGTGTCACATCCGCTAGGAGTTCGGGGTAGTTTGGTTATAAAGTTCATGGAAATCTGCTCCCATTTCCACATTTGAATCTCTGGTTGTTGAAGCAAACCAGAAGGCTTTTGGTATTTAACTTTGACCTTTGATCAGGTCAGGCACTTGCTCACATAGGTAGCTATATCAGCTTTCATCTTTGGCCACCAATATAGCACCTTTAGGTCATGGTACATCTTGTCAGAACCAGGATGAATAGAGTACATAGATTTGTGATCTTCATCCATAACCAGTTCCCGTACACTGGAACCCATATTCGCTCTACGAAGTAGCGAATGCCTTCTAATTTAACCTCAAGTTGTTCTTCCATACCATGCGTGGCTTCCAATGATAGGTTTTCCTCTTTCAGAGCTTCGAGTTGAGCACTATGGATTTTATCTAGTAATCCGGTGTGAATAGTAAGCTGTAATGCTCGAACTCGTTTGTGTTTGGTTTCCTTTCGACTTAGGGCATCGGCTACCACATTAGGCTTGCCCGGATGGTACTTGATTGCACAATCATAGTCGTTCAAGAGTTCGACCCATCGACGCTGTCGCATGTTCAACTCTTTCTGTTCAAAGATGTGCTGAAGACTCTTGTGATCGGTGTAGATAGTGCACTTGGTACCGTACAAGTAATGTTTCCAGATCTTTAGTGCAAATACCATGGCTCCCACCTCTAAGTCATGATTCGTGTAGTTCTTCTGGTGATATTTCAGCTGACGAGAAGAGTATGCAATAACCTTCTCACGTTGCATTAATACACAACCAAGACCTTGAATGGATGCATCACAATACACTACAAAATCATCTGTTCCCTCTGGAAGAATTAGGATGGGTGCACTGTAGCATTTTTGTTTAAGCAGTTGGAATGCTGACTCCTGGGTGTCACCCTAGTTATAGGGTTTACCCTTTGCGGTTGAGAAATCTTTGAGAATCCCTCAATGAAACGACGGTAGTAGCCTGCCAATCAGAGAAATTTTCGCACCTCTGTCGGAGTTGTCGGTGCTACCCAATTCTTGATGGCTTCTATTTTAGATGGATCGACATGTATTCCTTTCTCATTGACTACATGCCCAAGGAATTGTACTTCACGAATCCAGAATTCGCACTTGGAAAGTTTGGCATACAATTGCTCTTGCTTTAGCAATTCCAGAATTAAACGTAGGTGGTCCTCGTGCTCTTCTTTGTTCTTAGAATAGATGAGAATTTCGTCAATGAAAACAATGACGAACCGATCGAGGTTTGGTTTACACACACGGTTCATGAGGTCCATGAATACCGCAGGTGCGTTGGTGTAGGTCCCTCGGGTGTCTCGGGTCGACACATGCAAGTGTGTTCCTAGTCAAACCGGGTGCGGAATGCCCATGACTAGGTGGAGTATCAATCAACACAAAGTAAACCGACAACAAATACACAAGATACTTTCAAACTTCGTCTATTGATAATCACAGCCGGTTACTGAGAGAATGAGTGCGTATATACATTCTGTCACTAACAACTATATATACTAGACCTGTTGCCTTAGCACTTAGCAAGTGAGCAGGGTTTAACTCATGCGTACTTAAGTACACATACATTGTTCTGGCGTACCTGCTAGGTACGCAGGATATACATCCTGCGCACTTGTTAAGAGCGCACAACACTTAACAAAGACGAATACAACGATAAGTACCTACGAACATGATTACAACTCGATAAACCAATACATACAGACACTGATATATAAATACAAATACATAA
Source organism: Smallanthus sonchifolius (assembly GCA_023525975.1). Classification (NCBI taxonomy): domain Eukaryota; kingdom Viridiplantae; phylum Streptophyta; class Magnoliopsida; order Asterales; family Asteraceae; genus Smallanthus; species Smallanthus sonchifolius. The sequence goes on along the minus strand of CM042028.1, from coordinate 17,251,846 downwards.
AGACAATACATAAGTAACAACAATCTTCAAAGTGCTTGTCACAAGAATTGCTTCAACAAACTCCCCCTCGACTGCAGCTCTGAAGATGTCTACAGTCTCTAACAGCTTCAGAGTAAACAGCTTTAGAGTAAACAACTTTAGAGTGATTTTCACAAGAATTGCTTCAGCAAACTCCCCCTTGACAGCAGCTCTGGAGTTGTCTCTAGTCTCTATCATCTGTATGCAAGTAGTATTTGTCTAACAACATCGTATCAGAGGTTCCCCAAGGTCAGAATCCGTGAGCTAAAGGATGATTATGTCAAGTTTGATCGCTATGACCAGAGGTTCCCCAAGGTCAAAATCCATGAGCTAACCGACGCCAGTATGGCTAACGTGCTCCATGTCAGTAACTCAAAATGACGTATATAGAAAGATTCAGGAGGGAATCCCTGAGTAGTCCTATTATTCCTTCTCTCAGTCTCATGTTCAGGAACATACATGTTGTCTGAACTCTCTTGTCTTTGTCTTTTGGACGATGGCTCGGGAAGGGAAACCTTCGCCATTCTCGGTGGGTGTGTTTGGTCTGCTGCATCTTCAGATTCAGATGAATCAGATTCACTCGCCTCAGAATCTGACTCTTCATCACCATCTCCTCCTTCTTCTTCATCACCGCCATCACCAGCCATCTCTACAATAACATAAGATATACAACATTAGATCAAATAGAATCAATGGTATAGAACAAGACATGACAAAGTATAGCACTTGCACATTGAACTAATTTTTAGACTTAGAAAAAATTTTGATTGGCCCTTCATGCGTACTTAACAAATACGCAGAAAATTGTTCTTGCGTACTTAGTAAGTACGCAGGAGCTAATTCTTGCGTAATTAATAAGTGCGCGGGAACTAACACTTAGAACATTTACAAAATCCAAAATCAAGAGACTCAAAGTACTAAATTATGATATCGGTCACCACAATGTCGAAACACCTGTTTAAGACTTATGGGACCAAAACCAACATCAATGCAAAGTTAAACATAGGTCATTTGGACCTAACCTTGGTCTGATGCAAAACCACGGACACCAAGGGGTCAAACCCAAAGTTAAAAGCAGTTAAGGATGAATTTAGAGTATAAGAGCTTCGATTGATGATCATAAACTAGTTTTAGGGCTTAATTTCACTTAAAAACACCCAAAACCGGTCTAAACTTCAACACCAAAACCATAAGCTCGCAAGTTCAAGAAATCGGTCCTCAACAAGTGATTTTGCGGATGAAATGGTCCAAGAATCTTACCAAATGTTAGACAGGTAAAGATGAAACAATGATCGGGATGAAAAATCGGATTAGAAACACACGAAAATTTGAGTGAAATCGGAGCAGGGAGTGTACACAGGGTAGAAAGTTTGAATGAGATGAACTGAGAGAAATTTCTAACACCTGTATATATACCCACACATTCGGGTCTTGCGTACTTAACAGGTGCGCAAGACTTAACTCTTGCGTACTTAGCAAGTATGCAAGGTTTAAGTCTTGCGTACTTACAAGTACGCAAGGTTTAATGCATGCGCACTTGACAAGTACGCAGAAACCCTTGTGAAATCCAACTTCAACTCAAATTATGAAGATAGTCAAGTCAAATAACGAACCGGATATGAACATTCAATCTGGAGGTTTCAAAAACAATTCAAGTAAGATAAACACAAATATTTTTGGCATTTTTGATAAAAATTGAACGGTATATAAACTTAAAATCTTTTTGAGCTTTTCTGAATGAAGTTAATATGCACAAGAATATACACACAAGCTATTTTTGGGTCAAAGTCATGAGCAGAGGATCATATCAGGCTATTGTAAGTAAAATGATACACAATAAACATCAAAGAATATGGGATCATGTCATTGATTACTACTTATTCATACGTAATATGCAATATAAACAAGTAAATTCAAGTTGTCAATATTATAAGATTTGAGACCATAAGCATCTTTGCATCATGTTCTTGTGTGTTAAGGTACTTAATTATAAGATATACAATGTGTACCCCACAATTATGCTATAGAAATTTAAATTGCACTATCTCAAGGCATCTAAGATTTTCCCAAAGATTTTCAAATCTCCAGAATGAAGTTACATCATTTAGCACAGAAAAAAACAAGCAGAATCCATAAGGATTATCAAGAATCATAAGATACATAATCGAGTGATTCAGATGTCTTGGTTTGATTGGTTTTTCTTCTGTGAATATCATATGATGATTCACGTTAATAGATAAGGAGTCTGAGGATTTAGGTAAGGGGATCAAACTTTTATCTATATTTGAATTCAATGAATCAGGTATGATTCAAGGGTGAATATATGCTTAACGGTTGATGTCAAGACATATCTTGGCCCAACTTCCCATTGAATACTTGTAAGTATGGGCAGTGAAGTGAACCGAAAAATTGTGCTAAAGACATAACCCGAAACTGGTCTCTTAAGAAAATATTTGCTAAAATCTTACATCCTTTATCTGATAATGATCTTTTTGTATTCTTTTACACACACACACATGCATACATGGGTTCAAATCACAGTTGTAGTCTAGATTTAGTTTTCACACTACTAGTGATTCAAAAATGCTTAGAGCCTATTGACAATTCTAATTACTTGCAAATATTCAAATTAAGACTGAAACAAGTTAAACATTCAAGTAATTATGACACAATCATTTCCCATATGTGCAGTCTAAGACATTTAGATCATTACTGATGTACTATCATTTCCTCTTTTCTTCAAATAACTTTAAAATTTTCTCCATTTTCTATTTTGTTTGGATTTTTATAAAATATGTGAAAATTAAAAGTAACTATACAGAAGAAATTTAAAAGAAATAAAGATTAACTTCCGTAAAATGATTTTATTTATGAAAAACAAGTTTTCACTCCGGATTGAACATTCCTATCAGGTTGACAAGATGTTCAAAATGGGTTCGATCAAACGCCTTAGGGAAAAGGTCAGCAAAGTTGTCATCCGAGTGAACTTTGATAAGCTCAACCAAATGCTTATCAGCACAGTCACGGATGAAATGGTGGCGAATTTCAATATGTTTAGTTTTGGAATGTTTCACCGGGTTGTTTGTGATAGACATGGTGGCATTGTTGTCAATGAAAAGTGGAGTTCCAGTGATGTTTTGTAGGATCATGAAGGTACAAGATGGTTCTGTTCTTAGTTGAAATTGGCGGAACCAATAGCAACTACACAAGTATAATCGAGTAAATAGAAAGAATACTAATAAGAACACTGTTGTATTAAGCTTTTGTGAATAAACGATTACAAATGAAAACTCAATCAAAAAGCACACATACAATGAAGTGTTTACACAGTATTTATACTAACTTAGAATCAAGACAGACCCTTGATTCTAAGGATCAGATGTAACACAGACCGTTGATCTTTTGTATAAAGCTAACTATTACAAGTTTAGTCTAACTAGCTAACTTTATTGAAGCGTCTTCTTTATGCATCATTACTTGCATACTTGGAGAAGAGCATTGTTGTCCGTCATTGGTTGCACCATTGAGGTTCCTTCTGCTTTGAGTGTGTCAGTAGCTTTTGCAGAAAGTTGTCAGTGACGCTTGGCATGGATAGTCAGCTGCAACGATTTATCTTCAAGGCACAAGGCTGTCAGCAGCAAAGATGAGGATCATCAGCAAGATGTGACCATCCAAAGCTGCTGATGATTTGCCTATCAGCAGCATCAAGTGTTGATGCTGCTGAGAAGCCTATCCGCAACAACTCTAGACTTCAGCAGATAAGGCTATCTGCATCAGATTTGTTCTTTAGCAGAAGAACAAGTATCCGCTGCAGATAAGCTAGTCCGCAGCAGTTTGTTGGTCAGCAGCAAACTCTGAGATCAGCAGCATTTGTACTTATAGAATTTTGTAGCCATCAGCCTTTATTTCTACAAACTCCCCCTAGACTGATGCTACCAAAACTCTCTTACTGCTTTTGTTGCTGAAGCTTTTGCATGTTGCTGACTATCCTTTCAACCTCATATCCTCTCTGGTCCATGCTGGGATTGTTAAGAGGAAGCTCAGATAAAGTCTTGATGTCTTTGCTTGCCATTTTGAAGATAGCCTTGCTTGAACACCTCATCTTCTGTCCTTTAACATCTATCAGAGTGAATTCATCCTTGCCAGCATTGTAGGACCAGCTGATGAATGGAGAGTGGGATTGGAGAGATTTGACATCAATGATTTCATCTTTGCTGGGGTTGAAGTAATGTTTGATTACCAGCAATATATGTCTCCCACCTTCATTCTCAGGCTCATTGGCTTCACCCAGCTCCATCATTCTTCTTAGATCAGAATCTGGAAGCTGTAGTACCTCATCAACAGATGTATAAATTGATCTTTTAGCTTCTGTCCTCCCCCTGAACACTTCAAACCACTGGTCTTAAGGGCTGTATGACCATCTGATTATTTCTCTTGAGTCTTCTGGTTTGGAAGTGGGTTTTTTTTTGGGAGGTTGTTGATGAATAGGAGCTGGGTGTGAGGATTTGGACTTTGAGAGAGCAGAGGAGGGAGGTCTAGAATGGAGAGTGGAAGGTTGTTGGATTGAGGAAGTGTTGGGTGAGAGAGAAGGCTTGGCTATCTTTGTTTTCCTTTCTTCTTCTTGAATGATTACCCTTTTCTTGGAGCCTTTCTTCTCCAATCTTTCTCCCTCATCCTTTTTGACTTTGAAATAAAGGGCTTGCAGGTTCATGAAATTCATGGGACCTAGCCTTTTTCCACTCTCTCCTCTAGCCTTAAGGAAGTCAATCATGATCTTCCTTTCTTCATGGGTTCTTTGATTAAAGGAAATGGTCTTTTTGGACTTTTGTTTGGCTTTTTCTTCTTCTTCAGCCTTTTTCTTCTTTGCCAATTGACCCTGCTGACCCATGAAGGCTCTATAGATTTCTTTATTGGATAGTTTCTCAAGGTAGTCTACATCCTCACCTTGAGAAATCAGAGCCTTTACCCACTCCTATCTCATTTCTTTGGCTAGTTCAGAATCAGTTATTCTGAACTTAGCCTCTTTCTTCTTCTTTATCAAATTGTTCCTGCAGTTGAAGGGCAAGAGCTTCATCTTCTTCAATTTGATAAACTGCAGGAATCTTAACTTTCAGATCATCCAGCTGTTTTGCATACAGCTGGATCTGTTGTTCTCTGAGGAGAATGGTTGTGAGTCTATCTTGAGTTTTCTTTATTTCAGCTATCTCCTCTTCTTCTCTTCTTCTTCTTCTTCTTCTTTCTTCATTCTCTTTCTTCTCTCATAGCAACCTCTCTTCATCTTCTTTGGTCATAATTCCCTTTCCCTTATCTTTGTTGGATGCCTCTTCTTCGGCTTCACTGATCACAACAGCAGATGATGGTGCTGCTGTTGGAATCTCAGCCTCAGCTTCATTGGCGTTTTGGGGAATGGATAACGGAGGGGAACTTACTTCATCTTCTTCCCATTCCATACCTGTCACATCCTTCCATGCGTCTTTCATCTTTTCCTCTTCTCTTCTTTTTAATTCTTCTTCTGTGTTCAGTCTGACTGTTGGAGAATAGAGAAAGGATAGGTCTGAGTTAGATCCAGATTCCTCCTTATAAAGAGAAGCCTTGATGATTTTGATCATTTCTTGACTTTCTAAAGAGTTGACATTGAAGATGAGTGATATGAGCTCAAAGACCTTGTGTAGGAAGGCTAAAGGTAGGAGCAAGATCTCCTTGATGTTGATTGTTAGAGAAGATCCATTGCTCAGGAAGAAGGTGAAGTCATGGGAGTCAGTGCTTGTCCATCCTTGCACTTCTACATCCCTGGCCATTTTTTTGTACAGGAATCTTCTCCAGCACAGAACTTCTTCTTCAGTGAGAAAACTGCTCCTTATTATTTCAAGTCTTCTAGGAGTCAGTCTTCTTTCTGCTACTGTTGAAGATTTAGGATAGGCTACCCTTTTTGCTTCTTGTATTTGTCTTTCGAAATTGGGTAGATTATCCTCCATCAAGTCATAGAACCTGCCAATAGCAAGTTCTGCTGAGAGGTCTGTTGAGTTGTTGATACACTGTAGATGGTATAGGTGAAGGACTTGGATGTTATTGAGAAAGTCCCAGTTTAGCTCTTCTATTCCGCCAAACTCCCATCCAATCTAGAACCTCTCAGAATTTCCATCATACCCCCAAGCTAGTATTGTGTCAAATTCTAGCTGTGTTGAAGTCAGTGTAAATTGGGGGGCAGTGGATTGACTAATGATGGCTGCTGCTTCAGGGATGCTGCTGAAAGATGTATATGTTTGTTCTATGTCTTCAGCATTAGTCAGCATCTCATCAACAGCCCTGACGACGAACTTCCAGTCTTCAGATGTCTATTCTTCTTCGTCATCTGAAGCTGGCAAGTCATGAACCTGTATAAAAGCTGGCTTGAATAATCTGCTTTGAAATACAGCCTGCTCTTGAATCCAGTCGTCAAGATTATCTGAGTCTTCTTCCTTTGGGACCATCTCCCCCTTTTTGGTTGCATCAGTGGACAAGTAAGCATCAGTTTGGGTGCCCACTGAAACAAGAGAGGGAGTAGGCACAGTTGGGCATTGATGGGCTTCATGCATAGAGACTTGGTGTCTTAGTTTGGACACTTCAGCCTCTAGCATAGCCACCCTAGCCATCAATTCCAAGTTATGAAGTTTCAGTCTGTCCTCATCCATAGTTGTGGAATCCTTGGATCTAGATAGGGCCTTAGGCCTAGCCTCTGCATCCCCATCACCCATGGTTTCTTGGCGCCTGGGATTCCTCTCAGTGAGGGGAGTTTCCAAGGAAGCATCCTCACTGTGAGTTGCCGTGGTTGAGGTCTTAGCGATGTTGTCACTGTCCTCTCGGTCATTTGATGGACCAACAGTAGTGACAGCCTCTTCCACATCCACTTTGTCATAACTCCTAGAGTGGACCTTCAGGGTAGAAGAACTTGGGTTGGGTGTGTTGGAAGCAAGATCAATCAGTACCTCCGAGAGAGTGGTAGTTGGAGAAGGTACATCATCTTGATCAGGTTCCTCAACACTTAAGTTCATAAGAGAGAGGAGTGGCTCAGGGGGTTGTTCTATGGATCCGGGAAGTGATCTTGATCCTAATAGAGAGACATCCGAAGGAGTCTCCCTAATAATGTGGCTGTACCTTATGATATTCTCACCAGAATGTTGTGATTCTGAGTGAGGGCTGTTAGGTTGGGTTTGGGCCTTGGAGGCAAGAGAAGAAGGAGTTCTCTTGCCCCTTTTCCTGGTGTATGTCGTTGCAACTGGGGCCCTGTGTTCTGGTTGAACGATAACATCCAAAACAGGTGTAAGTAATTTTTGTACCTGTGCATCCTTAGTAGTATGCACAAGGGTTCGAATGGTGGAAGCAGATTGTTGTTCAGGATGTGAGGTGGAGGGTGTGGGATCAGTATCAGCTAGGATTTCTGAACTGTCACCCAGGGTACTTTGTATGTTCAGCATTGTAGATAACAATGGAACATTGACCCTAAGAACTTTTTGGAAACAGTTCTCATGATTTGAAAAATATTATTTTTATGTCCCAGCATGATGTAGATTCTTGCAGGTTTTGAAAGTTCTTTTAGTTCTTGATTGAAAACCTCTTGCAAGAATCTTGGGTACATAAAAAATTGTTGCTTTGCACCCTCTTGAAGGTTATATCTCAACCCCTCAAAGATGAGGTGTGCAAAGTTGAAGCCTAGTCCAGTGATCATACCATGGAAGGCGAAGGCAAGTGCGGAGCTCACCTGATGCCATCCACTCCTCCTCTGAGATATGCATTGGAGAAGAGTGTGGCATAGATACTTCCATGGAGGGCCCATCAGCGCCTTCTCAACTGTATACTCATTTTGATTTCCAGTGTACCCTATGGATACAAAGGTCCTCATGTACTCGTCCTTTGAGTATGAGATGGCTGCTCCCTCATCTTGAAGCTTAAGATGTTTTCTGAGTGTGGCTTCCGACATGGTGATATCCTTGCCGTCTACCTTGGCTTTGATTTGGGGAATCCCCTGTTCGGTAGAGTAGACGGCGGTACTCCAGGAGTCCTCCATATGAGGGATATATATGGTAGGGTTGGTTGTGAGGGCAAAATAGATCTTTGATCGACATAAGAAGTCGATCATATCATTGAATCCTTCGGATTTCTTTCCCTTGGTTAGGTATGCTGTAAGGTTATGGTATGGGGAGAACTTATCATCAGGGTTATTGATGTCTGCCATTGTTGTATGATTTAGAGGGAAGGTTTGAAGGTTTAGAATATGAAAGGCTTTGAATGTTTTAAGGATGAAGGGTTTTGAGTGTGATGGGGACTTGAGAGAAAGTGATGTGGGTTTAGGGTGAAATTGAAGGTGAAGAGGTGGTAAGGAAATTTGATTTGTTCTTATAACGGTAGAGGAGGCAAAAAGAAAAATGACTTGTACAGTACAACCTTATTCGCCTTTTACTGTTACAGCTGTAATACACCGAGGCAGTCATGGTAAAGACTGACGTTAATTTTTTACAGCGGGTAAAAGTTAATTTGGACTTAAATTTACCCATCAGCAGCAAACTTGGTTGCTGTGGATGAATAAGCCTGTCCGCTGCAAACTTGGTTGCTGCGGAAGGTTAAGTCTGTCAGCAGCAAACTCATCTGCTGCTGATGGGTTTAATAATCCGCAGCAAGGATATTGCTGCTGACAGTCTTAAAGAAATCCAGAGGAAACTTGTTCCTGCTGATAACTTAAAGCAGTCAACAGCAAATCTTTTGCTGCTGAAAATTAAACCTGTCAGCAGCTGAAGGACAAAAATGCTGCTGACTTATAACTTTTATTTACACATAATACAAAACACATTTTATAATAGAATTTTAGAGATAGATTTTAATCAAAGTTCATCATTCCAATGGATTCAACTAAATATCTAAATCTAGCTTCATCAAAAGGTTTTGTAAACAAATCAACATATTGCTCATTCGTATGAACTTTGGTTAAAATAATCCTCTTTTTCTCAACTTGATCTCTTATGAAATGATACCTGATGTCAATGTGCTTTGTCTTGGAGTGCTGCACCAGATTGTTTGTGATTGATATAGCACTCATGTTGTCAATGTGAATTGGAGTTGCCATGAAAGTCATCCCGTAATCCAGCATTTGATGTTGTATCCAGATGACTTGTGCACAGCAAGTTGAAGCTGCAATGTATTCTGCTTCAGCTGTAGAAGTTGAAACACATGTTTGCTTCTTGCACTGCCATGAAATTAGTCTTCCTCCCAGAAACTGACATCCCCCTGAAGTGGACTTTTTGTCCAAGTTGCATCCCCCGTTGTCAATGTCAGTGTATGCATACAGATTATACATGTCATTTTTAGAGTACCATAGCCCAAGTCTTGATGCTCCTATTAGGTATCTAAAGATTCTCTTGACGGCTTGAAGATGTGAAACTTTTGGAGCTGCTTGAAATCTTGCACAGAGACATACTACAAACATGATATCTGGCCTTGAGGCAGTGAGATACATGAGAGACCCTATCATTGCACGGTACTGATGTTGATCAGTGTCTTAGCCATCTTTGTCTGGAGTCAGCTGATGATGCACTTGCACAGGGGTTCTTGTAGCAGAGCAGTCAGCCATTTTGAATCTTTCCAAAATGCTCTTTACATATTTGGATTGGCTGATGAAGATTCTATTTGGGACCTGTTTGACTTGTAGGCCCAAGAAGAAATTTAGTTCACCCATTGAACTCATTTCAAACTTTGAGTTCATCAGAATCTCAAAGTCTTTGCATAGTTGTTTCCTTGTTGATCCAAAGATGATGTCATCAACATAAATTTGAACTAGTAAGATTTCTCCCCCTTCATCTTTGATAAACAAGGTTTGGTCAATGGCACCTCTTCTGAAGTTGTTGCTTAGTAGATATCCTGACAAGGTTTCATACCAGGCACTTGGTGCCTGATGTAGGCCATATAGAGCTTTATCTAGTTTAAACACTTGAGTAGGCTGTGCAGGATCTATAAAGCCTGTAGGCTGTTTGACGTATACTTCCTCACCAATCTTCCCATACAGAAAGGCACTTTTTACGTCCATTTGATAGACAGTGAAATTCTTGGATGCAGCATATGCCAGGAAGATTCTGATGGCCTCCAGCCTGGCAACAGGAGCAAAGACTTCATCATAGTCAATTCCTTCTTCCTGAGTGTAGCCTTTAGCTACAAGTCTCGCTTTGTTCTTGATTACAATGCCTCTTTCGTCTTGCTTGTTCCTGAAAACCCATCGTGTGCCAATAGCATATTTACCTGGTGGAAGATCAACAAGTTTCCAGACATCCTGCCTCTTGAATTGCAGTAGTTCTTCCTGCATTGCCTCAATCCAGCTACTGTGTTTGAGTGCTTCATATATCTTTTTAGGTTCCACCTGAGATAGGAAACATGAAAACAAGCATACATTGACCTCGTGAGATTTGCTTCTTGTGAGAACTATTTTCATAAGGATGTTCTTTGTGGATCCTCTGTGCTGGTACCACCTCTAGCTGTATCCCTTGCTCTAGATTGCTTTGATTTTTATCAGGAGTCTCCTCATTCATGATGGAAGAGTCTTCAACATCATTAGCCACATCAATATTTTCGGCAATAGCATCATCAGCATCTACAGCATTTACCGAAGAGTCTTCATTTAGATTTTTAGTTTCAGACAGGCTGCTGCTGGTTACATTAGACAGTCTTGTGCCGGCTTCACTTGCATCAATTGCTTCCACAAAATGATGGAGGGTCAATTGATGGTTTTCTCATACTTATAGAAGATTTGGGATAATCCAGTCTATAGTCAGTGGATGAAGTGGAGGCAGGTGTTTATGTAGACGTAGACTACATATTTGAGAAGGTGAGAGGCTCAAATATTTGGGAGAAGGAGTCTATGTCAAAGAGCTAGTTTGGACCTTTTCCCTACTCACAGACTATGTGTTCTCTACATTCCACATTTGCTGATTCTTCCACAATTCTTTTTCTTGAATTGAATACTCTATATGCCTTTGATTGAGAGGAATAGCCCACAAAATATCCTTCGTCAGATTTGGCACCAAACTTAGGAAGAACCCCATGTGTGATGAGAATGGTGCATGGACACCCAAAAGGTTTTAGAAACCCAATGTAGGGAACTCTTTGAAACCAAAGTTCATAAGGTGTCTTGTTGAGGGGTTTGACAATTAGAACTCTATTTTGCACATAATAGGCTGTGCTAACTGCTTCTGCCCAGAATGTGAGTGGCAGTTTTGAGTCAGCCAACATAGATCTTGCTGACTCAATTAGAGTTCTGTTTCTCCTTCAGCAACTCCATTTTGTTGAGGAGTTCTTAGAGCACTGTATTGTCTTTCTATCCCCTTGCTTTCACATAAACAATTCAAAGTGTGATTTTTGAACTCTGTGCCCTGATCACACCTTATGATTTTTACCTTTTGATTGCTTTGATTTTCTACCCTCAGAATGTAGGATTTGAGAATTTCAGCAGTTTCATCTTTTGTTCTCAAGAAGTATACCCAAGAGAATCTGGTGTAGTCATTAGTTATCACCAGACAGTGTGACTTTTTGCCCATTGACATGACATTTGCAGGACCGAAGAGATCCATATGCAGCAGTTGTAGTGGAGTGTCATTTGTATTCAAGGTCTTGGGCTTGTGAGAACTCTTGTGTTGCTTCCCCTTTAAGCACGCAATGCAGTGGTCTTCTAGCTGAAATTCTTTGTCAGGAAGCCCTCTGACAAGATTATTCTTCACCAATTTGTTAATAGTTTTGATATTAACATGGCTTAATCTCCTGTGCCAGAGAGCTGATTCATCAACTGAGGCTTTTGATAGAAAACACGAAACATTTCCATATGGAGTGACTTCATTCGTGTCCAGTACATAGAGATTTTCTTTTCTCTGAGCAGTTAATAAAATGCTTTCTGGAGGAGGTATGGATAAGCCTGGAGACAGTACAAAGCATTCTTTATCTGTGAAGAGCATCCAGTGCTTTTGGACACAGACCTGGGAAACACTCATGAGATTGAAGTCCAATTCTTTGACATAATTGACCTTATCAATGCTCATTCTTTCATTGGACACAGTTCCTTGTCCAGTAATGGATCCTCCCTTTGAGTCACTTCCAAAGGAAACATATCCTCCATTGAAATGTCTAAAGTTGGAGGGGATGGATCTGTTGCCTGTCATGTCCCTGGAACAACCACTATCTACCACCCAGGTGTTATTCTTGTGACCTGGCTGTCCCTACACATGATAGATTTCTAATTAGTAGGAGGAACCCAAGAGTCTGCAGACTTGAAAAATATGGTTGTTAGTTTATCCTTTTCAGTATGTTTGCAGTCAATGGAACCAATTATGATGCTTGGAGATGGTTTGGCTTTCCATTGCTTTGTTGGTGATTTTCTAGTTTTCCTCACATTGTCAGCAGCGGATTTTGCTACTAGTGTTTCTGGCTTATCAACAGTAGATCCTGCTGCTGATAGCTTTGCTGAAGTGGCAACATTTTTGGCTGCTGAAGGCTTTGCCTTGGATTTTGCCTTATCAGCACTGGACACTCTTGCTGCTGATGGCTTTGCCTTATCAGCAGCAGATTTTGCTGCGGAGGATTTTAGCTTATCAGCAGCAGATTTGGTTGCTGCTGAAAGCTTCTGCTTTGTTTTCTTGGGCTTCACTTGACTGCCAATATTTTTTCTGGCTGCTAATGGTTTAACAACCCATGTATGCTGATCCTTCTTTACCTTTTGTCTTGGACGGGTTTGATGAAGGATCTGGTTGAAAGGGTTAAATTTACAATTTGCAGCAAAGTGGTCTGATTCACCACAAATGATGCAAGTTTGTTGAGATTTAGGCAGCTTCACTCTTGGAGGAGATAGAGACTCCCTGAACATAGTTGCTTTGACCTCGTAGCTGCTTACCTTCTTGTTTTTGTTAGTCTTTTCAAAGACATGCTGCTTTGAATTTCTTTGGTATTCCAAGTAATGAAAGCAGGTGCTGGCAGTGTGGTTATACCTGCCACACACAAAGCATGATCTTGCCAGTTTGTCTCTTGAAAGGTAGACATAGTCCTTTCTTTGGAACAGATCCTTGAAGTTCATAGGATGAGCTTTGTTATGTTCAAAAGTGGCTTCTTCTAGTGTCTTTTGAACATATGGAACTTTTTCTTCAGACGTATGACATATATCAAACACCTTCCTCTTTGTGATCGACTTTGACTGAGGCTTGGGGTTTGTGAGTCCTGATGTCTCTCCCTTTTCAATGTTTAGCTTTCTTCCATCTGGAGGATAGCTGATCTTGATCTGTTTGAATGGGACAGGGGCTGGAATAGCTAGAACAATAGCAGGAACTTCAACTTTATTCAGAATAGCTTCAGATGGGGTTGTACTGGTTTCATCATGGTCTGAGTAGGTTGACTCAGATTCCGATGAGGTAGTGCAGTCTTCGGCGAAAGGTTCATCCGTTGAAGGATCAAGGTTTCGGTTTGCAGTGTCAAGATTTGCAACATTGAAGCTTGGTTCGTGTATGGCAATATAGTCAGCTGGAGGAGGAACAGATTTGTACTGATCATTGTTATACCCAAGTCCAATCTTTACCTTCTCATGGACTTGAATATCTAAAATTCTTTGTAACTTTTTGGAGGAAAATTCATATTTTTCAACATGAACTTTCTGTTCCGCCAGTTCAGCTCTGGTAGCTTTTAGTTTTACCAGTAGATCATCAATCTTAGTTTCAAGATTAGTTTGTTCGTGTTTTAACAATGAAATCTCTTTCTTAAGGTAGTTAATCTTTTCTTTATAAGTATTTTCAACCTTTTTGAACTAAGATTTCATTTGATGAAACTCTTCATTTTGATCTATAAGGTTTTGGTTATGCTTTCTATAACCCAAAACTTTATCAATACAGGCTTGAGAGCAAAGATGTTCAAATACCTGAGGTGGTATCTCTACAGTGGCTGCCATAAGAGCTTGGTTGTTGGCAGGCAGCTCTTCATACTGGAAGCTCCAGTCAAAGTCAGAAGTTCCAACAGTTGCACAGGCTGCAGTTTGAACTGGAGGAGTAGCTTGTTGTTGTTGTCTGGGTTGGGCTTTATGAGCTTGTCTTGACTGAGGAGTAGTTGGATTTGCTCTTGGTGCCTTGCTTTCTCTAGCAAAGTGACCCATTAGGTTACAGTTGTAACATCTTAGTTTGCTTTTATCCAATCCAACTCTGGTGTTGGAGTTGTTGCTTTGAATGGGTGTTTCGATTCTAGAGTAGAACCTTTTTGCTCTTATAGAGAGCATGACATACAAGTGCTGAATGTCCATTTCTTCTAAGTTATATGGGTGGAAGCATTCCAGATCCTCCTTGATAAAGGACATGTTGCTTGAGTTTTTCGAAACAAAAGCAGAAGAGGATGAGGTTTGAGGAGGAGCTTCTAGGAGAAATGGTGAGGTGTTTGTTTGAGAGGATGGAGTTTGTGGATGGGCGACAATGGGAGGATAGTAGTTGCTCGAACTAGGACCTGCGTGGTCGGAGTGAAACGCAGATGAGATGGTGGAGGAAGAAGAGGCTGATTGATGATTGGAGCTCCTTTCCTTGGCTTGAATCATTTCAAATTCATATGTTTTCAGCATGCCAAAAAGCTCAGTCATCTGGAGAGTTTTTAAATTCTCTGTTCTTCTTATAGACACTGTATATAGTGTCCAGCATCTTGGGAGAGATCTGATAAACTTTTTGAGAATATCTTCATTCTCTAACTTTACTTTGGAGCACTGCAGTTCTCCCACCAGGTAAGTGTATCTGTTATACAAAACGGTTAGTGACTCACCTTCCTTCCAGATGAAGTTTTCATATTGCTGTTTCAGGACGTCCCTTCTGTTTTCTTTGACTTCCTTTGAGCCAGCAAACATCTTCTCTAGAGCCTCCCAGAGCTCCTTAGCAGTTTTGTAACTTCTGAAGTTATGAAAGACTTCATTTGGAAGGCACATTTGGATAGCTCCTAGTGCCTTGAAGTCCACCTCCATCTTCTTTATGTCCTCTTCTGAGTACTTGGAGGGCTCCTTCGGAACTAGTGGTCCTCCAGAATCAGCAGAGGCCACCATGGGAGTGTAGGGTCCATCCCTGATGGATTTCCACATTTCGTACTCATGATAAAAGAAAAAGCTTTCCATGCGATTCTTCCACATGTCGTAGTCTTCCCCAGATACCAATATTGGTGGTCGGTTCATGCTGCCGATGTCTTCAAATCGATTGCTCTGTGCCATCTTTGTTTTTGTGATTTTGGGTGACTTGATTCAAGAGAGAGTTTAGAATAGAACCAAAAGTGATTAAACAAGTGTGAGTTTGTTTAATCTGAGCCAAAGCTCTGATACCACTTGTAGGATCATGAAAGTACAAGATGGTTTTGTTCTTAGTTGAAATTGGCGAAAACAATAGCAACTACACAAGTATAATCGAGTAAACAGAAAGAATACTAATAAGAGCACTGTTGTATTAAGCTTTTGTGAATAAACGATTACAAATGAAAACTTAATCAAAAAGCACACATACAATGAAGTGTTTACACAATATTTATACTAACTTAGAATCAAGACAGACCCTTGATTCTAAGGATCAGATCTAACACAGACCGTTGATCTTTTGTATAAAGCAAACTATTACAAGTTTAGTCTAACTAGCTAACTTTATTGAAGCGTCTTCTTTATGCATCATTACTTGCATGCTTGGAGAAGAGCAGTGTTGTCTGTCATTGGTTGCACCATTGAGGTTCCTTCTGCTTTGAGTGTGTCAGTAGCTTTTGCAGAAAGTTTTCAGTGACACTTGATATGGATAGTCAGCTGCAACGATTTATCTTCAAGGCACAAGGCTGTCAGCAGCAAAGATGAGGATCAGCAGCAAGATGTGACCATCCAAAGCTGCTGATGATTTGCCTATCAGCAGCATCAAGTGTTGATGCTGCTGAGAAGCCTATCCGTAGCAACTCTGGACTTCAGCAGATAAGGCTATCCGCAACATATTTGTTCTTCAGCAGAAGAACAAGTATCCGATGCAGATAAGCTTGTCCGCAGCAGTTTGTTGGTCAGCAGCAAACTCTGAGATCAACAGCATTTATACTTAGAGAATTTTGTAGCCATCAGTCTTTATTTCTACATGTTTAAGCCGTAGTCTCTCAATTGCTGCTGAATCCACAATATCTGAGAACAACCGCTCGCTACAACAATGTACTCTGCTTCACATGTTGAGACAGAAACCGTTGACTGCTTCTTACACTGCCAGGAAACCAGTCTGTCTCCTAAAAATTGACATCCACCTGAAGTTGACTTTCTATCAAGGTTACAACCGCCATAGTCTGAATCAGTATAGGCTTTGAGGTCAAATGACTGTTGCTTTGAGTACCAAAGACCCAATCGGGGTTTCCCCTTTAAGTATTTGAAGATTCTCTTAACAGCTATCAGATGAGATTCCTTTGGTTCTGACTGAAACCTTGAGCACAAGCATACAACAAACATTATGTCAAGCCTTGAAGCTGTGAGATACATAAGAGATCTGATCATCCCACGGTACAATTTGCAATCTACATCCTTTCCATCTTTGTCTAGATGCAGACCATGATTGACAGGGATAGGTGTGCCATAAGTACTGCTATCATTCATCTTGTATTTTGTCAAGATGTCCTGCACATACTTAGTTTGATGCAGATAAATGCCATCCTACCTTTGACTGACTTGCAGACCTAGAAAGAACGATAGTTCATCCATGTTGCTCATTTCAAACTTGGACTTCATCACCTGTTCGAATTCCCTACATATCCCTTCATTTGTATACCCAAATATAATGTCGTCGACATAGACTTGTACAATAAGAATATCACCTCCTGCTTTCCAAATGAAAAGGGTTAAGTAAATTTGTCCGCAGTCGAAACCATTGGATAGAAGATGCTTTGATAAAGTCTCATACCATGCCCGAGGTGCTTGATGAAGACCATAAAGCGCTTTGTCGAGCTTGTACACTTTATTGATATTATGCGGATCTTCAAAACCTGTAGGTTGAGTTACATAGACCTCTTCATGAACTTTTCCATACAGGAAAACACTCTTCACATCAATTTGATAAACCTTGAAGCCGACATAGAAGGCATAAGCCAAAAACAGTCGAATGGCCTCAAGTCTAGAAACTGGGGCATATACTTCAGTGTAATACAGGCCCTCTTATTGATAAAATCCTTGAATAACCAACCTTGCTTTATTCTTCACTATGACATGATGATCATCCATTTTGCACTTGAACACCCATCTAGTTCCAATTGGTTGAACGCCTCTTGGCAGGTCAACTAAATCCCACACATGCAAGTTTTGGAATTGGGACAGTTCATCTTGCATCATCACAATCCAGCAGTTGTCAGCGAGAGCCTCCTTCACATTTTTCGGCTACAACTGGGACACGAATGCAGCATGAAAACATGTTTCCATGATACCAGTGTCAAGTATCTTAGCGTACAAACTAGTGTTCTCAGCAATGGTTCTATGACGAGTCTGAACACCGGCATGAGGATCACCAATAATGTTGTCAACTGGATGATTCTTATGTACTCTCGTCTCTTGTATGAGCGGTTCCTGCAGATATGTGTCTAGATTCGTGCTCAACTCCCCCATATTCTATGATCTAGAGGACGATGATTCAATGTTGATTGGATCAGCTGGAGCTTCATTTCCTACACGAGTGTTAGGATTAGCTTGAGCGTCATTTCCGTCAACATGAACAACTTTAATGTTATCACTATCATGAGTTCCAAATGAAGAAACATCATTTGAATCGGGAGTTACAATCGGTAGAGTTGCACGGGTTGAGAAATTGGAGTCATCACCGCCACCAAAGAACTCGTACACATTGGCTGCATCATCTGCAGATAGATCAGGAAGATTGAATGACTTGAATAGAGCATCATAATCAAATCTCCAAGCAGGACCAGTTGGTTCTGGTGGAATGTTGTGTTTACTGCAGTCCACTTCGAACCATTCTTCCACAGACCTACTCTCAATATTGTACACTCTCTTGCAAGGCGAGTTGGCAACATATCCTAAGAAGATGTCTTCCACTGCTTTTGCATGAAATTTAGACTTGCGTTCTTTTTACTGTAACAATAAAGAGTAAGGACTACCAAAAGGAACTAGGTAGTCAAGATTGGGAGGTCGATTGTTAATCAACTCATAGCAAGTTTTATTGTGCCTTTTAACCACTAGAACTCTGTTCAAGGCATGACACCCTGTGTTGACTACTTCTACCCAGAAAGTGACAGGAAGCTTTGCATGTGACAACATTTTCCTTGTAGTCTCAATTAGTATTATGTTCTTCCGTTCTACAACTCCATTCTGCTTAGGTGTGTATGGAGCACTAAATTCGTGACGAATACCCTTCTTGAGACAGAAAAGTTCTATCAAATTATTCTTGAATTCAGTTCCGTTATCACTCCTTATTCTTCTAACCTTCAACTTGCAAAGAGATTCCAAGCTCAGGATCAGGTATTGAAGAATATCAGCAGTCTCGTCCTTTGTACCTAAAAAATGCACCTAAGAAAAACTTGAGAAATCATCAGTTACAACTAGACAGTATGACTTCCCTCCAATACTCCTGATACTTATGGGCCCAAACAGATCCATATGTAAGAGCTGCAAAGGGGTATCGATGGAGTTTTGGAGCTTGGGCTTGTGAGACTTCCGTTGCTGTTTTCACTTTTTACAAGGCATACAGTCATTTGCAATGGAGAATCTCAGCTTAGGAACCCCGGTAACTAAACCGTTTCAGACAAGATGGTTAATTTTATGATAAGAGATATGTCCGAGTTTCCTATGCAACAAGATTGAGTCAAGCTCTGTTGCTTTGGTAAGCAAACAAGAAGCAACTGAAGATGTGGTTTTCGCCACGCTCATGTTGATCTGATAGGTATCATTCGTTCTTGGCGCACGCATCAAAATCCAGTCTTCTGGAATCTCAAACCCAGGTTTGAGAATCATGCATTCAGATTTGTCAAACATGACTGAGTACTCCTTATCACACATCTGAGAAACACTCAACAAGTTATGCTTTAGCTGCTCGCAGTAGTTGACGTTTTTGAAGCTAACACAACCATTTGAAACCACGCTTTGATAAGAAATACTGCCGCCCTTCTCGCCTGCAAAGGCCGCATAGCCACCTCTGAATGGTTTTACATCTTAAAGCAGAGCCATGTTGCCTATCATGTGTCGGGAGCATCCACTATCTACATACCAACGATTAGAGATAGTTCCCTTCGGATGTCCCTGCACGATTACAAGAAATTAATTAGATTTAGAGACCCAAGCCATGGTGGTCTTGGGTCATCCGTCTTTCTCAAAATATACTACTTCAGTTAATTCACAATTGTGACTATCAAAAATGGGTGAATCTTTAGAAGACTTGGGACCAGGAGATTGAGAACTTTTAGATTTCTTGTTCTAGGACCTTTTGCTTTGTTTTACTGGAACAGTCGGCTTGCATTCAGAAGCACCAGGTGAATTAGTAGAAGCTTCACCTGATTGAATTCCAGCCAGCTGTTCCAGCTTCCTCAATCTATTGTTCCTTCTTCTCCCATGTGGCTTAGAAAGCTTAACCACAGGTTTCTCACCAGTTGGTGCACTACCAGAGGTAGACACACAAGGTTTAGCAGGTTGCTTTTCCCTTTTTGGAACAGATGGCTTAGCCTCAGATGTGATCTTTGGCTTCACCACATTTGATTTGGAATTCTTGGGTTGCTTCACCGGTGGTGACTTAGAGATAACAGCTGGTTGTGAAACAATTGGCTGTTTCCCTTGGTTCTTAGCAGGGCAGTTCACAAGGATGTGACCAACCATACCACAGTGAAAGTAGATTCTTTTATCTTGGTAATTCCTCCTGTAAGGCTCATTGGATCTGACATTAGATGACTCAACATGATGAGTAGAAGAAGTTGTTGGGTGAACAGTAGTTTGACCCGATGGTGTTTGGTTTTTGGGAATATAATACTTTTGCATATTTTCTTGATAGCCAAGCCTATAATGAGCTGAAAAAGCTTCTTAATTAACTTGATTAATGTTTGTATATCCCCCATAAAGCATCACTTTTAATTTTTCATTTGATTCAACGATATCGGGTTCAGTCAAAATACAATTATCCTTATCAGTGTTAATGTTTTTCTTAACTTTTTGTTCACCGAGCAACTCCTCATAGACAACTACTTCAGGGCAGGTGTTATCAGACCCATCATCAGAAACAGTAAGGAACTCTTCATTAGATACAGAGTTAGCCTTACTTGAGGAATCATCAAGGCAAGACAGATCAATGTCAATTAATTCGTTGAAAAATTTCCCGCTTACTGATGGAGGGATGGCATTAGTACCCAGCCCTAAGCCATCCACTTGTCTCACAACAGACTCATAGTGTTCCATCACAAAACGAGAATTTTTCAACTTCTCAATATTGCCTTTCAACTGCAAGATCTCATTTTGCAGCTTGGTGATCTCATTGTTTCTCTTTTCCAAACCCTTGTATGCAACATCCAAATGAAACTGTTGATCACATATTTTAAGTGAATAATCACGTTTATCTTTCTTCAAAGTTTCAATTGAACCTTCGTATCGTTTTTCATTTTCTTTGTAGCTTAAAGCTGCAATACGAAGGGGTTCGATTTTGTCTTGAAGCTTAGAATTTTCATCCTTTAAGCTCAGACATTTTGAAAAAGAAATGACAGCAAAAGAGTTAGAATCTACTTCATTTGATGAACTCTCCAATAGCCATGAGGGCAACTGCAGTTGTAGACTCTTCTTGGTTAGCCACAGAAGCTTCCCATTCCTCTGCTTCCATCATCTCCATAATCTCAGCCATGAGACCAACCTGTGTTAGAGCAATAATGGCATCCTCCATATGAACACCCCAATCAAAGCCGTCGTCTTGTTATGCTACCAAAGCATTGGACGTTCCTCCTTGACCTTTATTGTGGTTGTTGGAGTTGTTGTACCCTTGACTGTTTCCTTGGCTAGGTCTGGTGAACCCCGAGGCCGGTGCTTTGTCCTTTTGAAATTCTCTTGCAAAATGCCCAAAGTTATTGCATTTGTAGCACTTGGCCTTGTATTTATCAAATCCCACCTTGGCATTTGAATGTCCACCAATAAATTTCCTGCCAGTTCTATTCAGGAAACGCTTCGCCCTTCTCAAGATCATGGCCATATTCCATTGAATATCAATGTCCTCCATATCATCCGGATCCACCTGATTGAAGTCTTCTTCTATGGTTTCAGGATCCGTGAGCTTACCGCCAATGAAGTTCTCATAGGCAAGCATGCATGATGAGAATAAAGCCACATGATTTTCAGCTATCTTGGCTATTGCTGATTGGTTAGCTGAATATGTGGGACAAGGATTTCTTGAGTAATTCTGGTGGTGAGATCCAGATGCTGCATAGCAAGCATGACCACCATAAACTTTTGAATTATCCTCGTCGTGAGAGTTCTCTCTCATCAAGGTAGTGTACATCTCAAATTTTGGTGGTAGGGCATCTAGAAACTTCTCAACTAACTCCTCATTTAGATAGATGAGGTCAAAAGCTTTCAGCTCAGTTTGCAGATGATAGAATCTAGAGATAAGCTCATCTATGGATTCATTCTCCAGATATCTGAAGCACTCATACTGCTTCCTAAAAAGATCCCTCTTACTCTTCTTGATGTCGCTGTTTCCCTCGAATCACTTCTACAAAGCCTTCCAGATATCGTTGGAGTTATCGTATTCTCTAAAGCTGTGAAATGACTCCCTTGTCAAGGCCATAGTAATAGATCCGTGTGCCTTCTTCTCTCTGTCATAAACTTTCTTTTCTTCTTCATCAAGTTTGGAGATAGGCTTGGGAACTTTCTCATCAAGATATGTATATGTGGGATGCATATAACCCTCTAGAATGGGTATCCAAAGTGAAGAATCAGTGTATGAGATATAATGCTCAAAGCGTGCTTTCTAGTTTGAGTAATCATTTACGTTAAGCAGCTTTGGTGGTTTCTGTGGGGTTCCAATCTCATTGTCATAATTTAACAGGTTACCGAGATTCTGAAGATTTGCCATGGTGAAACACTTAGTCAAATTTCAGAAAAATCAAAGCAATGTGCGCACTTAAGTTCTGGCCTTGCGCACTTATGAACTTGGTCTTGTGCACTTAAGATTTTCTTTTGCGTACTTAACAAGTACGCAAGAGTAAATGACAAGTACATAGGAAGAAGTTAAGTACGCAACAAGAAATGGTCTTGCGTACTTGGTAAGGACGCATATCACTTTTTCACCTGCTCTCACCAACCTTTTCCGATCGCCGAAAATACCTCAGATCTTCAAAATTTTAAGATATGAACAAACTGATCAAGTCAAAAGGTTAGAAACTTGTTTCTAACAAACCCTTGATGATCAAAACACTCAAACAAATAAGAAAAAGGTCGGATTTAAAGGATTTTTGCTTTTAAAATAGCGCTCAAGAGCTACCTCTATTTTATCACAAAAATCACCAAAATCAGTCACTTTTCCTTGTAGAAAGGCTGTAGATTGTGTCGAAAGTGCTCCTAGAACACTCACAATACTCGAAATCAATAGCAAATGCTCTGGTACCACTTGTAGGTCCCTCGGGTGTCTCGGGTCGACACATGCAAGTGTGTTCCTGGTCGAACTGGGTGCGGATGCTCGTGACTAGGTGGAGTATCAATCAACACACAGTAAACCGCCAACAAAGACACAAGATACTTTCAAACTTCGTATGTTGATAATCACAGCCGGTTACAAAGAGAATGACTGCGTACATACATTCAATCACTAACAGCTATATATATTAGACTTGTTCCATGTGTGTAGTTAGCAAGTGCACAGGGTTTAAATCATGCGTACTTAGCAAGTACACAGAATTTGTTCTTGCGTACTTGCTAAGTACGCAGGATATACATCTGGCGCACTTGTTAAGTGCGCACAACACTTAACAAGGACGAATACAATGACAAGTACCTGCGAACATGATTACAACTCGATAAACCAACACATACTGACACTGATATACAAATACATAAAGACAATACATAAGTAACAACAATCTTCAGAGTGCTTGTCACAAGAATTGCTTCAACAGTTGATCAGTCTGAATGGCATGACCATAAACTCGTAATGGCCGTACTGTCACGCCCGTAACACAGGACAGTTATCTAACCAGAGTAGTACCTCCAACAGAGATATTCCCATGAAAGAACGACGGGTCTAGGAGAGATTTATACACCATCCTTTCCTAGACAAAACATTTCGTTTGTCAGATAGCTACATACTGGTCAGAAGGTCGCTTTCTGGTTACTGTGACGTTGATATCAAAAACACACAGCGGAAGACTAAACCATAACTTCTATTAACATCAAAACAATGTTTACATTATGTTAAACAAAAGTTACATCATTGGTTCCTAACAACGAACATGTCATTCGAGACTTATAGTTCCAGGCATGCCCATCATCTGGATCGTTCATCTTTTCATTATAGTCCGGGAAATGCCTTGTCTACTAACCACCTGTGATGCGTTCAAAAACATTTGATTAAACATGGGTCAGATAAAGCTGGTTCATAAACTAAAATAGTTTATTAAAATGACCCGCCAAAGTATCTTGAACACATTCATGGGCTTCAACACCCGATGGGCTTCAACACCCAATTTCATAGATAACTATGAATAATCATTCAGTATATATATAACCAAAGACCGATCCACGGGTCCTGTCCAACATGTCGTTCCATGGGCAAGTGAAATACAATAAGCGCTTAGAATACGTTATATATAAACAATCGGTACAATCGTTTCAAGATACTCAAAATGTTTTCATAAATCAATCATACCATACTAGGTCATGATTGGGTTCAAGCATCACAGTTTAAGAACTCACCTGGACATTATTTCAGCTTATTTAATCAGAGATATGGCAAACACCTCGGGCAGAGCTCCTAGATAATCATAATATTACTTAATCATATAATCCTAGCTTAATGATTCATAACCAAAGCTTAATGGGATGTTGGAACCTTAATGATCCCATATCGGTCCAATATTGATCCTCCACGTGTCAGACTTCAATGATTAGTCACCTGACACGTGTCACCTCCTGAGTGATTTCTTGCCCCCTACATAGCGGACTGCTATCCCCGGATATGTCGGTCCGACATCTGCCTATTTTTCCAAATTTTCAGTTTCAGTCCCTGAACTTTGTTTTATGTACTTATTCACCCTTCAACTTTGAAACTTTGGCAAGTTTAGTCCTTTATTTTCTTAGAAATCTTTGAGGTGTTACAAATCTCCCCTCCTTTAAGAAATTTCGTCCTCGAAATTAAGATGTGAATAGATGAGGATATTTGACTCTCATTTGTTCCTCTAATTCCAAAGTCTTGTCAGCTCCGATCCGACCTTGCCACTGGTCTAATACCATTGGTATAACTTTCTTTCTTAATGTTCGTTCTTGGGTGTCTAAAATCTTAATTGGTTGTTCAGTGAAGTGAAGTTTTTCGTCTATGTGTATATCATCTAATGCAATAGCTTGAGCTGGAAACACTTGCGTAAACAGGATACGTGAAATGTACTATGAATTCCTTGTAAAGCTTCTGGTAGTTCTAACTTATAGGCTACTGCTCCAATTCTTTCAATGATTTTGTAAGGTCTGATATACCTTGGACCTAATTTTCCATGATTCTTGAACCTTACAACACCTTTCCAAGGTGAAACTTTTAACATCACATAATCCCCGACTTGGAATTCTAATAGTCGTTGTCTTCTGTCAGCATAGCTTTTCTGATGGTCCTGAGCAGCCTTTAATAGTTGTTTAATCTGGACTATCTTATATGTTGTTTCTTGTATAACTTTAGGTCCAGACAATTGACTGTCTCCTATTTCAGTCCAACAGACACGAGTTCTGCATTTTCTTCCATATAGTGCTTCAAATGGTGCAGCCTCTATACTCGAGTGGTAATTATTGTTGTATGAGAATTCAATTAATGGTAGGTGATTATCCCAATTTCCTCTGAAATCTATAACACAGGCTCTTAACATATCTTCCAGAGGTTGAATTGTAAGTCCACTTTTTCCGTCAGTCTGAGGATGGTATGCGGTACTCAAGGTAACTCGAGTTCCCAATTCTTTTTGAAAACTCATACAGAAACTAGATGTGAACTGACTGTCTCTATTTGAAATAATAGACAGTGGAATGCCATGGTGGCTCACAATTTCATTGATATAGATCCTGGCTAACTTATCCATAGAGTATGTTTCATTGTTAGGTATGAAATGGGCTGACTTGGTTAGTCTATCGACCACGACCCATACGGCATTATGTCCTTTCTGAGTTCTGGGTAATTTGGTTATAAAGTCCATTGTAATGCGATCCCATTTCCAGACAGGTAACTCTATTTGTTGTAGTTAACCTTCCGGTTTCTGGTGCTCAATCTTAACTTGAAGGTAAGTCAAGCATTTATCTATGTATTAGGCTATCGATCTCTTCATGTTTGGCCACCAGTAATGAGTTTTCAGATTTTTGTACATCTTGTTCGCACCAGGATGCATGGAATATGCTTCATTTAATACTTCTTCTTGAATATCTCCAAGCTTTGGAATCCAGATTCTTTACTCGAATCTCATGATTCCATCATTTCCTTTGGATAGTAACTTCTGTTTCCCAACCATGCGTTCTTTCTTGATGTTTCCTTCTTCTAATGCTATTGGTTGGATTTCCTTAATTTGTTCTAGCAAATCTAACTTTAGGTCTAATCATAATGCTTTTACTTTAATCGGTTGGCTTCGTTCTTTCCGACTTAAAGCATCTACTACTACTTTAGCCTTCCCGGGATGGTATTTGATTTCTCAATCATAGTCATTAATAAGTTCCATCCACCTTCTTTACCTCATATTTAAATCCTTTTGATTAAAAATATGTTGGAGGCTTTTGTGGTCTGAGTATATCACGCATTTGGTACCATACAGATATTGTCTCCGGATCTTTAGAGCGAACACTATGGCACCAAGTTCTAAATCATGCGAGGTATAGTTTTTCATGTGAATTTTAAGTTTGCGAGATGTATAGGCAATAACCTTGTTTCACTGCATCAACACACAACCCAAACCAGTTTGGGAAGCGTCACAATATATAACAAAATCATCATTTCCTTCCGATAGTGCTTCTTCTTGTTTTGTGCCCCATTCAAACTTTGCTGCTTTCTGAGTTAAAGCAGTCAAAGGTATAGTGATCTTGGAGAAATATTGAATGAATTTTCTGTAGTAACCAGCTAGTCCAAGAAAACTTCTGATCTCTGTTGGAGTCTTTGGGGCTTGCCACTTTATAACAATTTCGATCTTACTTGGGTCCAGTTATATTCCATGCTCATTTACAACGTGCCCAAGAAATTGTACTTCTCTTTTCCAAAAGTCACATTTGGAAAACTTAGCGTACAATCTTTATTTTCTTAGGGTTTCCAGAATGATTATAAGATGCTTCGCATGTTCTTCTTGATTTCGGGAATAGATAAGAATATCATCAATGAAAACGATGACGAAATTATCAAGGAATGGTTTACAAACTCGGTTCATCAGGTCCATAAATGTTGCGGGAGCTTTCGTTAGACCAAAGGACATGACCAGGAATTCATAGTGACCATATCTGGACCTGAAAGCAGTCTTAGGTACATCTTCTTCTTGTACCTTCAACTAATAATATCCTGATCTAAGATCGATATTTGAGAAATACTTGGCTCCTTGTAGCTGAATGAACAGATCATCTATTCCAGGTAATGGATATCTGTTTTTTACAGTTAGCTTGTTTAATTCCCGATAATCAATGCACATCCTCATGCTCCCATCTTTCTTCTTTACGAATAGTACCGGTGCTCCCCAAGGTGAAGTGCTTGGGCGAATGAACCCTTTATCTAAGAGTTCTTGGATTTGTTTCATAAATCCTTTTAGTTCGGAAAGAGCTAGACGATAAGGGGATTTTGCAACAGACTTCGCTCCGGGAATGAGTTCGATTTGGAATTCGATCCGACGATCGGGTGGAAGACCGGGTAATTCTTCTGGAAAAACATCCGGGTGATCACAGACTATAGGAATATTCGTAATCTGTCCTTCGGTTTAAACGTTTATGTAGGTCCCGGGAGCCTCGTCGTGCAGCGGATTTACACGGACCTGTTCTGTGATTTGTGTGGGAACAAAGAAACGAGACAGAGAAAACACGAACAAAGACAAAAGATAATGAAACGACACGTAATCCATAACAAATAAGTTATCCCCTATTACAGACTACATACCGAAGGAGCACACATCTCTCATCTAAGCTCACGGTCCAGGGGTCGGGAGAGCTCTTCCTGACCCGGACATCTCTCAACTTGTTCCAGAAGTTCCACCTACAAATGAAGACAAGTCTTCTATTTATAGGGGAAGGAACACTACCTGCGTACTTGACAAGTACGCAAGGGAAAAGACTTGCGTACATACTAAGTACGCAGGACCAAACAGGTGTGCGGGCTAAGTACTCAGGAACACCCTCCTACGTACTAGCCACGTACACCGATACATAGAATTTAATCTATAGTTACAAAACATGCTTCTACAAACTCCCTTTTAACTATAGCATCAAATTCTTTCTATCACTAACACTAATAATCATCAGTTTACAAAGAATGTCCTAACAGACTCCCTCTAAACTAATGACAACACGTGTCTTCTGGCGAGACTTGATCTTCTGGCATTCCACTTGAGATCTTCAAATCTTCAAACTTCAGTCTTCAGTTGCCGAGTGATGACAAACCCGACTCCTTCATAAATGTAGCTTTCATTGTAGACCAAACCAAGTGCTTCAATAAGAACCAACTAACCCAACACAACTAATTGTAGTTCATCCTCTCAGCAGTAGCAACCTCCACCCTGACTTAGGACTCTGAGTCTGACAATGTCTTCCTAACCAGGTAACAATAGTAGACTAAGACAACCCCAAATCAGCTGGCATATGATAGAGACTTTGAGTTTCCAATAACCTGCATCAAACTAATCATCTCCCATAGGAATTCCAGTAAGATAAACTTAAGTCTTCAACCAGATGTGTCCAAATCTATCCTGTATCTTCACGAGTCAACCAAATTCCCGAAGATGTTCATTTCCAATATCCCCTTTCAGTTTAAGCTCCATCTGACTAGACCAGAAACAAGGGTATGTTTCTTATCCCATCGGCCAATGATAAAAGGTTCCATCTTCAACTAATAATCCAACGAATATCCAGCTTCATCTTGAAGACACACGATATAATCAAACACGAAAAATATAGTTTACACGAGAAATCACGGTTGAGATCCATGTTACGTCAAAGAGGTATATATATAGGAAGTACCAATGGCTTTTCCACCACCTCTTTATTGTCTCATGAATACTAGATTTTATCCCCCTCATTTCTCTGTAAACTATGACCAGCTTCATCATCACTTCACTCAAATCCTCAAAAAGCACAACTAGCCAAGTCCAGGATTTTATTCTTTTATTCCTTTGCAACGATCCAAAACAGCAAATCCTTGGGTTCAAGTTGTTCCAGTATTCATCCCCTATTAAAGAAGTATCCCGGATACTCGTAGCCTACATATTCAGGTTTGAATACCTAAACAAGATGATTCTCTTTCCAAAAGACCCAAAGCAGCCACATCTTCACAAATAGAACGAGACCTTTAGCCGATGACGACCCAATTGCTCCCATCAGTTCAGCAACTTTGGTGGTTTCTGTGGTGTACCGATCTCATTATCATAATTTAACAGGTTTCCCAAATTCTGAAGATTCGACATAGTGAACACTTAGTCAAATTTCAGAAAAATCAGACACAGTTGCGCACTTGATTTTTGGCCTTGCGCACTTGAGAAATGGTCTTGCGTATTTAGATTTGCTCTTGCGTACTTGTAAGTACGCAGGAGTAAATGGTAAGTATGCAGGATATAACTTATGTTCGCACAAGTTCAGTCTTGCGTACTTGTAAGTACGCAGGAGATAAGTCTTGCGTATTTAGTAAGTACGCACAAAACTGTACTTTTTGCCAGAAATGGTAAGTACGCAGGATACCTTTTCAGCAACTTTCACCAAACTTTTCTGGTCACCTGAAACTCACCGGAGATGGTAAAAATTGGTCTGATGATCAATGCAAATGAGCCAAAGGGTCAGAAACTTGTTTCTAACCAACCTTTGATGCTCAAAACACTCAAATACACAACAAAAATCAGTTTTTGAGTGATTTTTGCTTCTAAAATAGTGGTCAAGAGATACCCGTATTTTATCACAAAAATCAATAAAAATACCTCTTTTTGCATGTAAAAACTCGATAAAAACTCTCCAAACTCACTCACAACACTCGAAATCAGGAGCAATGCTCTGATACCACTTGTAGGTCCCTCGGGTGTGGCGGATCATCACATGCAAATGGGTCTACTAGTCGGACCGGGTGCGGAATGACCGTGACTAGGCGGAGAGTCTAGCTAAACAAAGTAAACCGATAAGAGAAAACACTTTAAACGTTCTTTGTATTATAAACACTTGAAGGTTACAGAGAAAATCACTGAGATTACAATCTGCGTATTTGCGTCTATGTCTGCGTACTTAACTTCTGTCAACCTATCCTATTTATACAAGACCTGATGCCTGCGCACTTAGCAAGTGCGTAGGGCAAAATGCTCTTGCGTACTTAGCAAGTACGCAAAGTTACTCTTGCGTACTTGCCAAGTACGCAGGAGCTTTCTCTTGCGCACTTACAAGTGCGCAATACACTTGGAGAATTTGGCAACATTCAATATGTAAAAGTAAATACAACTCGATAAACTAATACATAAAGACTCTTACATACAAAGACAATTACAAACAAGACAAAACAACCTAAGACTAAGACTCTATCTATCCAGAGTGTTTGTCACAGGAAAGTGCTTCAACAGTTTAAAGCATGGAGTATAAATATGCCGTCTCCTTTAATTAATTCCTTCTTAGCTTTCGCTATAGAAATAATTTTAATCATATTGTTATTACTATCACCCTGAATCATCAAACTAGTTTCATCTAGTTTCTTAATCTTGACCGTTTTCTGGACAATCAATCTAGGCTTGGTATTGGTTTAACCAATCCATCCCTAGGATAACCTCATATTTATTCAAGTTAATTGGCATTAGTGTAACTAATAACTTATCGTCACCAATATTGATGACACAATCTGGGTATGATTCGGTTATCCTAATATGTTCGCCACTTGCCGTTTCAACGACATATGCATGAATAAGTGGAATCGGTCTTACGCCTAAATATAGGGTGAATGTACATGAAACAAAACTTTTATTCACCCCGGTATCAAATAAAATCTTGGCGTAAATATTATTAACTAAGAAAGTACCTACCACTTCCTTAGCTTTATTTTTCAATTCATTTCCACTTCCTAAGACGAAAACTCGTCCTGTTCCTTTATTTTGACCATCTATTTTATGTTTTTGTGGTTTAGGACAAGAAGTTCTATAGTGCCATATCTCCCCACAGTTAAAGCATTTAACATTTGGGTACTGGGTTGCAGCATGGCCAAACTTCTGACAAGTCTGGCATTTCATTCCCTGATTACCTCTATCAGGTTTGGGATTAAATCTTCCTCTCCTGGGAAATTTACTATTTCCCGGTTTGAACTTATAAACAACTTCATCGGGCTTTATCTTGTGATCACTATTTGGTGGCTCCTGTGTAGCCACTTCATCAAACATCACCGCACTCTTCTCTATAGCCAAATCTATCATTTCATGTGTGATGGATTTCACTAGGGTACGAAATGTGACAGGAGTAACCAAATGTGGCACCAACTTAGCCATCTCATTAAATTTGGTGGTATACTCATGATGAGTCATTGTTCCAGATTCAAGCCATAGAAATTCAGATTCAATCTTGTCCATGGCATTCTGTGGACAGTACCTCTTCCCGATCAACTTTTTGAGGTCT
This sequence comes from Smallanthus sonchifolius, assembly GCA_023525975.1. Classification (NCBI taxonomy): domain Eukaryota; kingdom Viridiplantae; phylum Streptophyta; class Magnoliopsida; order Asterales; family Asteraceae; genus Smallanthus; species Smallanthus sonchifolius. The sequence goes on along the minus strand of CM042028.1, from coordinate 17,220,852 downwards.
TCCCAAATCATCCTATCCGTTACAACTTCTCCCTTTGTCTGTTTGACTGATTCCCACCGGTCAAGAGCTTCCTCTTCGAATGAGTGTGCAGTGAACTGTACGGCTTGGTCGGCTCTACATTCGCTAATCTTTATGACAGCTTCCATTGAGGTTATCCACTGCAAAGCTGTGATGGCATCCTTCTTTCCATTGAATGGTTAGGGATGGCAGTCGCTGAAATTCTTGTAGTTACATCCGTGGCCATGAATTCTTGTACTCGGGTTTGTCTTTCCACTGTTTCATAAGTTCGGGTGGTGCCTACATTGTTTCCTCCCGGGGAGGTATGTAGGGTATCTTTCGTTCGAGGCATATCATTACTTGTTACCTCATTCCGGTTTCCCAGATTATTATGATTTAACCTTCTCCTAAGAGCATCATCAAGGATTCCAGGTAGAGTTTTTTGAAGAACTCGGGTGACCTCAGATGCCACCGCTCCTTGAAATTGAGTTTTAGTCATAATGACTTCTTCCACCGGTTGCTCGGGTTCAGTATTCGTATTTATGTTTTCATTCGAATTAGGGTTTGTATCGTGGGTACGAGACCTAGTATTGGGCATCCTACCTATACCTCTTCCTCGTCCTCTACCATGTCCTGTCATGTGTACCTACACACATATGTATAACATCAGAATTCATATAACCGGTCATAATCCAAAAATTCAGAAATTAATAACATTTGGCCAAAATGCCTTTAGTTATCTGATTTCTAGGTATTTCTTGTTAAAGGTCATACTGAATGTATACACCTAACTTTTCATGATGCATTCTAGACTAATCTCAGAGTCTTAGTTTAAGTTTAGACACTATTTCTATAGTATCTAAATCCCTTAAACTAAGGTTCTAATAATAACTTGTCACACTCGTAACACAGGACAATTATCTAACCATAGTAGTACCTCCAACAGAGATGTTCCCAGGAAAGAACGACGGGGCTAGGAGAGATTTATACACTGTCCTTTCCTAGACAGAACATTCTGTTTGTCGAATAGCTACATACTGGTCAGAAGGTCGCCTTCTAGTTACTGTGACGTTGATATAAAAAACACACAGCGGAAGACTAAACCATAACTTCTATTAACATCAAAACAATGTTTACATTATGTTAAACAAAAGTTACATCATTCGTTCCTAACAAGGAACATGTCATTCGGGACTTATAGTTCCAGGCATGCCCATCATCTCGATCGTTCATCTTTTCATTCTAGTCCTGGAAATGCCTTGTAAATATGTGTCAACATAAAGCTGGTGAATTCATAAAATAAAATAGTTTATTAAAATGAACCGCCAAAGTATCTTGAACACATTCATGGGCTTCAACACCCAATGGGCTTCAACACCCACTTTCATAGATAACTATGAATAATCAATCAGTATATATATAACCAAAGACCGTTCCACGGGTCCTTTCCATCATGCCGTTCCACGGGCAAGTGAAATACATTAAGCGCTTAGAATACGTTATATATAAACAATCGGTACAATCGTTTCAAGATACTAAAAATTCTTTCATAAATCAATCATACCATACTAGGTCATGATTGGGTTCAAGCATCACAGTTTAAGAACTCACCTTGACAGTATTTCAGCTTATTTAATCAATGATATGGCAAACACCTCGGGAAGACCTCCTAGATAATCATAATATTACTTAATCATATAATCCTATCTTAATGATTCATAACCAACGCCTAATGGGAGGTTCGAACCTTCCCTCAACACTATCTACTGTAATTTCAAGTCGAATGGTTAGAAACCAGACTCTCGTACGCGAACCGGGGCTCGGGATTGGATCTTCAGATAGTGTGTGTATTTGAGTGTGTTTGTGTGTGTAAAGGAGTTGAAATCGTTTAACTATTTATAGGCTGCCCGACTGGTCCATAGCGGAGCGTTATCTATATACATGTCGGTCCGCTATCGAAGTGTGGCGGTGCAATTTTCTTAACGAGCACATAACGGACCATTATGCTTCTCACGCCGGTCCGCAATGGATAAATTGCGGCTAGCGGACCGCAACGGATTCCATATCGGTCCGATATTGATCCTCCACGTGTCAGACTTTAGCGATTAGTCGCCTGACACGTGTCACCTCCTGAGTGATTTCTTGCCCCCTATGTCACACCCCGGGCGGGTTTCTTATTTTATCTCATCAGAGATTTATAAGCACACCGGAATATTTTAATAACTCAGGATCTTTTCAAAAGATGGGGAATCTCCCGTTTCATTTTATTATAACAGGGATATACCCTGATATTGTACACAAACGTTTAATTTACAAAACCAAGGTTTTACATGAGCCATTTCTTTCAACTGATGTCTAAGGTGGACATTCCTTTTTTCATGACGTCATTTTCTTTGTCATCATATGGCTAATCAAAATCAATTCACCCTTGGTTACCTATAAATATGTTTGAAAATATTTTATCAGTATAAACTGGTGAATAGAAGTAAATTGGAATCATAATCTGACAATCGTGAATAAATAAAACAATTTGCCCATAGTTTCTAGTCAATTTACACAGTCAATGGACTAACCACCAGCCAAACTAGGGACCTTTGATATATTTTTAGGTATATCTGCCTTACGCTTTCGGCGATGGGGTTTACGACAACCAAGGGTTCAACCCCTAGCCTTGTTACAGCATCTCATCTGTAACACGTGTATATATAGGTGACTCTATGGGCTGACTGTTATTTAGTAAATCACCTTATGCAACGAATGATTGTATAAATTCATTCAAGTCAGAGTATAATCAAAACCATTTTAAGTTTTGAAATCATTTTATAAAAATACAAGTATTCACCTTGATAGAGTCTTGGATTAGGAATCTTCTAGAGAGTGTCCTAATGGGCAGCGTCTCTGCTTAAGAACCTAGCTTGGTTTTTTTTTAAAATGAGCGTTTCCTGGCTTCTCGAGTATTTCAAGTATGATCTGGCACCTTGGGAACTTAAACGTACGAGTGGGAATGGTTTTATGAGAGTGGAAATAGGGGAAATTTCTCTGAAATTCGATTTGTGATGTTTTGAATTTGAACGACAATCGACTTCTATTTATAAGTTGATTTGAGGTTCGTAGCGAAGCGTTATGGTGGCGGTAAACCCAAAATAGACAGCATGACACATGTTGGTCTCCGAAGTTGCGGCGCAATTTGCCGCTAGCGGACCGTTAAGCTACAAGGTAGCGGTCTGCCACCCAACTGAGGTAGCTGTAGCGAACCGACATGAATACGGTAGCGGTGTGCTACCTGTGACACGCGTCAGAAACCCTAATGACTCATTAGGGCACGTGTCATTCCCTCACTATTGCCTTTGGGACCACGTAGCGGACCTTTATATATATGGTAGCGGTCCGCTACCACCGAATTTTCAAATTTTTATTTTTAGTCCCTAATCTTTAATGTATTTACACTTATGGTCTTTATATTTATATTATTTTGGGCATGGAAATTTTTAAGAAATGTTACATTCTCCCCACCTTTAGAAAAATCTCATCCTCGAGATTACTGGAACAGGTGTGGATACTTTTTCTTCATTTCTGATTCTAGTTCCCAAGTGTATTCAGGACCACGTTTAGAATTCCACTTAACTTTGACAAGTTTCAATCTTTTCTTTTTCAACTTTTTAGTCTGGTGATCTTCTATTTGAAGAGGCTGTTCTACAAATCTTAATTTTTTTCATTTACTTCTATGTCTTGTAGAGGGATTATTAAAGATTTATCAGGCAGACATTTACGAAGATTAGATACATGGAATACGTCATGTATTCCATTCACCTCTTCTGGTAATTCCAACTGATAAGCCACTGGTCCAATTCGTTTAATAATCTTGAAAGGTCCAACAAATCGAGGGCTTAGTTTACCCTTCTTCCCGAATCGAACAACACCTTTCCAATGTGATACTTTTAATAACACCTTGTCTCCAATGTTTAATTCTAGTGGCTTTCTTCTTTTATCAGCGTAGCTCTTTTGCCTATCTCTTGCTGCTTTTAATCGTTCTTGAATTTGAGCTACTTTGTTAGTAGTTTCCTAAACAAGTTCAGGTCCTGACAATTGGTTTTCTCCTATATCTTCCCAGCATACAGGCGTTCGGCATTTTCTACCATATAAGGCTCCGAAAGGTGCTTCCTGAATGCTTGTGTGATAACTATTGTTGTATGAAAATTCTATTAGGGGTAGGTGATCATCTCAACTACCACCTAGGTCTATCACACAGGCTTGGAGCGTATCTTCTAAGGTCTGAATTGTTCTTTCACTTTGACCATATGTCTGTGGATGATAGACAGTGCTCAAGTTCAGACGAGTTCTCATAGCATCCTAGAAACTTTACCAGAATCGAGATGTAAACCGACTATCTCTATCTGATACTATGGATAATGGCACTCCATGTAAAGTTACAATCTCATTTACATATAGACGAGCCAATATATCCATAATGAAGGTTTCTTTTATTGGGAGAAAATGAACAGATTTAGTTAATCTGTCAATGATAACCCAGATAGTATCGTTTCCCCGACTGGTTCGAGGGAGTTTGGTAATAAAATCCATTGTTATCATCTCCCACTTCCAAACTGGTATTTCTAATTGTTGTTTCAGTAAACCGGAAGGTTTATGATGTTCTGCCTTTAATTGGGCGCAAGTAAGACATTTTGCAACATATATGGCAATATCTTTCTTCATACCAATCCACCAGTAACTGTCCTTTAGATTTTTATACATCTTGTCACTTCCTGGGTGCATCATGTATTTTGATTTATGTGCTTCTTCGAGTATTCGTTCCCGAAGATTTCCATTAATCGGAACACAGATTCTTTTATTCATACGGAGTATTTCATCCTCTCCTTAAGTTATTTGTTTAATTATGCTCTTCATTCCTTCTTGTTCTAACTCTGCATTTGCTTGAACAGAATGTTGAGCATCTTTTATCTGATACTTGAGATCTACACAAAGTTCAAGTCTGAGAACATGAACCCGTTTAGGTTTCTCTTGCTCTTTTCTACTTAAGGCATCTCCAACAATATTTGTCTTACCTTCGTGGTAACAGATTTCGCAATCACAGTCACTCAAGATCTCTAATCATCTTCTTTGTCTCATGTTTAATTCTTTCTCAGCAAAGATATATTTCAAACTCTTATGGTCAGTATAGACTGTAAATCTAACTCCATAGAGATAGTGTCTCCATAATTTCAGAGTGAAGATTATGACACCTAACTCTAGATCATGAGTTGTGTAATTATTTTCACGAGTCTTTAATTGACGATATGCATAGGCAATAACTTTGTTTCTTTGTATCAACACACAACCTAGACCGTTGTGAGAAGTATCACAATAGACTACAAAGTCTTCGTTGCCTTCTTGCAAAGCCAGTATAGGTGCATGAGTTAGTTTCACTTTCAGAGTTCGGAAAGCTTCTTCTTGCTTTGTTCCCCATTCATACTTTACATTCTTACGAGTTAAAGTAGTCATAGGAACTGCAATTTTTGAGAAATCCGGAATAAATCGTCTGTAGTATCCTGCAAGACCCAAGAAACTACGGACTTCTGTCGGGGACTTAGGAATTTCCCATTTGGATATAGCTTCAATTTTGAATGGGTCTACTTGAATACCTTCTGCATTCACTATATGACCCAGAAATTGTACTTCTCTAAGCCAAAATTCACATTTAGAGAATTTAGCACACAATTTCTCTTTTCTCAGAAGTTCAAGTACTATTCTGATATGATTTCCATGATCTTCCGCATTTCTAGAATAAATAATTATATCGTCAATGAAGACAATCCCAAATTTATCAACATAGGGTTTACAGTACGATTCATCATATCCATAAATGCGACAGGAGCATTAGTAAGTCCAAACGGCATAACCGTGAACTCATAATGTCCATATCTGGTTCGAAAAGCAGTTTTAGAAATATCTTCTTCCTGAACTTTCAGTTGGTGATATCCTGATCGAAGATCTATTTTTGAGTAGTGGCAAGCTCCTTGTAATTGATCAAACAGATCATCGATTCTAGGAAGAGGATAATGATTCTTAATCGTTACTTTGTTTAGTTCCTGGTAATCAATGCAAATCCGCATTGTACCGTCTTTCTTTTTAACGAAAAGAATTAGAGCACCCAAAGGAGATGAATTGGGCGGATGAATCCTTTCTCTAGTAATTCATCTAATTGTGTCTTCAGTTCTTTCATATCGGTTAGGGATAGACGGTATGGAGCTTTGGAAATAGGAGCTGTTCCTGGTACAAGATTGATTTTAAGTTCGACTTCTCTTTTTGGTGGTATACCAGGTAATTCATCTGGAAATACATATGCATAATCAGTTACTACCGGTACATCTTCAATCTTCTTTTCCTTTGTACTGGTAGAAATCTGCACCAAGTATGCAATGCATCCGTTCTGAAGGCATTTACTTTCTGTCAGCATTGAGATGATTCCCAGAGGTTGATTTTGTTTGTCACCATAGGTTGTTAAAGATTTTCCCGAAGGAATCTGGATTTCTATGGCCTTTTTATCACAAAGGATATGGGCTTGGTTACTGGCTAACCAATCCATTCCTAAGACAACATCAAATCATGCTAATGTCATAGGCATTAATTGTACAGGTAAGATGTGTCCTGATATTGTGATTGTACAATCATTTAGGAATTCATAAATTTTGATTAAATTTCCTTCGGTCGTCTCTACTTCATAGATCCTATCTAATGGAACTAAAGGCCTTTTCAATAGATTACAAAACTTATACTCTATGAAACCTAAATTTGCACCAGAGTCAAATAGTATTCTAGCATAATTATTGTCAATGAGGAATGTACCAGTGACTGTGTCTGGAACACCTGCAGCATCACGATTATTAAGTATGAAGGCTCGTACATTTTTCTTGTTTCCTTCATTGACTTTTGCCCCATTAGATCCTGCTTGATTGATTAAGTTTTGGGCAGTTTGATTTAAAATGGCTAGTCTCTCCACAATTGAAACAGGAGATATTTCTCTTTCTTGGGCAGTTTTCAAACACATGCCCGACCTGCTTGCAAAAGTGACAATAAATTTTCTTGAAAAAACATTCTCCCGTATGCCTTTTCTTGCAAATCTTGCATTATGGGATAGAAAAATTAAAGCCTCCTTTGGCAGGCTTGCTCTTTTTTCTCCAAGGAGAATTATTTTTCTGATTTTCTGTAGCCCTTCTGGCCACTTCTCTTGCCTTCCCGTCTTCTTGTTTTCTTATCATACCGTCAGTTATAATTCCTCCTAAATGTACGGCAGATGCAATGGTTTGAAGCATAGTAGCCTTGACCATGTCTCTGATTTCTTCAGCCAGACCCCAAATATATCTTTTAATTAGATTGGGTTCGAGGGTGGATAGATGTGGAACCAAATGAGCATACTCAAACATCTTGGAGACATACTCCTGATGTTTAGTTCCTTCCATACAGAGATTTAGAAATTTTGTTTCTATTCTCTCTCGTTCATTTATGGGACAAAATATTTGAATTACAATCTCTTTGAATTCCTCCCATTCCATTCCATGGCATAGGCTTTGTGTCTACCCATGGCTTGAACAATGGAATTCCACCACTCCAATGCTTCATTTTTGAATAAGTTTGATGAATAAAGCACCATATCCTCATCAGCATATTTGCTGATGGAAATTACTGACTCAGTTTTCTCCAGCCACCTAAGGGCTGCCACTGCTCCCTCTTTTCCAGCATATTCCAAAGGTTTGCATCCTTGGAACGCATGGAACGTACATCCCTTTTTCCTCTTTCTTTTCTTGCTAACTTTTTCAGAATCAGAATTATCCCCGTTTGAGCTATGATTTCCTTCATGATGATTATTTTTGGATTCAGCAAGTTTATTTTTCAATTTATCTTCCTTCATGGCTTTTAGAATTTTAGGAAAAGCTTCTTCTATTCCTTCTATAACCATTTTCTTTATTTCTGCTTTTTGTTGTAGTTGTTCAGAATTTTCATTTTGAATTTGTTCGCTCTTGCCCCTTGTATTATGAGAAGGACCTTGTTTCGACATTCTATTCACAAGAGGAATTTTATTAATATTTGGAATATATATTACAAAGATTGGAAAGGAATTTACATATAACCCTGATTGCGGGCATTTTCTAGCATTTGTCGTAACGCTCTATTCTGGGTGTCTACAAATGCTAATATATGGTTTTCTTTTTGTAATTCTGCTACTCGTTCCTGTAAAGCTCTGATATGATCATTATTAGGACTTTCCTCCTTTTCTTGAGGATTGTGTATATTCGTAGGCTCATAATACTCATATGGCCTATTCGAATCTTCTCTTTCTTCATCTTTAGGAACAGGATTGTTTTCGTAAGGGATTTCAGATAGTCCCTGAAAATAATAAGGATTATAATATGGACTTTCTCCATAATTAGGATTTCGACTCACAGCTGTAATAGCAGAATGAAAACTAACGGAAGGTACATAAGGATTTGCCGGAGGAGTTAATTCTCCTAAGCTTTGATATGTACTTCCTGTATGTTTTGAACTTGTTTCAGTCTCTAAATCCGTCTCACTTGTAAGCTGGAATTCATATCCAGGTGGAGCGTATTTTTGAACATAGAAGGGACCTTTTCCTTTTTCAGTCATCTGAACAGGACAAAATACTTTTATTTATAATTTGCATTTTACATACTGAAATAGTAAATTATACTATTTATTATATTTAGTAGACTAGGGTGGTTATCGTTCCAACTTTAATGTTCCTAAGAAAGAATGTTGGGTATAGAAGAGATTTATACACCATTCTTTCCTTAGATTGAACTTCTCAGTTTGCCAGATAACTACATACCGGTCGGATGGTTACCCATACGTCTAGTTATTTTATTCTTTCTTTTTATCTTTTCTTTTGTTTTTCTTTTCTTTTTCTTTCTCCAGTTGACGAACCCTTTCCTTGAGCTGCCTTGATTCTTTCTTGACTTCATCAGTTTCTCTTAAGGCACAATCAAGGAATTCTATGGGTGTTCCAAGATGAGCTAAATAGTAATTATACCGAGGAGGGGGTTCACGAATACCAAATAATATGTCGTTAAACACATTATGGTGTGGATCATTAGGACCATCAACTGGTACTTCAATGTATTCCTCTAACATTGTTGGAAGAGTATAAGGACTTTCTTCACAAATTGGATATAGGTATGGGTCTTTAGTTTCTATTTCAAATTCTGCTTCCTCAGGTATTTCTTGGTATACCTCTTCTATTTCTTCTGCAGAAACATGCACATGCTTGGTCGGAATTTGTACAAGTATCCTTGGTTTAGACCGACTGGGTTCAGCCTCATTTATTTCTACCTGATTTACTGGAGGTGGAGTATCATTTCTCCAATTCTCAAAATCCGAAGTAGCTTCCATCCAGGATGAGCTAGATTGATTTTGATGATAAGATTCATTGTCAGAGACAATGATAGGATTAGAAAGGGATTATCAGGAATAATTACAGGATTTTCCATAGATCCAGTAGGATGATAACGTTCTTCTTCAGATCATCCGAAGATATAAGTATAGCAATCATTTCCAGACATCTGTATAGTCATCACTTAATTATTATAGAGATCAACCTACTTTTCTAGCAGGCAGACTATACTTGTTTAAGCTTAGATACCTTACCTGAGTATCTTAATTGACTAAACCAAATAATATCATAATCAACTTACAACTTAGATACTAATCTCTAGTATCTAATATGCTGAAATAAATGTCTCTGATACCAATCTGTCACACCCCGGGTTTAGGACACCCCGGGCGCGCGACTGAAGATTGGTACCTGTTTCTTAATTTATCTCATCAGATATTTATAAACACAACGGAATATTTTAATAACTCGGGATCTTTTCAAAAGACGGGGAAACTCCCGTTTCATTTTATTATAACAGGGATATATCCTAATATTGTAAACAAACATTTAATTTACAAAACCAAGGTTTTACATGAGCCATTTCTTTCAACTGATGTCTAGGGTGGACGTTCCCTTTTTCATGACATCATTTTCTTTGTCATCATATGGCTAATAAAAATCAATTCACCCTTGGTTACCTATAAAAATGTTTGAAAATATTTTATCAGTATAAATTGGTGAATACAAGTATATTGGAATCATAATCTGACAAGCGTGAATAAATAGAACAATTTGCCCATAGTTTCTGGTCAATTTACACAGTCAACGGACTAACCACCAGCCACACCAGGGACCTTGGATATATATTTTTAGGTCTATCTTCCTTATGCTTTCGACGATGGGCTTTACGACAACCAAGGGTTCAACCCCTAGCCCTATTACAATGTCTTATTTATAACACATGTATATATAGGTGACTCTATGGGCTGACTGCTATATAGTAAATCACCTTATGCAATGAATAGTTGTATAAATTCATTCAAGTCAGAGTATAATCAAAACCAAGTTTTGAAATCATTTTATAAAAATACAAGTATTCACCTTGATAGAGTCTCGGCTTAGGAATCTTCTAGAGTGAGTGTCCTAATGGGCAGCGTCTCTGCTTAAGAACCTCGCTTGGTTTTTTTCCAAATGAGCGTTTCCTAGCTTCTCGAGTATTTCTAGGATGATCCGGCACCTTGGGAACTTAAATGTACTAGTGGGAATGGTTTTATGAGAGTGGAAATAAGGGAAATTTCTCTGAAATTCGATTTGTGATGTTTTGAATTTGAACAGCAATCGACTTCTATTTATAGGCTGATTTGGGGTTCGTAGCGGACCGTTATGGTGGCGGGTAACGGTCCGCTACCGCCTAAACCCAAAATAGTAAGCATGACACGTGTTGGTCTTCGAAGTTGCGGTGCAATTTGCGGCTAGCGTACCGTTAAGCTACAAGGTAGCGGTCCGCCACCCAACTGAGGTAGCCGTAGCGGACCGACATGAATCTGGTAGCGGTCCGCTACCTGTGACACGCGTCAGAAACCCTAATGACCTAGCAGGGCACGTGTCATTCCCTTATTATTGCCTTTAGGACCACGTAGTGGACCGTTATATATATGGTAGCGGCCCGCTACCTCCGAATTTTTAGAATTTTATTTTTAGTCCATGTTCTTTAATGTATTTACACTTATGGACTTTATATTTTAATTATTTTGGGCATGGAAAGTTTTAAGAAATGTTACACCCTACATAGCGGACCGCTATCCCCGGAGATGTTGGTCCGACATCTGCCTATTTTTCTAAATTTTTAGTTTCAGTCCCTGAACTTTGTTTTATGTACATATTCACCCTTCAACTTTGAAACTTTGGCAAGTTTAGTCCTTTATTTTCTTAGGAATCTTCGAGGTGTTACACGTACCTAGTCCTGAATGCAGTCTTTTAGATGTCTTCGTCTCAGACTCTCAACTGATGATAACCGGATCTAAGATCGATCTTTGAATAGAAGCTTGATCCTTGGAGTTGATCAAACAGATCATCAATGCGGGGTAAAGGGTAACGATTCTTCATAGTCACTTTGTTCAGCTCACGGTAGTCGATGCACATACGGAAAGTCCCGTCTTTCTTCTTGACGAATAGGACTGGAGCTCCCCATGGAGATGAGCTAGGTCGGATGAAACCTTTATCTAACAACTCTTGCAGTTGTGAAGATAGTTCTTGTAGCTCACTAGGTGCAAGTCTATACGGTGCCCGAACAATAGGCACTGCTCCGGGTGCTAGATCGATTTGAAATTCGACTTGACGATGATATGGAAGACCAGTCAAGTCATCGGGAAATACTTCCGGATAATCACAAACGATTGGAATGTCTTCAATCTTCTTCTCCTCATATGGCTGCTCGGCGATGAGAGCCAAAATGGCAGTATGGCCTTTACGTAAACACTTTTGTGCTTTCATGAAGGATATGATGCCAACAACTACACCACTCTTTTCGCCTTGGACAGAAAGGGTTTCTCCACTCAGGATAGGAAGGCAAAAACTTTTCTCATGACAGATAATCTCGGCTTGGTTCTTAGATATCCATCCATACCGACAATTACGTCGAAACTACTGAGTGTGACTGGCATAAGGTCAATGTCAAGTTTAGGACCAGCCAGTTCAAGTTTACAACCCTTAAGAATGTGGGTTGCTTCTATTATCGGTCCATAAACTATTTCTATGGTGTACTTAGCTTCTAGTAGGGTTGGAGTTTCGTTTATCAGTTTATTAAGTTTTTTAGATATAAAACTCGTATCAGCACCAGTGTCAAAAAGGACAGAAGCAAAATAGTCGTTTAGAAGGAACTTACCGGTAACTCCGTTGTGATCGTATCTGGCTTCTCCGGATCCAATTACGAAGGCTCGTCCCTTCACACCGTTTCCGCTATTGTTGCCATTGTTGTTGTTACCGTTGTTGCCTTTGTTATTTTGTTTCTATTACCATTTCCACCCTTCTTCAACTGAGGACAATACTTCCGGAAGTGTCCTTCTTTACCACACTCAAAACATCCCTTTGTTGACCCCGGTTGTTGGAATGGCTGCTTAGCTTGTAGTTCTCCCCTACAGTCCTTGGCAGCATGACCCATCTTGTCACACCGTTGGTAACACTGCTTTTCATAAGCACCATTGTGGTGATAACCACACTTGTTGCATTTGGGATTTTTCCCAGCATAACCACCATGGTTTTGACCTGAAGAGGTCGACTAATTGAAGCTTTTAGTAGGCTCAAACCTACACTGCTTTTGTTGGGGTTGGTTTGCCTGGCAACCCTTGGTGTTGATGTTGTTGTCAAACTTACGTTTGTTGCTGTCGGTGGCTTTGGAAACTGAACCTCTCGGGGGTAGAGTTCCTTGAGTCACAGCCTGATTAGTCAGTTTGTGGGCAAGCCTGATGGTCTGTTGTATGGTAGGGGGGTTTGAGAGGTGACCATACTTTGGATCTGGGGTACCAGACCGTTGATGTACATCTCAATTCTTTTCTAAGCAGGGGGTCACCATGTGGGAACACATAACAGCAAGCTCGTGTGACCGGGTAGTGTAGAGTTCGATCTCGGAACCTTCCATCTTCAGATTCCAAAATTCTCCCTGCAGCTTCTGAATCTCATCACGAGGGCAGTACTCCCCCCTCATCATAGTCTTGAACTCCTCCCAGGGGAGTGCATTGGCTATATCCAGACCCAACATTTGAACTTGAGTGTTCCACCAGGTGAGAGCAGGGCCCTCCAGAGTACTTGATGCAAATTTAACCTGGTTTACCTGTGGACAGTTGCACATAGCAAACACAGATTCCACCTTCTCGAACCATTAGAGCAACTTGACAGCTCCTTCAGCTCCACTAAACGTGTGGGGCTTGCAGTCCATAAAGGTCTTGAAAGTGCAGACCAGTTCGTTGTTTTTTTGACCTGAATTGAAATAGATATAAGTTTGAGTACATAAGATTTGGAAATGATTTGAGTGTAAACAGTTGACTTGCTAGGTTGATGAAAATTGAGTTTACCTGCAGCAATATGTGCTGCAAGTGCCTCAGCCACACTATCATTGATTAGTGCTGTCAGTTTAGCTGCTGACATGTTTATGTTGACGCGACCACCGTTGCGACCACCGCGTCCACGTCCACGTCCAGCCATGGTTCTTCACATTCGCAAATACAAAAATTGAGAAAATATATCGCATATTATCGTCATTCAAGCATAAGTAAGTAGAAGGAAACTAAGCAATGATATATAATGTTTCGATAATAGTTCTTGATTAAGTAAAATACAACGCCTACAAAATAAATAATTTGAAACACCAAAATCTTAAAATCTTTAATGAATGGGAACAACCTTACCCATCTAGGTTTAGAAACGAAGGAAACACCACGAATAAAATAAAATGTCAAACTCCGATGTCGGCTGAAGAAACAACTGACTCGTCATCCTCCTCATCAACTGGCTCTTCTTCAGTCTCAGCATCTGGTGCCTCTTCTTCCTCAAGGGCAACCTCAAGCTGTGCCTCCAGTTGCACAATCCTGCCCTGAGCTACCTCGAGAGTGGCCTCAATCGTATTCACTTGAGCCTCCAATTGATGGAATACCAAGTTACTATGGTAGTGATCTGTGGCTGCTAATTCTGCTGTCATCTGCTATATCTTCTCATTCTCCTGTCTTTCCCTCTCTAACAGGCCAGTAATCTCTCCTGCAGCATCCCTCATGTTCTGGATCTCTCGATCCATAGTAGCAACTAAAGCAGCAAAAGTCTGCTCCATAGTGCATGGCAAAAGTGGCAAAGTTTTTGCAGTAGAAGTAGTGGCTGCAAAATATGGAGGTGGGACTTGCTCCTGCCTGACCCAGCTCCTGATCAGACTAGGGTACCACTCCCAATCGTGCGGGTTAACTTCAGTCCGTATGTGGAATGGCTCATCATACACCACTTTGTGATCTATCGGACCGAGCCGACGCCTCTTGGGCTCTGGTGAAGGAAGAATAAGAACACCCTGCTCCTGAATAGCTGGTGAGGTGGGTGGTGTAGTCATGTCCTGCAAGGTATGGTATGAGTGCCTGGGTTGAATAACTAATGTGTGTGTGGTTATAGTCTATTATGTAATCCTAATTCTCTATAACCAATGGCTCTGATACCAATCTGTCACACCCGCAAATTACACTAACGGGGTTTTACCATCAGGGTTGTGACAAACCAGGATCTCAGACATTAGTTACATCAAACGATACTATATGGGACTTAAAAGAAATATCATAGCAGTTCAGAGTTAATGCAGAAGCGTTTAAACAAAGAAATAAATGCGCAAAACAAACGCACCCAAGTCAATTATAAATAGAAAGCCTAATAAATGTTTGCTTGTTTGATAAGTGTTGGAAATGATAAAGGGACACCATGTATGCCCTAGTGTGCACCTGCTTAACGACCTGAGAAAACATGTAAGAAAACGGGTCAACACTAGGTTGGTGAGTTCATAGGTTTCAATGTTGTAATAAAAGCGTTTACCAGATTATGTACATTCAATATGTATATATATAGGTAGCTAACCTATGTTCGTGTCTTACTAAAGCGCTCGCAACCGAAGCTGACATTATGTGTTTGAATGCCTCCCACCATGTCTATCAACCATGGTGAATGTGTTTAGGTCAATATTTAACCCGTTCAACCTCCAGTTGAGTTAGCGCGACTAACGCGGGTGGGGCTTGTCAGGACCCAGTAGTACTACTAAAAATTAGCTCGCTAAGTCCATATTAACGGTTCGATGTGTGTGAGGACTTTCATGATAGTGTGTTATGTTAGTCTTAATAGTGATAACATACGAATTACAATAATCAAAAGAGTTTGTGTCATGTTTTCTCCCCCAATTTAAAACAGTAAAAGAAGCCGTGAAACTCATCTGAGTTGTGTACGAGTAGATAGCACCGCACAAGGATGCAATTGGGACCACAAGTGTTTGCCTGTGAATGGCTTACGTATGCCCTAGAATTATAAGCATAATAGCTAGGGACACATGGGATTTTGTGACAACGACACGGAATATTTGAACGTCCTAAGACGCACTAATGATTAACGAGTAGACGAACTTGTCCACGGGAATATGGGATTTTCTTAATATTATAATTAAGATAGATGCGTTTCTAAACGAGAGTTTTCTAATTACGAATAATATTATTTAAATAAATATTCGTGTGTTTGTACCATTAAACAGTGGTTTAGGAAAATAATATAATTTATTATATTATTCTTAAGTTTGGAGAAATAACACGATAACTATTTACGTGACAAAATAATAAATATATTATTTTCTTCGGGCATACAAGCGTGGGTAATAATCTAAATAATTATATTATTTTGACGTGGAATAAACACTTAGAAATGAGCACCAAATAATACGTTAGGAATATAATATAAATATTTATATTATTCATAGAGTAAATAATTAAGTAAATGGTAAAAATAATAATTATATTATTTTTAAATCAAAAATATGTTAATGTTGGAGTGGAAAATAAATTCTCGAACATACGGGTGACCTCTAGTATCAAAACATTTTAATTTAACATTAACATATTAATGGGAATAATTTTATAAAAGGAAAAATAGTGGAAAAAAGCCCCCAAAAAGAAATGCAGGGTACCGGACTCGAACCCGGGTCTCCTTCACACGAGTCCAGTGCCTTAACCATCTCTGCCCCCTAAGGTATCGCACTAGGATCCGGACAGAAATGGTTTTAACATGAACACTCCCTGTGTTCTTCCCTCTTTGCGAGGCCGAAGCCAAATCCCAATCGATTACCAACGAATTCGACCACGATTTGAACCAAATGCATAGGGGTTTTGTTAATCGAAGGTTTGCGAACCAGCGTGTGAGTTTAATTTGAAAAACACTAAGTTTAAGATCATTTAATTTCTGTTTTGAAAGCCGAAACCCTAAGTTTTCAGCATGGATTCGATTTGAACAATTCAGATGATAAAACCTGTTGGAATCATAGGGCTTTTGATAAACAATGGATTGCGAGTCAATCCCTATGGTTTAATTTGATTGAAATGGTGATTGGATTGGGGTTCGATCAAACCGGAAACGTATGAACCCTAGATATGGGTTCGTGTTTAATTCAGTGTTATGGATCCAAATTAGAGTAGGGGTTTCAAACAATGATGGATTGCGATCCTAATCATATAGTTTAATTGAATTAAAATTGAGTCTAGAGTGGAGCTCGACTAAACCGTTTATGCTATGAACCCGATATAAGCAAGTTATCATAGGGATTTTATTATAGAGATTAAAACGAAGCTAGGGACGTAAGCAATTACCATATTAAGACTCGAATTGATAGTGATCGAGTAAAATAGGCTCTGACGTTGACGGTTTTGGTCCCCAGTGACTCTGGTTCCTTCTCCGGTTGAATTGACGCGTGCCAAAGCTTCATAGGGGTTCGTTTGTCATGTGCAGAATGTTTGTTTGCGCGGATGATACATGAATTTATCGAATTTGATAGTACTTGTCGTGGGTTCGACGGTTACAGCATCAATGCCCATAAATTGGTTTAATTCGACACAATGATGGTGTTTTAAGTCCTAATGATGAACGTTTAAGGCATTAATGTGCATTTTCGTTATCAATTCGCACAAATTTCAGGTTATGGAGTTCCAATTTGGATCATAGTCTACGAGTTTGACTTTCTAAAGTCAACAAAATTGACTTTTGGGTAAATACAGAAATAGTCCCTGCAGTTTCATGTCTTTGAGTTTGAGGTAAGGCAGATTTAGTCCCTAGGGTTTGAATTTGAGTTAATTAGGATAAGAGTTAAGGTGAGATAACGGAATTTGCTAATGGAGTTAACCTAAAAAGTCCGGATGTCACATGAATAAATGGTTCTGTTTAGTTTGTAAATATTTAGATAAATATATATATTGAATAACTAATTAGTGTTCTTTGTTTATAAATAAATGAGTAATTGAATAAACAATTTGCTCTTGTTTGAAAGTTAATTAAATAAATAAATGAGTGAATGGATAATGATTAACTATATACATAAATAAAGTCCCTTATTTATTTAGTTATAATTTTTATGAAAAACACGCATTTAAGTCTTGATCAAATTAATAAAAATTATAGTCATAATTAATTATTTAAAAATATAATTTTGTTTAAACAATTGTATATATATATATATATATATAGGAAGGTAGGAATGATGAACATATCCTTTCGATTATTTAGCTTGAGATTCTAAAAGTATGAGTTTAAATAATAATCTAAATAATTAATAATTAAATTAAAGTATAAAATTATTTTATTGAAATAATTAAATAAATTAATTAGGATTTTATTAGATTTTTACCCTAATAATGGTCATAAAAAAATGATTATCTTGAAAATTTAACATTTTAATTTGTTAAAATAAATCTGAGTTTTATAAGGTTTAAAACTAATTTTTTTTTGAATTAAAATAATGCTTGAAAAACGATTTTAAAAACAAAAGGGTTCACCCGGACTCGAACCCGGTTCTCCCCTGGGACTCGGCTGGGCATGTTGCATTGTTTAGTGGTTGGTTTTCTTGAGTGTTAATCAAGAGGTCAGTGAACCTTCTTCCCCAAATGGCAAATCCATAAACCCTAGCCTCCCAATTGTCCCGATTACACAATGATCGATCCTCAAACCATGGGGCTTTTGATCAGGGGATTAGGATGAGTCTAATGGTGGGTTAATTACTGAAATGATTACGAACCGAAGGAGAATGACAGGAGGGAAGGGTTCGGCGATCTTCGAATCCGACTGGGTTATTGCGATGAAATGAAGGGTTAACGAGAGTTCGGAATGATTATAGTAGGTGTTGTGAAGGTGTGGAACTGGTTTTTATAGATCAATTTCACGTATAACGCTCGAATTGATTGCGAGTTTGATTTGGAACGGTTATGAGTCGTTTGAGCTCGAATCCAAAGAATTTGTTGTAATTGGGTCGTTACGCATGATCAGGTTTATGAAGAAATCGTCCCTGTTGAGTTTCCTGAGTCAAAATTGACGAGGGAAGGGGTTCAAGGTCAAAAGGGTTTATTTTTTAGGGTTCAATGTGTCCAAGGGGTTCATTTGATGGGGAGGGGTTCAAACCAAGTTTATTTGTTTTAATTCTTTTGAAATTATATATATAAGTTGCTTTTCTTTATAAAACTTATAGAAACTAAATATATTATAAATTTAAAATGATTTATTTGAAAATGTCAAATATATATTTTCTTAAAACTAAACAAATATTTTTATGTGGTTTATTTAATAATTTCAAATATATAAATATATTTGCATACATGCATTTATAAATAGTTATACATATATACACCTATATAATATATATATATATATATATATATATATATATAAAAGAGTGGAAGTACATGATTAAAGTCTGTAAGTTATACTTTCGATTTAATTAGTATAACAAAATATATATGTAGATATATACATATATTATATATAATAAAGCTATAGTATGAAATTGTGTGAATGATAATTCGAATGTGACACAATGTTTTGAATATAAAATGAAGTTGAAATTGTCGTTATTGCACAGAATGAGGTACTAGAAAATCACGGATGTTACATCACTAAACTTGTTGTGGGTTGTCTTTCATGTGTTAAAACTTCTTGTTATATTTTGAGATGTCGGTCGGATGTTTTAAAATAAAACTATGTCGTTTTCGTATTATTGTACTTAATATGTGTTGTTTAATCAAGAGTGTCAAATGTGACCTATTTTACGCATGATTTTGAAAGTTAAAATGGGGTGTAAATTTTGGGTGTTGCAACTTGGTATCAGAGTAATGGCTTGAGGGATTCGGGTGTGTGAAACACTGAAATCAAACTTATTTACTCTTGATAAAGGGGTGTAATGAGAATCCAACGAAGACATGAACGAGATACGGAGCTAAGGTGGAGGTTAGTAATGATATTTGTTGGTAGTTTAATTGGTTTCTAAGATGTTTATGTGTGCTGAAACTTGTCTTGGGAGTTATCACATAGGGACGA
The DNA here is from genome assembly GCA_023525975.1 of Smallanthus sonchifolius. Lineage (NCBI taxonomy): Eukaryota > Viridiplantae > Streptophyta > Magnoliopsida > Asterales > Asteraceae > Smallanthus > Smallanthus sonchifolius. The sequence goes on along the minus strand of CM042028.1, from coordinate 17,201,396 downwards.
TTAATATACTTAGGCATAGTATATTACTAATCATGTCTGGAAAGGATGATAAGTAATGTAACATGTCTACGTGTCTTCATGGTGGCCACACAATAATAACCATCACTAAGGAGTAAGTGAAGGTGATTATATACGGATTAATATGTATATAGATGTAAATATACTTATATACATATAGGAGTATAACTTAAGATAGATGCCTATAGTTATGCTTATACACGTATGACGAGTCAATCGTATTACCACAGTCATTGAATGACTGACCGAGATGGATGTTAGTAGGCGGAAATAGTAGATGGGAGTTGTCTTAAAGACTTATGTACGAAAGAATCTACGCGTGTATCACCTCGAGGATGGTGAGGGTTTCGAAGTTAGTTGGGAGAGTTAGAGAGCATCATTCTAGTGGAGGACGGCTAGAGCTTTCTACCTTGTAGTGTCAATATTCCTTCGATGAAGATAGGGCACTTCGAGGCAAGCCTTTAGAAGAAATGTACGAAGACTAAGGAGTGAGCGGAACAACTTTGGCAAACTAAGGAGGAAGAAAACCTTGTTTGCACAAGAGGTTCGTGGCGTGCGAACCAAAGGATTTACTTAGCGGTAGTTTTTTCATTGGTTAGTCAACGAAGCATCACTATAATGGTATTGGCTTCGGATTTTTATTCGCTGTGAGTCTACTGTGGGACATGGTGGATGTGACATTTCGGATTTTTATTCACGCTTTTATATTATGTATCCTGTAGACATTTTCTATTCAATGGAATGCAAGTGGTTTTATTTAAAATTTTGTACAAGTATATATAAATATATATATAATTTAAGGATTTAAAATAAATAAAATTTTATAAGTTTTAAACTTATATAAAATTTTATACAAAAATCTAAATTAAAAGGGTTCATTTATAAATAAGATAACCTATTTAAATAAAATAATTAACTTTTATAAAAATATTTATAATAATAATAAATAATATAAGTTTATAAAATACAAATGAAATTAAAAAGAAATTTAACAAATTATTTTTATAAAAGATGAGGGGTTATATTGGAATTTTTCAAACTACAAGGTTTTAACCTAAAAACCGGTTGAGGGACTAAATGTGGTCAAACCAAACCTCAGGGACCCATCCGTAATTATCACAGGGACCTAATTAAAACGAAATCAAACTTCAGGGACTAAAGTTGCCAATTCCCAATTCTTGTTTCCGATCACCACCTTCGTTATCCGGCGGTCCAAGCTATTTTCCGGCGACACTCGACACGACTGTCCCCTACACCTCGACATCCGAAAGTGGTCTCTCTGGCCTCGTCTCTCCCACACGAACAAAAGGCCTCGACCAATTTGTTCCCCCAACATAGGGATCGTCTGATCCTGTTGGTGGCCGAGATACCCATGTCCAAATTCGTGCCCGACAGGCCACCTCCACGCCTGTCGAATGTCTGATTAGTTTCTCCTCGTCCAGACTAATGTCGGGACGTGTCCAATTGCACGTTTGAGCATAGGAATCAAGCTCGCCTATAAATGACCATTGTCGGCCCTGCACGAGCTCGCTACCCTTCGTCCACACATTCTCACTCCAAATTGAGTACTCCATCACCTTCGTCGACCCTGAGTGAAGTTGTGACCAGGATTACAGGAGCTAATTCCACTCAGAAGTCGATCCCCACTTGTGAAATTTTCGAGTTCAAAGGTTGTGCCGACCAGACCCGTTTCGACTTGGTTCGAGTCTCAAATCGATTCCTCTGTCTTCTATTTATCCCTGGTAAGCAATTTGAGTCAAAATTGCGGCATTCGCACGAGGATTACCGGGCAAACCCAGTGTCCTCGTACACGGTTTGCCGGTCACCGAGAACCAGCGACCAACCCGTCTGTTGTGTATTTAATTTATCCAATACACACATAACCAGCGATGGGCAGTAGCCCGGCTGGTTATGCGTGTGTGTGTTTGAACTTCAGGTCGCGGGTTCGAAACCGGTTGGCGTTCGGCCCAATTTTTTTTACTTCTGTTTTCAGTTTATTTATTTTATATAATTATTTTAACTTAATTAAATATTCTTCTTACACAATAAAGACTAAAACAGTTCGGTTTACTCGTTCGTTTAATTCGGAAACTATTAAAATTCTTTTATACCTATTTAACTCACAAAATTTTTATAAAATAATAAATACTATATTTTCAATAAATTTGTTAAAATAGTTTCAACTTGCAAAAAAATATATAATAATGATAAAAATGAATAAATAAATATAAACTTTTATAAAATACATAATAAACACTAAATTAAAAATATAAAATTTTAACAATATATATATATATATATATATATATTTCTAAGTTAAAACTTTACAAAACTATTATCATTTTCTTACCGTATTTTATACAAATAAATATTAAGAAAAATTATATTAAAGCCTATATACATTTAAATACAAATACACACCTATACGCATACAATAATACCCATTTGTCTACATAGGGTATCAACGTGCTTAGGCTTCCACATACTTATCACCCACACGCGTGGAAAAATACCCGCTTGCAAGGTGAGTTACATAGCCCCTATTTTACATTTTTATACGTTTTGGGGTGAAACATTATACATGCTACTCACATTGTTTATACGCGTTATACATGAGACTATATGCTTATTCTTTGGATGTATATACATTTAAACACAAGACAACCAACTGTAATATTGATAGATCTATTGTGCCTGACCAGCCCACCCGGTTAGGGTGTTTATTACTGCATACTCGGATATAGCCGCGTGTTATATTCAAACATATCGGATATAGTGGGTAACTATATTCAAACATACCGGACTTAGCTGTTGTGCTCTGTTCAAGCGTGTCAAACTCGGTTTGAATTGTGATTAAATAAATGATACATCATACATACTATGTTTAACAATATAAACAATGAGTTGCAAAACGATTTACAACTACTATTTACAGGAAATACTAAACCTATGTACTCACCAACTTTTTAGTTGACACTTGATTTAAATAATGTTTCAGGTTTGGATATGTGACTACTTGCCGAAGATTCTCCACTTAAGAACTATGGACCTAGTTAAATAAATCAATGTTTTGAACTAGACTAGGTTATTTGGAATGTATTGTATTTGGATCTTGTTGTCTTTAAACTTAATTAATGAATTATGCAACCATTAGCTATCATGTGCTTTTGAACAATCATCACATTGTCCGCCTCGATGATTCCGCCATCGGTCGGGGTGTGACAGATTGGTATCAGAGCCATGGTTATAGGGAATTAGGTTATTAGACACGATGACCTAGACTATAACCCTAGGACTCCCTTTTATGTGTTATGTGCTAAATGATTAATTGCTATATTTGTAGTTAGGTATTATTTGAATTTCCCCAAGTTTGGTACGTGAGACTCATACACATACATACAAGTATTAAATACATGATACATACTTTACATACAAATTTGACAAACAAACTTATGCAAACAAATACACTACTCATCCTTGTCCATACTCTTTCTTAATCCATGATTATTGCAACATTCCTACACATTTTATACTCATAGACTCTCAAGTCTATTAAAATCTTGAAAATCTCGTCAACGACTTAATTTCTTGAAACCAGTAAAGGACACGTGCAATCTGGAAGGGTGACACCTGTACATTGGGTTTTCTGTCTAGGAAAGCATTTCGTATAAATCCAAATAAACGGACCCATATGCTTTCCTGGGAATTCCCGAAGTGTGTGTTTACCTATAGGCTAAAGCATGTCTCCTTGAAAGTTTTGAGGAATTATTTAACGTTGATAAGTCAATGTATTCACAAGGGTACGATCCGAACTTAAACTCAAAATTTGGGGACATTATAGCAAGATAGGAAGAACTAGACGAACATGCAAAGCGAATCATTATTACGGGTGCACACGTAATAACGATTTGTAGTGCATGCAAGTCCCGGCAATTCCTATTACGCAAATAATGGTCTATAACATCATGTCCTACCCGGAAAAGATGACTTAGTTTCCCCTATCAACTTAGAATAAATACACATGCACTAGCACGCGTCATGATAAATCTCGTATTTCTGCTTACATTATTTCCCGCTATAACTCATATTTATCCGTCTTATCTAAAATATCATTGTCTTTTCTTATGGTGTTAGAATGCCTCCTCGACGTTCAAACTCTAGCATTTCCAACCCGGATCTTGCTACTCTCCTTGCCCAGCTAGTAGGGTAAATGACCCAAGCAAAAAACAACAATGACGAGTCTCACAACATCCAAGGAAACGGTGGTACCAACCCGCACCAATGCACGTTTAAGCACTTTAACTCGTGCAATCCTACAAAATTTTTCGGGACTGAAGGTGCTACCGGCCTACTGCAATGGTTTGAAACCATGGAAAGCACATTCCTAAACAGTGACTGTCCCGATAATCTTCGGGTTCGCTATGCCACAAGTGTACTTCAAAAGAGAGCCCTCACCTGGTGGAACGGTGAGAAACGCACTCGTGGTGTTGAGGTTGCTACATCTTTATCATGGGATGATCTGAAGAAAGCCATGACTGATGAATTATGTCCTCGAAATGAAATGAGGAAGCTCGAGACTGAGTTTTGGGATCTTGCCCAAGACTGCGGGGATAATCTGGCTTACACCACCGGATTTCAAGAGCTGAGCCTATTGGTGCCTCATATGATCACTCCCCTTGCTCGTGAAATTGAAAAGTACATAAGCGGGCTGCCTATGCAAATTCAAGATGCTGTGTTAGGAAGCAATCCTCCTACACTTGAAGCTGTTATCCGTCTATCCGCTACACTATCCGATAGCCATGTCAGAACCGGAACCTTAACAAGAAAAGGTTCTAAGAAGGTTGTCTCCACTCTCGCGGCCGTCAAAGATGTAAAACCCGAGTCTTCTAACCGCAACAAAAAATGAAAAGGTCAAAACTTCGCAGCCGTGACTCCTGCCGTACCTGCTATTCAAGTGGCCCCTTTGGGTCAAAACCCGAAACCTTATCTGGGCCCGAATCCCCAATGTCAGACCTGCAAGTACCATCATCCTGCCAACTTACCATGCCGATTGTGTTCAAGCTGCGGACGATATGGACACGTGGTCACTACTTTCCGTACCCGTCCTCCCGTCCATCAAGCTGCTCCAGCCAACCGTCCAATCTATCCGGCACCTCTCAATGGTCGGGCATGTTACGAATGTGGAGACCCAAACCATTTCCGTGACCGATGCCCAAATCTATTACTATAAATTCTGTTATCCGCGACTGCAATCTTGAGCTTAATGATCATGTGTTCTCTGTTGATCTCCTTCCAATGCAATTGGGAAGCTTCGATATTATAATTGGCATGGACTGGTTATCCAAGCACCATGCCGAGGTTATTTGCTATGAAAAGTGCATTCGTATACCTCTCCCTTCGGGCGACACGTTAGTTATTTTCGGTGAGAAATCATGTCGTGGTCTTCAACTTATGTCTTGTACATTGGCACAAAAGTACCTACGGAAAAAGTACGTTGCCTTCTTGGCCCACATAGTTGACACGAAAGACAAGGGTAAGAAATTACAAGATATTCCGATCATTCGAGACTTTCCCGAAGTATTCCCCGAGGATTTACCTGGCCTCCCTCCTCCTAGACAAGTAGAGTTTCGTATTGACCTTGTGCCCGGAGCAACTCCCGTGGCAAAAGCTCCCTATCGTCTTGCACCTTCCGAGATGCAATAGCTCGCAAGTCAATTACAAGAACTCTCACCCAAAGGATTCATTCGACCAAGCCATTCACCTTGGGGTGCTCCCGTGCTATTCGTAAAGAAAAAGGATGGATCGTTTCGAATGTGCATTGATTATCGGGAACTCAACAAGCTTACAATCAAGAACCGTTATCCTTTACCCCGTATCGACGATCTTTTCGATCAACTTCAAGGTTCAACATGTTTCTCCAAGATTGACCTTCGTTCCGGATACCATCAACTTCGTGTTCTCGATGAAGACATTCCAAAGACTGCCTTTCGAACTAGATATGGTCACTACGAGTTCATGGTCATGCCATTTGGCTTGACTAATGCGCCTGCGGTTTTCATGGATCTCATGAACCGTGTATGCAAACCTTATTTGGACAAGTTCGTGATCGTTTTCATTGACGACATTCTCATCTATTCTAAAACGAAAGCGGAGCATGAACGACATCTTCGTTTGATTTTGGAGCTCTTGAAGAAGGAACAACTATACGCCAAGTTCTCCAAGTGTGAATTCTGGCTAAAGGAGGTTCAATTTTTGGGACACATAGTCAACGATAAAGGGATTCATGTGGACCCGGCAAAAATCGAAGCGGTAAAGAATTGGAGTACTCCCAAGACTCCTACCGAGGTTCGTTCATTCCTTGGACTAGCGGGTTACTATCGTCGCTTCATCTTAAATTTCTCCAAGATTGCGGTTCCACTCACTGCCTTGACTCACAAAGGTAAACCTTACGAGTGGGGACCCAAGCAAGAGGAAGCTTTTCAAACTCTCAAGCACAAGCTCTGCAATGCTCCTATTTTAACTCTTCCTAGTGGTAATGACGACTTTGTCGTTTATTGTGATGCATCCAACCAAGGTCTTGGTTGTGTTCTAATGCAACGTGGCCAAGTAATTGCATACGCATCACGTCAGCTCAAAATCCACGAGAAGAACTACACGACCCATGATCTCGAGCTTGGTGCTGCCGTTTTCGCCTTGAAAATTTGGAGACATTATCTTTATGGCACCAAATGCGTGGTTTTCACCGACTACAAAAGTCTCCAACATATTTTCAATCAAAAAGAACTTAATATGAGGCAACGACGATGGGTTGAACTTCTTAACGACTACAACTGCGAGATTCGCTACCACCTTGGCAAGGCAAATGTTGTAGCCGATGCCTTGAGTCGTAAAGAACGTATCATGCTTCATAGTGTTTGTATTCATAACGATATCCAAGCCCGTATTCTTCAAGCACAACACACCTCGGTTACCGAGGGAAACATGTATCAAGAGATGGCATGTGGTGTAGAACTCTTACTAGAAACCAAAGCCAACGGCTTATTGTATTACTTGGACCGTATCTGGGTTCCCGATCGTGACGACCTTCGTATATTTTTTATGAACGAGTCCCACAAAACTCGATATTCGGTACATCCCGGAGCTGATAAGATGTACATGGGTCTTCGTCAGCAATATTGGTGGCCCGGCATGAAAAAGGATATTGCCCTCTTTGTGGTAAAATGCTTAACTTGTTCTAAAGTGAAGGCCGAACACCAGAAGCCTTCCGGACTCCTCGAACAACCTGAAATTCCCATGTGGAAGTGGGAGAACCTTGCTATGGACTTCATCACCAAACTCCCACGCACTTCTAGTGGGCACGATAGTATCTGGGTTATTGTCGACCGACTTACGAAGTCTGCTCATTTCTTGCCTATTCGTGAGGACTATCGAGTCGAGAAATTGGCTCGGATCAACATTGATGAGATCGTAAGTCGTCACGGAATCCCTTTGAACATCATCTCCGATCGTGATTCGCGTTTTACTTCCCGATTTTGGCAATCATTACAATCTGCGCTTGGTACTCGTTTGGATTTAAGTACGGCTTACCATCCTCAAATTGATGGACAAACCGAGCTAACAATCCAAACTCTCAAGGATATGCTTAGAGCTTGTGTCATCGACCTTGGCGGCAATTGGGATTCTCACCTACCACTGATCGAATTTTCCTACAACAACAGCTACCACACAAGTATTAACATGGCACCGTTTGAAGCTCTTTATGGATGGAAATGTCGTTCACCGATTTGTTGGAACGAAATTGGTGAAGCACAAATCACCGGTCCCGAGCTTATCCAAGAGACCACCGATAAAATCTCTCTTATCCGGGACAACATTCGAGTAGCAAGGAGTCGGCAAAAGAGCTATGCCGATAAAAGACGAAAACCCTTGGAATTTCAAGTTGGGGATATGGTTCTCCTAAAAGTATCACCATGGAAAGGCGTAGTCCGATTTGGAAGGAAAGGAAAACTTGCACCTCGATATGTGGGCCCATTCAAGATACTTGAGAGGATAGGAAAAGTGGCCTATAAACTAGACCTTCCTTCAGAACTCAGCAACGTTCATCCGACTTTTCATGTGTCTAATTTGAAAAAGTGTCTAGCCGACGAGAATCTCCACATCCTCTTGACTAAGTGCGCATTGACGAAAAAATGCACTTTATTGAGAAACCCGTGGAAATCATGGACCGAGAAGTCAAGAAACTCAAGCGTAGCCGCATCCCCATTGTCAAGGTTCGTTGGGAGTCTAAACGTGGACCCGAGTTCACTTGGGAACGTGAAGACCAAATGAAGACCAAATATCCGCATCTCTTTTCATAGCCTCCACTGGTTGAATTTCGGGGCGAAATTCCTTTAACATGGGGAGACTGTGACATTTCGGATTTTTATTCACGCTTTTATATTATGTATCCTGTAGACATTTTCTATTCAATGGAATGCAAGTGGTTTTATTTAAAATTTTGTACAAGTATATATAAATATATATATAATTTAAGGATTTAAAATAAATAAAATTTTACAAGTTTTAAACTTATATAAAATTTTATACAAAAATCTAAATTAAAAGGGTTCATTTATAAATAAGATAACATATTTAAATAAAATAATTAACTTTTATAAAAATATTTATAATAATAATAAATAATATAAGTTTATAAAATACAAATGAAATTAAAAAGAAATTTAACAAATTATTTTTATAAAAGATGAGGGGTTATATTGGAATTTTTCAAACTAAAAGGTTTTAACCTAAAAACCGGTTGAGGGACTAAATGTGGTCAAACCAAACCTCAGGGACCCATCCGTAATTATCGCAGGGACCTAATTAAAACGAAATCAAACTTCAACGAAATCAAACTTCAGGGACTAAAGTTGCCAATTCCCAATTCGTGTTTCCGGTCACCACCTTCGTTATCCGGCGGTCCAAGCTATTTTCCGGCGACACTCGACACGACTGTCCCCTACACCTCGACAGCCGAAAGTGGTCTCTCTGGCCTCGTCTCTCCCACACGAACAAAAGGCCTCAACCAATTTGTTCCCCCAACATAGGGATTGTCCGATCCTGTTGGTGGCCGAGATACCCATGTCCAAATTCGTGCCCGACAGGCCACCTCCACGCCTGTCGAATGTCTGATTATTTTCTCCTCGTCCAGACTAATGTCGGGACGTGTCCAATTGCACGTTTGAGCATAGGAATCAAGCTCGCCTATAAATGACCATTGTCGGCCCTGCACGAGCTCGCTACCCTTCGTCCACACACTCTCACTCCAAATTGAGTACTCCATCACCTTCGTCGACCCTGAGTGAAGCTGTGACCAGGATTATAGGAGCTAATTCCACTCAGAAGTCGATCCCCGCTTGTGACATTTTCGAGTTCAAAGGCTGTGCCGACCAGACCCGTTTCGACTTGGTTCGAGTCTCGAATCGATTCCTCTGTCTTCTATTTATCCCTGGTAAGCAATTCGAGTCAAAATTGCGGCATTCGCACGAGGATTACCGGGCAAACCCAGTGTCCTCGGACACGGTTTGCCGGTCACCGAGAACCAGCGACCAACCCGTCTGTTGTGTATTTAATTTATCCAATACACACATAACCAGCGATGGGCAGTAGCCCGGCTGGTTATGCGTGTGTGTGTTTGAACTTCAGGTCGCGGGTTCGAAACCGGTTGGCCTTCGGCCCAATTTTTTTTACTTCTGTTTTCAGTTTATTTATTTTATATAATTATTTTAACTTAATTAAATATTCTTCTTATACAATAAAGACTAAAACAGTTCGGTTTACTCGTTCGTTTAATTCGGAAACTATTAAAATTCTTTTATACCTATTTAACTCACAAAATTTTTATAAAATAATAAATACTATATTTTCTATAAATTTGTTAAAATAGTTTCAACTTGCAAAAAAATATATAATAATGATAAAATGAATAAATAAATATAAACTTTTATAAAATACATAATAAACACTAAATTAAAAATATAAGATTTTTACAATATATATATATATTTCTAAGTTAAAACTTTACAAAACTATTATCATTTTCTTACCGTATTTTATACAAATAAATATTAAGAAAAATTATATTAAAGCCTATATACATTTAAATACAAATACACACCTATACGCATACAATAATACCCATTTGTCAACATAGGGTATCAACGTGCTTAGGCTTCCACATACTTATCACCCACACGCGTGGAAAAATACTCGCTTGCAAGGTGAGTTACATAGCCCCTATTTTACATTTTTATACGTTTTGGGGTGAAACATTATACATGCTACTCACATTGTTTATACGTGTTATACATGAGACTATATGCTTATTCTTTGGATATACATACATTTAAACACAAGACAACCAACTGTAATATTGATAGATCTATTGTGCCTGACCAGCCCACCTGGTTAGGGTGTTTATTACTGCATACTCGGATATAGCCGCGTGTTATATTCAAACATATCGGATATAGTGGGTAACTATTTTCAAACATACTGGACTTAGCTGTTGTGCTCTGTTCAAGCGTGTCAAACTCGGTTTGAATTGTGATTAAATAAATGATACATCATACATACTATGTTTAACAATATAAACAATGAGTTGCAAAACGATTTACAACTACTATTTACAGGAAATACTAAACCTATGTACTCACCAACTTTTTAGTTGACACTTGATTTAAATAATGTTTCAGGTTTGGATATGTGACTACTTGCCGAAGATTCTCCACTTAAGAACTATGGACCTAGTTAAATAAATCAATGTTTTGAACTAGACTAGGTTATTTGGAATGTATTGTATTTGGATCTTGTTGTCTTTAAACTTAATTAATGAATTATGCAACCATTAGCTATCATGTACCTTTGAACAATCATCACATTGTCCGCCTCGATGATTTCGCCATCGGTCGGGGTGTGACAGTGGAGGATTGGCTGAGATTTCTCCATAAGGAGAAAGGCTTAAGGGCGTGAAGATAATGCGTTGGGGAGAATTCAAGAGGTGTTCTTGAAATGTTTCTATCCACAAGTTATAGTGGACCGTGTATCTAGAGATTTCCTTCACGTGTGGTAGTCTGGTGAATTGATTAATATTAAGGGCATGTTGTATGACTAAGCATAGTCTTGCTTAAATCTTTGAGTGTTGGAAGGAATAGAGATAGATTGGCTTCTCGATACTATCGATTGGCGATATAGAATGGATTCTCCTTTTAAGTGTCGGAAGGAATGGTGATAGATTGGCTTCTCGATACTATCAATTGGCGATATAGAATGAATTCTCCTACATGGTGTACAACTCTAGTGCATTTGATTATGATATGTTTTAGGTAGATCAATTCAGGAGACAAGTGCAGTGTAAGGAGAAAATTAGAGGTGGCTTCAAGGAAGCCAAATATTCTAGCCTAGTTAGAAACCTTTTGTGGAGGCAATAATTATTACTATTGTAGGTGTGGAAAGTAATTGAATGGAGAATTATGGGACACGCTATGCCATAGTATTATAGTCCTAATGACATGTGCTACAGTTGTTATAAATCGGGACACATTCGAAGTGAATGTCTTGAGCTAAAGCACAAGGGTTATAAAGGGGAGAAAATAGAAATTTCGAGGCCTTCGAGTTGGACATTTCTAACTACCAAGGATGAGACTGAAGTCCTTTGGTCTTATTGCTGGGTTGCAGGTGAAACAATAACAAGGAATGGAGTCCTACGATTGCAGTGGTATTTGTGTGGTTACTTAGTAACCATATCAATGTTGTGTGTGTCTACGGGGTGACGTGTCGATATGTTCTCATCTAGAGACGATGAAACACATGGCACATGAATTGGTGTATACCTGGCTTGTGCTATTGACACCATCCGTAGTAATGGAATACTTGATGTTCTAGTTGTGTAGAAGTTCATTAAGGATATTATACCCGGGTGTCACTTTTTGGGCTGCAACCATTCTTTGTAGAGTTGAAGAATGGAAGAATGCATTGTACATCAATTGTCGGGGTTTAAGAAGTAACATAGGTCCTAGATTCAAACTTTGAATGTACAGGAGGTTAATATCCCATAAATGGTTATGAAATCCAATGCGGATACAATTAGAATGCGGTGTGCCGTTTCAGCTTTGGAGGAAATCCATTTTGGATTAGGTGGAAATTTATGAAGGAATATTTGTACACCCATTAAGGATAAAGTTAAACAAGGGGTAAGTGGTGTTTGAAGTCTTAGAACTTCACAAGTGGTGTTTGAAGTCTTAGAACTTCACAGGTAGTGTTTGAAGCCATAGAACTTCACAAGTGGTGTTTGAAGTCTTAGAACTTCACCAACGGTATTTAAGAATGAAGTTTTCCAACTTTAAAGGTGATTGTGTGACTGAGATCCTTGAATCTCAAAGGAGGACTTATGATTAAGTCATTAGAGATAAACTGAGTGTTTGGGTCACAGATAAGGAGTTGTCTTTAAGAGTTGTGAAAGAAGATTTTGGGTAAGGCAATCTTCGTGTCCTTACTCAAAGAAACTATATGCTTGTCGGTTATTTTGGTGCCTCACGCATTAGAGTCGGTTATGTCTCTATGCAACGAGGTGGGTTTATCGCGTATTCTCCTAGACAATTGTAAGCTTGATTGTAACAACTAAAGGAGATAACTTGTGGAGGGAACGGGTGACTATATACGCGGGTGAATATTGGGTGGTTGAATTGAAGTCTCAAGCTTCAAAGGAGTTTTGTATGTAGGTAATGGGATCGTTAATCCCAATAGTATGAAACACTTGAGACCATAAGTCTCAATGGATGGGTTGGTGTGGAGGTTATGAAACTTCCAATTATGAGATGAGAGAAATGGTGTGATAGAACTTGAATTCCTTAGTTGTCAAACGTATTGACTACTGTTATGAAGTGATTCATAAATTCAAGTCATCTATACACACGGGGTGACATTAATACTTAATTATGGAGTATAACTTTGGTGGCCAGAGATGGAAATTGACATAGTCGAGGATGTTGACAAATGTCTCGTTGGCTTATAGGCTAAAGCTAAACGCAAAAGGAAGGTCGTGTGGGAAGCCTTAACGACTTCATATACCTATGCGAGGTAGGAAAAGCTTGTAGTAATCTGACTATAAGAGTATATGAAAACGGTGGGAACATGTATCGATTTGGATAATTGCGGGCCTTTTGACCAGGGAGTATGAAATTCCTATTCTTAGAGGAAACCTACTCTTATGAATGATCGAAGAATGTCGATTTAATGGAGGGTGTGATACGACATGGCGTGACCATATCTTTTGAGTTAGATTGAAATGTCGGTTCCACTCGTCGATTTAGAGGAATCAAGTGATTAATTATCGTTGGTTAGGAGATGGCGTCTTCTTAACTACCATTGAGTATTCATATGCTATTGTTTGAATTACTAAATGGTGAACGGTGTCGAAAACCGTTTGGTTGGGTGATATCGATTACTAGGAACTTTGAATCGATGGTGTGATTCAAGACTTGGTATAATAGATCTTGTAAGTGAGCGCGTTTTAAAATTCACTCAAGATTGATAGAAAACCTTCAGTGGGTTTAAGGAGGAGGTGTGTTGAAATTCAAGTGGGAAGCTTGGTGTTATAAAAGTTTCCCCTTGAAAGGGGGTGTTTTAGGTTCAAAAACGTGGTGGGCTAAGTCCCAGTTTTGTTGGACTGTTCAACTTTATGTTAGATTAGAAAGTGGCTTACCATTTAGAGTTACCTGAGGGAATCGAGTAACTGTATGATACATTTCGTGTGGCGCATTCACGAAAATTTTTCACAGGAGAAGTTGTGGTTGCTTCTCATGGTGTTAATAAAGTTGTCGTTTTGAATCAAGTAGAAGAACCGATGACTATCTTAAATAGTGGAACGAATTACTTGTGCAATGAGGGATTTACCATGTATTATCCCTTGAAAGCACAATGAAGGTGAATTTGATTTAGGGATGTTTGAATATTGAATTCTACCCTAAGTTGAGTATGTGGTGGCGGGTTTCGGGGACGAAACCTAAAATTAGAGGGAATGATTTGTAACGAACCAAAATCCAAAACATAATATTATTGCTTAAATAATATTGTGAGGGTGAAATTAGATTAAATCTATGTTGGGGGTTTTAAACCTTAATGGTTGAATTCTTGACTTTAGGTGGAAAGGGCCAATATTAGAAGTGTAGGGGGCTGTTGTGTAAATTTAAAAAAAAAATATTGTGGCTGATTTGTGTAGGTCCCGGTGGAGTCAGTACGGATCTAACGAGACTAGCAGCCGACACGGACACCGAATGCGGAATCTAACGTGTACATGATTGTGTATAGATGACAACAATATCAACAATAAAGTGCAACACAATAGGTAAATAACATTTACTTCTATTACTCACAATCACCAAATGTTTACAAGACCATAATGAACAAAGCTTACATCTCAAACAAGTAAACACCTATTTATTGGTAACTAATCTGCTGCAGGCAAACTTAAGTTCGCCTACAGTAGAACTTAGTTACTTAGAACAAATACAATTATAGAAGTCACAAAACAAAACATAAAGACACAATCAAAGACCTAAACAATTACAAGGCTACTTGTCACAAAAACATGTCTCTACAGACCCCCCTTGACAATAGCTTGTAGCTTTTATCTTCAATGTCTTTGGTCTTCATGTCTTTCTCTAACTATTCTGTCCACCTTGACTTCCAGCATGTAGCTTCTTATCAATGCAAACATGTAACACTCTCTTGTATTGCATGGCTTGTTCTCTCCACACCTTTGTATATATAATTTCTTTTCTTCTTAAAGTAAGTTAATCTTTCCTTGAGATATTGATGAGGTTCATAGCATCATAGATACGAGCTAAGACCTTTCCTTCTTTATCTTCTACTACCGCCTCACCTGTGTCTACATCCACATACCACCACTTCAGATTACCAATACAATTTTGATCAAAACTTTTCAAAGGAATCTTTTGAAGTGATCTCACAGGTTTGTATTTAATCCTGATAATTTCTTTCTGTGTAGCAGGATCAATAATTTCACTTTTTAGTCTCTTGCCACTTTGTGGTTTCAATCTATCATACTTCCCACTTCTGCCTTCAGTACTGATTAATCTAGCAATACAATCTGCTATACCATTTCTTGACCTGTTGATCAGTGGTTTAGTAGCAAAACATTCATCTCACACTTAGGCAATGAATTGAAATACTTCAATCAAGGCTTCAGATACTGAACACCGTCAGATCTTTTGATCACAAAAATATTTAATTCTTCATCAAAAAACCAACTTATAATTCTACTAATGCAATGCACATCATTGAGATATTTTTCTTTAAGCATTAGTCTTAGTGGAGTAACTGGTAAATCTCTTCTCCAGCTCTTTACCATTTCTAGCCATCTCTCCTTGGTCATTCTAGTTTCCTTATAAAGTACTGGTTCTTCATTACTTTGCTGTTGACCTAAAGGAGTTGTAGTAAAAGTTGTAGTGAACCGAGAACATGGTTTATCAACATCATTATCCTTGTCTTCAATTGAATCAGAGATACCATCAGAACTTTCTTCTGGAACTTCTTTCTCTTGAATAAAATCACTTGAGATGTTCAACCAGTCATTTCCTTCATATATAACAGTGTTTGCACTCTTTGTCACCTCATACTCCAATATTTCACCCTCTTCTATGTCAGACTCAGCATCATCACCATCATCTTCACTTAGATCATCTAAATTGAGCAAACATTCAATTTTATCAGTGTCACTGTCAGAAGCCTCAAAGAATGACGAATTTTATAGCAAATGAACTGCTTCAACATTATATTGATCTTTAGATTTGTCACCATCACCATGTGTATCTTTGGACTCCCCCTGAGCTAAAGAAGTCTGGATCACATCAACATGTTGACGCTCAGTTTATCTTTTGCGTTAGGTTCATCGTCGTCAGCATCATTTCTCCTTTGAACTTGATCTGAATGACAAGTTTCATCAGTAGCCTTCCCCCCCTGAGCGTCAATACGCTCTATATGTTGAGATACCAAAATTTGCATTTTGGCTAGCTGACGGTTTTGTGATTGAATCTCAGATTGCCTCTGCATATCCTGTGCTTGAAGCACATCAATCTGTCCTTGTAAGCCTTCAACCTGAGCTTCAAAAAAAGCTACTCTATTTTCTAGTGCTTTGATATGCTTGTATTTATTAGTTGATGATGAGAGTTCAGCTTGAGTTGATGTTTTAGGGACTGATGGAGTTGTTTGAGTTGATGGAGGAGGTGTAACAATCAAAGAATCTACAAATGCTAAGTCATCATCAGTAGTAGCAGCATGAGTTTGTTGTGCTACTTTCTTCTTCCCTTTAGGTGATTCTGGGACATAATCAGAGTCAGATGCTTCGTCCTTTAAACTTCGCTTGCCAAGTACAGACCCGAAAGGAGGATCTCGGACTGATTTTCTCCTCCGAATGGAATTCTTCTTTCCTTGAATCGGTTTCACCACTCTAGTTTGTCTACTAAGGATCTCATAATGATCTTAATCAAAATCAACTTCAGTAGCTTTAGAGCCAATCTCTTTTCCTTTATCAACCCTTTCATTCAAACTTGAACTGTCAGAACTTGATGAACTTGAACTAGTAGATACAGCTTCAACATTTTCTTGCTGTTGTTGTGGAGGAGAAGGTATGTGATCATCATTCACCGGTATATCTTTATCAACATTCTCTGGCTATTGTTCCTGTTGCATAGGTTGCTGTAGTTGAGCTTGTTGTTGAGCAGGTTGAGGTTGTTGTTGAGCAGGTTGTTGTACAGGTTGTGGTTGTACTTGTGCTACTGGTTGTTGTAACCCATCAGGATTGATCCAGCAATTGTTAGCTGCATCCACATAATCAGGATTGATTATATGTCCAAATAGTGGAGTAGAAACTGGAATTAATGCAGGATTTTCTCTCTTGACATTGTTACAATCAGTAAAGATTCTTTTTGTCATACGAGTGAGAGTAAGCCTTTGACCAACTAGTTGTAGATCAGCTATCAAACGATTAATGATCACCTGCAAAAATCTAGGATACATAAGAAATCCTTGACCTTCTGGAGGGTTAATCTGAGCAACAATTTCCTTATAAAAGTAATGAGCAAAATTATAAGGTCTGTTCAAAGTTAAAGCCACCATTGCTGCTTGGAGAGATGATTTCAAACCATTAGTGCCAGCTTTTCTTGGTGATAAGCACTGAATTATGACATGCATAAAATATCTCCATTGCCCTACTAATCCTCCCTTTCTAGCCTGAGAATCATTGGCATTCCCTTGGTATCCCATTCTATGAAAGCATCCAGTAATCAAGGGATTAGGTAAACCAATAGGATCAGTATCTTCTCCTCCTAAGGACAAAGCTTCTCTAATTGTTTCCATAGAAATTGCAAGCTGTTGATTATTCACCGTTGCACGAATAACATTTGGCTCCACTTCACAATCATGAACTATTGTATCCCAAAATTGTTGTATATATCATAGACTTATGATTAGATTAGCAGATAGAGCCACCCTGATCCTTGAACGGTTTAGAAATGTAATAATTTCTATGTAGTTCACCGCCTCTGGCAACTCCGGATCAAGAAGTGCAACTTGATTATGCTTGTATTCAACACGACGATCCATCTGTAACAGAATATCATGCTAGTACTGAGCCCTATGGCGAACTTATTAAGTTCGCTTAGAGTGCCCTAGGCGTACTTAATAAGTTCGCCTAAGCAAGTTCGCTCAAACTCATGAACTCAGACAGAAATTCAAAACTCAAATCATATGGTATCAAGTGAAATTATATGTTGTAAAGGATCAAGCATGCACCGATAATGAGTAATGTATCAAAAATTTGTATTTAAACACAAAACCAACTCACAATCACAGCATAGTAACAAACCCGTAACCCCAACTCTTGAATTTTCAAAATTAGACTTAATCCGTGAATGAATAAGGATGTAATTACCTTCAAATGATTCGCAAGCTCAAGTAGATTAAGATTCAAAGAGTAAAAACACCACCTAACACCAGAAATTTTGAAAAAATATAAGTTTGCTTTAAAACAACTAAGTTCGCCAAGGCAAGTTCGCTAGGTCAGAAAAACAAAGGTAAAGAGCAAGTTCGCTATACTGTGCTTTATATACCCCCCGATTAAGTTCGCTAATCCCGGCGAAATTAATAAGTTCGCTCACACACGAACTTATCCAAGCGAACAAGACAAGTTCGCTTCAAGTTCTACACTTGGAACAATTTTGAACTTATCCACATTTAGCTCCAATCACCCAATCTTTCTTCCTTTAGACATGAACCTGTAAAAGATGATACAATCCTAAATATAAAAAAATAACAATTTTCATGGAAGTAAGAAAGAAAATATTTTTGAATTTTTGAAAAGTTTATGTTAAAACACACTTAAAATCTTTTTGTATTTTTAAACTCTAGAGATTCATCACACAAAACAGAAACAAGTATTAAAATTTGAAACTAACTAACTAAAGAACATGAAATCACATATTTTTTTGTTTTTATCTATACAAACTGAAATCACATATTTTTTGTTTCTATCTATACAAATTGAAATCACATATTTTTGGTTTTTAAAATCATGAGCTAGAAGATCAGATCAGTATATATGATTAGTTAGTCACACAAAATGGATAAAATCCATTATCAGTCAAAGGTATCCTATGCAATTCATTCAAACCTTGATCAATTATGATAATATCCTTTCAAGATCATCATATTTCATGTCATTTAAAGAAAACAGGATCAGGTTCTGACACACAAATTTAAATTGTTAATATTATAAGATTTGAAACTAAAATTATCTTATTCCCACTTTCTTGTGAGTTAATGTACCATTTAAGTATGAAAAACAACGTGTACCCCACATGTATGCAAAAGAAAATAATTGAAACGATCTCAAGATATACAAGATTTTACTACAGAATATCCTAATATTCAGAATGAGGAGACATCACTTAGCACATGAGAGACAGAATGAATCATAAGGATTCTGAATTTATTGATTCAACGAATTGGCTTTCACATATGGAATCATAAGATACAGGTACGAGAATCCAACTATTATGTGGATTGAAATACAATGGAATCAATATGATCCAAGGGGAATATATGTTTGACAAATAATGTCAATGTATATATCTTGATTTAACTTCAATCACTTGTTTGACGTATAAGGTCAATGAATCAAATCGAATGAAATAGAGCTAAGGACATAACCCGAAACTGATCTCATAGGATATTCTGAATTGGCTTTCAGATATGAATATCCGATAGTATGTCTGCAACACACACACACACTGCATACAATGGATTTAAACACAGTTGTCACATAAGAATTTATGTTTTCACACTACTCATGATTCAAAAACGCTTTTAGCTTATTGACAAGTTAAATTATATTTATACACAACACTATTATCTCCTGTTTATGCAGTCCTTGATGTTTAGATCAAAACATTTAAATTCAGATATATTGAATACACAGAAATATCAGATATTCACTCTAAGTTCAGTGTAACTGAATAATCTATTGGTGTACTATCATTTCTTCTCATGCTCAAATGATGTCAATTTTAGTTTTTCAAATTTGTTTGGATTTTATAAATAATAAATTTTTGACATTAAAACTAAATGCATGAAAGTAATAAAGCAGTAAATTGATACTAAAGAAAGAAATAAACTATAATAAAACTTCCATGAAAATAGCTTTTGCAAAATCTTTATTCGGGATTAATCATTTTTACCAAAAATTCAAAGCGAGTCCGATCAAATGTCTTAGTGAAAAGGTCAGAAAAGTTATCATTAGTATGCACTTTCACCAGCTTAATCAACCTTTTATCTACACAATCATGAATAAAATGATATCTTATTTTAATATGCTTAGTTTTATTATACTTGGTATGATTATTAGTAATGGACATAGTAGCATTGTTATCAATGAACATGGGGTGCCAGTGAAATTCAAACCGTAGTCTCTTAATTGTTGCTGGATCCACAAAACCTGTGAACAACAACTAGAAGCTGCAATGTACTCCGATTCACATATTGATATGGAGACTATGGTTTGCTTTCTGCATTGCCATGATACTAGTCGATTACCAAGAAATTGACAACCTCCTATTGTAGACTTTCTGTCCAAACAACATCCTCCAAAATCTGAATCTGTATATGCAACAAAATCAAAGTTAGATCCATTAGGAAACTAAAGTCCTAATCTCGGTTTCCCTTTCAGGTACCGAAATATTCTTTTTACTACAATCAGATGAGATTCTTTCGGTTTTGCTTGGATTCCAGAACAGAGACACACAACAAACATTATATCTTGCCTTAAAACTATTAAGTACATAAGGGAACCGATCATTGCTCTGTATAATCTGCAATCAACATCTTTTCCTTCAGGATTAGGATTTAACTTGTGATTCACTGGGATCGGTGTGTCATATGGGGTATAGTCTTCAGTCTTGAATCGGCTTAAGATGTCGTTTACATACTTGGACTGATGAATAAAGAAGCCATATTCCTTCTTGTTAACCTACACCCTAAGAAAAAGGACAACTCTCCCATAACTAACATCTCCAATTTTGACTTCATAACCCTCTCAAAATCTTTACATAAATCGTCATTTGTTGCACCAAAAATAATGTCATCCACATATATATGAACCATCGGGTAATCTCCCCCTGCTTTCTTTATGAACAAGGTTGAATCAGTTTTGCCACGAAGAAAATCGTTGTCTAGAAGATGCTAAGACAATGTTTCATACCAAGCTCTTGGTGCTTGATGAAGTCCATATAATGCTTATCCAGCTTGAACACTCTTGAAGGATATTCTGGATCTTCAAAACCCGGTGGCTGACACACATATACTTTTTCCTTAACCTTGCCATAAAGGAAAGCACTCTTGACGTCCAATTGATAAACTTCAAATCCTTTGAACGAAGCAAAAGCTACAAATAGAAGAATTGCTTCCAGCCTTGCTACTGGTTCATAAACCTCATTGTAATCTATGCCTTCTTGTTGATTAACCCGGAACGACTAACCTCGCTTTATTCCTCACTATAACACCTCTATCATCTTTCTTGCATTTGAAAACCCATTTAGTGCCAATCGGATACACGCCATGTGGAAGATCAACCAAATGTCATACATTCAATTTATCAAATTGAGCTAGCTCCTCCTGCATAGCTTCAATCCAATTTTTGTCTTGTAATTCCATTTCTACATTCTTCGGCTCGACCTGAGAAACAAAACAAGAATGTGAGCAAACATCAAGTACTCCGTATCCTTAATCTGAGAATATAAATAAGTATTTTCATTTAGAGAACGAGTTTTGACTCCATCTTGCAAATTCCCAATGATATTCGTCACCGGATGATCTTTCAATTCCTTGATGGAAGAAACTTCAGAAACAGATGTCACATTGTCTTGAGTAGAATGCACTTGAGAAGGATCAACTTGAGAAACTGGTATTATTGGATCTAGAGTAGAGGAAATCTCCCACTGAACTTGTGCAGAAGTAGATGAATCATCAACGATATTCAGAGGATCAGTTAACGAATCCTAAAATATTGTTTCATCATCATCACTTTTATAATCATGAGTACCCGAACTAGATGCAACATTTGGATCAGGGACTGTTGAAGGTACTGATACTGGAACTACTGAACAGGGTTGAAAACCACAATCCTGGTCTTCATTATAAGATTCAAAAAGTACAGCAGTTTCCTCAACAGATAATTTAGGAGTGAAATTGAACGACTTGAATAAGCTTTCGTAATCGATCGCCCAATCCGGAACAATTACTTTATATGGAATAGAGCGATTTGAACAATCAACGTGAAACCATTCTTCAACTTGTTTGGATTCCTTGTTATAGACTCTCTTATTCATTGAATTGGCTACATATCCAAGAAAGATTCCTTCAATGGCCTTTTCACTAAATTTTGTAGGAATATTTTTAGTTTTTAGAATAGTGCACGGATCTCAAAATGGTAGAAGATAATTCAGATTTGGCTTTTGATTGTTCAACAACTCATAACATGTCTTGTTATACCACTTCACGATTAGAACTCTGTTAAGAACATGGCAAACTGTATTCACTGCTTCAGCCTAAAAAGTGACTTGTAGCTTTGAATCAACTAGCATTGTTTTAGCAGCCTCCACTAATGTTCGGTTCTTTTGTTCAGCTACACCATTTTGTTGTGGTACATATGGTACGCTGAATTCATGATGAATCCCCTTTTGTAAACAAAAGAGTCCCAACTTGTTGTTCTTGAATTCGGTGCCATTGTCACTCCTTAATCTCCTAACTTTATGTTTAAATAGATTCTCCAACCCAGTAATTAGAGATTGAATAGTCTCAGCAGTTTAATCTTTTGTTGCCAAGAACTTAACCCATGAGAATCTAGTAAAATCATTAGTCACTACCAAACAGTACGACTTTCCTCCAATACTCCTGATACTTATTGGCCCAAATAAATCCATATGTAATAATTCCAAAGGAGTCATAATTGAATTTTGCTTCTTGTATTTATGTTACTTTTTGTGCTGTTAACCCATCTTGCATGGTATACACTAATCAGGCATAAAAAATTTTACTTTTGGAACACCAGTAACCAAATCATTCTTCACTAAATAATTCATTTTTCTGAAATTGATGTGAGCAAGCTTTTGATGCCAAAGAATAGAATCAGCTTCAGACGCCTTGGAGATTAAACATGTAGGAACTGAATCCATTGTAGTAGCAACACTCATATCTAGAACATAAGTGTCATTTCTCCTTGGTGCCTTCATTAAAATCCATTTCTCAGGTATAAAAACTCCCGGCTTTAGAATATAACATTCAGAATCAGTAAAATGGAATGTATCCACCTTTTTCACCAGCAAAGGCGACATAGCCACCATCAATTTTTTTTCAAGTCTTCCAGTAGATGAATATTTCCAGTCATATGTCGGGAACAACCATTATCCCCATACCATGTATTGTGCATAGTCCTCCTTGGTTGTTTACCCAACAAAAACAAGAAATTCAGTTAGAAACGGAGACCCAAGCCATTGTGGCCTTGGGTTGACCATTGGCATCAAAATAAACAACTTCTCTCAATTAAAAATCTCTATTGTCATCAATCTTTGGTGAATTAGATGATGAACCAGAACTAGAAAACTTAGATTCAAAAACATTCTTTTTCACTTTTTGATTTGACTGGTTTACAAAAGTTTGATTGTTTGAAAAAGAATTAGATTGATTAACTTCCAAAAGTTTCTTTAACTATATGTTCCGTCTCCGTCTTTGAGTTTTGAATGTTTAACTTCAGAATGTGAATTCTCAATGAATCCAACTTTCGGATTCACCACAACTTGTGGTTTTACCACTTGAGTTCTACTCCTAGGTTGAACAAACCCTGGTTTGCAAAAACCAACTCCAACATTCACAAAATGTTTTACATCTTGTTTAAACCCAGATGGTTTAACAATAGTCTTCCTTGGTGCTTTCTGATTCATTGATTATTTCACACCACTATCATATGTAGACTTTCCCACAGTCGGTCTGTTTAGAATCTTACAACTTTCAAAATTGCCCTAGGATTCTCGAAAATGATAGGATTTTTCTCTTTGTTTTTGAATGGAAAATTTACCAAGATATGTCCCACTTCATTACAGTGAAAACAAACTGTGACAATCCGAACTTTTCCTGTTAACTCCGTTAACAAAATCTAGTTAAAGTTAACTAAATTAACTTAACTCAAACTTTAAGGACTAATTCTGTCAATAATCCAAACTTAAACTCTAGGGACTAGTTATGTAATATCCCTAAAGTTGACTGTTGACTTTTAGAAAGTCAAAATCCCAATTCTGTTGACTTTGGAAGTCAAACTAACCAAATTCTATCTCCATCCAAACTTGAGGGACTGATTCTGCCAAATTCCTAAACCCTAACCCACGACTGAAACTGCAATTCGCCCAAATTCGATTTAGGTTGACTCTGGAAAGTCAAACCGTACATTCTTGAGTCCAATTCGTGAGCCACAATTGTTTTTTTATTAGAAATTGTAACTGACTTCCCATGATCATATCATTTACGACCATAACCACTGTTTTAATCATCATCATTGTGTCGAATTAAACTAATTAATGACCAATCAAGCCGTAATCGTCGAAACCCCCTCGATCATGATCAAATTCGCTCAAGTTATCTGTTATTCTCACGAATTGAACGCCTGCGCACCTCTTTCGAACTCCCCTGAAGCAATTCCACCACCAAGTTCGTCAGAAACGCAGCAGGAGACGCCGAAGATCAACCCCGTCACCGTCGACAATTTTTTTAGTCGAACCCTACTGAATTAACATTCATTCTGGTAATTTCTTACTCCATTAGTTTCATTTTTATCTCTGGAATGAAAGCCCTATGTCAATTGGGGCTTACAACACCAAATTGATCAACACCCCGATTCTAGGGCTCATCATAAACCGGTTTGGTCGGACCCTAACTAAAACGTAATCTTAATCCAATTAAATACTATGCTTAGATTTGTAAATCCACACTATTTAAAAACCCTAACCTAATTCAGATTTACAACATCGAATTGTGTAAGATCCAGATTCTAGGGTTCACCCGAATACAGTTTAATCGATCCCTACTATAAACACAATCTCAATCTAATTAATTCATATGGGTAGCTTCGCAATCAGGCACTCACTGAAAGCCCTACACTAATTTAATCCAATAACATCGAATTTGTCAAGACCCGTAATCTAGGGTTTGTTCATAAACGGAATTATGGGTTTTGATCTTGAACACAGTTTCAATTAAATTAAACTATACCACTGGATTCGCAATGTCTTATTTAGTAGAAGCCCTCTGTTTTCAGCCGATTCTATTATTGAGTTTGATCAAATTGGATTCATGTTCTTAATCAAGGGTTCGGGTCTCTATTTCAGAATTTTAATGATCTTAAACTCGATGATTTTTCAAACTAAACTCGTACGCATACTCGACATTACTCGATTTTCGAAACCCCTATACACTTATGTTCGATCTTGGTCAGATTTGGTAGTATTGGCTTGGGTTTCGATCGTGCGTGGGTTTTGGAAGGGGTGCACACTGGAACTCTTTGATAAAACAATATGAATCCGTGATTTGTTGCGATTACCCTAGCGGGTGGAATGGTTAAAGCTTGGAGTTGGTGTGGGTGAGACACGGGTTCGAACCTCACCTACAGTTTTATTTATTTTGACCACTTTTTGAGATATATTTTTATATAAAATAATTCCTATATTATTTTAATAACATATTAATAGGTTTTAGCCTTAAAAACCACTGGTAGGCTCGGGTTTGGTTTGTAACCCATTTTCATTATAAATACCCACTTTTAAAATAATATATTTATATTATTTTCAAACCTTGACTCTGAATAAATAATTTTCAACCTGTGACTCCAATTAAAAATAATATATATTTATATATTATTTTCACCATATTTATAAACCTTAAGGATGTTTTCAAACTAATAAATAATGTAATTATTCATATTATTTACCAACGCTTATATCCTTGAATAAAAATAATATATTTATTAATTTTGCCACGATATTTAGTAAATGCAAAATTCTCTAAACTTAAATATAATAAATTAACTTATATTATTTTCTTAAGCCATTATTATAGGCACAAACGTACGAATTTATTTATTTATTTATATTATTCGTTTTTAACGTTCGACACGTAACGGTTTGATCTTAATTATTATATTAAGAAATATATATTTCTGTAGACACGTTCGTCTACTCTTAAATCCCTAGAATGCGTTAAGACGTTCGATCTTCCTTGATTTTAGGGCATATGTCTCTAAACCCCATATGTCTCTAATCTATGTGTTTATAATTTTAGGGCATACATAAGCCGTGCAGGCTAACGCTTGAGATTCCAAATCTTTCATTTATGTGATACTACCTACTACGCAACGCAGGTGAGTTTTCACGGCCCCTTTTTACTGTTTTAAACTAGGAGAGAAAACATGTCGTAAATGCTTTTTGATTTTTGTAATTCATATATGATATCACTTGTATGACTATGCGTATACCTTATTCTTTAAGTCCTCACATCGGACCGTTAATATGAACATAGCGAGGTAGTTTGAGTAGTACTACTGGGTTTGATAAACCTCACCCGCGTTAGTCGCGCTAAATCGATTGGAGGTTGAACGGGTGAAATATTGACCTAAACATGCACCATGATGGTGGGAGTAATACAAACAGTCAGCTGTCGGTTGCGAGCGCATTAGTTAACATGTTTATGGGTTATCTACCTATTTATTTATATATTGAATGTACATTAATCTGTTAAACACTTCTATAAACTGAAACCTGTGAACTCACCAACCTCGTGTTGACATTTTCTTACATGTTTTTCTCAGGTCGCTTAAGATAAGGCACAGGTGCACACAATAGGACATGCATGGAAATTTGCGTTTAAATTTGCGTTTGGTTTGGACTTTTGGATTATTCTTTTGGGCGGGTGTGTTTTGCGCATTTACTTTCTTTACGCTTCCGCATTAACTTTGACTGATATGATAATTTTCATTTGAGTCCCATGTAGAGTCGTTCAATGTAACTAATGTCTGAGATCCTGGTTCGTCACTTCCCAAACGGTAAAACTCCGTTAGTTGAAATTTGGGGGTGTGACAGATTGGTATCAGAGCCATTGGTTATAGAGAACTAGGAATGCATACTAGACTATAACCTCACACATTAGTTACATGTCATAAATCTTGGATGTTTGGCACTTATATGTTATATTACAGGAATATGTCGTCAACCCCACCACCATCACCTAAGGCACCAGGACACGATGCACCTATCTTATCATCCCCGGAGCCCAAAAGGCGCCGGACTAGTTCTAGTGATTATTTGGTTGATCAGGGTGAACCGAGTAGCGCGCAAGCAACGAATCCTGCTCGCAATTGGAATGCATACCCGCAAATGATCCAAAGGTGGATCGAGATGGGAAATGTTCCATCACCCTACTTTGGTTCCACTTCCTCATCATCTACTTTACCTAGCTTGCCCTGCACTATGGAACAAGCTTTTGTTGTATTTTACATATCTAGGGAGTTGAGCATTATGAAGGATGCTACTGAAGAGATACCTGACATTCTGCAGCGAGAGACACAAATGGAGGAGAACAAGGTAGGAATTGAGCTTTTGACTGCTGAGCTGACGGATCAGGTCCATAACATTTTGGTGGATTGGGTGACACATTTAGAGACGAGGGTGGACACCTCGGATTTTGAGATAGGAGGAATTCTGGAGAGAGTGGCAAATCTGGAAGGCCAGCTACAAGTAGCAAATCATGCTGCCGAGGGACTTCAAGAAAGAGTGACTCACTTAGAAGCCTAACTGCAAGCAGCCTTATTCCCGGAAGACATTCCACTTTCGGATGACGAGGAAGAACCTTTCGAGGAGGAGCCCTTCGAGGATGAGCCTTTAGAGGAGGAGCGACCCGAGGAGGAACCAGTGGATATCGATGATGCTAAATCATACGTTTCTTTCGATGATGATGATGTTTGATGATCTTCCTATTCTATCTTTCTTTTTCATTCATGTTTTTCTTATGTTATTTCTCTTTTCAAACCTAAATGGGCAAAATTGTTCCCATTCAATAAAAGCATGAGAAGTTTAATGTTTGAGTTATTTATTTTGTAGCCTTAAAATTTATTTAATTTTTAAAATATTAGATGTTGTATTTCCTTACTTGTACATAAATAATGTTTAATATGCGGTATATTTCTCATTGTTTGTATTTGTGAATGTGAAGAATCGTGTCAGGAAGAGGACGTGGAGGTTGTGCTGGTGGGCGGGGTACCATTAACATGACAGCAGCGGAGCTAACGGCACTAATCAACGATAGTGTGGCTGAGGCTTTAGCAGCACAGAATGCTGCAGGTAAATACTTTAACTATTGACTAATGAGGTCAATTCATCTCTTAAAACGCTTTTCCTAAGCTCTATAATCCCAATCCTATGTTATTTCCAAATCCAGGCCAGCAAAACCAGCAGAATCAGCAACCAGCATGCACGTTCAAAGCATTTATGGACTGTATGCCCCACACCTTTAGTGGAGCTGAAGGAGCTGTCGGACTGCTCCGTTGGTTCGAAAAAGGTAGAATTGGTGATTTCAATGTGCAACTGCCCATTGGCCAAACAGGTCAAGTTCACCGTTGGAACTTTGGAAGGCCCGGCTCTCACGTGGTGGAACGCTCAGGTCCAGATGTTGGGTCTGGCCATGGAAAATGGACTCCCATGGGAGGAGTTTAAGACGATGATGAAGGAGGAGTACTGTCCTCATGATGAACTTCAGAAGTTGGAAGGTGAATTTTGGAACCTGAAAATGGAAGGTTCTGAAATTCAGCTGTATACCACACCTCCCATGAGCTCGCTACCATGTGCCCACATATGGCGACTCCAGATTACAAGAGAATTGAACTGTATATTGGAGGTCTAGTGCCTCAGATTCAAAGTATGGTTACTTCTTCCAACCCTACTACCATCCAGCAGACGATCAGACTGGCTCACAAACTAACCGATCGGGCGGTGACTCAAGGGACTTTACCCCCGAGAGGTTCGGTCTCTAAATCCACCAACAATCATAAACGCAAGTTTGATCACCACTCTAACTCTCACTCCAAAGGACCTCAGTTCAATCAACCCCAGCAGCAGCAGCGAAAGTTTGAGCCTGCTAAGAATTTCAATCAAACGACCGTCTCAGGTCAAAATCAAGGTAGTTATGCGGGGAGAGCCCCCAAGTACAACAAGTGCAACTATCACCACGTCGGTGCTTGTAATCGTTGTCAACGGTGTGGCAAGATGGGCCACACTGCAAAAGATTGTAGAGTGGATCTCTAGAATAAGCAACCGTTCCGGCCGCAAGGATCCACAAGGGGATGTTTTCAGTGCGGCAAAAAGGGACACATCCAGAGGGATTGTCCTCAGTCGAAGAGAAATGGTAATGGAAATGGAATGTAAATGGAAATGGTAACGGCAATAACCAGGGTAACAATGGTAATGGCAACAACAATCAAGGCAACAACAATGGTGGCAATAATGCCAATAATGGAGGGAATGGTGCGAAAGGACGAGCTTTCGTGCTAGGATCTGGAGAAGCTCGGTATGATCATAATGTGGTCACTGGTAAGTTTCTCTTAAATAATTACTTTGCTTCTGTCCTTTTTGACACTGGTGCTGATAGGAGTTTTATATCTAGAAAACTTAGTGATATGATAAAAGGAACTCCAACTCTGTTAGAAGCTAAGTATATAATAGAGATAGCCGATGGCCAAATAATTGAAGCAACCCACATTCTTAAGGGTTGTAAGCTAGAACTAGCTAGTCATAAACTTGATATCGACCTTATGCTGGTCACACTTGGTAGTTTTGATGTAATTGTCGACATGGATTGGTTATCTAAAAACCAAGCTGAAATCATCTGTCGAGAGAAAATTGTTCGAATTCCTCTCCCGAGTGGAGAAACCCTTTCCGTTCAGGGCGAAAAGGTTGGTGCAGTCATGGGCATCATATACTTTATGAAAGCACAAAAATGCCTACGAAAAGGGCATACTGCTATTTTGGCTCTCGTTGCTGAGCAGCCCTTAGAGGAGTAGAAGATTGATGATATTCCCGTCGTTCGTGACTTTCTGGAAGTATTTCCTGAAGATTTTCCTGGTCTGCCACCACACCGCCAAGTTGAATTTCAAATCGATCTGGCACCCGGAGCGGCACCAATCGCTCGGGCACCCCACAGACTGGCACCTAGTGAATTGCAAGAGCTATCTACACAGTTATAGGAATTGTTGGATAAAGGTTTCATCTGACCTAGCTCATCGCCATGCGGAGCTCCAGTCCTGTTTATCAAGAAGAAGGACGGAACTTTTCGTATGTGTATCGACTACCGTGAGCTAAATAAAGTCACAATCAATAATCGTTATCCTTTGCCTCGCATAGATGATCTCTTTGATCAACTCCAAGGATCCAGTTTCTTTTCTAAGATAGATCTTAGGTCCGGCTACCACCAATTGAGAGTTCGAGATTAAGATATCTCTAAGACTGCTTTCAGGACAAGGTACGGGCACTATGAATTTATGGCCATGCCTTTCGGATTAACCAACGCACCAGCGGTATTCATGGACCTCATGAACCGTGTGTGTAAGCCTTACCTCAATCAATTTGTCATCTTTTTCATCGACGACATTCTCATTTATTCCAAGAACAACGAGGAACACGAGGAACATCTACGTTTAATCCTGGAATTACTTAAAAAGGAACAGTTGTATGCTAAGTTTTCCAAGTGTGAATTTTGGATACGGGAGGTTCAATTCTTTGGAAATGTGGTTAACGAGAAAGGAATACATGTCGATCCATCAAAAATAGAAGCCATCAAGAATTGGGCAGCACCGACGACCCCGACTGAGGTGCGACAATTTCTGGGATTGGCTGGTTATTACCGTCGATTCATCGAAGGATTTTCAAAAATTGCACAACCCCTCACTGCCTTAACTCAAAAGGGTAAAGCCTACAACTGGGGCGATAACCAAGAGTCAGCATTTCAACATCTTAAGGAGAAACTTTGTAGTGCACCTATCCTAGCCCTATCGAAAGGTACGGATGATTTCGTGGTATATTGAGATGCATCCATTTAGGTTTTGGGTTGTGTATTAATGCAACGAGAAAAGGAGATCGCATATGCTTCGCGTCAACTAAAAATTCACGAGAAAAACTACACCACTCATGACCTAGAGTTGGGAGCTGTAGTTTTCGCACTTAAGATATGGAGACACTATTTGTACGGTACCAAGTGCACCATCTACACCGATCAAAAGAGTCTTCAGCATATCTTCGAACAGAAAGAGCTGAACATGCGACAACGTCGTTGGGTCGAGATTTTGAATGATTATGACTGTGCGATCCGATATCATCCGGGTAAAGCTAACGTTGTAGATGATGCCCTAAGTCGAAAGGAAACCAAGCCCAAACGAGTTCGAGCATTATAACTTACCATTCACCCAGGATTACCTGAAAAAATCCGTAGTGCTCAACTTAAAGCCCTAAAAGAGGAAAACCTACCGCTGGAAGGTACACGCAGTATGGAAGCATAACTCGAGGTCAAATCTGACGGTATTCGCTATTTCGCTGAATGAATATGGGTTCCAATATTCAGAAATTTAAGGGAACTAGTCATGGATGAGGCTCATAAATCTCATTACTCTGTTCATCCAGGTTCCGACAAGATGTATCATGACCTAAATGTGCTGTATTGGTGGCCAAAGATGAAGGCCGATATAGCCACCTATGTGAGCAAGTGCCTGACTTGCGCGAAGGTCAAAGTTGAATATCAAAAGCCTTCTGGTCTTCTCCAACAACCAGAGATTCCCATGTAGAAATGGGAACAAATATCCATTGACTTTATCACAAAATTGCCACAAACTCCTACCGGATGTGATACCATTTGGGTAATCGTTGACCGCTTAACAAAGTCCGCTCACTTCTTAGCAATAAAGGAAACCGACAAAATGGATAAGCTTACTCGTATATACTTGAAGGAAGTAGTATCTAGGCACAGAGTGCCAATCTCTATCATTTCGGATCGTGATGCACGATTCACCTCTCGTTTCTTGCAATCGTTACATAAAGCTTTAGGCACGCGTCTAGATATGAGCACAGCATACCATCTTCAAACTGATGGCTAAACAGAACGTACTATTCAAACTCTGGAGGACATGCTACGAGCTTGTGTGATTGATTTCGGCAACACCTGGGAGTCTCACCTACCGTTGGTGGAGTTCTCCTACAACAACAGTTATCACACTAGCATCAAGGCAGCTCCATTTGAAGCACTATATAGACGGAAATGTCATTCTTCTATTTGTTGGGCTGAAGTTGGGGATAGTCAACTTACAGGTCCTGAACTCGTACTTGAAACTTCTGAGAAAATCGTTCAAGTTAGAAACCGTATGGAACCAGCTCGTGATCGTTAAAAGAGCTATGCCGATAAGCGTCGTAAACCGTTAGAATTTCAAGTTGGGGATATGGTCTTATTAAAAGTCTCACCTTGGAAGGGTGTCATTCGTTTTGGGAAACGAGGGAAATTGAATCCTCGTTATGTTGGACCATTCAAAATAGTGAAGATAATTGGCCCAGTAGCGTATCAACTGGACCTACCTGAAGGACTTAATGGTGTACACGATGTCTTCCATGTCTCGAACTTGAAGAAATGTTTAGCAGACGAAACACTCACAGTTCCTCTCGAGGAACTACACATTGATGAACAATTACGTTTCATCGAAGAACCTATGGAAATTCTGGATAGGGAAGTCAAAACGTTAAAACGTAGTAAAATCCCTATTGTTAGAGTCCCTTGGAACTTGAAGCGCGGATCGGAATTCACTTGGGAGCGCGAGGATCAGATGATGTGCAAGTATCCTCATCTGTTCAAGCAATCCACTTCAAACTCTTAAGGTAATATTTTAATTTTCAGGACGAAAATTCTTTCAACTAAGGATGATGTGATATCCCGGGAATTTTTTTTATTATTTAATTTTCGGGACGAAAATTCTTTCAACTAGGGGATGATGTGACAATCCGAACTTTTCCAGTTAACTCCGTTAACAAAATCTAGTTAAAGTTAACTAAATTAACTTAACTCAAACTTCAAGGACTAATTCTGTCAATAATCCAAACTTAAACTCTAGGGACTAGTTATGTAATATCCCTAAAGTTGACTGTTGACTTTTAGAAAGTCAAAATCCCAATTCTGTTGACTTTGGAAGTCAAACTAACCAAATTCTAACTCCATCCAAACTTGAGGGACCGATTCTGCCAAATTCCTAAACCCTAACCCAGGACTGAAACTGTAATTCGCCCAAATTAGATTTAGGTTGACTCTGGAAAGTCAAACCGTACATTCTTGAGTCTAATTCGTGAGCCACGATTGTTTTTTTATTGGAAATTGTAACTGACTTCCCATGATCATATCATTTACGACCATAACCACTGTTTTAATCATCATCATTGTGTCGAATTAAACTAATTAATGACCAATCAAGCCGTAACCGTCGAAACCCCCTCGACAATGATCAAATTCGCTCAAGTTATCTGTTATTCTCAGCAATTGCACAAACCAAGTTCGTCGAAAACGCAGCAGGAGACGCCAGAGATCAACCCCGTCACAGTCGGCAATTGTTTAGTCGAACCCTACTGAATTAACATTCATTCTGGTAATTTCTTACTCCATTAGTTTTGTTTTTATCTCTGGAATGAAAGCCCTATCTCAATTGGGGCTTACAACACCAAATTGATCAACACCCCAATTCTAGGGTTCATCATAAACCGGTTTGGTCGGACCCTAACTAAAACGTAATCTTAATCCAATTAAATACTATGCTTAGATTCGTATTTCCACACACTTTAAAAACCCTAACCTAATTCAGATTTACAACATCGAATTGTGTAAGATCCAGATTCTAGGGTTCACCCGAATACAGTTTAATCGATCCCTATTATAAACACAATCTCAATCCAATTAATTCATATGGGTAGCTTCGCAATCATGCACTCATTGAAAGCCATATACTAATTTAATCCTATAACATCGAATTTGTCAAGACCCGTAATATAGGGTTTGTTCATAAACGGAATTAGGGGTTTTGATCTTGAACACAGTTTCAATTAAATTAAACTATACCACTGGATTCGCAATGTCTTATTTAGTAAAAGCCCTCTGTTTTTCAGCCGATTCTATTATCGAGTTTAATCAAATTGGATTCATGTTCTTAATCAAGGGTTCGGGTCCCTATTACAAAATTTTAATGATCTTAAACTCGATGATTTTTCAAATTAAACTCGTACGCATACTCGTCATTACTCAATTTTCGAAACCCCTATACACTTGTGTTCGATCTTGTTCAGATTTGATAGTATTGGCTTGGGTTTCGATCGTGCGTGGGTTTTGGAAGGGGAGCACACTGGAACTCTTTGATAAAACAATATGAATCCGAGATTTGTTGCGATTACTCTACCGGGTGGAATGGTTAAAGCTTGGTGTTGGTGTGGGTGAGACCCTGGTTCGAACCTCACCCACAGTTTTATTTATTTTGACCACTTTTTGAGATATATTTTTATATAAAATAATTTCTATATTATTTTAATAACACATTAATAGGTTTTAGCCTTGAAAACCACCGGTAGGCTCGGGTTTGGTTGGTAACCCATTTTCATTATAAATACCCACTTTTAAAATAACATATTTATATTATTTTCAAACCTCGACTCCGAATAAATAATTTGCAACCTGTGACTCCAATTAAAAATAAAATATATTTATATATTATTTTCACCATATTTATAAACCTTAAGGGACGTTTTCAAACTAATAAATAATGTAATTATTCATATTATTTACCTACGTTTATATCCTTGAATAAAAATAATATATTTATTATTTTTGCCACGATATTTAGTAGATGCGAAATTCTCTAAACTTAAAAATAATATATTAACTTATATTATTTTCTTAAGCCATTATTATAGGCACTAACGTACGAATTTATTTATTTATTTATATTATTCGTTTTTAACGTTCGACACGTAACACTTTGATCTTAATTATTATATTAAGAAATATATATTTCCGTAGACACGTTCGTCTACTCTTAAATCCTTAGAATGCGTTAAAACATTCGATCTTCCGTGTCGTCGTCACAAAACCCCATATGTCCCTAATCTATGTGTTTATAATTTTAGGGCATACGTAAGCCGTGCAGGCTAACGCTTGAGATTCCAAATCTTTCATTTGTGTGATACTACCTACTACGCAACGCAGATGAGTTTTCACGGCCCCCTTTTACTATTTTAAACTGGGGGAGAAAACATGTTGTAAATGCTTTTTGATTTTTGTAATTCATATATGATATCACTTGTATGACTATGCGTATACCTTATTCTTTAAGTCCTCACATATGAACATAGCGAGGTAGTTTGAGTAGTACTACTGGGTTTGACAAACCTCACCCGCGTTAGTCGTGCTAACTCGATTGGAGGTCGAACGTGTGAAATATTGACCTAAACATGCACCATGATGGTGGGAGGCATACAAACAGTCAGATGTCGATAGCGAGCGCATTAGTTAACATGTTTATGGGTTAGCTACCTATTGATTTATATATTGAATATACATTAATCTGTTAAACACTTCTATAAACTGAAACCTGTGAACTCACCAACCTCGTGTTGACATTTTCTTACATGTTTTTCTCAGGTCGTTTAAGATAAGGCACAGGTGCACACAATAGGTAGCTAACCTATGTTCATGTTCAGCTCAAACGCTCGCAACCGAAGCTGTCTGTTTGTTTATTTGCCTCCTGTCAGGTCTATAAACATTGGCGGTGTGAGTAGGCTAACATTTCACCTGTTCGATCTCTAATCGAGTTAGCGCGACTAACGCGGGTGGGATTTGTCAAACCCAGTAGTACTACTAAATATTACCTCGCTAAGATCCATATTAACGGTCCGATATAAGTTGAGGACTTTCTATGATAGCGTGTTACGCTTAACTTTAACATTGATATCATACGAATTACAAAATCCCAAAATCATTTAGTCATGCTTTCTCCCCCAAGTTAAAACAGTAAAAAGGGGTCGTGAAAACTCACCTGCGTTGCGTTGTAGGTAGTATCACACAAAGGATAAGTTGGAATCACGTGTGTAAGTCTCAAACGACTTACGAATGCCCTAAAATTATAAACACATAAATTATGGATAAAAATGGGAATTGTGACAGCGACACGGAATGAGAAACGTCTTAACGAAACGCTCTAATATTCAAGATTGGACGAAAGTGTCCACGGAGTTAGGAATTCCTTAAATAACCAAATTATAATTACTTTACGCGGCGAATGACAAAAATAATAATAAATATAATCGGGTGTTTTGTCATTCACAAAAATTAAGAAAATAATAATATGTATATATATACGAGTAAATATTATAACTAATTATATTATTTTTTTTAATCTCAACCGATACACGATGTTATAAAATGATTCGAAATAATATAAATATATATTATCTAATAATACGGGTCACAGTTTAAAAATAATATAAACGTATTATTTTATACGAAGTTACGATTTGAAAATAATATGAACATATTATTTTTTTTATTTGGTAATAACAATACTATTTTATTTATAAAAGTGGGAATAATATAAAAATAGATTAACAATTCAAACCCGAGCCTAAGGGTTGTTTTCCGGGCTGAAACACATTTATATAATAATATAATATTATAGGGTTTGATTTTTATATTAAAATAATACAAGAAAAGGCCCCAAAAATAAAATGTGGGAGCCCGGTCTCGAACCCGGGTCTCTCCCACACACACACTGCCTTAACCAATCCGCCCGCTAGGGTCATCGCAACAAGTCTCGATATCATATGGTTTTAATCAGTAACTTCAGCGAGCCTCTCCCCCATACTCACCCATGATCGATCCCAATCCAAAACCATCAAATCCGGTCGTGGTTAGCTAGAGTATCAAATGGGTTTTGTTAGTTGGTTCATAACGAACCTATAGTTGATTTTAATTTGGAAATCAACAAGTCTGGGATCGATTAATTATGGATTAAAAGACCGAACCCTAGATCAAGAACAGGGATTCGATTTGATTGAATTCGATGATAACATGGATTAAAATCATAGGGTTTTTACTAAAAAAGGAGTTTCGAATCTGATCGTGTATATTAATTGAATTTAAAACAGATCGTGAGTAGGGTTCGATTAAACTGAATTTGTATGAGCCCTAGATTACTGGATCGTAACAATTCGATGATGGAAGCCCGATATTTCATAGGGCTTTCACTCTACAGACTATTACGAGTTTAATGATGTGGTTTAATTTAATTTAAAAACAGTTTAGAGTTGAATTCGGCAATCTGGTTTCATAAGAACCCTAGATTACGGGTTACAACAATTTCTATAATAAAACATTGAATTGACAGGGGGTTTTCAAAGAAGATGATATTGCGAATCGAACTGTATGGGTTAATTGAATTATGATTGAGTCTAGACTAGGGTTCGATTAAACTTCGAATGTATGAACCCTAGAATCGGGTTCTTGCTAATTTTGATGTTTTAAGCCCTAATTGCATAGGGCTTTTCATCTGGAAGTAAAAACGAAGGTGAGGGTGTGTTCAATTACCAGAAACAGATGCGAATTGACTGAGCTCGACTAAAACGGCTGTCGACTGTGACTGTGGTCGTCTCCGGCGTCTTCGACTGTTACTCCGGCCAATCCAGTTTGTGCAAAAGCTTCAAAGAGGTGCGAATTACGTGTGTGTATGATTAATTTATGGAACCAATACAAGAATTTGTCGATTTTGATAAAGAGGGGCGATGGTTCGACGGTTTTGAAATTAATTCTCATAATTGAGGTTAATTCGAATTAATAACAGAGGTTAATGTTCTAATGATGATCGATTATGGTATTCAAGTGCATAACGGTTACGGATTTCAACAGAATTAATTGTGGGATTCGGATTTGAGTCGATTTGGTTTACGGGTTTGACTCAGAATAGTCAACATAAACAGAATTCATTGATTTTGACTTTAGGATGTCAACTGATTGGGTTTTAGGACTTGACAGGTTCAGTCCATGTAGTTTTATGTGAATTGGAGTTTCAGAATTTGTCAAAACTACTCCCTAGAGTTTGAATTGGGTTTAGAACTTGTTAGTTTGACTTCAAAAGTCAACAGAATTAGGATTTTGACTTTCTAAAAGTCAACAGTCAACTTTTGGGATATTACATAACTAGTCCCTGGAGTTAAGGTTTGGATTATTGATAGAATTAGTCCCTCAAGTTTGAGTTAAGTTAATTAGGTTAGTTTTACTGGATTTTGTTAACGGAGTTAACTGGAAAAGTCCGGATTGTCACATCATCCCCTAGTTAAAAGAATTTTTATTCCGAAAATTAAATAACTAAAAAAAAAATTTCCCGGGATATCACATCATCCCCTAGTTAAAAGAATTTTCGTCTCGAAAATTAAATAGTACCTTAAGAATTTGACACGGAGTGCTTGAACAGATTACGATATTTACGCATCATCTGATCCTCGCGCTCCCACGTGAATTCCGGTCTGCGTTTCGAGTTCCAGCGAACTCTGACAATAGGGATTTTACTGTGCTTTAACGTTTTAACTTCCCTATCCATAATTTCCACATGTTCTTCGATGAAACGTAACTGTTCATCAACGTGTAGTTCCTCAAGAGGAACTGTGAGTGATTCTTCTGCTAGACATTTGAGACGTGAAAGATGTTTTGTACACCACTAAGTCCTTCAGTTAGGTCTAGTTGATACGCTACTGGACCGACTCTCTTCATTATCTTGAATGGTCCAACATAACGAGGATTCAGTTTGCCTCGTTTCCCGAAACGAATGACGCCTTTCCAAGGTGAGACTTTGAGTAAGACCATGTCACCTATTTGAAACTCTAAGGGTTTACGACGCTTGTCGGCATAGCTCTTTTGACGATCACGACCTGCCTTCATACGGTTTCTAATTTGAACGATCTTTTCAGAAGTTTCGAATACAAGTTCAGGACCTGTAAGTTGGCTATCCCCAACCTCAGTCCAACAAATAGGAGAACGGCATTTCCGTCCATAAAGTGCTTCAAATGGAGCTGCCTTGATACTAGTGTGATAACTGTTGTTGTAGGAGAACTCCACCAACGGTAGGTGAGACTCCCAAGTGTTACCGAAATCAATCACACAAGCTCGTAGCATGTCCTCCAGCGTTTGAATAGTACGTTATGTTTGGCTATCCGTTTGAGGATGGTATGCTGTGCTCATATCTAGAGGCGTGCCTAAAGATTTATGTAACGACTGCCAGAAACGAGAAGTGAATCGTGCATCACGATCCGAAATGATAGAGATTGGCACCCCGTGCCGATAGACTATTTCTTTCAAGTAAGTACGAGTAAGCTTATCCTTTTTGTCGGTCTCTTTGATTGCTAAGAAGTGAGCAGACTTTGTTAATTGATCAACAATTACCCAAATGGTATCACATCCGGTAGGAGTTCGTGGTAATTTGTTGATGAAGTCCATGGATATTTGTTCCCATTTCCACATGGGAATTTCTGGTTGTTGGAGAAGACCGGAAGGCTTTTGGTATACAACTTTGAACTTCGCGCAAGTCAGGCACTTGCTCACATAGGTGACTATATCGGCCTTCATCTTCGGCCACCAATATAGCACCTTTACATCATGGTACATTTTGTCGGAACCTGGATGTATCGAGTAACGAGATTTATGAGCCTCATCCATAACTAGTTCCCTTAGGTTTCTGAATACTGGAACCCATATTTGCTCGGCGAAGTAGCGAATACGATCAGATTTGACCTCAAGTTGTGCTTCCATACCGCGTGTACCTTCCAGCGGTAGGTTTTCTTCTTTTACGGCTTCGAGTTGAGTACTACGGATTTTGTCAGGTAATCCGGGGTGAATAGTAAGCTGTAATGCTCGAACTCGTTTGGGTTTCGTTTCCTTTTGTAACACCCCAAAAATAGTAATTTAGTAAATAATAACGCGTAGAGACTTAATCGTCGTAAAACAAAAGAAAAACGGACGGGCTTGGGCTCGGCTCCAACGGGCCGAGCGAAGCCCAGGTATATAAGGGCCAAGACAGCCTTGAAGCTCTCATTTTTCACCAACACTTGCAAGCTAGAGAGAGAAAGGAGAGTCGGGTCTAGAGAGAGAAAGTTGACGGATCGACACGGCAAAACCTCCGAATCAGAATCACAATCCAGGTAACGATTCGACCTTAAACTGAGTTTTCTTCGTTTTGGGGTTTCTCGGGTTTTAGCTAAATAGGAAACTTTTTTATGGATGAAACTTAAAAATAAGCTTAGAACTAGCATCTAGAGTGAAAACCGCACCTTTTGATGAAAGAAAATTGTAAGATTAGCATGATCGGATTAACATGCAAGAATTTCGGACTTGTCCAGGAAACAGGTGTTGCGTACTTATCAAGTACGCAGGAAGGACATCCTGCGTACTTACCAAGTACGCAGGAGAAAGATCATGCGTACTTACCAAGTACGCAGGAGAAAGATCACACGTACTTACCAAGTACGTAGGAGAAAGATCATGCACACTTACCAAGTACGCAAGAGAAAGATCATGCGTACTTGTCAAGTGCGCATGAGCAAGGCCCAGCGCACGCAGGGAGCAGACCAGTAAGTAAAGTCAGTATGTTTAGAATGATTAAACAGTTAGAGTCGGAATTGGGTCTGATGTGTATCTAACTACCTAATTCAGATCGTACGGGACATTGTTGGACCTTTGTTTAGGACAACCAAGACTAGCTTATCAGGTGAGTTCTATATGCCCACTTCTATGTTATGTGCAAATCATTTTCAATGTTTTGGGGCTGAAGTGTATACACTAAATGAATAAATGCTACGAATGTCAATGTGATCATACGTGGTTTACAAATATATATATATTTATATATGAAAATGAATTATGAACAAGAATGAAACGTATGATTATAAAGAATGAATGAAAGAAGGACATAACGTAAATGAATGAAATCTTGCTTTATATTATATATATTGCATGTTATGAATGTATGTAAACGTTATGAACCATTCTATGACAACGGCTACTTCGGTAGACGGACGACCATGTGACTATTTTGCAACCGGGATAAAAACGTTCCTTCGCAAGCTAGGACGTATATTAAGGCACTAATGGACGGTCGAAGCAATTGCCTTAACTAAAGTAGAACGGTTGCATACATAATGGTCGCGTGGGAAACGGATGCCCTAGGGCAGATGGACAAAAGAACGGACTACGACGGTAGGACGGTTTAAGAGCGGACGGACAAAGGTTGCCGGACGGATTTAATGAAAGAACGGACGGTTTTCTAGAGCCGGACGGTTAATGAAATGGGCTACGACGGTAGTTCTCACTGCGATGTATTTGTGACATTCACGACAAGTGTGATGGGTTGATCTCCCTTAAGATTATGGCCAATAGGTGTTCTCCCCAAGTAAGTGTGTATGTACATATGTATATACTTAATATGCATGTTATGTGAGAACAGCAAAGTAAAGAATATGTAAAAGTACGAATACTACGTATGTTATGAACACATATATATAAAGTATTCATGATAAGATAAACATTATGTATGATTGTCCTTAAACTAGAACTCACCAGCGTTAGCTAACTTTAAGTATACATTTCAGGTAAAGGAAGAAAGGGACGTGCGATGGCGTGAAGGTTACCCGGCACAAGACTGACATCCCACATTTATATATGTTAAGGCAATCTTATGTATTTAAATTGTTAAGACTTCCGCTGTTATGTCATGTAATTTGAATGATGTTTGCTTCCGCTACTTCTGAATGTTTTAAATTTAAGCTCACTATTTATGACTATGTTTATGAGTAAATCCAACAAGTGAGGTTACCCGGGAATGGGGCCTTACACCTTTCGACTTAGGGCATCAGCTACAACATTAGCTTTACCCGGGTGGTACCGGATCGCACAGTCATAATCGTTTAAGAGTTCGACCCATCGACGCTGTCGCATGTTCAACTCTTTCTGGTCGAAGATATGCTGAAGACTCTTGTGATCGGTATAGATGGTGCATTTGGTACCGTACAAGTAATGTCTCCATATCTTAAGTGCGAAGACTACGGCTCCCAACTCTAAGTCATGAGTGGTGTGGTTTCTCTCGTGGACCTTTAGTTGACGTGAAGCGTATGCGATCACCTTTTCGCGTTGCATTAAGACACAACCCAGACCCTGAATGGATGCATCACAATACACCACAAAATCATCGGTTCCTTCTGGAAGAGCTAGAATAGGTGCACTGCAAAGTTTCTGTTTAAGATGTTGGAATGCTGACTCTTGGTTATCGCCCCAATTATAGGCTTTACCCTTTTGAGTTAAGGCAGTGAGAGGTTGTGCAATTTTTGAAAATCCTTCGATGAATCGACAGTAATATCCAGCCAATCCCAAAAATTGTCGCACCTCAGTCGGAGTCGTCGGTGCTGCCCAATTCTTGATGGCTTCTATCTTTGATGGGTCAACATGTATTCCTTTCTCGTTAACCACATTCCCTAGAAACTGAACTTCCCGAATCCAGAATTCACATTTAGAAAACTTTGCATATAGTTGCTCTCGCTTAAGTAATTAGAAAATTAGGCATAGATGTTCCTCATGTTCTTCCTTGTTCTTGGAATAGATGAGGATGTCGTCGATGAAGACGATAACGAATTGATCAAGGTAAGGCTTACACACACGGTTCATGAGGTCCATGAATACCGCAGGTGCGTTGGTTAATCCGAAAGGCATGACCATAAACTCGTAATGGCCGTACCTTGTTCTGAATGTAGTCTTAGAGATATCCTCTTCTCGGACTCTTAACTGATGGTAGCCGGACCTAAGATCTATTTTGGAATAGAAACTTGATCCTTGGAGTTGATCAAAGAGGTCATCTATGCGAGGTAAAGGGTATCGATTCTTGATTGTGACTTTATTCAGCTCCCGGTAGTCAATACACATACGGAAAGTTCCGTCCTTCTTTTTGACAAATAGTACCGGAGCTCCCCACGGCGATGAACTAGGTCGGATGAAACCTTTATCCAACAAATCTTGCAATTGAGTGGACAACTCTTGTAATTCACTGGTTGCCAGTCTGTAAGGTGCCCGAGCAATCGGTGCTGCTCCGGGTGCTAGATCAATTTGGAAATCAACTTGACGGTGCGGTGGCAGACCAGGCAGATCCTCGGGAAATACTTCCAAGAATTCACGAACGATGGGAATATCTTCAATCTTCTTCTCTTCTGATGGCTGCTAAGCAACGAGAGCCAAAATAGCTGTATGCCCCTTTCGAAGGTATTTTTGTGCTTTCATAAAAGATATGATGCCCATGACTGCACCAACTCTTTCGCCTTGAACGGAAAGGGTTTCCCCACTCGGGAGAGGAATACGAACAATCTTCTTATGAAAGATAACTTCAAATTGGTTTTTAGATAGCCAATCCATGCCGACAATTACATCAAAACTACCAAGTGTGACCGGCATAAGGTCGATATCAAATATATGTTTAGCTAGCTCGAGTTTACATCCCTTAAGAATGTGGGTTGCTTTAATTATTTGGCCATCAACTATCTCTATTATATACTTAGCTCCTAACAGAGTTTGAGTTCCTTTTATCATATCACTAAGTTTCTTAGATATAAAACTTCTATCAGCACCAGTGTCAAAAATGACAGAAGCAAAGTAATTATTTAAGAGAAACTTACCGGTGACCACATTATGATCGTAACGGGCTTCTCCGGATGCTAGCACGAAGGCTCGTCCCTTCGCACCGTTTCCTCCACCATTGCCGTTGTTTGTTGTTATTCTGGTTAGGGTTGTGGTTTCCATTACCCCCTTTCTTCAATTGAGGACAATTCTTCCGAATATGTCCTTCCTTTCCACACTCAAAACAACCCCTTGTGGATCCATGTTGTTGAAAAGGTTGTTTAGCTTGTAACTCACGCCTACAATCCTTGGCAGCATGACCTATTTTTCCACACCTCTGGCAACGATTGCAAAACCCGAAGTGATGGAAGTTGCACTTGTTACATTTCAGAGACTTTCCCACGTAACCACCCTGGTTTTGACATGAATAGGTCGACTGGTTGAAGTTCTTAGTAGGCTCAAACCTACGCTGCTGCTTCTTCTGATTCCCATGATGCACCATCTCAGGCACACCCAAGGAGAACTACAAAGGTAACCCTACCTGAGTCGTCCTCAAAGAGAAAGCGACAAGCTTCAAGCAGCGAATATGAGCAAGATTCTGACTCTGACGTTGCTATACAGAGACAACGATGTGAAATCATTCATAAGAACAGGGGGGATAGGTAGCAACAACCTATTCCTAGTGAGGTGGTGGTGAGTCCTCAGTAGTAAGTAAAAGTTTCAGCTGCGAGTTCTGACTCGGCTTCCACCCCACCTTCACAGCAGTTATACCGAAGATGTAGGAGGCCACAGGTACAACCTGACATGGCAGTCACTTCAGTCACATAGGAGGTTCCTGTGATAGTGACCCTCCCTGTCACATCTGCCCAGGTGGCGGTGCCTACTCCAATTCTCACGGAGTCAGTCACCATCACCCTTTCCATAACACCTACAACC
The DNA here is from genome assembly GCA_023525975.1 of Smallanthus sonchifolius. Taxonomy (NCBI): domain Eukaryota; kingdom Viridiplantae; phylum Streptophyta; class Magnoliopsida; order Asterales; family Asteraceae; genus Smallanthus; species Smallanthus sonchifolius. The sequence goes on along the minus strand of CM042028.1, from coordinate 17,157,092 downwards.
ATCATCACATCCATAATCCCAACAACCACCATTGAACCTTTAAGTTAACCCTTCAACTATGGGGAATTTACTCAAGGGTTTGACTTCGACACCATCTTCTCCTCCCCAATTCACAATGCCGAAGCGTCATCATCCAGACATCCTGATCCTAATGATGCAAGGATAGATGTTCTGGAATCCCAAGTTTCCGGATTATTAGAAACTATTCGAAAGTCAAAGGAGGAATCTGACGCTCAACAAGCACAGATTAATTCATTGGTGGATGAAGTTAGGATTCTGAGAAGCAAGAGAATGGGGACTGAAGAGAGACTGATGAACGTCATGGCCCAAAACGAGCTTCTAATCAGGACAAATGAAATGATTCTGGGTCACAGGTCATCTCTAGAGCTGAGGTTTGATACTCAACAGAAAGAGCATGAGCTGATGGTCAAACTAATTACCGATCTGACCAAGAAGCTTGATGCTCAGGGGGAGAAAGAGAAAGAGAAGGAGAAGGAGAAAACTACTGGTGATGAGGCTTGTCATCCTGTTGACTTGACTAAGGATGACGACAAAGACAAGGATCCTGAAGCCGGTCCTAGTGGAGGTGAACACCAAGCTTTAGCAATTGTGCCCATCTCTGCTATTCCAATGGCTCAGGGGGAGTCTACTCATCAAGAGGGTGGTGATACCTCTGGTGGTGGTGACAAAGGAAAGTCAGTGGCTGATGTTTTTAAGGATCTATCTGATGATGAGATCTTATACCTAGAGTCTGACTATTCCAAGGAAGCACAGATCGATGCTCTCTTTAATCTAGAAGAAGGAGAGATCGACTGTGGTGATGATTGGGATGAAGATGATGAGGATGTAGTGATAGAAGTTCTCAAGGGTGACGGGGAAGGAGAGTACGAGTTAGAAGATGGAGAGATCTTTGAATTTCCATCCTTCGAAGCTCCGCTCCACACAGGTTCAGTCGAGCATGCTAGTAATGTGGAAGCCTCGACTGAAGCCTCCCCAGTTGACCCTACACCTGTGGATCCGGAGGCACCAAAAGAAAAAGATATGCCTTCTACTTCATCTAAGGGTCCAGCTCCTGTTTGGCAGAAGACGTCTATCATAGACAAACAAGGGGCAACAAGGATGATCTTGGCTGTAAGGTTCAAGGAGGATAAGTAGTTGTTCGCAATCAAAACATCTGGAGGGGTTCAATACTTGAAACCAACCAGAGAAGCGTTCAACTCCATACCCAAATACGACCTTGTGAACCTAGCAAACCGAGAGCTGCTGGGTCATTCTAATTATGCAGTGGCGATGGGTTTGTGGGTGGTTCTACAGCGGGAAGCATGATCTGGGAAGTTCAAAGTGTTCAAGCCTCAAGTGCCCAAGAGAGTCAAGTATAAGACAGCAAGACATCCTGTGACTAAGAAATTCTTAAAGAAATTGGTATACAAGCCAGTGCTATGTGAAACTAAGATTCCCTTGAGCAAGTTATCTCAGGATATTCTTGATGACATGTGGTACTGGTACGTAGATCCAAAGACGGGCGAGGCTGTGGTGATTAGAAAGGTGAGGTCAGAAAGTGGATGCTTAGTGCCGAGGGACCTAATCAAAGTATTTTATGAAGTCTGCTTCATTAACTTCTCTGTGAAAGATCTGGAGGCACTAGCAGACAGGTATTGCATGCATACTGACGAGTGGACAAAATTCCTTGCTTCTAAATATGACAAGGTGATCAAGTTCTGCCTTGACTATAAGAAGAAGATGGAAGCTAAAGATGCATAGTTGTGAACACTGAAGACTGAAGACTCAAGACTAAAGATCGAAGATGATCCAGAGCTGTTGTCAAGGGGGAGTTTGTTGAAGCACTTTCCTGTGACAAACACTCTGGATAGATTATGGATAGATAAAGTCTTAGTTTAGTACTTTCATGTATGTATTTGTCTTTGTTTGTAAGTGTCTGTATGTATTAGTAATCGAGTTGTATTTACTTTTACATATTGATTGTTGCAATTTTCTCTAAGTGTTTTGCGCACTTGTATGTACGCAGGAAGTAGTTCTTGCGTACTTAGCAAGTACGCAAGAATACCTTTGCGTACTTGCTAAGTACGCATGAGCAAATTGCCCTGCGCACTTGCTAAGTGCGCAGGCATCAGCTCATGTATAAATAGGAGTGGTTGACAGGAGATAAGTACGCAATCATAGGCATTTAGATTAGCAAATACGCAAAACTTTGTAATCTCAGAACTTCTCTCTGTAACCTTCAAGTGTTTATAATAGACGAACGTTTATAGTGATTATCTTGTTGGTTTACTTTGTTTCGTAAGACTCTCCACCTAGTCACGGGTATTCCGCACCCGGTCCTACTAGTAGACCCATTTGCATGTGACGATCCGCCACACCCGAGGGACCTACAAGTGGTTCCAGTCTTCATGGGGATGAAGTCTCCCTTATGGTTTCCTAAGGATCCTGCATAGTAAAAGTCCAGAATCCTCAATAGCAGTGGAGTTGTCACGTCTACCTGTTTCTTCGATTCTGTGACTCTTTCAAGCTCTCTAAACATCATCTGATTGGTCTTTTTCTGCTGTTCCAATTGCTGCTTTACCTCTGAGAACAAGGTCAGGATTTCGTTGTTTGAAACAAGCACAGGTCCTCCGGCAGGTATCCCAGATCTCGAAAAACCGTAGAAGTTGTTTTCTTATGCACATTATCATTCTTTTTTAGTAACGACGGAGGAGGAAGAGGGTTATTCAACCCAGAGCCTGAACACGGAGTTGAAGAAGAAACCAATTTGTATTGGGACGGCATTTTCAAAATAACTTTGGAAAAATAGTGATTGAATGCAAACTTTAACAAAGATTTCAAGATAAAAAAGTGCCACTTGCCCCACGGTGGGCGCCAAATTATTTTGGGTAAAAATTAACCGGACTAATTTTGTAATCAAACTTAGTTTGTGTGGAAGTGTGCTTGATCAAAATATCAAATAATGAGCATAAATGTAAAGATTGACACGATGATGTACGAGGAAAGCCCTTAATCCTTGAGGATCTCCGGCATAAAACCTCGGGAAGTGACCGAAAGTCACTTGCCTCCTGTTCTTATATAAATCGATGAAAAAGTACAAGTATAGCAGTGAATGAAAGAAATCTATGTGTTAAAGAGTTGTTTGCGATTGTATTTCGTGTTCAGTGTGTGTTCTAATCGATATCACTGCAGAATAAATACAAAAGATAAGCTAACTAACTATCCGATAATCTCGGAATCGACCAAGTCTCCAAATATGACCGTTAGAAGCCTCTCCACACGTCTTCTACATGTTTCTTTTAACTTCCAGACCAATTCTTCAGGGATGAGGTTGACTCCACACGTTCTACCTCCGAATAAATCAAGATAGGAGAAGGATACAACGGTTAGTGATATAAATGTTAAGGATCCCGAAACCTATCAGGATACAACGGTTAGCGATATAAAAATGACCCCTAACAGGTGTTAGACCTCAATTGGTAAATGGTGAATTGGTGGATTAGGAGTTTGCCTTTAATGGGTCAAACGGGTCATTTGGGTTGAAAGGTTGTTTTTGGGTGTTGGAGGTTTGGTTAAGGTTGTGTTAACCAAATTAAGTTAGGTGTTGATCTTTAGATCATAGTGGTGTCTTAAATCCCAATTTTGTGTGTGGATTGAGATCATAAGATTTCTAAATACATGTTGATTGCTACGTGATCAAGGTGTTAATTGAGCTAGCTTGAAGATCAACTGGGATCCTTCTTACCAAAAGGCTAAGTGCTTTGTACTTACTTAGTAATGATAGGAGTATGCCATACATTGTTGATTGCTATTTGTTTATGTAGTAGTGTTTGTATGACCATGTTGTATGCAAGGGTTGGGGATGAAATAGAGGTTTGAAGTCTTTGAACTTCACAAATGAAAAGGGTGGATTTGGGATCTTTGAATCCCACATGTTGGTAAATAAAGTATGGGTTATAAAGATGGATTGGTAACGTGTGTGAACACTTGTTTGTATAAAGAGGCGTTATTTGGAGTCGAATAACCTCACACATGGTAATTGAGGCCATGAACATCACATGTGCTGTTGTTGCTTGAAGTCATGATCTTCACCATTGTTGTTGTTGTTTGAAGTCTTTGAACTTCACAAATGGAAAATGGGAATTGGTATCTTTGAATCCCACGTGTCAGTAAATAACGTATGGGTTATAAAAGATGAATAGAGGTCGTGTGTGTACACTTGTATGTGTGTGTTAAAGAGTCGGTGTTGAAATCTAAGAACCTCACCCTATAGTAATTGAGGACATGAACTTCACTATTTGTCGTTGTTGTTTGAGGTCTTTGAACCTCACATGGGAGTAAATATGATCATATAAAGGAGTTTGATGTCTATGAACCTCACACGGTAGTCATTTGGGGTCATGAACTTCACAAGTTGTTTTGTGGTAATTGAAGTCTAAGAACCTCACACGGAAGTTATTTGAGGTCATGAACTTCACATAGTCGTTTTGTGGTGTTTGAGGTCTTTAGAACCTCACAAGGATGTATGGTCGGGTTAGTGAGAGGAAAACCAAACCAAGGTGACATACATAGGTGATATACATATGCATTAGGTGATGTTTGGAGTATATAACAGCGGGGAGTTTCAAAACGCCCTTGTGGAGTTTCAAAGTGCCTCTGTAGTAAAGAGTGCTGGAGAAACTCACTGTCCAACGCCTCCAAAACGCTGCCAAAACGCCACCAGCCTTTGGAGTTCCAAAACGTTGTTGTGGAGTTCTAGAACGCTGTGTTGTAACTTTTATGCGTTCTTGGCCATTCTTCTTGGGTGTTACCCTTTGGAGCTTGGGGGATTTTGTATGTCATCACTAATGGTGTTTTTGTGGTGTTTCCTTGTAGGTAAAGCTTCGGTTTGATGTCTCGAGTCACGCTTTGTGTCAGATTGGATTCTCGGTTTCCTTTGGTGGTGGTTAATGTTTGGGTTGGAACTCCTTATAGGGAGGTCACTAAACTTGCTATGGTTTGTCTTTCAAGTGTTAAAACTTCTTGTTATATTTTGAGATGTCGGTCGGATGTTTTAAAATAAAACTATGTCGTTGTCGTATTATTGCACTTAACATGTGTTGTTTAATCAAAAGTGTCAAATGAGACCTATTTTCCACATGATTTTGAATGTTAAAATCAGCTTTAAATTTTGGGTGCTACAGAATTCCACCAAATGAATGAAAGATTTTCAATTCAAATTACATCATGAAACCAACCAAACATGATTTTGAATGGAATCCATTCCAATTCCAAAGAATTTCGCGAACCAAACGGGGCCTAAGTATTTAATTTTTTATTTATTCAACCCGTGTATTATAAGGGTTTTTAACTTAGTAAGAGATAAAAACTAATATACAATTAATCAATGTTCTAGAGTATGGGCTTAAACAAGTCGGGCATGAACTCGATTACGCTCAAGCTCAGTTCATTTAACATAAAAGAACTAAAGCTCGGCTCATAAGTAAAATTTCAAGCGGGTTGAGCTCATATATTATTTATTAATGATTTAATCATTTTATTCATACATGTTTATAATTATATTTATATATATAATTAAAATTTTATATTTATAACATGATATATATTTTATAGCTTTTTCATCATATAAATATGTGTGTGTGTGTTTACATAATATATATATATATATATATATATATATATATATAATTGATCGTTTGAGAACTGTTAAATATTTTGAGAACTCGCGAGAACTTGTAAAAAAAAATTATTCGTTTGTTTAAAATACTAAAATTACTATTAAAATACAAAATTTTTATATAACTTGATATGTGTAAATTTATATGTACTCGTATATTATAAACATTTTCACATGTGTAAGCTTTTAACATTTATGAATGTATAAATGTTTATAATATACGAGTACATGTAAATTGTAAGGCCCCAATCCCATGAGGCTTCACTTGTTGACAAACAGTTTTTAAACTTAAGCTGCATTCATTTGCAATGGAAATAAACATCATTAAATTGTACTGAATTGTTAACCAATTAAAACATTGTTCAACAACATTAAATTCTCATAACTATTTAAAATGAATGTCAGAGCTCTATCGCCGGGTAACTCTTCGGAACAGCCAATCGTCTATCCACTCATCGTCCTTTTATACTTAACCTGACATTCATATTAAAATTTAGCTAATGCTGATGGGTTACATGAAGAATTGTTGCATTTGAGCTAAAGATCCAACCTAAAACCTCTTATTTCATTTTAAATTGGTTTTGGGGTAAAACTAGGTTTTTGATCTCAAAAGTATGTATTTTTACGTGTTAATGGCCATATAAAATCCAAATTTAGCTTCATGGAAGCTAAATAAACGTTTTGGACGTAAAACATTACAAACCTAGATCGAAAACGGGTATGTATGAGAAGATCTTCAAGTGGCAACACTAGTTAGCAACACTAGCTCATGTGGCGATACTAGTCGTGGGTCATTCGAAAAATATAACACTAAAGAGATGACACTGAGGTGTGGCGACACTAAGTAGATAATGAAAGTTAAGGCGACACTGATTATGACGAAACTGTAACAACATTAGTGTCGGCGACACAAATGGCGACAGTAGAGTAGGCGGCACTACCCTAAAATTGATAGATTTCGCGTGTTGACTTGTATGCAGATCGTTTAGCGTTACCATTAATAAACGTACAGTTCAGGTTTGCGTACGAACAAGTAGGTGAGTCAAGAATCCATATTTACTTGTTTTTAGGGTGATATGCATACTCACACAAAATGTTATGAAATGATGATTAATGGATAGAAAAAGTTACGAAAGATAATGTATTTGAACTAGAACATTTATGAAAGGAATGATTTATGAAACAAGTACGTTTACGAAATGAAATGTTGACGAAGGAATGGTTTATAAATGAAAGAAAAGGTTTTGAAATGAATAAAATGTTTTATGAAAAGAAAAGGGAAAATGTTTTTATGAAGTCATTACATGTCTAATCTGCTAGGAGGAAGAATTGACGGATAAGAAGTCTGGGAGGTAGTATTCTAGTCCACGTGACTGATCCTATTACCAGCCTTACGCTAGTCTAGGGATGACGAGCCATAGTACCATAAGCATAATAGGGCATTTGCCTATGTAGCCTGTCAATGGTATTACTGTTGTACAACTAGAGGTGGGAGTAGCGACGTTCACTCGGGGTTAACTTGACCCGTAAAGGTTAAATTATGATCTGAAGGCTCTATGGCCGTAAAAACCTTAGCCGTCGAAGTGCATTGTTGGTCTATGGATGTATGAGCCATAGGGGCTACAGGAATATAAATTATATTTTCGGTCTTCGTGCAAATAAGCCTTAGGGGAAATATAATATGAATTGATGGAATGACAGGCGATGCAGATTTTAGACAGACTTAAATGATTCATAAATGAATGTTCCGATTAACCATGTTTTGACGATGTTTATGAATGATGATAAATGATGAATGATAAAGCCTTGTTTTCTTATGAAATGAATAACCCTATTTGATGAATGAATGTTGAAACCATTTTCCTATAACTAATGAAAGACTTGAACTCACAAGTGTCAGTTAAATTTTAGTATGCATGTCAGGTTAAGTCTAGAAGGACAATGAGTAGATGCATGCTTGGCTATTCCGAAGAGTTACCCGGCGATCGAGCTCTGGCATCCGTTTTAAATAGTTACGAGAATTTAATGTTGTTGAACATTGTTTTGATTGGTTGACAATTCAGTACAATGTAAGGACGTTTATTTTCGCTGCAAATGAATGCATTTTAAGTTTAATAACTGTTTGTGAATAAATAAATCCAACAAGTGAGAACTACTGGGATCAGGGCCTTACAAGTTGATATCTGAGCAATAGTTTGAGAGATTTAGACATTCACAATGTCTGGACTTAAAATGAGAATGAGACCAAGTAACAGATATCAATATGGGTAACTTAAGGCAAAGCATCAAACATAGTAAGTATAGTTTCCCTTAGATATGTAAGACTAGGGCGAAGGTTTAATGAAGTCATAAAGGTGATCAAATGGAAACCAAGAAGTAGTATAATGGTTAACTAAAGATAGCCAGTGTATACTAACGACTTACCATACTTGTTGTGCTCCATTTGTTAACTAGCACGATGACATTAAATTTCGTGTTCTTATCTATTAGTTAGGAATAATGGCAGGACGTTGTGGTGGACGCGGTGGTCGTCCACCAGTTAACCGAAGGCAAGTAGAACGATGGAGAAGCGATTCGGAGCAATATTGAAGCAAAAGAAGTTGATTCTTGACTTTTTCTCTCTAGAACTCTCCTCTTTCTCTCTCTAGACGTTTTTGGTGTGTTTGATGGAATGAATCAGATTGCAAATTGTGGCTAGGTTTCATTCACTTCCTCTTTCCTTTCAAATCTCGGCCCAAGTCCACCATTTCGTGTTTATTCTTCTTGGCCCAAATAAACTTATCGGGATTTTTCGAATGTTACATAAATTTACACATATAAATCCATATAAAAATGTTGTATTATAACAGTAGTGTTAATATTTTAGATAACTAAATGATTTTTTAATTGTTTTTCACGAGTTCTCGTGAGTTCTGAAAATATTTAGAGTTCTCATTTGAACTTAACCATATATATATATATATATGAAAGAGATCTTTTAATAACCCTAACTTGACCAAAATAAATCCAAATCATTATTTTTTAATAACATTATTACATCAATACAACGTCATTTTCTTTTTTGTATTTTTGTATACTCGCAAGTGTAAGGGAGGTTACACCAGTGTAATTTTTTCCTGAAAAATATATTTTGTATGTTTTCAGCAAATCTTTAAACTGATGTAAACTCTCCTTACTTTACCCTATATATATACATGGGAAGATTCCGCTAAGAAGTGTGTAGAGACATGTTTTTTTGTGACAAGTAGCCTTGTAATTGTATATGTGACAAACCAAACTTTTTGTTTCAGACAACTAGCGACTTTGCTTAATTTTCGGGACGAAAATTCTTTCAACAAGGGGATGATGTGACATCCGACATTTTCAGGTTAACTCCGTTAACGCAAACATCGTTATCTCCAACATTTTTTTATACAAACTCAGTTATCTCAAACATTCACTCATGCATTACATTTAATTAGGGTTAATTAATTGTATCAGTTATTGCACAAACACTCACGTAACGGTAATTCGTAGAATTACCGAATCGCACGAGTCGATCCCCGATCGTTGGTGATAATTAAAAATAATATTTTGAACAATAAATAATTTATAATTGATATAAATTATGTGTTTTTACGTGTTATGTGATTTTATTCGTAAACTGTAGACTTCCGTGAAATGGTGTACGTTTACGCGGAACGTTGTGACTTTTACTGCTTTAGTGATTTTTATAAAGAAGTTTTATAAAAATATTTATTACAAACTATTTTAATTAGTTACATTTAATTAAATGTGTTTTAAATTCATTTAATTAGTCCATGGGCCACATAAATTAATTTTTAAATCTATGGAGGGGCCCATGGAGTGCATATATAAAGAAATTATAAAACCCTAACTCCCATTCCTCTAAATTTCAAAAATAATTCAGCCCCCACACCCTCTCTAATCCGCAAACCCTCTATCCATCTTCAAACCGTTCTTAGATCGATCACTTTCTTGCAACTGTTGGTGTTTTTGAGCAATTCTAGCATCAACTTTCGTTTCTATCGGATCAAGTAAGATTTTTCATGTTTATCTATATACATTTTCGAAAATATGGTTTTGATAAACCCTAGTTTTCATCCAAACAAGAATCCATTCAATAAAGATGCAAACTTTGATAATTAATTGTGTATTATGATGATAGTTGTTAGTTTTGTTGATTTGGTGAAACCCTAGATGTCTAGAACTGAGAGTTACTATATAAGGAAACTTTTTGTGTTTTCTATCTTGCATGTTAGACATGACTAGGATGATATGATGATATTTATACATTACTTGATGCATGTTTAAGTGAATTGTGAAGTTAGATTTTGAATACCTCATCCGGTTTTACAAACTTGCTAAATAAGGAAACTTTAATCGACTAAAGTAGTCATAACTTGCTAGTTTGATATGCATGTTAGTATATTATGATAGTTATAAGTTAACAATGATGAAATAACGTGTTGTAACGTGTTAAATCTCAGAAACCATGCATGCTATCTTTAGCCGACTATAAAAGGAAACCCTAAATTGAAATGTGATCAACATGTTAAAGATCAAGGTGTGTGTTACATGTTTAACCATCTAGGACGTATTAGATTCATATTATGAACATAATTAGTAACGATAGTTTCTAGAAAACACGAGTCTAGAACATAACTGCCATTTATAGAAACTTACTATTTATGGAAACCTGCTAATTATGGAAAGCTGCTAAATATAGAAACTTACTATATGTGGTAACTGTGCTAGCGTACTAGAACAATAAGGAATTGTTGCTAAGTTTTACCTGCATGATCTTATGTGTGTAATATGGAAGTATTATATTAATCAAACACTATTTCATACATTGAGTCACCAACGGGTCATCGGGTCAAACTTGGTCAAACATGAGTCAAACTTGTAAACTCTTTTCAAACACATAAACATTGGGATTGTTTGGATGGAAGGGTCTTACGAACCAACACGAACACACACTCATAAACTTATGAAATATAGGTAGCCGTTAGCGGGTCACCTGTCTTTCACTTGTCATTCTAGCACATACTATAAGGTGATTTTTCACGGCCCCTTTTCTTATGGTTTAAACTTTGGGGAGAAAACATGGGTACAAACATTTAGATCTTACATTTCATTTATATCACTTGTTGTAATAAGCGCAAACATATCATGTAAGTCCTTACTTATCGAACCGTTTAATATATGGGATAGCGAGGTAATCTTGAGTAGTACTACTGGGCATTGATAAGCCCCACCCGCGTTAGTCACGCTAACACGACAGGAAGTCGAACGGGTGTAAAATTGACCTAAACAGTTTACCATTGTTCATGATAAACATGGTAGGAGGCAGATCAAACATAAACAGTCAGCTTCGGTGTCGAAACGCTTTAGTAACATGTTATTAGGTTAGCTACCTATTGATATAATTGTAAATTGTTTTATCTAGTAAACTTTACTTACATTTGAAACCTGTGAACTCACCAACCTAGTGTTGACATATTTTAGCATGTTTTCTCAGGTCATTAAGGTACGCGCACGAGATAGGGTATGCATGCATTGGAGTTTCATTATTTATCAAACGCAGGACTTACTTATTTATTTATTTTCGAATTGCATGTTTTGGGCGCATGCTTTTCCTTCAATCTTTACGCTTCCGCATTCGCATTAACTCATTATTTTCATTTACTAGTGTTGCATCGTGACTATGAGCAATGCTAGTGTTTTTACTAAACTCATATAGTGTCGTTCAACGTAACTAATGACTGAGATCCTGGTATGTCACGCTCCTAACGGTAAAACTCCGTTAGTGGATTTTGGAGGTGTGACAGTATAGGTCTTTGATTGTGTCTTTATGTTTTGTTTAGTGACTTTTATACTTGTATTTGTTCTAAGTAACTAAGTTCTTCTGCAGGCGAACTTGGCGAACTTACTAAGTTCGCCTGCAGAAGACTAGTTACACATATATAGGTGTTTACTTGTTTGAATTGTAAGATTTGTTCAATCTGATCTGGTAAATACTTGGTATTTGTGTAGGTCCACATGACTCATCTCAGATCGATCTCGTGACAGGACGTCTCGTTAACACGGAGTGCGGAATCCTACCATATTAACGTTCGTATATCAATTGACAATAGAAACAACATGTAATCAACTTCTCTTTTTATATCATCAAACACATAGAGTTTATAGATTATCTCTCTGCTCTCACTTGTCCGTTCGTTCGTACTAAACAGATTCTGTAACTCTCTATTTATAGAGACACGTTCTGCAATAGGAGAACTTAACAAGTTCGCTTCAAAGATGCGTTAAGTTCGCCTCCATTAGACTAGGAGAACTTATCAAGTTCACCTCTAGCAGAACTTGTTCTAATACTTAGATAAAATCTAAACAATTACATAAAAAAACATAAAGACAATAAGACCTAAACTATTACAAAGCTTTTGTCATACAATCTATGTCCTAACAGACCCCCCGTTGACAATAGCTTGATCTTCTGTCTTCAGTCTTTATGACGAGCTCTTCCAGTTATCTGGTAATCTGCTTCCTGCATGCACTCCATATCTCTGACATATCTCCAACACTCTTTTATACTGCAATCCTTGTTCTCTCCATTCATCAGTAAACATAATCTCATTCTTTCTTAACGTCCTCTGATCTTTCTTTTAGAAATTAATAAGATTCATTGCATCATAGAAACTAACAATGACCTTATTATCTTTATCATCAATCCTAGCTTCACTAGTATTCACATCTACATACCACCATTTCATATTCCCCAGAAAATCTTGTGGTATTTTCTTCAATGGTATATTCTGTACAGCACGTACTGGCTTGAACATATACTTCCAAGTCACAATCTCAGTATTTTGATCTACAATCTTCACTCTTTTTCCTTTCTGTGGCTTTAATCTTTCATACTTCCCTGATCCACCTTCTCTTTTAATCAGGTTAGCAATCACATCAGCTAATCCACACTTTGATCTATTAATCAGTGGTTTCATAGCTAGACCATTCATTTCACACCTTGGCAAGGTATTGAAATACTTGATCATCGGCTATAAGTATTGAACACCATCAGTTCTTTTAATAGTAAACAACTTCGTGTCATCATCATAAAACCAACTGATGATTCTTCCAATACACCTCTCTTTATTCACATATATTTCTTTCTGAGCAGGTTGTATAGGTGACTTTGGTAGTATTTTCATCCAACTGTTAACTACTTCACTCCACTGTTCTCTAGTCATTCATGTATTTCTATACATCATAGGTTTTTCATTCAGCTTAGGAGACACAGTATGAGTAGTATCAACATCAGAATCTATCTTGGATTGAGCAGTATCAACATGTGTAGTGATATCTTCAACAGAGTCCATAGAATCTGTTACTCCATCATAAGAAAACTCAGGAATAACATCATCTTGGATGAAGTTATACGGAACATTCAGACCATCACTTCCTTCATATGTAACTTTATCTTTACTCTTTTCTTTCTTAATTTCTACAATCTCTCCTTCTTCAACTTCATTATCCATCACATCCTCTTCAACATCATCAAATAATACATCTATATCATCCAGACATTCTAATTTCTCAGCTTCTTCTTCTTCAGAATCTTGAAAGAATTCCATTAATAATATTTCTTCATTCACTCCAGAATCATTCTTGGTTCCTTCAATATTTCCTGATGTAGACTCCCCCTGAACTCTTGATATAGGATTCACGTCAGCGTATTGATGATCACCCATAACATTACCACTAGGATCATTGTCATCATCATTCTTTCTTTGAACAGAATCAGCATGACAAGTATCATGTATCCTTAACTCCCCCTGAGCGTCAAGACGCTCAACAAGCTGCATGTCAGCAATCTGTGTAGCTTGCTGTCTCTGAGTATCAGTAGACACAAGAGTATCTACTTGAGTCTTCAAATCTAGCACCTGTGATTAAAGGAATGTAATTCTTTCAGAATCAAACGGCTTTGAAGGACCAGCTTCAGATGTGTGTGGAACATGTGGAGAAAGCACCGGAGATGGAAGTTTAGAAGTAGGAGGTGTAAGCAGTAAGGAAGCAACAAAAGTAGCGTCCTCAACACCTTGAGATGAATGAGCAGCAGCAATAGAAGCAGAAATAAGCCTCTGAGCTTTAGGAACCGGAATAACATCACTATCCGAGTCAGAACTCTCATCTATTAAAGTTCTCTTGCCAAGTACTGATTCAGAAGGAGGATTCTGAACAGACTTACGACTCGGTTTTCTGGCATTAGATTTAATACATTTCCCCGTATTAGCCAATGGTAACGTAGCCAACCTCTCATAATGATCTGAGCTAAAATCTCTAGATGAACCAGAATCAGTAGCTTCAGAATCAGGTAAGATAGTATCACCGGAACTCGTATCTACAACATTTCCTCCAGCTTCATGAATAGGTGAGTTCACAGCTTCATGATCAAAATAATCCATATTCATACCCAAAGCTTGTGCATTATCTTGAGCAATCTCTTCTTGAACTAGTTCATTAACAGGAATGTGAACCTGTTCTTGTGGAATAGGAACTTGTTGTTGTTGTACCTGAGCTTGAACTTGGTGCGTGTCACACCCCCAAATTCCAATAACGGAGTTCTACCGTTAGGACCATGACAAACCATGATCTCAGTCATCAGTTACGTCAAACGACACTATATGAGTTTAAACAAAACCATTAAATGTCAGAGTTAAATGTGGAAGCGTAAACGTTAGAATGAAATCAAAAGTAATTACACGCAATAAAGCGTCAATTTTTGTAAGTAAGTAAAACTGTTTAAACTATTTGAAATGAATGGTATGACAGTAGGACTCCATGCATGTCCTAAGTGTGCAACCTGTGCAAAAGCGACCTGAGAAACATGTAAGAAAAAGTGTCAACACGAGGTTGGTGAGTTCACAGGTTTGTATGTAAATAATATGTTTGAGTGTTGCTGGATCCACATACGTAAGTCACACCTATTGCTAGCTAGACAATGTACAAGTTACTCTAAGCGTTCCCAATCGAAGCTGACTGTTTATGTTTGAGATACCTTCCGCCATTGCTAACATCAACAATGGCAAATGTATAGGACAGTTTACACTCGTTAGACCTCCAATCAAGTTAGCGCGACTAACATTGGTGGGGTTTGTGAAACCCAATAATACTACTCAAATTTCCTCGCTATACTCCATATATTAACGGTCCGAGTGTGTAAGGACTTTGCATGTTATGTTTGCACTTAGGTACACAAGTGGTAATGAAATACTATGTGATCCATGTCCGTGTGTATGTCTCTCCCTGGCTGGGAGACAAGTAACAAATGACAGTTCGTATGCATGTTTCTCCCCAACGGGAAAACAAGTAAGATGATGATTATTTGTATGCATGTTTCTCTCCAATGGGAAAACAAGTAAAATGATATTAGTTTGTATGCATGTTCCTCCCCAACGGGAAAACAAGTAAAATATTGTTTGTGTGTATGCATGTTCCTCGCCAACGGGAAAACAAGTAAAATAATGTTTTCTGAGTATGCATGTTTCTCCTCAACATGAAAACAAGTAAAATAATGTTTGTGTGTAAGCATGTTTCTCCCCCAATAGTAAAACAAGTAAAAAGGGGCCGTGAAAACTCACCTTAGTTGTGTATGAGTAGATAGCACCACACAAGGATGCAATTTAGAAAACACGAGAGTTTGCCCATGAACTGTTTACGTATGCCCTAAAATTTTAAGCATAATAGTTAGGGATACAGTGGGGTTTTCTGACGAAGACACGGAAGATTTGAACGTCCTAAAACATTCTTAGGATTAACGAGTAGACGAACTTGTCCACGGGAGTAAGGATTTCTTAATATAATAATTAATATAAATGCGTTATGGGTCGGGCGTTTCAAATTACGAATAATAATATATAAATACTTATTTGTCCGTTTGTACCATTTAAAAAATGGTCTAGAAAAATAATATAACTTAATATATTATTTTTAAGTTTAAAAATATAACACGATAATTAATTGTGTGACAAAAATAATAAATCTATTATTTTTATCCGAGGATATAAACGTATGTAATAATATACATAATTACATTATTTATAAGCTAGGAGTGTTAGAAAAGGTTTATTAATGTGACGAAAACAATATATAATTATATTATTTTTAATTGGAGTCACGGGTTGAAAATAATATAAATATATTAGTTTATTCGGAGTCGTGGTTTGAAAATGATATAAATATATTATTTTATGAGTTGAAAAATAATATTAAATATAGATTATAAAACCAAACCCGAGTCTACGGGGGGTTTTCGAGTTCAAAACACATTAATATAATAATATAGGGATTGTTTTTGTTTAAAAATGATATATGAAATGTTTCTCAATAAAAGATGTTGGAAGAGGGACTCGAACCCGGGTCTCCTCCCCAACAACCCCAAGACTTAACCAATCCGCTCGCTAGGGCAATCGCAACAAGCTTCGAATCAGATTGGTTTTAACATTCTAGGCCACTGTGTCCATCCCCTTTATGCAATCCGAATCAAAACTCAACCCGTAATCCCTTGAAATCGATCGCGATTGATCAAGAGATCATAGGGTTTTGTTCATCAGTGGATTGCGAGTTTGTAGGTGTGTTTAATTGCAAAAGTACTGAGTTTAAGACCGTTAAATTCTTGATCGAAATTCTGAAACCCTAGGTATCAAGAGTGGAATCGAATTGAGTAATCCAGATAATAAAATTTGTTGGATTCATGGGGCTTTCATTGTTTGAAGGATTTCGATTCTAATGGTGTGATTTAATTGGATTTAAACAAGGTCTAAGATAGAGTTTGATTAAGCCGTTTTCTTATGAACCCTGGATTCTGGATTCTAATCGAATTGATGTTATAAGGCCGAATTAACATAGGGCTTTCGTTCACAAGGTTAAAACGAAACGAAGGGTATGAACAAACTACCTGATTGAATATGAATTGTTAGTGGTCGACTAGAACTCGGCTTCGACTCCGATGGGTTGATAGCCGACAACCTCTTGTGCTTCTTCGGCCGAATTGGATGGTGAAATAAGTTCTGAAGGATGCGACTTAGGTGATTAGAGGGTTTGATTTCAAGATCATAATGCCTAATGATCGAATTCGTTGGATTCTTCATGAGTAGTCAACGGTTATGACTTAATTAGTCATTAAGTGGTTTAATTCGGCAATGATGGTGGTTAATTCCGTAGGTAAGACTGTTAATGGCATGAACGTGTGTGTTATGTTACAAATTCGACAAGAATCAGTTATGGAGCTAGAATTGGATAAAAGGCAATCGGTTTGACTTTCTAAAGTCAAATAGAACCTAAATTGTTCATGATTTTGACTTTGAAGGTCAATGAATTCAGTTTTGAGACTTAGAAGATTCAGTCCATGCAGTTTTATGTGTATAAAGTTTTAGAGAATGGAAGAATTAGTCCCTAGGGTTTTAGTTAGCTCAAGAACTTGTTAGTTTGACTATCAAAAGCCAACAAGAATACAAGAACATGTAATTTTGGCTTTCTATGTCAATTAGAACTGAGTTTTACCTAATTACACAATTAGTCCTTGTGGTTTGAGTTGGAATAATGACAGAAACAGTCCCTAGAGTTTAAGATTGAGTTTAAATATGTTAGGATTTAGCAGAGTTGTGTTAACGGAGTTAACCTAAAAGTCCGGATTGTTGCATCATCCACTAGTTGAAGGAATTTTCGTCCCGAAAATTAAAAAAAATAAATAAATTTCTAAGGTGTCACATCATCCCCTAGTTGAAAGAATTTTCGTCCTGAAAATTAGAATAGTACCTTAAGAGTTTGATGTGAATTGCTTGAACAGATGAGGATACTTGCGAATCATCTGATCCTCGCACTCCCATGTGAATTCCAGTTCGTGTTTCGAGTTCCAACGAACTCTGACGATAGGGATTTTACTACGTTTGAGCGTTTTGACTTCCCTATCCATGATTTCTACCGGTTCTTCTACGAAACGCAATTTTTCATCGATGTGTAGTTCCTCAAGAGTAACATCGAGTGTCTCGTCTGCTAGACATTTATTCAATTTCGAGACACGAAAGACATCATGTACACCACTTAGTCCTTCCGGCAGGTCCAGTTGATACGCTACTAGGCTAATTCTCTTCACTATTTTGAATGGTCCAACATAACGAGGATTTAGTTTGCCTCGCTTCCCGAAGCGAATTACACCTTTCCAAGGTGAGACTTTCAGAAGAACCATGTCGCCTACTTGAAACTCTAACGGTTTACGACGCTTATCGACATAGCTCTTTTGACGATCACGAGCTGCCGCCATACGGTTTCGAATTTGAACGATCTTTTCAGAGATTTCGAATACAAGTTCGGGACCTATAAGTTGGTTATCCCCAGCTTAAGCCTAATAGATCAGAGATCGGCATTTACATCCGTTTAGCCTTGATACTAGTGTGATAACTGTTGTTGTAGGAGAACTCCACTAAAGGTAAGTGAGACTCCCAAGTGTTACCGAAATCGATCACACAAGTTCGTAGAATATCCTCTAAGGTTTGAATGGTACGTTCCATTTGGCCATCAGTTGAGGATGGTATGCCATACTAATATCTAGACGCGTACCTAAAGCTTTTTGTGGTGATTGCCATAAATGTGATGTAAATCGAGCGTCTCGATCCGAAATGATAGAGATTGGCACTCCATGCCGAGAGATTACTTCCTTCAAGTAAATACGAGTAAGTTTTTCCATTTTGTCAGTCTCTCCGACTGCTAAGAATTGAGCGGATTTAGTCCGGTGATCGACGATCACCAGATGGTGTCGTATCCGCTAGGAGTTCGGGGTAATTTGGTTATAAAGTCCATAGAGATTTGTTCCCATTTCCACATTGGGATCTCTGGCTGTTGAAGTAAGCCAGGAGGTTTTTGGTATTGCACTTTGACCTTTGCGCAAGTCAGGCACCTGCTCACATAGGTGGCTATATCAGCCTTCATCTTTGGCCACCAATATAGCACCTTTAGGTCTCCCTGACCAATTCTCTTAAGTTCCCATGCTTTCGCTCCGCGAAGTAGCAAATGCCGTCTGATTTGACCTCAAATTGCTCCTCCAAACCGCTTGTGGCTTCCAACGGTACGTTCTCCTCTTTAAGGGCTTCGAGTTTAGCACTACGGATTTTGTCAGGTAATCCGATGTGGATAGTAAGTTGTAATGCTTGAACTCGTTTGGGTTTGGTGTCCTTACGGCTTAGGGCATCAGCTACCACATTAGCCTTACCCGGATGGTATCTGATTTCATAGTCATAGTCATTCAAGAGTTCGACCCAACGACGCTGTCGTATGTTCAACTCTTTTTGTTCAAAGATGTGCTAAAGACTTTTGTGATCGGTGTAGATGGTGCACTTGGTACCGTACAAGTAATGTCTCCATATCTTTAATGCAATTACCACGGCTCCCAACTCTAAGTCACGAGTCGTGTAGTTGTTCTCATGGATTTTCAGTTGACGAGAAGCGTATGCGATCACTTTCTCGCATTGCATCAGTACACAACCATGACCTTGAATGGATGCGTTGTAATACACCACAAAGTCATACGTTCCCTCTGGAAGAAATGGGATGGGCGTATTACAAAGTTTCTGTTTCAAGAGTTGGAATATTTATTCCTGAGTTTCTCTCTAGTTATAGGGTTTACTCTTCTTGAGTTAGGGTAGTGAGACGTTCAGCGATTTTTGAGAATCCTTCGATGAATCTGTAGTAGTAGCTAGCCAATCCCAGAAATTGACACACCTTCGTCGGCGTTGTAGGTGCTGCCCAATTCTTGATTGCTTCTACTTTAGCTGGATCAACATGTATTCCTTTCTCGTGGACTACATGTCCTAGAAATTGCACTTCGCAAATCTAGGATTCGCACTTAGAGAATTTAGCTTACAATTGCTCTTGCTTTAGCAATTCCAGAATCAAATGCAGATGCTCCTCATATTCTTCTTTGTTCTTAGAATGGATGTGGATGTCATCAATGAAGACGATAACGAACTGATCAAGGTAGGGTTTACACACATGGTTCATGAGATCCATGAACACTGCAGGTGCGTTGGTTAGTCTGAATGGCATGACCATAAACTCGTAATGGTCGTACCTAGTTCTGAAAGCAGTCTTAGAGACGTCTTCTTCTCGGACTCGCAACTGATGATAACCGGATCTAAGGTCGATCTTAGAATCGAAACTTGATACTTGGAGTTGATCAAACATATTATCAATGCGGGGTAGGGGATAACGGTTTTAGATAGTTACTTTGTTTAGCTCACGGTAATCGATGCACATGCGGAAAATCCTATCTTTCTTCTTGATGAATAAGACTGGAGTTCCCCATGGTGATGAGCTAGGTCTGATAAATCTCTTATCTAACAACTCTGGCAGCCGTATAGATAACTGTTGTAACTCGCTAGGTGCAAGTCTGTACGGTGCCCGGGTAATAGGCGTTGCTCCGGGTGCTAGGTCAATTTGAAATTTAACTTGACGATGCGGTGGAAGATCTGGTAGATCTTCGGGGATTACCTCTGGATAATCACGAACGATCAGGATGTCGTTAATCTTCTTCTCCTCAGATGGCTGCTCGGCGACAAGAGCCAAAATGGCAGTATGACTCTTATGTAGACACTTTTGTATTTTCATGAAAGATATGATGCTCACGACATCACCACTCTTTTCGCCTTGGACAGAAAGGGTTTCTCCACTCGGGAGAGGAAGGCGAACAATTTTCTCAAGACAAATAATTTCGGCTTGATTCTTGGATATTCATACCGACAATTACGTCGAAATTGCCAAGTGTGACTGGCATAATGTCAATGTAAAGTTCATGACCAGCCAATCCACGTTTACAACCCTTAAGAATGTGAGTTGCTTCAAATATTTGTTCATCAACTATTTCTATGGTGTACTTACTTCTTAGTAGGGTTGGAGTACGACCGTACCAGTAAGAAATTTGTGAGGTCGTTGAAATAACGAATTAACATAGGGCTTTCGTTCACGAGGTTAAAACGAAACGAAGGGTATGAACAAACAACCTGATTGAATATGAATTGTTAGTGGTCGACTCCAACTCAGCTCCGACTCCGATGGGTTGATATCCGACAACTTCTTGTGCTTCCTCGGCCGAATTGGATGGTGAAATAAGTTATGAAGGATGCGACTTAGGTGATTAGAGGGTTTGATTTCAAGATCATAATGCCTAATGATCGAATTCGTTGGATTCTTCATGAGTAGTCGACGGTTATGACTTAATTAGTCATTAAGAGGTTTAATTCGGCAATGATGGTGGTTAATTCAGTAGTTAAGACTGTTAATGGCATGAACGTGTGTGTTATGTTACAAATTCGAACAAGAATCGGTTATGGAGCTAGAATTGGATCAAAGGCAATCGGTTTGACTTTCTAAAGTCAAACAGAACCTAATGTGTTCATGATTTTGACTTTGAAGGTCAATGAATTTAGTTTTGAGACTTGGCAGATTCAGTCCCTGCAGTTTTAGGTGTATAAAGTTTTAGAGAATGGAAGAATTAGTCCCTAGGGTTTAAGTTAGGTCAAGAACTTGTTAGTTTGACTATCACAAGTCAACAGGAATACAAGAACATGTGATTTTGACTTTCTAAGTCAATTAGAACTGAGTTTTTCCTAATTACACAATTAGTCCTTGTGGTTTGAGTTGGAATAATGACATAAACAGTCCCTAGAGTTTAAGATTTAGTTTAAATAGGTTAGGATTTAACAGAGTTGTGTTAACGGAGTTAACCTAAAATTCCAGATTGTCACAGTGCGGTTGATGTTTTTGTTGAATAGGAACTTGTTGCTGTTGTTGAATAGGAACTTGTTGCGATTGTTGTTGTTGTACTTGATTCTGGACTTGGCCTTGAAGTTACTCCTCAGGATGAAACCAATTATCATTAGGTGGCTCAACATAATCAGGATTGATTAAGTGACCAAACAAAGAAGTTGGAACAGGAATTAGAGCAGCATTTTGTTGTTTAACTTCAGTACAATCAGTAAAGATTCTTTTTGAAATAGGAGTCAAAGTCAAACGGATTGGATGCTGAGGTAAATCCGGAATTAAATGGTTCGGAATCATTTGCACAAACCTAGGGTACATAAGGAACCCTTGACCTTCTAGAGGATTGATTTGCAAGACCAACTCACGGTAAATATATAAAGCAAAGTTAAACTGTTTGTTTAGGGTCAATGCAACCATTACAGCTTGTAATGAACTCTTCAAACCATCAATACCAGCCTTTCTTGGAGACAAACATTGTATGATGACGTGCATAAAATAGCTCCATTCACCAACCAAACCTCCTTTTCTTGCTTGAGTATCATTGGGTCTGCCTCTGTAACCCATCCTCTGAAAACACCCCATAATCAGTGTTCCAGGATAAGACATAGGATCATCAACAACACCTCCCAATGCCAAAGCAGCACGAATAGTTTCTACTAAATTAGCTACCTTCGTATTATTCACTGTAGCATGAAGTACGTGAGGTTCAACATATGTATCTTGATGTACGGTATCCCAGAATTGTTGAATATATGGTAAACTGATGTACGGATTAGCAGATAAGGCCACATGCAAACGTGAACGATTTTGAAAGCTGATAATTCCTTGAAAATTAACAGCTTCAGACATATTTGGATCTAATAACGCCACATGATTATGTTTGTACTCAACACGACGAGCAATCTGTAAATGTAATGGATAAAAACACACATTATTCATCAAACAAACAAAAAAAATCAAAAGAAATTAAAAACAATTTTCAACAAAAAAAAATCACAAGTCCAAAACACTACTGAGCCCTTAGGCGAAGATAATAAGTTCGCTTCAAAGACAAACAAGCGAATTTTATATCAAGCGAACTTCATAAGTTCGCTTACCCAAGAAACTCCAGTAAGTTCGCCTACTGATTAAGTTCGCCTATTAAGTTCGCTTTAACGGGGAGAAGCGAACTTAATAAATTCGCTGGCTAAGTTCGCCTGCAACAACTTTCAGCAAGTTCGCTTACAACAGCTGAAACAAACTCAGCAAAAACTTTAACCCAAACACGAACAAATATCCCCAAAAATCATCATTTCTCAAAGATTAGAAGGAATTTGAAGAAATTGAACCGTAGAATTTAGTATTTTATGAATTAGAACACTTCTATCGGATTAATTTCACCAAAATCAACTTCAAATCCATGAATTCAGCAGTAAAATCAGCTTCAAGAACTTGAAAACTCCATGGATACAAAAACTTGTAAAAATGATCAATTTCTTGTTAAATTGTACACAAAAACGTCTCTAATCACCAAGAATCAAACACAAATCACGAGCAAAAGCTCTGATACCACTTGTAGGTCCACATGACTCATCTCAGATCGATCTCGTGATAGGACGTCTTGTTAACACGGAGTGCGGAATCCTACCATATTAATGTTCGTATATCAATTGACAATAGAAACAGCAGGTAAATAAACTTCACTTTTTATATCATCAAACACATAGAGTTTACTGATTATCTCTCTGCTCTCACTTGTTCGTTCGTTCGTACTAAACAGATTCTGTAAACTCTCTATTAATAGAGACACGTTCTACAATAGGCGAACTTAACAAGTACGCTTCAAAGATGCTTAGGCGAACTTAACAAGTTCACCTCTATTAGATTAGGCAAACTTATCAAGTTCGCCTCTAACAGAACTTGTTCAAATACTTAGACAAAATCTAAACAATTACATAAAAAACATAAAGACAATAAGACCTAAACTATTACAAAGCTTTTGTCATACAATCTATGTCCTAACCATTTGAGAGCAATTGAAGTGAATGTTATTTACCTATTGTTTTGCACTTTATTATTGATATTGTTGTCATCTATGCACAATCATGTACACGTTGAATTCCGCACTCCGTGTCCATGTTGGTTGCTAGTCATGATTAGATCCGTACTGACCCACTGGGACCTACAAGTGGTATCTGAGCCCTTTGCTCTTGATTGAGATGGATTAGCACCTTTTTCTGTAGAGATTTGATAGCTAAAGTTGGAGTTTTTACAAGAACTGGATGTTCATGGATTTTTCGAGTTCTTGAGTTGATTGAGAGGCTGATTTCTTCAAATTTGAAGTGCTTTGGACGTTTTTGATCCGTTCAAAGTGTTCTATTTCACATTGTTGAGATTCCTATGGTTCAATTTGATCAAATTCCATCAAAGCATCAAGAAATGAAGATTTTCAGAAGTTTTGGTTTGAGTGTTGGTTGATTTCTCTTTCTCCTTAGATTTCAGCTATTCAGGCGAACTTAGGATCAGTTACAAGCGAACTTAAGGAGGCAAACTTAGTAACTTCGCCAATTTTTGTCTGAAGCGAACTTGTTAGGTTCGCTTGGGTATCTTCGTTTGCTGTTAGAAGCGAACTTGTTATGTTCGCTTAGGGTGATTTTTGTTCAATTACTTTCTTTGCTTGATTTACTTTGTGCAGCTGGTATTATGGCTAACATGGGGCAGGTTACAAACATGATGAACTATGACAATGAGATTGGAACTCCACAGAAACCACCAAAGCTGATGAGTCTTGTAGATTATACAAACTGGAAAGACAGATTTAATCAGTTTGTCTGTTACACTGATACAAGCTTATCGATTCCAATTTTGGAAGGCTACCAGCATCCAGTCTATTCATTCATGGGAAATGATAATCTTCCAAAGCCCATTTCTGCATTAACAGTTGAAGAGAAAGTGGTGTATGATCGGGAAAAGAAGGCAATGGCTAGTATTTCTATTTGTTTGCCAAAAGAGATTTTCCATGGGTTTAAAAACTTTCATACTTCAAAAAAATTGTGGGAAGCTTTACAAAAGAGATATGAAGGTAATCTGGATGTGAAGAAAAGCAGAAGAGAATTACTGAAGAAGCAGTTTGTAGTGTTTAAGCCCTTTCCAAATGAATCTTTGGATGAGTTGACAACAAGATACTATTATTTGCTTAGTGAGCTTTCAACTACAGAAGTTGTGTATGAACCAGAAGAAATTAATGATAAATTCTTAGATGCACTACCATCAAAGTTTGATGTGTATTCTGTTCTTATCAAGGAGAGTTAGAAATACAAGAGTATGTCATTGGAAGATATGCTTGGCAAGATACAATCACATGATATGAATTTGCAGAAGAGAGAAACCAATGTAGATCATATTCAAGATCCATCCATCTATTTTGCTAAAGTGACTTCAAAATCAGGATCTGGAGTTGCTCTATTTTCTGGAGATGGACAAGATTGTAATGGTGACAATTCTTCAGGCTTTTTTTAATATCACTCTGGTTTATCTTCTCAAAATACTACTTCATGTGGAAGTCATTCAAGTAGTTCTCATTCAGTGAGTCAAACTGTTGCTGAAGATTTTATGGCTATGTTTTCATCATTTATAGCTTCTTATGAGAATTTTATTGTGAAAATATTCATGATCCTGAAGCAATTAAAGAAGATTACAGGCAAATAGATCCACTTGATCTAGAAGATATGAACATTCAGTGGAACATGGCTATGCTTATGAGACAGGCTAAAGATTTCTTAAAGAAGACAGGAAGGAAATATATTGGTTCAAACAGTAGGACAAAGATGGGTTTTGATGAATCAAAAGTCCATTGTTATAACTGTCAAGAGTATGATCATTTTGCAAAAGAATGTAACAAGCTAAAGGTTGATTTTGATCCTCAATAGAAGAATAATTTTCAAGCAAACAGACAACATCAACATCAACAGAGTTATAGAAATTTGGCAACAACATCTTCTTTAGTTGTTTAGGGAGATGATAACTATGACTGGGAAATTCATCTAGAAGACCTAGTTGGCACTGTGAGTCAGGCATTTGTTGCTGAAATCCACACATCTGATTCATCTGGAGATGATAATTCAAGTACTTTGAGTGAAGAAGAGTCTACTATATGTGATGATGAAATTCAACATGAAGAAACTGATGGTAACAATTCTGAAGATGGAAAGAGTAATGAGGTTCTTTCTATTGATAAAGAATATTCCACAGGTTCTTATGAAGAGGAGATTGTACTAAAGAAAAGAGAATCAGAAGTGAAGGATGATATTCCTACAGCAAAGGAGTATGTCTTCATGGCAGACACATCCAATACTTCAAAGGTAAAAGATTATGTCTGTGAAATATTCTGTTCTAATTGTGTTTCAGTGAAGGAGAAAATGTTGAAAGTAAAGGATGATAACTCAAAATTGATTTGTGATATGAAATCAATGTTTACTATTAATCAAACATTGAAAGACCATGAGAAGCTATGTGTGGACAGGATTGAGTCCTTGAAAAGGGATACGAATTCTTTAACCTTGAAGGTGAAAGAAAAGGCATATCAAATGGACATGTATTTTGAAGACATTGAGAAGAGGAACAAGATTATTGCTGAGAAAGATAAGAAAATTTCTGAATCCGAGGCAGAGATTGCTAGGTTACACAGAAAGATTGAAGGTTTGGGTAATTCATCATTTTTATTGGGATATTACAATGATAACATTGATCATGAGAAAAGAGTTGGTGGTGTTAGATATGTACCTCCACCGTTTAATGGCAATTATACCATTGAACCCGTTGTTATAAAGGATGAGGATATAGAACCAAAGACAGTACTTAAAGTGAATCCTGTGATTGGAGAAGATATGGTATATGAAAATGATTCTGATGATGAAAGCTATGATGATAATAAGGTTGAAGGAGTACCTAAAGATGTTAAAATTGAAGAACACAAGGTGATCAAGCAGGTGACGAGAGATTGCTGTATACTAACAGAACCGGATGAGTCTGTTCAATCAAAATCGGTGATTGAAAAGAAAGTGATGGAGAAGAAAGTTTTTGTGAGTGCTGGTGTGTTGAAAGATGAAGATTCTAAGGTTGAAAACAAATCAACCACAGAATTTCTGAAGCAAAAGGTTGACAAAGCAAAGACTGTTAAAACTCAAAGTGAGAAGTTTCATGTTGGTTCAACAACAAAGCAGGTTTATGTGATCAAGACGCAAGATAATGTTGAGGTGTCATCTTCTGAAGGTTATACATCTTGAAGTTCTTCTAGTTCCAGAATGGTTCCTTATGTGAAAGAATATAGAGAAATGAGAGTTTGTTTTCACTGTAATGAAGTGGGACATATCTTGGTCAATTGTCCATTCAAGAACAAGGAGAAAAATCCTATCAGTCTAGACAATTTAAGGGCTACTTTGCAAGTTGTTACGATTCTGAACAGACTGACTATGAGAAAGTCTACATCTAATACTGGTGTGAAACAATCAGTGAATCAGAAAGCACCAAGGAAGACTGTTGCTAAACCATTTGGGTTTAAACAAGATGTAAAACATTTTGTGAATGTTGGAGTTGGTTTTTGCAAACCAGGGATTTTTCAATCTGGGAGTAGAACTAAAGTGGTAAGATCACAAGTTTTGGTGAATCCGAAAGTTGGATTCAATGAGAATTCACATTCTGAGGTTAAACTTTCAAAACCTCAAAGACGAAGACTGAACAGACAATTAAAGAAACTTTTGGAACTTAATCAGGCTAGTTCTTTTTTAAACAATCAAACTTTTGTAAACCAATCAAATCAAAAGTTGAAAAAGAATGTTTTTAATCTAAGTTTTCTAGTTCTGGCTCATCGTCTAATTCACCAAAGATTGATGACAATAGAGATTGTGTATTGAGAGAAGTTGTTTATTTTGATGCCAATGGCCGGCCCAAGACCACAATGGCTTGAGTCTCTGTTTCTAATAGATTTTTCTTGTTTTTGTAAGGTAAACAATCAGGGAGGACTAAGCACAATACATGATATGTGGATAGTGGTTGTTCCCGACATATGACTGGAAATATTCATTTGTTGGAAGACGTGAAAAAGACTGATGGTGGTTATGTTGCCTTTGTTGGTGAAAAAGGTGGTTACATAACTGGACAAGGAACATTGAAGAATGAGAAAGTGAAGTTTGAGAAGGTCAATTATGTGGAGCAACTCGAGCACAATTTACTCAGTGTATCTCAAGTCTGTGATAAAAAGTTTTCATTTCATTTTACTGATTCTGAATGTTATATTTTGAAGCCGGGATTTGTTATACCTGAGGAATGGGTTTTGATGAAGGAACCAAGGAGAAATGACCCTTATGTCCTAGATATGAGTGTTGCCACTACAATGGATTCAGTTCCTACATCTTTAATATCCAAGGCGTCTGAAGCTGATTCTATTCTTTGGCATCAGAAGCTTGCTCACATCAATTTCAGAAAAATGAATTACTTGGTGAAGAATGATTTGGTTCAAATCGTTCTATTCCACAGAAAGCAACTGGTCCAAAGTGGGCGTTCGATTACGACAGCTTATTCAAGTCGTTCAATTTCACTCATGAATTATCTGTTGAGGAAACTACTGTACTTTTTGAATCTTACAATGGTGACCAGGATTTTGGTTTTCAAGCTAGATAAGTAGTTCTAGTATCAGACCATTCAACAGTTCCTAATCCGAATGTTGCATCTAGTTCGGGTACTCATGATTCTGAAAGTGATGATGATGAAACAATATTTCAAGATTCGTTAACTGATCATCTACATATTGCTAATGATTCATCTACTTCTGCACAAGTTCAGGGGGAGATTTCTTCTAATTTAGATCCAGTAATACAAGTATCACAAGTTGATCCTTCTCTAGTGCATTCTACTCATGACAATGTGACATCTGTTACTGAAGTTACTTCCATTAAAGAACTGAAAGGTCATCATGTGACAAATATCATTGGGCAAGATGGAGTCAAAACTCGTTCTCTAACTGAAAATACTTGTTTATATTTTCATATTAAGGATACTGGAGTACTTGATGTTTGCTCACATTCATGTTTTGTTTCTCAGGTCGAGCCAAAAAACGTGGAAATGGAATTACAAGATAATAATTGGATTGAAGCTATGCAGGAGGAGCTAGCTCAATTTGATAAATTGAATGTATGGAATTTGGTTGATCTTCCAAAAGGCGTGTATCCGATTGGTACTAAATGGGTTTTCAAACGCAAGAAAGATGATAGAGGTGTCATAGTGAGGAATAAAGCGAGGTTAGTCGTTCAGGGTTTTAATCAACAAGAAGGCATAGATTACAATGAGGTTTATGTACGAGTAGCAAGGTTGGAAGCAATTCGTCTGTTTCTAGCTTTTGCTTCATTCAACGGATTTAAAGTCTATCAATTGGACGTCAAGAGTGCTTTCCTTTATGGCAAGGTTAAGGAAGAAATATATGTGTGTCAGCCATCGGGTTTTGAAGATCCAGAATATCCTTCAAGAGTGTTCAAGCTAGATAAAGCATTATATGGACTTCGTCAAGCACCCAGAGCTTGGTATGAAACATTGTCTCAACATTTTCTAGACAATGATTTTCCCTGTGGACAATTTGATTCAACCTTGTTCATAAAGAAAGCAGGGGAAGATTACCTGATGGTTCAGATATATGTGGAAGACATTATTTTTGGCTTAACAAATGAAGATTTATGTAAAGTGTTTGAGAGGGTTATGAAGTCAAAATTTGAGATGTTAGCAATGGGAGAGTTGTCCTTTTGTCTTTGGGTTGCAAGTTAACCAGAAGGAAGATGGCTTCTTTATTCATCAGTCTAAGTATGTAAAGGATATCTTGTGTGGATTCAAGATGGAAGACTACACCCCATATGACACACTGATCCTAGTGAATCACAAGTTAAATCCTAATCCTGAAGGAAAGGATATTGATTGCAGATTATATAGAGCAATGATCGGTTCCCTCCTGTACTTAACAACTTCAAGGCTAGATATAATGTTTGCTGTGTGTCTCTGTTCCAGATTTCAAGCAAAACCGAAAGAATCTCATCTGATTGGAGTAAAAAGAATATTTCGGTACCTGAAAGAGAAGCCGAGGTTAGGACTTTGGTTTCCTAATGGATTTAACTTTGATTTTGTTACATACACACATTCAGATTTTGGAGGATGCTGCTTGGACAGGAAGTCTACAACAGGAGGTTGCCAATTTCTTGGTAATCGACTAGTATCATGGCAATGCAAAAAGCAAAACACAGTCTCCAAATCAACATGTGAAGTGGAGTACATTGCAGGTTCCAGTTGTTGTTCACAGATTTTGTTGATCCAGCAACAATTAAGAGACTACGGTTTGAATTTCACTGGCACCCCCATGTTCATTGATAACAATGCTATTATGTCCATTACTAATAATCCTGTCAAACATAATAAAACTAAGCGTATTGAAATAAGATATCATTCTATTCGTGATTGTGCAGATAAAAGGTTGATTAGGCTGGTGAAAGTGCATGTTGTTGATAACTTTGTTGACCTCTTCACTAAGGCATTTGATCGGACTCGCTTTGAATTTTTGGTAAAAATGATCGGAATGATCAATCCCGAATAAAGGTTTTGCAAAAACTATTTTCATGGAAGTCTTATTTTTTACTTTGTTTCTTACTTTCATTCCAATTTACTGCTTTATTACTTTCATGCATTTTGTTTTATTGTCAAAAATATTTTATTTATAAAAATCCAAACAATTTTTAAAAATTAAAATTGACATCATTTGAGCATAAGAAGAAATGATAGTACATCAGTAGATTATTCAGTTACATTGACCTTAGAGTGAATATATGATATTTCTGTGTATTCAATATATCTGAATTTAAATGTTTTGATCTAAACATCAAGGACTGCATAAATAGGATATGATAGTGTTGTGTATACATATAATTTAGCTTGTCAATAGGCTAAAAGCTTCTTTGAATAATTAGTTGTGTGAAAATATAATTGCATATGTTACAACTATGATTTGAACCCATTTTATGCCTGGGTGTGTGTGTTGCAGTTACACTATCAGATAAAGAATATTAGATTTTAATAGAGAATATCCAATGAGACCAGTTTCGGTTTATGTCCTTAGCACAATTCATTCTGTTTGCTTCTTTACCCATGTCCTGAAAAGAATGCAATTTGATGTTTGACGAAGATATGTACTTGACAACATCTGTAAAATATATACTAACCCTTGGATCATATTGATTCCATTGAACTTCAATACAGATAACAGTTGGATCCCCTTACTCGAATCTTATGATTCCACTTAAACAAGCCAATACATTGAATCATTTGATTCTGAATCTCATTGATTCCTATACAATCCAATTTGGATTCTTTTTTTTCATGTTCTAAGTGATGTTTCCTCGTTCTGGAAATTAGGATAATCTTTAGTGTAGAATCAAAGACTGATGGCTACAAAATTCTCTAAGTACAAATGCTGCTGATCTCAGAGTTTGCTGCTGACCAACAATCTGTTGCGGACAAGCTTATCTGCTATGGATACTTGTTCTCCTGCTGAAGAACAAATCTGCTGCAGATAGCCTTATCTGTTGAAGACCAAAGTTGCTGCGGATAAGCTTCTCAGCAGCATCAACACTTGATGCTGCTGACAGGCAAATCATCAGCAGCTCTGGATGGTTACATCTTGCCGCTGATCAACATCTTTGCTGCTGACAGCCTTGTGCCTTGAAGACAAATCGTTGCAGCTGACTATCCATACCAAGCGTCACTGACAACTTTATGCAAAAGCAACTGACACACTCAAAGCAGAAGGAACCTCAATGGCACAACCAATGACGGACGACAATGCTCTTCTCTAGACATGCAAGCAATAATGCATAAAGAAGACGCTTCAATAAAGTTAACTAGATATAGACAAAACGTGTAATAGTTAGCTAGATACAACAGATCAACGGTCTGTGTTAGATCTGATCCTTAGAATCAAGGGGCTGTCTTGATTCTAAGTGAGTATAAATAATCTGTAAACACTTCATTGTGTTTGTGCTTCTTCACTGAGTTTTCATTTGTAATCGTTTATTCGCAAAATCTTAATACAACAGTGTTCTTACCATAACCTAACAGCATACCTAACAGCATACCTCACCAAAGGAAAGAAATCCGAAGGATTTGACGATATGATCAATTTCTTATGTCGATCAAAGATCTACTTTGCCCTCACCACCAACCCTACCATTTATATCCCTCATATGGAGGATTTCTGGAGTACCGCCGTCTACTCTACCGAACAGGGGATTCCGCAAATCAAAGCCAAAGTAGACGGCAAGGATATCACCATCTTGGAAGCCACACTCAGAAAACATCTTAAGCTTCAATATGAGGGAGCAGCAATCTCATACTCGAAGGACGAATATATGAGGACCTTTGTCTCCATCGGATACACTGGAAATCAGACCGAGTATACGATCGAGAAGGCGCTGATGGGCCCTCCATGGAAGTATCTATGCCACACTCTTCTCCAATGCATATCTCAGAAGAGGACTGGATGGCATCAGGTGAGCTCTGCACTTGCCTCCGCCTTCCATGGTATGGTCACTAACCAAGGCTTCAACTTTGCACACCTCATCTTTGAGGGTTTGAGATATAACCTTCAAGAGGGTGCAAAGCAGCAATTTTTTATGTACCCAAGATTCTTGCAGGAAGTTTTCAATCAAGAACTAAAAGAACTTTCAAAACCTGCAAGAATCTGCATCATGTTGGGTCATAAAAATAACATTTTTCGAAGCATGAGGACTGTTTCCAAAAAGTTCTCGGGGGTCAATGTTCCATTGTTATCTACAATGGTGAACATGCAAAGAACCCCGGGTTACAGTTCAGCAATCCCAGCTGATACTGATCCCACACCCTCCACCTCACATCCTGAACAACAATATGCTTCTACCATTCGAACCCCTGTGCATACTACTAAGGATGCACAGGCACAAAAATTACTTACACCTCTTTTGGATGTTATCGTTCAACCGGAACACAGGGCCCCGGTTGCAACAACTTATACTAGAAAAAGGGGTAAGAGAACTCCTTCTTTTCTTGCCTCCATGGCCCAAACCCAACCTAACAGCCCTCACTCAGAATCGCAACATTCTGGTGAGAATATCATAAGGGAAAGCCACATTATTAGAGAGGCTTCTTCGGATGTCTCTCTATTAGGATCAGGATCACTTCCCGGATGTGTAGAACAGCCCCCTGAGCCTTTTCTTTCTCTTCTGAACTTAAGTGCTGAGGAACTTGATCAAGATGATGTACCATCTCCAACTACCACTTTCTCGGAGGTATTGATTGATCTTACTTCCAACACACCCAACCCAAGTTCTTCTACCCTAAAGGTCCACTCTAGGAGTTATGAAAGAGTGGATGTGGAAGAGGCTGTCACTACTGTTGGTCCATCAAATGACCAGGAGGACAGTGACAACATTGCTATGACCTCAACCATGGCAACTCACAGTGAGGATGCTTCCTTGGAAACTCCCTTCACTGAGAGGAATCCCAGGCGCCAAGAAACCATGGGTGATGGGGATGAAGAGGCTAGGCCTAAGGACCCATCTGGATCCAAGGATTCCACAACTGTGGATGAGGACAGACTGAAACTTCATATCTTGGAATTGACGGCCAGGGTGAATATGATAGAGGCACATCAATGCCCAACTTTTCTTACTCCCTCCTTTGTATCAGTGGGCACCCAAACTGATGCACATTTGTCCACTGATGCAACCAAAATGGGGGAGATGGTCCCGATGGAGAAAGACTCAGACAGCTTTGACGACTACAGGCTGTATTTCAAAGTACAAGATGGCTGTTTTCGAAGCTTTTTCCTTTGGTTGAAAGGGTAGTCAGAAATGTGCAAAAGCTTCAGCAACAAAGGCAATAAGAGAATTTTGGTAGCATCAGTCCAGGGGGAGTTTGTAGAATCAAAGACTGATGGCTACAAAATTCTCTAAGTACAAATGCTGCTGATTTCAGAGTTTGCTGCTGACCAATAATCTGCAGCGGACAAGCTTATCTGCTACGGATACTTGTTCTCCTACTGAAGAACAAATCTGCTGCGGATAGCCTTATCTGCTGAAGACCAAAGTTGCTGCGGATAAGCTTCTCAGCAGCATCAACACTTGATGCTGCTGACAGGCAAATCATCAGCAGCTCTGGATGGTTACATCTTGCTGCTGATCAACATCTTTTCTGCTGAAAGCCTTGTGCCTTGAAGACAAATCGTTGCAGCCGACTATCCATACCAAGCGTCACTGACAACTTTCTGTAAAAGCAACTGACACACTCAAAGCAGAAGGAACCTCAATGGCACAACCAATGACGGACGACAATGCTCTTCTCTAGACTTGCAAGAAATAATGAATAAAGAAGACGCTTCAATAAAGTTAACTAGATATAGACAAAACGTGTAATAGTTAGCTAGATACAACAGATCAACGGTCTGTGTTAGATCTGATCCTTAGAATCAAGGGGCTGTCTTGATTCTAAGTGAGTATAAATAATCTGTAAACAATTCATTGTATTTGTGCTTCTTCACTGAGTTTTCATTTGTAATCGTTTATTCGCAAAAGCTTAATACAACAGTGTTCTTAAAAGTATTCTTTCTGTCGGTTCAATTACATTTGTGTAGTTGTTATTGTTTCCGTCAATTTCAACTAAGAATAGAACCATCTTGTAATTTCACGATCCTACATTTAGTAAAATCTTGTATGTCTTGAGATAGTTGCAGTTTATTTTTCTTTGGCATACATGTGGGGTATACGTTGTTTTCATACTTAAATGGTACATAAACTCACAAGAAAGTGGGAATGAGCTGCTTTTAGTTTCAAATCTTATAATATTGAAAATTTAAATTTGTGTGTCATAACCTGATCATGTTCTCTTTGAATGTTTATCGCGTATCATTACATGAAATATGATGATCTTGAAAGGATATTATTATAATTGATCAAGGTTTGAATGAATTGCATTGGATACCTTTGACTGATAATGGATTTTATCCATTTTGTGTGATTGATTAATCATATATATAGATCTGATCTTCTTGCTCATGATGTTGAATCGAAAATATATGATTTCAGTTTGTACAGATAAAAACCAAAAATATGTGATTTCCTGTTCTTTAGTTAGTTAATTTCAATTTGTAAATAATTGTTTCTGTATTGCGTGATGGATCTCTAGATTTTAAAAATTACAAAAAGATTTTAAGTGTGTTTTAACATAAATTTTTCAAAAATACAAAAATATTTTCATTCTTACTTCCATGAAATTTGTTATTTTATATTTGGGATTGTATCATCTTTTACAGGTTCATGTCAGTAGGAAGAAAGTTTGGGTGATTGAAGTTTTAAAGTGAAAAAGTTCAAAGTTTTCAAGTGAAGGACTTGAGGCGAACTTGTCTTGTTCGCTTGCATAAGTTCGCCTGGAGCGAACTTATTAAGTTCGCCTGGTTTAGCGAACTTAATCAGAGGGTATTTATGGCACAGTGTAGCGAACATACCTCTTACCCTGATATTCTGCTTTAGCGAACTTACCAGAAGCGAACTTACCTAATTTTAGCGAACTTGTTACTTTTCAAAATTTCTGGTGTTGGGTGGTGTTTTTACTTTTTGAATCTTACTCTACTTGATTTTGCGATTCATTTGAAGGTAATATCATCGTTTTTCATCCATTAATTTGATCATAATTTGAAAATTTTGAGGGTTGGTTATGGGTTGGTTCAAAAGGCTGTGTATGTGCCTGGTTTGTGTGTTTAAATGGAAATTAATAATACATTAGTCTTATTCAGTGCTTGGTTGATAGAATGAGTGGTTGTTTTATGCTTGATACCATCTGAATTGAATTTTTGATTTTCTGTCTGAGTTCATGATTTGAGCGAACTTGCTCAGGCGAACTTATTAAGTTCGCCTAGGGCACTCTAAGCGAACTTAATAAGTTCGCCACAGGGCTAGGTACTAGTATGACTTAACAATTATTTTTTAAAACTTTGATTTTTTTTGTTTTATTTTTATTTTTCTTTTCTTTTATAATTTTATTGCTAAGATCTAGCAATGATGTTTTGTTACAGATGGATCTTCGTGTTGAATACAAGCATAATCAAGTTGCACTTCTTGATCCGGAGTTACCTGAAGCGGTGAACTACAGAGAGATTATTACATTTCTAAACCGATCAAGAATTAGGGTGGCTTTATCTGCTAATCCTATCAACAGTCTACAATATATACAACAATTTTGGGATACATCTGTTCATGACTGTGAAGTGGAGCCAAATGTTATTCATGCAGCGGTGAATAATCAATAGATTGAAATTTTTGTGGAGACGATTAGAGAAGCCTTATCCTTAGGAGGAGAAGACACTGATCCTATTGGTTTACCTAATCACTTGATTACTGGGTATTTTCATAGAATGGGATACCGAGGGAAAGCCAATGATTATCAAGCTAGAAAGGGAGGATTAGTAGGACAATGGAGATATTTCATGCATGTTATAATTCAGTGCTTATCACCAAGAAAAGCTGGCACTGATGGTCTGAAACCATCTCTCCATGCAGCAATGGTGGCTCTAACTTTGAACAGACCTTATAATTTTGCTCATTACTTTTATAAGGAAATTGTTGCTCAGATAAATCCTCTAGAAGGCCAAGGAATCCTTATGTATCCTAGATTTTTGTAGGTGATCATTAATCGTTTTATATATGATCTACAACCAGTTGGTCAAAGGCTTACTCTCACTCCTATGACAAAAAGAATCTTTACTGATAGTAACAATGTCAAGAGAGATAATCCTGCATTGATTCCAGTTCCTACTCCATTGTTTGGACATATAATCAATCATGATTATGTGGCTCCAAATAATAATAACTGGATCAATCCTGATGAGTTACAACAACAAGAACAACAAGCATCACCTGCTCAACAACAAGAACAACCACAGCCGGTACAACAACCTGTTCCACAAACTCAACCTGCTCAACAACAAGCACTACAACAACTTGTGTAAGAAGAACAATAGCAAGAGAATGTGGAAAATGTTGATGAACATATCCAAGTGCATGAAGATGTTCATATTCCTTCACCGCCATAACAACAACAAAAGAATGTTGAAGCTGTAACTATAAGTTCAAGTTCTGAAAGCTCAAGTTTAAATGAAAGAGTTGATAAAGGAAAAGAGATTGACTCTGAAGCTACTGAAGCTGATTTTGATTCAGATCATTATGAGATCCTTAGTAGACAAACTAGAGTGGTGAAACTGACTCAAGGAAGGAAGAAATCCATTCCTAGGAGAAAGTTAGCCCGAGGTCCTCCTTTGGGGTCTGTACTTGGTAAGAGAAGTTTAAGGGACGAAACATCTGACTCTGATTATGTCCCAGAATCACCTAAAAGGATGAAAAAAGTAGCAAAGCACACTCTTGCGGCTATTATTGATGATAACTTAGAATTTGTGGATTCTTTGCTTGTTACACCTCCTCCATTTACTCAAACAACACCATCGGTCCCTAAAACATCCACTCAAGTTGAACCTTCATCATCAACAGACAAAGACAAGCAAGTTAAATCACTTGAAAGTAGAGTGGCTTGTTTAGAAGCTCAGGTTGAAGGCTTACAAGGACAAATTGATGTTCTACAAGCACAAGATATGCAAAGACAATCCAAGATTCAAGCTCAAAATCGTCAGCTAGCCGAAATGCAAATTCTGGTATCTCAACTTATAGAGCGTATTGACGCTCAGGGGAGAAGTCTGTTGATGACACTTGTCATTCAGATCAAGTTCAAAGAAGAAATGATGATGACGATGATGAATCTAATGCAAAAGATAAATGTGATCGTCAACACGTTGATGTGACCCCGACTTCTTTAGCTCAGGGGAGGTCCACATCTATACATGGTGATGGTGACAGATCAAAAGATCAGTCTAATGTTGAAGCAATTGATTCATTAGAAAACTCTTCATTCTTTGAGGATTTTGACAGTGACATTGATAAAATTGAATGTTTGCTGAACTTAGATGATCTAAGTGAAGATGATGGTGATGATGTTGAGTCTGACATAGAAGAGGGAGAAATTTTAGAGGATGAGGTGACAAAGAATGCAAACAATGTTATATATGAAGGAAAAGACGGGTTGAACCTTTCAAGTGATTTTATTCAAGAGAATGAAGTTCAAGAGGAAAGTTCTTATGGTTTCTCTGATTCAATGGAAGACAAGGATAATGATGTTGATAAACCATGTTCCCCGTCCACTACATTTTTTACTGCAACTCCTTTGGGTCAACAGCAAAGCAATGAAGAACCATTACTTTATAAGGAAACTGGAATGACCAAGGAGAAATGGCTAAAAATGGTAAAGAGCTAGAGAAGAGATTTACTAGTTACTCCACCTAGACCAATGCTTCATGAAAGATATGTCAATGATGTGCATTGCATTGGTAGAATTATAAGTTGGTTTTATGATGAAGAATTCAAGCTTTTTGTGATCAAAAGATCTGACGGTGTTCAGTATTTGAAACCTATATTGAAGTATTTCAATTCATTACCTAAGTGTGAGATGAACGGTCTGGCTACTAAACCACTGATCAACAGCTCAAGAAATGGAATAACAGATTGTATTGCTAGACTAATCAGTACTGAAGGGAGAAGTGGGAAGTATGTTAGATTGAAACCACAAAAAGGCAAGTGACTAAAAAGTGGAATTATTGATCCTGCTACACAGAAAGAAAATATCAGGATTAAATACAAACATGTGAGATCAATTCAAAAGATACCATTGAAAAGTTTTGATTAAGATTATATGGGTAATCTGAAGTGGTGGTATGTGGATGTAGACACAGGTGAGGTAGTAGTAGAAGATAAATAAAGAAAGGTCTTAGCTCATATCTATGATGCTATGAACCTTATCAACATTTCAAGGAAAGATTAACTTACTCTAAGAAGGAAAGAAATCTTGTATACTAAGGAGTGGAGAGAACAAGCCATGCAGTACAAGAGAGTGTTATACGTGTGCATTGATAAGAAGCTACATGCTGGAGGTCAAGGTGGACAGAAGAGTTAGAGAAAGACATGAAGATCAAAGACAATGAAGATAAAGCTACAAGTCAAGGGGGAGTATGTAGAGACATGTTTTTGTGACAAGTAGCCTTGTAATTGTATAGGTCTTTGATTGTGTCTTTATGTTTTGTTTAGTGACTTTTATACTTGTATTTGTTCTAAGTACAAGGGGAACTTACTAAGTTCGCATGTAGCAGACTAGTTACCTATATAGGTGTTTCCTTGTTTGAATTGTAAGCTTTGTTCATTCTGATCTTGTAAACACTTGGTATTTGAGAGCAATTGAAGTGAATGTTATTTACTTATTGTGTTGCATTTTATTATTGATATTGTTGTCATCTATGAACAATCATGTACACGTTGGATTCTGCACTCCGTGTCCATGTGGGTTACTACTCTTGATTAGATCCATACTGACCCACTGGGACCTACAAAGTGAATTTTCACTAAAAAAACCTAAGAAACTGGGTCAAACGAACTCCGATTGAACTCCTTACAGCGGCGTTGGAACCGGCTCTTCGAAATAAAGCCTATAGCTAAACCCTAAAGCTAAACCCTTAAAGCTAAACCCTAAAGATAAACCCTAAAAGCTAAACCCAAAAATAAATCCAAATCATTATTTCTTTAATAACATTATTACATCAATACAATGTCATATTCTTTTTTTCATTTTTGTATATTCGCAAGTGCAAGGGAGTTTACACCAATGTAATTTATTTTCTGAAAAAATATATTTTGTATGTGTTCAGTAAATCTTTACACTGATGTAAACTCTCCTTACTTTACCCTATATATATATTTACATATATATATATATATATATATATATATAGGGTAGTGTTCCTATCAAAACCCACTCTTCGCGTCAAAACTCAAAAAAACCCCGCAAAAACAGATCCAATCATAAAAAATAAAATTTAAGAACATTATTACACGAATTCAACGTGATGTTATTTTTTGCGTTTTTTCAAATTCGTAAGTGTGAGAAATTTACACTGGTGTATGTTGGGTTACAGTGGTGTAAAAATAAATAAAATTTACACCAGTGTAACCCAACTTACACTAGTGTAAACTTTCTCACACTTACGAGTTTACAAAAATGCAAAAAAGGATGTCACGATAAGTTTGTGTAATAAATACATTAAACTAAAAAAAATCATTATTGGATCGATTTTTGCGGGGTTTTTTTGGGTTTTGATGCGAAAAGTGGATTTTGATAGGAACACTACCCTATATATAGGGGAAGGTTCCCCTAAAAAGTGAATTTTCGCTAAGAAACCTAAAAAACTGGGTCAAACGAACTCCGATTGATTTAGTTCCAGCGGCGTTGGAACCGGCTCGTCGAAATAACGCCTAGAGCTAAACCCTTAAAGCTAAACCCAAAAACAAATCCAAATCATTATTTTGTTAATAACATTATTATATCAATACAACGTCATATTCTTTTTTGCATTTTTGTATATTCGCAAGTGTAAGGGAGTTTACACCAGTGTAATTTTTTCCTGAAAAATATATTTTGTATGTTTTCACCAAATCTTTACACTGATGTAAACTCTCCTTACTTTACCCTATATATATATATATATATATATACTAGGTTAGAAACCCCGTGTATTACACGGGTTGAATAAATGAAATGTTATATACTTAATAATAAAAATTTACATATTACAAAGTTTTTTAATACAAATTTTAGAAACGTTATACAGTTATTTTTTAAAAATGTTGTATAAAAAGAATGAACGAAATATTCAACTTCTAAAAATGTTTTATGAAGAAATCTGTCAGTCCCAAATCTCTTTATGGATCGTCGATGAACACATATGAACACACACAAGATATCAAACTCTCACAATCGAAAGGCGGAAACAAACGATTGTGGTGATTCAAGAAATCGAGACACTTGTAACTACTCGTATATTACTTCACACGAATTACAAAGAAAAACATAATCAATAACCACTAACTCTCTCAACTCGTCTAACTCTCTCTAGACGACTATCAATATGTCTAACTCACGTGTCACCTCATTTAGGTTACAAATACATGTATTTATACTATGCCTAAACAAACTAAGCCCATAATACATGTTCTCGGCCCATGGCCGGCACAAGACCCCAACCCGTGAACCTATGGTTCACGTTTCTAAAACCGAATACATTTCTATTCAGTTACACTAACACTTGTATTTATTTGATAAGTGTCAGCCTCACATATATAGACCCAACAATCTCCCCTAGGTTGATGCTATCAAATGATCTTCTTAACTCGAACGTAACACTATGATCACCACATCCAGCATACAACATTTTCATCAAAATCTGTGGTTGTTGTTGTGGTGTCGATGTTGGTGTTGATAAGATTCAACATTCCTGAACTCTTAAACTTGGGTCTCTTTTTCTTCTCTTGGAGATAGATCCACATGTGGATCCTAATCAGCATTTTCTTGACCATCTTGCTAAAAGGGGATTTGACAGGAGGATTCTCAGCAACTCTTTACTTTTTCATTCTTTCCCTTTTCAAGCAGATTCACATGCACTTCTTCATATGTACTTTCATTGTCAGAAGATGAAAACACATCTGGTTCTTCTGACTCGAGTACATTCTGTTGTACTAGTACTTCAAGCTTGTCAGCAATTGACAACATTTCATTCTTCTTCAACCCTGATTGATTCTTGATTTGAAACAAATCCTGCAAATTCTCAGAAATTTTATAAGCAGACATTTCTACGCAACAGGGGATCCATTATTCAAACGAATACCTAGTACATCCACGTACTATTAAACTTTTGAAATTTTAACTCTTTTGATGATAAGTCTTTAAATCCAAGAATGGTTAATTTTGAAAAGATAAAATAAAAGTAAAATAAAAAAACTAAAAACTAAACTATAACTGAATTAAAGATAAAATTTGAAATAAATCTTTTTGGAATTTTCTTAACAAATTGCAATTTTGACAGATCCGACACATTTTTTTTAGAATGTTTGTAACTGAGAGCCTTTAGAAAGTTTGCAATGGGATCAAATCATTCTACAGGTAGACCAAGGAACATTTTTTCAGCAAGTATTTTTACTCAGACCGGTCAAGTGGATTGCCAATATTCAGATCCTTTTAAACTCATGCTTTTGCTTCAAACCGAAGTTTTTCACATTGAATTAAATTATCATGTTTTGGTTAGAGTT
Organism: Smallanthus sonchifolius; assembly: GCA_023525975.1. Classification (NCBI taxonomy): domain Eukaryota; kingdom Viridiplantae; phylum Streptophyta; class Magnoliopsida; order Asterales; family Asteraceae; genus Smallanthus; species Smallanthus sonchifolius. The sequence goes on along the minus strand of CM042028.1, from coordinate 17,115,329 downwards.
ATTTATGACTCAATGGGTCCCACATTCATATCTCAGAAACCTGTAATTAACTGACTATGAATTATGTATATTCTTGATGAACCTTAATGGACCCCACAACTTATTAGGTAAACCTTCCCTTCCTGATGATCTTTTGAGCACCTAAATAATAACTAACTGAGCCTAACTAGCACGATTTTATGCAACTTTTCAGGAAATCGCTGACAAAATTTGATCAAAAACATAGCACTACGGGCTTACATATTCAGAACCAGCAAATGTTCAGGGTCATAGCACAACGGACTTACATGCCTTGACAAGAGATCCCTTTCCAGTCACATATTCCCAAAAAGAAAAATATTTACAAATATAGTAATATGTACGTCTTTAGACATATCTTTTTATGTATGGCATTGCATATCTTTTGAAATTTTCCTATAGCACGACATTAACATTGCGTGTCTTTTTTTCTCAAAATTCTGCTTTGAAGAGTAGCTTTGCACTTTCATTGAGTGTGTTTTCACCTATCGCATGTCAATGCATGTCTTTTAACTATATATATATATATATATATAAGATAAACAGACTTGTATCAAGTCAGCTCGCAACCCCTTTGTGAAGAGTCTCGGTTAGTGCAATCTCAATAGAGCAAGGGTTATCCACTGTCCATCAATCCTTTATGTTTAAGTTCTCTTTTATTAACAGGAATAGCAAATTACATTAATTTATGAGATGTTCCTCACTAAGGCTATAAGATTATTTTGTTCAAGTATATCACATGCAGAGCCTATGTTGGGTATAATTTTGAGACTGATGCTGTCAATCGAAATTACAGTATCGAAACTACTAGTTTCGGTTGAACTTTTGTTCAATCGAAACTACTAGTTTCGGTTGAACTTTTGTTCAATCGAAACTACTAGTTTCGGTTGAACATTTGTTCAATCGAAACTAGGTAGTTTTGATACCTGTTTTTCAGGCCCATTGGGCGGTGGCTTGGAAAACAAGGCGCATGTGCTTGGCCTCCTATATATAGCAGATTATGCCCTAGGAGTGAGTGTGTGTCTGTAGAGGGAATCACCACCCCAGGGGGAGCTCACCCTGGGGTGAGATAATTGTTAGTGTATGATCGAGCCTTTTAATTTTCATTTCAATCAAAGAATCATACGTTTTATGCTTTCAATTATCTGTTCTTTTCATTTTCATATGTTTCTGTCAGTGTTTGTGATTCCCGCACCCGTCTCTACCATTTCTGATTCGAGAGTGATACCGGATCCAGAGATTCCGCCTCTCGATCCGGACTGTTTGAAGATTTCTCCGCAGATTTGTTTTTTTTCGAATCTGCTCAGGACCTACAAGTGGTATCAGAGCCATGGTGGCTCTTATTGCTCTCGAATCTGCTCGAATACTGATCCTAGTCATTTCAATTTAGTGCCTTACATGTGTTGATCCTAGCCTTAAGAAACAAACAATTATATCACTTCCCATTTATTTGCAAAACTCCCGACTAAAGCAGAAACACAATCTTTTTGTACTTTTCTTGATACTATGAAACTTAAAAGCAGACTCTTTTTTATTTTTTATTTCTTTGAACTAAAAGCAGACTCAAACTAACTAGGAAACAAACTCTTTTTAAATTTTTCTTGACTCTTTTTATATTTTTCTTGACTCCCTCCCCCTAAATTTGTGCATAAAAATTAAAAAAATGTACAAATTTAAAAATAAAGAAAAATCTTTTTGTAACCATTCTCAAATTTCAAAACTCATTATTTTCAAAGTATAAGGTACCAAAGTTAATTGTACCTTTATTGCTGATCTTACCTCCCTTATCTCCTATAAAGGAAACAAACCCTCCATTTTGAAGTATTAACGTTATGCAGCTTAGAGATGTCGCCCGTCATGTGCCTGGAACAACCCTCATCAACATACCACTTTTGTTGTTGACGGTCCTCCTTGGCTGTCCCTGCACGATTGAGAAGATTAGTTAGACATAGGTACCCAAGCCATTGTTGACCTGGGCATTCCTGAAGCATCAACGTAAGATACTTCCTGCAAACACATATCACCGTTTGAATAAACCACTTGTGTTGCCACAACATTCTCCTTTGCCTTCTAGACATGCTTTGATAGAACAGACGGTTTTGTTTCTCTTGCAACTGAGACTTTAGTTTCACCATTTTCTTATTTTTGTTTAACCATTTGTCTTTCATAATAAGCTTGTCTGTTTCTTTTTGCATCATTCCAGTCACCGTCAGAAGGCTTAACTTTGGGATGCTTATCCTTCATTGCCTTAGGTTTTTCAACCTTCATTGGCTTAGAATAATACTTTTCCCTTGGTGTAGCCCTCTGGTTTTTCATATAATAGGGCTCATAAGGACGATGTATGCAATTTCTTGCAATGTGACCAACTTTGCCACATGTGTAGCATGTTTGTTTCCAAGAATAGGAAGCATATCCCAATCTATTTGACCACAAAGATGAAGATGATGATGATGATGATGATGAATATGTATGATAAGATTGATCATTCCTAGATTGATGTTCACAACTTCTCTTTGAATAGCTTTCAAACTTCATGTTTTGTTCAACCTGTTTGCTTTTCTTCTCCAGCCTATATAGGTCCCTGTTGAAATACTTAACAACATTATCATACTCATCATTTTTCCTATCCTGCACATAAGGTTTGTTGCTCTCTGAAACAACGCCCTTAAAAGTATCAGGTATATTTTTGCAACCATAATTAGAATTAGTTTTATTCTTGCAAAAACAAGCTTCTTCATACTCATCATTCTCACTATCACATTCCTCAATCTCTACTTTTTCTACACATGAAGTAGAAGCATCAGAATTTTTCACACATTTAACATTTGTAGCTAAGGATGATTATGATTTGGATCCAGTGCTTGAAAGATTTCCAGAAATTAACACTTTAAACTACTTGTTCCTCAACGGAAGGAGGAATAGTGGTGAAATTTCCATTAAAGGAGGAGGCATATTGTTATACCCAATCTGTAGAAATAAAGACCGATAGCTACAAAATTCTCTAAGTACAAATGTTGTTGATCTTAGAGTTTGCTACTGACCAACAAACTGTTGCAGATAAGCTTATCTGCAGCGGATACTTGTTCTTCTACTGAAGAACAAATCTGTTGTGGATAGCCTTATCTGCTGAAGTCCAGAGTTGTTGCGGATAGGCTTCTCAGCAACATCAACACTTGATTCTGCTGATAGGCAAATCATCAGCAGCTTTGGGTGGTTGTGTCTTGCTGCTGATCAACAACTCTGCTGCTGATCAACAACTCTATTGCTGATAGTTATCCATCCATTGAAGATCAAACGTTGCAGCTGACCAGCCTTCCAAAAGCAAAAGCAACAATGACCACTGACAACTTTCTACTGCACCACTGCCACACTCCACGCAGAAAGAATGTCACTAGTGCAGACAATAAAGCACTACAACGCTCTTCTCCAAGCATGCTAGCAATAATGCCTAAGAAGACGTTTGAGAAAAGTTAACTAGCATAGTTATTATTATTGTCTGTACATGTAGAATAGCTTCAATACAAGATCAACGGTTTGTGTTAGATCTGATCCTTAGAATCAAGGGTCTGTCTTGATTCTATGTTACTATATAAGTAGTACTTAGAGTCATTGTATCTTAGTGCTTTTCTTAGAGTTTTCTCTGTAATCTTGTAACCAATGAAGCTTAATACAAATTGCATTTATCAGTACTTCTTGTGTTTACTTGTTTCCGCCAATCTCAACTGGAATAGAACGATCTTGTATTTACCGATCCTACAAGTGGTATCAGAGCTTTAGCTCACAGATTAAACAAACTCACACTTGTTTAATCATTCTTCGGTTCTATTCTAAACTATCTCTTTGTTTAAGTCTCTCACTATCACAAATCAAATCAAATGGCTCAAAACAACGGATTTGAAGATATCAGAAGCATCAACAGGCCACCAAGACTGGTGTCTGGGGAAGACTACGATATGTGCAAGAACATAATGGAAAGCTTCTTCTGCTATCAGGAATATAGGATGTGGAAATCCATTAAAGATAGACCATACATACCCATGGTGTCCTCAGCTGATTCCGGAGGTACACTGGTTCCCAAAGAACCCTCCAAGTACTCTGATGAAGACATCAAGAAAATGGAGGTAGACTTCAAAGCCTTGGGAGCCATCCAGATGTGCTTACCACATGAAGTTTTTCATAACTTCAGAGGTTATAAAACTTCAAAGGAGCTATAGGAGGCTCTAGAAAAAATGTTTGCTGGTTCAGAAGAAGTCAAAGAAAACAGAAGAGACATTCTGAAGCCGCAATATGAAAACTTTGTTTGGAAGGAAGGTGAGTCTCTAACGGTTTTATATAACAGATTTACCTATCTTGTAGGTGAGCTGCAGTGGTCAAAGGTGAAGCTGGAGAATGAAGATATTCTCAAGAAGTTCATCAGGTCTCTACTGAGCTGCTGGACACTCTACATAGTGTCCATCAGAAGAATTGAGAATCTGAAGACTCTCCAGATGACTGAGCTCTTTGGAATGCTAAAAACCTATGAGCTAGAGATGATTCAGGCAAAAGAAAGAAGCTCAAGCTACCAAACAGCCTCAACATCCACCACCACCTCCTCTGCCCTCCATTCTGATCACTCTGGTCCATTCTGACCACTCTGACCACTCATCCCCAAACTCCAACCTCTCAAACAAACACATCACCATTTCTCCTTGAAGCTCCTCCTCAAACCTCAACATCCACTTCTTTTGTTTCTGAAAACTCTAGCAACTTGTCCTTTATCAAGGAGGATCTGGAATGCTTCCATCCAGATGACTTAGAAGAAATGGACATACAGCACTCGTATGCCATGCTATGTATAAGAGCAAAAAGGTTCTACTCTAGAACCGGAAGACCCATTCCAAGTAACAACTCCAACACCAGAGTTGGCTTGGATAAAAGCAAATTAAGATGTTACAACTGTAACCAACTAGGTAATTTTGCGAGAGAATGCAAGGCACCTAGGGCAAACCCAGCAAATCCTCAATCAAGACAAGCTCACCAAGCCCAACCAAGACAACAACAGCAACAAGCTACTCCTCCAGCTCAAACTGCAGCTTGTGCAGCCGTTGGAACTTCTGACTTTGACTGGAGCTTCCAGTATGAAGATATGCCTGCTAACAACCAAGCTCTTATGGCAGACACAATTGAGATACCTCCTCAGGTATATGAACATCTCTGTTCCCAAGCTTGTATTGATAAGGTGTTAGGCTATAGAAAGCATAATCAAACCCTTATAGATCAAAATGAAGAGTTTCATCAAATTAAATCTGAATTCACAAAAGTAGAAAACAGTTATAACGAAAAAAATTAACTGCCTAATGAAATAGATTTCATTACTAAAACATGAACAAACCAATCTTGAAACTCAGATTGATGATCTACTGGCTAGATTAAAAGCTACCAGAGCAGAATTGGCAGAACAGAAAGTTCATGTAGACAAATATGAATTTGCATCCAAAAAGCTGCAAAGACTTTTGGATGCTCAAATTCATGACAAGGTAAAAACTGGTCTGGGGTATCATGCTGAACAATATCAAGTCGTTGCACCTCCTGCTGACTACGTTGCCTTCCATGAACCAAGCTTCAATCTCTCAAATCTTGAAAAGGCCAACCGAGATCTTGATCCTTCAAGGCATGAACCATTGATACAAGAATGCACTACCTCGTCAGAATCTGAGTCAACTAGCTCAGAGTCCACTAAAACTGAGGAGGCCTCATCACTAGTACAAGTACCAGAATCGCCTGTTCTCGAAGTCATTCAAACAAGTGCTCCTGTCCCTTTACCAGCTGTTCCAGCTCCTATGCCCTTCAACCAAATCAAAATCAGCTATCCTCTAGAAGGAAGAAAGCTAAATGTTGAAAAGGGGCAGTCCTCGACCTCCAACAACTCAAAGCCTCAAAGAAAGGTGTTTGACATATGTCATGCGCCTGGAGAAAGAATTCCATATGTTCAAAAGACATTGGAAGAAGCCACCTTTGAGCACAACAAAGCTCACGCTCACCCCTTGAACTTTAAAGACCTATTCAAAAGAAAGGACTATGTTTACCTTTCAAGGGACAAACTGGCCAAATCATGCTTTGTCTGTGGCAAATACAACCACACTGCCAGCACCTGGTTCTACTACCTTCAGCAGCAAAGAAACCTCAAACAACATGCTTTTGAGACGACACACAGGAACATAAAGGTAAGGAGTTCTGAAGCCAAGGCAATTCATTTCAGAAAATCTCTTTCCCCACCAAGGAAGCAGCTGCCAAAGCCTGTGGTGAATCAGACCATTTTGCTGTAAATTGTGATTTTAATCCTTTCAACCAGATCCTTCATCAAGCCCCTCCTAAACAAAAGCCCATCAGCATGAGAACTTCTATAGAGAATCCCTCCGTCAACAAGGCAAAGATGGATAAGCATACATTGGTTGTTGAACCATCAGCAGCCAGCAAAAATGTTGGTAATCAAGCCAAGCCCAAGAAACCAAAGGACAAGCCTTCAGCAACAACCAAATCTGCTGCTGCTCAAGCAAAACCATCATCAGCAACAAATCTACTGCTGATAAGCTAAAGTCATCAGCAGCAAAATCCACTGCTGCTGATAAACCGAAGTCCTCAGGAGCAACAACATCGGCTGCTGATAAGCCAAAGTCATCAGCAGCAAAATCTGCTGCTGATAAAGCAAATCCATCAGCAGCCAAAGCAACATCAGCAATGGAGAGCCAAGATCCCAGCTTCTATTCCTCCAAGAATCATCATTGGTTTGGTTGAATGCACATATACTGAATCAGATATTCCAAGAACCCTTTTCTTTAAGGATACAAGCTCTTGGATTCCTCCCACTAACTAGATCTCTCTCATGTGCAGCGGCAGCCAGGTTATAAGAATAACACCTGGGTGGTTGACAGTGGTTGTTGCAGGCACATGACAGGCAACAGATCCATCCTCTCCAACTTCAGACACTTCAATGGAGGATATGTTGCCTTTGGGAGTGACTCAAAAGGAGGATCTATTACTGGACAAGGGACTGTGTCAAATGAAAGAATGAGTATTGATAAAGTAAATTATGTCAAAGAATGGGACTTCAATCTCATGAGTGTTTCCCAGGTCTGTGATCAAAAGCATTGGATGCTTTTCACAAAAAAAAGAATGCTTTGTACTATCTCCTGGCTTATGCAAACCTCCTCCAGAAAAGATTTTTTTAACTACTCAGAGAAAATAAAATCTTTATATGCTTGACATGAATGAGGTCACTCCATCTAGCAATGTATCCTATTTTCTGTCAATAGCTTCAGTTGATGAATCATCTCTCTAGAATAGGAGATTAAGCCATGTTAACATCAAAACCATCAACAAACTAGTGAAGGATAATCTTGTCAGAGGGCTTCCTGATAAAGAATTCCAGCTAGAAGATTACTACATTGCTTGTCTGAAGGGGAAGCAACACAAGAGCTCTCACAAGCCTAAGACTTTGAATACAAATGATACTCCACTACAGCTGCTGCATATGGATCTCTTTGGTCCTACAGTTATTATGTCAATGGGTAAGAAGTCATACTGTCTAGTGATAACTAATGACTACACCAGATTCTCATGGGTATACTTCTTGAGAACTAAAGTTGAAACTGCTGAAATTCTCAAATCCTACTTCCTTAAGGTAGAGAATCAAAGCAATCAGAAGGTGAAGATCATAAGGTGTGATCAGGGCACAGAGTTCAAGAACCACACTTTGAACTGTTTCTTTGAGAGCAAGGGAATTGAAAGGCAATACAGTGCTCCAAGAATTCCTCAACAAAATGGAGTTGCTGAAAGAAGAAACAGAACTCTAATTGAGTTAGCAAGATCTATGTTGGCTGACTCAAAACTGCCTCTCACATTTTGGGCAGAAGCAGTAAGCACAGCCTGCTATGTGCAAAATAGAGTTCTCATAGTCAAGCCTCTCAACAAGACACCCTATGAACTATGGTTCCAAAGAGTTCCATACATTGGATTTCTAAAACCTTTTAGATGTCCATGCCTAATTCTGATCACACATGGGGTTCTTCCTAAGTTTGGTGCCAAATCTGATGAAGGATATTTTGTGGGCTATTCTTCTCAATCCAAGGCCTACAGAGTATTCAACTCAAGAACAAGAATTGTGGAAGAATCAGCCAATGTGGAATGCAGAGAACACATTGTCTGTGAACAGGGAAAAGGCCCAAACTGGCTTTTTGAATTAGAATCCTTCACCCAAATATTTGAGCCTCTCATCTTCTCAAATATGGAGTCTTCCTCCTCTCAATCACCTGTCTCCACCTCCTCTGACTACAGACTGGATTTTCCAAAATCTTCTATCAGTCTGAGAAGACCATTGATTGATCCTCCATCTGTTATGGAAGCCATTGAAGCAAGTGCAGCCAGAACCACACTCTCAAATGTCACCAGCAGCAGCCTGTCTAAAAATGAAAACTTGAATGAAGACTCTTCGGTAAATGCTGTAGATGCTGCAAATACCATTGCTGAGACTACTGATGTAGCTGTTGATCTTGAAGACTCTTCAACCATGAATGAAGAAATCCCTGATTAAAATCAAAGCAATCTTGAGCAAGGGATACAGCTGGAGGTGGTACCAGCACACAGGGTCAACAAGAAACATCCTCTGGAAAATATTATTGGCCAAGTTCACCAAGGAGTTCTAACAAGAAGCAAATCTCATGAGGCCAATATATGTTTCTTTTCATGTTTTCTATCTCAGGTGGAACCAAAGAAGATAGATGACGCTCTGCAACACAGCAGTTGGATTGAGGCAATGTAGGAAGAGTTGCTACAATTCAAGAGATAGGATATCTGGAAGCTTGTTGATCTTCCACCTGGTTAATCTGCCATTGGCACAAGATGAGTATTCAGGAACAAGAAAGATGAGAGAGGTATTGTAGTCAAGAACAAAGCCAGACTTGTAGCTCAAGGCTACACTCAGGAAGAGGGAGTTGACTATGATGAAGTCTTTGCTCCTGTTGCCAGACTAGAGGCCATCCGAATCTTCGTGGCATATGCTGCTTCCAAGAATTTCATGGTCTATCAAATGGATGTCAAAAGTGCCTTTCTGTATGGGAAGATTGGTGAAGAAGTATATGTCAAACAGCCTCCAGGCTTTGTAGATCCTGCACATCCTAACCAAGTGTTCAAACTAGACAAAGCTCTATATGGCTTACATCAAGCCCCAAGAGCCTGGTATGAAACTTTGCATGGATATCTACTAAGCAACAACTTCAGAAGAGGTGCCATTGACCAGACCTTGTTTTTCAAAGATGAAGGGGGATAAATCTTACTAGTTCAAATCTACGTAGATGATATCATCTTGGGATCAACAAGGAAGAAGCTGCGTAAAGACTTTGAGATCCTGATGCACTCAAAGTTTGAAATGAGCTCAATGGGTGAGTTAAATTTCTTTCTAGGTCTTCAAGTCAAACAAGTCCCAATTGGAATCTTCATCAGCCAATCCAAATATGTCAAGAGCATTCTGGAAAGATTCAAGATGGCTGACTGCTCTGCTACAAGAACCCTATGCAAGTGCACCATCAGCTGACTCCAGACAAAGATGGTCAAGACACTGATCAACATCAGTACCGTGCAATGATAGGGTCTCTCATGTATCTCACTGCCTCAAGGCTAGATATCATGTTTGCAGTATGTCTCTGTGCAAGATTTCAAGCATCTCCAAAGATTTCACATCTTCAAGCCGTCAAGAGAATTTTTAGATACCTAAAGGGAGCCCCAAGACTTGGGCTGTGGTACTCTAAAAATGATAAGTTTAATCTGTATGCATATACCGACAGTGATTATAGGGGATGCAACTTGGACAAAAAGTCCACTTCAGGGGGATGCCAGTTTCTGGGAGGAAGACTGATTTCATGGAAGTGCAAGAAGCAAACATATGTTTCAACTTCTACATCAGAAGCAGAATACATTGCAGCTTCAAGTTTCTGTGCACAAGTCATCTGGATACAAAATCAAATGCTAGATTATGGGATGACTTTCATGGAAACTCTCATTCACATTGACAACATGAGTGCTATATCAATCACAAACAATCTGGTGCAGCACTCCAAGACAAAGCACATTGACATCAGGTATCACTTCATAAGATATCAAGCTAAGAAAAAGAGAATTATTTTAACCAAAGTTCATACCAATGAGCAATATGTTGATTTGTTTACAAAACCATTTGATGAAGCTAGATTTAGATATTTAGTTGAATCTATCGGTATGATGAAATTTGATTAAAATATGTCTCTAAAAATTTGTCTTTGTAAATGTGTTTGTCTTTTGTTATAAATAAAAGTTACAAGTCAGCAGCATCTTTTTTTTGCTGCTGACAGGTTTAATAATCAGCAGCAAAGATTTTGTCACTGACCGCTATAAGTTATCAGCAGGAACAAGTTTCATGCGGACAGCTTTAAGGCAGTCAGCAATAACTCCCTTGCTACGGATCATTGCATCCATCAGCAGCAATAGAGTTTGCTGCTGACAGACTTAACTATCCGCCGCAACCAAGCTTGCAGCGGATAGGCTTAACCATCCGCAGTAACCAAGTTTGCTGCTGATGGGTAAAAATAAGTCTAAATTAACTTTTACCCGCTGTAAAAATTCCTTTCAGTCTTTACCATGACTGCTATAGTGTATTATAGTTGTAACAGTAAAAGGTGAATAAGGTTGTACTGTACAAGTCATTTTGCTTTTCCCTCCTCTGCCGTTATAAGAACAAATCAAATTTCTTCACGACCCCTTCACATTCAATTTTTCCCTAACTCCCATCACTTTCTCTCAAGCCCCCACAACATTCAAAGCCTTCCATTCTTAACCACCCTTCAAAATCTTCCCCTTTCCCTCCAAACCAACAAAAATGGCAGACATAAACAATCCTGATGATAAGTTCTCCCCATGTCACAACCTCATGGCATACTTAACCAAAGGAAAGAAGTCCGAGGGATTCGATGATATGATCGACTATCTGTGCCAATCAAAGATACATTTTGCACTAACAGTCAACCCTACCATTTATATTCCTCATATGGAGGATTTTTGGAATACCGCTGTCTACTCTACCGAACAGGGGATTCCCCAAATAAAAGACAAGGTAGACGGCAAAGACATCATCATCTCTGAAGCCACTCTTTGAAAACATCTTCAGCTTCAAGATGAGGGGTCAGCCATCTCATACTCAAAGGAAGAATACATGAGGAGCTTTGTATCCATAGGATACATTGGAAATCAAAATGAGTACACAATAGAGAAGGCACTGATGGGCCCTTCATGGAAGTATCTCTTCCACACTCTTCTACAATGCATATCTCAGAAGAGAAGTGGATGGCATCAAGTGAGATCTGCACTTGCCTCTGCTGTTCACGGTATGATTACTTGCCAAGGTTTCAACTTTGCACACCTCATCTTTGAGGGTTTGAGATATAACCTTCAAGAGGGTGCAAAGCAACAATTCTTTATGTACCCCAGATTCTTACAGGAGGTTTTCAACCAGGAACTAAAAGATCTCTCAAAACTTGTAAGAATCTACATCATGTTGGGTCATAAAAATAATATTTTTCAAAGTATGAGAACTGTTTCCAAAAAGTTCTCATGGGTCAATGTTCCATTGTTATCTACAATGTTGAACATACAAAGTACCTAGGGTGACAGTTCAACAATCCCAGCTGATACTGATCCCACACCCTCCACTTCAAATCCTGAACAACAAGCTGCTTCCATTGCTCGAACCCCTGTGCAAACTACTAAGGATGCACAGGTACAAAAATCACTTACATCTGTTTTGGATGTTATCGTTCAACTCGAACAAAGGGCCCCAGTTGCAACGACATACACTAGAAAAAGGAGCAAGAAGACTCCTTCTCTTTTTGTCTCACAGGCCCAATCCCAACCTAAAAGCCCTCATTCAGAATCCCAACATTCTGATGAAATATCAAAAGGGATAGCCACACCATTAGAGAGACTTCCTTGGAAGTTTCTCTATTAGGATCAGGATCACATCCCGGATCCATAGAACAACCCGCTGAGCCATATCATTATTTCTCTTCTCTGAACTTAAGTGCAGAGACACCTAGTCATCATGATATACCTTCTCCAACTACCACTATCTCGGAGGTATTGATTGACTTGGCTGCTGGTGCACCTAACCCAAGTTCATCACCCAAGAAGGTTCACTCTAGTGTTACTTACAGAGTGAATGTGGAAAGGGCTGTCACTACTCCTGGTACATCAACTGCCTAGGAGGACAGTGACAACATCACTAAGACCCTAACCACGGCAACTCAAAGTGAGGATGTTTCCTTTGCAACACTCATCACCGAGAGGAATCCCAGGTGCCAAGAAAACCATGGTGATAGGGATACAGAGGCTAGGCCTAAGGCCCCATCTAGCTCCAAGGATTCCACAACTGTGGATGAGAACAGACTGAAACTTCATAATATTGAATTGACGGCCAGGGTAGCTATGCTAGAGGCTGAAGTGTCCAAACTAAGGCACCAAGTCTCTATGCATGAAGCCCATCGATGCCCAACTATGCCTACTCCCTCCCTCCCTTATATCAGTGGGCACTCAAACATATAACACTCTATGCACTGATGCAACCAAAAAGGAGGAGGTAGTTACCAAGGAAGATGATGCGGACAACCAAGAAGAATGGATACAAGAGCAGACTGTGTTTCAAAGTTCACTATACAAACCTGCTTTTGTTCAAATCCATGACTTGCCAGACTCAGTAGACGAAGAGGAAGATATCACTGAGGATTGGAAGTTAGTTGTCCGAGCTGTTGATGAGGTGTTGCAAGATGAAACTCTCCATGAAGACACACCTCCATCATTCAGCATACTTTCTGAAGCTGCAGCCATAATAAGTCAAACATCTACTCCCAAATTCTCACTAACTTCAAACAAGCTAGAATCCGACTCCATTCTAGCTTGGGGGTATGATGGCATAGCTGAGAGATTCTGGATTGGATGGGAGTTTAGTGGAGTAGAATAGTTAAACTGGAACACTCTTAATGCCCTCCAAGTTCTTAATCTGTATCTTACAAGATGTATCAACACTTCATCAGAACTTGCAAGCAGCAGGTTCTATGACTTAATGGAGGATAATATGCCCTGGTTTGAAAGACTACTAAAAGAAGCAAATAGGGTGGGTTATCCTGAATCTTCATCAATAGCAGAAAAAAGACTGGCTCCAAGAAGACTTGACTAAATTAGGAGCAGTGCTTTTACTGAAGAAGAAGTTATCTGATGGTGAAGATTCTTGTACAACATCATGGTCAGGGACTTGGAAGTGCTAGGATGGGTGAGCACTGAGTCCTCTGATTTCACCTACTTCCTAAGCAATGGATCTTCTCTCTTAATCAATATCAAAGAGATCTTACTTCTACCTTCAGACTTCCTACACAAGGTCTTTGAGCTCAGATCACTCATCTGCAACATCAACTCCTTAGAAAGTCAAGAAATGATCAAACTCATCAAGGCTTCTCTTTATAAGGAGGAATCGCCTGCAATGAATGACTCTGACTCAGATCCATCCCTTCCCTCATCACCAACTGTCATACTGAACGCAGCAGAAGGGTCAAGAAAAGTGGCTGCTCAGAATGTCAAAGAAGCCTTTAATGCTATATATGGGAATGAATGGGAAAAGGAAGAGAGTGAAGCAGTCCCTTCCTCTGTGTGTACTCCTAATCATGCCAATGAAGCTGAAGCTGAGATCCCAACAGCATCTCTTACATCTGCTGTTGTGGTCCATGAAGCTGAAGCAGAGGCATCTAGCAAAGACAAGGGGAAAAGACCTATGACAAAAGAAGATGAAGAAAATTTATTGAAAGAGAAGAAGGAAAGGGAGGAAAGAAGAAGAAGAAGAGAAGAAGAGGAGATGGCTGAACTAAGAAAAGCTCAAGAAATAAAAGTGGCCATTCTCCTCAGAGAACAACAGATCCAGTTGTATGCCAAACAGTTGGATGATCTGAAAGTCAAGATTCCTACAGTCTATCAAATTCAAGAAGACGTAGCTCTTGCTCTTCAACTTCAGGAACAATTTGATAAAGAAGAAGAAGAAAGAGGGAAGAAGAAGAAGAAGAAGAAGGAAGAGGCCAAGTTCAGAATAACTGATTCTGAGCTAGCCAAAGAAATGAGAGAGGAGTGGATAGAAGCTCTGATTTCTCAAGGTTAGGATGCAGACTACCTTGAGAAAGTATAAAACAAAGAGATCTACAGAGCCTTCATGGGTCAGCAGGGTTAATTGGGAAACAAGAAAAGGGCTGAAGAAGAAGAAAAAGCCAAACATAAATCCAAGAAGACCATTGCCTTCAACAAAAGAACCCATGAAGAAAGGAAGGTCATGATTGACTTTCTAAAGGCTAGAGGAGAGAGTGGAAAAAGGCTGGGTCCCATGAATTTCATGAACCTGCAAGCCCTTTACCTTAAAGTCAAAAAGAAAGAGGAAGAAAGACTGGGGAAGAAAGGCTCAAAGAAGAGGGTAATCATTCAAGAAGAAGAAAAGAAACCAAAGATACCCAAGCCTTCCCCCTCATCCACCACTTCCTCTATCCAATAACCTTCCTCTCTCCATCCTAGACCTCCCTCCTCTCCACCCACAATGTCTAAATCCTCCCACACAGTTCCTACTCATCAACAATCTCCCAAGAAGAAAAACAAACCTACTCCTAAACCAGAAGACTCACGATAAATTATCAACTGGTCCTACATCACTCAAGATCAAAGGTTTGAAGTCTTCAGGGGAAGAACAGAAGAAAGAATATCACTCTATGCAACTGTTGATGAGATATTGCAACTTTCAGATTAAGATATAAGAAGAATAATGGAGCTGGGTGAAGCTCATGAGCCCGAGAATGAAGGTGGGAGACATCTGTTCCTGGTGATCAAACATCACTTCAACCTCAGCAAAGATGAAATTATTGATGCAAAACCTCTCCAATCCCACTCCCCATTCACCAGTTGGTCCTACAATGCTAAAGAAAATGAGTTCACCTTGACAGACGTTAAAGGATAGAAGATGAGGTGTCTAAGCAAGGCTATCTTCAAAATGCCAAGCAAAGATATCAAGACTGTATCTGAGCTTCCTCTTAACAATCCCACCAAGGACCCAAGAGGCTATGAGATTGCAAGAATCGTCAACCACATGTAAAAGGTTCAGCAACAAAAGCAGTAAGAGAGTTTTGGTAGCATCAGTCTAGGGGGAGTTTATAGAAATAAAGACTGATGGCTACAAAATTCTCTAAGTACAAATGCTGCTGATCTCAGAGTTTGCTGCTGACCTACAAACTGCTGTTGATAAGCTTATCTGCAGCGGATACTTGTTCTTCTGCTGAAGAACAAATCTGCTGCGGATAGCCTTATCTGCTGAAGTCCAGAGTTGCTGCGGATAGGCTTCTCAGCAGCATCAACACTTAATGCTGCTGATACGAAAATCATCAGCAGCTTTGGGTGGTTGTGTCTTGCTGCTGATCAACAACTCTTCTGCTGATCAACAAACATTGCAGCTGACCAGCTTTGCAAAAGCAAAAGCAACAATGACCACTGACAACTTTCTGCTGCACCACTTCCACACTCCACGAAGAAAGAATGCCACTGGTGTAGACAATAAAGCACTACAACGCTCTTCTCCAAGCATGCAAGCAATAATGCCTAAGAAGACGTTTGAGAAAAGTTAACTAGCATAGCTATTATTATTGTATGTACACGTAGAATAGCTTCAATACAACATCAACGGTTTGTGTTAGATCTGATTCTTAGAATCAAGGGTATGTCTTGATTATAAGTTACTATATAAGTAGTACTTAGAGTCATTGTATCTTAGTGCTTTTCTTAGAGTTTTCTTTGTAATCTTGTAACCATTGAAGCTTAATACAAATTGCATTTATCAGTACTTCTTGTGTTTACTTGTTTACTTTGAATAAGTTGTGACTGTTTCCGCCAATCTCAACTGGAATAGAACCATCTTGTATTTACCGATCCTACACAATCCCTTTTGACCCATTTCCAGGTTTATGAAGTTGGGTTTCCAGCATATCAAGTACTTTACTAGATTGGCAAAAAAATTCTACTTTGAATTTTGCTTCAGCAAAATTTGATTTGGCTTGTTCTAATTCAGCAGTTAATCTTTTAATCTCGTTCTTATCATCAGTATATACACAACATTTCTGACTTAGTTGAGATTTGAGAAGTGAAATATCTTTCTTACTTTTTTTCTATTAATTCCTTATAAACCTTCTCAGTTTTAGAAAATTTTGATTTATGATACTTAAGATTTTCAATTTCAAATCTCAAATCAGCATTTTCTTTTCTAAACATCTCTACCTTGTCAAAAAATAATTGAGAGCAGAGATCAGATGTTACCTCTGGTGGAATTGAAGCTGATGATGATAAAGTTGTTCCAGCTGCTCCAAATATAGAAATCATTCTGAAGCCGTAAACTGTCAAGAACCCGTGAACCTTTCAACACCCCGTGAACTTGTGTAGTAAACTTAGACCTTGAACCCCAGCCGAGAAGTCTACCCTAGAACCAAACCCGTGAAGTAGATTTATCCGTGAAGTAGACCCGTAAACTGTAACCCGAGAAGCTATTTTCGTGAATTCAAGCCTTGAACCCGTGTACTTTTGTCAAGCCTTGAACCCGTGTACTTTTGTCAAGCCGTGAACTTGACCAAAAACCATGTACTTCTTAGCCGTGAACTAGCTCGTGAACTTAATTTAATTCACCTGTGTGCTAGCTTAAAATAAATCAGCTACCTGCTAGCTTAAATTAATTGACCTACCTGCTAGCTTTAATTAATTTCCACATGTGTGCTTGCTTTCAAAATTTTAATTTGCCAATTTGCCGTGAACTTAATTTGCCGACAACCTTTGAGGTGATTCCGTGAATGACTCCAAAATGACATGTGAACTTAAATTTTTCAAAATCTCGGAGATATTATTTTCCAACTTGAAGTCCTATAATTTTGGAAGCTCCCCAAAATTAGCGATTCGAAATTAAAATGATTCCTAAAAACACGAGACGGATCTCTTCAACTGTTCTTCGTGTTCTTAATCAAAACTTCACCAAAAACACTTGTTTGATCCAAAGTACGTTTCCAAAAATACTCGAAACTTGGACTAAACGCTCCCAAATTACGTACAACACCTTCAAACACTTGTAGCAAACTTATTAGTTATAAAAACTAATAAAAACACGTAAACGATACCTTGAATCTGATGATATCGAGACGCCCTTCAGAGAGCATTCAAGCTCTGATACCAATTGTAAGTCCCAAATCTCTTTATGGATCGTCGATAAACACAAATGAACACACACAAGATATCAAACTCTCACAATCGAAAGTCGGAAACAAACGATTGTGGTGATTCAAGAACTCGAGACACTTGTAACTACTCGTATATTACTTCACACGAATTACAAAGAAAAACTTAATCAAAAACCGCTAACTCTCTCAACTCGTCTAATTCTCTCTAGACGGCTATCAATCTACCTAACTCACGTGTCACATCATTTAGGTTACAAATACATGTATTTATACTTAAGCCTAAACAAACTAAGCTCATAATATATGTTCTCGGCCCATGGCCGGCACAAGACCCCACCCGTGAACCTATGGTTCACGTTTCTAAAACCGAATACATTTATATTCAGTTACACCAACACTTGTATTTATTTGAAAAGCGTCAGCCTCACATATATAGACCCAACAAAACCTATTTAAAAAAAATGTTTTATAAAAATAATTATAGAAATCATTATTATTTAATAGCAGAGAAAAGCGGGAAACAAAAAATTATAAAAAACAATTAAAGAAAAATGTGTATAATTAATAGGAGAGAGAGGCGGGAAAAAAAGGATGAGGATGCCTAGATCCTTAAAGCTAAACCCAAAAACGTAAGCACCCCACCCCCACCCCCCAAAAACATAAATCCTACAACCCCCACCCCCAAAAAACCTAAACCCCACCTCCACCCCTAAAAAATCTAAACCCCACCCCCACCGGCCAAAAACCTCGACGAGCCGGTTTCAACGCCGCTAGAATGAACTCAATCGGAGTTCGTTTGACCCGGTTTCGGTTAAAAAAGAAAATCATTTCTTAGGTTTTTTAGCGAAAAGTTACTTCTTATTTAAACCTCCCCCCCCACACACACACACACATATATATATATATATAGGGTGCGGTTCCAATCAAAACCCACTGTTATTGTCGAAACCCTAAAACCCTGGCAAAAATCGATCAAATTATGAATTTTTTTTAGTTTAATGAAATTATTTGAATTCAACGTCACAACCTTTTTGTATTTTTATAAATTCGTAAGTGTGAAAAAGTTTACACTGGTGTAAATTTTACAACATTTATTTTTTTTTTACACTTACACCAGTGTAAAATTTCTCACACTTTCGAATTTGCAAAAAAAACGCAAAAAAAGATGTGACGTTGAATTCCTGTAATAATTTTATTAAACCAAAAAAAAAGTTGATGATATGATCGATTTTTGCAAGGGTTTTTGGTTTTATCAATAAAAGTGGGTTTTGATTGAATGGGCATCATATATATATATATAGAGAGAGAGAGAGAGAGAAAGAAATGGAAACTAACTTGAGTTGAGAAACTCGTGAAAACTATATTTAACATTTTTTTTTTGTTTTTTTAGTAGTTTATATATGTATTTTTGTCATCAAAAAGTAAAAAAAATCAAAAAGACTCCGAATACTTTTTTTTTAAATAAATCTTGAAAAAATAAAAAAAATGACGTTTTTATATCGTATGACAGTATTACGCCAGCATGTTACATATGTAACAAAGGATTTTACATACGTAAACAAGTATATCGTTTTTATACAAAAAAATTATAAAAAACACTTAATGCTTTTTTTTACTTTTATTATCCTAAAGTGATTAAATTAAATATAGAAGCTATCCAAAAAAAATTACTCATGTTTTTAACTATTACATACGTTACATAGGGAGTTTCGAGGGTTTTCTCAACGGAAAGGGTTTTCACCATAGCCCTCTCATATATATATATATATATATATAGGATTGGGTTCAAAAATTATCCCAACATAATTGTCATAACCCATTAACTTATTTTGTATGGTTGTTATATTAGTGTGAATGAGAATGTGTGGTCCATATTACCTCTGGCCAAAATGTGTGGTGGTAATGATATTAAGGGTAAATTGGTCTTTTGGCTTTCTGTCTTTTTTGTGAATATCAGACCACCCCAGCGTCTATCCATTCAAACAAACAATTTGTCACCTTCTCCCCCAAATTGCTTCCTCCCTCAAACCCTAGGATTCAATTTCAACATAATCGCTGTAGCACCAATAAGGTCAACAAATGTCGCTACAAGAACTAATGGTTGTGCGCTCATCCATGCTCTACAGCCAGCAGCAGGCCGTGATTTACAGTTGATTCTGCAACACCAACTGGTCTTTTTGACTTCTTCCGTAAGCAGGATATCGGACTCTCTGGGCCCACCACTGAAGGCCGTGGCAGTGGTGAAGGCGGCGAGGCGCTTTACTTGAAATCTGGTGATGAAGGTAAATTTGTTTGTTACTGATCGAATCATGAATCGTAGTTGCTTTTTGTTGTAAATTTGTAGGTGTTGTTGTTCATGTTTCTTGATCTGTCATGATTTGGCTTCAGTGAAATTCGCTTAACAACCCTAATTAAAAGAATTAGATGATGGATTCTAGGGTATAAAAATCATTCATTATTACCTTTAGTTAATGAACTACACTTTTAGTTAATGAAACTATAGTTTTAATTAATGAAACTATAGTTTTAGTTAATGAAAATATGTGTATTGATTGTTGAGTAATGTTTTACCTGTCTGGATTATATATTTATCAGCAAAACAGTGAAGATGGCAAGAATGTTGACATCATGCTCATAAAGTCTGAAAGTGGACAAATTGTAGATAGGATTGGGAAATCAATGTAACCCCCCTGTTATGTTGTTTGATAATTCAGGGTGGTAGTGATAGCAATAAGATTGAAATTACTTTGATAGCAAAAGCTAAGAAATAGTTGATTAAAGGAGATGGTATATTTTTAATCCATGCCTTAAACAATAAACTCGAAGGATAGATTGTGGATATTCCATAGTCTGTGATCACTCGGATGTCTTTTCGGATGAATTACCGATCTTCCACCTGATCGTCAGATCGAATTCTGAATCGAACTCATTCCTGGAGCTAAACCTGTTGCAAAGTCACCTTATCGTCTAGCTCCTTCTGAACTGAAAGAACTGATGAAACAAATCCAACTGTTTGACTATGTTTTGTGACAGTCAGTCTGAGTCTGTATTGGTCATGTAATAGCTTGGTAGGATTAACTTTGTAATCTTGTTTGTCGCTTTTGTTTTATGCATAGCGCACTTGACAACTGTTCTAGAGGTTGTTCTAGTGTAGTTGTTAAGTATGCTAGTGGTTTTGTCTAGCGCACTTGTTATCTGCGCTAGAGTTGTTTATAGCGCAGATGATAAGTGCGCTATGTCTAATGTGTTGGTCTGTATATAGCTGATGTAGTTCTGAATTGGTAAGCTTTTGGTCATTTCTCAGGTTTGTAATCTGGAACTATTACTCAGTGGAATATAGACGTGATTTGTATTTACTCTCTCTATTCATGTTGTGTTCACGATTAATACGTAGGATTCTTCACTACGTATTCGGTTGATAAGCTTTTGTATTGATCTGTGACGAATCAAGAAGCTTACAATTGGTATCAGAGCTTTTGCTCGTGATTGGAGTAGGTTTGCGATTGCTTTGAACAAGGATTGGATAGTTTTAAGCTGTTATTTCTAGTTCTAAGGTCAACTTTTGACAGAGGTATCAATGGCGATGTTCATGACTGTTTTTTGATCGAATTGAAGCTTGTTGTTGTTTGATTTGTGAAATTGATAATTAAGGATTGGTTAGAATCAATTTGCGAGTTTAATTATGTAAGAATTAAGTCAAATACAACATGTTTTGGATGATTTTGATTTTGGCAGTGGCTGGTGTTCTTGGCTGAAAGTTGAAGTCTGATTTCTCTCCAAATCAGCTCTGCAACTACGCTATACCTGGTCATACCACAGTTATAAGTTCGCTAAGAATTGTTCTAGGGCAGTTAGCAAGTACGCTAGTTCTATTTTCAAGCGTAGTTACAAGTTCGCTAGTGTTGGGTTTGGCGCAGTTGCTAAGTTCGCTATAAGAAAATTAAGTACGCCATTTATGATTTTCAAAGTTTTCAAGGATGTCTTCTTTTAATCATGCTAGTGTGAACAACATGACACAAGTGTTGAATTATGATAATGAAATTGGTACTCCAACTAAACCACCGAGGCTGGTGAATTTGAAAGATTATTCAAACTGGAAAAATGTTTTGAAAACTATGTGAACATCAATGATACAAGTATGTGGATTACGATCAGTGAGGGATACAAACATCCTACACATTCTCATATGGGAAGATCAGACGCAGAAAAACCAGTTTCAACACTCATAGTGGAAGAGAAGACTTTGTATGATCGTAAAAAAAAGGCACTTGCTGCTTTATCTATGTGTCTACCTGATGTGTTGCAAAACACACCCTGTTTTCCCTTGTATTTCGTAGTGTTATCGTATAGTTTTAGAGTCGTTTCGAGTCATTTATAGCTTGTACTTAGTTATATTATGTTTTGTAGGTATTCAGGGAGCAATTGGAGCTTAAACGATCAAGACGTGTGAAGGAAACGAGCACACGAGAACGCGGGATGAAAACGAAAAAAGTCGAAAAGAGTCCAACCTTAAAAGAGGCATATCATGAGCTAGAAAAATAGTTACGAGACCCATAATATATCGATTTGTGGTAGCTCGACGAGAACAATTCAAAAATTCAGTATTCTCTCGCGGTACGCGAGAGAAGGAGGCATTTAGCTCGCGTACCGCGAGGGACCGAAAAACCTACGCGGCTTGTTTTTTTGGAGGTACGCGAGAGGAGTAGGTTCTGGGCCTCGCGGTACACGAGGGGCCCCAGATTCATTAATTTTGACCTAATTTAAAGGATTAAAGGTCTAGGACTCTCCCATTCTTATCATAATCGATTTCCAGCCGTTTAGAAGAAGAAAAAAGGCGATTTTGAGGCTGGAGGAGAAAATTTAAGTGCCAAAGTCGAATCTTTGATCCCAGGTGCGTTAGATTTAGCGTTTTCGATTCCAAAGCTTGAACCTTTATCTTTGTTTCTTGTGTTTGAACCATGTTTGTGTTTAATTCTTCTGTGTTTGATGTTTTGAACATGAATCTAGGCTAAAACTCTAATACTACCTAGGTCTATGATGATTGCTTGTTAAAGATTCAGTTTTTATCGGTTTTTGAATTCGTATGAATGGATTAATGATTTTGTAAAGAATCTTAAAGTAATATTTATGATGTATATGCATGTTTAGATCTGATTTGTGTATGATTATTGATTCCGTATGTTAATTGTGGATGTCTTCCAGTTCGATCAGTGTATCTAGGTCCTAGACTTTAGGGTTTGTGATTATTTATATGGTTTGCTAGAGATAGTGATCCATAGGAGTTGTGATTGAGTATAGATTAGATCTGAATGTGTATCCTATTTCAATACCCGAGAGGTGAGAATTAGTTGTCTAGTCTTCCTCATTAGAAATCTGAGTGTTAACAGTCTGAGAGGGCGTTAGTATTAGGTGTCTGGTGATTGTTGCTAGGTTAAATCATTGTTATTATCTTGAGATTACCCCGTGCATTCTTCGGATGTATGGTGGACAGTGAGAATGAGAGGTGATCTGTCTATTCGAGTACTTTATCATAGTTGGAAATACCCGAGAGGTGATCTAACCATTTGGTGAGTTTAGTACGCTTTAGGTTCCTTAGTTGGTGACACCCTGAGAGTGATTAGGGATCCACTAGGTAGTCTTTAGTTGTCATCCTTAGAAACCCAGATCCATCATAATTTCCAGAACCGGTAGAAGTTGTGCTTTGCAAGTAGGATTCCGACCTAGGTAGTATTCTTCCCATCTTATGAATTCACCTTAGTACTTCAATCTTGATAGTTGAGTCGATCTTTGTTTGCTGCATTATTAGTAGTAAATCTTTAGTGTAGTCAACCCCCCCAACCAAATAATCTTTACTCCGAGTCAGAGTATAGTTTTGTTACATAGTTTCTCTAGGGTTCGATATTCCGGTTTACCATTCAGCTGTGCTACACTCGATAGGTACACTTGCCTTTCAGTGCGGTTTAGTTCATAGGTACTCCATTTTATTACTTAGGAGTCTAGGTTAGGTTTAGTAGAGCTTTATATAGACCGTCTGGACGACATCATGTTTTTGGCGCCGTTACTGGCGACACTTGGCAATAGCAATATTGACTTTGACTAGTTCTTTGTTTGATTTTTGGTTTATTTTATTTTCTTTTTCTTTTGAGTCTTGTGTGTCTGCTTGCCTTCTGTGCTACTTGTGTGTCTTATCTGAGTGTCTAATATAGGATCGAGTCTTTCTGTTTTTGAGTCTTTATTTGTCTTATTTTATACTTGTGTCAGTGTATGCACCATACTCGTTCGCAGGAATCACCACCATATTCTGCTTCATTAGAGCCTGAATGAGAGCTTCACGAGCGCACCCGTGACTTTCGGGAGCGTTTGAAAGAGTTAAGCAAATCCCAGGTACTTTCTACTAGCCCCGTTCCTTTTCCTACAATGGGTGACACTAACCCACCGGCTAGACGTACTGTGAACCATAGGGCCAGTGACAGGGTCACGGGTGCGAGATCTTTGATCACATGCCCCGTTATCACTAATGCCACCACTTGGCAGATCCCGTCACATGTCATTAGTACGATCACTCATGCCACTCAATTACATGGCCTCGAGGATGAGCATGCACCCGGACACCTGTCCCGCTTCGCGTGAATATGTGATACCTTTAATATCACGGGTGTGTCTAAGGACAATATCTACTTGCGTCTCTTCCCATTGTCCCTCTCTGGGCGTGCATCTACTTAGCTCGACACTCTCCCAGACAACTCGATCACCACATGGTACGATCTCGAAGCCAAGTTCTACAAAAAGTACTATCCACCTTCCGGGGCCACTCGCCTTAGGGATCAAATATATTCATTCTGGATGGATCCCGACGAGCCTTATCACATGTCCTAGGAGCGGCTCTACGCGCTGTTGAGTTGATGTCCCCAGCATGGTCTATCTGACTGGGAGATAGTGGAAAAGTTCTACAATGGTCTCACCTTCGAGAAGCAGCAAATGTTCAACACAGCTGCAGGAGGCCATATCATGGATAAGCTCGAGCCAGAAGAGTGTGAGGACATGTTTGAGAGCTTCGCTCAAGCCGAACAGCAGCATCCACCTACTAGGACTTCCATTGCTAGTGCTAGAGCACCCACCTCTTCTCCTAGAGGCGTGCATCAGGTCAGCCCTGATTCTAGCGTGGCTGCTGCACTCGCCTCAATGGCTAACGAGATCAAGGAGCTGAAGCTCAGTGTTCAGCGGTGTCAAGTGTGAAGGGGAGGCCACGACAATCGAGATTGCCCCGTAAATAATCAGGATCATGTGAGCTTTGCGGGCAACCAAAACCGAGGACATAATAACTATAATAATTCTTTTGGCTCAGGATGGAGATCTGGTAACAACCCACCTGGGTTTAATGACTGTCAGTATCAGTATGGAGGAGCTAAAGGAGGAGCAAGCTCGGGAAGCAGTGTCAACACAAGGAAGATCGAAGAGATGCTTGAGAATCAACAAGACAGGGACACTAGGAAAAGACTGGACAGCCACGACACTCTATTGAAGAATCAGCAGTCGGCGTTCCAGGATTTTGCAATGCATGGTAGGAGACATCGCGAATAGCTTAAAGGAGAAGCAAGTTGAAGAATCTACGGCCTACAAGAGTTCTAATGCTTCAGTGATGTCCGTGTAAGTCCTGAGTCATGGAGAAGAGGAGAAAGTAGAAGAGGAAGCCTCCTACGGTGCTGAGTATGGAATACCTTTGGTAGAGGAAGTGAAGAAGGTAGACTTGAGAGCTCGATTTGCTGAGATCGATAGTAGGATGTTCGAGGAGCCCAAGTTGAATGATGTTTCGACTAGGAGCATGAGGGCAGAAGAGAAGGAGAGCCCACCAGTAGTAGAAGAAGAAGAACCGGTGGATGAGGAGATCGAGATGGAGAAGCCTGCCGAGGGGGTAGAGGAGAAGAAGAAGGGGACAGAGATGAAATCCCCCGAGGTTGACCTGCGTCGTATTCCTTACCCAACATGCTTGCTGCCATATAAGAATGCTAGGGAATACGGTACTTTCCTTGATATGTTTAAACAACTGAAGGTCAATCTCCCATTTATAGAGGTCTTCCAGCACATGCCTAAGTATGGCAAGTTCCTCAAAGATCTTCTTTCCAACAAGAAGAAACTATGGGGGATCTCTGAAGTCTCACTTAGTGCGCAATATTCTGCTGTGGTGCAGAACAAACTTCCGGAGAAGATGGCAGATTCGGGTCGTTTCACGATCCCATGTCAGTTGGGAGGTTTTTCCTTACTCCACGCATTGGCTAATCTAGGTGCTAGCATCAGTCTGATGCCATATTCTATCTATAAGCAGTTGGACCCAGGTGAACCACAATCCACACGCATGAGCATTTCCTTGGTTGACCGCTTAGTCAAGTATCCACGTGTAATTATGGAGAATATGTTAGTGAAAGTAGGTAAATTTTTCTTCCCTATGGATTTTGTCATCCTAGATACGGATGTGGATAATAGAGTCCCACTCATCCTAGGACGCCCGTTCTTACGTACCGCCAAGGCGATGATTGATGTCTTCGATGGGAAACTCACACTTCGTGTGGGGAATGAGTCTATTACATTCGATGCTATAGAGTCCATGAAGGATGTTGGCGAGCATAGCCACTTCGTGTGCATGCTTGATACGTTCATGGACGAACATCGGGACTCTAATCTAGGAGAGGATGTTATTGCTTGAGATAGAGGAGGAAAGATTGAGGATCCTCTGGATTGGCTTGCTGAATTTGAGAAGAAACTAGAAGGGTCCCCAATCTTAGGTGATGACGGTGATGTTTACAGTTTGAGTGATATTTTAGCACACGTAGGGTTGATAATCTGTGATACACCCATGGTGGAGAGTGTTAAGGATCCTGAAGATCCGGGTGGAGTTTTAGAAGTCACTTCCATAGAAAATCTCATTCCTGAACCTCTACCTATTCTATGTTGTGAAGAAAGAGCTGCTGATCCAATCCCTAAATCCAGTTGCCCTTGGTCTAGGCCACCTCGGAAGAGAACCCGTGATTTGATAGAATCTTTTGATTTTAGGGTAGTGATAACCCCAAGTGTGGGGATGGTTAGAGGTGACAGTTGGCTGAACTACTTGAACCAGGTGATCTTTGGACCTGGTAGGTTTAAGTTGTGGTGGAAAGAATGGATTGATGCATTAGATATACATTTATATTTTGAAAGTAATAGGAGTTTGTTAAGGTTGTGGAGGACCGGTAGGCCGCTTAGGATGAAGGCGGTGCCGGTTAGGATCATGGAGAAGCCTCCTCATAGGCTTGTTTGAGTCTCAGGTAAGTGCCCGGGATGTATAGTTTGTATGCTTACTTGGTTTGAGTCCGTGTCTTTTTATGTGTTTTTCGGTATATGTGTTTTGTTTGTGTCATGGTTTGCAGGAATTCGCGCTTGATTCGGTGAGGAAAATCATCGGGAATGAAGTTCCAGGTATTTTTACGTATGTTTTTATGCTTGGATTAGGTTTTTACAGAATTTGGGTGAAAAACGTTTGAGGGGTCAAAAATTTTCTAAGTATAAAAACCCTCAGAACTTCCTGTCACCAAATGGTCCTCGCGGTACGCAAGAGATTATGCCCCTGTTCCTCGCGGTATGCGACGGATAGAAATAGGGGCAGGCCTGAATGCCACTCCCTTGCGGTACGCGAGGAGTGGCCGCCTGGTTTCTCGCGGTACGCGGGGGAGTCCTGGACTCACCCTTCTTCTTTGTTTTCCCGTGGTTTTCCATACCCGTTCACCACCATCATCATACCACCTCTATCACTATAATCTACCATCCATCATCCATTATTCATCATCCAAAATATCCACCGATGACCACCGACCATGGGAACTTAGAAACTGATTTGTGACCGATGTTTTACTTTGTTGTGGCAATCATGTCTATATGTTTGCCACCCATTGAGTACGTTTCTGTGCATGCTATATATCTTGAGTCAGTTGAGTCTTTTATTTTATTTTATTTTGAGTCAGTTTGATGATGCGGGTATGTTTGAGTTTTATTTTGCAGGTGTACATCATTCAGTCCGTACTCAATATCCATTCGGACAGAATTGATCCTGATATTTTATAGAGTAACCCGATAGTGAGTTGTTCAACCGCGACCGAAATGCTATACGGTGCACACGAGGAAGAACGAAGCTGTATACAATTGTTTGCATATAATTACCAGCTAAGTCGCTTCCTGTTTATTTTTGCATTTTTTAAGTTATGTCTTTCTTCGCAGTGAGTGTTTAGGTTTGTCTTGTTTATAAAAATTCAGAAATTTAAAAAAAATTGAAAAACTTGAAAAAATGTCCTTGGAAATAACTGCATAATAAATGGAAAATGATAGTACAACTGGATCTATTTGTTGGGTTTAAATGATTAAATAATTGAAAACGCGTCTAATTAGTGATATTTTGGTAGACCCAGCCAGCTAGTAGAGCTTAAATAACCTATTTGTGTTGTGTAGGAATTAATTGATTTAAAATCATGATATCTTGTGGGTATTAATCTTCGTGTCGGTAATACTGAAACTGTCAATATAGGGTGATAGGTACCACGTTAAGTTAAAATTTAGAGGTTTTTGAAATTTTTGGCACACCACTCTCTTTTTATGAGAATAAATCCTAGTTTGGTGGCGCCCATGTCCATAAATTCCATAATTCACGAGCTTATTTATTAGAAGTGTGAGTTTTGCTTATGTGTTACCCTCCGGGATGGCCATTTGGAGAAAACACCCGTAAGTGATACTTATGTGCTTAAATTGATATATGACTTAGTCTATGTGTTACATTCCGGGATAGTGACTTGGTTGAAACGCCTCTAGACGAAAGTTTAATTGCTTAATACTATGCTCATATTCATCCATTCATTCATGATTTCATCTAATTTCTAAGAACCTGTAAATTTTAGTTTAATGAGGTAGGGTAAAGCTATATGGTTTAATCCGTGCCTAAACATGACTATATGACGGGATTAGGTAGAGCTATAACTCTTGAATGTGAGTCACATAGGTTGATTGATATAACAGTATAAATATGATTTAGAACACATTGCGGGGGCTAGTTAGTTGGTGCTTGGGTTTAATCAGACAGAAATACTGATTATTGCTTTTTAACGCGTGAGTATATTTTGCTAATTGGTAATTGATGTTTGTTAAGTTAGATCTGAGTTATGATTCCATTGCAGCTTTTTCAAGGACGGAAAAAGGTTAAGTGTGGCGATATTTGATGTGTTGCAAAACACACCCTGTTTTCCCTTGTATTTTGTAGTGTTTTTGTATAGTTTTAGAGTCGTTTCGAGTCATATATAGCTTGTACTTAGTTATATTATGTTTTGTAGGTATTCGGGGAGCAATTGGAGCTTAAACGATTAAGACATGTGAAGGAAACGAGCACACGAGAACCCGGGATGAAAACGGAAAAAGTCGGAAAAGATTCCAACCTTAAAAGAGGCATATCTTGACCTAGAAAATTAGTTACAGGACCCATAATATATCGATTTAGGGTAGCTCGACAAGAACAATTCAAATATTTGATATTCTTTTGCGTACCGCGAGAGATGGAGGTATTTCCTTCGCGTACCGTGAGGGATAAGAAAACCTGCGCGACTTGTTTCTTTAGAGGTACTCGAGAGGAGTAGGTTCTGGGCCTCGCGGCATGCGAGGGGCCCCGGATTCGCGAATTTTGACCTAATTTAAAGGATTAAAGGTCTAGGACTCTCCCATTCTTATCATAATAGATTTCCAGTCGTTTAGAAGAAGAAACGAGGCGATTTTGAAGCTGGAGGATAGAATTGAAATGCAAAGGTCGAATCTTTGATCCCGGGGGCGTTAGATTTAGCGTTTTCGGTTCCAAAGCTTGAACCTTTATCTTTTTTTCTTGTGTTGGAACCATGTTTGTGTTTAATTCTTCTGTGTTTGATATTTTGAACATGAATCTAGGCTAAAACTCTAATACTGCCTAGGTCTATGATGATTGCTTGTTAGAGATTCAGTTTTTATCGGTTTTTGAATTCGTATGAATGGATTAATGATTTTGTAAAGAATATTAAAGTAATATTTATGATGTATATGCATGTTTAGATCTGATTTGTGTTTGATTATTGATTCTGTATGTTAATTGTGGATGTCTTCCGGTTCGATCAGTGTATCTAGGTCCTAGACTTTAGGGTTTGTGATTATTTATGTGGTTTGCTAGAGATAGTGATCCATAGGAGTTGTGATTGAGTATAGATTAGATCTGAATGTGTATCCTATTTCAATACCCGAGAAGTGAGAATTAGTTGTCTAGTCTTCCTCATTAGAAATCCGAGTGTTAACAGTCTGAGAGGGCGTTAGTATTAGGTGTCTGGTGATTTTTGCTAGCTTAAATCATAGTTATTATCTTGAGATTACCCCGTGCATTCTTCGGATGTATGGTGGACACTGAGATTGAGAGGTGATCTGTCTATTCGGGTACTTTATCATAGTTGGAAATACCCGAGAGGTGATCTAACCATTTGGTGAGTTTAGTACGCTTTAGGTTCCTTAGTTGGTGACACCCTGAGAGTGATTAGGGATCCACTAGGTAGTCTTTAGTTGTCATCCTTAGAAACACATATCCATGATAGTTTCCAGAACCGGTAGAAGTTGTGCTTTACAAGTAGCATTCCGACCTAGGTAGTATTCTTCCCATCTTCTGAATTCACCTTAGTACTTCAATCTTGATAGTTGAGTCGATCTTTGTTTGCTACATTAATAGTAGTAAATCTTTAGTGTAGTCAACCCCTCCCCCCAACCATATAATCTTTAGTCCGAGTCAGAGTATAGTTTTGTTACATAGTGTCTCTAGGGTTTGATATTCCGGTTTACCATTCAGCTGTGCTACACTCGATAGGTACACTTGCCTTTTAGTGCGGTTTAGTTCATAGGTACTCCATTTTATTACTTAGGAGTCTAGGTTAGGTTTAGTAGAGTTTTATATAGACGTCTAGACGACATCACGACCTTTAGACATTTACCATACTTTCAAGAAGTTTAAGACCTCGTGTGATCTTTGGGAAGGTTTGGCAAAGAGATAAGCATTGACATCAAGAAGAGCAGAAGGGGATTACTGAAAAAACAATCCATTGTCTTTAAACACTTTGAAGGAGAAACCATTGATGAATTAATGTTCAGATATTATCACTTGCTGAGTGAAATGGTGAATAATGACATCTTACAATAATAGAAAGGTACTTGAGAAGTTTCTGGATGCACTACCCGCACAGTTTGAGATGTACACCGTTGTTATTAAGGAACACGCTGGTTTTGATGAGCTGAGTCTGGAAGATCTTATGGGAAAGAATCAATCTTATGATTTAAATAAGCAGAAGAAGGATATAGTTTATCAAGATCCTAGCTTATATTTGGGAAAAGGGACATCTACACCAAAGTCTGGGGTTGCTTTATTTTCTAGGGAAGTTTCTGAAGGTCAAGGTTCAAAAGAAAGTTCGTGTGGTGAATCTTCATGCTATGTTTTTTCTGGTTCGGGATGCTCAAAGAATTCTAAAAGTGATACTCATTCATGTTCTTAGAGGGTGTCTCCTAAAGCTGCTATTGACATGATGGCCATGATTGCTTCATTTCTTACTTCTTATGAGAACTTCATTGTTGGAAAGATCATTGATCCAGACATGATTGAAGAGGATTTTAAGCAATTGGATAAGGATACTCTTGAAGAGATGAATATTTAGTGGAATATGGCTTTGTGGATGTAAGATCGGTAAATGCAAGACGGTTCTATTCCAGTTGAGATTGGCAGAAACAATCACAACTTAATCAAAGTAAACAAGTAAACACAAGAAGTACTGACAAATGCAATTTGTATTAAGATTCAATGGTTACAAGATTACAGAGAAATCTCTAAAAAAGCACTTAGATACAATGACTCTAAGTACTACTTATATAGTAACTTAGAATCAAGACAGACCCTTAATTCTAAGGATCAGATCTGACACAGGCCGTTGATCTTGTATTGAAGCTATTCTACATGTACAGAAAATAATAATAACTATGCTAGTTAACTTTATTTAAACGTCTTCTAAGGCATCATTGTTTGCATGCTTGGAGAAGAGCGTTGTTGTCTTTTATTGTCTTGTACCAATGACATTCTTTCTGCGTGGAGTGTGTCAGAGTAGCAGCAGAAAGTTGTCAGTGGTAATGGTTGCTTTATCAAGAACAGTCATTGCAACTTTTGATCTTCAGTGGAGATGGCTATCAGCTGTAGCTTTGGAGATCAGCAGCATATGCCTATCAGCTGCAACTTTGGTGTTCAGCAAATAAGGCCTATCCGCAGCAGATTTGTTCTTCGGCAGAAGAACAAGTATCCACTGCATATAAGCTTATCCGCAACAGTTTGTGGGTCAGCAGCAATCTCTGAGGTAAGCAACATTTGTACTTAGAGAATTTTGTAGCCATCAGTCTTTATTTCTACAAACTCCCCCTAGACTGATGCTACCAAAACTCTCTTACTGCTTTTGTTGCTGAAGCTTTTGCATGTTGCTGACTATTCTTTCAACCTCATATCCTCTTTGGTCCTTGTTGGGATTGTTAAGAGGAAGCTCAGATAGAGTCTTGATGTCTTTGCTTGCCATTTTGAAGATAGCCTTGCTTGAACACCTCATCTTCTGTCCTTTAACTTATGTCAGTGTGAATTCATCCTTTTCAGCATTGTAGGACCAGCTGATGAATGGAGAGTGGGATTTAAGAGGTTTGACATCAATGATTTCATCTCTTGCTGGGGTTGAAGTAATGTTTGATTACCAGCAATAGATGTCTCCCACCTTCATTCTCAGGCTCATTGGCTTCACCCAGCTCCATCATTCTTCTTAGATCAGAATCTAGAAGCTGCAATACCTCATCAACAGATGTATAGATTGATCTTCTTTCTTATGTTCTTCCCCTGAAGACTTCAAACCTTTGATCTTTAGTGCTGTAGAACTAGTTGACAATCTCTCTTGAGTCTTCTGGTTTGGTAGTAGGTTTGCTTTTCTTCTTGGGAGGTTGTTGATGAGTAGGAGTTGGGTGAGAGGATTTGGACTTTTTGGGTGGAGAGGAGGGAGGTCTAAGAGGGAAAATGGAAGGTTGTTGGATAGAAGAAAAGGAGGATGAGGAAGTAGGCTTGGGTTTCTTTGATTCTCTGTCATCAGCTGGAGTGATTACCCTTTTCTTGGAGCCTGTCTTCCCCAATCTTTCTTCCTCTTCCTTTTTGACTCTTAGGTAAAGGGCTTGTAGGTTCATGAAGTTCATTGGACCCATCTTTTTTTCCACATTCTCATTTAGCCTTTAGGAAGTCAATCATGACCTTCCTTTCTTTAGGGGATCTTCTGTTAAAGGCAGTGGTCTTCTTGGATTTTTGTTTGGCTTTTTCTTCTTCTTTAGCCCTTTTCTTGTTTGCCAATTGACCCTGCTGACCCATGAAGGCTCTGTAGATTTCTTTATTTGAGAGTTTCTCAAAGTAGTCTTCATCCTCACCTTGAGAAACCAGAGCCTTTATCCACTCCTCTCTCATTTCTTTGGCTAGTTCAGAATCAGTTATTCTGAACTTGGCCTCTTCCTTCTTCTTCTTTTCTCTTTCTTCTTCTTCTTCTCTATTAAATTGTTCCTGCAGTTGAAGAGCAAGAGCTTCATCTTCTTCAATTTGATAGACTGCAGGAATTTTGACTTTCAGATCATCCAGCTGTTTGACATACAGCTGGATCTGTTGTTCTCTGAGGAGAATGACTGTTTTTCTGTCTTGAGATTTTCGTAATTCAGCCATCTCATCTTCTTCTCTTCTTCTTCTTCTTCTTCTTCTTCTTCTTCTTTCCTCTTTTTCTTTCTTCTCCTTCTTTATCCTCTCTTCATCTTCTTTAGTCATGAGTCCCTTTCCCTTGTCTTTTCTGGATGCCTCTGCTTCAGCTTCATTGACCACAACAGCAGATGTAGTAGATGCTATTGGGATCTTAGCTTCAGCTTCATTAGAAGTTTGAGGAGTAGACACAGAGGAAGAGACTTCTTCATTTTCTTCTTTTTCCCATTCACCCACATGTAGAGCTTTAAAAGCCTCTTTGACATTCTGAGCAGTCAGTCTTCTTGACTCTACAGCTGCCTCGGTATAATAGTTGGTGAGGAGGGCAGGGATGAATCTGAGGCAGAGTCATTCATTGCAGGCGATTCCTCCTTATAAAGAGAAGCCTTGATGAGTTTGATCATTTCTTGACTTTCTAAGGAGTTGATGTTGCATATGAGTGATCTGAGCTCAAAGACCTTGTGCAGGAAGTCTGAAGGAAGGAGTATGATCTCTTTGATGTTGATTGAGAGAGAAGATCCATTGCTTAGGAGGAAGGTGAAGTCAGAGGAATTAGTGCTCACCCATCCTAGCACTTCCAAGTCCCTGACCATTATGTTGTACAGGAATCTTCGCCAGCAGATAACTTCTTCTTTAGTTAAAGCACTGCTCCTGATTAAGTCAAGTCTTCTTGGAGCCAGTCTTTGTTCCGCTGTAGATGAAGATTCAGGATAAGCCACCCTTTTTGCTTCTTTTAGTAGTCTTTCAAATCGGGGCAAATTATCCTCCATTAATTCATAGAACCTGCTGATTGCAAGTTCTGTTGAGAGATCTGATGAAGTGTTGACACATCTTGTCAGATACAGATTAAGAACCTGGAGGGCATTAAGAGTGTTCCAGTTTAGCTCTTCTATTCCACTAAACTCCCATCTAATCCAGAATCTCTTAGCTATGCCATCGTACCCCCAAGCTAGAATGGAGTCGAATTCTAGCGTGTTTGAAGACAGTGTAAATTGGGGGGTAGATGTTTGACTTATTATGGCTGCAACTTCAGGAAGTATGCTGAAAGATGGAGGTGTGTCTTCATAGGGAGTTTCATCTTGCAACACCTCATCAACAGCTCGGACAACTAGCTTCCAATCCTTAGTGATATCTTCCTCTTCATCAACTGAGTCTGGCAAGTCATGGATTTGAACAAAAACAAGTTTGTATAGCGAACTTTGAAACACAGTCTGCTCTTGTATTCATTCTTCTAGGCTGTACGCATCATCTTCCTTGGTAATTACCTCTCCCTTTTTGGTTGCATCAGTGCATAAAGTGTTATTTGTTTGAGTGCCCACTGATATAAGGGAGGGATTAGTCACAAATGGGCATTGATGGGCTTCATGCATAGAGACTTGGTGCCTTAGTTTGGACACTTCAGCCTCTAGCATAGCCACCCTGGCCGTCAATTCTAAATTATGAAGTTTCAGTCTGTCCTCATCCACAGTTGTGGAATCCTTGGAGCTAGATGGGGCCTTAGGCCAAGCCTCTGCATCCCCATCACCCTGGTTTTCTTGGCGCCTGGGATTCTTCTCAGTGAAGTGTGTTTCAAAGGAAACATCTTCACTATGAGTTGCCGTGGTTAGGGTCTTAGCTATGTTGTCACTGTCCTCCTGGGAAGTTGATGTACCAGAAGTAGTGACAGCCCTCTCCACATTCACTCTTTCAGAACCACCATACTGAACCTTCTTGGGTGATGAACTTGGGTTGGGTGCTTCAGCAGCTAGGTCAATCAATACCTCCGAGATATTAGTTGTTGGAGAAGGTATGTCATCTTCACAAGGTGCCTCTGCACTTAAGTTCAGAGAAGAAAAATGGAATGGCTCAGAAAGTTGTTCTATGGATCCGGGGTGTGATCCTGATCCTAATAGAGAGGCTTCCAAGGAAATCTCTCTAATGTTGTGGCTATCCCTTTTGATATTCTCACCAGAATTTTAGGATTCTGAATGAGGGCTTTGAGGTTGGGATTGGGCCTTTGAAACAAGAAGAGAAGGAGTCTTCTTGCTCCTCTTTCTTGTGTATGTTGTTGCAACTGGGGCCCTTTTTTCCAGTTGAACGATAACATCCAAAAGAGGTGTGAGTGATTTTTGTACCTGTGCATCCTTAGTAGTTTGCACAGGGGTTCAAGCAATGGAAGCAGCTTGTTGTTAAGGATGTGAGGTGGAGGGAGTGGGATTAGTATCAGCTGGGATTGCTGAACTATCACCCTGGGTACTTTGTATGTTCACCATTGTAGATAACAATGGAACATTAACCCCTGAGAACTTTTTGGAAACAATTCTCATACTTTGAAAAATAATATTTTTATGACCCAGCATGATGTTTGGGGTTAGTTTAAGATTCTTGCAGGTTTTGAGAGATCTTTTAGTTCCTGGTTGAAAACCTCCTGCAAGAATTTGGGGTACATAAAAAATTGTTGCTTTGCACCCTCTTGAAGGTTATATCTTAAACCTTCAAAGATGAGATGTGCAAAGTTGAATCCCTGGTCAGTAATCATACCATGAACAACAGAGGCAAGTGCAGAGCTCACTTGATGCCATAACTTCTCTTCTGAGATATGCATTGTAGAAGAATGTGGCAGAGATACTTCCATGGAGGGCCCATCAGTGCCTTATCGATTGTGTACTCATTTTGATTTCCAGTGTACCCTATGGATACAAAGGTCCTCATGTATTCTTCCTTTGAGTATGAGATGGCTGCCCCTTCATCTTGAAGCTGAAGATGTTTTCGGAGAGTAGCTTCAGAGATGATGATGTCCTTGCCGTCTACCTTGGCTTTTATTTGGGGAATCCTCTGTTCGGTAGAGTAGACGGCGGTATTCCAAAAATCCTCCATATGAGGAATGTATATGGTAGGGTTGACGGTGAGTGCATGGTGTATTTTTGATCGACAGAGAAAGTCGATCATGTCATCGAAACCGACAGATTTCTTCCCTTTTGTTAAGTATGCCGTAAGGTTGTGATATGGGGAGAACTTATCTTCAGGATTGTTGATGTTTGCCATTTTTGTTGGATTTTAGAGGGAAAGAGGAAGGTTTTGAAGAGAGATTTTGGAATTGAAGGCTTTGAATGTTGTGGGGGCTTGAGAGAAAGTGATGGGAGTTAGGGTGAAATTGAATGTGAAGGGGTGGTGAAGAAATTTGATTTGTTCTTATAACGGCAGAGGAGGGAAAAGCAGAATGACTTGTACAGTACAACCATATTGACTTTTTACTGTTACAGCTGTAATGCATTATTGCAGTCATGGTAAAGACTGAAAGGAATTTTTACAGCGGGTAAAAGTTGATACCCATCAGCAGCAAACTTGGTTACTGCGGATGATTAAGCATATCCGCTGCAAGCTTGGTTGCAGCGGACAGTTAAGTCTGTCAGCAGCAAACTCTGTTACTGCTGATGGATGCAATGATCCGCAGCAAGGGTGTTGCTGCTGACTGCCTTAAAGCTATCCGCAGGAAACTTGTTCCTGCTGATAACTTAAAGCAGCCAGTGGCAAAATCTTTGCTGCTGATTATTAAACCTGTCAGCAGCAAAAATGGATGCTGCTGACTTGCAACTTTTTTTTATAACAAAAGACAAACATATTTACAAAGACAGAGTTTTAGAGACATATTTTAATCAAAGTTCATCATGCCAATAGATGCAACTAAATATCTAAATCTAGCTTCATCAAAAGGTTTTGTAAACAAATCAGCATATTGCTCATTGGTATGAACTTTGGTTAGAATAATTCTCTTTTTCTCAGCTTGATCTCTTATGAAATGATACCTGATGTCAATGTGCTTTGTCTTGGAGTGCTGCACCAGATTGTTTGTGATTGATATAGCACTCATGTTGTCGATGTGAATGGGAGTTGCCATGAAAGTCATTCCATAGTCCAGCATTTGATTTTGTATCCAGATGACTTGTGCACCGCAACTTGAAGCTGCAATGTATTCTGCTTCTGCTGTAGAAGTTGAAACACTTGTTTGCTTCTTGCACTGCCATGAAATCAGTCTTCCTCCCAGAAACTGACATCCCCCTGAAGTGGACTTTTTGTCCAAGTTACATCCCTCATAATCACTGTCAGTGTATGCATACAGATTAAACTTGTCATTTTTAGAGTACCATAGCCCAAGTCTTGGGGCTCCCTTTAGGCATCTAAAAATTCAGTTGACGGCTTGAAGATGTGAAATCTTTGGAGCTACTTGAAATCTTGCACAGAGACATACTACAAACATGATATCTAGCCTTGAGGTAGTGAGATACATGAGAGACCCTATCATTGCACGGTACTGATGTTGATTAGTGTTTTGACCATCTTTGTCTGGAGTCAGCTGATGGTGTATTTACATAGGGGTTCGAGCAGTCAGTCATCTTGAATCTTTCAAGAATGCTCTTGACATATTTAGATTGGCTGATGAAGATTCATTTGGGACTTGTTTGACTTGAAGACCCAGAAATAAATTTAGCTCACCCATTGAGCTCATTTCAAACATTGAGTGCATCAGGATCTCGAAGTCTTTACACAGCTTCTTCCTTGTTGATCCAAAGATGATATCATCTACGTAGATTTGAACCTGTAAGATTTCTCCCCCCTTCATCTTTGATAAACAAGGTCTGGTCATTGGCACCTCTTCTGAAGTTGTTGCTTAGTAGATATCCAGAAAAAGTTTCATACCAAGCTCTTGGAGTTTGATGTAAGCCATATAGAGCTTTGTCTAGTTTGAACACTTGCTTATGATGTGAAGGATCTACAAAGCCTGGAGGCTGTTTGACCTATACTTCTTCACCAATCTTTCCATAGAGAAAGGCACTCTTGACATCCATTTGATAAACTATGAAATTTTTTGATGCAGCATATGCCAGGAAGATTCTGATGGCCTCTAGTCTAGCAACAAGAGCAAAGACTTCATCATAGTCAATTCCCTCTTCCTGAGTGTAGCCTTGAGCTAAAAGTCTGGCTTTGTTCTTAACTACAATGCCTCCCTCGTCTTGCTTGTTCCTGAATACCCATTTTGTGCCAATGGCAGATTGACCAGGTGGAAGATCAACAAGTTTCCAGACCTCCTGTCTTTTGAATTGCAGCAACTCTTCCTACATTGCCTCAATCCAGCTGCTGTCTTGCAGAGCTTCATCTATCTTCTTGGGTTCCACCTGAGAAAGAAAACATGAAAATAAACATATATTTGCCTCATGAGATTTGCTTATAGTTAGAACTCCTTGATGAACTTGGCCAATTATATTATCCAGAGGATGTTCCTTGTTGATCCTTTGAGCTGGTACCACCTCCAGCTATATCCCCTGTTCAAGATTTCTTTGATTTTGATCAGGGATTTCTTCATTCATGGTTGAAGAGTCTTCAAGATCAACAGCTTCATCAGTGTTATCAGAAATAGTGTTTGCAGCATCTACAGCATTTACAAAAGAGTCTGCATTAAAATTTTCATTTTCAGACAGCCTGCTGCTGGTGACATTTGAGAGTGTGGTTCTGGCTGCACTTGCTTCAATGGCTTCCATAACAAATGGAGGATCAATGGATGGTCTTCTCAAACTGATACAGGATTTTGGAAAATCCAGTCTGTAGTCAGAGGAGGTGGAAGCAGGTGCTTGAGAGGAGGAAGACTCCATATTTGAGAAGGTGAGAGGCTCAAATATTTAGGTGAAGAAGTCTATATCAAAAAGCCAGTTTGGGCCTTTCCCTGTTCACAGACAATGTGTTCTCTGCATTCCACATTGGCTGATTCTTCCACAATTCTTGTTCTTGAGTTGAAAACTCTGTAGGCCTTGGATTGAGAGGAATAGCCCAAAAAATATCCTTCATCAGATTTGGCACCAAACTTAGGAAGAACCCCATGTGTGGATGGACATCCAAAAGGTTTTAGAAATCAAATGTAGGGGACTCTATGGAACCATAGTTCATAAGGTGTCTTGTTGAGAGGCTTGACTATGAGAACTCTATTTTGCACATAGCAGGCTGTGCTTACTGATTCTGCCCAAAATGTGAGAGGCAGTTTTGAGTCAGCCAACATAGATCTTGCAGACTCAATTAGAGTTCTGTTTCTTCTTTCAGCAACTCCATTTTGTTGAGGAGTTCTTGGAGCATTGTATTGCCTTTCGATTCCCTTGCTCTCACAGAAGCAGTTCAAAGTATGGTTCTTGA
This sequence comes from Smallanthus sonchifolius, assembly GCA_023525975.1. Classification (NCBI taxonomy): domain Eukaryota; kingdom Viridiplantae; phylum Streptophyta; class Magnoliopsida; order Asterales; family Asteraceae; genus Smallanthus; species Smallanthus sonchifolius. The sequence continues at coordinate 17,076,047 of CM042028.1, read as the reverse complement.
ATTCTGTACCCTGATCACACCTTATTATCTTCACTTTCTGATTACTTTGATTCTTTACCCTAAGAATGTAGGATTTGAGAATTTCAGCAGTTTCATCTTTAGTTCTTAAGAAGTATACCCATGAGTATCTGTTGTAGTCATCAGTTATCACCAGACAGTATGATTTCTTACCCATTGACATAATATTTGTAGGACCAAAGAGATCCATATGCAGCAGCTGTAGTGGAGTATCATTTGTATTCAAAGTCTTGGGCTTGTGAGAACTCTTGTGTTGCTTTCCCTTCAGACAAGCAATGCAGTGATCCTCTAGCTGGAATTCTTTATCAGGAAGCCCTCTCACAAGATTGTCCTTCACCAATTTGTCGATGGTTTTGATGTTAACGTGGCTTAGTCTCCTGTGCTAGAGAGTTGATTCATCAAATGAGGCTTTTGACAGAAAACAAGATACACTTCCAGATGGAGTGACCTCATTCATGTCAAGCACATAAAGATTTTCTTTTCTTTGAGCAGTTAATAAAATCTTCTCTGGGGAGGTTTGGATAAACCAGGAGATAGCACAAAGCATTCTTTGTCTGTGAAGAGCATCCAATGCTTTTGATCACATACCTAGGAAACACTCATGAGATTGAAGTCCAATTCTTTGACATAATTTACTTTATCAATACTCATTCTTTCATTGGACACAGTCCCTTGTCCAGTAGTAGATCCTCCTTTTGAGTCACTCCCAAAGGCAACATATCCTCCATTGAAGTGTCTGAAGTTGGAGAGGATGGATCTGTTGCCTGTCATGTGCCTGGAACAACCACTGTCTACCACCCAAGTGTTATTCTTGTGACCTTGCTACCCCTGCACATGAGAGAGATCTAGTTAGTGGGAGGAAACCAGGAGCTTGCATCCTTGAAGAAAAGGGTTCTTGGAATGTCAGATTCAGCATGTGTGCATTCAACAGAGCCAATGATGATTCTTGAAGGAATAGAAGTTGGGATCTTGGATTTCCATTGCTGAGGAGATGGTTTTCTAGTTTTCTTTGCTCTGACAGCAGCTGATCTTGCTTTGGCTGCTGATGGATTTGCTTTATCAGCAGCAGATTTTGCTTCTAAGGACTTTAGTTTATCAGCAGCAGATTTTGTTGCTTCTGATGGCTTCGGCTTATCAGCAGCAGATTTTGCTGCTGATGATTTTGCTTGGGCAGCAGCAGATTTGGTTGCTACTGAAGGCTTGTCCTTTGTGTTCTTGGGCTTCACTTGATTTCCAACATTTTTGCTGGCTACTGATGGATCAACAACCGATGCCTGCTGATCCTTCTTTACCTTGTTGACATAGGGCTTCTCTGTAGAAGTTCTTTTGCTGGTTGGCTTTTGTTTATGAGGGGCTTGATGAAGGATCTGGTTGAAGGGGTTAAACATATAATTTGCAGCAAAGTGGTATGATTCACCACAGATGATGCAAGTTTGTTGAGGTTTTGACAACTGCTCCCTTGGTGGAGAAAGAGAGTTTCTGAATTGAGTTGTCTTGGCTTCAAACATTCTTACCTGTTTGTTCTTCTTTGTATTCTCAAAAACATGTTGCTTGAGGTTTCTTTGCTGCTGAAGGTAGTAGAAGCAGGTGCTGTCAGTGTGGTTGTATTTTCCACAAACAAAGCATGATTTGGTCAGTTTATCCCTTGAAAGGTGAACATAGTCCTTTCTTTTGAATAGGTCTTTAAATTTCCATGGTTAAGCTTTGTTGTGCTCAAAGGTGGCTTCTTCCAATTTCTTTTGAACATATGGAACTCTTTGTCCATACGCATGACATATGTCAAACACCTTTCTTTGAGGCTTTGAGGTTGAAGACTGCCCCTTTTCAACATTTAGCTTTCTTCCTTCTGGAGGATAGCTAATTTTGATTTAGTTAAAAGGCATAGGAACCAGAGCAGCTGGTAAAGGAACAGGAGTACTTGTTTGAATGGCTTCAAGAAGAGGCGGTTCTGGTTCTGGTTCTGGTACTTGTACTTGTGATGCGACCTCCTCAATTTTAGTGGACTCTGAGCAAGTTGACTCAGATTCTGATGAGGTAGTGTATTCTGGCACCAGTGGTTCATGTCTTGAAGGATAAAGATCTCGGTTGGCCTTTTCAAGATTTGAGAGATTGAAGCTTGGTTCATGGATGGCAACGTAGTCAGCAGGAGGTGCAACGGCTTGATATTGTTCAGCATGATACCCCAGACCAGTTTTTACCTTTTCATGAATTTGAGCATCCAAAAGTCTTTGCAGCTTTTTGGATGCAAATTCATATTTGTCAACATGAACTTTCTGTTCTGCAAATTCTTCTCTGGTAGCTTTTAATCTGGCTAATAGATCATCAATCTGAGTTTCAAGATTGGTTTGTTCATGTTTTAGTGATGAAATCTCTTTCTTTAGGCAGTTAAGTTTTTCTTTATAATTGTTTTCTACTTTTTTGAATTTAGATTTCATTTGATGAAACTCTTCATTTTGATCTATAAGGTTTTGAATATGCTTTCTGTAGCCTAACACCTTATCAATACAAGCTTGGGAACAGAGATGTTCATATACCTGAGGCGGTATCTTAGTTGTGTCTGCCATAAGAGCTTGGTTGTTAGTAGACAGATCTTCATACTGGAAGCTCCGGTCAAAGTCAGATGTTCCAACAGCTGCACAAGCTGCAGTTTGAGCTGGAGGAGTAGCTTGTTGCTGTTGTTGTCTTGGTTAGGCTTGGTGAGCCTGTCTTGGCTGAGGAGCTGCTGGGTTTGCCCTAGGTGCCTTGCATTCTCTAGCAAAATGACCCAGTTGGTTACAGTTGTAACATCTTAGTTTGCTTTTATCCAAGCCAACTCTGGTTTTGGAGTTGTTACTTGGAATGGGTCTTCCGGTTCTAGAGTAGAACCTTTTTGCTCTTATAGATAACATGGCATACGAGTGTTGTATGTCCATTTCTTCTAAGTCATCTAGATGGAAGCATTCCAGATCCTCCTTGATAAAGGACATGTTGCTTGAGTTTTCAGAAAGAAAAGCAGCAGAGGTTGAGGTTTGAGGAGAGGCTTCTAGGAGAAATGGAGATGTGTTTGTTTGAGAAGTTGGAGTTTAAGGATGAATGATGATGGGAGGATAATAGTTGCTTGAACTAGGACCTGAGTGGTCAGAATGGAGGGCAGAGGAGGTGGTGGTGGATGTTGAGGCTGTTTGGTAGCTTGAGCTTCTTTCTTTTGCTTGAATCATCTCTAGCTCATAGGTTTTTAGCATTCCAAAGAGCTCAGTCATCTGGAGAGTCTTCAGATTCTCCGTTCTTCTGATTGACACTGTGTAAAGTGTCCAGCAGCTTGGTAGAGACCTGAAGAACTTCTTGAGAATATCTTCATTCTCCAGCTTCACCTTTGAGCACTGCAGCTCACCTACAAGATAGGTAAATATGTTGTATAAAACAGTTAGAGACTCACCTTCCTTCCAGATGAATTTTTCATACTACTGCTTCAGGATATCTCTTCTGTTATCTTTAACTTCCTCTGACCCAACAAACATCTTCTCAAGAGCCTCCCATAGCTCCTTTGCAGTTTTGTAACCTCTGAAGTTATGAAAAACTTCATTTGGTAAGCACATCTGGATGGCTCCCAAGGCTTTGAAGTCTACCTCCATTTTCTTGATGTCTTCATCTGAGTACTTGGAGGGTTCTTTGGGAAGCAGTACACCTCCGGAATCAGCAGAGGACACCATGGATGTGTATGGTCCATCTTTAATGGATTTCCACATCCCATATTCCGGATAGCAGAAGAAGCTTTCCATTCTGTTCTTCCACATATCATAGTCTTCCCCAGACACCAATCTTGGTGGTCTGTTGATGCTTCCAATATCTTCAAATCCATTGTTTTGAGCCATTTTGATTTGTTATATTGAGAGACTTTAACAAAGAGATAGTTTAGAATAGAACCGAAGAATGATTAAACAAGAGTGAGTTTGTTTAATCTGTGAGCCAAAGCTCTGATACCACTTGTAGGATCGGTAAATATAAGACAGTTCTATTCCAGTTGAGATTGGCGGAAACAATCACAACTTAATCAAAGTAAACAAGTAAACACAAGAAGTACTGATAAATGCAATTTGTATTAAGCTTCAATGGTTACAAGATTACAGAGAAATCTCTAAAAAAGCACTTAGATACAATGACTCTAAGTACTACTTATATAGTAACTTAGAATCAAGACAGACCCTTGATTCTAAGGATCAGATCTAACACAGGCCGTTGATCTTTTATTGAAGCTATTCTACATGTATAGACAATAATAATAACTATGCTAGTTAACTTTATTCAAACGTATTCTAAGGCATCATTGTTTGTATGCTTGGAGAAGATCGTTGTTGTCTTTTTTTGTCTTGTACAAATGACATTCTTTCTGCGTGGAGTGTGTCAGAGTAGCAGCAGAAAGTTGTCAGTGGTAATGGTTGCTTTATCAAGAACAGTCAGCTACAACATTTGATCTTTAGTGGAGATGGCTATCAGCTGTAGCTTTGGAGATCAGCAGCATATGCCTATCAACTGCAACTTTGGTGTTCAGCAGATAAGGCCTATCCGCAACAGATTTGTTCTTCAGCAGAAGAACAAGTATCTGCTGCGGATAAGCTCATCCGTAGCAGTTTGTGGGTCAGCAGTAATCTCTGAGGTAAGCAGCATTTGTACTTAAAGAATATTATAGCCATCAGTCTTTATTTCTACATTGGATGAGGCAGGGCAAGGAACATCTAAAGAAGACAGGGAAAAACTTCATTGGAGCATCAAGCAAGACTAGAATGGGGTTGGATAAGTAAAAAGTGAAATGTAATAATTGTCAGGAGTATGGACACTTTGCTAGAGAATGTACCAAACCAAAGGTTCAAAATCAGAATTCATCTTCAAACAACCAGAATAATCAGAATAACCATAGTTCGTCTGTAGCTTTGATTTCCCAGAAAGATGAGAATTATGATTGGGGAATTCACCTAGAAGAAATTGTTGTTCATGTTAGCCAAGCTTTTCTTGCTGAAGTTCACGGAGATGCTGTTTCTGATCATAGTTCTTCAGACAGTGACTCAAGTGATTCTGTGAGTGTATCTGAAAGTGAAGAGTCTAAGAGTCAGAATGCAACTGCAGGAAAGGTGATAGAGAAAATAGCAGAACTGTTTGTTGAAGCCAGTGGATTCATGGCTGATACTAAACAGGTAAATGAGGTTGTTTCTCTTCCATGTTCTAAATGTGTTGATTCTGATTTAAAAATTATGAGATTGTGTGATGATAACACTAACCTCATCTGTGACTTGAAGGCAAGCTACTTAACAAATCAAACTTTGAAAGAAAATGAGAAGCTTTTAAATGCAAGAATTAAAATCATTGAAAGATGATATCAAAGTTTTATAATCAAAAGTAAATGAACAAGCTTTTCATATTGATGTGGCATATTCTGAATATGAGAAAAAGATAAATGAACTTTCCTAGTCATAGAGTGAAGTTACCAAATTGATGAGAAAGCTTAAAGGTTATAAGAATTCCAGTTTTCTATTAGAATATTATAATGAGAAAGCTAGTGGTGAAAAAGTAGTTGGGGTATTGGTTATTGTCCAACATTTGATGATAAAAATGTTGGTAGGGGAGTTGGTTTATGTCCTCCATTTAATGGGAACTACGTAGCTCGTAGTGTTGAAAAAGTGACTGAAGAAGATCTAGAGCCTAAAACCATCCTCAAGGTTAATCCTGTTATAGGAGAGGATATGGTTTATGATGATTCTATTGATGATGAATCCTTTGATCTAGAACAAGTTGAAGGAAATGTCAAAGAGTGTAAGGTTGTCGAACCTGTTGTTGTCAAGAAAGTCACCAAGGATTGGTGCATCTTGACAGAACCTAATGAGGATATTGAACACCAAAACCAAAATCTGAACCTTTAAAACATTTTGTGAATGGTGGGCTGGTTGTTGAAGAGATTAATACTATTGTGAAAACATCAAACATTGATTTTGTTAAAAGCAAAGTTAATTCTAATAAACCCAAGGTTGTTCAATCATCTAACACTATTTCTTAGTGTGAATCATCTAGTTCAAATGGTGTTCAGAAAGAACGTTATGTTCGAGTTTACAAGTAGAGGCGTGCATGTTTTCATTGCGGTTTGGTTGGTTACATATTGATGAATTGTCCAGAAAAGAATGTTGGTAGGCGTTTGGAAGATCCTAAGTTGGGTAGACCATTTTGTTGGACCAAGGCAAAGCCAGTGACAAAACCTATTGATGTCAAACCTGTGATGAAGCCTGTAGATGTTAAGCCTGTGAAGAAATCTTTTGTTGCTAAACCTGATCTCAAGGTTGAATCTGTTTTGGTTAAACCAAAGATTGTAAAGGTTGACTCATCTGGAGTTAATCCTAGTGTATCATCAAGTGTGAATACAACTGAAGAGGTGAAATTGTCAAAACCTCAGAGAAGAAGAAGAAACAAGAAGCATAAGAAACTTTTGGAACAACCTGATTTGAATGAAAATTGGGCAACGTTTGTTTCTGAGAGTTCTAAAACAAATGAGAATGGTAAATCAAAATGGAAACCAAAGGTGCCTGTTTCTGATTCTATGAAATAATCTCCTAAAATCGAGGAGAGATTTGATTCTGTTATAAAAGAAATTGTTTATTTTGATGAGTCGGCCGCCCCAAGACCACAATGGCTTGGGTCTCCATTACAAACTAAACTTTTCTGTCTATATGCAGGGAACTCCAAGGAGGACTGTTGGTAACCATTGGTATGTCGACGGTGGATGTCCTAGGCATATGACAGGCAACATTAACTTATCGGAGAATGTGAAAGAAACTCAAGGTGGATATGTAGCCTTTGTAAGGAAGAAAGGCGGTAACATCTCCGGTCAAGGAACAATTTGCAATGGGCGTTTTAGCTTCAAGAAAGTGAATTATGTGGAACAGCTTGAGCATAATCTGTTATCTGTTTCGCAACTCTGCAATAAAGATTTCTCATTTCACTTTAACAAGTAAGAATGTTTGGTTTTGAAGCCTGGGTTTTAGATTCCTAAAGACTGGATTCTTATGCGAGCTCTAAGGAAAAATGATGCGTACATGCTTTATATGAGCACGGCAACGAAAACATCGTATGTCCCAACGTGTCTGTTTTCTAAAGCTTCAGAGTCCGAATCAACTTTTTGGCACCGAAAGATGGCTCACATTAATTTTTGAAAAATCAACTATTTGGTGAAGAATGGGTGTGTCTCTGGTGTGCTAGCCATGAGGTTTCAAGTGACCCAAGATTGTCTTCCATGCAAGAAGGGAAAGCAGCACCGGAAATCTCATAAATCAAAGTTGATTAATTCAATTGTGACTCCTCCTAAGTTGTTGCATATGGATTTATTCGGAGCTATTAGTGTCAAGAGTTATGGTGGCAAATCATACTGTTTAGTAGTGACTGATGACTACTCTAGGTTCTCTTGGGTGAAGTTTCTTGCTTCTAAGGCTGAGATTGTTGGAATTCTTATGTTCTTAATCTTGGAACTTGAGAATTTATTCAATCTGAAAGTCAAGAGAATTCGAAGTGATAATGGAACGAAGTTCAAGAATGGTGATTTGGAATTATTTTGTCTTCAAGAGAGCGTTCACCATGAATTCAGCATTCCTTATGTTCCTCAACAGAATGGTGTAGCTGAACGGAAGAATCGAACTCTGATTGAGACGGTTCGTACGATGTTATCCGACTCGAAATTGCTAGTGACGTTTTGGGTAGAGGCAGTGAACACTGCTTGTCGTGTTCTTAATCGTGTTTTGACCTTGAAGAAATACAACAAAACATGCTTTGAATTGCTGAATAATCGGAAGCCGAACTTGGATTATCTGTTGACCTTTGGGCATCCGTGCACTTTATTGAAGACTCGAGACGTTCAAACAAAGTTCAGTGCGAAGGCAATTGAAGGAATCTTCTTGGGTTAAATTGCTAATTCTCACAACAAGCGGGTGTTCAATAAGGAAAGCATACAGATTGAGGAGTGGTTTCACATTGATTGCGGTAATCGCATGGGTCCCTAGGATGCCAAAGGACCGTCATGAGCTTTTGATTATGATGCATTGTTCAGATCTTTCAATGTTACTCCTGAAGTGTCTCCTGTTGAAGAAGAGCTTTTGTACCAGTCTTGATGTAACAATGATGATTCAGGTGTCGAGCCGCGATCGGTTATTCCTATTGTGGTTCCTCCTCCAATTGTTACGAATGTAGCTTCGACCTCGGTTACAACTCGTGACAGTGAGGATGATGAGATTGTATTTAAGGAGTCATCTAATGATTTTCAGAATATACTCGATGATTCATGTCACACCCCAACTGACGGCGGAATACGTCGGGGTGGGACATGGAGACTGTTCATAAGCACACGATCAACTAAATTTCATAAATTGATTTAATTCAAAATTTCTTAACATAACTTCAAATAAACATCCAAAACAAAATACATCAAAAGTTCAGTTCTTTATTAAAACTAGGTCCAAATCTTAAGTTGAGCATCTTGGATGTAATCTCAAACATTTGCAACTGAAACATGATGAAAACAAGGTCAACTAAAAATAGTTGATGAGCATACATAGGTTTTGACTCTACAAATAGTTTTAAATTATTGTGTATAATTCAAATGTAACATGGTATAAATAGGCAATTATGGAGAACCACTATAGCAAACCGGATGCACAATAAAACCTTGTGACATGTTAGGCATAACACTCAGTGTTACCCTTGTGTATTGTCGGTAAGAAATCACCATACCTGGGTGGATTTGTGAAATGCAATAGATCTATCATTGTTACCGTTGGCTTGTACGGAGTTAATGATTGTACTTTTTATAAATGTAGTTTAACTTATAGTGTTCAAGCATAAGGCACAAAAATACATACATGATGTTTGAATTGTATAAATTGAAAATAGTTCAATGTAATCATGTTCCACCCCAAAAATGTAAAATTATAAAATGTGGGGCTATGTAACTCAACTTGCAATGAGTAGCTTGGATGTCACACAAATATGTTGATGTTGCACAAATGATTTAGCTAATCACAAGATTAACCTATATTTGATGAAATATGTGTATCAATGATTTGTGGTATATGAAATAGGGATTCCTAATGCGCAAAAGGATGGATGTGGGTTTCCTCATTTTAATAATAAAATAATTATTTGAGTTGCAAATAATATTTATGTAAATCTTTGATAAATAATTGTATAAGTGAAATAATAAAAAAAGGATTTCATTTGTTTAAAAATAAATAAATAAGTGTATAAATAATTAGTGTTCTTTTATTTGTAAATAAATGAGTGAATAAATAAATACATGGTTTTCTTTTGTTTGTAAATTCCCAAATTACTAAATGATTAAATAAATAACTTCTTTATTTATTTATAATCTGAATTCCAAGAGTAATTAGTGTAAAAGTTAATAATTAATTAATTAATAATTTAGTCATAATTATTTATTAACTAACGGTATACAATTTGTTTTAAATGGTTATAAAAATAAATTAAATATATAGTTGTATAACTAAATAGATAACTAAATGAATAAATAAATAAATCCTTTTTTTTTATTAATGGTTTGCATTTTCATGAAAATTAAGTGTCAAAATTAATGATCTAATTAATTAATTAATAAATCATAATTAATTTTAATTAAAAGTAAAAAAAAAATTTAATGATTTATATAAGAAAACAATCTAAATAAATGAATTTACAAAACTATACAAGTCAAATATTTACAAAAACAATTTCTTTTATATCTCAAAAAAATTTTGATCCAAGATTTCAATTACATAATTAGTAATGAATCATTACACGTATTAGAAATAATAATGTTCACATATCATTCGTTAAACGTTTGTGATAATAATTATGTTAAGTTATAAATATGTATATTTTTATTTGAAAAGGATAATTATTGTAATACCTTGAACATTTATAAAAGTATTGGTTTATAACGATGAAAATACATACACACACACACACATATATATATATATATAAGAGAGATATACTAAAAATGACTTTTTTTTCCTAAAAATACTAAAAAGGGCATGATGTTTTAAATTTTAATCATGGTGTTCTTCAAATTTTAAATATGTTTAAATAAATAAAACAAAAAACCATACTTAAAACGAAAGAACACCATGTCTAAAATTTCCTTTTCAGGCTTCTTAGGAAAAAAGTCATTTTTAGGCTTCTTAGGAAAAAAGTTCTTTTTAATATAACCCTCCCATATATATATATATATATATATATATATATATATATATATATATATATATATATATATATATATATATATATATATATATATATATATATATATATATATATATATATATATATATATATATATATATATATATATATATAAGTATGCGCATGTATATATGTGTGTGTGAGTGGGTGTGCTAAGCAAGGAAAACAAGAAACATAAATGAAAACAAGAACGCAAAATAGAATGCGGGTAGAACTTACTTAAGAACATGGAAACGTTTTTGGATCTTGAGAGATAGATTAGAACTTGATTATGGTAGTCTCGAGGCTCTTCAATTTTTATGAGAATGGGATAGAATGAGGGTCTATTTATAGTGTGGGATTATAAGAGAAACTAGTAAATTATTAATTAAATGTTTCATAATATCAAGGATAATTAAGAGGTTTAAATTCCATTAATTTATATAAAAAAATTCTTAAGTTTTTTTTTAAAAAAGGGTATTCGTCTTTAAGGTTTTTAATAACATTCATGCCTAAATAAATATTAAAATTTATTATTTTTGTAAAAGGTTTAAATTAATTATATTTTAAGTATTAGTTTTTTATAAAAGGTACACCAATGAATTTAGTTTTCTAAAGATTGAAACTTATAACTTAATTATTACAATAACTCCTATGAATATGTTAGGACATGTTTTTGTAACTGTTGTTAAAATTCTAAGTGTCTATGTAGCGAACATGTTAAGTTCGCTTAAGGGAATGTTTAGGCGAACTTAGCTAGCGAACTTGGTAAGTTCGCCTATAGAGTTATGATCACTCAGCTGCCTGTAAATAGATCTTGTTGGTTCATTTGTAGCAAGCATGCTAGAGTTAACATCTACGGAGAGGGAGTGAGTCTCTGTGAGAAGTGAGTCACCATCCCTAGGTAGAGCTCACCTAGGGATCGAAATTGGAGCTTAAATTAGAAAATGTGTACTCCTTCGGTCTTATATTTGTATGACGAGTTCGTTACTAAATAAAGATCATTTCTGCTCACCTACAACTTCTGTGTTTTCTGTATTGATTGTTTGATTCACTTCGTGCTTCCGTCTCATAGAGGAATCATTGCGTAATTCATTGTGTTTGTGTGCGTTCTGCATGTCTAGAGATGCTACAGGGACTTATAACTCGTATCAGAGCCTCATGCTTAGAATCAAAGAGAATAACCGCTTTTCGGTTCAAATTAGTCGTGATTCGGTGTTTAATTCCGCATATTCATCATTGAAACGTTAAAAGAATGATTTTTACCTGTGGAATTGTTCAAATTCGTGGTATTTATGAGTTTGATGATTCCAGAGCTTCAAGAGCTTGGATATTTGAAGTGTTTACCGCCAAAACGTGAAGAATCAAAGGTGTTTGCTGAAACAGCCACGTCAGGCGAACTTGTTGTCTAATGGCAGTTACAGGCGAACTTGTTATGTTCGCTAGAACATGCTTTAGCGAACTTGTTAAGTTCACTAGAGCTTGTTCGCTAGTACTGTTTAAGCGAACTTGTTGAGTGAGAGTTAAAAAAATTGAGGGAACTTATGGAGGAAAAACTTTTCATCTTCAAAATTTTGAGGGAACTTTTATATGCTTGTTTCGGGCCATTTTTGAGAAGATGGTAATTTTGGTTATTTTCAAGACCAGAATTCATATTTTTTAAAGGGAAATGGCTTGGCAAAACAATGAGAGATTTTTGTTGGATGATGACTTTTGAATGAAGAATCTTATTGTCAAGGTATTCAAACCTGAAAATGTAGGCTACGAGTATCCGGGATACTTTTTTAATAGGGGATGAATACTGAACCAATTTGAACAAAAGGGTTGTTATCAACTTAAGGTCTCGGTTTGTTCGCGATGAAGTATTGTTTTGGGTCTTTGCAAAGAAAAGAGGGAGATAAAAATGTTATGTTTCTTTGCAAAACGGTTCAAGTGACCAAGATCGTCAAAATGATTCGACATGATTCTGTTATGGTTTGATTTCTCATTTGGGATCTGGGCGGAATCCGGATAGATAACCTATTGTGACTAGTAGGAGGTGTTAACCATGAATGAAAATCAGATTGAAGATTGTTGGATTCACGGCGATTACTACCGAATGTGTGTCAAACTTGGTCAAGTACGTTTGAAATGAAGCTGGTTATTTGTTATCAACTAGTTGAAGATGGAACCTTTATTATATGCCGATTAAATAAGAAACATCCTTTTATTTCTAGTTTTAATGCGGAGATGCTGGTGTAATGAAGGGGAGATCTGATATGAAAGACTTAAGGTTATCGGTTGAGTGGAAAAGGTACGAGACAAAGTAAAACACTTCTGGTGAAGATGAAGATCAAGAAAATAGTGGTTTTGCACCACACTATATTGGAGTTTCAGTTTGTTTTCAAGCTGGGATTCTTGTCTTTATGGAAGTTGATTTGTTTGATGCTGATTGTTGGAAATTTAGAAGCTATGCAAGATGAGCTAGATCAATTTGACAAACTACATGATTGGGATTTGGTTGACTTGCCAAAAGGATCTAGATCAATTGGAACAAAGTGGGTGTTTAAATGCAAACGTGATGATCGAGGCGTTGTGGTACGCAATAAGGCGAGGCTTGTTGTCCAAGGATTTAACCAACAAGAAGGTGTTGACTACACGGGAGTTTATGCTCCGGTTGCGAGGCTTGAGGCTATTTTATTTCTTGCCTCCGCGTCTTACAAAGGATTTAAGGTTTTCCAACTTGATATGAAAAGTGCTTTCCTATATGGAGAAGTGAAGGAAGAGGTTTGTTAAACAACCGCATGGTTTTGAGGACCCAAAATTTTCAAATAAAGTGTTTAAACTTGACAAAGCACTCTATGGTCTTCATCAGGCTCCTCGTGCCTGGTATGAAACTCTGTCCGTGCATCTGCTAGAGAATGGTTTTGAACGTGGTCAGATTGATTCTACTCTTTTCATATGGAAAGCAGGGGGAGATATCTTACTAGTTCAAGTTTATGTTGACAACATAATTTTCGGTTCGACAAATGTTGAGATGTGCAAAGACTTTGAAAGAGTAATGAAGTTGAAATTTGAAATGAGCAGTATGGGTGAGTTATCTTTTTTCCTAGGTCTTCAGGTGGATTAGATGGAGGATGGGTTTTACATTCATCAAACCAAATATGTGTCTGATATTTTGAAAAAGTTCGAGATGACAGATGCATCAGTTTCAGTACTCCAATTCTTGTTAACCATAAACTTAGTTCTGACTCAAAAGGAAAGGAGGTAGATTGTCGGTTGTACAGAGGAATGATCGGATCTTTGATGTACTTGACTGCGTCCATGCCTGACATTATGTTCGTTGTATGCTTGTGTTCGAGGTTTCAGTCCAAGCTAAAGGAATCTCATCTGATTGCTGTGAAAAGAATATTTAGATGTTTGAAGGGTAAACCAAAGTTAGGGTTGTGGTATCCTAATAATTCTGACTTTGATTTCAAAGCTTTTACAGATTCAAATTAAGGAGGATGTAGTTTGTATCCGAAGTCTACATCTGGTGGGTGTCAATTTTTAGGAAATAGATTAGTGTCCTAGCAATGTAAGAAGCAGACTTCAGTTGCAATCTCTACCTATGAAGCTGAATATATTGCTGCTGCAAGCTGTTGTTCCCAAATCCTATGAATTCAACAACAACTACGGGATTATGGTTTGAACTTCATAGAGACACCAATGCTTATCGATAACACCGCCACGATGTCAATTACAAACAATCGAGTGAAGCACTCGAAAACAAAGCATATTGAGATACGTCATCATTTCATAAGAGATTGTGCAGAGAAAAGATTGATTGAGTTGTGAAAGTTCACATTGATGACAACTTTGCTAACCTGTTTAACAAAGCGTTTGATCGCTCACGGTTTGAATTTCTTACTAAAATGATTGGAATGTATAATCCTTCTTGAAAAAGGTTTTCAAAATGATTTTCATGGGAGTTTTATTTTTATTTTTTCTTATAATGTAGATTAATTTATTTTCTTTCATTGAATTTCCTTTAGAAAACTCAAACAAATTGAAAAAGACGAAAATCGACACTGCTTGAAGGTATAGAAGAAATGATAGTACATCAGTAGGTGATCATACACACATGATCATAGATTGACTACCTGGTGTCTGTACTTATGTTTATGCTTATATTATTTGATCTAAGCTTCTTAGTTTGCACAAACAGGAAATGATTGTTTCATGACTGCTTGACATCATTAATTTATTAATTTGAATATTTACATATAATTTGAATTGTCAGTAGGCTAGAAGCGTCTTTAGACCACTAGTAGTGTGAAAACATAATGTTCTATGTCACAACTGTGATTTGAATTCATTATCAGATATAGAATATGAGGCTTCAAGTATTTCATGAGACCAGTATCGGATCATATTGATTAGCACAAATTTTCGGTTCACTTCACTGCCCATGTCCCGAAAAACATGCAATGTGAAGTTGGACTAAGATATGTTTCTGACGACATTTGTTAGAACATATGCTAGCCCTTGGATCAATTATCTTGATTCCATTGAATATATGCAGATAACAGTTGGATCACGCTACCCTGTTTCATTGAATCAATTGATTCCTTGATCATTCTTATGTTGAAAAATTCTATCGGTATAATCTTTCTGTTGATATGAATCATGATACTTCATCCAAACCAAGCAATAAGAATCATTCAATTCTGAATCATTCTGATTCCATATATCCATCGGGATCTGCTTCTTTTTCCTGTGCTAATTGAGATAATTTCATACTGGAGATTGATTTTATCTTTGCATAAGTCTCATATGTCTTGAAGATAGTCCAATTTACTTTATGTTGGCATACTTGTGGGGTACACGTTGTTTTCATATAAATGGTACTGACTCACAAGAACGTGGGATAAAAAGCTTTTTGTTTCAAATCGTATAATGTTGATAACTTAAATTGACATGTAGTATATTACAAATTTGGTACGAATAAGTTAGCATGTCATGATCTGATCATGTTTACTTTGAAGTTTATCGCGTATCATTTCATGAATTTCTGAATGTGAAAGATTAAAATTGTGAAAAAGAAAGTTTTGATATCATTGAGATAGTATATGAATAGAAATTTCAAAAGAATTGATAGTCTGTGAAAGATTGAAGTGCTAGTTCTTAAAAATTTCATTGATGAGATATCATAATTGTAGCACAAAGTTGTTTGATTGATGAGCTAAGAATATCATATATGCACATAATACCATAGGTCACCTTAGATCTGCTGGGGATTTATATCCAGAATGTGTGTGTGATTTATCAAAGATGCTGATATAATCTTCTTGCTCGTAGTGTTCGACCAAAAACATGTGTTTCAGTATGTATAGATAAAACACCAAAAAGATTTGCTTTTATTGCTTTACTACTTTTATTTCATATTGAAAAACTCAAAAAGATTTTAAGTGTGTTTTAGCATAAATTTGAAAAATCAAAAATATGTTTGTTTTTGTTTAGTTTGTTAAAAATGAAAATTCCAAAAAAAATTATTTTAACATCCATGAAATCATAACTTACAGGATTTGCAGGTTGAAGTTTGAAAGTTTGAGTTGATTTTTCAAAAAGACTGTATTTTCACTAAGTGGCTAGATTTAGCGAACTTGTTGTCTTAGTTTGGTTAAGTTCGCCTATGGTGGCGAAGTTAATAAGTTCGCTTGGTAGGCGAACTTATCCGAGGGGTATTTAACACACTGTTTAGCGAACTTGTCAGTTTACCCTTGTTTGGCTTTAGTGAACTTTTATTTGGCGAACTTGGTCAGACTTGAGCGAACTTGTTCATTGTTCTAATTATCTGTGATACCCTGTGTTTTTAGTCCTAGATTCCTATTCCATTTTGTGTTGCGCATCCATTGAAGGTATAATCATGCATTTTAATCCATTAATCTGTTCTAATCGCATGTTCTTCATTCTAGGGTTGTTCTGTGACTGATGCTAGCTTGTTTGATTGTAAATGTGTCTGATATCTGAAATTGATGGTATACAAGTGATATTTGGATGTTGGCGCTTGAGTCTCCTGCTTTGAATCGCTTGATTATCACTTGTTTGGAGAAATCAAAATTTTTGAGTAGCTTAAGGGTCTAAGCGAACTTGCTCAGGCGAAATTAATAAGTTCGCCACAGGGACTCTTAGTGAACTTATTAAGTTCGCCTTAGGGGTCTTCACTGATTTTGACTTGGCTTTTTTTTTTGTTGTGAATTTTTTTTCTTTTTCTTTTCCCTTTTTTTGTTTCTTATTTGATGTGTTCATTGAAAAGTCTAATCATGTATTGTGTATATATCATGGATAGATGGGTTGAGTACAAACATAATCAAGTGGCATTACTTGATCCGGGTCTGGCAGAAGCAGTTAATTACCATGAGATCATCACTTTCTTAAACAGGTCAAGATTAAGAGTGGCCTTGTCTGCAAATCCGGTAATTAGTCTACAATATATCCAGCAGTTCTGCGATACGGCCGAGCTTGATTGTACAGTTGACCCAAATGTGATTCGAGCTACGGTAAACAATCAAGAGTTAGAGATTTCTGTGGAAACTATCAAAGAAGCATTGAGTTTAGGAGGTGCTGACACAAATCCTATTAGCCTCCCTATAACTTTAATCATAGGATGTTTTAACAGAATAGGTTACAGAGGCAAGGCTAATGATTCACAAGCAAGAAAAGGAGGTCTAGTTGGTCAATAGAGGTACTTGATGCATGTCATCATACAGTGTTTGTCTCCAAGGAAAGCAGGAACTGATGGTCTTAAATCTTCATTACAAGGAGCAATGGTGGCTTTGACCTTGAATAGACCAATCAATTTTGATTCCTACATTTACAAAGAGTTGGTTGCTCAAATAACACCACCAGAGGGCCAGGGATTTATCATGTACCTAGTTTTTTACAAGTCATAACCAACCATCTCATTCCAAACCTACCACCGTTGTATCCAAGACTTACCTTGACTCCGATGACCAAGAGAATATTCACAGATTGTAACAATGTGAAGCAAAGGAATCAATCTTTGATTCCTGTACCTACTGCTTTTTTTGGGCACATAGTTAATCCAAATTATGTGGCTCCACCGAATGATCACTGGATACATGAAGATGTAGCATTAGAACAACCACATGCACAACAAGATCAACCTCAACAAGCAAATGCACAACAAAATGAAGCTGAGAATGTGATAGAACATGAAGCTAATAATGTGATAGAACATGAAAATGAAGATGAGAATGTGATAAAACATGAAAATGTAGAGAATGTTGAACACATGGAACATGAGATGAATATTGACAATGTGGAGCATGTTGAGGCAAATCCTCCATCACCACCTCAAGTTGAGAATATTGAAGCTGAAGATACAAGTTCTAGTTCAAGTTCTAGTGAAAATGGTGAGAAAGGTAATGAGTCAACTGACTCAGAAGAGACTGAACCAGATTTTAGCCCTGAGCACTATGCTCGGTTGGCTAAACATCTAAGGATAAAGAAGAAATTACCAAGAAGGAAGTCAGCTCGGGGTCCTCCTCCTTGTGCTGTACTAGGCAAAAGACAATTACAAGATGAATCTTCAGATTCAGATTATGTTCCTGAATCTCCCAAGATGAAGAAATTAAAAGCTACAACAAGTACTCAAGTAGATGAAGATGTTGAGTTTGTAGATACGTTGATTGTCACTCAAAATCCATCTTATCCTCCTACTCCTGTTGTTACTCCATCTATTCCTCATACTTCTACAACACAGGCCGGACCATCATCGAGTGAAAAAGACAAGAAAATCAATATCCTGGAAAAGAAAGTTTCTACCTTAGAGGCTCAAGTAGTGGGACTTCAAGGACAAATTGATGTTTTACAAGCGAGTGACTTTCAGCATCAACAACAGCTTAATTTCCAAAATAGGCAAATAGCTGAGATGCAAATTCTTGTATTACAGTTAATTGAGCGCCTTGACGCTCAGGGGGAGAAGCCTGGAAATGATACTTGTCAGTCACCAGAGATACAAAAGAATACTGATGAAGATGATCCCAATGCAGATAAGCAGGGTGAACGTCAAGACGCTGCTGGTGCTATTGATGTGAATCATATATCTGTGGCTCAAGGGGAGTCTGGATCCGGTGAAGATGTACCTTCAAGGGAAAATGAACAAGACAAGGATGTACAAGCTATTACTAACATGATTCGTTTTATGAAGATTCTTATCTAGAGAATGCTAATAAGCTTGAATATCTTTCTGATTTGGATGAGTTGCTTGATGATAAGGATGTGTTGTATGATATTGAAGAAGGTGAGATTGTGGAGGTGGAAATAGAGAAGGATGATGCTGATATAACATATGAAGGTTGTGGTGGACTGAACATTATTTTATACTTTGTTCAAGACAATGTAGTTCATGAAACTAGTTCTGAAGAGATTACTGAGTCTGTGGATAAAGAATCTGAAGTCACCAAGCCTGATACACCAAGTACTGTGAATGAAGAGCCTGCGTTATACAAAGATACTGGAATGACAAAAGAAAGGTGGTTAGAGATAGTGAAAAGTTGGAGGAAGGTATTACCAGTGACACCACCATCACCTGTTCAAAATGAAAAATATGTGAATGAAGGTCATTGTTGTTGTAGAATATTAAGTTGGTTTTATGAAGAAGAATTTAAGCTGATTGTGATCAAGAGGAATGACGGCGTTCAATACTTAAAACCAAGACATAAGTACTTGAACTCATTGTCGAGATCTGAAATTAATGGTTTGTCAACTAAACCATTGATTAACAGGAAGGTTTTGAAGTACAAGTTCAAACCGGTGAAAGCATTAAAGAAAATTCCACTAAAGAAAGTACCACAACACTTTATTGGGAATATCAAGTGGTGGTTTGTGGATGTAGACACTGGAGAAGCTGTTATAGAAGATAAAGAAGCAAACATTCTGTTTCGGTTTTATGATGCGTTGAATCAGATCAATTTCTCTAATAAGGATCAGCTGACAAAGTGAATGGAGAGAACATGCAATACAGTACAAAAGAGTGTTACATGTGTGTATAAGCCAAGGAGTACATGCTGGGAGCAAACAACTGGAGATTCAGAAGAACACTTAAAGATTGAGAGACCAAGCTAATGTCAAGGGTGAGTTTGTTGGAGCATTTTATGTGACATGTAGCTTTGTGTAATACACTAGGTCTTTTGTAATATTTGAATTTGTAATTTGTCTTTGATAGTTAAGTTTTGTAAATGACGAACTTAACAAGTTCGCCTAAAGATGATGTGGTGAACTTGTTAAGTTCTCCCGTGGCAGATGTGTTACCCATAAATAGTGCTTAGTTGTATTCAGTTGAAGAACTTATGTGATTTTACATTGATGTAGTTGGAAGCACATATATTTTATCCAAGTGTTTTAGTTCATTTTTTATTAGTTTTGTATAAGTTTTGAGTCGTTTTTGTATACTATTAAGTCTATTGTATATTTTCAGGTGCTCGTGAAGATTACAAGTCAATATATGAAGAAACCGAGCAAGAGAAGGAAGTCGAAAGATCAAAAGTTAAAAATGGTGAAATTATGCCTCTCGCGGTACGCAAGAGAGGAAGGAGAAATGCCTCGTGGTACGCGAGGGAAGCTAAAACTGGCCACGACTATTTTGGACGTCACGGTACGCGAAAGGCTGGGCTGAGTTTCTCGCGGTACGCGAGAGACCCGAATTCCGTGAAAAACCCTAATTTGATTTTAAATAGAATTTGATTGCCATAATTAAAGGAGTTCGATATTCAGCCATTTGGAGTAAGTCTTTTGGCGATTTTGAGGAGTAAGAAGTCAATTGGAGTTAAATTTTGGAGCTTTTGATTTCCGGTTCGTTAGTAATAGCGTTCTAGGTTTCAAGATTCGATTTTTATTCTTTGATTGC
This sequence comes from Smallanthus sonchifolius, assembly GCA_023525975.1. Lineage (NCBI taxonomy): Eukaryota > Viridiplantae > Streptophyta > Magnoliopsida > Asterales > Asteraceae > Smallanthus > Smallanthus sonchifolius. Next base: position 17,055,913 of record CM042028.1, on the reverse strand, counting down.
TTGTGATTGAACCATGTCTTTGTCTATTACTTCTGTTTTGATGTTTTGGACTATGATTCATGGCTAGATCATTAGTACTACTTAGGTTTATGATGAATATTTGATAAAGTTATGATTTTATCGGTTTTTGATTCTAAGGATGGTTGAATGATTTTGTAAACAGTCTTTTGATAATTAATAGTGACGAATATGCTTGCTTTAATCTGGTTTTGTGTTGATTAATGTTCCTCATGTTGTCTTGTTAAATGTCTTTCATTAATAGATGCATGTTTAGCTTGTTTGCGTATTGCTTGTGACCTGAGTGGTTTGCTAGACGTAGTAATCCATAGGAGTGTTGGTTAATCCTTGATTAGATTGAGTGTGTGTCCTAGTTCAATACTTGAGAGGTGGGAATTAGTCGTTTAGCATTCGTCATTAGAAATCCGAGTGTCAGCTGTCTGAGAGGAAGTTGGTATTAGGTGTCTAGTGATTGTTGATATTCCGAGTCATAGTTGTTATCTTGAGATTACCCCATGCGTTCTTTGAATGTATGGTGGACAATGAGACCGAGAGGTGATCTGTCTATTCGGGTACTTTATCATTGTTGGAGAGACTGAGAGGTAATCCAGTATCTAGTGAGTTAGTACGCTTTAGGTTCCTTAGTTGGTGACACCCTGAGAGTGACTAGGGATCCACTAGGTAGTCTTTAGTTGTCATGCTTAGAAACCCAAATCCATCATAGTTTCCAGAACTGGTAGAAGTTGTGCTTTGCAAGTAGGATTCCGACCTAGGTAGTATTCTTCCCATATCTGATTATTACCTTAGTTCTTCATCTTGATAGTTTGAGTCGACTTTGTTTGCTGCATTAGTAGTTAATCCTTAGTGTAGTCAACCCCCCAATTATCAATCTTTAGTCTGAGTCAGAGTCTAGTATAGTTATCATAGTGTCTCTAGGGGTTCGATATTCCGGTTGACCATTAAGCTATGCTACACTCGATAGGTACACTTACCTGTCAGTGCGGTTTAGTTCATAGGTATTCCCTTTATTACTTAGGAGTCTAGGTTTGGTTTTGTTAGTTTTTATATAGACCGTTTTGACGACATCAAGTTTTTGGCGCTGTTGCCGGGGACACTTGGCAATAGCAATATTAGCTTTAACTAGTTCTTATAGTGATTTTTGGTTTGTTTGTTTTTTAGTTTTAATTGTGGGTCTTTGTCCTTTCTACTACTTGTGTGTCTTGTCTGAGTGTCTAATATAGGATCGAATCTTTCTATTTTGAGTCTTTATTTTATTTTATTTTATTCTTGTGTCAGTTTATGAACCATACTCGTTCGCATGGATCACCACCATATTCAGCTTAAGAAGAGCCCGAACGAAAGCTGCACGACCGCACCCGCAACTTCCGGGAGTGTTAGCAAGCATTCTGCAGCAACAAGGTACGTTCTACTAGCCCTATTCCAATTTCTAACATGGGCGATGCTGACCCACCAGCGAGGCGTACCGTGCACCAGAGGGCCAGTGACGGGTCACCGAGGCGAGATCTTCGATCACACGCCTCGCTATTCCGAACACCATCACATGGAAGATCCTGTCACATGTCATGAGCACGATCACTCATGCCACTCAATTTCATGGCCTTGAGGATAAGGATGTACCCGGGCATCTATCCCGTTTCACGCAGATATGTGATACTTTCAATATCATAGGTGTGTCTAAGGATGCTATCTACTTGAGTCACTTCCCATTCTCGCTCTCTTGTCGCGCTTCTACTTGGCTTGACACCCTCCCCGACAATTCTATTACCACATGGGAGGATTTGCAAGCCAAGTTCTACAAAAAGTACTATCCACCTTCCAGGGCTGCTCGCCTTCGAGATCAAATCCATTCGTTACGGATGATCCCGACTAGCCATATCACATGGCTTGGGAGAGGTTCAACACGCTATTGAGCTGATATCCCCAGCACGGTCTTTCCGACTGGGCGATAGTGGAGAAGTTCTATAATGGCCTCACCTTCGAGAAGCAGCAAATTTTCAACATAACTGTAACATTTCTGATTTTATTATCGGTATTTTTCATTCAATATAACACATTTCAAATCCAATTCTAGTACACTGATTTATTCTATTCGTACCAACTATTAAATACTAGGTTCCAATACAAATTCGCGAGTTTTACACGGGTATATTCTATTAGAATCCTATATATGTAAATATTTATATAAATGTGTCAAAGCTGAAGTTGCAAGGGCTGATTTGGTAAATAACCCTAGTAGGGATGGTAGCGCCTTATTTTGGCACGGTCGCGCCCAGAGCCTTGGCACAGTCGCGCCTCTTATTGGCACGATCGCGCCTCTTGTCAGTTGATTCCTAAAAACAGTCTTTAATCCTAAATTCGTTCAACTTTGTAACCGTTATACACGTTCATCTATTAACAACCATCATTAGTCAATTAAACATCGACATTACACTTTATTAAAACCAATTATGGATTTTTAAACTGAAACCGTCGACATCTTCATCTTTTACTCATCGAATTCGTTCATTTCTATTGTCACTCTCTCAAATCAAGCAACTGCGCATCGTAATTAACCCTCTCTGAAGTTTTTATGCACATCAATTTCACCGGAGTTGAAGCCGGAGTCGCCGGAGACGAGGCTTGCGTAAGTCGGAGCTCTTTTTAGTCGAACGCTATCAATCCATCATCCTTTCTGGTAATTGAAACATCCTACACCTTCTTTTTTATTCATAGATCAAATACCCCTTGTTAATTCGGGTTAATATTATCGAAACTGTTGCGAACCAGATCCTAGGGTTCATACACTTTCGGGTTGATCGGATTTCTAATCTAGACACGTTTGTAACTCAATTAAACTGCATGGTTAGATTCACAATTCTTTGATTATCAAAAGCCCCATGATTTCCAACGTTAATATTATAATATTTAATCGATTTGTTTCTGAAATTAGTCAGACACGGTCGCGCTAATCTGCTAGCGCGGTCGTGCCTATCCGAGCACAGTCGTGCCCCATACATGACCTGGTCGTGCCTGCTAGCCAGTCAAGGTCATGCCTAGAGAACCCTAGACAAGGTCGTGCCCGACACAAGCACAGTCGTGCCTGATGACCAGACTTTGTTGTGTCTTCTGTTTTGATCAACACGGTCACGCCCCTGACCAGCACGGTCCCGTCCGTGATCTTAACACGGTCGTGCCTTGTCTTAGGCACGGTCGTGTGTGTGAGAAAACCTTTGTCAGATTGTTAGATTTATATTTATATTTATATTTTCACTTCAATAAGTATTAAGGTGTTTTGAAACCGGAAGCCACCCGTTGATTCGGGTTTGGTCTTGTAAACCGTAATTATTATTGAAACCCTAGACTTTGATTTAGACATTTTATTAATTTATGTTCATACAAAATACACTTTAGGTTAACGTTGTGCGCTACAAGGATCACGTTACTACCTAGTCTCTCGTGTTAACTACACCTTTAAATCAAGTGAGTATTACGTAGCCCCTTTTCACACTTTTACACTTTTTGGGGTGAAACATGAACACTCTACATACAATTGTTACATTTACACAAACTATACAAATACAAATCTTCTTTACATTCATGTGTGCAAATTTGAGCTTTATGTTTGAGTGATAGGTGTGTTAACTTTTGTGTGCAATTTACGTGCAATCATTAACTATTCAAGCCGACGGTTAACAATGATAGATCTATTGAGTCTGACAAACCCACCCAGATTGGGTGATTTTACCGACAACACAATTTGCATGCTAGTTACAAAGGTTTGATTGTACTTTGGTTACACAATAGTTGCTCCCCATAAATGCCTTATTTTATCATGTTATGTATGGATTTGATTATTCATATCTACACACTATCTATGTATAAACATGTTTATGCTCACCAACTTTTTAGTTGACTTTATTTTATTCATGTTTCAGGTGCTAATATGTGAGTTTGATCAAGACATGCTACACATAGGCTTTGGACTTAGTTAAATTTAAATAAAGAATATTATGTATTTTCATTATGCACTTGTTTGAATTTGTTTGTGGTTGAATCGTTTGAAATGAAATTTGATGATTAAATTATTGAAATCTAGTCAACCTAGCGCTTGCCTGTAACTCAAGCGAGGGTATTAAAGATGGTTGAACGGTGACTCGACCCAGTCAGGTTTGTTTCACTGGTGCATCAACTGGCTTGCCCGTTCAAAGTAGTGAGTTTACATAGCCCCTTTTTCCTTTTTATACTTTTGGGGTGAAACATGTCTACAAATACTTTACTTACATGATTCAATACCTATGTTCTTATGCCTTGATCTTTATGCTTTATGTCTTAAACTACCTGGTGACCATTACATGTGTTCATGTCAGTACATTCATTAACTTGCAGCCCAAGCCTAAGGTAGTACCTTTTATGATAATTTATACGGGAATCCGAAACTATAACTTACCACAAAACCTTGGCGGGTTTTTGTTGGGTATCAGATCCTTGGTTATAGGGAACTAGGTTATTAGAAACCCTTTACCTAGACTATAACTTTAGGACACCCACTTATGCCATGCTTCATGAATATGTGATATGTGCTACATGCTATGTGTTACATGCTTACTATATTAATTATTATTTCATTTTGATACCTCATTTGTTAAAATTCATGACTTAATAGACTATACTTGAATAATAAATTAAATAAACAATATCCCTACCCTTACCCTAAACCTCATAACCTTCTTACCTGTTCCTCTGTCATCATCATCATAGCATGTGGAAACTTCATGGACTTAAATCTATAAAATTTCTTTATTTCCCCGTTAAGGTTTTAAACTTTGTTAATTATTAGAGGACACGTGCAATCTGGAAGGGTGACACCTGTATTCTGGGTTTTCTGTCTAGGAAAGCGTTTCGTATAAATCCTAATCAACCGAGGGACCCATATGCTTTCCTGGGAATTCCCGGGATGAGTGTTTACTTATAGGCTAAAGCATGTCTCCTTGAAAATTATATGAGTTTAATTGACCTTAATGTGTCATAGTATTCAAGTGATTATATCACTATTTGAGTACAATCCAAACTATGATTTACTATTTCATCTATTATTTTGTCCCCTTTAAATTCAATCAACTTTCATAAGTTCGTACATCTTTTTCTTATGCAAATCTGTAGAATGCCTCCCCGTCGTGCTACCGTGACCAACAACACCGATATTGCTGCCATCCTTGCCTAACTTGTAAATCAACTCACTCAACCGAATGGGGCCACCAATGGTAACCATGGAGCTAATGGTGGTGGTGGTGCTAACCCATCACAATGCACATTCAAACACTTCAACTCATGTAATCCTTTCAAGTTCTATGGTACTGAGGGAGCCACAGGACTCCTTCCATGGTTCAAAAGTATTGAGGGCACCTTCCTTAATAGTGACTGCCCCGATAACCTTCGTGTTCGTCATGCCACAAGTGTCTTCCAAAAACGGGCACTCACGTGGTGGAATGGGGAAAAAAGAACTAGATTCATGGAGGTAGCAATGGCCGTACCATGGGATGAGGTTAAGAGACTAATGACTGAAGATTTCTGCCCTCGGAATGAGGTGAAGAAACTGGAAGCCGAGTTTTGGGATCTTGCCCAAGATAGTGGTGAGAGTCTGGCTTATACAACTCGGTTCCATGAGTTGAGTCTCCTTGTGCCCCATATGGTCACACTTTTATCCCGCTGCATCGAGAAGTATATTGGTGGATTACCTAGGTAGATTCAGGATACTGTCTTAGGGTGAAATCCCGCAACACTCGAAGATGCTATCCGATTATCTGCTACTTTGACCGACAACCATGTGAAAGCAGGTACTCTAACTAGAAAAGGCACCAAGAAAGTTCCAGACACCGCAACCCCTCCTGCACACATCAAAGAAGCCAAAATTGAACCCTACCACAATAATAAGAAAAGAAAGGATAAGAACTATGTTGTGGTCACCCCTGCTATCCCTGTCAACCAAGTTGCTTCCATGGCTCAAGCACCAGTCAAGAAGCCATATGTTGGGATCTACCCACTCTGTGCCACATGCAACTATCACCATCTCCAAAGCATTCCATGTCGCCTTTGCACAAACTGTAGGAAATATGGCCATATGGTCAATGTTTGTAGAGCCAAGGCATTTGTAGGTCAAGCCAACCCACCAACCCGAATCAACCAACAAGTGGCAAATCAAGGTGTTCCCGCTATCGCAAATGGTCGTGCTTGTTATGAATGTGGCAACCCAAATCATTTCCGTGACCAGTGCCCGAAGTTCATCAATGCTAGGCAAGGCGGAGCTCGTGGGCGTGCTTTCAACATAAACGCCAATGAAGCTCAGGCCAACAATGATGTGGTCAACGGTACGTTCCTTGTTAATAGTCAATATGCCTCCATTTTATTTGATACTGGTGCAGATAAAAGTTTTGTGTCACTTTACTTTGAACCCTTACTTGCAAAAACACGATCCAAATTAGAGAAAACCTTCACTATCGAAGTAGCAAATGGTGACTCCCTTACAATTGACTCCATTATCCACGACTATTCTCTAGAACTTAATGATCATACATTTCCAATCAACCTTGTGCCAATGCCACTAGGATGTTTTGATATCATCATAGGCATGGATTGGTTGTCAAATCACCATGCCGAAGTCATCTGTTTTGAGAAGTGCATCCGAATACCCCTTCCATCATGAGAAACGTTGAGAGTCTTTGGTGAAAAACCTTGCAAAGCACTCAGGTTAATGTCATGCACTACTACTCAAAAGTACATACGAAAGAAGTACGTGGCCTTCTTAGCCCATGTTGTTCAAAAGGATGTCAAAGAGAAGAGTATTCAAGACATCCCCATCATCCGGGATTTCCCTGAAGTTTTCCCCGAAGATCTATCTGGTCTTCCACCCGTTCGAAAAGTAGAATTTCGCATTGATCTTGTGCCCGGAGCTAACCTCGTGGCTAGAGCTCCATATCGTCTTGCACCTTCTGAAATGCAAGAGCTTGCAAGTCAACTCCAAGAGCTCTCCGACAAGGGCTTCATCCGTCCATGTCATTCACCGTGGGTGCACCCGTCTTATTCGTCAAGAAGAAAGATGGATCATTCCGCATGTGTATTGACTACCGCGAACTCAACAAGCTTACCATCAAGAACCGTTATCCTTTGCCTAGGATTGATGACCTTTTCGATCAAATTCAAGGTTCTACTTGCTTCTCGAAGATTGATCTTCGATCTGGTTATCACCAACTCCATGTGCAAGAGGAAGATATTCCAAAGACTGCCTTTCGAACAAGGTATGGTCACTACGAGTTTATGGTCATGCCTTTTGGGCTAACCAATGCACCCGCGGTTTTCATGGACCTCATGAATCGTGTGTGCAAACCATACCTTGATAAATTCGTGATCGTCTTCATTGATGATATCTTAATCTACTCCAAGACTAAATCCGACCATGAGCAACACCTTAGGTTGGTTTTGGACCTCTTGAGGAAAGAGCAGCTATATGCCAAGTTCTCCAAATGTGAATTTTGGCTAAAGGAGGTTCAATTCCTGGGTCATATCTTCATGTTGACCCTGCTAAGATCGAAGCTGTTAAGAATTGGAATGCCCCAACACCCCACCGAAGTTCGTTCATTTCTTGGTCTTGCAGGATATTATCGTCGTTTCATTTCAAATTTCTCTAAGATTGCTGCTCCTCTCACCGCTTTGACCCACAAGGGTAAACTTTATGAATGGGGACCAAAGCAAGAAGAAGCATTCCAAACTCTCAAGCAAAAGTTGTGCAATGCTCCTATTTTGACTCTCCCTGATGGGAATGATGACCTAGTTGTCTACTGTGATGCCTCCAACCAGGGTCTCAGTTGTGTCCTCATGCAACGAGGCAAGGTGATCGCTTACGCCTCAAGGCAACTTAAGATCCATGAAAAGAATTATACAACGCACGACCTCGAATTGGGTGCGGTTGTATTCGCATTGAAGATTTGGAGACATTACCTTTATGGCACAAAATGTGTGGTATTCACCGACCACAAAAGTATCCAACACATCTTCAACCAAAAAGAACTCAATATGAGGCAACGACGTTGGGTTGAACTCCTTAACGACTATGACTAGATTCGTTACCATCCCGGCAAGGCGAATGTTGTAGCTGACGCTTTGAGTCGTAAGGACCATGTGATGCTCCATTGTATCCGAATTCAAATCGACATTCAAAATCGTTTCCTAGAAGCTCAACACGTCTCGGTCAGCGCGGCATGTACGAGGAAATGTTGTGTGGTGTTGAACTCCAGCTTGAACCAAAACCCAATGGCTTACTTTATTACTTGAACCGTATTTGGGTTCCCGATCGCAATGATCTCAGTGCATTTCTCATGAACGAGGCTCACAAGACTCGTTATTCTATTCATCATGGTGCGGATAAAATGTACCAAGATCTTCGCCAACAATATTGGTGGCCCGGTATGAAGAAAGACATTGCTCTCTATGTTGCCAAATGTCTAACTTACTCCAAAGTCAAAGCCGAACACCAACGTCCTTCCGGTTTGCTTGAACAACCAGAAATTCCCGTGTGGAAATGGGAAAATTTAGCTATGGACTTCATTACCAAAATCCCTCTCACCTCAAATGGTTATGATAACATCTGGGTGACCATTGACCCGCCTCACCAAATCTGCTCATTTCTTGCCCATCCGTGAAGACTATCGGGTTGAGAAATTGGCCCGAATTTACATTGACAAAATTGTGATCCGTCACGGTGTTCCCTTAGACATAATATCCGATAGAGATACTCGGTTCACCTCCAGTTTCTGGCAATCTCTCCAAACTGCTCTTGGCACACAATTGAATTTGAGCACGGCTTACCATCCCCAAACTGATGGTTAGACCGAGCGTACAATTCAAACTCTGGAGGACATGCTTAGAGCATGCGTAATTGATTTTGGTGGCAATTGGGATTCACATTTATCCCTAATTTAGTTCTCTTACAATAATAGCTACCACACAAGTATCAACATGGCACCATTTGAAGCTCTCTATGGTCGTAAGTGTCGTTCTCCTATCTGTTGGGACGAGATTGGTGAAGCACAAATCACCGGTCCCGAGCTAATTCAAGAAACATCCGACAAGATTATCCAAATCCGTGACAACATTCGAGAAGCAAGGAGTCGGCAAAAGAGCTATGCCGACAAACGGCGAAAACCCTTAGAATTCCAAGTCGGCGACTTGTCCTTCTAAAGGTGTCTCCGTGGAAGGGTGTGATCCGTTTTGGAAAGAAAGGCAAGTTAGCACCTCGCTATGTGGGTCCATTCAAGATCCTTGAAAGGATTGGGAAAGTGGCTTACAAACTCGAGTTACCTCCATCACTTGGTAATGTGCATCCTACATTTCATGTGTCTAATATGAAGAAATGCCTTGCTGATGAAAATCTCCATATACCTCTAGACGACGTGCGCATTGACGAAATGATGCACTTCGTTGAAAGACCGATAGAAATCATGGATCGTGAGATCAAGCAGCTCAAGCGAAGTCGTATCCCTATTATCAAAGTTTGTTGGGAATCAAAACATGGTCCTGAATTTACTTGGGAACGTGAGGACCAAATGAAGCTCAAGTACCCCCACCTCTTTGCTGATGCAGTCGCCCCGGCTAGCTAAATTTCGGGACGAAATTCCCTCAACATGGGGATACTGTAACATTTCTGATTTTATTATCGGTATTTTTCATTCAATATAACACATTTCAAATCCAATTCTGGTACATTGATTTATTCTATTCGTACCAACTATTAAATACTAGGTTCCAATACAAATCCGCGAGTTTTGCACGGGTATATTCTATTAGAATCCTATATATGTAAATATTTATATAAATGTGTCAAAGCTGAAGTTGCAAGGGCTGATTTGGTAAATAACCAGAAACCCTAGTAGGCACGAGCGCGCCTTGTTTTGGCACGGTCGCGCCCAGCGCGTTGGCACGGTCGCGCCTCTTATTGGCACGGTCACGCCTCTTGTCAGTTGAAACGTAAAAACAGTCTTTAATCCTAAATTCGTTCAACTTTGTAACCGTTATACACGTTCATCTATTAACAACCATCATTAGTCAATTAAACATCGACATTACACTTGAATTAAAACCAATTATGGATTTTTAAACTGAAACCGTCGACCTCTTCATCTTTTACTCATCGAATTCGTTCATTTCTATTGTTACTCTCTTAAATCAAGCAACTGCGCATCGTAATTAACCCTCTCTAATGTTTTTACGCACATCAATTTCACCGGAGTTGAAGCCGGAGTCGCCAGAGACGAGGCTTGCGCAAGTCGGAGCTCTTTTTAGTCGAACGCTATCAATCCATCATCCTTTCTGGTAATTGAAACATCCTACACCTTCGTTTTTATTCAGAGATCAAAAACCCCCTGTTAATTCGGGTTAATATTATGGAAACTGTTGCGAACCAGGTCCTAGGGTTCATACACTTTCGGCTTGATCGGATTCTAATCTAGACACGTTTGTAACTCAATTAAACTGCATGGTCAAATTCACAATTCTTTGATTATCAAAATCCCCATGATTTCGAACGTTAATATTATAAGATTTAATCGATTTGTTTATGAAATTAGTCAGACACGGTCGCGCTAATATGCTAGCGCGGTCGTGCCTATCCGAGCACAGTCGTGCCCCATACATGACCTGGTCGTGCCTGCTAGCCATACAAGGCCATGCCTAGAGAACCCTAGACACGGTCGTGCCCGACACAAGCACGGTCGTGCCTAATGACTAGACTTTGTTGTGTCTTCTGTTTTGATCAACACGGTCATGCCCCTGACCAGCACGGTCGCGTCCGTGATCTTAACACGGTCGTGCCTTGTCTTAGGCACAGTCGTGTGTGTGAGAAAACCTTTGTCAGATTGTTTGATTTATATTTATATTTATATTTTCACAACAATAAGTATTAAGGTGTTTTGAACCCGGAAGCCACCCGTTGATTCGGGATTGGTCTTGTAAACCGTAATTATTATTATAGTCCATTTAGAAAATAATATATTTTCCCATTATTTTGTACCGTGACCCAAATTAAAAATAATACACTTTATATATTATTTCCTCCTTATTATAGGCATTTTTGTAACGTTTCAAATTCATAAATAATATAATTAAACTATTCATTTCAAATTGTTTTCATTTAGTCAACACCTACACAACCCTTTTTCATAATTCGTCACGAACTCGGTATATAATTCCTTATACTCATATCCATTGAAACCCTAGACTTTGATTTAGACATTTTATTACTTTATGTTCATACGCAATACACTTTAGGTTAACGTTGTGCGTTACAAGGATCACGTTACTACCTAGTCTCTCGTGTTAACTACACCTTTGAATCAAGTGAGTATTACATAGCCCTTTTTCACACTTTTACACTTTTTGGGGTGAAACATGAACACTATACATACAATTGTTACATTTACACAAACTATACAAATACAAATCCTCTTTACATTCATGTGTGCAAATTTGAGCTTTATGTTTGAGTGCTAGGTGTGTTAACTTTTGTGTGCAATTTACGTGCAATCATTAACTATTCAAGCCGACGGTTAACAATAATAGATTTATTGAGTCTGACAAACCCACCCAGATTGGGGTGATTGTTACCGACAACACAATTTGCATGCTAGTTACAAAGGTTTGATTGTACTTTGGTTACACAATAGCTGCTCCCCATAAATGCCTTATTTTATCATGTTATGTAAGGATTTGATTATTTATATCTACACACTATCTATGTATAAACGTGTGTATGCTCACCAACTTTTTAGTTGACATTATTTTATTCATGTTTCAGGTGCTAATATGTGAGTTTGATCAAGACATGCTACACATAGGCTTTGTACTTAGTTAAATTTAAATAAAGAATATTATGTATTTCCATTATGCACTTGTTTGAATTTGCTTGTGGTTGAATCGTTTGAAATGAAATTTGATGATTGAATTATTGATATCTAGCCAACCTTGTGCTCATGAACAGTCTACATGTCCCGCCCCGATGTATTCCGCTGTCGGTTGGGGTGTGATAACAGCTGCGGGTGGCCATATCATGGATAAGCTCGAGCCAGACGGGTGTGAGAAGATGTTTGGGAGCTTCACTCTGGCGAAGCAGCATCAACCATCTACTAGGACTTCCATTCCTAGTGCTAGAGCACCCGCCTCTTCTCTTTGAGGTGTGCGTGAGGTCAGCCCTGATACTAGCGTGGCTGCTGCACTCGCAGCAATGGCTAATGAGATCAAGGAGCTGAAGCTCAGTGCTCAAAGGTGTGAGGTGTGTAGGGGAGGCCCCGACATAAGAGACAGCCCCGTCAATCAACAGGAGCAGGTGAGCTTTGCGGGCAACCAGAACCAGAACCGGAACCGAGGGTACAACAACGATAATTATTTTGGCTCGGGATGGAGATCTGGAGTGAACCCACCTGGGTTTAATGCCCGCCCTTATCAGCATGGTGGAGGAGATACAGGACCAAGTGGAGGCAACAAGAGAATAGAGGAGATGATGGAGACCCAGACCCAGATGCTCACCCACTTGGTATCAAAGGATAAGGAGACTCAGCAGCGATTGGATGCACACGACACTTTATTGAAGAATCAGCATTCGGCATTCAAGGATTTGCAACACACGGTAGGAGACATCGCGAAGAGCTTGAGGGATAGACAGGGAGGTCCATCTTCATACCCCAATGCTTCAGTGATGGTCGTGTTAGACATAAGACATAGAGAGGAGGAGATAGTAGAAAGAGGAAGCCTCCCACGGTGCTGACTATGGAATATCTTCGGTAGAAGAAGTGAAGAAGGTTGATTGGAGAGCTCGATTTGCTGAGATCGACGCTGGAATGTTGGAGGATCCCGAGTTGAATGCTATTTCCACTAGAAGTAAAAGGGCATAAGAGAAGGAGATGCCACCGGTAGAAGAAGAAGAGTCGGTGGACGAGGAGATAGAGATGGAGAAGCCTGTCGAGAAGGCAGTGGAGAAAAAGAGTTAGGGTGAGAATAAGACCCCCGAGATTGATCTGAGTCGTATTCCTTACCCAGCGCGCTTGCTGCCATATAAGAATGCTAGGGAATACGGTACTTTCCTTGATATGTTTAAACAACTCAAGGTCAATCTACCATTTATAGAGGTCCTCCAGCATATGCCAAAGTATGGCAAGTTCCTCAAAGATCTTCTTTCCAACAAGAAGAAACTGGAGGGGATCTCTAAAGTCTCACTAAGTGAGCAATGTTCTGCTGTGGTTCAGAACAAACTACCTGAGAAATTAGGAGATTCGGGTGGTTTCACGATCCCGTGTCTTCTTGTCGGTTTGCCCTTAAACCACTCGTTGGCTGACGTGGGTGCTAGCATCAATTTGATGCCATATTCTATCTATAAGCGGCTGGACCTAGGTGAACCGCAGCCGACGCGCATGAGCATTTCCTTGGCTGACCGTTCAGTCAAGTATCCACGGGGAATTATGGAGAATCTATTAGTGAAAGTAGGAAATTTTGTCTTCCCCATGGATTTTGTTATTCTGGATATGGAAGTGGATGATAAAGTCTCACTCATCCTAGGACGCATAGCCACTCCGTCTGCATCGTTGATGCCTTCATTGACGAACATTGGGACTCTAATCCAGTAGAAGATGATGTTGATGGAGATGGAGGAGAAATGATTGAGGACCCGCCATATTGGTTTGTTGAATTTGAAAGGAATTTGATAGGGTCCGCGTTTTTTGGCGCTGATAGTGATGGTTGCAGTTTAAGTGAGATATTAGCACAAGTCGGGTCATTAATCTGTGAGACACCCGTGGTTAATAGTGTAGAGGTCACACCTTTAGAAGTACCTATTCCTGAACCTCTACATGTTCTTCGTACTAAGGGGATAGAAGCCGAGTCATCTCCAAAATCTAGGTCGCCCCGTAAGAAACTTCATGAGTTAAGGGAGTTTTATGACCTAGGGAGAGTGAAAACCCTAAGTGTGGGGAATTTTAGGGGTGAGAAGTTACTAGGATATTTAATGCATATCATCTTTGGGCCGGGTAGATTTAAATATTGGTGGAAAGATCTAAGTGCTAGAGGTTCGAGGTTTGATTAGAGTACGAGTGTGCTGAAGTTGTGGAGAACCGGGAGACCGCATAGGATGAAGGCGGTACCGATTAGGATAAAGGAGAAGCCTCCAGATAGGCTTATTTGAGTCTTGGGCAAGTGCCTAGGATGTAGAGTTTGTATGCATTACTTGGTTTGAGTCCATGTCTATTTTTGTGTTTTTCGGTGTGTGTTTTGTTTGTGTCATGTTTTGCAGGAATTCACGCTTGATTCGGCGAGGAAAATCATTGGGAATGAAGTTCCAGGTATGTTTTACATTGGTTTCTATCATTGGAACAGGTTTTAAAAGGATTTGGGTGAGAGAGATTTTTAGAATACCAAAATTATTCTAAGTATAAAAATTGAAAATCCTTCTTAACTTTCTGTGAAAAGCACCTTCTCGCGGTACGCGACGCACGAATTGGAATCTCTCGCGGTACGCGAGAGACAAAAGTTTAGGCCGACTTAAATTCCACTCCCTCGCGGTACGTGAGGAGTGGCCACCTGGTGTCTCGCAGTATGCGGGGGAGTGCTGGTTCCACCTTTCTTCCTTGTTTTCTCATGGTATCTTTCGCCCGCATCTACCACCATTCCCACCACTCTCACCTTTATCTATCATTCACTAGCATCATCATCCATCGACTACCATTACGATGGGAGACTTAGAGACATTTTCGAACCGTTGATCTACCTTGCTGTGGCATTCATGTCTATGTGTTTGCCACGCATCGAGTACGTTTCTCTGCTATATATCTTGAGTCTTAGTTTGAGAGAGTCGAGTCTTTATTTTATTTTGAGTCAGTTTAATGTTGCGGGTTTGTTGTGAGGTTTATTTTGCAGGTTTTATCCCCCCACCCGTACTCAATCTCCATTCGGGTGGGGTCGATTATGATCTTATTTAGTTTGTAAAGGCAACCTGACAGCAGTCTGTGCAACCGCGACCGAAATGCTATACGGTGCACAAGAGGAAGAACGAAGCTGGATTTACATTCTTGCATATATCGTTACCAGCGAAGTCGATTCCTATTTTTATTTTTAGTTGTGTCTTTCTTCACATTGAGGAAAATGTGTCTTTCAAGTGTGGGGATGTGAGTGTCTAATTTATGAAAATTCAAAAATACAAAAAAATTTTTTTGAAAATTGTCCTTCGAAATCACTGCATATAAATGGAAAATGATAGTACAATTGAATCTATTTTTTGAGTTTAAATGAAATAAATAATTGAAAACGTGTCTAATTAGTGATGTTTTGGTAGACCAAGCTAACTAGTAACGCTGAAATAGCCTGTTTGTGTAAATTAGGAATTAATTGAAAATAAAATCATGATATCGTGTGGGTATTCATCTTAGAGTAATGGTAATACTGAAACTGTTAAAATAGGTTGATAGGTACCACATTAAGTTAAAATTTAGAGGTTTTTGAAATTTTTGGCACACCATTCACTTTTTATGAGAATAAATCCGAGTTTGATGGTGCCCGCATCAATAAATTCCATAATTCATGAGCTTATTTGCTAGAATGTGAGTTTTGCTTATGTGTTACCCTCCGGGATGGCCACTTGGAGAAAACACTCCTAAGTAATTCTTATGTGCTTTATTGTTTAGACTTAGTCTATGTGTTACCTTCCGGGATAGTGACTTGGTTGAAACGTCTCTAGATGAAGTTTAATTTGCTTATTAATGCTCATTATCATCCATTCATTCTTGATTTCACTTGATTTCTAAAACCTGTAAATTTTAGTTTAATGTGGTAGGGTAAATCTACCTAGACATAACCATGAGACGAGATTAGGTAGAGCGGTAACTGTTAAGTGTGAGTCACATAGATTGATTGATATGCTTGGTAAATTGAATTAGAACACATAATGGGGGCTTAAAAGTTGGTGCTTGGGTTTAATCGGATTGAAATACTAATTGTTGCTTTTTAATGCGTGAGTATGTTTTGCTAATTGGTAATTATGAGTTGTTAAGTTAGATTTCAGTTATGATTCCATTGCAGCTTTTCGAGGACGAAAAAAGGTTAAGTGCGGGGATGTTTGTTGTAGTGCGAAGCACACATCTTTTATCCTAGTGTTTTAGTTCATTTTTGGTTAATTTTGTATTAGTTTTGAGTCGTTTTTGTATACTGTTGAGTCTATTGTATATTTTCAGGTGATCGTGAAGATTACAAGTCAATATATGAAGAAACCGAGCAAGAGAAGGAAGCCGAAAGATCAAAAGTTAAAAATGGTGAAATTATGCCTCTCGCGGTATGCGAGAGAGGAAGGAGAAATGCCTAGTGGTACACGAGGGAATCTAAAACCGGTCGTGACTATTTTGGCCCTCGCGGTACGCGAGAGACCCGAATTCCATGAAAAACCGTAATTTGATTTTAAATAGAATTTGATTGCCATAATTAAAGGAGTTCGACATTCAGCCGTCTGGAGTAAGTCTTTTGGCGATTTTAAGGAGTAAGAAGTCAATTGGAGTTAAATTTAGGAGCTTTTGATTCCGGCTTCGTTAGTAATAGCGTTCTAGGTTTCAAGATTCGATTTTTATTCTTTGATTGCTTGTGATTGAACCATGTCTTTGTCATTAGTACTGCCTAGGTTTATGATGAATATTTGATAAAGTTAGATTTTTATCGGTTTTGGATTCTAAGGAAGGTTGAATGATTTTGTAAACAGTCTTTTGATAATTAAAGTGATGAATATGCATGCTTTAATATGGTTTTGTGTTGATTAATGTTCCTCATGTTGTATTGTTGAATGTCTTTCATTAATAGATGCATGTTTAGGTTGTTTGCGTATTGCTTATGACCTGAGTGGTTTGCTAGACGTAGTAATCCATAGGAATGTTGGTTAATCCTTGATTAGATTGATTGTGTGTCCTAGTTCAATACCCGAGAGGTGAGAATTAGTCGTTTAGCCTTCGTCATTAGGAATCCGAGTGTCAGCTGTCTGAGAGGAAGTTGGTATTAGGTGTCTAGTGATTGTTGCTATTCCGAGTCATAATTGTTATCTTGAGATTACCCCGTACGTTCTTCGAATGTATGGTGGACAGTGAGACCGAGAGGTGATCTGTCTATTCGGGTACTTTATCATTGTTGGAGAGACTGAGAGGTAATCCACTATCTGGTGAGTTAGTACGCTTTAGGTTCCTTAGTTGGTGACACCGTGAGAGTGATTAGGGATCCACTAGGTAGTCTTTAGTTGTCCTGCTTAGAAACCCAGATTCATCATAGTTTCCAGAACCGGTAGAAGTTTTGCTTTGCAAGTAGGATTCCGACCTAGGTTGTATTCTTCCCATATCTGATTATTTCCTTAGTTCTTCATCTTGATAGTTTGAGTCAACTTTGTTTGCTGCATTAGTAGTTAATCTTTAATGTAGTCAACCCCCCAATCATCAATCTTTAGTCTGAGTCAGAGTCTAGTATAGTTATCATTGTGTCTCTAGGTTCGATATTCCGGTTTACCATTAAGCTGTGCTACACTCGATAGGTACACTTGTATGTCAGTGCGGTTTGGTTCATAGGTATTCCTATTATTACTTAGGAGTCTAGGTTAGGTTTTGTTAGTTTTTATATAGACCGTCTGGACGATATCATATATGTAAGCACATTTATCAGAGTAATACAAGGAGCTTTCATAGAATCTTGTCTTGTGTGTTCTACTTTGTATTCATATCAGTTCGTTACGCGTTTATTCGTTAGGATTCCGCGCTATGAGTATTCGTTGCGTGTTATATGTCTGAGATCGATCCGTAGACCCGATGGGACCTACAATTGGTATCAGAGCTATTGTTCTTGATTATAGATCAACGTGTGACATCGTTTCGTTCTGATTAGCATCCAAAGATTGAGATTTTTAAAGTTTCTTGTGTTAATGGGGTTTCTTGCTGTTTTACGTGGATGTTGAGATTGATTTCATCATTTGTGGAGTGGTATTGGTAAAATTGATCTGTTAGAATCGTTCTAATTCACTTTTGGAAGAATCCTACGGCTTGAATTTGATCAATTCCTACATAATCACAAGTTATGATGAATTTCAGTGTTGTTCGTGAGTTTTGGTGAAGAACAACTCCTCCTTATTGTTCAGCTGAAACAGGCGAACTTGTCAAAGTGGTTACAGGCGAACTTGTTCAGGCGAACTTGTTCAGGCGAACTTGTTAAGTTCGTTTCTTCCTAAACAGGCGAACTTAAGTTCTCTAGTTGGAGAATTTGATAAAAAAATTTCTAAGTGTTGAAGATTGATAAGTTTTCAAAGATGTCGAATTCTACTCAAGCTAGTGTGAGCAACATGACAAATATTCTGAATTATGACAATGAGATTGGTACTCCAACCAAACCACCGAGACTGATGAATTTGAAAGATTACTCGAACTGGAAGAGTCGCTTTGAGAATTATGTCAACATCAATGATACTAGTATGTGGATTCCAATTGCATAAGGATACAAACATCCTACTCATGCTCATATGGGTGTGTCAGATGCAGAGAAACCAATTTCAGCTCTAACTATAGAAGAGAAGACATTGTATGATCGTGAGAAGAAGGCACTTGCTGCTTTTTCTATGTGTTTAACTTTGGACATTTATCACACTTTCAAGATGTATAAAACCTCTCATGATCTTTGGGAAGGTTTAGCTAAGAGATGTGAAGGAACAACTGACATTAAAAAGAGTAGAAGGCATTTACTAAAGAAAAAATTCAGTGTTTTCAAACACATTGAAGGTGAAACAGTTGATGAATTCATCTCCAGATATTATCACTTGTTGAGTGAAATGGTAAACAATGACATATCTTACAAGAATAGGAAGGTACTTGAGAAATTTCTGGATGCTTTACCTGCCCACTTTGAGATGTATTCCATAGTTATTAAAGAACAATCTGGATTTAATGAGATGAGTCTTTAAGATCTTATGGGAAAGATTCATTCTTATGATTTGAATAAGCAAAAAAAAGACACAGTTTATCAAGATTCTAACATCTACTTTGGGAAAAGTACATCTACACCAAAGTCTGGAGTTGCATTGTTTTCAAGAGAAATTTCTGAAGGTCAAGGTTCAAAAGAAAGTTAATGTGGTGAATCATCATTTTTGTTGCTTCTAGTTCTGGATGTACAAAGAATTGTTAAAATGATACCCATTCGTGTTCACAGAAGATGTCTCCTAAAGCTGTTGATGATATGATGGCCATGATTGCTTCGTTTTTAACTTCTTATGAAATTTTCATTGGAGGAAAAATAATAGATCATGATATGTTAGAAGAAGATTTCAAGCAGTTGGATAAAGATGCTCTTGATGAAATGAATATTTAATGGAATATGGCTTTATGGATGAGGCAAGGTAAGGAACTTATGAAAAGAATAGGAAAAAAATTCACTGGTGCTACAAACAAAACAAGACTTGTTTTGGATAAATCTAAACTGAAGTGTTACAATTGTCAAGAATTTGGACATTTTGCTAGGGAGTGTATCAAACCAAAAGCTCAATATCAAAATTCGTCTTCATGAAACAAGAACAACCAGAAAAATCAAAGTTCATCTACAGCTTTGATTTCCCAGAAGGATGAGAATTATGATTGGGGAATACACACCTGGATGATATTGCTGCTCACATCAGTCAAGCTTTTCTTGCTAAAGTTCATAGTGAAGTTGGCTCTGATAGTAGTTCCTCAGACAGTGACACTAGTGATCTGGGAGTGTTGTTGAAAATGATGAATCTACAAGTCAGAATGTTGAAGCTAAAGTGGAAGCTAAGGTGACTACTGAAGAGCTAATGAATGATAATGTGGCTACAGGGATGGTGGCATAGAAAATTGCTGAGATGTTTGCTAAAGCCGGTGGATTCATGGCTGATACTAAACAGGTAAATGAGGTTGTTTCCGTTCCTTGTTCTAAATGTGTTGATTACGATTTGAAAATTCTGAGATTGTGTGATGTCAATACTAATCTCATCTGTGACTTGAAGGCAAGCTATCTAACTAATCAAACTTTGAAAGAAAATGAAAAGCTTTTAAATGAAATAATTGAGTCATTGAAAGATGATATCAAAGTTTTACAAACAAAATTAAATGAACAAGCTTTTCACATTGATGTATCATACTCTGAGTATGAAAAGAAAATTAATGAACTTGCCCAGTCACAGAGTGAAGTCACCAAGTTGATGAGAAAGCTTGAGGGTTATAAGACTTTCAGTTTTCTTTTGTAATATTATAATGACAAAGCTAGTGGTGAGAAAGTAGTTGGTGGAGTTGGTTATTGTTCTCAGGATGATAAAGTTGTTAGGGGAGTTGGTTACTGTCCTCCATTCAATGGAAATTACAGAGCTAGAAGTGTTGAAGTAGAGAAAGATGAAGATCTAGAGCCAAAAACCTTTCTCAAAGTTAATCAAATTACAGGAGAAGATATGGTTTATGATGATTCCAGTGATGATGAATGTTTTGATTCAAATCAGGTTGAAGACAAAGTAAAGGAGTGTAAAGTTGAAGAACCCATTGTTGTCAAGAAAGTCACTAGAGGTAGGTGTATCTTGACTGAACCTGATGAAGACATTGAGCAACGAAAACGAAACCATTAAAACCGTTAGGAGTGTAGGGTTTGATTTTCAAGAAATTAACAATATTGAGAAAACATCAAATGTGAATTTTATAAAAGAAAAGGTTAATTCTGATAAACATAAGGTTGTTCAATCGTCTAACACTGTCTTTCAGTGTGAATCATCCTTTTGTGACTGGTGATTTATTAGTATTTGTGTAGAATTGTTAGCAACAGTTAAGAGGGAGTCTATTAGGACATCTTTTTGTAGCTGTTGTTAAAATTCTAAGTGTATATATAGCGAACATGTTAAGTTCGCCTTAGGGAATGTTTAGGCGAACTTAACTAGCGAACTTGGTAAGTTCTCCTATAGAGTTATGGGCGAACTTGACAAGTTCTCCTGCATGACTCAGCTGCCTATAAATAAACCTTGTTGATTCATTTGTAGCAAGCATGATAGAGTTAGCATCCACAGAGAGGGAGTGAGTCTCCGTGAGAAGTGAGTCACCATCCCTAGGTAGATCTCAGCTAGGAATCGGAATTGGAGCTTAAACGAGAAGATGTGTAGTCCTTCGGTCTTGTATTCATACGACGAGTTCGTTACTGAATAAAGATCGTTTATGTTCATCTACATCTTCTATGTTTTCTGTATTGATTGTTTGATTCACTTCGTTCTTACGTCTCATAGAGGAATCATTTAGTAATTCGTTGTGATCGTGTGCGTTCTGCATGTTTGGAGACGCCACAGGGACTTATTGAATATAATTCATTAAAAAAAATTGAAATTAAAATCATGATAACTTAAATTAGTTAATACATGAGTTAAGAAAGGTTTATAATAATATAGTGAATAAATATATATCACAAGTTTGATATATTTATGGAACATAAATATGAAATTTGATAGAGTTTTAAGTCCATAGAACATATAAGTCATTTGATATAAAAACGTTTAGTGGAAATAAACAAATGTTTAAATAATATTTTAAAAATGATGATGTATAAATATGATGTGTTGAAATTTGAACTTGCTCATGGATTACATGGGCATGTACGATGAATACAATAAAATGGAAAAACACAAATATTACAGTCTCCCCTACTTTAGGGAATTTAGTCATGAAATTGAAATTAGCAAGAGTCTGTAGAGAATAAGTGCAAGTACTTGGTCTGCATTTGATCCGCGTGTTTCCCAAGTAAACTCGAGGTCACGTTTGGATTCCCAATGAGCTTTGACTGTCGGTTTGAGGAGTACAATCGATAACAAGATTCAGGTCTGATACTCAAGTCAGACATGAATGAGGAGAGTGGATTTAGTTTGAAGAGAATTAAGGAGAAAATTGTCGAAGAATATTTTGGACTCCAAAGATGGAATGCATTACTTGAAATGAGAACGATGAAAATTTGATTATCAAAACTTGTTTGTGATGTAGTCTAATATGTTCAAGAAATGTCACTGGATAAAAGATTTCACAAACATTGGTCAAGGTCAAAATAACATGAAACTTCATGTGACACGAACAACGCTACTTCTGAAAATATGACAGTAACACTTATATATAGGAAGTACCAGCGGCGTATCCACCATGCCCTTATCATATCACATTAGTTTCATTACTATATATCATGATAGGTTTTATGTCATAACACACGACAGAATTCACTATGTTTTCCATGCGCTAACTTTTATAATTACGTGTGCACCTGTAATTACACAAATCGTCGCATGGTCCGTATAGATCATCCCATTGTGTGCGGGTCAGGCGGGGACACAAAATCACTTAAATCATAACTATTGTTTCACATATGTGTTGCTAATAAATAACTATGTCCATAGATAACTTTGATGGTAATCAAGTTCATAGTCTCTCGTACTCACGCTCATCATATACATTAAACCTGAGGTTTTATTATTAGTCTAGTTCGGGAGTAATATAGACAAACGTGTTCATGTTCACAGACGATTCTTGCAATCAAATTTCCTAGATAGTGTACAAAAGTCAAATTCCTTATAACAATCAACATTCATGGATAAAATGAATAATCACGCCTCATGTATAATGTAAACAATCAATTGCAATCAATCGAGTTTCATGTATAATATAAATAATCAATTCTTAAATAATCGAGTTTCGTGTATAAGGTAAACAATTGAGTATTATGGATAATATGAACAATCAAATATAAATAATTGAATCTCATGGGTAATGTAAACAATCGAATTTCGTAGGTGGTCGAGCTTCGTGGACAAGCGTGTTGCTCGGTGTTCATGTACATGCAGGTAGTCAAGTTTCAAATTTTCAAATTCATCGATGTTAATATGGATAGTCAACGTCCATGCGAAATGATTCATCTTCTTGAAGTTGGCTAGTAAGCTCATAAATTTTTGAGCTTGTAAGACAATGAGAAAGTTTGGTC
Organism: Smallanthus sonchifolius; assembly: GCA_023525975.1. NCBI lineage: Eukaryota > Viridiplantae > Streptophyta > Magnoliopsida > Asterales > Asteraceae > Smallanthus > Smallanthus sonchifolius. The sequence goes on along the minus strand of CM042028.1, from coordinate 17,032,876 downwards.
ACGGGTCAGATCTCGACTCATGTCGATGAGGGGTTTAATATGGCGAACAAAGAAAGTACAGGATTGGTCTTCGGGGAATATATCCGGAAAGTCTCATAGAGTAGGAATGTCTTGAATACTCTTCCTTTTCTCGTTCTTCTCCAACACCTGGGCTAGGAGGCTATGTACTTCTTGCATGACTAAATTTGGACAGGGTTCTCGATGTGCTACTCAAAAGAAAGGAAATTTGGAATAACTTTATCAAACGAACAGTCCGGATATGTCGTTTAGATAATCAATCCATGTCTACTATGATATCAAGGCTCTCAAGTTGTATAGATACAAAGTTAAATAGAGAAAATACGATTTCTAAAATTACAGGGATAGTCGCGAATGATAGAATCAATAATGGTGGAGTTTCCACTCGTAACTTCTACTGTTAGGGTTTCATTTGGTTCGTCGGTTTCTATCAAGTAATGGTTCACTTTTAAGGAGCTCAAACTCTTATTAATGATGGTGACAAACCTAAGTAGGTGTAAATAGTTCAAACAAAGACAAGATAACGTAATTGATTACAATGCATAATTTATTCTAGATTAAATCTCCATTCAACCCCATCTTGCTTCAAACAGTCTCCTTCACCGTCTAGGTATTGGCTTGAGTTTTGATGGTGTTTATGTTGAAAGCCCGCCCACGAGCACCACCTTGGTTTACATTAGTCAATCTTGGGCATTGGTTTCGAAAGTGGTTTGGATCACCACACTCAAAACAAGCACGCACAGTAGTAATAGTCGGTAGGTCTTAGGTAGTAATGTCACACCCCGCCGAAGGCGAAAACACGGAGGTGAGACGAGAGTGATGCATCGAACACTTAGGCGCAAGAGAATGCTAACGGGTACATTGCAAATTACATAAAGAACCATTACTAAAACCAAAAGTCAAGTATGTCATACAATATCCAAATTCAAACAACAAACTGAGGGGTCTATCATACAAAAAAAAGCCAAAAGTACAAAACATCCCATAATGAAACCACAATTTCTAAACAAAAGCAAGCCCCCATGAACCTTATCTTCAATTCTGTTTACCTGAAAGCATGTTTCAAAAACGGGTCAACAAAATAAATAGTTGGTGAGTTCGTAGGTTTTGCGACTCTATAAAAAGTTTATAAAAATTTAAAAATTAACTACACATGTATTAGATAACACATTTCCATGAGCCGTAATCAAAGCCTCGACAAAATAAAACAAAGTACCCCATGCGGAAGTCATATGCAAACAACCGCCTAAAAATCAGCTAATTCTGCGCCCAAGTGACCCTACAAGTCTGGTTGGCGTGACCAACCATGGGCGGGGGTGTCGACCCAAGTAGTACTACTAAAAATTCCCAATGTCTACGCTCAACTAATTGATTACCCAAAATTGAGGACTATAATGCATAAAATAAAAATAATTCATGTATTTCATGTATCCTATAGCATGTGACTAAATAAAAATGAAACATTTTCCCCCAAAACAGTAAAAAAGTAAGTAAATAGGGGCCGCGAAACTCACCTGAACGAAGCTGGTGAGATGTGCGACGCAATCGACAAATACAGAGAATACCGAGTCCTAACCGGGTCCTACTAAGTAAGTGGACATAAATTACATTTTAGGACTCCTAAAATATGTGACTAAGTCAGCCAAGCTAAAATGGCAATTCGATCTAGTGCATACCGAAAAACCAGTGCATATGCGTACGAACCGCTTAAAATTGTAAAGCCGGCTTTTATATAAATTCGTGACTTTAAAACTTTAAATTTAATATCTTATTAAATTATATCAGTAGTTTAAAATTTTATTAGGTAAAATCCTAAGTCACGGTATTGCTTTGTTCAAAAACGCGATTACGCGCGTAAAGTCCGATTTGCGGTCCGAAAATCCGATTTGTCTGAAATTAGGGTTTTAGTGAGATATTAGCACCCAAATTAAAAGTCCAAAATTAAGTTTTTAATGAGATTATACTTCTGTCCGAAATCCCCTAGAACTTTTATAAAATCCATTTTATATAAAAATTTCCAAATTTAGTAATTTGTTTATAAAATTTTAATCGACCATAATTCCAAAATCATACTTAGACGTAAAGTTACTATTTGAAATTTATACCAAATGATAATATGCTTACATAAAAATATCTGACCAAATTTCATATTTTTTCAATATCCAGATTATTTATTATGAATATAATATTGTCAAAATTTAACAAATTCAGGAAAAATACTTAAACTCATAAAAACATTACTAAATCTTTACCATATTAGTCTTAGGTCCATATGAGATTCCATACCAAGATTCAAGTCCAGATTTTATCCAGAAGAATAAAAACCCCAAATCATTCGTTTAAACTTTATAGATACTAAACACATACTTAAACAACTCCAATTTTCATAACATTTGGACAGGAGTCTTAGCTTATAATATAACAACCACTGTCCAATTTTTAGAATTTTTCAATACTCAGAGGTATTTTTCCTAATTTCCATGTATTAAATTTGTGTGAATTTTAATAAATAATTTATAAAGAGTTAGATTACAAAATTTTTCTTGAATTCAAAAACACTAAATCTTAAAAATAAAAGTGAGTGTGTGTAGTGTGTGTGATCTTGGTGTTCTTGAGAACACATGCAAGATTAAAAATAGAAAATCAAAGTTTAAAATCATGTTGTTTTACCTTCAAATCACTAGAATGAGGATCACCAACAAGCTAAACCAAGAAGTGAAGAACATGGAGTTTTTTTAAAAGAAAAATGAAAGAAAAATAAAATTTGTGTGTGTGTGCTTGTGACAGTAAGGAGAAAGGGAAAACAAAGGGGTGAGGGTTGGGTTTTATAGGTAAATGGAAAACTTGATGCTAGCTTTAATTTTTATAAAAATCTTTTATAAAAATCCACTAATTTTATAAAATTTGGACTCTAAAACACTAAAATAAATACTTTTATTCAAATATAAAAATCTAGTATCTAAAATAATTAATTTTAGAAATTTTTAAAATATAAAAACTCAAAAAAAAAATTTTAAAAGTTATACAGGGTGAACCATCTGTGATCGTTAGTTTAAATCAAGAATCACAAAAGTTAGCACATATAAATAATATAAAATATATTTCTTAACTAAAATATAAATATAAAAATTATTTTCGAGAATTTAAATTTTTCTGTTTATTTAACGCGTTCGCGGTATACGCACTTAACCGGGTTTTCTAGTTCGGACCTTAGTGTTTGTCTAAGGTAAAGTTCCTAGAATCCCTAGAAACACATAAAAATATATAAAATCATAATATTTAAAAATATTAATGTATAAAAGACGAGAAACGGTAAGTACCTGAAAACCGCAGTTGTCACATTATCCCCCAGTTGAAAGGAATTTCGTCCTGAAATTCAACTGGTGACGGTAGTAACCGCTTGTAGGTCCCGGGAGCCTCGTCGCGCAGCGGAAATAACACGATCTATTATGTGATTTGTGTGGGAACAAAGAGAACGAAGCAGATAAACAAGAACAAAGACAACAGATAATGAAACGACACGTAATCCATAACAAAGAAGTCATCCCGTATTACAGACTACATACCTAAGGAACACACATCTCTCATCTAAGCTCACGGTCCAGGGGTCGGGAGAGCTCTTACTAACCCGGACAACTCTCAACCTTGTTCTAGAAGTTCCACCTACAAATGAAGACAAGTCTTCTATTTATAGGGGAAGGAACACTACCTGCGTACTTACTAAGTACGCATGGTTTGGTCATGCGTACTTGACAAGTACGCAAGGCAAAAGCCTTGCGTACTTACTAAGTATGCAGGACCAAACTGGTGTGCGGGCTAAGTACTCAGGAACACCCTCCTACGTACTAGCCACGTACACCGATACATAGAATTTAATCTATAGTTACAAAACATGCTTCTACACCGCTTCCTTCTCAAAGAGATGAGGATATTTGTTCTTCAATTGATCCTCTCATTCCCATGTGAATTCGGGTCCACACTTCGAGTTCCTTCGGACCTTCACGATTGGGATATGGCTACGTTTAACCGACTTGATCTCACGATCCAAAATCTTAACCGGTTCCTCGATAAAGTGAAGCTTCTTGTCGACACGGACTTCCTCAGGTGGTATTACCAAGGATTCATCGGCTAAACATTTTTTGAGGTTTGATACATGGAACGTATCGTGTATACCGCTAAGTTCTTGAGGCAATTTCAATTTGTACGCCACGGGACCAATTCTATCAACAATTTCATACGGTCCAATATACCTCGGATTGAGTTTACTTCTCTTTTCGAACCGAATAACACCCTTCCAAGGTGAAACTTTTAAAAGCACCTTGTCACCAATTTGAAATTCCAAGGGTTTCCTTCGATTGTCGGCGTAGCTTTTCTGTATGTCTCGTGCGGCCTTAAGTTTATCCCGAATCTTAAAAATCTTGTCCGTAGTCTCCTGGATAATATCGGGGCCAGTTAGAAGACTGTCACCAACCTTGGCCCAAAAAGTGGCGATCGACACTAGCGCCCATACAAAGCTTCAAACGGTGCGCACTTGAGACTAGTGTGATAACTGTTATTATAAGAAAATCCGATCAATGACAAATGCGTATCCCAATTACCGCCAAAGTCTATCACACACCCCATTAACATATCCTCCATGGTCAGAATCATCCGTTCACTTTGACCGTCAATCTGAGGACGGTAAGCCATGCTCATATCCAAGCGCGTTCCCAAAGCTCGTTGTAGTGTCTGCCAAAATCGGGATGTAAAATTACTATCTCTATCCTAGATGATGGAAACGGGCATCCCATGCCTAGAAAAAATCCCACCAATGTATAAACGGGCTAAATTTGCCATCTTATAATCCTCTCGGATGGGAATAAAATTAGCAGATTTCAATGATCGGTCAACAATGACCCAAATCGAATCATAACCGCTAGAAGTTCGTGGTAATTTGGTGACAAAATCCATAGCAATTTGCTCCCATTTCTATTGAGGGATGTCGGGTTGATGCAAAAGTCCCGACGGTTTCTGGTATTCCGCCTTGACTTTAGAACAAGTCAAGCACCTCCCAACATAACTTGCAATTTCTTTCTTCATTCCGGGCCACCAATAAAATTCTTTCAAGTCTTTGTACATCTTGTCGGCTCCGGGATGTATAGAATACCTCGACTTGTGAGCTTCATTAAAAATCAATTCTCTCAAGTTATGGGAATCCGGAATCCATAGTCGATCCAAATGATAAATTAACTCATCGGTTTTCTGTTCGAATTTTCTCTCAGCACCACATAAAAGTTCGTCTTTCAAATTATTTCTCTGTAGTGTTTCCTTTTGTGTCTTGAGAATTTAAGCTTTCAAGCTCGATTGGATTGTCATCCCCAAAGCACGAACTCGAAGAGGTTTTATTCGTTCTTTTCTACTAAGAGCATCTGCCACCACATTTGCTTTCCCAGGGTGATAACGGATCTCACAGTCATAGTCGTTGAGTAGCTCGACCCATCTCCTTTGTCTCATGTTCAACATCTTTTGATCGAATATATGTTGGAGGCTTTTGTGGTCGGTAAAAACAGTGAACTTGGTGCCATAAAGATAGTGCCTCCAAATCTTTAGTGCAAAAACAACGGCACCCAACTCCAAGTCATGAGTTGTGTAATTCTTTTTGTGTACTTTCAATTGTCGGGATGCGTACGCGATAACCTTGTCCTTTTGCATCAACACACAACCAAGACCTTGGTGTGATGCGTCACAGTACACGACAAAGCCATCCGTCCCTTCGGGAAGAGTTAGAATCGGAGCGTTACATAACTTTTTCTTTAACAACTGAAATGCCTCTTCTTGTTTGTCACCCCATTCAAACTTTCTATCCTTCTGAGTCAAGAGAGTTAGGGACAGAGCTATCTTGGAGAAACTTTCTATAAATCGCCTGTAATAACTCGTCAAACCAAGAAATTGACGGATCTCGGTTGGGGTCTTAGGCGTTTCCCACTTCTTTATCGCCTCAATCTTGGCCGGATCCACATGTATGCCTTTCTCGTTAATCACATGACCAAGAAAGTGAATTTATCTAAGCCAAAACTCACACTTCGAGAACTTGGCGAATAATTTCTCCTTCCTGAGCAACTCCAAAATCAACCGCAAGTGTTGCTCGTGCTTCTTCTTACTTTGAGAATATATCAAGATGTTGTCAATAAAGACTATCACAAACTTGTCTAAGTAGGGCTTACATACCCTATTCATCAGATCCATAAACATTGCCGGAGCATTGGTTAGCCCTAAAGGCATAACTAAAAACTCATAGTGACCATATCGAGTCCTGAATGCCGTCTTCGGTATGTCATCCTCCTTGACCCTTAACTGATGACAACTGGATCTGAGATCGATCTTAGAGAAATGAGTCGATCCCTGCAATTGGTCAAACAAGTCGTCGATCCTCGGGAGTGGATATCGGTTAATCGTCAATTTATTCAACTCCCGGTAGTCCATACACATCCGAAATGATCCATCCTTCTTTTTCATGAACAAGACCGAAGCTCCCCAAGGTGAGAAACTCGGTCTAATAAATCCTTTCTCTAAAAGTTCCTGCAACTGATTCGACAATTCTTGCAAATCAGACGGTGCCAAACGGTAGGGGGATCTAGCAATAGGTGCGACACCGGGTACCAAGTCGATCCTAAACTCAACTTGCCGTGGAGGGGGTAATCCGGGTAAATCTTCAGGAAAGACTTTCGGGTACTCGCGTACAACTAGAATATCCTGAATCTTAATCTCCTTCGATTTCTTCTCAATGACGTTAGCAAGAAATGCGTAACTTCCCTTCTTAAGGTATTTCCAGGCCTTCAAGCAAGACACAAGGTTCAAACTCTTTCCGGGCTTATCGCCTTGGACAATTAGGACTTCACAGTTTAAGAGCGGAATTCGAACTATCTTTTGTGAGCAAACAATTTCGGCTTGGTTTTTAGATAACCAATCCATGCTAATAACAACATCAAAACTACCGACTTCTATCGGGATAAGGTCTACATTAAATAGATGATTATTTAGGTTCACAATTCAACCTCAGATAATATCACTCCTTTAATCATATTACCATTAGCTAGTTCTATAGTGTAAGCCTCTTTCAATTTTTGTGATTCTAAGTTAATCAATGATCTAAATTCAGTAGAAATAAAACTTCTATCGGCCCCTGAATCAAAAAGTATAGATGCATAAAGATCATTGACGAGAAACGTACCCATCGTCACATTCGGGTCCTGACGTGCATCTGCAGCCCCAATCACAAAAGCTCGACCCTTAGCTTGATTAGATGTGTTCCCACCATATCTGCCCAACTTGGGGCATTTGTTCCTGAAATAACCAGTCGCCCCACATTCATAACAACCTCTCGGTGCATTAGGTCAAATCTATAGTAATTCGATGTATGCCTCACTCGTTTACATTTTGAACACACGAACTGTTCGCAAGCCCCAAAGTGTTGAGAATTGCTCTTGGCGCAAAGAGGTGGATTTCCAGTGTTTGCCTTTTTTTGAGGTGCCACAGCAACATAATTCTTAGTGGTCTTTCTTTTCTTATTGGCACCCCAACATTCTTTCTCACCACTTTTCCTTCTTGTTTCTTCTCCACAGATCCCTTTTTAAACAACACACCATTTCTCACCATTTCATCCGTCAATTCACATAACAATTGAATCACACTTTGCATAGTTGTGGGTTTGGTTGAAGTAACCATTTCCCGAATCTGATGCACTAATCTCCAGATATACCTCTCGATTCTCTTGGCTTCTGGTGTCACCAGGTGTGGCACTACCCGGGACAACTCTTGGAATCGAGTCGTGTAATCCAAGATCTCTTCTCCATCCATTTCTAGATTCCATAATTCAACCTCAATCTTCTTCAATTCATTCCGAGGACAGTACTCCTCTATCAGCATTTTCTTAAACTCATCCCAAGTTAGGTTATCAGCAACTTGTTCTCCTAACACATCCATCCGGGAATTCCACCACGTTAGGGCTTCGCCCTGTAGAGAGCAAGCAACATACTTAACCTTCTGATTATCCAAGCAGTTACTGATTTTTATGACAGACTCTGTCTTTTCTATCCAACGAAAAATCCCAACTGCCCCCTCACTACCATGAAAATCCAGGGGTTTTCCTGTAGAGAAGTCTTTAAAGGTACATCCACGGTTGGTGTTACCGGTATTAGTGCCACCACCAGCACCACCACCGGCTCCACCATTATCAGAAGCATCACCACCAGTGCCACTAGCACTCGTAATTAACCCTGCAGTGATTTGTGCCACAATTCTTGGTATAGCCGCATCAATCCCTTGATTTATCAGCTAGGTCAAATCTGGCTGAGTATTCTCTACCTCATTATGTTGAGGTTCTCTCCTCGGCGGCATTTTCTAAGAAAAAAGAAACGGAAATGAATTTGATAAGAGTTTGAGTAAATGAAGATACTTGGTTAGAAATCACTCAAAACATAGTAAACAAGCCATATATAAAAGACATGTTTTTGAAAATGACAATAAAAATTTTAACTGAATCATGTACACAAGGTAACAAATAAGGATGATAACCATACATAAATAAAAACCAAATGAGATTTATGGTATACAAAGATTCATCCAAAATATTGTTCATTTCCATCATCCAAAAGTTTACAAAAGTGTTTCACCAAGCATAAGAAGTAACTAGGGTTTACAAGAGTTAGTAATATTTTTTACAAAATTAGGCATCAGTTAGAACTATGCCAAGATACCCCAAAAGAAACAAAATGTTTGTAACCCAACAAAGAGGACCTGAGCACAAGTCGCTCAGTGACCGAAATAAAAACCTAACACAACAGCAACCGGTAAAACAAGGAAAGCTACAAAAATAGCCACTGTAGAGTAGACCCTCTTCTCAAATCGATCCATGCGCTGGTTCCTGTTCAGCTCTGACGCTTGAAGAGTAGTAACATACTGATATAGCTCCGGTATCTGCTCAAAAACATCCTCCAACAGAGTATGATGCTGATCCAGCCTCGTGTCGTGTCCAGCGTAAGCCTCGACTAATTCATACATCTATACCTCCTTACTAGTCCTGGTGTCCTCGGGCTCCTCTTCTTCCTCCTCCTCATCTGATGATATCTCTATAATAGAAGGTGCAGTCCTAGTAGATGATCCTCCGAACTCGAAGGTCGATGCAGGGAACAGTGGCTGTCCGACACCGGGAGTAGTAGGGTGTAGTACGACAGTCACTGGTGCTACTCGGTAAGGGGGTAGTGCCGGAGTAGGCGAGGGTAAACGGCTCCCTAAGTCCTCAGAGCTGGTCGTGAAGCTAAACTAACCAGGCACATAGTACACCGACGGATCCTCCTCTGATGTATGACTAGGCTCGGGCGCACTCCAATCACCTGATGCTGTAGGGACAGGCACTAGAGGAATGTTGTTGAGGCTGGCCGCCTCGTCGTCCATGAAGTATTGCTGAAATGAAGATGCTGAAGACGAAGACATGCTATGACGGATAACGTAAAGCTGGTAAGAATAAGACATGCGGAATGATACGCAATGCACACATAGTTCCTAACGTTCTTTGCAATGTTTCTTAAGGTCATAGTCTAGGTCTAGTCTCGTGTAAACCTAATTCTCAATAATCAGTGCTCTGATACCAAGTCTGTCACACCCCGCCAAAGGCGGAAACACGGAGGTGAGACTAGAGTGATACATCGAACACTTAGGTGCAAGAGAATGCTAACGGGTACATTGCAAATTGCATAAAGAACCATTACTAAAACCAAAAGTAAAGTATGTCATACAATATCCAAATTCAAACAACAAACTGAGGGGTATATCATACAAACAAAATCCCAAAGTAAAAAACATCCCAAATGAAACCACAATTTCTAAACAAAAGCAAGCCCCCATGAACCTTATCTTCAATTATGTTTATCTGAAAGCATATTACAAAAACGGGTCAACTAAATAAATAGTTGGTTAGTTCGCAGGTTTTGCGACTCTATAAAAAGTTTATAAAAAATTAAAAATTAAGTACACATGTATTAGATAACACATTTCCATGAGCCGTAATGAAAGACTCGACAAATAAAACAAAGTACCCCATGCGGAAGTCATATGCAAACAACCGCCTAAAAATCGGCAAATTATGCGCCCAAGTGACCCTACAAGTCTGGTTGGCGTGACCAACCATGGGCGGGGGTGTCGACCCAAGTAGTACTACTCAAATTTCCCAACGGCTATGCTCAGCTAATTGATTACCCAAAATTAGGGATTTTAATGCATAAAATAAAAATAACTCATGTATTTCACGTATCCTATAGCATGTGACTAAATAAAAATTAAACAGCTTTCCCCCAAAAAAGTAAAACAGTAAGTAAAGAGGGGCCGCGAAACTCACCTGAGCGAAGCGAGTGAGATGTGCGACGCGGTCGACAAATACAGAGAATATCGAGTCCTAATCGGGTCCTACTAAGCAAGTGGACATAAATTACATTTTAGGACTCCTAAAATATGTCTAAGTCAGCCAAACTAAAATGGCGATTCGATCTAGTGCATACCGAAAAACCAGTGCATATGCGTACAAACCGCTTAAAATTGTAAAACCGGCTTTTATATAAATTCGTGACTTTAAAACTTTAAATTTAATATCTTATTAAAGTATATCAGTAGTTTAAAAGTTTATTAGGTAAAATCCTAAGTCACGGTATTGCTTTGTCGAAAAACGCGATTACGCGCGTAAAGTCCGGTTTGCGGTCAGAAAATCCGATTTGTCCGAAATTAGGGTTTTAGTGTGATATTAGCACCCAAATTAAAAGTCCAAAATTAAGTTTTTAATGAGATTATACTTCTGTACGAAATCCCCTAGAACTTTTATAAAATCCATTTTATATAAAAATTTCCAAATTTAGTAATTTTTTTATAAAATTTTAATTGATCATAATTCCAAAATCATACTTAGACGTAAATTTACTATTTGATATTTATACCAAATGATCATATACTTAAATAAAAATTTATGACCAAATTTCATATTTTTCCAATATCTAGATTATTTATTATGAATATAATATTATCAAAATTTAACAAATTATTAACAAATACTTAAACTTATAAAAACTTTACTAAATTTTTACCAGATTAGTTTTAGGTCCATATGAGATTTCATACCAAGTTTCAAGTGCAGATTTATTCCAGATGTATAAAAACCCCAAATCGTTCGTTTAAATTTTATAAATACTAAACACATACTTAAAGAACTCCAATTTTTATGAAATTTTGACAGGAGTCTTATTTTATCATGTACAAACCACTGTCCAATTGTTATAATTTTTCAATACTCCGAGGTATTTTTCCCAATTTTCATGTATCAAACTTGTGTGAATTTTAATAAATAATCTATAAAAAGTTAGATTACAAAATTTTCCAGATCCTCATTTTAAAAATAAATTTGGGTGCCAAATCAACCATTTTTAAAAATCCATCAAGAACATGCTTGTTCTTGAATATTCAAACAAACTAACAAGTTTTAATCAAGATTATACCTTCCAAATCAGCTTAGTTTGATGTTGATGGATGCTAATACCCTGTGATTTCTTGATATTTTACTTACAATCACAATGTGGTTCAATCCAAAGACCAAAAACACAAAATCCCCTTTTTAAAATCAAGATGAACTTTTTTATGAACACCAAGTGTTCATACACTTTAATCAACAAATTTTGAAGAATCAAATTCATGCAACTCATGGTGGATATTCAAAAATGATTATAATCCACCAATCCTTGTTAAATTCACATGATTCAAGTTTTAAAAACATGAAAAACACCAAATCTTAAAAATAAAAGTGAGTGTGTGTAGTGTGTGTGTTCTTGGTGTTCTTGAGAACACATGCAAGATTAAAAACAGAAAATAAAAGTTTAAAATCATGTTGTTTTACCTTCAAATAATTGGAATGAGGATCACCAACAAGCTAAACTAAGATTCAAGTGAAGAACATGGAGTTCTTTTGAAATAAAAATGAAAGAAAAATAAAATTTGTGTGTGTGCGCTTGTGACGGTAAGGAGAAAGGGAAAACAAAGGGATGGGGGTTGGGTTTTATAGGTAAATGGAAAACTTGATGCTAGCTTTAATTTTTATAAAAATCCACCCATTTTATAAAATTTGGACTCTAAAACACTAAAATAAATACTTTTATTCAAATATAAAAATCTAGTATCTAAAATAATTAATTTTAGAAAATTTTAAAATATAAAAACTCAAAAAAAATTTAAAAAAGTTATACCGAGTAAATACCGGGTGAAACACCTGTGATCGTTAGTTTAAATCAAAAATCACAAAAGTTAGCACATATAAATAATATAAAATATATTTCTTAACTCAATTATAAATATAAAAATTATTTTCGAGAATTTAAATGTTGCCGTTTATTTAACACGTTCGCGGTATACGCGGTGTATGCACTTAACTGGGTTTTCTAGTTCGGACCTTAATGTTTGTCTAAGGTAAAGTTCCTAGAATCCCTAGAAACACTTAAAAATATATACAACCATAATATTTAAAAATATAAATGTATAAAAGACGAGAAACGGTAAGGACATGAAAACCGCAGTTGTCACAAGTAACTTGTTGATTGGCTCGGTTTCCTTGATTGGCTTGGTTAACGGGAGGCCTAGATCGACAGGTATTTTCCAAATGACCATACCTCCCATAACTTGTGCATAGACGGCACGGTACATTTGGAAATGATGGTACTCGCAAGTGTTGCATTGAGGGTTGTTACCCACATATGGCTTTTTATTCAGGTTTTGGACCATGGGAGCAACTTGGTTGATTGGGGCAGCAGGGGTAACGACAACAAAGTTTCTAGTCTTACGCTTCTTGTTGTTGTAAGAAGGTTCAGCTTTGATCTCATTAGCCGTTTTGGTTGCAGCTGCCTCGACGTTGGCTTTCTTAACGCCTTTTTTTGTTAACGTTCCCGCCTTCACGTGATTATCGGTCAACGTGGCGGCTAAGCATATGGCGTCTTCCAGAGTTACAGGATTTCTTCCCAACACGGTGTCTTCAATATTCATAGGTAGACCACCTACATACTTCTCAATGCAATGGGATAATGGTGTAACCATGTGTGGCACGAGAAGACTCAACTCATGGAAGCGAGTTGTGTAAACTAGGGTTTCACCACTATCTTGGGCAAGATCCCAAAATTCAACTTCCAACTTCTTCATTTTATTCCGAGGAAAAAACTCCTCGGTCATTAGCCTTTTCACCTCATCCCATGGCAAGGCCATTGCCACATCAACGCCTCGAGTCTATTTTTCACCGTTCCACCAAGTGAGCGCTCGTTTCTAAAAGACGCTCGTAGCATAACGTAGCCGAAGGTTGTTGGGACAATCACTATTGAGAAAGGTATTCTCAATGCTTTCAAACCATTGGAGAAAGCCGGTAGCACCCTCAGTACCATAAAACTTGGTGGGGTTACAGGAGTTGAAATGCTTAAAGGTGCATTGGGGCGGGTTGGCACCACCACCACCACCACCATTATTGTTTGCAACACCACCGTTGTTGACCGCTTAAGTAAGTTGGGTTACAAGTTGTGTGAGGAGAGTAGCAAATTCACTGTGGTTGTCACGATGGGGAGGCACGCTATAGAAGAAGACAACACGAGGAAGAGAATAAGAATTTATGAGGCTTTGGATAAGGATGAAACAAACATATCTCACGTTATGTAACAGGTAAAATAATCGTATTTGGATTGCACTCACTTGGTAACATAACGAATTGAATATTATGACACATCAAGGTTATTTAAATTCATATATCTTTCGAGAAGACATGCTTTAGCCTATAAGTAAACACTCACCCCAGGAATTCCCAGGAAAGCATACGGATCCTTCGGTTAATTTGGATTTATATGAAATACTTTCTTAGACAGAAAATCCAGAGTATAGGTGTCACCCTTCCAGATTGCACATGTCTAGGTAGCGACATTACTATGTTCGCCTAAGCCATGAATGGCAAACTTATCTAGGTTCGCCAAACCCTAAAAGTTAGAAACTCATATTTTCGGTTAGGTCGGTTTTCTTATCTTGTATGACTTGATTATACAAATTGTGTGTGACCCTAGTGACGCTAACCGACGAGCTATTGTATATCAGGGACCCGCTTATCAGGTGAGTTCTATGTGCCCCCATGTGTTATGTGCATATGATTTCAAATGTTTGGGGCTGAAGTGTATACGTGCAAGACAAATGAATGAGATGAATGATAATATGACTATATTTTATATAAATGAGAACGAAGAAATATGAAATGACGAACGAATGTTTACAACGAATGAAATGAATGCATAACTTAAAGTTAAATGGATGAAGGCTTGCTTTATATATGTAACACCCGATAAATTCCGGTTAACTCCGTTAACTCTATTACAAACCTCAGGGACTAAAATTGTCATAATTCAAACTCAAATACACATAAACTACAAGGACTAGTGTGAAATTAACTCAAACTCAATTATGTTGACTTTATAGAGTCAAAATTTAGTGTGTTTGTTTCTGTTGACTTTGTAAAAGTCAAACCCCCTTGTTCTTGATCCAAATTCGATAACCTCCTAACCGTTTGAATTCGTGTCTAGAATAAGTAGTATTGATGATATCGACCACGTACTAGTCGTTTCCATACGTTTTAACATCCTTAATGATCGAATCAGAACTCATTAATCACTTAAAACCCGTAACCGTCGACTCCTCATCAAGAAACCATCAAATTCGATCATTTGGTCTATTAATCTCACAATCAAACACCTGCATACCTCAAACGAGCTCCTCTGAGTCTTTTGCACACATCAATTTCGCCGGAGACGCAGCAGGAGACGCCGGGGACCAACTCGTCTGAATCGCGACTATGAGCTACTCTGAGCTACTCGAACTCCATCAATTCAAACTCAATTCAGGTATCTACTCACATCTACAGCTTCGCTTACATGCCTAGATCAAAAGCCCTAACACAATTGTGGCTTATAACATCGAATTAGTGATGAACCAATTCTAGGGTTCATCACATTTCGGTTTTAATCGAACCCTGATCCAGACGCAACCTCAATCAAATTAAACCACAGGGATAGATTCGCAATGTCTTGCTTGTCAAAAGCCTTCTATCGAAATTACTCAATTCGATTCCATGTTCATAACCTAGGGATTCGGTATTTCAAACACGCAATTAGCAACCTTAAACATGATAATTTTGTAATTAAACTTCACCACAGACTCGCAAGGAACTGATTAACAAAACCCCTATACTTTTAGGACCAATCGCGACCAAAATCTGGGGATTTGGGACTGGTTCGTGATTTGGGTTCGAAAGGGGGAAGAACACAAGGGAGTTATGTGTTAAAACTCATTCAATCCGGGTTATGTATGCGATACCCTAGCGGGCGTAATGATTAGAGTGTTGTGTCGTTGGGGAGGAGACCCGGGTTCGAGTCTCACTGCCCCCACCTTTTTTTGAGCCACTTTTTATATATAATTTTTAAATAAAAACAAACCCTATATTATTATAAAAATATATTAATAGGCGTTAACACCGAAAAACACCCGTGTGCTCGGGATTCAATTCCTACTCCAAGCTAAGCATATATTGTTAATTAAAAATAATATATTTATTATTTTTATGACTTAAATAGTTATTTACATTAAAAATAATATAATTATTTATATTATAACCCTAAACTATTATTTAATTCATAAAAACATGTAAACATTTATTCTATATTAATATCTCGTGTTTGGTGATGTTTGGTACGTACCACATCCATATTAAATATTAAACTAGGGATTTTATAATTCTGATGACAAGATCTTTATTTGTTATTCCTTTGTACATTTAGGACATCCGATCTTTCCCGTATCTTTGTCACAAAATCCTACGTCTTCCTAATTATCGTGAGCATATTTTAGGGCATTCGTAGACTGTCCACGGGCAATCCATTTGTGCTTTTTGTTGCATCCTTGTGTGGTGCTAATTACTACGCTTTACACAACTCTGGTGAGTTTTACGGCACCTTTGTTCTATTTTCAAACTAGGGAGAGAAAACATGACGCAAACATATGATTACTGTAATTCTTATATTATCACTTGTTAAACTAAATGTAACACACTATAATGAAAGTCCTTACACACATCGAACTGTTAATATGGATTTTGCGGGCTAATCTTTAGTAGTACTACTGGGTCTTGACAAGCCCCACCTGTGTTAGTCGTGCTAACTCGACTAAAGGTCGAACGGGTGAAATATTGACCTAACACATCACCATGGTTGATAGACATGGTGGAAGGCATTCAAACACAAACAGTCAGCTTCGGTTGCGAGCGCTTTAGTAACATGAACATAGGTTAGCTACCTATTGATATATTATATTGAATGTACATAATCTGGCAAACATTATTACGAACTGTAAACCTGTGAACTCACCAACCTAGTGTTGACAAATCTTCTTACACGTTTTCTCAGGTCGCTAAGGCACAGGTGCATAATTAGGACATGAATTGGGGTCCTATTTATCATTTCAAACATTTAAACTATTTACCTGTTTATTTAATAACTTGATTTTGGGCGCGTTTGTAATGCGCATTTACAACTTCATTTATCGCTTCCGCATTTACTTCGAACATTTATGGTATTTATTTTAATCTCATACAGTGTCGTTTGATATGACTAATGACTGAGATCCTGGTTTGTCACACGTCTTACGGTAAGACTCCGTTAGTGGATTTTGGGGGTGTGACAAATTGGTATCAGAGACATTGGTTATAGAGAACTAGGATTGCATACTAGACTATAACCGCACACATGCATTAGTTACATGACACAGACACTCGAACATATCACTTACATTACAAGAACATCTACTCCACCTACATCACCAGTTGCCCAGGAACCTGATGTTCCTACTATACCTTCACCAGAGCCCAAGAGGCGTCGGCTGAACCCGATTGACGACACCCTAGTGTACGATGAGCCATTCCATGTTCGAGTCAGAGACAACATGCACGACTGGGATTGGTACGCTAGCATGATCAGGAGCTGGGTCCGGCAGGAACAGGTCCCACCTACATACTTTGCAGCTACTACTTCTACTATACATACTCTACCACCATTGAAATACCCCTATGGATCAGGTCTTTGCTGCTTTGGTAGCAAATATGGACAGGGAGATACGCAACATGCATGATGCTACAGGAGAAATAGCCGAACTGTTACAACGAGGGAATCAAGCTGACCAGGGGATTGGAAGACTGACTGCAGATCTAAGAGAAACTGTTAGTCCCTCTGATCAGCAATATTCCAAGCTAAACAATAACGAACTATCTCCTGGAAAGGCGGAATCAATCCAAGAGACAACAAAAATGAAAACCGACGGATCAAACACTGGATATATGATAATACGCCATCAAACCGAGACAATTGCCAAACATAAACTTGTATTCACAATCGCAAATGATTACAATTAACCTTTCAATACAGAGAATACAGAGACGTTAATCCCATACAAGTTCTAGCTCTACTTATCTTTCAAACACAAGACATATTTATAGTAAATAGATTTCGTCCGAAAACTTTTAGACGTCCGAAAAAGATTTTGATCGACAAAGTTTTTGACCGAAAACTCTACACTTAAGCAAAATCAAACTAAACTTGAATTCGATGGACTACTAGGGTTCCACCAATCTCCCCCCTAGTCCATTGAATCACAAGTTTGCTGTCTTGTCAGCAACATGCTTCACTTTCTTTGCATCCAGATCCTGTAACCGTTTCTTGATAATTTTGGCTTCAGCTCTTAAAGACAAACATCGTGACACCACTCTCATATACAACTTTGCTTCATTCTTTATCATAGAGCTCATGTCACACTGAATAGTGTTGTAATAGAGAATCTTCAAGTCTTCATCATATAATCTAAATAGATCCATTGGATCAAAAACTCTAAATTCTGGAAGTCCTCTCTGTTGAATAACAGCTTCATGTGTCATGGAATCATAAAACCATTTGTCAAAATCTTTGATAAAGCTTTCTTTCCTGTCAGGTATATACACAGCTGTCACGGTATTAGCTGGCTTGACTGTATATCTGTACTTTATCTTCTCATCTGTTCTAAGTTTCTTTTTAATTCTTTTACGAACAGGAACTTGAGGTTGAAAAAATGTAAATCTTTCTTTAGCATACTGGTTTCTTAGAAACCCCTCAAAGCTAGAAGCTTGAGTGTTGTTTGATTCATTAATCAACTTCAAACAACTCAGATCTCTTATATCCCATATTGGCAATGTCTGTAACTTGTGACAAGTATCAAAATATTGAATATCTCCATCAACTCTTTTGTTCACATACATTTTCTTATCACTGTCGTACTTCCAACCCAAAATCAATCATGTTAAAGCATTCCTTGGGTTTCTAATCTTTTGTGTAATCCTTTCCACAGTTGAAGGAGTTTCACTAGTTTTCCACCATAAACTCTTATCAGCAGAATCTTTCTTTGTAGTAGACTCATTTTGATCTTCATCTGTTTCATTATCTTCAAACAACTCATCAAAAGGTATATTTTCATCCACAAACTTGTCTAATCTTCCTATCACATTCCCATTACCTTCGACATAAGTCTGCTTTTCTTCATTATCATATTTTTCATAAATGTTGTTAGAATCTTCATCGTCACTGGAATCTTTATCATTTGCTCCACCACCACCTATACCTGACCCAACACTACTACTACTGTCATCATCATCCGACAGATCTTTATCATCTTTCTTTTTATCAGTTATGATCACATCTTCATCTTCTTCTTTCTTTTCTTTTTCCTCTTCTTCCTCCCTTTCTTTATCTTCTACCTCCATTCCTTCATCTTGCGGATTAATCAGTGAGTCTACATCAAACATATCTTGAGAACCATAAAATTCAGCTTCAATAATTGGAGAATCAATTTGTTATTTAACATTTTCTGTAGACGGTCCCTGTTTATCTACTTCTGGTACTTGTTGAGTAATAACACTGTCAAAGTTTACAGACATTCCAATATGTTTAGCAAGATCTTGCACTATGCTCTGGAACTTGTTGATTTACATCTGTTGTAGATCAAGTTGCTGTTGTTTCTTTGAATCACTTGCTTTCAAATCTCTAATTTCTCTTTCTTTAACTGCTTCTCTGCTTTGTAGATTAGCAACTTGTGTCTTCAATTGACTAACAATGTTTGCAGTTTCTTGAGTTGAATAATTAGCAAACTCTTCATCTATCAACTTGAACTCTTTAGAAGCTTTGAACTTAACCGGATCTGGAATCTCTTTTTCCTTTCCCTTGCATGTATACTTTTGTCCCATTGTTTTCTGTCTTTTCTGTTCAGGTTCTTTGATTACGATACCTTTAGACAGAGGAGGTCTAGAAGGCACGTTCTTCTTAGTTTCAATCTCTTTTCTTTTGAGTGGTATGGTTGTTGTTTCTATAACTGGACCTTCAGTTTCACCAGTCTTCAAAGTATCATCTTTCACTAGTTCATCTACATTCTCTATATTCACTTGTCGTTCACCTTCTTGATTATCATTCAAATTACCACCAGCATCACCTACATCACTAGCATTCACATCATCATTCAAACCAACACCACCTGCTCCACCATCATCTCCTCCTTCATCATTATCATCATCATCACCTACGTTATCTTCAACTCCACTGCTCATGATGTCATAAACTTCTTCATTTACACCAAAATCAACATCAGGGTTTTAGTCAACATATTTTCAAAGAGTGGTGTAACTGTTCCAGTGAACTTGCTTTTCTTCCTGATCGTGTTCATACTACTGAAGATATTCTCTGTCATTTGATCCAACGGTAATTCTATTCCATCATTTGGAAGATCTGGCAGGAGAGTATTGATTATCATTTGTAGAAACCTCAGGTAAAGCAGAAATATGTTGTTTTGTCTTGGTCCCACAAAGTTATTAATCATGGCTTCAAATATCATTCTCGAAAAGTTGAATCGACGATGTGTTGCCAGACATACAAAAGCTCTACTAAAAACTTCACCGATCTAATCAAATGCACCGGTCCTTGGTCCAAGACAATGAATGAATATGTGCATTAAGTATCTCCACTATTTTCTTAAAAATGTCTTTGTTACTTGTCTTTTCGGGAAATCTCCTTCATAACCCATTTCTCTGATTATCTGCATCACACGTGTGTAACTTATTTTCTAAGGAAACTGACATTGTCTCTGAAATTAAGAACCTCTTTGATAACTTGTTCAGTAATCTTAATCTTCTTTCCACCAACTATACTCTCTATGCAGATCTCCTTGTTAACATGCCTATATTTAACGTTGTTCCAGAATTCTCGAACTTGAGTTTCATAAACAGTAACTTGTGTTGATATGGCCATTAGAATTCTTGATTTGTTTAGAAACCGAACTATTTCTTCATAACCACTTGATTTTCTTGTGCTAGCTGTCAAACACGCACAGATGTTGTGCCTTCCGTTAAACTTTAACCTGTTCATATCTGTTTAAGACAAGTAACACAAATCAGGTAGAATTCAAAAATTGCTAACTCCAAAGATTTTGATCGAAAACTTATATCCGAAACCTTTTTCGATCGAAAACCCTTGATCGAAAACTCATGTCAAAAATCCTTTTCGGTCAAAAACTATTTTTCAAAAATTTTCTAACTCCAGAGTTTTCAGATAACACTTAAGCAAAGAACCTTGATCGAAAATGATTTCGGTCGAAAACTCTTTCGGACAGATTAAGTGTGACCTTTCATTTCCATCCGAGAACGATTTCGGACCATTCAAAAAGACTTCGGACCATTCATAAGATTTCGGACCATTCAAAAATTTAAAATCGAATTTAAGGCTTTGGATCCACCTATCTTATTCTAAGCAATAAGAAAACATACCTTGATGTCGAGAATTCGATTCTACTTAGAAACACACACAATCACGAAGATTTCGAATGAAAAGAAAATACTTGAGCTGTGATCGGATAGATCGGATTTTGGATGAACGATAACTTTGACAAGGTGATGAAACTGATTTCGATCGAAAAGTATATATATACACAATCTGATATTTCGGTCGAAAACTATTTCGAACCAGATTTTTGGATTGAAAACTATTTCGGATGAAATACTTTTCGGACAATCTTTTCGACCGAAAACTTATTACTTGTTAAAAAATAAATCTTTTATTTAAACAATCCGACTTCAAAATCATTAAGACCATATCCACATAATTTTGAACACAAATAACACCATACACACACACAACTATCAACAATAACAAACAAAAATTTAGACAAGCACATAAACACAAATTTACACTTTTAAAAAAACAAACACACATACTATATTTTTTTTGGTGAACTGTAAATGACATAGCATCATAAATGCACACTATCTCATTACACTTCATATCAACTCAGGATCTATTCATTTCATCATCAGTGATCAGTATAATGTCCACATAAACTCATGCATCATATTTCAGCATATACCGTGTGATGATTAAGGTAAGTTTTAATCAATTCAATGTGTACCTCACAATCAAGATGGAATAAACTAAGCTCAATGTAAGATTTCACTAGAACATGATCCAATCACCAGCATGAAGGTAGTATTCTTAGCATAGGAAAAACAATCCAAGTGGATTTGAATATACCGTTCTTGGTTTCTGAGTAAATAGGCATAGAATCATAATCATTCAATTGAGATGTATGATATATGGAATCATGAATAGTTTGGATAAAGATGTATGTATGACTGTAACGAATCTGATTGATTCATAAGGATATGATTTTTGTATAGAATGAGATGAATCGGGTAGTGAGTATTCAACTATTATCTGGATATACAATGATTTTAGAAACTGAATCAAGGGCAAACAGACTGACTTCCTGGCTTTCATCCGAGATTTCCACCAGAACCATCAACTGTATAAGAGATGTTTAACTCTAGATTATATATTTGACGTATATAGGCACTAGAGTAAACGAATTGTGCTAAGAACACATCAAGATCTTGGTCTCATTGTATGTCTAGATCCACCTAGAATTCAGATGAAACAACCAATATTCGATGTGGGTAAAACACAAAGATTGCAATTTAGTTAATCACACAAATATCGCCTAATTTATTACATGCAGTGCCTACCGACACATCAATAGTTGTAACCGATGTCACCATCATATCCAATTCATGCATAAGCTCAGCACACAAATGTACTATCATTTCCTATATGCACGTCAAACAGTCACATTTTCATTTTCATTTTACACACATATATGCACATTATTTTCATTTTCTTTTATTCTCCCCCAAAAACTGACAACCCCCTGATGTGGATTTACGATCCAAACCACAACCTCCATAATCACTGTCAGTAAAGGCGTATAGATTGAATTCGGATTCTGACGGATACCAAAGACCAAGATTAACTCATCCTTTCAAATAACGTAGAATCCGCTTGACAACTGTTTCATGTGATTCTCGAGGTGACGCCTGATATCTAGCACATGAACAAACAGCAAACATAATATATGGTCGACTAGCAGTCAAATACATGAGAGAACCTATCATGGAGCGATAAAATTTCTGATTAACTTCAACTCTAGTTGGATCCACAGAGAGAGGTTCATGTGGACCAATGGGAGTAGAGGCAGGTTTACAGTCTTTCATGTTAAACTTTGTCAAAATATCGTTGATATACTTTGCGTGGTGAATCAGTATACCAGACTCAGACTGTTCTACTTGTAGACCAAGAAAGAACTGCATACGACCCATAAGACTCACTTCAAACTTTAACTTCATGACAGCTTCAAATTCTCTGTTCAAATTTTTATTTGTAGAACCATAGATGATATCATCTACATATACTTGAACAATCAGCAAATCATCTCCAAACTTCTTCAAGAACAAAGTTTTATCAATTTTTCCACGTGAAAAACCGCTTGTAACCAAATGAGTGGACAAGATTTCATACCAAGCATGTGGTGCCTGATGTAAACCATAAAGAGCATTATCCAGTTTGTAGACTTGAAACGGATGATCAGGATCTTCAAATACTGGTGGTTGATTCACATAAACTTCCTCTTTGACCACCCCATATAAGAACGCGGTTTTCATATCCATCTGATACACCTTCAATTTCATATATGAAGCATAAGCTAAAAACAATTGGATAGCTTCTATTCTGGCTACTGGTGCAAAAACATCCTCATAATCCAATCCTTCTTCTTGATAAAAACCTTGCACAACCAATCTTGCTTTGTTGCGCACAACAATTCCATGATCATCCCGTTTGTTTTTAAACACCTATTTTGTACCAATTGGGTACTTTCCTTCTAGTAGATCGACCAAATGCCAAACATTAAGCTTCTTGAATTGTAAAAGCTCTTCTTGCATTGCTTCAATCCAACTAGCATCTTGAAGTGCAACAGTCACATTCTTGGGTTCTTCTTGAGATAAGAAGCATGAGTATAAACAAGTATTGATGACCCCAGATTGACTTCTTGTTCTCACTCCTTCTTCAAGTGATCCAATTATATTTTCTAGTGGATGAGCAGAATGAATTCTAAGATTTGGAAAATCATCAACCTGAACAGGTTCTGGCAAGTTAGTTGCATTCAGATAAGGAGAATGATCATTTGAATCATTAATACTTGAAGAATTTGACTGTATAACATTATCAGCTTGATCAATCAAAACGTCTGGCAGATCTTCAGATACAACTGGTTCTTCATTAGTAACAGAAACTTGTACTTCAGAAATAGTGTTACTAATTGAAATGTCAATTGATTCTTCATGTGTATTAGTTGATTATGTAACTCCTTCAGTACTTTCATTTTGAGCCGGTAATAGCTGTGGACCAACCATGAAATCATTGAATGATTGATCAATTCTTGTTAAGGACTCATCAACATAATTCGAAGAACTTGCAATAACAGAATCAGATAAAGATTGTTGATCAAAAGTTTTGAAAATAATATCCGCATCAAAGAACCACTCTGGCCCATTTTGTTCAGAAGACGCATTTGACTCTTGCCACTCCACATAAAAAGATTCCTAAACAATTTTTTTTCTTTTATTGTAAACTCTGAAAGCTTTCTGATATGAGGAGTATCCCAAGAAGTAACATTCATCTCCAACAGCATCAAACTTTGACAAAGAATCTTGTGTATTCAGAAGTGTGCATGAACATCTTAATGCTCTGAAAAACTTGATATATGGCTTTCTTTTGAAAAACAACTCATAAGAAGTCTTTGTGTTGCTTCACCATGAGAACTCTGTTCAACACATAACATGCTGTGTTTATTACTTCAGCCCAGAAAATAATGGGTAACTTTGAATCCACGAGCATTGTCCGTGCGGCTTCAGTTAGAGTTTTGTTCTTTCTTTCAGCTACTCCATTCTATTGCGGAGTCCTTGCTGCACTTAATTGATGAGTTATGCCTTTTTCTGCACAGAAAGAATTTATCAGTTTATTTTTTAACTCAGTTCCTTTATCACTGCGGATAATTAACACTCAGCTATCACAGATGTTTTCAATTCGTTTTATGAATTCAATAATTGTTTCAGGTGTTTCATCCTTTGATCCAAGGAAAAACACCCAAGAAAATCTTGAAAAATCATCTGTGATAACAAGACAATAAGATTTCTTCGCAATGCTTTTGACTCGAACTGGACCAAATAAATCCATATGTATAAGAAATAAAGGTCGAGTAAAAGTTGTTACAGTCTTGATTGAATGATATTTCTTGTGTTGTTTGCTCTTAGCACATGACATACAACTTTCTTGAATGATGAATTCCTTTCTGGGTAAACCTATCACCAAATCTTTATGAACCAATTTGTTCAAGTTTTTTTAGATTCACATGACCCATTCTTCGATGTCACAGATAGGATTCTGAACCAGTTACCTTAGACAACAAACAAGATACACTTACTAGTGTTGAATGATCATTCATGTCTACCACATAAGTATTGAACTTTCTTGGAGCACGCATTAAGATCATGTCTTCAGGAATGACAAGTCCTGGTTTTAAAAATAAACATTCCTTTGCTGTGAAATGAATAGGAATATTCTTATCACATACTTATGAAACACTAAGTAGATTGAACTCCAATTGTGACACAAAATTGACTTTCTCAAGAGTGATTAGATCATTTGAAACCGTTCCCTGATCGGTAATCTTTCCACCCTTTTTATCACCAGCAAAAGCAACAAAACCACCATCAAAAGATCAAAAATCATTCAAAAATTCTCTTTGTCCTGTCATATGCCTTGAGCAACCGCTATCAACATGCCAAGCATTATTGATAGTCCTCCCGGTTTGACTCTGCATATTAAAAAGAGTTTAATGAGAAACAGATACCCAGATCATCTTTGATTCAGGCTGACTTTGACTTCTTACAGTCTTAGTCACTACATGTTCCTTCAAATTCACAACATTCTTTGTTCCAACAATATGTGAAGTTTGTTCATTTTTAACTTTCCAAAAACATCCAACATTTTTTTCATATTTCTTAGTGAATTTTTGTTTAGAAAAATACCTCAGTTGGTTTGTTTTCTTCACATATTTTGGACTGTTTTGGACCTTTCGGTTAATAGAAGTATGCAACATATAATCACGACAAACATTTGAATGAAATTTACTACAATTTCTAGAAAGCATGTAATCACGACTATAACGATGAACCGCTCCGGACTCAGACACATTGTCGTCCTTAGACACCTTCTTGTACCACCTGTTGATATGACCTTTTGTTCTCTTGTTGTACACTTTGACCTTTGACTTACTTGACTTGTTTTTGCAGTTTCTAGCAACATGTCCAACTTGACCACAAGTAAAACAATTGTTTCTTTTAAACTTTGTCTTTGATTTTAACTTTGACTTGCAATTTGATTTTGAGCACTCTCCTACTTCAAACACAGACTCCCTTTTGTCACTGACAAACTTTCCTTTGCATTGAACAGGCTTATCTTTGATATCAATGAACTTGTCTTTGATATCAATGAACTTGTCTTTGACATCAATTGATTTGCCTTTGACTTTCAGTTGATTCAACTCTATAGCTTCACTCTGACTTGGTGATTTTAAAACAAATTTGACCCTTCTTTCTGATTCATTTGTTAAGATATATTCTCTGGAGCTATATATTCATTTTTCTTCGGTTTTTCACTCGAAAGATCATATTCCTTTATCAACGGCTTCCCAAATTCATCTAGAACAACATCCTTAGCTAGATTTGTGACTTTGTGAATCGGAACATAATCTCTAGCTATGTGTACCACTTTATCAAAGAAAGTAGATATAGATGACACCTCAGACATAGAATCAAAATCATCACAAGAAGAATTAGTAGAACATGCAGAAACATTTGAAACATTATCCACAAAACAATCAGCTAGAACTTGTTTATCACAAGCGTTTACAAATTTTTTAAAATCACAATTGACATCTAAGTATTGTTTGCAATCTCTTATGTATTCTCTACTGCATTGTTTATTGAAAGCTGAAAAACTTCTAACTCCATCAATGTCACTCTCATCCTCTACAAATCCTATTTTATCTTCTGCACTTACATACATGTCATGAAATTTAGAATCACCCGCACTTATCAATTCATTTGATTCATGCGGTTCTAGAAATGGCACAAAGTTATCAGGAGGAGGTACTTGATTATAACCTAAACCATTTTTAATATAAACTTTTCTTTGTTTATTAAGTCATTCATCAAAAACATTTTTCTGCATCTTCCATTTAGCAATCAAAACCTGCTCCTTTATCAACTCAGTTTTAGAAGCAATCAATTTATCTGAAAGATCTTTGATTAAGACACCCTTTTTATCAAGATATTCTTTAAATGTGACATTATCTTTTAGTAAAGCTTTGATTTTTCTGGTGTAGGTGACCTCATTCTGTTTTAATTCTTTATTTACCCTCTTCAACTTATCATTCTCAGCAATCAAAAAGGTATTTGCTGTATGATAATTTTGCATTTTATCAATGCAAACAGAAGAACAAATATATGAGTTATTTTCAGAAATTACCTCACTATCAGCAGAAACTTCTCTAGAATCACCAACAGCCTTGCCCTTTCCTTTATCATCAACTTTCAAACCACAGTCATTCTCACAATCATCTTTATTTTTTGAAACTTCAATCTCTGCAATCAAAGCTGCATCTAACTCTTCCTCAGCATCTTCAATTTCTGAATCCCACTCACAATTACTTAAATGTTTTGACATCAAAGTTGTTGGAGTTTTATTGGTTTTGTCATCTTCATCTATCATTTCAACCAGCTTAACTCCTTTTCCATTAACTTTCTTTTTATTCTCCTTCGAGCACTCACGAGCAAAGTGTCCGAGTTGCTGGCAATTGTAGCATCTCAGTTTAGCTTTATCAAAACCATCCTTCTTTCCAAATTGGAGTTTATCCTTTCCTATCTTTTGAAGATACTTCTTTGCTCTTACAGCAATCATTGCCATTTGCCATTGTAAATCCATGTATTCCAAATCATCTGGATTTATTTGCATAAGATCCTCAGCATTCAAGTTAGCTGGTTGTAACTTTCTAGTTACAAATGCATCATAACTGCTCATGAATGCACCAAATAAGGCAATTTGATCTTCTGGTATTTGACTAGTTGCTTTCCCCTTTTCACTGACAGAACATTTAGAACCACAACAACTCTTTTCCTTATCACCCTGAGAACCTAATTCTTCACTACCTGATAGCAGTGCTGCATTAACTGAACTTGTGTTGCTTGGCTTGTCAGGATTATTCAGCTCCCTCTTCTTTGCATCAAGTTCATAAGATTCTAGTAAATAGATTATATCATCAAGTGTCTTGCTTTTCAAATCTGGAGTGGTATTTTTTATCAACATGCATGGTATGCTCCAAGTGTTAGGCAATGAATCAAGCAGCTTCTTACACAAATCATATTCCTCAAACTACACACCCATTTTTCTCAATCTGTTGACCAAAGTAGTAAAACGTGTGACTTGCTCACTCAGAGTTTCATTTTTCATGTATCTGAACATGTTATACTGCTTTAATAACAAATCTGTGCGACTTTCTTGTAGTGTTGCATTTCCCTCAAATCTTAGACATAATGCATTCCACAATCCTTGAGTTGTCTCGTGCTGCTCAAAATTCAGATACAGTTCAGTCGAAAGTGCTAAAATAATTGATCCCAAAGCTCTATTGTCTCTTTCAATCAATTTCTTGTCCTCTTCAGAATACAAATCTGGATCATCTATCAGAACTACATCATCAGCATTTGCAGTCTTCGGCACATGAGGACCTTTAACAATAGACTCCCATAGAGTATGCTCTGTAAACTTGAAGTAAGCTTTCATCATAATTTTCCAGTTAGAAAAATCTAAGATGGATTTTAGCATTGGTGGTGATTTTCCCACAACACGCTCAGTATCGTACACTTTTCCCGCCATTGTATCCTTATACAAAAGTTGACAAACTCTTGAAAAATCTGAAAATTTTACAACACTTGAGATTTCGATCGAAATCTTTTTCGATCAGACTTTTCGATCGAAAACTCTGATTTTTCGGACATAAGTTTTCCGATGAAGAGATTACGGACACAACAACTTTTCGGATGAAGATTTCTAACGAAACAGTTTTCGGCTCCTTCAAGAGAGTTTTCAGACAATTCAAACTCAACTCCTTCAATCCGCACCTTCAACTTTTCCAACAATGAAATTAAGCCCCAAACTCAATCTCATTTATCATCTCCATAAAAATGTGACCTAAAAGCTAAAAAATGGCGGCAAATTACACTATAATCGATCTTTAATCAAAGAAAATACTCGAAAAAGCTTGAAATATGTAGAGCTTCAACCGAAAGCTCTGATACTACTTGTTAGTCCATCTGATCAGCAATATTCCAAGCTAAACAATAACGAATTATCTCCTGGAAACGCAGAATCAATCCAAGAGACAATAAAAATGAAAACCGACGGATCAAACACCGGATATATGATAATACGCCATCAAACCGAGACAATTGCCAAACATAAACTTGTATTCACAATCGCAAATGATTACAATCAACCTTTCAATACAGAGAATATAGAGACGTTAATCTAATACAAGTTCTAGCTCTACTTATCTTTCAAACACAAGACATATTTATAGTAAATAGATTTCATCCGAAAACTTTTAGACGTCCGAAAAAGATTTCGATCGAAATCTTTTTCGATCGACAAAGTTTTCGACAGAAAACTCTACACTTAAGCAAAATCAAACTAAACTTGAATTCGATGGACTACTAGGGTTCTAATAGAAACTGACAATGTGCATGTCAACCTGGTAGCAGCATTTCATGCATTAGAGAACCGGGTGAATACACTGGAGTTTGATCTTGGAGCAGCCGAGGATAGAATTGCAGAGCTAGAGGCACAGCTCGAGGCTGCCAATGCAGCGGAGGATGCATAAGATGATGAGCCCGAGGGAGAACCGGCTGAGGACAATGATGATTAATAAGTTGTTTCTTCACCTAGCAGTGGCTTGTGATATTCTGGCTTTATTTATCTTCTTTTTCTAAACCTAGAGGGGCAGGGTTGTTCCAATCCAACGGATATTTCAGGATTTTGATGTTTTGATTTATTTACTTTGTAGTCGTTACAGTTTATTTAATCAAGAATTATTATCGAAATATTAGATACTGTGTTTTAGTTTTCTCTTGTATACTTATACTTGAATGATGATAATATACGCTATATTTTCTCATTATTTGTAATTGTGAATGTGAAGAATCATGTCTGGACGTGGTCGTGGTCGCGACGGTCGTAATGGTGGTCGTGGAAACATCAACATGTCTGCAGCTGAACTCACTCCACTCATCAATGATAGTGTGGCTGAATCTTTAGCAGCACATAATGCTGCAGGTAAATCCGTTATCCGCAACAAGGCAATTAGTTACACCAAAAATCGTTTCCGAACCCTGTATCCTAAATTGTGTATTTGTTTTCAATCCAGGCCAACACAATAACCATCAGATTTGCACTTTCAAAACTTTCATGGACTGCAAGCCCCACACCTTTAGTGGAGCCGAAGCATCTGCCGGTTTGCTCTGTTGGTTTGAGAAAGTTGAGTCGGTGTTTGCTATGTGCAACTGCCCATAAGCCAATCAGGTCAACAATGCCTCAGGTACTCTAGAGGGTCATGCCCTCACTTGGTGGAAGTCTCGGGTCCAGATGTTGGCTCTGGACATGGCTAACGCCCTACCTTGGGAAGAATTCAAGACCATGATGAGGGAAGAGTATTGTCCTCGTGATGAAATCCAGAAGCTGGAGAGTGAAATTTGGAACTTGAAGATGGAGGGTTTCGAGATTGAAATCTATGCTACCCGGTCTCATGAACTTGCAGTTATGTGTCCACATATGGTAACTCCAATATATAAAAGGATTGAGATGTACATTGTTGGTCTAGTACCTCAAATCTAAGGCATGGTTACTTCTCCAAATCCTACCACCATACAGCAAACCATCCCATAGACTGACCGATCAGGCTGTAACTCAAGGTACCCTACCCCCGAGGGGCGCAGCTACCAAAGCCACTGACAGTAACAAACGTAAGTTTGATAACAATACCAACACTAAGAGTTTTCAGTCTAATCCATCTCAACAACAGCAACGTAGGTTCGAGCCTACCAAAACCTTCAATCAGTCAACCTCTTCAAGTCAGAACCAGGGTAATTATGCTGGGAAATACCCTAAGTGTAACAAGTGTGGTTTCCACCACAATGGTACTTGTGATAGACATCGTTGCCAGCGGTGTGGAAAAATGGGCCACGCTGCAAAGGATTGTAGGGGTGAGCTCCAAACTAAGCAACCGTTTCAGCAACAGGGATCTACAATGGGTTTCTATGAATGTGGCAAAGGACACTTCAAGAAGGATTATCCTCAATTGAAACAAAATGGTAGAAATAACAACGGCAACAATAAGGGCAACGGAAACGGTAACAACAACGGGAATGGTGCGAAGGGACGGACCTTCGTGATTGGATCAGGAGATGCAAGAAACGTTCACAACGTGGTTACCAATAAGTTCTTTCTGAACGACTGTTTTGCTTCTGTCCTTTTTAACACTTGTGCTGATAGGAGTTTCATATCTAAAAACCTTAGTAGTCTGTTAAAAGAAACTCCGACCCTACTAGAAACTAAGTACACTATAGAGATAGCAGACAGTCAGATAATCGAAGCAACTCACATTCTTAAGGGTTGTAAACTAGAATTGGCTGGTCATAAGCTTGACATTGATCTCATGAGAGTCACACTTGGCATTTTTGACATAATTGTTGGTATAGATTGGTTATCCAAGAATCAAGCTGAGATTATTTGTCATGATAAAATTGTTCGCCTTGCTCTCCCTAGTAGAGAAACCCTTTCTGTCCAAGGCGAAAAGAGTGGTGCTGTAGTAGGCATCATATCCTTCATGAAGGCATAGAAGTGCCTACGTAAAGGTCATACTGCTATTCTTGCTCTTGTCGCCGAGCAGCCATCTGAAGAAAAGAAGATTAAAGACATCCCAATCGTAAGTGACTTTCAAGAAGTATTTCCCGAAGATTTTTCGGGTTTTCCGCCTCATCTTCGAGTCGAATTTCAGATTGATCTAACACCTAGAGTAGTGCCTATTGCTCGGGCACCATATAAACTTGCATCTAGTGAGTTACAAGAATTATCCACACAAATGCAAGAGTTGTTGGATAAGGGTTTCATCCGACCTAGCTCATCGCCATGGGGAGCTCCTGTCTTATTCGTCAAGAAGAATGATGGGACTTTCCGTATGTGCATTGATTACCGTGAGCTGAACAAAGTGACTTTCAAGAATCGTTATCTACTACCCCGTATTGACGATCTGTTCGTCCAACTTCAAGGTCAAGTTTCTATTCAAAGATCGATCTTAGATCCGGTTATCATCAACTGAGAATCCGAGACGAAGACATCTTTAAGACTACTTTCAGAACTAGGTACGGCCACTACGAGTTTTTGGTCATGCCATTCGGATTAACCAACGCACCCGCGGTGTTCATGGATCGCATGAACCATGTGTGTAAACCTTACCTTGATCAGTTCATCATCGTTTTCATTGATGACATCCTCATCTATTCTAAGAGCAAGGATGAACACGAGGAGCACATACGTTTAATTCTGGAACTGTTGAAACAAGAGCAATTATACGCCAAATTTCCAAGTGCGAATTTTGGATCCGCGAAGTTCAATTTCTAGGGCATGTAGTCAATGAGAAAGGAATACATGTCGATCCAGCTAAAGTAGAAGCCATCAAAAATTGGGCGGCACCAACGACTCCGATAGTGGTGCGACGATTTCTAGGTTTGGCTGGCTAGTACCGTCGATTCATTGAGGGATTCTCAAAGATTGCTCAACCTCTCACTGCCCTAACCCAAAAGGGTAAACCCTATAACTAGAGCGAAACCAAGGAATCAGCATTCCAACTGCTGAAACAGAAACTCTGCAGTGTACCCATCCTATCTCTCCCAGAGGAAACGAATGACTTTGTAGTGTATTGCGATGCCTTCATTCAAGGTCTTGGTTGTGTACTGATGCAACGCGAGAAGGTTATGGCATACGCTTCCCGTCAACTGAAAGTTCATGAGAAGAATTACACGACCCATGACTTGAAATTGGGAGCCGTAGTGTTTGCACTGAAAATCTAGAGACATTACTTATACGGTACCAAGTACACCATCTACACCGATCACCAGAGTCTTCAATACATCTTCGAACAGAAAGGGTTGCACATGCGACAACGTCGTTGGGTCGAACTCTTGAATGACTATGATTGTGCTATCAAGTATCATCCAAGCAAAGCTAATGTGGTAGCCGATGCCCTAAGCTGGAAAGAAACCAAACCTGTAATGCTCAACTCGGGTTACTATTCATACCGGGTTACCTGGTAAAATCTGTAATGCTCAACTCGAAGCCTTAAAAGAGGAAAATCTACTGTTAGAAGCCACGGGTGGTATGGAGAAACAACTTCAGGTTAAATCGAACTGTATTCACTATTTCACAGAACAAATATGGATTCCAATGTACGGGAACTAAAGGGAACTCGTAATGGAGGAATCTCACAAGTCTCGCTATTTTATTCATCCTGGTTCCGACAAGATGTATCATGACCTAAAGGTTCTATATTGGTGGCCGAACATGAAAGTTGATATAGCCACCTATGTGAGCAAATTCCTGACCTGCACAGGTCAAAGTTGAATACCAAAAGCCTTCTGGTTTCCTCCAACAACCGAAAATCCCGATGTGGAAATGGGAGCAGATTTCCATGGACTTAATCACTAAACTACCTCGAACTCCTAGCAGATGCGACACCATCTGGATGATCGTAGATCGCTTAACTAAGTCCGCTCATTTTCTTGCAATCAAAGAGACTGATAAGATGGAAAAGCTAACTCGTATTTATCTTAAACAAGTAGTCACTCGTAACGGAGTGCCAATTTCAATCATTTCTGATCGAGACGCTCAATTCACCTCATGTTTCTGGAAATCGTTACAAAAAGCTCTGGGCATGCGCCTGGATATGAGCACAGCATACCATCCTCAAACAGATGGCCAGACGGAACGTACTATTCAAACCCTGGAGGACATGCTACAAGCTTGTGTGATTGATTTCGGTAACAGTTGGGAAACTCATTTGCCTTTAGTGGAGTTCTCCTACAATAACAATTATCACACTAGCATCAAAGCAGCACCATTTGAGGCATTATACGCATGGAAATGCCGATTACCTATTTATTGGGCTGAAGTTGGGGATAGCCAACTTACAGGTCCTGAACTTGTGCTTGAAGCCTCAGAGAAAATCGTACAAATTCGAAATCGTATCGCGGCAGCCCGTGACCGTCAAAAGAGCTATGCTGATAAGCGTCGGAAACCATTAAAAGTTCAAGTGGGCGACATGGTCCTATTGAAAGTCTCACCTTGGAAAGGTGTAATTAGTTTTGGGAAACGGGACAAGCTAAATCCTCATTATGTTGGACCGTTCAAGATAGTGAAGAGAATTGGCCCAGTAGCTATAAACTGGACCTACCTGAAGGACTGAGTGGTGTACACAACGTCTTTCAAGACTCAAACTTAAAGAAATGTCTAGCAGACGAGACACTCGTGGTTCCTCTTGAGGAACTAGAAATCGATGAACAATTACGCTTCATTGAAGAATCGGTCGAAATCATTGATAGGGAAGTCAAGACACTTAAACATAGTAAGATCCCTATTATCAGAGTTCGTTGGAACTCGAAACACGAACCGGAATTCCCATGGGAGAGCGAGGATCAGATGATGCGCAAGTATCCTCATCTTTTCAAGCAATCCACGTCAAACACATAAGGTACTATTTAATTTTCGGGACAAAAATTCTGTCAACTAGGGGATGATGTGACATCCAAATTTTTTTTTCTATCATCGTTATTTAATTTTCGGGACGAAAATTCTTTCAACTAGGAGATAATGTGACACCCGGCAAATTCCGGTTAGCTCCATTAACTCTATTACAAACCTTAAGGACTAAACTTGTCATAATTCAAACTCAAATACACATAAACTACAAGTAGTGGTGTGAAATTAACTCAAACTCAATTATGTTGACTTTATAGAGTCAAAATTTAGTGTGTTTGTTTCTGCTGACTTTGTAAAAGTCAAAACCCCCTTGTTCTTGATCCAAATTCGCGACCATAACCTCCTAACCTTTTGAATTCGCGTCTGGAATAAGTGGCATTGATGATATAGACCACGTACTAGTCGTTTCCATACGTTTTAACATCCTTAATGATCGAATTAAAACTCATTAATTACTTAAAACCCGTAACCGTGGACTCCTCATCAAGAAACCATCAAATTCGATCATTTGGTCTGTGACAATCAAACACCTGGACACCTCAAACGAGTTCCTCTGACTGTTTTGCACAAATCAATTTCGCCGAAGACGCAACAGGAGACGCCGGGGACAAACTCGTCGGAATCGCGACTATGAGCTACTCGAACTCCATCAATTCGAACTCAATTCAGGTATCTAATCACATCTTCATTTTCATCAAAAGCCCTAACACAATTGTGGCTTATAACAATGAATTAGTGATGAACCAATTCTAGAGTTCATCACATTTCGGGTTTAATCGAACCTTGATCTAGACGCAACGTCAATCAAAATAAACCACATGGATAGATTCGCAATGTCTTGCTTGTCAAAAGCCCCAGGAATCCAACTGTTACTACTATCGAAATTACTCAATTCGATTCCATGTTCATAACCTAGGGTTTTGGTATTTCAAACACGCAATTAGCAACCTTAAACATGATAATTTTGCAATTAAACTTCACCACATACTCGCAAGGAACCGATTAACAAAACCCCTACGCTTTTATGACCAATCACGACCAAAATCTGTTGATTTGGGACTGATTCGTGATTCGGGTTCGAAAAGGGGAAGAACACAAGGGAGTTTTGTGTTAAAACTCATTCAATCTGGGTTATGTATGTGATACCCTAGCGGGCGTAGTGGTTAGAATGTTGTGTTGTTGGGGAGGAGACCCGGGTTCGAGTCTCACTGCCCCCACCCTTTTTTTTGAGCCACTTTTTATATATAATTTTTAAATAAAAACAAACCCTGTATTATTATAATAATATATTAATATGTTTTAACACCGAAAAACACCCGTGTGCTCGGGATTCAATTCCTACTCCAACCTAAGCATATATTGTTAATTAAAAATAATATATGTATTATTTTTATGACTTAAATAATTATTTACATTAAAAATAATATAATTATTTATATTATTTCTCTAAACTATTATTTAATTCATAAAAACACGCAAACATTTATTCTATATTAATATCTCGTGTTTGGTGACGTTTGGTACGTACCACATCCATATTAAATATTAAACTACGGATTTTATAATTCCGATGACAAGATCTATATTTGTTATTCCTTTGTACATTTAGGAAATCCGATCTTTCCCTTATCGTTGTCACAAAATTCTACGTGTTCCTAATTATCGTGATCATATTCTAAGGCATTCGTAGACTGTCCATGGGCAATCCATTTGTGAGCTTTCTTCTCCAGCTAAAAAACTTCGAACGGCCATGGATTTTAATCTTCCATTTTATCTTATCCGCCGTCAATGAAGATAGGGGTTCACCCAATATTTTATTTTAGGTTTCACCCCAGTTTTTTTATATAGCATTCTATTATAATTTCGAAACTCGGGGGTTCCGATGAACCCTCTCCGCCCTACCTAAGTCCGCCCCTGCCCTCCTCTATATATATGTATATGTATGTATGTATGCTGCAACATTTAATACTTAGTCCTATATATAGTTACATAACATATGAAACTATAAATAATTATGATAACTATACAATATAAATTATAACTATAAATGTGCATATATATAGTTCACGTTTTAATTAATAAATAAACAATGAGTTTTGTCCGAGTCAAAATTGAGCTTATAAAATTATAAAAAAAAACGAGCTTGGGTTTTTGAAATAAGGCTTGTAATGAGCCGAGATCGAACTCGTATTTTCTTAAATTAAACGAATCAAATTTAAAGTTTATCGAACTTGACTTGGCTTGACTCGTTTACACTCAGAACCACGTTTCATAAGGAATCTTATTCAAACATTAAAATCATACTCGCCGAACTTGCATTTGTTTAGAATAAAAGTATTACATAGTTGAATGCTACCATAACATTAGGACCAATTAATATGTCATTTAACATATTTTCTCACACGAACAATATTTGTTGTCGGTGCACTTTGCTTTAGCAGCTCTATCCCATTGTGCGCAAAAATCTTTGCATGCGTTTCCGGTGGCGCAATTCATATCAATAACTCTGATGCAATTCGTATATCGTTTCCTGTTGTCATACAAGAATCATTTTAGAATTCTAATATAATTATGTAAATAAAAAAACACCTACTAGTTGTGTAAGAAAATAAATGTTTACCAGAAGAAAGCATCAATACGTTTGCAAGAAGAACGAGGACCAAAATGGAGACGGTTTTCATGACTAAACTCTTCAAGGATGATTGTGCTAAATGAAGACAAATGTGAAGGCATATATATACATACTCAACATGAATATGTAATTAATGCATTTGATATTTACACAGTAAAAAAAAATTATACTGAATCGACATGAATATGTAATTAATGCATTTGATATTTTGTTCTTTAATAATGGTTCCAGATTAAAGTAAGAGGACACGTTCATCTCCTACACTAAACTAAGCTCAAAAAGTTCAATGAAATATAATTTTAGGAAGAGTCATGTTTAATGTTTAATAAAAATATTTTCATTTATAGTCTCGTGTGCAGTGGCGGATCCAGGAACTTTTTTCAGGAGTTCACTGTTTTTAACTGCTCCAATTTCATATGGCCGGGCATAAAAAATTTCGGGTTGGTTCGACGGTTCGGGTTGGTAATGTTCAGAGTGCTCGGACCGGTCGGAGATAAAAAAAAATGAGCTAACTTGAAACATAAGAATATATCAAAATAACTAAAAAGAAAACTCTTAAAGTAGTAAAAGCAATTTTAAAGAATCGGATCAGAGAGTGAACCGGACGGCTCAGAGGTTCACTGGTCGGACCGGATTTAAGAACCATATTAAGATAATAAAAGAAAATAACATACCAAGTTAATGAGCACTAAAAGGAGATTTAATATCCAACTTTTTAAAACCAAATCTAATATGAAATAAAATAAACTTAACTAATAAGTAACAAATATTGATTTATTAATTAAAAAATGAAATGGTGGAAATGACATCCGACAAACCGCACAGTTTTCTTTTTTCTTTTGATGTCTTGGGAAAAGATTATTTTTTGTTTAATATCTAGACAACTTTCTATTTTATTTATCCTTCCCCTCCGGCCAAATTTTCTTCTCCTCCGGCATGCTCAAATTGACGCAGCCACCGCCTGCAGGTAGGTTTCGTCACTCCCCCTTGCTCCATTTTATCTTCTTCTTCATCGATGGAGATAGGGGTTCACCCTATATTTTCCCAAGGGGTTCACCCCCGTTTTTCTACACAGCGTTCTATTATAATTTTGAAACTCGGGGGGTTCCGGTGAACCCCCTCCACCCTACTTAAGTCCGCCCCTGCTCGTGTGAGATATAGTTTTAGTAAACAAAGATATTTAAAATGTAAGGATTGAATTTTTTTTTATTTTGAAACTCATTAAAAAAGATTAGTATTATAAATTTATGCCACGATACGAACTTAACACGAAATCCTTGCTTTTGGATCTAGTTTAAATGGGTTTAAGTTAGTTTCAGGTCGAACCAACGAACATGTTTAGTTAAGCGGGTCTTTTTCGTTTCAACCCAACAATTTCATCTCTTGGTTTATTTAACCTGTTTAGTTATATATATATATATATATATATATATATATATATATATATATATATATATATATAGGGGGAGTATCAAATAAAAAGTAGTTTTTCGCTAAAAAATCTAAGAAATGACAAAAACTTTAAGAAACGATATCAAACGAACTCTGATTATCGGGGTAGGGTTGGAGGGGGGTTTAGGTTTTTGGGGGTGCGGGTGGAAGGGGGTTTAGGTTTTTGGGTCCGGGTTAAGGTTCGATGAGACGGTTCCAACGCCGCTAGAATGATCTCAATCGGAGTTTTTTGAGCTACTTCTTAGTATTTATTAGCGAAAACCCACTTTTTAGTGCAACAGTCCCCTATATATATATATATATATATATATATATTAATTTTCGCTAATAAGTAAATTTTCACTAGGAAACCTAAGATATTGGGTCAAACGAACTCCGATTGAACTAATTCCAACGGCGTTAGAACCGGCTCGTCAAAATAAAGCCTAAAGCTAAACCCTTAAAGCTAAACGAAAAAGCTAAACCCAAAAACCTAACCACCCCACCCCCAAAAACCTAAATCCTCCAACCCCCACCTCCCAAAAACCCAAACTACCCACCCCACCCCCCAAAAAACATAAATCCCACGACCCCTACCCCCCTAATAACCTAAATCCCCCCAACCTCCACCTCCCAAAAACCTAAACCCCACCCCTACCCTCCAGAAACCTAAATCCCCCCACCCCCCCTAAAAAACCTCGACGAGCCGGTTTCAACGCCACTGAAAGGAGCTCAATCGGAGTTCGTTTGACCCAGTTTTGGTATATATATATATATATATATAGGGGAGGGTTCAATTCAGAACAAAGATTTTTACGAGAACTTAGAAAACTAATCTGAACCACTTATTTTTATTCAATTTAAAAATATTTAATTTAAATGAAAATGTTATAATAGTAAACATTAAAAAGTTTCTCTCTCTAATTAATTAATTACTTTCTAACTAGTTTGTTTCTCTCTTATCTCATTTAATTAGTTTTCCTCTAATATATACAATTAATTAGTTGAAACAAATATGATCCAACACAATCGAATCGCATGTACCTACACATACACTTACATATACACATGTACATAAAAAAAATGCACTACATATATCAAAACTTAGCCTACACACGTCAAAACTTATCTTACACGTATCGAAACACTTACATATGAACATGTGTAGCCGAACATGAAAGAAATGCACTACACATATCAAAACTTACCCTACATATGTCAAAATTATCCTACACACGTCAAAATTATCCTACACGTATCGCAACAAAACGTTAACTAGTTTCACATGCAAAATAAATATGTGTTTGATAAATATTGAGACATTTTTTCATGTTCGACTACACATGTGTAGGTACCTACGCATGTATATATATAATTACCTACGCTTCGATATGTGTAACATAATATTTTTTAACTAATTAATTTTAAATAATAGATAAAAATTAATTAAATAAGAAATGAGAGAGAAAGTATTAACTATAGAAAATTTCATTAATTAGATATAAAAACTCTTTAATTTTAAATGTCAAAACTACCCTTAAGCAATTAGTTACCCATTGATGTTGTATTTAGTTAAGATCATATTATTATAGAATTTTAGCCATTGATTAAATGATCTAATAGTCATGATTAGTTTTTTTTTTTGTTTTTGCATTTATTTAGTGTTCTAAAATGAGCCTCCCTCTATATATATAGGGTAAGTTATGAAAACTCTTTATTAACGTATGTAACAGCTAAAAATTGGTGAAATTTTAAAAAAATATATTTTTTTAGATAGATTCTATATCTAATTTTATAACTTTTGGAGAAAAAAAATCTAAAAAACGTCGAGTGGTTTTTTTAATAATTTTTTTTATAAAATCGTTGAACGTTGTTACGTATGTAAAACGTGAATTTTTTTCATTTTTTCTTGTGTTGCATATGTTACTGCTGACGTCATGCTGGCCAATATTAAAAAAAAAAAAAAAAAACCCTTAATTTTAGTTATTTTTTCAAGATTTTTTTTAAAAAGTATTCGACGACTTTTTGTATTTTTGGTGACGAAAACAGTAATAAAAGAAGGCTAAAAAAAGTATATAAGTTACATTGAGTTTTCTCAACTCAAATGAGTTTCTAATATAACCTTCCCCTATATATATATGTATATATATAGGGAGAAGTTCATTTCAGTACACTTAAATATTGCGAGAACAGGGGAAACAAACTTAAATCGTTTATTTTTTTGATCCGTGGTAAAAAAAATCTAAAATTTTATACTTCTTACATACAAATATGTATGTTTATGAACATAAAAAACTATCAAACTAGTTTTTATATATTTAAAAGTTTCCTACACATGTATAGGTAAAAAAACCTATACATGAATTACACATGTGTAGGAATGTATATAAATGAAATTTGTTCATATTTTTTTGTTTGAATTTCATGAAAAACTAATAAACATTACATTTATATAATTTTTTTATATTTTAAAACCTTTTAACATTGAAAAAATGAATGTTTCGTTATGTTTTGTGTGTTCTCGCAATATTTAGTGTTCTGAATTGAACTCTCACTATATATATATATATATATATATATATATATATATATATATATATATATATGGGATGGAACCTTACATAACCCACTGATTGTTACGAATTTGAAAACATTTACACCAGTGTAATCTTTATTTCCGTTACGAATTTGAAAAAATGCAAAAAATAAAGTCATGTTGTAATTGTGTAATTATGTTATTCAAGAGAAAAAATTATGATTTGGAGAGTTTTTGCCAAAGTTAATGCATTATTACAATAATAGTGGGTTATTAAAATTTCTGATTCCTACATATATATATAGGGAAAAGTTACACTAAAAACTGGTTTTTCGCTAATAAACGTTAAGAAATTGGTCAAACGAACTCCGATTGAGCTCATTCCAGCGGCGTTGGAACCGTCTCATCAAACCTATACGCCCCCAAAAACGTAAACCCACCTCCACCCGCACCCCCAAAAACCTAAACCCCCTCCAACCACACCCCGAAAAGTCTAAAACCATCACCCTCACCCACATCCCCCCCCCCCTAAAAAAAACCTAAACCCCAACCCCTAAAAAAAAACCTATACTCTAAAATCTAAACCCTAAAAGCTAAACCCTAAGGCTAAAAACCTAAAATCTAAACCTTAAAAGTTAAACCCTAAAAGCTAAGATGGTAGAGTTCGACGAGACGGTTCCAACGCCGCCGAAATAAGCTCAATCGTAGTTCGTTTGATATCGTTTCTTAAGATTTTTGTCATTTCTTAGGTTTCTTAGCGAAAAACCACTATATATATATATATATATATATATATATATATATATATATATAAAGTGGTTTTTCGATAAGAAACCTAAGAAATGCCAAAAAAACTTTAAGAAACGTTATCAAACGAACTCCGATTGAGATAATTTCGGCAGCGTTGGAACCGTCTCGTCGAACTCTACCATCTTAGCTTTTAGGGTTTAGCTTTTAAGTTTTAGATTTTACGTTTGAATTTTAGGGTTTTAGCCTTATGGTTTAGCTTTAGGGTTTAGGTTTTTTTTTTTAGTGGGGTGGGGGTTTTAGGATTTTCAGGGTAAGGTTGGAGGGGGGGTTTAGGTTTTTGGGGGTGCGGGTGGAAGGATGCTTAGGTTTTTGGGTCCGGGTTAGGGTTCGATGAAAAGGTTCCAACGTCGCTAGAATGATCTCAATCGGAGTTCGTTTGACCCACTTCTTAGTATTTATTAGCGAAAAACCACTTTTTAGTGGAACCGTCCCCTATATATATATACACACATATATATGGGAAATTTTCGCTAATAAGTAAATTTTCGCTAAGAAACCTAAGATATTGGGTCAAACGAACTCCGATTGAACTAATTTCAACGGCGTTGGAACCGGCTCGTCGAAATAAAGCCTAGAAATAAAGCCTAGAGCTAAACCCTAAAGCTAAACCCTTAAAGTTTAACGAAAAAGTTAAAGCCTAAAAGCTAAACCCAAAAACCTAACCACCCCACCCCCCAAAAACTTAAATCCTCCAACCCGCACCTCACAAAAACCTAAACCTACCCACCCCACCCCCCAAAAAACCTAAATCCCCCACCCTTACCCCCCCCCCTAAAAACCTAAATTCCCCCAACCCCCACCTCCCAAAAACCTAAACCCCACCCCTACCCTCCAGAAACCTAAATCCCCCCACCCCCAAAAAAAATCTCGACGAGCCGGTTTCAACGCCGCTGGAAGGAGCTCAATCGAAGTTCGTTTGACCCGGTTTTGGTATATATATATATATATATATATATATATATATATATATATATATATATATATATATATATATATATATATATATATATATATATATATATATAGGGAGGGTTCAATTTAGAATAAAGTTCGTTTGACCCGGTTTACGTTTTTTGAGGGGGGGTGGGGCGGGAGGTTTAGGTTTTTGGGGGGTGGGGGTGGTGGTTTTAGGCTTTTCGGGGTGGGGTTGGAGGGGGGTTTAGGTTTTTGGGGTGCGGGTAGAGGGGGGTTTATGTTTTTGGGTCTGGATTAGGGTTCGATGAGACGGTTTCAACGCCGCTGGAATGAGCTCAATCGAAGTTCGTTTGACCCAATTATTAGGATTTTTTAGCGAAAAAACCACTTTTTAGTGGAACCGTCCCCTATATATATGTATATATATTTTTTTTAAATGTGTTTTACTTAATAATTTAATTTATTTTGCTAATTTTTGAACGTCGGAAGTTAAGAGTTTAGTATAAATTTGTTTAATTTAAACACATTTTCTTAAAATGGTATAAAAATGTAAATTTATAATTTTAAAATATTAATATGAAACGGAAAGTTAGAGTTAGTAAGTCCTGTTTATGTTAACAGGTGAATAAACATATTGTTTTCGTGTCTATATAAATATTATATCCGTTATAAAATTATATAAAGAGTTATTAATGCATTTATGATAGTGCATATATTATGCATCAATAGTTTATTATATACAAATAAATTTACATATTATAGTGTATTATATTTATTTATAAATACCTTTATTTATTACCTTTATTTATATCTATACTAGT
Organism: Smallanthus sonchifolius; assembly: GCA_023525975.1. NCBI lineage: Eukaryota > Viridiplantae > Streptophyta > Magnoliopsida > Asterales > Asteraceae > Smallanthus > Smallanthus sonchifolius. Next base: position 16,989,316 of record CM042028.1, on the reverse strand, counting down.
ATACTATATAATACATATTTAAAGGATATTATTGTAATTTATTTAAAAATTAAGACACCTAGCATAATTTTTTTTACATAGTGTACAAATTAGCAATGATTCAAATATGTACAATTACCTTCTAACCCATGTTTATAATTAAAACCTAATAATTACCTTTTAACTTATATACTTAATTCTCTCATTTACTAACACATACACTTAATTCTGTTATTTGCTCAAAAAATTAAGACATCTCGCACAATTTTTTGTGCATAGTATACAAATTAACAATGGCTCAATTGTTTATAATTACCTACTAACTCATGTTTATAATTTAACCCATGATTATATTAAATAGAGAAAATCAATTAAAGACATTCAATTCTCCACGGTAACGTGCGGGATATCTCTTACGTGTGGTCGTACCTCATATAAATATTTTATAAGCAATTTGCATGTCCGTTTGCAAATAAGGTGTAATTTATTAAAAAATTAGTTTAATTAAGCTAATATTTACACAAAATTAATTTGTCAGGGTCACATATCATGCGGGTTCCCTACTAGTTAAAATTTAATTATAATTATTTTAGATATATTAAATAAGTAATATAAATGTGCCTGGGGCCCACAAAATTATTTATTCATTAAATTGTTATACATATATATATAGAGAGAGAAGTTCATGAGAGAACTTCTTCTTAGCGAGAGAACTACTCATTAAAGGCAAAATAAATAAATAAAAAATCATAACTCAAAATATAAATCAAAAACTAAAAGAGTGCTTCGGAAACCATGTTTCCCACATCGTCCTCATTAAAAAAACGGAAAAAAATCAGGTTTAGCTTTTAGGGTTTAGTTTAGATTTTAGGGTTAGGTTTTTGGGTTTAGCTTTTAGGGGTAAGTTTTTGAGGGTAGGGGTGGATGGGTTTAGGTTTTTGGGTGGGGGTTGGTGGGGTGGGGTGGGTGGGTTTAGGTTTTTGGGTGGGGGTGGGTAGGGGTTTAGGTTTTTGAGGTGGGGGTGGGGGGTTTAGGTTTTTGAGGGTGGGTGGGTTTAGGTTTTTGGGTGGGGGTGGGTAGGGGTTTAGGTTTTTGGGGTGGCTGTGGGGGGTTTAGGTTTTTGAGGGTGGGTGGGGGTGGGAGGTTTAGGTTTTTTGGTGGTGCAGTGGGTGGGTGGGGTTAGGTTTTTTAGGTGGGGGTGGGGTGGGGGGTTTAGGTTTTTTGGGGTGGGTTAGGTTTTTGGGGTGGTACTACACATATGCAGTATTGCGGGTTTTTTTTTAACGAGGACGATGTGGGAAACATGGTCTCCGAAGCACTTTTTTAGTTTTTGATTTATATTTTGAGTTATGATTTTTTTTATTATTTTTTTGCCTTTAATGAGAAGTTTTTAGTTATCTCGTTCTCTCATGAATCTAACCCTATATATATATATATATATATATATAAAGGAGTGTATATTTTGTAAACTAAGAAACCAATAAAACAAATTCTGACCACACATTTATTTTGATCTTATTTTAATTACTTCGTCAAAAGTCAACAACCTATTAAATTATAATAAATATGTGGCCAGAATTTGGTTTATTGGTTTACACTTTAAAAATTGGTTTATAAAATATACAAATCATATATATATATATATATACACACACACTAAATGTGTTGGTGTGGCTTGGGCCCACAATTATGTTTTTATTTTAAAGAAAATACAAAATTATTCCTCGAGGTATTAGATGGTCTTGATAAGTTACATAATTAGAATGATCAAAATGCCCTTCCTAGATATTACATATATGTAACAAGATATAACACATATAATGTAATATTTTACTACTTGAAAGTCCACAAACGCAAGAGAACTCACTTATTGGATTTACTTATTTGCAACATAGTTTAAAAAACTGGAATAACATAAAACTTCGTAGCGGAAACATCATTCATTACATTAACAAGTCAATTAAACATAAAACATTCAAACATATTCTTTAAGCAATAAACATAGAGGTGAGATGTCAGTATTGAGTCGATCGAATAGCCTTCGTGAATCCTTTCCATCTGTTCATTAAGCATCTCTTTTCTTTGTCTACTTTCAAACTGAAGTGCATACTAAAAAGTCATCTAACGCTATTGAGTTCTATTTTTAAACTTTCAGATAAAACATCTTTCACATAAAAACATTATATCTTTACTTTAAACATTCACCTTTACCGTAAACATTCACACATACGTTCACATTCAATTATTCATACTTTATCACACTTTCTTACTCTACTTTCAATCATTCACACTTTGTCATACTTTCATACTCTACGTTCATTCATTCATACTCTACGTTCATTAATTCATATTTTATCATACTTTTATACTCTTCTTTCATTCAATTGCCTATCACCTAAGGATGATCATCCAATTACTTTGTCTTCCATCTGTGATGAAGACATCCCGTATTAACCGTCCGTCTACCGAACTAGCCGTATTAACCGTCCATCTACCGAAGTAGTCGTATTAACTATCACCGTATGTCTACCGAAGTAGCCGTATTAACTGGCTGTCTATCGAAGTAGCCATATTAACTATCACCGTCCGTTTACCGAAGTAGCCGTATTAACTATACTCCTCCGTCTACCGATGTAGCCGTATTAACCGTCCGTCTACCGAAGTAGCCGTATTAACTATAATTCATTACTATACACGCATTGTCATTTATCATTAACCGTCCGTCTACCAAGGTAGCCGTAATAACTATCCTACATCACTATGCACACATTATCATTTATTGACTCATACTCTAATACATAGAACATTCTTTAATCCATACTTTAAAACATTTAAACAGAGATCGTTCATTAACACATAAGTATGCACTGCAACCCCAAATCGTTATAAAAACATTTAAAATAGGACTCTAGAAACTCACCTGTTCAGCTATCCTCTATGTAGTTGTAACTAGTCCAATAACAGTTACTTGCTATCTGTATTGATAAGTGGTATATCATTAATTCTATACTTTCTTACGTCTAAGCGAAACAAGGTGGTTTCGCCTTCATGCTCTGAGCAAAACTGTGTTAGTTTCGCTTCTATAGTATCAGCGATACTAAGACTAAGCGAATCTATCTGACGGAGCGAAACTAATGCCAAGCGATACTATGGCCAAACTGAAACACTCTACTTTTCTTTCTTTATTTTATGAGAGTTATTAAGCGAATATTGGTCCTAGTTTTTCAAAAACTCGCCACCGTGGTGACACGGGTATATTTTATTACAAATATTATTTTACATACAATATTTTATTACATATGATCTAGGGATTCTCTTGCTTCGACAAGCCACGCACCAAGAAGCGTCACTCCATGTGTCCTTTTCCTACAGTGTTTGAAAAACGATTTTACATTAGCTTACGCTAATTAAGTACATTGTTTTTCTTATTTTATTATTCATCCAAGGCCATTCTGCCTCATCGGCTCGACACCTTAACTAGGCCCTTCCGCCAGTAGGCTCGACACCTTTTTATTTAGGTCCTTCCGCCCTTAGGCTCAGCACCTTTCTATTTTCAATCAAAAGGTACTTCCGTCCTGTAGACTTGACATTTTTTTATTCTCATTCACAGGGTCCTTCCGTCTAGTAGACTCGGCACCCATTCTCATTAACCCCGTAGGTTCATTTATTTATAAGGCCTTTCCGCGTCGTAGGCTCGACATCTTCTTTCCTATTGGGACCTTGAGTATCATTGACTGATAGCCTCCCAATTTATCAAGCATTTATTCATAACATGCATGTTTACTTTGTCATGCATGCTTACGCTTGATTTAATCCTAACTAGTCCTCACCTTAAAACTTTATAATGGTTTCTCCCCGATGAATTAAAGATGTTTATATATAGGGTTTACCAGCGGCGTACCAACCACCCCTTTAACAATTCGTGAATACCCTGTTACTCCATTTTAGGGTTTAGACTCGTTCCCATCACACATTCACATTTAGCACGTATCACATGATTTGTCATGCATTCACATATTCACATTTGTCATGTATTGAATGATTACTTATCATGCATAGCATGATCTCTTATCATGCTTTCATCCAATCCCTGCTCTAATTCCTCGTAAAGGTTTCTCCATGATACATTGAAGAGGTTTATGTATAGGGTGTACTAGCGACACACCCACCACCACTTTAATGTCTCATGAATACTCCTTTATTTAGAATAAGCTTCCATCAAGTATTTATCACATATTCATATTTTAATTAGCATGTACTCTTGCCATGCTATTTAACCTTAGTCTCTACCCTAATCGTTTGTAATGGTTTCACCCTGAGGTATCAAAAGGGTTTATATATAGGGTGTACCAGAACAAGTACACTAAGACATATGAGATATGAATTAGGAAGAATCCTATAATCAATTAAGGATAGGGTGTTGTGAACTCCTATACGAAAGAGTTTCGTGTGTTACATGTAACACCTCAAAAATTCCCTAGAAAATAAAGGACTAAACTTCCCAAAAATTCAAAATTGAGGGGTTAGTATGGAAACATTCAAAGTTCAGGCACTTAAAATGAAAATTTCTGAATAACAGGCGGTAGCGGATCGCTACGCATAGCCTTAGCGGTCCGCCACGTGGTGGACAAGGCTTTAATCCGGATGTGCCACGTGTTTGATGACTAACGAAAGAGAAATGACACGTGTAACTTGGTGGCGGACAGTCATCAGGACCCTAATGGTTCGCCAGATAACAGCTGTCCTTAACAGACCGCCAAGAAGTAGGTAACTGCTCGTTACTTGGGCCCAAAGGCAAAAATGCGGCTTGCAGCGGTGGCAGACCGCCACAACCTAGTGTAGCGGTCCGCTACGGGTTCGATATTGACCTATAAATAGATGGTCAATCTCAGAAGCTTTTACTCATTCCACACCATCATTTACACACACACAACTTCTGGAGTTCCGATCCCGAGCCCCGGTTCGCGTGCGAGAGTCCGATTTCTAGCTTTTCGACCCTAAATTGCTATAGATAGTGCTGACGTAAGATTCCGACCTACTGTTAAGCTTTGGTTATATATCTATGAACTTTGTCCGAGGTGTTTGCCATATTACTGATACGATAAGCCTAAATACTGTTGAGTTGAGTTCTTAAACTGTGATGCATTTAAAATAACCATGGCTATGTTATACTTCATGTTTAAGCATGGTTAATTTGTGAAACATTTTTGAGTATCTTGAAACGATTGCACCGATTGTATATATGTAATGCATTCTAAGCGCTTATTGTATTTCACTTGACCCATGGAAAGACATGTTAGAGAGCACCCATGGAACGGTCCTTGGTTATATATATACTGATTGATTGTTCATAGTTATATATGAAAGGAGGTGGAACCCCATGAATGTGTTTAAGATACTTTGGCGGGTCATTTTGATAAACTGTTTTAGTTTATGAATTCACCAGCTTTGTGCTGACCCATTTTTATCAAATGTTTTTGAGCGCATCACAGGTAGTCAATAGATGAGGCATTCCAGGACTAGAACGAATGATGAATGAAACAGATGATGGACATGCCTGGAACTATAAGTACCGAATGATGTGTTCCTTGTTAGGAATGATGATAACATGTTATGTAAACATTTTGATTTCATGAATGTAAACAATGCTTTTAATGAAATGAATGATGATGGTTTAGTTTCTACTGTGTGTTATGTACCATTGCATCACCTCTAACCAGTATCTGGGACTGGGGTGTGACAAGTTGGTATCAGAGCCTCAGTTTAAGGGATTTAGATACTACAGAATTAGTATCTAGACTTAAACTAGGACTCTGAGAATAGTCGGGAATGCCTCAGGATAGGTTTGGTGTATACATTCAGTATGAAATATAACGGGAAATACCTAGAAATTAGATAATTAAAGGCATTTTGGCCAAATGTTATTAATTTATGAATTTTTGGATTATGACCAGTTATACGAATTCTGCTGCTATACATCTGTGTGTAGGTACAAATGGCAGGATGAGGTAGAGGACAAGACAGAGGTAGGGGTAGGAGGCCCAACATTAGGTCCCATACCTGTGACACGACAAACACGAACACCGAGTCAAACGAAAACGTTAATACGAACACTGAACCTGAGCATCATGTAGAAGAAGTTATTATGACCGTGTCTCATTTCCAAGGAGCGGTAGCATCTGAGGTCACCCGAGTATTACAAACGAATTTACCTGGAATTCTTGACGATGCCCGCAGGAGGAGAGTAGATCCCAACGGCCTGGGAAACCGGAATGAAGGAACAAGTGGTTCAATCCCTAGAACAGAAGACACCCTCACACTCATCCGATGGGAAACAATATTTGCATAACTCGAACCAACGAAATGGTGGGAATGATAAACCAAAGCATGGGAGTTCACGTTCAAGGATGCAATTACAAGAACCTTAGTGACTGTCACCCGAAACCCTTTAATGGGAAAAGAATGCCATTGCAGTCTTGCAGTGGATTACATCTATGGAAGCAATGATAAAGATGAGCAAGTGCAGGGCAGATCAAGCTGTGAAATTTGCTGCACATTTATTTGAGGAAGAGGCTCTTGACCGGTGGGAATCAGTCAAGCAGATAAAAGGAGAAGCTTATGCTGATAGGATGACATGGGAGGATATAAAGTCTTTAATTGTGAAACGATACTGCCCATAAAATGATGTGGACAAGATTGAATAAGAATTTCTTCGGTTCAAGGCAGGAACCATAACTCATTAGGAATACACCACTAAATTCAAAGAAATGGCCAAGTTGGTGCCACATTTGGTGACTCCCGAATCAGGACGAGTTAAATGCTATATTCAAGGTCTTCCTCCTAAGGTTCGTACCTTAGTAAAGTCTATGGCACCTGAGACGATGGATTTGGCTGTTGAACGGAGTGCAGTGATGCATGATGAGGTGGCAACTAAGGAGCCACCAAAGATAGACCACAAGAGAAAGTTGTTTATAAGTTCCAACCGGGAAATAGTAAGTTTCCCAGAAAAGGAAGGTTTAACCCGAATAGAGCCGTTTAGGGGATGAAGTGCTAGACTTATCAGAAGTTTGGCCATTCTGCAACCCAGTGCCCGAATTTTAAATGTTTTAATTGTGGGGAGATAGGGCACTGTAGGACTTCTTGTCCGAAACCACCTATGCAAGGAACAGGTGGTCAGAATAAGGGTACAGGACGAGTATTCGTCATAGGAAGCGGAAATGAACCAAAAAATAAGCCCAAAGAAGTGGCAGGTACATTCCTAATTAATAACATTTAAGCCAACATTATATTTGATACAGGGGTGAATAGAAGTTTTGTTTTTTATGCATTCACCCCATATTTAGGCGTAAAACTGATTCCACTTATTCATGCCTATGATGTTGAAACGACAAGTGGTGAACAAATTATGATAACCGAATCATACCCTGATTGTTCCATCAATTTTGGTGATGATAAGGTGTTAGTTACACTAATGTCGATGAACATGAACGAATATGAGGCTATTCTAGGGACGGATTGGTTAAACCAATACCAGGCCCAGATTGATTGTGACAAGAAAATGGTCAAGATTAAGAAACCAAATGAAAGTTGTTTGATAATTCAGGGTGGTAGAGATAGCAATAAGATTGAAATTACTTCGATAGAAAAAGCTAAGAAATAGTTGATTAAAGGAGATGGTATATTTTTAATCCATGCCTTAAACAATAAACCCAAAGGATAGATTGCGGATATTCCCGTAGTCTGTGATCACTCGGATGTCTTTCCGGATGAATTGCCCGGTTTTCCACCTGATCGTCAGGTCGAATTCTGAATCGAACTCATTCATGGAGCTAAAACTGTTGCAAAGTCACCTTATCGTCTAGCTCCTTCCGAACTGAAAGAACTGATGAAACAAATCCAACTGTTTGACCATGTTTTGTGACAGTCAGTATGAGTCTGTATTGGTCATGTAATAGCTTGGTTGGATTAACTTTGTAATCTTTTTTTTCTCTTTTGTTTTGTGCATAACGCACTTGACAACTGTGCTAGAGGTTGTTCTAGTGTAGTTGTTAAGTACGCTAGTGGTTTTGTCTAGCGCACTTGTTATCTGCGCTAGAGTTGTTTATAGCGCAGATGATAAGTGCGCTATGTCTGATGTGTTGGTCTGTATATAGCTGATGTAGTTATGAATTTGTAAGATTTTGGTCATTTGTCAAGTTTGTAATATGGAACTATTACTAAGTGGAATATATATGTGATTTGTATTTACTCTCTCTGTTCATGTTGTGTTCACGATTGATACGTAGGATTCTAAACTACGTATTCGGTTGATAAGCTTTCGTATTGATCTGTGAAGAATTAAGGACCTTACAATTGGTATAAGAGCTTTTGCTCATGATTGGAGTAGGTTTGCGATTGCTTTGAACAAGGATTGGATAGTTTTAAGCTGTTATTTCTAGTTCTAAGTTCAACTTTTGACAGAGGTATCAATGGCGATGTTCGTGACTGCTTTTTGATCGAATTGAAGCTTGTTGTTGTTTGATTTGTGAAATTGATCACTAAAGATTGGTTAGAATCAATTTGCGAGTTTAATTGTGCAAGAATTAAGTCAATTACAACATGTTTTGGATGATTTTGATTTTGGTAGTGGCTGGTGTTCTTGGCTGAAAGTTGAAGTCTGATTTCCCTCCAAGTCAGCTCTGCAACTACGCTATACCTGGTTATAGCGCAATTTTCGCTAAGAATTGTTCTATCGCAGTTAGCAAGTACGCTAGTTCTATTTTCAAGTGTAGTTACAAGTTCGCTGGTGTTGGGTTTGACGTAGTTGCTAAGTTCGAGATAAGGAAATTAAGTACACCATTTGTGATTTTCAAAGTTTTCAAGGATTTCTTCTTTTAATCATGCTAGTGTGAACAACATGACGCACCTGTTGAATTATGATAATGAAATTGCTACTCCAACTAAACCACCGAGGCTGGTGAATTTGAAAGATTATTCGAACTGGAAAAGTCGTTTTGAAAACTATGTGAACATCAATGATACAAGTATGTGGATTCCGATCAGTGAGGGATACAAACATCCCACACATTCTCATATGGGAAGATCAGATGCAGAAAAACCAGTTTCAGCTCTCACAGTGGAAGAGAAGACTTTGTATGCTCGTGAAAAAAGGCACTTGCTGCTTTGTCTATGTGTCTACCTTTAGACATTTACCATACTTTCAAGAAGTTTAAGACCTCGCGTGATCTTTGGGAAGGTTTGGCAAAGAGATGTGAATTAATGTACATATATTATCACTTGCTGAGTGAAATGGTGAATAATGACATATCTTACAAGAATATATTATCACTTGCTGAGTGAAATGGTGAAGCACTGACATCAAGAAGAGCAGAATGGGATTACTGAAAAAACAATCCAGTGTCTTTAAACACTTTGAAGGAGAAACCATTGATGAATTAATGTACATATAATATCACTTGCTGAGTGAAATGGTGATAATGACATATCTTACAAGAATAGAAAGTTACTTGAGAAGTTTCTGGATGCACTACCCACTCATTTTGAGATGTACACCATTGTTATTAAGGAACAAGCTGGTTTTGATGAGCTAAGTCAGGAAGACCTTATCGGAAAGATTCATTTTTATGATTTAAATAAGCAGAAGAAGGATATAGTTTATCAAGATCCTAGCTTATATTTTGGAAAAGGGACATCTACACCAAAGTCTGGGGTTGCTTTATTTTCTGGGGAAGTTTCTGAAGGTCAAGGTTCAAAAGAAAGTTCGTGTGGTGAATCTTCATGCTATGTTGTTTCTGGTTCGGGATGCTCAAAGAATTCTAAAAGTGATACTCATTCGTGTTCTCAGAGGGTGTCTCCTAAAGCTACCGATGACATGATGGCCACAATTGCTTCATTTCTTACTTCTTATGAGAACTTCATTGATGGAAAGATCATTGATCCAGACATGATCGAAGAGGATTTTAAGGAATTGGATAAGGATGCTCTTGAAGAGATGAATATTTAGTGGAATATGGCTTTGTGGATGAGTCAGGGCAAGGAACATCTGAAGAAGATAGGGAAAAATTTCATTGGAGAATCAAGCAAGACTAGAATAGGTTTGGATAAGTCAAAAGTGAAATGTTATAATTGCTAGGAATATGGACACTTTGCTAGAGAATGTACCAAAACCAAAGGTTCAGAATCAGAATTCATCTTCAAACAACCAGAATAATCAGAATAACCAGAGTTCGTCTATAGATTTGATTTCCCAGCAAGATGAGAATTATGATTGGGGAATTCACCTGGAAGATATTGTTGTTCATGTTAGCCAAGCTTTTCTTGCTGAAGTTCACGGAGATGCTGTTTCTGATCATAGTTCCTCAGATAGTGACTCAAGTGATTTTGGGAATATATCTAAAAGTGAAGAGTCTAAGAGTCAGAATGCAGAGGAAAGTATGAATGTGGAAAAGCTGATTGATGATAATTCAATTGTAGGAAAGGTGACAGAGAAAATAGCAGAACTGTTTGCTGAAGCCAGTGGATTCATGGCTGATACTAAATAGGTAAATGAGGTTGTTTCTCTTCCATGTTCTAAATTTGTTGATTCTGATTTAATAATTATAAGATTGTGTGATGATAACACTAACCTCATCTGTGACTTGAAGGCAAGCTACTTAACAAATCAAACTTTGAAAGAAAATGAGAAGCTTTTAAATGCAAGAATTAATTCATTGAAAGATGATATCAAAGTTTTACAATCAAAAGTAAATAAACAAGCTTTTCATATTTATGTGGCATATTATGAATATGAGAAAAAGATAAATGAACTTGCCCAGTCATAGAGTGAAGTTACCAAATTGATGAGAAAGCTTGAAGGTTATAAGCAATCCAGTTTTCTATTAGAATATTATATTGAGAAAGCTAGTGGTGAAAAAGTAGTTGGGGGTATTGGTTATTGTCCAACATTTGATGATAAAAATGTTGGTAGGGGAGTTGGTTTATGTCCTTCATTCAATGGGAACTACACAGCTCGTAGTGTTGAAAAAGTGACTGAAGAAGATCTAGAGCCTAAAACCATCCTCAAGGTTAATCCTGTTACAGGAGAGGATATGGTTTATGATGATTCTAATGACGATGAATCCTTTGATCTAGAACAAGCTGAAGGAAATGTCAAAGAGTGTAAGGTTGTTGAACCTGTTGTTGTCAAGAAAGTCACCAAGGATCGGTGCATCTTGACAGAACCTAATGAGGATATTGAACAACCAAAACCAAAATCTAAACCTTTAAAATCTTTTATGGATGGTGGGTTGGTTGTTGAAGAGATTAATGCTATTGAGAAAACATCAAATATTGATTTTGTTTAAAGCAAAGTTAATTCTGATAAACCCAAGGTTGTTCAATCATCTAACACTATTTCTCAGTGTGAATCATCTAGTTCAAATGGTGTTCAGAAAGAATGTTATGTTCGGGTTTACAAGGAGAGGCGTGCATGTTTTCATTGCGGTTTGGTTGGTCACATATTGATGAATTGTCCAGACAAGAATGTTGGTAAGCGTTTGGAAGATCCTAAGTTGGGTAGACCATTTATTGGACCAAGGCAAAGCCATTGACAAAACCTGTTGATGTCAAACCTGTGATGAAGCCTCTGAAGAAATCTTTTGTTTCTAAACCTAATCTCAAGGTTGAATTTGTTCCGGTTAAACCAAAGATTGTAAAGGTTGACTCATTTGGAGTTAAACCTACTGTATCATCAAGTGTGAATACAAATGAAGAGGTGAAATTGTCAAAACCTCAGAGAAGAAGAAGAAACAAGAAGCTTAAGAAACTTTTGGAACAACCTGTTTTGAATGAAAATTGTGCAACATTTGTTTCTGAGAGTTCTAAAACAAATGAGAATGGTAAATCAAAATGGAAACCAAAGGTTCCTATTTCTTATTCTATGAAACAATCTCCTAAAATTAAGGATAGATTTGATTCTGTTATAAAAGAAATTGTTTATTTTGATGAGTCGGGCCGACCCAAGATCACAATGTCTTGGGTCTCCATTAAAAACTAATCTTTTCTGTATACGTGCAGGGAACTCCAAGGAGGACTGTTGGTAACCATTGGTATGTCGACGGTGGATGTTCTAGGCATATGACAGGCAACATTAACTTATTGGAGAATGTGAAAGAAATTCAAGGTGAATATGTATCCTTTGCAGGGAAGAAAGATGGTAACATCTCCGGTCAAGTAACAATTTCCAATGGGCATTTGAGCTTTGAGAAAGTGAATTATGTGGAACAGCTCAAGCATAATCTGTTATCTGTTTCGCAAGTCTGCGATAAAGATTTCTCATTTCACTTTAATAAGTCAGAATGTTTGATTTTGAAGCCTGGGTTTTAGATTCCTGAAGACTGGATTCTTATGCGAGCTCCAAGGAAAAATGATACGTACATGCTTGATATAAGCACGGTAACGGCAACTTCGTCTGTCCCAACGTGTCTGTTTTCTAAAGCTTCAGAGTCCGAATCAACTTTATTGCACCAGAAGATGGCTCACATTAATTTTTGTAAAATTAACTATTTGGTGAAGAATGGGCTTTTCTCTTGTGTGCCAGCCATGAGGTTTCAAGTGACCCAAGACTGTCTTCCATGCAAGAAGGGAAACCAACACCGGAAATCTCATCAATCAAAGTTGATTAATTCAATTGCGGCTCCTCTTGAGTTGTTGCATATGAATTTATTCGGACCTAGCAGTGTCAAGAGTGAAGGTGGTAAATCATACTGTTTAGTAGTGACTGACGACTACTCAAGGTTCTCTTGGGTGAAGTTTCTTGCTTCTAAGGATGAGACTGCTGGAATTCTTAAGTTCTTAATCTTGGGACTTGAGAACTTATTCAATCTGAAAGTCAGGAGAATTCAAAGTGATAATGGAACGGAGTTCAAGAATGGCGACATGAATTTTGTCTTCAAAAGAGCATTCACCATGAATTTAGCATTCCTTATGTTCCTCAACAGAATGGTGTAGCTGAACGGAAGAATCGAACTCTTATTGAGACGGCTCGTACGATGTTATCTGACTCGAAATTGCTAGTGAATTTTTGGGCAGAGGCAGTGGACACTGCTTGTCATGTTCTTAATCGTGTTTTGACCATGAAGAAACACAACAAAACATGCTACGAACTACTGAATAATCGAAATCCGAACTTGGATTACATGTTGACCTTTGGGAATCCGTGCACTTTATTGAAGACTCGAGACATTCAAACAAAGTTCAGTGCGAAGGCAATTGAAGGAATCTTCTTGGGTTAAGTTGCTAATTCTCAGAACAAGCGGGTGTTCAATAAGGAAAGCTGAAAGATTGAAGAGTGGTTTCACATTGATTGCAATAATCGCATGGTTCCTCAGGATGCCAAAGGACCGTCATGGGCTTTTGATTATGATGCATTGTTCAGATCTTTCAACGTTACTCCTAAATTGTCTCATGTTGAAGAAGAGCTTTTGTACCAGTCTTGATGTAACAATGATGATTCAATTGTCGAGCCGCGATCGGTTATGCCTATTGTGGTTCCTCCTCCAATTGTTCCGAATGTAGCTTCGACCTCGGGTACAACTTAAGACAGTGATAGTGAATATGATGAGATTGTATTTTACGAGTCATCTAATGATTTTCAGAATATAGTCGATGATTCATGTCACACCCCAACCGACGGCGGAATACGTCGGGGCGGGACATGGAGACTGTTTATAAGCACATTATCAACTAAATTTCATATATTGGTTTAATTCAAAATTTCAAAACATAAGTTCAAATAAACATCCTAAACAAAATACATCAAAAGTTCAGTTCTTTATTAAAACTTGGTCCAAATCCTAAGTGGAGCATCTTGGATGTAATCTCAAACATTTGTGAATTCAGCAGTGTCAAGAGTGAAGGTGGCAAATCATATTGTTTAGTAGTGACTGACGACTACTCAAGGTTCTCTTGGGTGAAGTTTCTTGCTTTTAAGGATGAGACTGCTAGAATTCTTAAGTTCTTAATCTTGGGACTTGAGAACTTATTCAATCTGAAAGTCAGGAGAATTCGAAGTGATAATGGAACGGAGTTCAAGAATGGCGATATGGGATTATTTTTTCTTCAAAAGAGCATTCACCATGAATTTAGCATTATTTATGTTCCTCAACAGAATGGTGTAGCTGAACGGAAGAATCGAACTCTGATTGAAACGGCTCGTACAATGTTATCTGACTCGAAATTGCCAGTGAAGTTTTGGGCAGAGGCAGTGGACACTGCTTGTCATGTTCTTAATCGTGTTTTGACTGTGAAGAAACACAACAAAACATGCTATGAACTACTGAATAATCGGAAGCCGAACTTGGATTATATGTTGACCTTTGGGAATCCGTGCACTTTATTGAAGACTCGATACATTCAAACAAAGCTCGGTGCGAAGGAAATTGAAGGAATATTCTGGGGTTAAGTTGCCAATTCTCACAACAAGAGGGTGTTCAATAAGGAAAGCAGAAAGATTGAGGAGTGGTTTCACATTGATTGCAATAATCGCACGGTCCTTCAGGATGCCAAAGGACCGTCATGGGCTTTTGATTATGATGCATTGTTCAGATCTTTCAACGTTACTCCTGAATTGTCTCCTGTTGAAGAAGAGCTTTTGTACCAGTCTTGATGTAACAATGATGATTCAATTGTCGAGCCGTGATCGGTTATTCCTATTGTGGTTCCTCCACCAATTGTTCCGAATGTAGCTTCGAGCTCGGGTACAACTCAAGACAGTGATAGTGAATATGATGAGATTGTATTTTAGGAGTCATCTAATGATTTTCAGAATATAGTCGATGATTCATGTCACACCCCAACTGACGGCGGAATACGTCGGGGCGGGACATGGAGACTGTTCATAAGCACATTATCAACTAAATTTCATATATTGATTTATTTCAAAATTTCATAACATAAGTTCAAATAAACAGCCAAAACAAAATACATCAAAAGTTCAGTTCTTTATTAAAACTAGGTCCAAATCCTAAGTGGAGCATCTTGGATGTAATCTCAAACATTTGTACCTGAAACATGATGAAAACAAGGTCAACTAAAAATAGTTGGTGAGCATACATAGGTTTTGAATCTACAAATAGTTTCAAATTGTTGTGTAAAATTCAAATGTAACATGATATAAATAGGCAATTATGGAGAACCACTATAGCAAATCGGGTGCACAATAAAACCTTGTGACATGTTAGGCATAACACTCATTGTTACCCTTGTGTATTGTTGGTAAGCAATCACCCTACCAGGGTGGATTTGTCAAATGCAATACATCTATCATTGTTACCGTTGGCTTGTACGAAGTTAATGATTGTACTTGTTATAAATGTAGTTTAACTCATAGTGTTCAAGCATAAGGCACAAAAATACACACATGTACATGATGTTTGAATTGTATAAATTGCAAATAGTTCAATGTAATCATGTTCCACCCCAAAAATATAAAAATGTAAAATGTGGATTTCAATGATTTGTACTATATGAAATAGGGATTCCTAATGCGCAAAAGGATGGATGTGGGTTTCCTCATTTTAATATTAAAATAATAATTTGAATTGCAAATAATATTTATGTAAATCTTTGATAAATAATTGTATAAGTGAAAGAATAAATAAAGGATTTCATTTGTTTAAAAATAAATAAATAAGTGTATAAATAATTAGTGTCCTTTTGTTTCTAAATAAATGAGTGAATAAATAAATACATGGTTTTCTTTTTTTTGTAAATGCGTAAATTAATAAATGAATAAATAAATGATTAAATAAATAACTTCTTTATTTATTTATAATCTGAATTCCAAGCGTAATTAGTGTAAAAGTTAATAATTAATTAATAATTTAGTCATAACTATTTATTAATTAACGATATACAATTTGTTTTAAATGATTATAAAAATAAATTAAATATATAGTTGTATAACTAAATAGATAACTAAATTAATAAATAAATAAATCCTTTTATTAATTAATGGTTTGCATTTCAATGAAAATTAAGTGTAAAAATTAACGATCTAATTAATTAATGATTAAATCATAATTAATTTTACTTAAAAGTAATAAATTTGTTTTAATGATTTATATAAGAAAACAATCTAAATAAAGGAATTTGCAAAACTATACAAGGCAAATATTTACAAAAACAATTTCTTTTATTATCTCAAAATATATTTTATGATCCAAATTTCAATTACATAATTAGTAATGAATCATTACACGTATTAGAAATAATAATGTTCACATATCATGTGTGATAATAAGTATACAAAGTTATAAATATGTATATTTTTATTTGAAAAGGATAGTTATTGTAATCCCTTGAACATTTATAAAAGTATTGGTTTATAACGATGAAAATACACACACACACATATATATACATACATATATATATATATATATTTATATATGTAAGGCCCCAAACCCGGAAGGCCTCACTTGTTGGATTTACTTATTCACAAACAGTTCTTAAACTTGAATATCAAATAACGCAATGGAAAATTTCATTCAAACATAACGTCAACATTGTTTAAACATGCGGAAGCATAAACATTGTCTAAAACATAAATACATCGTAACTAAAACATAACGGGATGCCAGTCTTCATGATCAGCCGGGTAACTCATCTCGCTAGCCAAGCATCACTGTCCATCCTCATAACCTGCCTTAACCGGAATGTGCATACTAAAAAGTCAGCTACGCTGGTGAGTTCTAGTTTTTCAACAAACATTAACTTCAAATATTTGACAAAAAATATAACGTTTAACTTCATTAATAAACGCGTACGAAAACATGCAATAACATAACATAACATCAAAATCATAAGTCAACGAACATATCAAATCTGAGCCTTCTCGTAACCGTCAAATCCAAACATCGCATACTGGTGGAATGACCCAAAGATCACCACCACTAGGCCCTTCAACACCGTACTATCCTTCGGGCGGAGAAACCAAGGGCCCGATACTTGGTCACTCAACACCGAACTTCAAGCACGGCATCACAAGGATGACACGTACCAAACTTCAAGCACTCTACCCCGTAAGGCACCAGTACCAAACTTCAAGCACGACTACCCCGCAAGGTAAATCGTACCAACTTCAAGGATCACGATAATCCCCTTGGTGACCGTCATCACCCCAGTTGTACAACAGTTGGCCAGCCACAAAGGCCCCTAAAAGGTAAAGGCCCATAACATACTTCCCATACCCATAACCTACATTCCCTAAGGAATAATGGCAGATTCGTTCGTTTGTGACTTTCGTAAACATTCACTTCTTTTACTTCAAAACTTCAGTTAAAGCATTCGTACGTTTTATTAAAAATCATTTATTCATTCGTAAACACTTCGTAAACTTTTTTAGGCAAAATATTTCATAAACACTTAATTCATAACCTTTCCTTTTAAAACATCGTTTCATAAAATGTCACATACATCATTCATAAACATCGTTTTTTAAAATAGTCACATCGTTACGTTTGCACACCAGCCCAAAATATTATTTAAAATATTTAAAAGTGGGCTTCTAGAACTCACATGATAAGCTAGTCTCGTTGTCCTAATCCAAGGCCCAACAACGTCACACATGATCTGAATTGAGTAGTTAAATACACATCAGATCCAAATCGTATGCACACAACAACATCACGCATGATTTCGACTCTAACGGTTTAACCATACTGAACTAGGCGAACTTAAGTTAAGTTCGCCCCTTACCAACCTAGCGAACATACAGGCGAACTTATCAAGTTAGCCTGACCCATGCCCAGCGAACTTAGAAAGTTCGCTTGATGCAACCCAGTGAAGTCACTAAGTTCGCCACCATATGTTCGCTTACTTTATGCCCCAGGTGAACTTGTCAAGCAAACTTGATAAGTTCGCCCCAATCTTTGCTAGGCGAACTTGATAAGTTCGTCTGTCGGGTAGTGTTCTTCCCCAAGAACCCTAAGTTCTTGCATGCAGATCTGATCACGTCATGATCCCGACTTTCTACGTTCAAAATGTTCGTTTTTCCTTCTAGATGCTAGATCTATGTTTATTTTCAAGTTTCATACGTTAAAACGTTACCTTTTTATCCAAAACCCGAAAACCCAACATAAACTAAAAACTCAGATCTAGATCGAGTTGTTACCTGAATCGAGCTTGTGATTCGAAAGACTTGCTCACGAGCTCGGTAGTAACACTCTCCTTCAATCTCCGGTCGATCCGACAACTTTCTCTCTCTACTGTTTCTCTCTCTCTAGAATGTGTAAATGATAGAATGATGAGGGTTTGGCTAGTTATAAGGAGGCTCATCTCCCTTGTTTGCCATCGTCATGCGCGCCCGGCCAATCCGGCCCGGCCCATCGTGTCTCGCTCTTTTATTCGGCTCGTTATCGCATTCTAACCCGTTATTATAACTGTCGTTTTATTTTTGGGATGTTACAAGTCTACCCCCTTACAATAGGTTTCGTCCTCGAAACCTACCATAAGTCAAACAGTTGAGGGTATGACTCCCTCATATCTGTCTTCGTTTCCCAAGTGGCTTCCGGTCCCTTTCGATGCTTCCATTGGACTTTAACCAATTGGATAACTTTATTACGTAAACGTTTCTCCTTCCGATCTAAGATGGCCACAGGTTCTTCGATGTTGTTAAGGCTGTTGTCGACCTCGATGTCAGTAAGTGGTACTTGAACCGATTCATCCGCCAAACACTTTCGCAAGTGTGATACATGGAAGGTAGGATGAATCCCACTTAACTCATCAAGCAACTCTAACCGATAAGCGACTTCACCAACACGTGCCATTATCCTGAATGGTCTGACAAACCTCGGACTTAACTTTCCTCTCTTTCTAAATCGTATGATTCCCTTCCAAGGCGACACTTTCAACATTGCTTTTTCCCCAACATCAAACTCAATAGGCCTTCGTCGTTTATCCGCATAGGATTTCTGACGATATTGTGCGGCCTTCATTCGTGATTTGATTTGATCAAACCTTTCCGACGTTTCTCATACGACTTCAAGGCTTCCTAATTCCTACTGGCCAATCTCACCCCAACAAACCGGGGTCCTGCATCTTCTCCCATACAATATTTCGTAAGGCGGCATGCCTATGTCGTGTGATGACTGTTGTTGTAGGAGAATTCGGCTAACGGTAGATGACTGTCCCAACTACCACCGAAGTCGATAATACAAGCGTGGAGCATATCCTCCAGTGTCTGAATGGTCCTTTCAGACTAACCATCCATTTGGGGGTGGTATGCCTTGCTAATGTTAAGTCTCGTGCCCATCGCCTCATGAAATCTTTTACAGACCCTCGATGTGGATCGTGTGTCCCGGTCAGATACACTCGTCAAAGGCATCCCATGCCGTGCTACTACTTCGTTAATAAATACTTCCGCTCACCTTTCCGATGAGAATGTCTCACGAATAGGTAGGAAATGAGCACTCTTCGTTAATCGGTCCACAACTACCCAAATGGGTCATCACCTTTAGCTGTGCGAGGTAGGTTGGTTATGAAGTCAATGGTAATGTGTTCCCACTTCCATTCCGGTATCTCAAGTGGTTGAATCTTCCTATATTGTTTCTGGTGTTCGGACTTCACTTATGAGTAAGTCAAACACTTGCTTACGTATTTCGTCAACTCATATTTCATTCCTAGCCACCAGTATTTTTTACTCAGATATTGGTACATTTTGTTGGTACCGGGATGGATAGAGTACCGAGACTTATGAGCCTCATCCAAGATTTTGGTTCTAAGCTCGCCACCCATAGGTATCCATACCCGTCCAAAACGTGTCCTAACACCATGGGTGTTATATTCCAACCTGTCCTGTTGGCCAACCATTCTTTCCTTATTTATGTTTTCTTCCTTAAGTGCTTCATTTTGAGCTCTTTCAATTTCCCTCATCACATCTGATGTTACCACCAACTGACAAGCTTTCACTCTAATAGGAGTAGGCACATCCTTTCGGCTTAAAGCGCCAGCCACCACGTTTGCCTTTCCAGGATGGTATATGATTTTGCAATCATAATCCTTTAAAAGTTCCAACCATCGCCTCTGTCTCATATTCAGGTCCTTTTGTTCGAAGAAGTACTTCAAAATCTTACGGTCGTAGTATATGGTAAACTTTACCCGTAAAGGTAGTGCCTCCAGACTTTCAATGCAAACACAACGGCAGCAAGTTCCAAGTCATGAGTTGGATAATTGACTTCATGAACTTTCAACTGCCGTGACGTATACGCGATCACTCTCCCACGTTGCATCAGCACACACCCCAATCCCTGATCCAAAGCGTCAGAGTATACTACCAAGTCTTCATTGCCCTCGGGAAGGGCCAAGACTGGAGCTTGGGTTAGCTTCTCCTTCAGTTCCTTAAATGCTTCTTCCTGGGTCGAACCCCATTCGTACTTTACCTCCTTCCGTTTCAACTTTGTCAATGGTGAAGCTATCTTCGAGAAATCCTGAATGAATCTCCGATAGTAGCCTGCCAACCCTAAGAAACTACGGATTTCAGTTGGAGTCTTAGGAATTCCCCAATCTCTCACCGTCATTATCTTTGCTGGGTCTACCATAATGTCGTTCGGGTTAATTACGTGACCTAGGAATTGGACTTCCCTAAGCCAGAACATGCATTTGGAGAACCTAGGATATAGTTTCTCTTTCTTCAAAGCTTCCAATACCTCCTTCAAGTGACATGCGTGATCACCCTCATTCATGGAGTAGATGAGGATATCATCGATGAACATCCCTAAGCCAGAACAACATCACGCACCTGATAAGCTAGTCTCGTTGTCCTAATCGAAGGCCCAACAACATCACGCATGATCTGAATTGAGTAGTTAAATACACATCAGATCCTATCCCGACTCTAACAGTTTAACCATACTAAACTAGGCAAACTTAAGTCAAGTTCGCCCCTTACCAACCTAGAGAACATACGCCTGACCCATGCCCAGCGAACTTAGTAAGTTCGCTTGATGCAACCCATTGAAGTCACTAATTTCGCCACCATATGTTCGCTTACTTAATGCCCCAGGCGAACTTGATAAGTTCGCCCCAATCTTTGCTTGGCGAACTTGATAAGTTCACCTGTTGGGCAGTTTTCTTCCCCAAGAACCCTAAGTTCTTTCATGCAGATTTGATCACGTCAAGATCCTGACTTTCTTAGTTCAAAACGTTCATTTTTCCTTCTAGATGCTAGATCTATGTTTATTTTCAAGTTTCATACGTAAAAACGTTACCTTTTTATCCAAAACCCGAAAACCCAACATAAACTAAAAACTCAGATCTAGATCGAGTTGTTACCTGAATGGAGCTTTTGATTCGGAGGTCTTGCTCATGAGCTCAGTAGTAACACTCTCCTTCAATCTCGGGTCGATCCGTCAACTTTCTCTCTCTACGGTTTCTCTCCCTAGAATGTGTAAATGAGAGAATGAGGAGGGTTTGGCTATTTATAGGGAGGCTCATTTCCCTTGTTTGCCATCCTCATGCGCGCCCGGCCCATCGTGTCATGCTCGTTTATTCGGCTCGTTCTCGCATTCTAACCCGTTATTATAACTGTCGTTTTATTTTTGGGACGTTACAATATATATATATATATATATATATATATATATATATATATATATATATATATATATATGTTTACACACCCAAAAGTTTATAAAAATATTTAAAATTTGTATATGTTTGGTTATAGTTAAAATATGTATTGATCTCTATGACTTTATACAAAGAATACATGTGTTTATATATATATATGTGTATATATAGGGGAGGGATCAAGAGAAAACCACAAAGTTAGGCGAAAACCGAGAAAACCTCTAAAACAATGTGTAATACTATGAGTTATGTATACGTAACCGCGATTTTTTTGTTTTCTGTTTACGTATACGTAACACTATGGGTTACGTCTACGTAAGCCAATATTTAAATGATTTTTTGGTAAAACTTTGTAATATTACATTGATACTTTTATAAAAAAAAATAAATAAAATAAATAAATAAATATTATTATATTATTGGTTAAAATTGGGTTTTTTTAGTGGTTTTCTCGGTTTTCACCTAACTATTGGTTTTCTCTAGAACCCACCTCTATATATATATATAAGTATGCACATGTATATATGTGTGTGTGAGTGGGTGTTCTAAGCAAGGAAAACAAGAAAAAAAAATGAAAACAAGAGCACAAAATAGAATGCGGGTAGAACTTACTTAAGAACATGGAAACATTTTTGGATCTTGAGGGAGGGATTAGAACTTAATTATGGTAGTCTTGTGTAACGCCTCGAAAATTCCTAAGAAAAAAAACTTGTCAAATTTTAGAGTTGAAGGGTGGAAATGTGAATAATCGAAGTTCAAGTACTTAAAATGAAAATTATGAAAATCAAAAGGGTAGCGGACCGCTACCCAGGACCTTAGCGGTCCGCTACGTGTTGACTAACAAAACTCCCGGGAGATAACATGTGCCCCAGTGACTCACTGATCAAAAATCAACACGTGGAAGGGGTGGCAGACCGCTAAGCCAGACCATAACGGTCCACTATGGACACGCCAAGCTAAATAAGCCGCCACAAGGGTGGCGGACCGCCACCACCTAGCGTAACGGTCCGCTACGGGTGGAACTTTGGCCTTATAAATAGATGATCGATTCTAGCCATTTATCACACACAATTACACCTTCCTACACACACACATACCCTGGAAATCCAATCCCGAGAAACGGTTCGCGTACGAGAGTGCGGTTTCTAACCATTCAACTTCAAATTCCTGTAGATAGTGCTGAGGTAAGTTTCCGACTTCCTATTAAGCTTTGGTTATACACCATCAAGTTAGGTTTGTATAAATGAGTAATATACTTATTTATCTAGGAGCACTGCCCGAGGTGTTTGCCACATTACTGATTAATAAGCCGAAATACTGCTGAGGTGAGTTCTTAAACTGTGATGGATGAACCCTTTCATGAACTTGTCTAGCATGGTTGATTTATGAAACATTTTGAGTATCTTGAAACGATTGTACCGATTGTTTATATATAACATATTCTAAGCGCTTATTGTATTTTACTTGCCCGTGGAACGGCATGTTGGACAAGACCCGTGGAACGTTCATTGGTTATATATAGACTGAATGATTGTTCATAGTTATCTTTGAATTTGGGTGTTGAAGCCCATTGGGTGTTGAAGCCTATGAATGTGTTCCAGATACTTCGACGGGTCATTTTAATAAACTATTTTAGTTTATGAATTCACCAGGTTTGTGCTGACCCATGTTTTATCAAATGTTTTTGAACACATCACAGGTAGACAATAGATGAGGCATTTCCAGGACAAGAATGAAAAGATGAACTATCCAGATGATGGGCATGCCTGGAACTATAAGTCCCGAATGACTCGTTCCTTGTTAGGAACGGATGATGTAACTGTTGTTAACCATTATGTAAACAATGTTTTGATGTTAATAGAAGCTATGATTTAGTCTTCCGCTATCAACGTCACTGTAACTAGAAGACGACCTTCTAACAGGTATGTAGTTATCTGACAAACGGAATGTTCTGTTTAGGAAAGGACGGTGTATAAATCTCTCCTAGACCCGTCGTTCTTTCCTGGAAACATCTTTGTTGGAGCTACTACTCTGGTTAGATGACTGTCCTGTGTTACGGGCGTGACAAGTTGGTTTCAGAGCCTCAGTTTAAGGGATTTAGATGCTACATGAATAGTATATAGACTTAAATTTGGACTCTTAGATTAGTCTGGAATGCCTCAGGATAAGTTGGGTGTATATATTCAGTACGACCTATAATGGGAAATACTTAGAAATCAGATAATTAAAGGCATTTTTGGCCAAATGTTGTTAATTTCTGAATTTATGGATTATGACCGGTTATACGAATTCTAATGCTATACATCTGTGTGTAGGTACCAATGACAGGACATGGTAGAGGACGAGGAAGAGGCAAGGGTAGAATACCTAACACTAGGTCTCGTACTCGCGACACGACAGATACAAACCCCGATCCAAATGAGAACGTAAATACAAATGATGAACATGAGCAACCAGTGGAAGAAGTCATTATGACTGAAACACAATTTCAAGGAACGGTGGCATCTGAGGTCACCTGTGTGCTTCAAACAACTTTACCTGGGATCCTGGATGATGCTCTTAGGAGAAGGGAGAATCAAAACAGTCTGGGAAACCGAAATGAAGGAACAAGTGATGCTGTTCCAAGAACAGAAGACACTCTTCATGCTACTCTGGTAGGAAACAATATAGGAACCACCCGAACTTCCGAAACAGTTGGGATAACGAACCAGAGCACCATAATTCATGGCCATGGATGTAGCTACAAGAATTTCAGTGACTGCCATCCAAAACCATTCAATGGAAAGAAGGATGCCATTGCAGCTTTGCAGTGGATCACATCTATGGAAGCTGTGATAAAAATGAGTGAATGCAGAACAGAGCAAGCTGTAAAGTTTGCCGCCCATTCCTTTGAAGAAGAAGCCCTTGACTGGTGGGCGTCAGTCAAGCAGACAAAGGGAGAAGCTGTAATTGTTCAAACGACTTGGGAAGATCCCAAGTCCTTGATTGTGAAGAAATACTGTCCACAAAATGCCGTGGATAAGATTGAAGCTGAATTTCTGCGGTTCGAAGCTGGAACCATGACTCATCAGGAGTACACAACCAAGTTCAATGAAATGGCCAAGGTGGTGACACATTTGGTTACTCCCGAATCAAGAAGAATTAAATGTTATGTCCAAGGTTTACCTCCTTAGGTTCGTACCTTAGTAAAATCCATCTCACCCGAGACAATAGATATGGCCGTTGAAAAGAGTGCGATAATGTATGATGAGGTGGCAGCCCAAGAGCCACCAAAGACCGATCACAAGAGGAAACCTGAAGAAGTTGTTTACAAATTCAAACCGGGAAACGGTAAGTTTCCCAGAAGAGGAGGATTTAATCCCAACCTCAATAGAACCAATCAGGGAATGAAATGCCATACTTATAAGAAGTTTGTCCGTTTGGCAACCCAATGCCCAAATGTTAAATGCTTTAAATGTGGAGAGATAAGGCATTATAGGACTTCTTGTCCTAAACTACCTAAACAGAGAATAGGTGGTCAGAATAAAGGAACATGACGCGTGTTCGTCTTAGGAAGTGGAAATGAACAGAAAAATAAAGCTAAGGAGGTAGCAGGTACTTTCTTAGTTAATAATATTTACGCCAAGATTTTATTTGATACAGGAGCAAATAGAAGTTTTGTTTCATGTGTATTTATCCCATATTTAGGCATAAGACCGTTTCCACTTATTAATGCCTACGTCATTGAAACAGCTAGAGCCGAACAGATTAGGATAACTGAATCATATCCTGATTGTGTCATCAATTTTGGTGAAAATAAGGTATTAGTTACGCTAATGCCGATGAACTTGAATGAAAATGAGGTTATCCTAGGGATGGATTGGTTAAACCAATACCAGACCCAGATTAATTGTGACCAGAGAACGGTAAAGATTAAGAAACTAGATGAAACTAGTTTGATGATTCAGGGTGATAGTAAAAACAATAAGATTGAAATAATTTCCATAACAAAAGCTAGGAAAGAATTAATTAAGGGGAATGGTATATTCATACTCTATGCTTTAAACATTAAACCCGAAGGACAGATTGCAAATATTCATGTAGTTTGTGATCACCCGGATATCTTTCCGGAAGAATTACCCGGTCTTCCATCCGATCGTTAAATCGAATTCCGAATTAAACTCATTCCTGGAGCTAAGCCTATTGCAAAGTCCCCTTATCGTCTAGCTCCTTCTGAATTAAAAGAACTCATGAAACAAATCCAAGAACTTTTAGACAAAGGGTTCAATCGTCCTAGCATTTCACCTTCGGGAGCACCAGTACTATTCGTCAAAAAGAAGGACGGAAGCATGAGGATGTGCATTGATTATTGGGAATTAAACAAGTTGACTGTAAAGAACAGATATCCATTTCCTAGAATAGATGATCTGTTTGATCAACTCCAAGGAGCCAAGTACTTTTCAAAAATCGATCTTAGATCAGTTAGATCAGGATATCATCAGTTAACGGTACAAGAAGATGATGTACCTAAGACTACTTTCAGGACCAGATATGGTCACTATGAATTCTTGGTCATGTCATTTGGTCTAACGAATGCTCCCGCAGCATTTATGGACTTAATGAACAAGGTTTGTAAACCATTCCTTGACAAATTTGTCATTGTTTTCATCGATGATATTCTTATCTATTCCCGAAGTCAAGAAGAACATATTAAGCACCTCAAAATCATTCTAGAAACCCTGAGAAAAGAAAATTTGTAGGAAAAATTTTCCAAATGCGAATTTTGGAAACAAGAAGTACAATTTCTTGGGCACGTTGTGAACGGGCATGGAATACAAGTGGACCCAAGTAAGATTGAAGCAGTTATGAAATGGGAAGCCCCAAAGACTCTGACCGAAATTAGAAGCTTTCTTGGATTAGCCGGTTACTAAAGAAGATTTATTAAAGACTTCTCCAAAATTGCCACACCTTTAACTGCTTTAACTCAGAAAGCAGCAAAGTTTGAATGGAGTACAAAACAAGAAAAGGCGTTCAACATTCTCAAAGATAAACTTAGCCATGCACCGATCTTAGCACTACCCTAGGGAAACGATGATTTTGTCATCTATTGTGACGCTTCCCAAACTGGTCTGGGTTATGTGTTGATGCAGCAGGACAAGGTTATTGCCTACACATCACGCCAACTTAAAGTTCATGAGAAGAAATATACTACACATGATCTTGAAGTTGGTGCCATAGTGTTTGCTCTAAAGGTTTGGAGACACTTTCTGTATGGTACCAAATGTGTGATATATTCAGACCACCAAAGCCTCCAACATATTTTTAATCAGAAGGATTTAAATATGAGACAAAGGAGATGGATGGAACTCATCAACGACTACGAATGTGAAATTAAATACCATCCCTGGAAAGCTAATGTAGTGGCAGATGCTTTAAGTCGGAAGGAACGAAGCCAACCAATTAAAGTAAAAGCACTATGATTAGACTTGAAATTAGACTTAATGGAGCAAATCAAAGAAATCTAACCAAAAGCATTAGAAGAAGAGAATATCAAGAATGAATGTATGGTTGGGAAACAGAAGTTGTTATTCAAAAGAGATGACGGAATCATGAGATTCGAGCAAAGAATCTGGATTCCTAAGCTGAGAGATATTCAAGAGAAGGTATTAAATGAAGCACATAAGTCAAGATATTCCATGCATCCTGGTGCAAACAAGATGTATAAAGATTTAAAGACTCATTACTGGTGGCCAAACATGAAGAGATCAATAGCCCAGTACATAGATAAATGCTTAACTTGCCTTCAAGTAAAGATTGAGCACCAGAAACCGGCAGGTCAATTACAACAAATAGAATTACCTGTCTAGAAATGGGATCGCATTACAAAGGACTTTGTAACCAAATTACCCAAAACTCAGAAAGGACATAGTGCTATATGGGTCGTGGTCGATAGACAGACCAAGTTAGCCCATTCCATACCCATCAATGAAACATACTCTATGGATAAGTTAGTCAGGATCTATATCAATGAAATTGTGAGCCACCATGGCATACCACTGTCTATTATTTCTGATAGAGACAGTCGGTTCACATCTAGATTCTGGACAAGTTTTCAGAAAGAGTTGGGAACTCGACTTACCATAAGTACTGCATATTATCCTCAGACTGACGGACAAAGTGAACGTACAATTCAAACTCTCGAAGATATGCTAAGAGCTTGTGTTACAGATTTCAGAGGTAATTGGGATAATCACCTACCGTTGGTCGAATTCTCCTATAACAATAGTTACCATTCAAGTATTAAAGCTGCACCATTCGAAGCACTATATGGGAGGAAGTGCAGAACTCTTGTCTGTTGGACGAAAATAGGAGATAGTCAGTTTTCTGGACCCGAAGTTATACAGGAAACAACAGATAAAATAATCCAGATTAAACAAGGTTGAAAGCATCTCAAGATCGACAAAAGTGTTATGCTGACAGAATATGATGACCATTAGAATTTCATGTTGGAGATTTTGTAAGGTTAAAAGTTTCACCTTGGAAAGGTGTGGTGAGGTTCAGGAAACGAGGAAAGTTAGGACCAAGATATATCAGACCTTACAAGATCATTGAAAGGATTAGAGTAGTAACTTACAAGTTAGATCTACCAGAAGCTTTACAAGGAATTCACAATACGTTTCATGTATCTTGCTTACGCAAGTATTTAGCTGATCAAACTCAGGCTATTGCATTAGATGATGTACACGTGGACGACAACCTTCACTTCACTTCACTGAACAACCAATCAAAATTTTAAACACTCAAGAACGGAAATTGAGGAAGAAGGTAATACCAATGGTGTCGGTCTAGTAGCAAGGTCGGATTGCAGCTGATAAAACTTGGGAATTAGAGGAACAAATGAGAAACAAGTATCCTCATCTATTTGCATCTTAATTTCGAGGACAAAATTTCTTAAAGCAGGGGAGATTTGTAATGCCTCAAAAATTCCTAATAAAAAAAAACTTGTCAAATTTTAGAGTTGAAGGGTGGAAATGTGAATAATCGAAGTTCAAGGACTTAAAATGAAAATTCTGAAAATCAAAAGGGTAGCGGACCGCTACCCAGGACATTAGCGGTCCGCTACATGTTGACTAAGGAAACTCCCGAGAGATGACACGTGAACCGGTGACTCACCGATCGAAAATCAACATGTGGAAGGGGTGGCGAACCGCTAAGCCAGACCATAACGGTCCGTTACGGACACGTTAAGCTAAATAAGCCGCCACAAGGGTGGCAGACCGCCACCACCTAGCGTAGCGGTCCTCTACGGGTGGAACTTTGGCCCTATAAATAGATGATCGATTCTAGCCATTTCTCACACACAATTACACCTTCCTACACTCACACATACTCTGGAAATCCAATCCTGAGCCCCGGTTCACGTACGAGAGTCCGGTTTCTAACCATTCAACTTCAAATTCCCGTAGATAATGCTGAGGTAAGGTTCCGACTTCCTATTAAGCTTTGGTTATACACCATTAAGTTAGGTTTGTATAAATGAGTAACGTACTTATTTATTTAGGAGCACTGCCCGAGGTGTTTGCCACATTACTGATTAATAAGCCGAAATATTGCCGAGGTGAGTTCTTAAACTTTGATGCATGAACCCTTTCATGACCTGTCTGGCATGATTGATTTATGAAACATTTTAAGTATTTTGAAACGATTATACCGATTGTTTATATATAACGTATTCTAAGAGCTTATTGTATTTCACTTGCCCGTGGAACTGCATGTTAGACAAGACCCTTGGAACGGTCTTTGGTTATATATAGATTGAATGATTGTTCATGGTTATCTATGAATTTGGGTGTTGAAGCCCATGAATGTGTTCAAGATACTTTGGCGGGTCATTTTAATAAACTATTTTAGTTTATGAATTCACCAGCTTTGTGCTAACCCATGTTTTATCAAATGTTTTTGAACGCATCACAGGTAGACAATAGATGAGGCATTTCAAGGACTAGAATGAAAAGATGAACTATCGAGATGATGGGCATGCCTGGAACTATAAGTCCCGAATGACTCGTTCCTTGTTAGGAACGGATGATGTAACTTTTGTTAACCATTATGTAAACAATGTTTTAATGTTAATAGAAGCTACGATTTAGTCTTCCGCTGTGTGTTTTTGATATCAACGTCACCGTAACTAGAAGGCGACCTTCTGACCGGTATGTAGTTATCTGACAAACGGAGTGTTCTGTCTAGGAAAGGACGGTATATAAATCTCTCCTAGACACGTCGTTCTTTCCTGGGAACATCTCTGTTTGAGGTACTACTCTGTTTAGATGAGTGTCCTGTGTTACAGGCATGACATCTTGGGGCTCTTCAATTTTATGGGAATGGTGTGAGAATGGGGGTAGAATAAGGTTTTATTTATAGTGGGGGATTATGAGAGAAACTAGTAAATTATTAATAAAATGTTTCATAATATTCAAGGATAATTAAGAGGTTTAAGTTCCATTAATCTATATAATAAAAATTCGTAAGTTTTTTTTTAAAAGGTATTCATCTTTAAGGTTTTTAATAACATTCATGACTAAATAACTATTAAAATTTGATTTTTTTTTTGTAAAAGGTTAATGATCTTTTAAGTATTAGTTTTTATAAAGGGTACACCAATTAATTTAGTTTTCTAAAGATTGAAACTTATAAGTTAATTGTTACAATAACTCCTATGAATATGTTAGGACATGTTTTTGAAACTGTTGTTAAAATTCTATGTGTATATGTAGCGAACATGTTAAGTTTTCCTAAGGGAATGTTTAGGCGAACTTAACTAGCGAACACGGTAAGTTCTGTGACACCCCCAATTTCAACTAACGGAGTATTACCGTTTGGGAAGTGACAAACCATGATCTCAGACACTAGTTACTTTGAACGACTCTACATGGGACTCAAAATGAAAATATCTTTTAAATCAGAGTATCAATGCGAAAGCGTAAAGAAAGTAAATGCGCAAAATACACGCGCCCAAAACCAAAGTCCAAAAGTCCAAACGTCCAACCAAACAAAGTACATTAAAATAATTTAATCAACATAAATAGACACAAAGCAAAGCAGTTGAATCCCATGCATGCCCTAACGTGCACCTGTGTCTTAGCTTAGCGTCCTGAGAAAACATGTAAGAAAAAGTGTCAATACAAGGTTGGTGAGTTCACAGGTTTCAAATAAATAAGTAAGCGTTACCTGATTTATGATCATTCAATATGTATATATAGGTAGATAACCTATGTTCATGTTTTAGCTCAAGTGCTCACAACCGAAACTGACTGTTTGTTTATTGCCTCCTGCCAGGTTCTATCAATACTGGCCATGTGAATAAGCTAACATTTCACCCGTTCGATATCCGATCGAGTTAGCGCGACTAACGCGGGTGGGATTTGTCTAACCCAGTAGTACCACTAAACATTACCTCGTTAAGATCCATATTAACGGTTCGAAATAAGATGAGGACTTTCTGTGATAGCATGTTACACTTAGCTTTAACATTGATAAGATATGAAATACAAAATCTAAAAATCAGTTTAAGCATGTTTTCTCTCCCAAGTTAAAAGCAGTAAAAAGGGGCCGTGAAACTCACCTGCTTGGCGTTGAAGGTAGTTCACACTAGAAGTAAGTTTGGAACCACGAGTGTAAGTCTCAAATGACCTACGAATTTCCTAAAATTATAAATATATAAATTTGGAATGATAATGGGAATTGTGACTGTGACACGGAAAGAACGTCTTAAAGAACCGCTCTAACAAACGAGAGTGGACGAACGTGTCCACGGGTTTAGGAATTACTTTACGCGACGAATGACATAAATAATAATAATATATATACGAGTGGTTAACATAACTAATTATTATTTAGTCTCGATTGGTTCACAGTGTTATATAAAAATGATTTGAAATAATATAAATATATATTATTTAATAATACGGGTCACAATTCGAAAATAATATAAACATATTATTTTTCACGCGTTTACGGTTTAAAAATAATATAAACATATTATTTTTACTTATTAATAATAAAAGTGTATATTCTATAAAAATGGTTATCATTCATAAAAATAAACAGAATATTTAAATCTCGAGCCTATGGGTTGTTTTTCGGTTTAAAACCCATTTATATAATGATATAATAATATTAAGAATGATTTTTATTAATTAAATATGTTTAGAAAAATGTTTAAAAAGGATTGTGGGAGCCCGGACTCGAACCCGGGTCTCTCCCACACACGCACACAGTCTTAACTAGTCCGCCCGCTAGGGTCATCGCGATATTATCTGAACAGAAAAGCTTTTAATCACGTGTTACCGAGATCCCCCCTTTCCCAAATCGAATCGCGATCGAACCCAAAGCCACCCCCTAATCCGACCGATTCCGATTATGATCGATCTTGTACACATAGGGGTTTTGTAAACCGAGTGTATACGAATCTGTAGGTAAAGTCAATTGCAAAAACATCATGATTTTAAATCGTTTAATTACAAATCAAAAATCGAAGCCCTAGAATATGAACTACGAATCAAATTGACCGATTTGTATGTTAAATCTTTCTGGAATTATGGGGCTTTTACTACAAGGAAGATTTCGAAACTAATGATATAGTTTAATTGCATGAAGAACGTGTCTAGATCAGGTTTTGATTAAATCGGTTGTGATGAACCCTAGGTTCTGGATTTTTACAAATTCGATGTTCAAATATTAAATTAGCATAGGGGTTTTAATAAACAAGGGATTTCGAACATGACTGAGTGGTTTAATTTGATGGAGGTTGAGTTTCGGATCAAAAGCCCCAAAACGTTTTTATCACGAACCCTAGAATCGGGTTCTTGCTAATCTTGATGTTTTAAGCCCTAATTGATATAGGGCTTTCCATTAGAGAGTAAAAACGAAAGTGAAGGTGTATTCAATTACCGGAAACAAGTGTGAATCGACTAAGATCGATTAAAACGGGTTCCGTCTTCGGCTTGTTTGGTTTCCAGCGGCGTCTTCTGCTTCTCCGACCAATTTGGATTGTGCTAATGCTTCAGAGAGGATTACTGAGTGTGTGCAGCGTAACAATTCGTGCATTGGTATACGGAAAATGGTGGATTTGATTGAATTTGATATGAAGTCGACGGTTACGAGATGCATTCGCATTATTAGCGTTAATTCGATTCAATACTCGAATTAAAAGTGTCATGATGATCGTGATTAGTATTGAATTCGATTTCGGTTATGAATTTCAACAGGTATGATCGAGATTATGCGGATTTGAGTTGATTTGATTTCTGGTTTGAGTTTTGAAAGTCAACTGAACCCAAAACTCTTAATTTTGACTTAGAAAATTAATCAAATAGATTTAGGGTAATTATCTTTGTAGTTTTGAGTTGATATTATGACCGAATTAATCCTTGGGGTTAGATTTGATTAACGGGGTTAAGTTTTTAATAAGAAACTTAACGGAATAGTTAATGGGGTTAGGTTTTTAACAGCAAGTTAACGGAATTTACTAACTGAGTTAACCCGAAAAGTCGGGTTGTCACAGGTTCACTAGTTAAAAGAATTTTCGTCCCAAAAATTAAAATAAAAAAAAATTTCCCGGATATCACATCATCCTCTAGTTAAAAGAATTTTCGTCCCGAAAATTTAAAATAATACCTTAAAGATTTGACGTGGAGTGCTTGAATAGATTAGGATATTTGCGCATCATCTGATCATCGCGCTCCCACGTGAATTCCAGTCCGCGTTCTGAGTTCCAACGGACTCTAACAATAGGGATTTTACTGTGTTTTAACGATTTGACTTCCCTATCCATGATTTCTACAGGTTCTTCGATGAAACGTAATTGTTCATCAACATGTAGTTCCTCTAGAGGAACTGCGAGTGATTCGTCTGCCAGGCATTTCTTTAAATTTGAGACGTGAAAGACGTTGTGTACACCACTAAGTCTTTCAGGTAGGTCCAGTTGATACGCGACTGGTCCAATTCTCTTTAATATTTTGAAAGGTCCAACGTAACGAGGATTTAGTTTTCCTCGTTTCCCGAAACGAATGACACCTTTCCAAGGTGAGACTTTGAGTAAAACCATGTCACCTATTTGAAATTCCAAAGGTTTACGACGCTTGTCGGCATAGCTCTTTTGACGATCACGAGCTGCCGCCATACGGTTTCTAATTTGAACGATCTTCTCGGAAGTTTCAAATACAAGTTCAGGACCTGTGAGTTGGCTATCTCCAACCTCAGTCCAACAAATGGGAGAACGGCATTTCCGTCAATAAAGTGCTTCAAATGGAGCTGCCTTGATGCTAGTGTGATAACTGTTGTTGTAGGAGAACTCCACCAACGGTAGGTGAGACTCCCAAGTGTTACCGAAATCGATCACACAAGCTCGTAGCATGTCCTCCAGAGTTTGGATAGTACGTTCAGTTTGGCCATCAGTTTGAGGATGGTATGCTGTGCTCATATCTAGGCGCGTGCCTAATGCTTTATGCAATGACTACCAGAAAAGGGAAGTGAATCGTGCATCGCGATCCGAAATGATAGAGATAGGCACCCCGTGCCGAGAGACTACTTCTTTCAAGTATATTCGAGTGAGTTTATCCATTTTGTCAGTTTCTTTGATGGCTAGAAAGTGGGCAGATTTTGTTAGGCGATCAACAATTACCCATATAGTATCACATCCGGTAGGGGTTCGGGGTAATTTGGTAATGAAGTCCATGGATATTTGTTCCCATTTCCACATGGGAATTTCAGGTTGTTGCAGGAGACCGGACGGTTTTTGGTATTCAACTTTGACCTTCGCGCAGGTCAGACACTTACTAACATAAGTGGCTATATCGGTCTTCATCTTCAGCCACCAATATAGTACTTTTAGATCATGGTACATTTTATCGGAACCCGGATGAATGGAGTAACGAGATTTATGAGCTTCATCCATGATTAGTTCCCTTAAATTTCTGAACACTGGAACCCATATTCGTTCGACAAAGTAACGAATTCCGTCAGATTTTACTTCAAGTTGTGCTTCCATGCCGCGAGTACCTTCTAACGGTAGGTTATCTTCTTTCAAGGCTTCAAGTTGAGCACTACGGATTCTGTCAGGCAATCCAGGGTGAATAGTAAGTTGTAATGCTCGAACTCGTTTGGGTTTTGTTTCCTTTCGGCTTAGTGCATCAGCCACAACGTTAGCTTTACCCAGATGATAACGGATCGCACAGTCGTAATCATTTAAAAGTTCAACCCAACGACGTTGTCGCATGTTCAACTCCTTCTGCTCGAAGATATACTGGAGGCTCTTGTGGTCGGTGTAGATGTTGCATTTGGTACCGTACAAGTAATGTCTCCATATCTTAAGTGCAAAAACTACTGCTCCCAACTCTAGGTCATGAGTGGTGTAGTTTTTCTCGTGAACCTTTAACTGACGTGAAGCGTATGCGATTACCTTTTCGCGTTGCATTAAGACACAACCCAGACCTTGAATAGATGCATCACAATACACCACAAAATCATCGGTTCCTTCCGGAAGAGCTACAATAGGTGCACTGCAAAGTTTCTGTTTGAGGTGCTGGAAAGCTGATTCTTGGTTATCGCCCCAATTATAGGCTTTTCCTTTTTGAGTTAGGGCGGTGAGAGGTTGCGCAATCTTTGAAAATCCTTCGATAAAACGACGGTAATATCCAGCCAATCCCAGAAATTGTCGCACCTCAGTCGGAGTCGTCGGTGCTGCCCAATTCTTGATGGCTTCTATTTTGGACGGGTCGACATGTATCCCTTTTTCATTTACCACATGCCCTAGAAACTGAACTTCTCGAATCCAAAATTCACATTTGGAAAACTTAGCATAAAGTTGCTCTTGCTTAAGTAGTTCCAAAATTAGACGCAGATGTTCCTCATGTTCTTCCTCGTTCTTGGAATAAATAAGGATGTCATCGATGAAAACGATAACAAACTGGTCAAGGTAAGGCTTACACACATGGTTCATGAGGTCCATGAATACCGCGGGCGCGTTGGTTAAACCGAAAGGCATGACCATAAATTCATAATGGCCGTACCTCGTTCTGAATGCAGTCTTAGAGATATCTTCTTCTCGGACACTTAACTGATGATAGTCGGACCTAAGATCTATTTTGGAATAGAAACTTGATCCTTGGAGTTGATCAAAAAGGTCATCAATACGAGGTAAAGGGTAGCGGTTCTTGATTGTAACTTTATTCAGCTCCTGGTAATCAATACACATACGGAATGTACCGTCCTTCTTCTTGAAAAATAATACCGGAGCTCCCCACGGTGATGAACTAGGTCGGGTGAAACCTTTATCCAATAAGTCTTGCAATTGAGTGGACAGTTCCTGCAATTCACTGGGTGCTAATCGATAAGGTGCCCGAGCAATCGGTGCTGCTCCGGGTGCTAAATCAATTTGGAACTCAACTTGACGGTGCGGTGGCAAACCGGGCAGATCCTTGGGAAATACTTCCAAAAATTTACGCACAACGGGAATATCTTCGATCTTCTTCTCTTCTGACGGCTGCTCAGCAACAAGGGCCAAAATAGCCGTATGCCCCTTTCGAAGACATTTTTGTGCTTTCATGAAGGATATAATGCCCATGACTGCACCAACTCTTTCGCCTTGGATGGAAAGGGTTTCTCCATTCGAGAGAGGTACACGTACAATCTTCTCACGACAGATAATTTCGGCTTGGTTTTTAGATAGCCAATCCATGCCAACAGTTATATCAAAACTACCAAGTATGACCGGCATAAGGTCAATATCAAATGTATGTGTAGCTAGCTCAAGTTTACACCCTTTAAGTATGTGAGTTGCCTCAATTATTTGACCGTCAGCTATCTCTATTGTATACTTATCTTCTAATAGAGATGAAGTTCCTTTTATCATATTACTAAATTTCTTAGATATAAAACTTCTATCAGCACCGGTGTCAAAAAGGACAGAAGCAAAGAAATTATTTACGGGGAACTTATCGGTAACCACATTATGGTCGTAACGGGCTTCTCCAGATCCTAGTACGAAGGCTCGTCCCTTCGCACCATTTCCTCCCCCATTGCCATTATTTCCACCATTACCATTGTTATTGTGATTAGGGTTGTGATTTCCATTACCCCCTTTCTTCAAATGAGGA
The DNA here is from genome assembly GCA_023525975.1 of Smallanthus sonchifolius. Taxonomy (NCBI): domain Eukaryota; kingdom Viridiplantae; phylum Streptophyta; class Magnoliopsida; order Asterales; family Asteraceae; genus Smallanthus; species Smallanthus sonchifolius. Next base: position 16,952,597 of record CM042028.1, on the reverse strand, counting down.
CAGTTCTTTCGAATATGCCCTTCCTTTCCACACTCAAAGCAAGCCCTAGTAGACCCCGGTTGTTGAAAGGGTTGTTTAGTTTGTAATTCACCCCTGCAGTCCTTAGCAGCATGGCCTATTTTACCGCACCTCTGGAAACGATTGCAGAACCCAAAGTGGTGTAAGTTACACTTGTTACACTTCGGGGTCGTTCCCGCATAACCACCCTGGTTTTGGCCAGAAGAGGTCGACTGATTGAAGTTCTTGGTAGGCTCGAACCTACGTTGTTGTTGTTGTTGCTGTTGGTTAAACTGTTGCTGGTTGGGTTGGGGTCCTTTGAAGTGGGAGTTAGAGTGGTTGTGGGTGTTGGAATGGTGATCGAACTTGCTTTTGTGGCTGTCGGTGGGTTTAGCAACTGAACCTCTTGGAGGTAAAGTTCCTTGCGTCACCGCCTGATCGGTCAGTTTGTGAGCAAGTCTGATGGTCTGTTGGATGGTGGTAGGGTTGGATGAGGTCACCATGCTTTGAATCTGAGGTACCAAACCTCCAATGTATAGTTCAATCCATTTGTAATCCGGAGTCACCATGTGTGGGCACATGGTGGCAAGTTCGTGCGAACGGGTGGTGTAGAGTTCAATTTCCGAACCCTCCATCTTAAGGTTCCAGAACTCTCCCTCTAGCTTTTGAATTTCATCTCATGGGCAGTATTCTTCCTTCATCATTGTTTTAAATTCCTCCCACGGGAGTCCATTTTCCATTGCTAGTCCCAACATTTGAACTTGGGCATTCCACCATGTTAGGGCCGGGCCTTCCAAAGTTCCAGCAGCAAATTTCACTTGGTTAGCCACGGGGCTATTACTGATTCAACCTTCTCAAACCAGCGAAGTAATCCAACTGCTCCTTCAGCTCCACTAAAGGTGTGGGGCTTGCAGTCCATGAATGCCTTGAAAGTGCAGGCTGGCTGTTGATTTTGCTGGCCTGGATTTAGAAATACGAATTGAATTGGAATTATAGATTTTAGAAAGATGTTCTTAGGAGGAGGGATTGACACTACTAGTCAATAGTTAAAGCATTTACCTGCAGCATTCTGTGCTGCTAGGGCCTCTGCCACACTATTGTTTATCAAAGCTGCTAGTTCTGCTGCCGTCATGTTGATGGTACCACGACCACCGGCACGGCCTCCTCGTCCTCTTCCAGACATGTTTCTTCACAATCAAAAATGAAAACAATGAGAAATATATCACATGTTAAACATTATTCAGGTACGAGTAAGGAATTACAACATCTAATATTTTGAAAATTAAATAAATTGTAAGGCTACAAAATAAATAACTCAAATATTAAACTTCTCATGCTTTTATTGGATGGGAACAACCTTACCCATCTAGGTTTGAAAAGGGAAATAACATAAGCAAAAACAAACATGAAAAGAAGATAGATTAGGAAGATCCTCAAATATCCTCGTCATCAGAAGAGACGTATGACTGTGCATCATCAATCTCCACTGGCTCTTCCTCAGCTGGTTCCCCCTCTAAGGGCTCCTCCTCGAAGGGCTCCTCCTCAAAGAGCTCCTCCTCAAAGGGTTCCTCCTCATCGTCAGATTCTGGAATGTCTTTCGGGTGTAGTGCCGCTTGCAGTTGGGCTTCCAAGTGAGTCACCCTCTCTTGAAGGCCTTCAGCAGTGTGGTTTGCCACATGTAGCTGAGCTTCCATAGCAGCTAATCTCTCCAAAACTCCTTGCATATCATCATCCATAGTGTCAGCCCTCGTCTCTAGGTGTGCCACACGATCCACTAAAAGGTTGTGGACATGGTCCGTTGCAGCTAGTTCAGTAGTCAAATATTCTATTCCTACCTTATTCTTCTCCACTTGAGGTCCATTCTCCAGGAGTTTAGGTATCTCCTCGGTGGCATCTTGTACAAAACTTAATTCCTTTAACATATAGGACACGAATGCTGCGAAGGCTTGTTCCATGGTGCATGGTAAGCTAGGCAAGGTAGATGATGAAGACGTGGATCCAAAGTACGGTGATGGAACATCTCCCAATTCGATCCACCTTTGGATCATATGTGGTTACATATCCCAATTGAGAGCATAATCCAATGGTCGTCCGTTGAGGTAGTCCGGCGCCTTTTGGGCTCCGGGGATGAGGGTACAGGTGCCTTATGCCCTGATGCGTTAGGTGATGGAGGTGGTGTTGACGACATGATCCTGCAACATTTTATATAAGTGCCAAACATCCAAATGACATGTAACTAATGTGTGAGGCTATAGTCTAGTATGCAATCCTAGTTCTCTATAACCAATGGCTCTGATACCAATCTGTCACACCCCCAATTTCAACTAACGGAGTATTACCGTTTGGGAAGTGACAAACCAGGATCTCAGACACTAGTTACTTTGAACGACTCTACATAGGACTCAAAATGAAGCCCTAGAATATGAACTACGAATCAAATTGACCGATTTGTATGTTAAATCTTTCTGGAATTATGGGGCTTTTACTACAAGGAAGATTTCGAAACTAATGATATAGTTTAATTGCATGAAGAACGTGTCTAGATCAGGTTTTGATTAAATCGGTTGTGATGAACCCTAGGTTCTGGATTTTTACAAATTCGATGTTCAAATATTAAATTAGCATAGGGGTTTTAATAAACAAGGGATTTCGAACATGACTGAGTGGTTTAATTTGATGGAGGTTGAGTTTCGGATCAAAAGCCCCAAAACGTTTTTATCACGAACCCTAGAATCGGGTTCTTGCTAATCTTGATGTTTTAAGCCCTAATTGATATAGGGCTTTCCATTAGAGAGTAAAAACGAAAGTGAAGGTGTATTCAATTACCGGAAACAAGTGTGAATCGACTGAGATCGATTAAAACGGGTTCCGTCTTCGGCTTGTTTGGTTTCCAGCGGCGTCTTCTGCTTCTCCGACCAATTTGGATTGTGCTAATGCTTCAGAGAGGATTACTGAGTGTGTGCAGCGTAACAATTCGTGCATTGGTATACGGAAAATGGTGGATTTGATTGAATTTGATATGAAGTCGACGGTTACGAGATGCATTCGCATTATTAGCGTTAATTCGATTCAATACTCGAATTAAAAGTGTCATGATGATCGTGATTAGTATTGAATTCGATTTCGGTTATGAATTTCAACAGGTATGATCGAGATTATGCGGATTTGAGTTGATTTGATTTCGGGTTTGACTTTTAAAAGTCAACTGAACCCAAAACTCTTAATTTTGACTTAGAAAAATTAATCAAATAGATTTAGGGTAATTATCTTTGTAGTTTTGAGTTGATATTATGACCGAATTAATCCTTGGGGTTAGATTTGATTAACGGGGTTAAGTTTTTAATAAGAAACTTAACGGAATAGTTAACGGGGTTAGGTTTTTAACAGCAAGTTAACGGAATTTACTAACTGAGTTAACCCGAAAAGTCGGGTTGTCACAAGTTCACTATAGAGTTATGGGCGAACTTGACAAGTTCGCCTGCATAACTCAGCTGCCTATAAATAGACCTTGTTGGTTCATTTGTAGCAAGCATGCTAGAGTTAGCATCCACAGAGAGGGAGTGAGTCTCTATGAGAAGTGAGTCACCATCCCTAGGTAGAGCTCACCTAGGGATCGGAATCGAAGCTTAAACGAGAAGATGTGTACTCCTTCGGTCTTGTATTCGTATGACGAGTTCGTTACTAAATAAAGTTCGTTTCTGTTCATCTACATCTTCAATGTTTTTCTGTATTGATTGTTTGATTCACTTCGTGCTTCCGTCTCATAAAGGAATCATCGAGAAATTTGTTATGTTCGTGTGCGTTTTGCATGTTTGGAGACGCCACAAGGACTTATAACTGGTATCAGAGCCTCGTGCTCAGAATCGAAGAGATTAACCGCTTTTCGATTAAAATTACTCGTGATGCGGTGTTTAATTCCGCATATTTTTACCGGTGGAATTTGTTGAAGCACTTTCCTGTGACAAACACTCTGGATAGATAGAGTCTTAGTTTTGTACTTTCATGTATGTATTTGTCTTTGTTTGTAAGTGTCTGTATATATTAGTAATCGAGTTGTATTTACTTTTACATATTGCATGTTGCAGATTTCTCTAAGTGTTTTGCGCACTTGTATGTGCGCAGGAGATAGTTCCTGCATACTTAGCAAGTACGCAAAAATACCTTTGCGTACTTGCTAAGTACGCATGAGCAAATTGCCCTGCGCACTTGCTAAGTGCTCAGGCATCAGGTCGTGTATAAATAGGAATGGTTGACAGTAGATAAGTACGCAATCTCAGACGCAGTCATAGTAGCAAATACGCATAACTTGTAATCTCTGTATTTCTCTCTGTAACCTTCAAGTGTTTATAATAGACGGAAGTTTAAAGTGATCATCTTGTCGGTTTACTTTGTGTTGTAAGACTCACCACCTGGTCACGGGTATTCCGCACCCGGTCCGACTAGTAGACCCACTTGCATGTGACGATCCGCCACACCCGAGGGACCTACAAGTGGTATCAGAGCATTGCTCTTGATTTCAAGTGTTGTGAGTGAGTTTGGAGAGTTTTCTACAGAGTTTTACAAGCAAAAGGAGGTGTTTTTGTTGACTTTTGTGATAAAATAGGGGTAGCTCTTGAGCACTATTTTAGAAGCAAAAATCACTCAAAAAACCGACTTTTGTTGTGTATTTTTAGTGTTTTGAGCATCAAAGGTTGGTTAGATACAAGTTTCTGACCCTTTGGCTCATTTTGATTGTTCATCCGTCCGATTTTTTCCATCTCCGGTGTTTCCAGTGACCGGAATAGTTTGGTGAGAGTTAGTGAAAAGGTGTTCTGCGTACTTACCATATCTGGCAAAAAGTACAGTCTTGCTGCGTACTTACTAAATACGCAAGACTAATCTTGTGCGTACTTAAGTTATATCATGCGTACTTATCATTTACTCCTGCGTAATTATCAAGTACGCAAGAGCAAATCTTAAATACGCAAGACCATTCCTCTAAGTGCGCAAGGCCAATATCAAGTGCGCAAGTGTCACTGATTTTTCTGAAATTTGACTAAGTGTTCACCATGTCAAATCTTCAGAACCTTGGAAACCTTTTAAACTATGACAATGAGATCGGTACTCCTCAGAAACCGCCAAAGCTGCTAAATGTAAATGATTATTCTAACTGGAAGGCACGCTTTGAGCATTACATTTCTTATACCGATTCTTCATTATGGATTCCAATTCTAGAGGGATATAAGCATCCCACACACATTTATCTTGATGATGAACTGCCTAAGCCTATCTCTAAACTCGATGAAGAAGAAAAGAAAGCTTATGATCGAGAGAAGAAGGCTCTTGGTTCAATCACTATGGCATTAACTCGGGAGTTGTTCCACGGCTTCAGAGGTTATGACAACTCTAAGGATCTTTGGAAGGCTCTACAGAAAAGATTCAAGGGGAATAGTGATATCAAGAAGAGTAAACGGGATCTACTCAGGAAGCAGTATGAATGCTTTAGATTTTTGGAGAATGAGTCTTTAGATGACCTCATCTCTAGATTTTATCATCTCCAGACAGAGTTGAAAGCTTTTGAGCTCAAGTATCCCGATGAAGAGTTGGTGGAAAAGTTTCTGGATGCTTTGCCACCTAGGTTTGAAATGTACACAACCCTGATGAGAGAGAATCCAAATTTCTATGAAATGACAGTGGAGGAGGCAATAGGAAAGGTTCAAGCTCATAACATGAACCTTAGAAAGAAGGAGAGCTCAGGAAGACCTCATATACAAGACCCTTCTTTGTATCATGGGATGTCTTCTACAACCAAATCTTTGGGCTCTGGAATTGCCCTTTTCTTTGGAAACTCTACTGAAGAAGACCACTCAAATGGTTGTGGTGGTCATGCATGTTATGCATCTGGATCAGGTTCTGGATCTCATCAACAACATACCTCAAGAAATCCTCCCGCTACAACTTCAGCTAACAATCAGCTTTAGCCAAAATAGCCGAAGATCATGTAGCACTATTTTCATCTTGTATGCTGGCCTACAAGAACTTCATAGGTGGCAAGCTTACATATCCCGAGACAATTGAAGAAGATTTTAATCAAGTGGATCCTGATGAAATGGAGGACATGGATATTCAATGGAATATGGCCATGATACAGAGGAGAGCCAAGCATTTCCTGAACAGAACAGGAAGAAAGTTCATTGGCGGGCATTCTAATTCCAAGGAAAGTTCATTGGTGGGCATTCTAATGCCAAGGTTGGTTTTGACAAATCCAAGGCCAAATGCTATAAGTGTCTAAACTTTGGACACTTTGCTCGTGAATGTCAGAAAGACAGAGCACCGGCTTCGGGTTTCACCAGACCTAGCTAAGGAAACAGCCAGGGCTACAACAACACAAACAACCACAATCAAAGCCACGGTGGTTCGTCCAATGCACTGGTAGCTCAACAGGATGACAACTTTGATTGGGGTGTTCATCTGGAAGATGCCATCATTGCACAAACTCAGGTTGGTCTCATGGCTGAGATCATGGAGATAATGGAAGCTGAGAAAAGGGAAGCTGAAGAAAAGGAAACTTCTGTAGCTGATGAAGAGGAATCTATTACTGCTGTTGCTCTCATGGCTATTGGAGAGGCAACAAGTTCATCAACTGAGGTAGATTCTAATCCTTTTTCTGTTATTTCTTGTTCTAAATGTCTAGGCTTAAAAATTGAAAATTCTAAGCTTCAAGACAAGGTCGAACCCCTTCGTATTGCAGCGTTAAGCTACAAAGAAAATGAAAAACGATTTAAAGATTCAATTGAAACGTTGAAAAACGAAAAAACATGATTATTCACTAAAAATGAGCGATCAACAACTTCACTTGGATATTGCATATGAGGGGTTGGAGAAAAGGAACAATGAAATTAACAAGCCGCAAAATGAAATCTTGCAGTTGAAATGTTCTAATGAGAAGTTGAAAAACTCTCGTTTTGTGGTGGAACACTACGAATCTGAAGTGAGGCAAATGAATGGCTTAGGGCTGGGTACTAATGCCATTCCTCCACCAGTTAGCGGGAAGTTTGTCAACAGCTTAGTAGACATTGATCTAACTTGTCTTGATGAGTCCTCAGGAAAGGATGATTCCTCTAACAAGGATGATTCCTCAAGTAAGGCCAACTCCGCATCTGATGAGGAGTTCTTTACTGCTTCTGATGATGGGTCGGTTAACACTTGCCCTGAAGGAGTAGTATATGAGGAGTTGTTATCTGAATAGAAAGTCAAGAAAAACATTATCACTAATAGTGATAACTGTATTTTAACTGAACCCGATATCATTGAATCTAATGATAAATTAAAGGTAATGCTTTATGGGGGGTATAAAAATTCTAATCAAGTAAAGAAAGAGGCTTTTTCATCTCACTGTGGGCTTGGTTACAAAGAAAATTTGCAAAAATACTATACTCCCAAGAACCAATCTGTATCGGGTCAAACTTCTGTTCACAAACCAACTCCACCTGCTCATCATGTTGAGTCATCTAATGTCAGATCTAATGAGCCTTACAAGAGAACTTACACAGACAAGAGAACTTGTTTTCACTGTGGTATGGTTGGTCACATTTTTGTGAACTGCCCTTCTAAGAACTAAGGGAAACGGCCTATTGTTTCACAACCGACTGTCATCCCTAAGTCACCACAAGTGAACCATCCCAAAATTCCAAAACAAAATGTGGTAAAACCACCAGTAAACCGATGGTAAAGCCAAAGATAACCTCTGAGGCTAAACCATTTGTTTCAAGGAAGGGAAAGCAACCCGCTGCACCTTGTGTATCTACCGCTGGTAGTATACCTACTGGTGAGAAATCTGTGGTGAAACTCTCTAAGCCATAGAGGAGAAGGAATAAGAGGTTGAGAAAGCTAGAACAGCTGACTGGAGTTCAATCAGGTGAAGCTTCCACTAGTTCACCTGCTGTTGTTGAACATAAGTCTACTGTTCCAGTTAAGAAACAGAAGAGGTCCTGGACTAACAAATTCAAAAATTCTCAATCTCCTAGTCCTAATTCTTTTAAAGATTCATCCATTTCGAACAGTCATCATGACTGTGAGTTAAAAGAGGTAGTTTATTTTGAAAAGGATGGACGACCCAAGACCACTATGGCTTGGGTCTCCAAAACTAACTAATTCTTTTTGTGACTCGTGCAGGGACGTTCGAAGGGTACTATCTCTAACCGCTGGTATGTAGATAGTGAATGCTCTCGGCACATGACAGGAAACATGGCCTTGCTTCAAGACGTGAAACCATTCAGAGGCAGCTATGTGGCCTTTGCTGGAGAGAAAGGCGGCAGTATCATGTGTCAAGGCATGGTATCAAATGGTTGTGTTAGTTTTGACAATGTTAACTTTTGCGAGCAGCTGAAGCATAACCTGCTGAGTGTCTCCTAAATGTGCGACATGGAGTACTCGGTGATGTTTGATAAGAATGAATGCTTGTTTCTCAAGCCTAGTTTTAAAGTTCCTGAAGACTGGATCTTGATGAGAGCGCCAAGGACAAACGACACCTATCAGATTGATATGAGTGTGGCAACAACCACCTCATCAGTTCTACTTGTTTGCTTACCAAAGCGATAGAGCTTGACTCTATCTTGTGGCATAGGAAACTCGGACATATTTCTTATCATAAAATGAACCATCTTGTCCGAAACGGTTTGGTAACCAGGGTTCCTAAGCTGAGATTTACCGTTGTAGATGACTGTATGCCTTGTAAAAAGGGCAAACAGCAGCGGAAGTCTCACAAGCCCAAGCTCCAAACTCCATTGATACCCCTTTGGAGCTATTACACATGGATCTGTTTGGCCCCATAAGTATCAAGAGTATTGGAGGTAAGTCGTTCTGTCTAGTTGTAACTGATGATTTCTCACGTTTTTCTTGGGTGCATTTTTGGGTACAAAGGACGAGACTGCTGATATTCTTCAATACCTGATCCTGAGCTTGGAATCTCTTTGCAAGCTGAAGGTTAGAAGAATAAGGAGTGACAACGGAACTGGGTTCAAGAATAATTTGACGAAACTTTTCTGTCTCAAGAAGGGGATCCGTCATGAATTCAGCGCCCCGTATACACCTCAGCAGAATGGAGTTGCAGAACGGAAGAACAGAACATTGATTGAGACTGCAAGGACTATGCTGTTAGATGCAAAGCTTCCTGTCACGTTCTGGGCAGAAGCAGTTAATACAGCTTGTCACGTCTTAAACAGAGTTCTGGTTGTGAAGAGGCACAACAATACTTGTTACGAGTTGATCAACAATCGACTTCCCAATCTTGATTACCTAGTTCCTTTTGGTAGTCCCTGTTCCTTATTGCTACAATACAAAGACCGCCAGTCTAAGTTTCATGCAAAAGCGGTGGAAGGCATCTTCTTAGGATACGTTACCAACTCGCCTTGCAAGAGAGTGTACAATATAGGAACTCGTACTGTCGAGGAATGGTTTGAAGTGGATTGCAGTAAACACAGCATTCCACCAGAACCAACAGGTCCAGCTTGGGGTTTTGATTATGATGCGCTATTCAAGTCATTCAATCTTCCTGATCTATCTGCAGTTGACGCCGCAAATGTTTATGAATTATTGGGTGGCGGCGATGACTCCAGTTTCTCTACTCGTGCTACTGTACCGATTGTAACTCCTGATTCTAATGCTGCATCTGCATCTGGAACTCATAACAGTGACAACAGTGAAGATGTTCATGTTGATGGAGATGACGCTCAAGCTAATCCTAACACAACTGTAGGAAATGAAGCTCCAGCTGATCCAATTAACATTGAATCTTCTTCTTCTGGAACACAGGAAATGGGGGAGTTAAGCACAAATCTCGATTCAGAAATTCAGGAACAGAATGTACCAGAGGTGAGAGTGCATAAGAATCATCCAATTGAAAACATTATTGGTGATCCTCATGCTGGTGTTCAAGCTCGTCATCAAACCATTACTGAGAACACTAGTCTGTACTCGGAGATACTTGACACTGGTGTGATGGAAACATGTCTGCATGCTGCATTCGTGTCCCAGTTAGAGCCGAAGAATGTGAAGGAGGCTCTCACTGACAACTACTGGATTGAGGCGATGCAAGATGAATTGTCTCAATTCCAAAAGTTGCACGTGTGGTATTTGGTTGACTTGCCAAAAGTATTTCAGCCAATTGGAACCAGATGGGTGTTCAAATGCAAGACAGATGATCGTCATGTGGTTGTGAAGAACAAAGCAATATTTGTTCAGGGCTTTTCTTAACAAGAGGGCTTGGATTACACGGAAGTATATGCCCCAGTTGCTAGAATTGAGGCCATTCGACTGTTCTTGGCTTATGCCACATATGTCGGCTTCAAGGTCTATCAACTTGATGTGAAGAGTGCTTTCCTATATGGAAAAGTTCATGAAGAGGTCTATGTCACTCAACCTCCCGGCTTTTAAGATCCGCATAATATCAATAAAGTGTATAAGCTCGACAAATCACTTTATGGTCTTCATCAAGCACCGCGGGCATGGTATGGGACATTATATAAGCATCTACTGTCTAATGGTTTCGACCGTGGACAGATTGACTCAACCCTCTTCATTAGGAAAGCAGGAGGTGACATTCTTCTTGTACAAGTATATGTCAACGACATTATTTTTGGATCTACCAATTAAGGGATGTGTAGGGAATTCGAACAGGTGATGAAGTCCAAGTTTGAAATGAGTAACATGGGTGAATTATCATTCTTCCTGGGTCTGCAAGTCAGTCAAAGAGAGAATGGGATTTATCTACATCAAACAAAGTATGTGCAGGACATCTTGTCGAATACAAGATGAATGATAGCAGTACTTATGGCACACCTATCCCAGTCAATCATGGTCTGCATCCTGACAAAGATGGAAAGGATGTGGATTGCAGATTGTACCGTGGGATGATCGGATCACTTATGTATCTCACAGCTTCAAGACCCGATATAATGTTTGTCGTGTGCTTGTGCTCAAGGTTTCAGTCACAACCGAAGGAGTCACATATGATAGCAGTGAAGAGAATTTTCAGATACTTGAAAGGGAAACCTCGATTGGGTCTTTGGTACTCCAAGCACCAGTCATTTGACTTCAAAGACTACACTGATTCAGACTATGGCGGTTGTAACCTTGACAGAAAGTCAACTTCTGATGGATGTCAATTCTTAGGAGACAGACTGGTTTCCTGGCAGTGTAAGAAGCAGTCAACGGTTTCTGTCTCAACTTGTAAAGCAGAATGCATTGCTGTGGCGAGCGGTTGTTCTCAGATATTGTGGATTCAGCAGCAATTGAGAGACTACGGCTTAAACTTCACTAGAACTCCTTTATTCATTGACAACAATGCCACCATGTCTATCACAAATAACCCGGTGATACATTCCAAAACTAAACATATAGAAATTCGCCATCATTTCATCCGTGATTGTGCTGAAAAGCATTTAATTGAACTTGTTAAAGTTCACACGGATGACAATCTTGCCGACCTTTTCACTAAGGCACTTGATCGATCCCGTTTTGAGCATCTTGTCAACTTGATAGGAATGTTCAATCCTGAGTGAAAACTTGTTTTTCTTAAATCAATTCAATTCTTAAATGTTAAATTTTTATTTTCTTTTAAGTTTTCTGTATAGTTCTTTTAACTTTCAAAAACATTTTATAAAATCAAAAACAAAATAGAAAATGGAGAAAATTTCAAAGTTAACTTGAGAAAAGAGGAAATGAAAGTACATCAGAAATGATCTAAACGTCACAGACTGCTCATATGGGAAATGATTGCGTCATGCTTACTTAATTGTGTAAATTATTATGGTTTTAATATGCTTATTTATAAGTAATTTGAATTGTCAGTAGGCTGTATGCATCTTTGAATCACTAGTAGTGTGGAAACTTAATCTAAAATTACAACTGTGATTTGAACCCATGTTTGCTAGTGTGTGTGCGTAAAAGAATAGAAAAGATCATTATCAGATAAAGGATGTTAGATTTTGGCAATAATTTTCTTTTGAGGTCAGTTTCGGGTTATGTTGTTAGCATAATTAATGCGGTTCATCTCACTGCCCATACTCACAAGTATGCAATGAGAGATTGAATCAAGACATGTCTCTACATTAACCGTTGAGCATGTATTCACCCTTGAATCACTCCTGATTCATTGAAATCAAATCCAGATAAAAGTTGGATTCCCTTACCTTATTCAAACACCATACTCATTATCCCGAATCATCATACCGATATTCAATGAAGAAAATCAAATGAAACCAAGACAAATAAATCACTCGATTCTGAATCTTATGATTCCTGATAATCCTTATGGATTCTGCTTGATTTTTCCTGTGCTAATTGATGTAGCTTCATTCTGAAAATTTAGAAAATCATTGGAAAAATCTTAGATGCCTTGAGATAGTGCAATTTACATTATTTTAGCATATCAGTGGGGTACACGTTGTATATCTTATAATTAAAACCTTAATACACAAGAACGTGATACAAAGATGCTTATAGTTTCAAATCTTATAATATTGTCAACTTGAATTACTTGTTTATGTGCTTATTATGTATGAATAAATAGTAATCCATGACATGATCCCATATTCTTTGATGTTTATATTGTATCATTTTTGCTATAAGTTAGCCTGATATGATTCTCTGCTCGTGTCTTTGATCAAAAATAGTTTGTGTAAATACGTGTATATTTCTATCTAGAAAAGATCAAAAAGATTTTAAGTTTGTGTATAGTTCAATCTTAATCAGAAAAACCAAAAAAATATTTGTATTTAACCTTCCTGAATTGAGTTTGAATCCTCTTGATTGAATGTTGTTTATCTTGTTTGTTATTTGACTTGAAAAACCTTCATAATTTGAGTTGAAAGTTTGTGCACTTAAGGGTTTCTGCGTACTTGACAAGTGCGCATGAAGTAAGCCCTGCGTACTTAACAAGTACGCAAGAGTTAAGTCTTGCGCACTTGTAAGTACGCAGGAGTTAACGCTTGCGCACTTAGCAAGTACGCAAGACTGTTTGTGTTGGGTATAAATATGGCACTTAGAAAATTTTCAGACTTTTATCATTCAAACTCAAAAGCCTGTTCAATTCCCTCCGCAAATTTCCTCAAAAATTCCGAGTGTTCCAACTGATTTTTCGTCCCGTTACTAGTATCATCTTTGTACTACTATCTATTTGTGAGAATCTAGACTCAATCCATCCACAAAATCGCGATTATGGACCGATTCAAAAACTTAAAAAATTTAGGGTTTAATCCGTGATTTTAGACAAATTATTGGTTGTTTTGTTAATTCATGATAACTAAAACTTGCTTAGAATCATTAATCGACTCTTAATCATCCGTTTAATCCTTTGATTTTGACCTTGGGCTTGGATTTGACCGTCGGTTCGAATGGTCGTCGTTTAGGTCAAAATTGGACCAATGTAGCAGTGATTTGGTGTTGATGTTGGTTCCATGGGTCGTAATCACTGATTCCGACCTTGTGGTTACCTAATCTACCCAATTCTTGAGCATCAGTGGATTTCTTAGACTTCTGGAATTTTGAACAAGTACGTTTCTTGCGCACTTAGCAAGTACGAAAGAAGTAATTCTTGCGTACTTGTTAAGTACGCAAGAGGAAATTCCTGCGTACTTGCAAAGTACGCAGGACCAACACTTGGGAAAAATTTCTAAGTCTGGAAATTCAGTTCAAAGAGTAACTGCTATACTAAGTTATGTTTATTCAATTCCAATGAAACTTATTGTTCTGATTATGTTTTCTGTGTGTTTTTGCAGATTATGGCTCGTGCGTTTACGAATGAGTTCAATCTTCTAGCTCATAATCAACATGAATGGAAGGGTGCAGCACTTTAGTATCGAGAGATAGTTGATTTCTTGAAACGTTCAAGAATCAGCTATGCCATTTCAACTAACGGAGTTTTACCGTTTGGGAAAGTGACGAACCAGGATCTCAGACATTAGTTACTTTGAACGACTCTACATGGGACTCAAAATGAAAACATCATAATAATCAGAGTTTCAATGCGGAAGCATAAAGAAAGTAAATGCGCAAAACACACGCGCCCAAAACAATAGTCCAAAAGTCCAACCAAATCAAGTACAGTACAAAATAATCCAAACAAGTATAAACACTGGCAATCGAAGCTGACTGTTTGTTTATTTGCCTCCTGCTAGGTCTATCAACACTGGCGGTGTGAGTAGGCTAACATTTCACCCGTTCGATCTCTAATCGAGTTAGCGCGACTAACGCGGGTGGGATTTGTCAAACCCAGTAGTACTACTAAATATTACCTCGCTAAGATCCATATTAACGGTCCGATATACGTTGAGGACTTTCTGTGATAGCGTGTTACGCTTAGCTTTAACATTGATATCATATGAATTACAAAATCTCAAAATCGTTTAATCGTGTTTTCTCCCCCAAGTTAAAACAGTAAAAAGGGGCCGTGAAAACTCACCCGCGTTGCGTTGTAGGTAGTATCACACAAAGGATAAGTTGGAACCACGTGTGTAAGTCTCAAACGACTTACGAATGCACTAAAATTATAAACACATAATTTAGAGATAATAATGGGAATTGTGACGACGACACGGAAAGTTAGAATGTCCTAACGAATTCTAAGGATTTAGGAATAAACGAAAGTGTCGACGGAGCTTTATCTATATAAATATATACATATCTTATTATATCTATCTCAGGGAATTTGCGTCGCGCGCTGAATGTTGATAACGGATAATAATTAAATAATTGTTTTCATGCGTTTGAGTTGTTTGCAAAGATTAGGGAAATAATATAATTTATATATTATTTTATTAATATTGGTTACGGGTTGAAAATAATATGCTTATATTATTTTATACGAGATTATGGTTTGAAAAATACATAAATACATATTTTTTTAAAAAAAAAAGTGGGAATACTAGTAAAATTGGTTACAAAGTTCAAAACCGAGCCCACGGGTTGTTTCCCGGGCTAAAACTCATTTATATATTATTATAATAATATAGGGTTTGATTTTTAATATTTAAATATACCAAAAAGTGGCTAAAAAAATGAATTGTGGGAGCCCGGTCTCGAACCCGGGTCTCTCCCACACACGCACAAATCTCTAACCAGTCCCGCCCGCTAGGGTATCGCGTTAGATACCCGGATCCAAAGGCTTTTAACAAACAACTAACGGGTGTTCTTCCTTTTTACGCGAAACCGGAACCAAATCAGTCCCAAAACCCACCAAATCGATCACGATTCGAATCCAAAGTTCAGGGGTTTTTTAAATCGAGTATAGACGAGTGTATGCGAGAGTTTAATTTGAAAATCATCAATCATAGGGTCGTTAAATTTCCAAATCAATTGCCGAAACCCTAGTCTTGAACACAGAATCAATTTGATAAAATATTGTAATAACAGTTGATGAATTCATGGGGCTTTCAAAGAGTGATGGATTGCGAACCTATCCCCATAAATTAATTGAATTAAAATCGTGCCGAGGTTAGAGTTCGATTAACCAATCCCGGCGAAGAACCCTAGTTATCAGATAGCTGTGAAATCGATGCTAAATGTTCTAATTAAGATGGGGCTTTTAAACTGTAATTGTTTGCGAAACTAACCATATAGTTCAATTTCGTTTTGAATAACCCTAGGTTCGAAATCCCTAAATTGAATAAGGACGAACCCTAGAATTCGGATTATGAAAACTTCGATGATAGAATGTTAAATTGATTAAGGGCTTTTACTCTGTGAGTTGTTGCGAATCTACAGGTGTGAATTGATTAGATTAATAATACGTTTAGAATAGGGTTCGATTAAACGGGTTTCGTATGAACCCTAGAAATCGGTCCATGATTAATTCGACAATGTAAGCCCTAATTAGGTTAGGGCTTTCATTCTACAGACTAAAAAGAACCAAAGGAATGTTTCAATTACCCGATTGGATGTCGGGTTGATAGTGTTAGACCAAAACTGAGTCCGACGACGGCGGGTTTGATCTCCGATGCTTCTGGCTGTTTCTCCGGCGCAACTGATGTAGTCAAAATCTTTTGGGGAACTCGAACAAGGTGTGCAGTGCGTTTGATTTCGAAAATGGTAGGACCACTGATTGAATTGATCGATCTTTGTTATGTGTTCGCCGGTTATAACTCGCATGACCATAATGAGGTTTAATTCGAATAAATGTTTATAATTAGAGGCTTTAATGCTGAACGTTAATGATGTTAGTGCCCAATTCGGTTATAAGTTTAAACGAATTTTAGCTATAATTCAAGAATTTGGATCAACACTCACATGATTTGACTTTTAGAAAGTTAACAGGACGTGATTTTGACCTTCCTAGGTCAACAGAAGGAGTTTTGCCAAATCACCACATTAGTCCCTGAAGTTTGAGTTGGAAAGATGACAGAATTAGTCCTTCGGATTTAATATCGAGTTAACTGGGTTAGGTTTTAACAGGAAAGTTAACGGAATTTCTAACGGAACTAACTGAAAAGTCCGGATTGTCACATCATCCCCTAGTTGAAAGAATTTTCGTCCCGAAAATTAACTAATAATTTTTTTTTCTGGAATATCACATCATCCCCTAGTTGAAAGAATTTTCGTCCCGAAAATTAAAATAGTACCTTAAGAATTTAACGCGGAGTGCTTGAACAGATTAGGATATTTGCGCATCATCTGATCCTCGCGCTCCCACATGAATTCCGGTCCGCGTTTCGAGTTCCAACGAACTCTGACAATAGGGATTTTACTGTGCTTTAACATTTTAACTTCCCTATCTATAATTTCCATGGGTTCTTCGATGAAACGTAACTGTTCATCAATGTGTAGTTCCTCAAGAGGAACTACGAGTGATTCGTCTACTAGACATTTCTTCAAATTTGATATGTGAAAGACATCGTGTACACCACTAAGTCCTTCAGGTAAGTCCACTTGATATGCTACTGGTCCGATTCTCTTCATTATCTTGAATGGTCCAACATAACGAGGATTCAGTTTGCCTCGTTTCCCGAAACGAATGACGCCTTTCCAAGGTGAGACTTTTAATAAGACCATATCCCCTACTTGAAATTCTAACGGTTTAGACGCTTATCGGCATAGCTCTTTTGACGATCACGAGCTGCTGCCATACGGTTTCTAATTTGAACGATTTTCTCAAAAGTTTCAAGTACGAGTTCAGGACCTGTAAGTTGACTATCCCCAACCTCGGCCCAACAAATAGGAGAACGCCATTTCCGTCCATAAAGTGCTTCAAATGGAGCTGCCTTGATGCTAGTGTGATAACTGTTGTTGTAGGAGAACTCCACCAATGGTAGGTGAGACTCCCAAGTGTTACCGAAATCGATTACACAAGCTCGTAGCATGTCCTCCAGAGTTTGGATAGTACGTTCTGTTTGGCCATCCGTTTGAGGATGGTATGCTGTGCTCATATCTAGACGCGTGTCTAAGGCTTTGTGTAATGACTGCCAGAAATGAGAAGTGAATCGTGCATCACGATCCGAAATGATAGAGATTGGCACCCCGTGCCGAGAGACTATTTCTTTCAAATAAGTACGAGTAAGCTTATCCATTTTGTCGGTTTCCTTGATTGCTAAGAAATGAGCGGACTTTGTTAAATGGTCAACAATTACCCAAATGGTATCACATCAGGTAGGAGTTCGTGGAGATTTGTTCCCATTTCCACATGGGAATTTCTGGTTGTTGGAGAAGATCGGATGGTTTTTGATATTCAAATTTGACCTTCGCGCAAGTCAGACACTTACTAACATAGGTGGCTATATCGGCCTTCATCTTCGGCCACCAATATAGCACCTTTAGATCATGGTACATTTTGTCGGAACCTGGATGTATCGACTAACGAGATTTATGAGCCTCATCCATGACTAGTTCCCTTAGGTTTCCGAATACTGGAACCCATATTCGCTCGACGAAGTAGCGAATACCGTCAGATTTGACCTCGAGTTGTGCTTCCATACCGCGTATACCTTCCAGCGATAGGTTTTCCTCTTTCATGGCTTAGAGTTGAGCACTACGGATTTTGTCAGGTAATCTAGGGTGAATAGTAAGTTGTAATGCTTGAACTCTTTTGGGTTTCGTTTCTTTTCGACTTAGGGCATCAGCTACAACGTTAGCTTTACCCGGATTATACCGGATCGCACAGTCATAATCATTTAAGAGTTCAACCCAACGACGATGTCACATGTTCAACTCTTTCTGCTCGAAGATATGCTGAAGACTCTTGTGATCGGTATAGATGGTGCATTTGGTACCGTACAAGTAATGTCTCCATATCTTAAGTGCGAAGACTACGGCTCCCAACTCTAAGTAATGAGTGGTGTAGTTTTTCTCGTGGACCTTTAGTTGACGTGAAGCGTATGCGATCACCTTTTCGCGTTGCATTAAGACATAACCCAGACCCTGAATAGATGCATCACAATACACCACAAAATCATCGGTTCCTTTCGGAAGAGCTAGAATAGGTGCACTGCAAAGTTTCTGTTTGAGGTGTTGGAATGCTGATTCTTGGTTATCGCCCCAACTATAGGCTTTACCCTTTTGAGTCAAGACAGTGAGAGGTTGTGCAATCTTTGAAAATCCTTCGATGAATCGACGGTAATATCCAGCCAATCCCAGAAATTGTCGCACCTCAGTCGGAGTCGTCGGTGCTGCCCAATTCTTGATGGCTTCTATCTTTGATGGGTCAACATGTATTCCTTTCTCGTTAACCACATGCCCTAGAAACTGAACTTCCCGGATCCAGAATTCACACTTGGAAAAATTAGCATACAGTTGTTCTCGCTTAATTAATTCCAAAATTAGGTGTAGATGTTCTTCATGTTCTTCCTTGTTCTTGGAATAAATGAGGATGTCGTCTATGAACACGATGATGAATTGGTCAAGATATGGTTTACACACACGGTTCACGAGGTCCATGAATACTGCAGGTGCGTTGGTTAATCCGAAAGGCATGACCATAAACTCATAATGGCCGTACCTTGTCCTGAATGCAGTCTTAGAGATATCCTCTTCTCGGACTCTTAACTGATGGTAACCGGACCTAAGATCTATTTTGGAATAGAATCTTGATCCTTGTAGTTGATCAAAGAGGTCATCTATGCGAGGCAAAGGGTAGCGATTCTTGATTGTGACTTTATTCACACGGTAGTCAATACACATACGGAAAGTCCCGTCCTTCTTCTTGACAAATAGTACCGGAGCTCCCCACGGCGATGAACTAGGTTGGATGAAACCTTTATCCAACAAATCTTGCAATTGAGTGGACAACTCTTGTAATTCACTAGGTGCTAACCTATAAGGTGCTCGAGCGATCGGTGCCGCTCCGGGTGCTAGATCGATTTAGAATTCAACTTGACGGTGCGGTGGCAGACCAGGCAGATCCTCAGGAAATACTTCCAAAAATTCATGAACGATGGGAATATCATCAATCTTCTTCTCTTATGATGGTTGTTCAGCAACGATAGCCAAAATAGCCGTATCCCCTTTCGAAGGCATTTTTGTGCTTTCATAAAAGATATGATGCCCATGACTGCACCAACTCTTTCGCCTTGAACGGAAAGGATTTCTCCATTCCGGAGAGGAATACGAACAATCTTCTCATGACAGATAATTTCAGCTTGGTTTTTAGTTAGCCAATCCATGCCGACAATTAAATCAAAACTACCAAGTGTGACCGGCATAAGGTCGATATCAAGTATATGTTTAGCTAGCTCAAGCTTACATCCCTTAATAACGTGAGTTGCTTCAATTATTTGGCCATCAGCTATCTCTATTATATACTTAGCTTCTAATAGAGTTGGAGTTCCTTTTATCATATCACTAAGTTTCTTAGATATAAAACTTCTATCAGCACCAGTGTCAAAAAGGACAGAAGCAAAGTAAGTATTTAAGAGAAACTTACCGGTGACCACATTATGATCGTAACGAGCTTCTCCAGATCCTAGCACGAAGGCTCGTCCCTTCGCACCATTTCCTCCACCATTGCCATTGTTACCCCCGTTGTTGTTATTCTGGTTAGGGTTATGGTTTCCATTACCCCCTTTCTTCAATTGAGGACAATTCTTCCGAATATGTCCTTCCTTTCCACACTCAAAACAACCCCTTATGGATCCAGGTTGTTGAAAAGGTTGTTTAGCTTGTAACTCACCCATACAATCCTTGGCAGCATGACCTATTTTGCCACACCTCTGGCAACGGTTGCAAAACCCGAAGTGATGGAAGTTGCACTTGCTACACTTAGGAGATTTCCTTGCGTAACCACCCTGGTTTTGACCTGAAGAGGTCGACTGATTGAAGTTCTTAGCGGGCTCAAACCTACGCTGCTGCTGCTGCGGTTGATTAAACTGGGGTTGGTTGGGCTTGGGTCCTTTGGAGTGAGAGTTGGAGTGGTTATTGGAGTGGTGGTCAAACTTGCGTTTATGATTATCGGTGGATTTAGAGACCGAACCTCTCGGAGGTAGAGTCCCTTGAGTCACCGCCTGATCGGTTAACTTATGGGCAAGTCGGATAGTTGGCTGGATAGTGGTAGGGTTGGATGAAGTCACCATGCTTTGTATTTGAGGCACTAGACCTCCAATGTAAAGCTCAATTCTCTTGTAATCAGGGGTCACCATATGCGAGCACATAGTAGCAAGTTCATGTGAAAGTGTGGTGTAGAGTTCAATTTCAGAACCCTCCATCTTTAGGTTCCAGAACTCTCCCTCTAACTTCTGGATTTCATCGCAAGGACAGTATTCCTCCTTCATCATTGATTTAAACTCCTCCCACGGGAGTCCATTTGCCATGGCCAGACCCAACATTTGGACCTGGGCTTTCCACCATGTGAGAGCCGGGCCCTCCAAAGTTCCAGCGACGAACTTTACCTGATTAGCCACGGGGCAGTTGCACATGGCAGTCACTGATTCTACCTTCTCAAACCAACGAAGTAGTCCAACGGCTCCTTTAGCTCCACTAAAGGCGTGGGGCTTACAATCCATGAATGCCTTGAAGGTACAGGCTGATTGCGGGTTTTGTGGACCTGGAGTTAGAAACAATATAGGATTGGAATTATAGGGTTTAGGAAGATGTTTTTAGAAGATGAATTGACATTATTAGTCAATAGCCGAAGTGTTACCTGCAGCATTTTGTGCTGCTAGAGCCTCCGCCACACTATCGTTTATTAGTGCCGCTAGCTCTGCTGCCGTCATGTTAATGGTACCTCGACCACCAGCACGACCTCCGCGTCCTCTCCCTGACATGATTCTTCATAATCACAAATGAAAAACAATGAGAAATATATCGCATATTAAATATTATTCAGGTATGAGTAAGAAGGTATAACATCTAATATTTTGAAAATTAAATAAATTGTAGGGCTACAAAATAAATAACTCAAACATTAAACTTCTCATGCTTTTATTGAATGGGAACAACCTTACCCATCTAGGTTTGAAAAGAGAAATAACATAAGCAAAAACAGGCATGAAAAGGAAGATAGAATAGAAAAATCATCAAACATCTTCGTCATCGTAAGAAACATATGATTGTGCATCGTCCATCTCCACCGGTTCCTCCTCGGGCGGCTCCTCCTCGAAGGGTTCTTCCTCAAAGGGCTCCTCCTCAAAGGGCTCCTCCTCGCCATCAGAAAGTGGAATCTCCTCAGGAAATAGAGTGGCTTGTAGTTGGGCTACCAAGTGAGTCACCATCTCTTGAAGACCTCCAACAGTATGGTTTGCTACATGTAGCTGAGCTTCCAGAGCAGCCACTCTTTCCAGAACTCCTTCCATGTCATTGTCCGAGGTGTCCACCCTCGTCTCCTGTTGGATCGGGATCTACCTTGATCCAATGATTCAACACATTAACCGAACCAAATCGTGCGGAATCCGATTTGATTGGCAATCCAATCTGTGACACGGATCGGGTCTTAAGAAACGAGCGGATTAGATGTCGAGACGAAGGTTTCTATCAACCCTTTGGTGTAGAGAAGTTGGATACAAGACCTGGAAACTCTCAACGGACAGAGATTCGACAATACAGGTGCAGAGAGTTTGTGTTTTGTTGGTTCTGCTCTGGTCAGTTTCTCTATGTGTATATGTGTTGTATTTCCGTGTTGTGTGCTCATGAAGTGAAGGTTGTATATATAGTGCAGAGGCCATTCGTACGAATGAGCCATGTGAATGGACTCATTCGTGCGAATGAATTAGCAGAATGGTTCATTCTTAAGAATGAATCATCAGAATGGTTCATTCGTACGAATGAATCATTCTCATGACTTATTCTAGCGAATGAATCATTCTCATGAGCTATTCGCGCGAATGCATCATTCTCATGATCCATTCGTGCGAATGGGCCTTTCATTAGCACGATTGATCAACGTTATCGCTATTTATCAGATCGTTTAATACACAGTCATTATATATGAGTAAACATTAAGGATAAACATGTAATTTCATTAATACATCAAATAATTACATTAAACATAGATGAAATACATATTACAAGGGATTAGGGACATATTATTCATCTACATACTCCCCCTTGGACCTAGATCCCTTCAAAATGACCTAACTAACATTAGTTGGTCTTCAACATCTCTTTTGTACGAGTTTTCCAGTTAACTCCGGCGTGTATGTCAAAAGCAAAGCATATACGTATTACTTTCACATACTGCAACGCCTGGTCTATATCTGCAACTTCAAAAAACGGTTGACACTTGTATAGAGTTGTAACATCTTGTTCAGACAAGTTGGTCAGCCACAAGGGATCAAAGACCCTGATGGTCTCCCATGACCCTTCTTTACAAAGCACTATAACAGCTTCACCAGTACGCCCATCATAGTACCACCATTTGAACTGATCTGAGAAGTCCTAGATCATTTTCCTTAAAGGAATCTTCTTCATGATCGTTGGAGGCTTCCACTTTAAGAAAATTAGGGGCTTCTTGGTGACTGGATGAACCTTTTCCTTATGAATGTAACGTGTAGGCATTTGTGGCTTGAAGTTCACCCACTTCTTCCGGTATTCGTATTGTAATTGACGTTCAAACCATTCGGATAGACCGAAAGATTCGCTGTATAGAAGCTTTAGACGCGCCAATTGATTTACTTCAAATGCGGGCAGCGTCTTGAAATCATGAGGGTACCTGAAATATTGTATGCCCTTCTCTCTTTTTATAGCATAGCAGCTTAAGTCGTTGAAGTATGCCCAACTGATTATACGACCATCAGACTTGTGTCCTTTGAGTCGATAAACTTTAGTGTACTTGGTTGGAGGAGAGGGCTTTGAGTTCTTCTTTAATTCGGCCATGTATTCCATCCACTGACTTTTACGTTCATTCAGCTCGTAATGAGCGTTCATTCGTGCGAATGAGTTTCATTCATGTGAATGAGTATTCATTCGTGCGAATGAGTTTCATTCGTGTGAATGAGCGTTCATTCGTGTGAATGAATGTTGTTCTCATTCGTACGAATGAACATGAAGAGTGTGTCCATTCGTATGACAGACGGGTCGCGATCCAATTTGTCCAAAAATCAACCAACACTTGAAAAGATTTGCCGAAAAAGACACCAAAACACTCGACTATGGTTTTCAACCAGTATTTAGCATTTTAATCGGTTTATTAAGTCATTTTTTACGTTTTTAAGTTTGGTTTTTGGTTTTGAGCCCTAAATCTAATCGAACATCCTCAAATCGTTATACATTTGATGAATACTTGTGGGGTTATACTTGTAAAATGAAATCAAATGATTAGATCGGTGATTGGACGGAGTTTTGTTCAAAATCAGAATTTCAATCAAACAGACGTGCGAATGCTTTCTGAAATGTGCGAATGAGACTGCACATACGAATGAATGACATATTTATAAGATGGCCTGGTTCATTCGTACGAATGGACCATTCTGGTCAGTCCATTCGTGCGAGTGGACCAGACTTGATTCATTCTGCCACTCATTCGTACGAATGGACCATTCTGGTCAGTCCATTTGTGTGAATGATCTATTCTCCTCTTCCATGCGTACGAGTGAGCCATTCTGCTCATCCATTCGTACGAGTGAGCCATTCTTCTCATCCATTCGTACGAGTGAGCCATTCTTCTCATCCATTCGTACGAGTGAGCCATTCTTCTCATCCATTCGTACGAGTGAGCCATTCTTCTCATCCATTCGTACGAGTGAGCCATTCTTCTCATCCATTCGTACGAATGGGACAATCCCCTTATAAACTTTTCAGGTTAAATGGGATATCCGACCACATTGGTCTTGACAACAATTTGATTATGAAGTAATTTACATTTAATTATGAAGTTTTGGAATAGTTTATGAAGTAAAGGAACGATTTGATCAATCAGGAAGTCAAGCGGTTTTCAAATTTGATTTTCAGACAGTCGTTCGAGTCTTATCAGATAATCTAAAATTCAGGAAAAGTAAAATCTTTTTGGATTTTTGAATATGTAATGCTGAAAATAATATCAACAAGATATATACACGCATGTCTTAGTAAGAATGATCCTTATGAGAAATCATACAGACTTAGTGACTAATGATCTGAGACATTTTGAATTTTGTAGATACAACTATACAATGGTATTTACACATCTTTTTGTGAGAAAGATCCGAACATAGGATCAGTACTAAACTCATAGCAATCAGCAACATTGCAAATTATCTGATCTTTAAGTACACTTAGTCAAAATGCGATCATTGATATGTTTGTCCATCTTAAACTTATGCAGACCTTTTCTCAACACTTACAAGATGATCTTGAAGGATTAAGTCCATTATCTGTGTGTCCCACACTAGTTAAGAATTGACTTGAATTACTTTTCAAAACATGTTAATGTTTCAAATCAGCACAACTTACTTAACCAGTCATCATAAGTTCATGAGATCTCAGTTATTCCCTGTTGCTTGTTTACTAGACCAATTTTTTTTTTTTTTTTTTTTTTTTTTAGTATTCACAGTGACAGCCATCAGCTCATGGACGGCTTCAGCCAGGTATTTACAAGGCAATATGGCACGTATACAGCTAACGGTGTTTGTGTTCATCTTATCCCATGGATGGCTTCAACCAGGCTACAACCCGGTAATATGGCACATATACGGATTCGGATTCATACTTTTATTTTATTCTTAATCGCATGGACGGCTTCAGCCAGGTATTTACAAGGCAATATGGCACATATACGACTTCAGAATCTAATTTTTAATTTTATAACTACTTTCTGATATCTCATTAAACCGATGATAACTGGTGTGCACAGAATGAGAAACACCTTCAGTTTCTATTGTTGATTTTCGTCAATCCTTTCACCATTATGTGACTCACAAGACAATATCTAATATGGTATTGATTTATCATCAATGGTCGAGATTCAGTAAGATAAGCCTACCAATGCATCACATGTCGACTTAGTGTGACTATTCACTATGACATTAAATGCAATGTGCTTCATACATATGGTTAGTGTGCCATCACTTCCCAAAGGTTGGATACGATTTCTCATTTTTGAGTTTTTCAGATGTTTTTGGGTTTTAGACTGTACAAAAATGGAAAATCTTTTTTTTTTTTTTTTTTTTTTTTTTTTTTAGAAAATCTTTTTGGAGTCTCAGATAACTAGCGTCTGTGTACTATCATTTTTCTCAGCGAGAGATCATTTTCTTACTGACATTTTCTCCCCCTAAAATCTTAAAATGAAAAATCTTTTTGAGTTTTTGAGATTTTTAATAAACGCAAGAAAGAAAATATATACAGGAACGTAATTGATAAAAATGATTATTGACTCGACTCTTGGTCCGGAACGACGTCATCCTTCTTTTTCATGCCGTTTACCTCTAACAAGAATAAAAATCTTGGTTTGTCAAAGGCTTTTGTATAGAGGTCGGCCTTTTGGAAATCAGTGTTAATTTGAACCACATCAACAAGTTTCTTTTCAAAACAATCACGAATGAAGTGATATTTTATACCGATGTGTTTGGTTTTTGAATGCTGAACCGGATTCTTAGTGATAGCTATGGCAGCAGAATTATCTACATAAATAGGAGTGTTAGAGAATTGCAAACCGTAGTCCCGAAGTTGCTGTTGAATCCAGATAATCTGTGAACAGCAACTGGCAGCAGCGATGTATTCAGCTTCACATGTAGATGTAGCCACTGAAGTCTGCTTTTTGCATTGCCATGTCACAAGACGGTTTCCAAAGAACTGACACCCTGCAGATGTAGACTTGAAGTCTGTTTTGCAACCACCATAATCAGAATCACTATATGCAGTAAGCTCAAAGTTATCATCATTAGAGTACCATAATCCAAGATCAGGAGTACCCTTCAGATAACGAAAAATCCTTTTGACAGTAATTAAGAGGGAGACTTTTGGTTTTGACTGATATCGGGCACAGAGACACGTGGCGAACATGATGTCTGGTCGAGATGCCGTGAGATACATGAGAGATCCGATCATGGCTCGATAGAGAGTAGCATCAATATACTCCCCCTTGTCATCAGGCGAAATCCCGTGATTGATCGCCAATGGAGTACCAGCAGGTTTGGCATCAGTCATGCTGAATCGGCTCAGTATGTCTCCAACATAATTTGTTTGATGAAGGAAAATCCCTGTCTCAGATTGATCTACTTGTAGCCCTAGAAAGAACTTCATCTCTCCCATGGAACTCATTTCGAATTTGTCCTGCATAACCTTTTCAAATTCTTTGCACAGAACATCATTCGTCGATCCGAAAATAATGTCATCCACGTATACCTGTACCATTAAAAGTTCTCCACCCTTTTCTCGAATAAACAACGTGCAGTCGATGACACCTCTTCTAAATCCGTTGTTCAGAAGATGAGTGGAAAGTGTCTCGTACCACGCTCGCGGAGCTTGGTGCAATCCGTACAGTGCCTTGTCCAATTTGTAGACACGGTCACGATGCATAGGATCTTCAAACCCGGGGGGTTGACTGACGTATACGACTTCACTGATTTCTCCATGAAGGAAAGCACTCTTTACATCCATTTGATAGACTTTGAACCTTTTGTAGGATGCATAAGCAAGAAAAATTCGAATTGCTTCCAGACGAGCAACCGGTGCAAACACTTCATTGTAATCTATACCTTCAATTTGCCTAAATCCCTGAACGACCAAACGAGCCTTATTTCTTATGACTATTCCTTGATCATCCCTTTTGCAACGAAGAACCCATCGAGTACCAATCTTCTTAGCTCCTTTTGGAAAATCAACTAACTTCCAAACTCCGAGCTTCTGAAATTGGAGTAGTTCTTCCTGCATTGCATGATTCTTCTTTTAAAGCATCTGTTATAGACCGTGGTTCGATTTGCGAGACGAAACATGAATGCGCACAATCGTTGACCACACCAAATTCCATGATTTCTGAGTAGACTCCAGAGTTGATCTGACCCCTAGTTTTAACACCAGATGAGGGATCACCAATAATGTTCTGTTGAGGATGAATTCTATCAATCCTACCCACAGGATGAGCAGGAACCTCAACAGTTTGATCAAGGTTTGTGATACTCTGTTCAATTGCCACAGAATGTGAAACATCATCACTCAATTGTACAACATCATGGGAAGTATCTTCAATTTCCTGGTCTATTTCTTGTCGAGAACCTTCATACTCTGAAGAAGAAGAAGAGTCATCATCCTGTGTGACTTGTGTGTTATTGGAGGACTCAGGAATGTCAGATGATGAGGGAGTAGATTGCACATGTTCATCAGGTGCGTTTTGAGCATCATACATCATTTGAACAGCAACCTCCTCATCTGAACATTCTGGAGGAAGATTAAACGAGGCAAAAAGTTCTTCATAATCAAACATCCAAGGAAGACCTTTTCCAGCAGCAGGAGAGGTATACTTTTGAACATCAACATGGTACCATTCTTCTACATTCCCAGAGACTTTGTTGTAAACTCTTTTATTGGGAGTGTTGTACCCTAAGAAGTAACCTTCCTCTACTTTCTCGTTAAACTTGCCATGAGCATCCTTTTTCAACATGGTACATGGAGCGCCGAACGGTTCAAGATACTGTAAGTTCGGTTTCCGTCGATGCAACAATTCAAAGCAAGTTTTATCGTGACGCTTGATAACTAGAACCCGGTTGAGCGTGTAACACGCATTAGCAATAGCTTCATTCCAGAACTGCACGGGTAAGTTTGAGTCAGCGAGCATAGTCCTTGCAGCTTCTATCAAGGTCCGATTCTTCCTCTCAGCAACACCGTTCATTTGTGGAACATATGGCGCACTGAATTCATGGTGAATACCAAGTTTTTGACAGAACGTTTCCATAAGGTGATTTTTAAATTCAGTACCATTATCAGAACGGATCCTCCTAACCTTTAGCCTATACAGAGACTCCAATTTGGTAATCAGAATCTCCACATATTCAAAAGTTTCAGATTTTTCTTTTAAGAACATCACCCAAGAATATCTTGAATACTCATCCGTCACAACCAAACAATATAAGTCTCCAGCAATACTCTTCCGGTTGATAGGACCAAACAAGTCCATGTGTAAGAGCTCTAGTGGTATAGTGATGGAATGTTGAGATTTGGGTTTATGAGATTTCTTGGTTTGTTTGCCTTTCTTGCAAGAAACACACACGTCAGGAAGATGAAAACTTTTCACAGTGACTCCTTCAACAAGATTTTTGTGCACCAAATGATTCATTTTTCTGAGACTGAGATGTCCCATTCTTTTGTGCCATAAAATAGAATCCTTCTCAGTGGCTTTTGAAACAAAACATGATGCTGTGGACACTGAGGATGATGCTTGTGACATGTCAAGAATATAAAGATCATTCATTCTTGGAGCAGACATAACCACCATGTCTTCTGGAATCATAAACTCCTTTTTCAAGATATAACAATGCTTGTCATCAAAAAGAACCTTGAACTCCTTATCACAGATTTGAGAAACAGAAAGTAAGTTGTTATCCAACTGTTTAACAAAGTTGACCTTCTCAAAGCTGACAGCTCCATTAGACAGTGTTCCTTGAGCTGAGATAAAACCACCTTTATCACCTGCAAATGAAACATAGCCCCCTTTGATATTTCTGACGTCGAAAAGGAGAGCTAAGTTCCCAGTCATGTGCCTGGATGCCCCACTATCAATAATCCAATTATTGCTAATAGGATTATAAAGGACAACCTGCACAATAAGGAAAATAATTAGTTTAGGTTAGGAACCCAAGCCTTTACGGTCTTGGGTTTCCCAGTCTCATCTACAACAGTACAATCCATCCACTGTCCTTGTGGATTTTTGGAACAACCATTTGACTTTGAAGTACAGTCGTCAGAAGCATCATCTGATTTTGCTTTCCACACATGTTGTTTGTGCAACGACTGTTTGTGGTAAACAGTGGATTGCTTAACGATTTGTACAGGTGTGGAACTCGAATCAGAGACCAACAAGTCATGCATCTTTTGTTTAACTTTCTTTTGATGCACTTGTTGTTGGGTAAAAGAGTTAGATTTTGACTTTAAAACCTTTTGTTTATTTTCTGAAAAATTGTTAACTCTTTTACTTGGCTTCTGAAGATAAGGACAGTTGACAACAATGTGTCCTTTTGTACCGCACTCAAAACAGTATCTCCGCTCAACCATCCTCGGAGATCTGTATTGATTTTCACTTTGGTGAGATTTTGAACCACCAGCCTTAGTTTCTTTTTGTTCAGCTGAAGAGAGTGACTTGTTTGATTTAACAGACTCTCCAGCTTTAACAAAATTAACCTTTTGGTTTTGACTGATATCGGGCACAGAGACACGTGGCGAACATGATGTCTGGTCGAGATGCCGTGAGATACATGAGAGATCCGATCATGGCTCGATAGAGAGTAGCATCAATATACTCCCCCTTGTCATCAGGCGAAATCCCGTGATTGATCGCCAATGGAGTACCAGCAGGTTTGGCATCAGTCATACTGAATCGGATCAGTATGTCTCCAACATAATTTGTTTGATGAAGGAAAATCCCTGTCTCAGATTGATCTACTTGTAGCCCTAGAAAGAACTTCATCTCTCCCATGGAACTCATCTCGAATTTGTCCTGCATAACCTTTTCAAATTCTTTGCACAGAACATCATTCGTCGATCCGAAAATAATGTCATCTACGTATACCTGTACCATTAAAAGTTCTCCACCCTTTTCTCTAATAAACAACGTGCAGTCGATGACACCTCTTCTAAATCCGTTGTTCAGAAGATGAGTGGAAAGTGTCTCGTACCACGCTCGCGGAGCTTGGTGCAATCCGTACAGTGCCTTGTCTAATTTGTAGACACGGTCATGATGCATAGGATCTTCAAACCCGGGGGGTTGACTGACGTATACGACTTCACTGATTTCTCCATGAAGGAAAGCACTCTTTACATCCATTTGATAGACTTTGAACCTTTTGTAGGATGCATAAGCAAGAAAAATTTGAATTGCTTCCAGACGAGCAACCGATGCAAACACTTCATTGTAATCTATACCTTCAATTTGCCTAAATCCCTGAACGACCAAACGAGCCTTATTTCTTATGACTATTCCTTGATCATCCCTTTTGCAACGAAGAACCCATCGAGTACCAATCTTCTTAGCTCCTTTTGGAAAATCAACTAACTTCCAAACTCCGAGCTTCTGAAATTGGAGTAGTTCTTCCTGCATTGCATTTACCTAATATTCTTCTTTTAAAGCATCTGTTATAGACCGTGGTTCGATTTGCGAGACGAAACATGAATGCGCACAATCGTTGACCACACCAGATTCCATGATTTCTGAGTAGACTCCAGAGTTGATCTGACCCCTAGTTTTAACACCAGATGAGGGATCACCAATAATGTTCTGTTGAGGATGAATTCTATCAATCCTACCCACAGGATGAGCAGGAACCTCAACAGTTTGATCAAGGTTTGTGATACTCTGTTCAATTGCCACAGAATGTGAAACATCATCACTCAATTGTACAACATCATGGGAAGTATCTTCAATTTCCTGGTCTATTTCTTGTCGAGAACCTTCATACTCTGAAGAAGAAGAAGAGTCATCATCCTGTGTGACTTGTGTGTTATTGGAGGACTCAGGAATGTCAGATGATGAGGGAGTAGATTGCACATGTTCATCAGGTGCGTTTTGAGCATCATACATCATTTGAACAGCAACCTCCTCATCTGAACATTCTGGAGGAAGATTAAACGAGGCAAAAAGTTCTTCATAATCAAACATCCAAGGAAGACCTTTTCCAGCAGCAGGAGAGGTATACTTTTGAACATCAACATGGTACCATTCTTCTACATTCCCAGAGACTTTGTTGTAAACTCTTTTATTGGGAGTGTTGTACCCTAAGAAGTAACCTTCCTCTACTTTCTCGTTAAACTTGCCATGAGCATCCTTTTTCAACATGGTACATGGAGCGCCGAACGGTTCAAGATACTGTAAGTTCGGTTTCCGTCGATGCAACAATTCAAAGCAAGTTTTATCGTGACGCTTGATAACTAGAACCCGGTTGAGCGTGTAACACGCATTAGCAATAGCTTCATTCCAGAACTGCACGGGTAAGTTTGAGTCAGCGAGCATAGTCCTTGCAGCTTCTATCAAGGTCCGATTCTTCCTCTCAGCAACACTGTTCATTTGTGGAACATATGGCGCACTGAATTCATGGTGAATACCAAGTTTTTGACAGAACGTTTCCATAAGGTGATTTTTAAATTCAGTACCATTATCAGAACGGATCCTCCTAACCTTTAGCCTATACAGAGACTCCAATTTGGTAATCAGAATCTCCACATATTCAAAAGTTTCAGATTTTTCTTTTAAGAACATCACCCAAGAATATCTTGAATACTCATCCGTCACAACCAAACAATATAAGTCTCCAGCAATACTCTTCCGGTTGATAGGACCAAACAAGTCCATGTGTAAGAGCTCTAGTGGTATAGTGATGGAATGTTGAGATTTGGGTTTATGAGATTTCTTGGTTTGTTTGCCTTTCTTGCAAGAAACACACACGTCAGGAAGATGAAAACTTTTCACAGTGACTCCTTCAACAAGATTTTTGTGCACCAAATGATTCATTTTTCTGAGACTGAGATGTCCTATTCTTTTGTGCCATAAAATAGAATCCTTCTCAGTGGCTTTTGAAACAAAACATGATGCTGTGGACACTGAGGATGATGCTTGTGACATGTCAAGAATATAAAGATCATTCATTCTTGGAGCAGACATAACCACCATGTCTTCTGGAATCATAAACTCCTTTTTCAAGATATAACAATGCTTGTCATCAAAAAGAACCTTGAACTCCTTATCACAGATTTGAGAAACAGAAAGTAAGTTGTTATCCAACTGTTTGACAAAGTTGACCTTCTCAAAGCTGACAGCTCCATTAGACAGTGTTCCTTGAGCTGAGATAAAACCACCTTTATCACCTGCAAATGAAACATAGCCCCCTTTGATATTTCTGACGTCGAAAAGGAGAGCTAAGTTCCCAGTCATGTGCCTGGATGCCCCACTATCAATAATCCAATTATTGCTAATAGGATTATAAAGGACAACCTTCACAATAAGGAAAATAATTAGTTTAGGTTAGGAACCCAAGCCTTTACGGTCTTGGGTTTCCCAGTCTCATCTACAACAGTACAATCCATCCACTGTCCTTGTGGATTTTTGGAACAACCATTTGACTTTGAAGTACAGTCGTCAGAAGCATCATCTGATTTTGCTTTCCACACATGTTGTTTGTGCAACGACTGTTTGTGGTAAACAGTGGATTGCTTAACGATTTGTACAGGTGTGGAACTCGAATCAGAGACCAACAAGTCATGCATCTTTTGTTTAACTTTCTTTTGATGCACTTGTTGTTGGGTAAAAGAGTTAGATTTTGACTTTAAAACCTTTTGTTTATTTTCTGAAAAATTGTTAACTCTTTTACTTGGCTTCTGAAGATAAGGACAGTTGACAACAATGTGTCCTTTTGTACCGCACTCAAAACAGTATCTCCGCTCAACCATCCTCGGAGATCTGTATTGATTTTCACTTTGGTGAGATTTTGAACCACCAGCCTTAGTTTCTTTTTGTTCAGCTGAAGAGAGTGACTTGTTTGATTTAACAGACTCTCCAGCTTTAACAAAATTAACCTTTTGGTTTTGACTGATATCGGGCACAGAGACACGTGGCGAACATGATGTCTGGTCGAGATGCCGTGAGATACATGAGAGATCCGATCATGGCTCGATAGAGAGTAGCATCAATATACTCCCCCTTGTCATCAGGCGAAATCCCGTGATTGATCGCCAATGGAGTACCAGCAGGTTTGGCATCAGTCATACTGAATCGGATCAGTATGTCTCCAACATAATTTGTTTGATGAAGGAAAATCCCTGTCTCAGATTGATCTACTTGTAGCCCTAGAAAGAACTTCATCTCTCCCATGGAACTCATCTCGAATTTGTCCTGCATAACCTTTTCAAATTCTTTGCACAGAACATCATTCGTCGATCCGAAAATAATGTCATCTACGTATACCTGTACCATTAAAAGTTCTCCACCCTTTTCTCGAATAAACAACGTGCAGTCGATGACACCTCTTCTAAATCCGTTGTTCAGAAGATGAGTGGAAAGTGTCTCGTACCACGCTCGCGGAGCTTGGTGCAATCCGTACAGTGCCTTGTCTAATTTGTAGACACGGTCACGATGCATAGGATCTTCAAACCCGGGGGGTTGACTGACGTATACGACTTCACTGATTTCTCCATGAAGGAAAGCACTCTTTACATCCATTTGATAGACTTTGAACCTTTTGTAGGATGCATAAGCAAGAAAAATTCGAATTGCTTCCAGACGAGCAACCGATGCAAACAATTCATTGTAATCTATACCTTCAATTTGCCTAAATCCCTGAACGACCAAACGAGCCTTATTTCTTATGACTATTCCTTGATCATCCCTTTTGCAACGAAGAACCCATCGAGTACCAATCTTCTCAGCTCCTTTTGGAAAATCAACTAACTTCCAAACTCCGAGCTTCTGAAATTGGAGTAGTTCTTCCTGCATTGCATTTACCCAATATTCTTCTTTTAAAGCATCTGTTATAGACCGTGGTTCGATTTGCGAGACGAAACATGAATGCGCACAATCGTTGACCACACCAGATTCCATGATTTCTGAGTAGACTCCAGAGTTGATCTGACCCCTAGTTTTAACACCAGATGAGGGATGGCCAATAATGTTCTGTTAAGGATGAATTCTATCAATCCTACCCACAGGATTAGCAGGAACCTCAACAGTTTGATCAAGGTTTGTGATACTCTGTTCAATTGCCACAGAATGTGAAACATCATCACTCAATTGTACAACATCATGGGAAGTATCTTCAATTTCCTGGTCTATTTCTTGTCGAGAACCTTCATACTCTGAAGAAGAAGAAGAGTCATCATCCTGTGTGACTTGTGTGTTATTGGAGGACTCAGGAATGTCAGATGATGAGGGAGTAGATTGCACATGTTCATCAGGTGCGTTTTGAGCATCATACATCATTTGAACAGCAACCTCCTCATCTGAACATTCTGGAGGAAAATTAAACGAGGCAAAAAGTTCTTCATAATCAAACATCCAAGGAAGACCTTTTCCAGCAGCAGGAGAGGTATACTTTTGAACATCAACATGGTACCATTCTTCTACATTCCCAGAGACTTTGTTGTAAACTCTTTTATTGGGAGTGTTGTACCCTAAGAAGTAACCTTCCTCTACTTTCTCGTTAAACTTGCCATGAGCATCCTTTTTCAACATGGTACATGGAGCGCCGAACGGTTCAAGATACTGTAAGTTCGGTTTCCGTCGATGCAACAATTCAAAGCAAGTTTTATCGTGACGCTTGATAACTAGAACCCGGTTGAGCGTGTAACACGCATTAGCAATAGCTTCATTCCAGAACTGCACGGGTAAGTTTGAGTCAGCGAGCATAGTCCTTGCAGCTTCTATCAAGGTCCGATTCTTCCTCTCAGCAACACCGTTCATTTGTGGAACATATGGCGCACTGAATTCATGGTGAATACCAAGTTTTTGACAGAACGTTTCCATAAGGTGATTTTTAAATTCAGTACCATTATCAGAACGGATCCTCCTAACCTTTAGCCTATACAGAGACTCCAATTTGGTAATCAGAATCTCCACATATTCAAAAGTTTCAGATTTTTCTTTTAAGAACATCACCCAAGAATATCTTGAATACTCATCCGTCACAACCAAACAATATAAGTCTCCAGCAATACTCTTCCGGTTGATAGGACCAAACAAGTCCATGTGTAAGAGCTCTAGTGGTATAGTGATGGAATGTTGAGATTTGGGTTTATGAGATTTCTTGGTTTGTTTGCCTTTCTTGCAAGAAACACACACGTCAGGAAGATGAAAACTTTTCACAGTGACTCCTTCAACAAGATTTTTGTGCACCAAATGATTCATTTTTCTGAGACTGAGATGTCCCATTCTTTTGTGCCATAAAATAGAATCCTTCTCAGTGGCTTTTGAAACAAAACATGATGCTGTGGACACTGAGGATGATGCTTGTGACATGTCAAGAATATAAAGATCATTCATTCTTGGAGCAGACATAACCACCATGTCTTCTGGAATCATAAACTCCTTTTTCAAGATATAACAATGCTTGTCATCAAAAAGAACCTTGAACTCCTTATCACAGATTTGAGAAACAGAAAGTAAGTTGTTATCCAACTGTTTGACAAAGTTGACCTTCTCAAAGCTGACAGCTCCATTAGACAGTGTTCCTTGAGCTGAGATAAAACCACCTTTATCACCTGCAAATGAAACATAGCCCCCTTTGATATTTCTGACGTCGAAAAGGAGAGCTAAGTTCCCAGTCATGTGCCTGGATGCCCCACTATCAATAATCCAATTATTGCTAATAGGATTATAAAGGACAACCTGCACAATAAGGAAAATAATTAGTTTAGGTTAGGAACCCAAGCCTTTACGGTCTTGGGTTTCCCAGTCTCATCTACAACAGTACAATCCATCCACTGTCCTTGTGGATTTTTGGAACAACCATTTGACTTTGAAGTACAGTCGTCAGAAGCATCATCTGATTTTGCTTTCCACACATGTTGTTTGTGCAACGACTGTTTGTGGTAAACAGTGGATTGCTTAACGATTTGTACAGGTGTGGAACTCGAATCAGAGACCAACAAGTCATGCATCTTTTGTTTAACTTTCTTTTGATGCACTTGTTGTTGGGTAAAAGAGTTAGATTTTGACTTTAAAACCTTTTGTTTATTTTCTGAAAAATTGTTAACTCTTTTACTTGGCTTCTGAAGATAAGGACAGTTGACAACAATGTGTCCTTTTGTACCGCACTCAAAACGGTATCTCCGCTCAACCATCCTCGGAGATCTGTATTGATTTTCACTTTGGTGAGATTTTGAACCACCAGCCTTAGTTTCTTTTTGTTCAGCTGAAGAGAGTGACTTGTTTGATTTAACAGACTCTCCAGCTTTAACAAAATTAACCTTTTGGTTTTGACTGATATCGGGCACAGAGACACGTGGAGAACATGATGTCTGGTCGAGATGCCGTGAGATACATGAGAGATCCGATCATGGCTCGATAGAGAGTAGCATCAATATACTCCCCCTTGTCATCAGGCGAAATCCCGTGATTGATCGCCAATGGAGTACCAGCACGTTTGGCATCAGTCATACTGAATCGGATCAGTATGTCTCCAACATAATTTGTTTGATGAAGGAAAATCCCTGTCTCAGATTGATCTACTTGTAGCCCTAGAAAGAACTTCATCTCTCCCATGGAACTCATCTCGAATTTGTCCTGCATAACCTTTTCAAATTCTTTGCACAGAACATCATTCGTCGATCCGAAAATAATGTCATCTACGTATACCTGTACCATTAAAAGTTCTCCACCCTTTTCTCGAATAAACAACGTGCAGTCGATGACACCTCTTCTAAATCCGTTGTTCAGAAGATGAGTGGAAAGTGTCTCGTACCACGCTCGCGGAGCTTGGTGCAATCCGTACAGTGCCTTGTCTAATTTGTAGACACGGTCACGATGCATAGGATCTTCAAACCCGGGGGGTTGACTGACGTATACGACTTCACTGATTTCTCCATGAAGGAAAGCACTCTTTACATCCATTTGATAGACTTTGAACCTTTTGTAGGATGCATAAGCAAGAAAAATTCGAATTGCTTCCAGACGAGCAACCGGTGCAAACACTTCATTGTAATCTATACCTTCAATTTGCCTAAATCCCTGAACGACCAAACGAGCCTTATTTCTTATGACTATTCCTTGATCATCCCTTTTGCAACGAAGAACCCATCGAGTACCAATTTTCTTAGCTCCTTTTGGTAAATCAACTAACTTCCAAACTCCGAGCTTCTGAAATTGGAGTAGTTCTTCCTGCATTGCATTTACCCAATATTCTTCTTTTAAAGCATCTGTTATAGACCGTGGTTCGATTTGCGAGACGAAACATGAATGCGCACAATCGTTGACCACACCAGATTCCATGATTTCTGAGTAGACTCCAGAGTTGATCTGACCCCTAGTTTTAACACCAGATGAGGGATCACCAATAATGTTCTGTTGAGGATGAATTCTATCAATCCTACCCACAGGATGAGCAGGAACCTCAACAGTTTGATCAAGGTTTGTGATACTCTGTTCAATTGCCACAGAATGTGAAACATCATCACTCAATTGTACAACATCATGGGAAGTATCTTCAATTTCCTGGTCTATTTCTTGTCGAGAACCTTCATACTCTGAAGAAGAAGAAGAGTCATCATCCTGTGTGACTTGTGTGTTATTGGAGGACTCAGGAATGTCAGATGATGAGGGAGTAGATTGCACATGTTCATCAGGTGCGTTTTGAGCATCATACATCATTTGAACAGCAACCTCCTCATCTGAACATTCTGGAGGAAGATTAAACGAGGCAAAAAGTTCTTCATAATCAAACATCCAAGGAAGACCTTTTCCAGCAGCAGGAGAGGTATACTTTTGAACATCAACATGGTACCATTCTTCTACATTCCCAGAGACTTTGTTGTAAACTCTTTTATTGGGAGTGTTGTACCCTAAGAAGTAACCTTCCTCTACTTTCTCGTTAAACTTGCCATGAGCATCCTTTTTCAACATGGTACATGGAGCGCCGAACGGTTCAAGATACTGTAAGTTCGGTTTCCGTCGATGCAACAATTCAAAGCAAGTTTTATCGTGACGCTTGATAACTAGAACCCGGTTGAGCGTGTAACACGCATTAGCAATAGCTTCATTCCAGAACTGCACGGGTAAGTTTGAGTCAGCGAGCATAGTCCTTGCAGCTTCTATCAAGGTCCGATTCTTCCTCTCAGCAACACCGTTCATTTGTGGAACATATGGCGCACTGAATTCATGGTGAATACCAAGTTTTTGACAGAACGTTTCCATAAGGTGATTTTTAAATTCAGTACCATTATCAGAACGGATCCTCCTAACCTTTAGCCTATACAGAGACTCCAATTTGGTAATCAGAATCTCCACATATTCAAAAGTTTCAGATTTTTCTTTTAAGAACATCACCCAAGAATATCTTGAATACTCATCCGTCACAACCAAACAATATAAGTCTCCAGCAATACTCTTCCGGTTGATAGGACCAAACAAGTCCATGTGTAAGAGCTCTAGTGGTATAGTGATGGAATGTTGAGATTTGGGTTTATGAGATTTCTTGGTTTGTTTGCCTTTCTTGCAAGAAACACACACGTCAGGAAGATGAAAACTTTTCACAGTGACTCCTTCAACAAGATTTTTGTGCACCAAATGATTCATTTTTCTGAGACTGAGATGTCCTATTCTTTTGTGCCATAAAATAGAATCCTTCTCAGTGGCTTTTGAAACAAAACATGATGCTGTGGACACTGAGGATGATGCTTGTGACATGTCAAGAATATAAAGATCATTCATTCTTGGAGCAGACATAACCACCATGTCTTCTGGAATCATAAACTCCTTTTTCAAGATATAACAATGCTTGTCATCAAAAAGAACCTTGAACTCCTTATCACAGATTTGAGAAACAGAAAGTAAGTTGTTATCCAACTGTTTGACAAAGTTGACCTTCTCAAAGCTGACAGCTCCATTAGACAGTGTTCCTTGAGCTGAGATAAAACCACCTTTATCACCTGCAAATGAAACATAGCCCCCTTTGATATTTCTGACGTCGAAAAGGAGAGCTAAGTTCCCAGTCATGTGCCTGGATGCCCCACTATCAATAATCCAATTATTGCTAATAGGATTATAAAGGACAACCTTCACAATAAGGAAAATAATTAGTTTAGGTTAGGAACCCAAGCCTTTACGGTCTTGGGTTTCCCAGTCTCATCTACAACAGTACAATCCATCCACTGTCCTTGTGGATTTTTGGAACAACCATTTGACTTTGAAGTACAGTCGTCAGAAGCATCATCTGATTTTGCTTTCCACACATGTTGTTTGTGCAACGACTGTTTGTGGTAAACAGTGGATTGCTTAACGATTTGTACAGGTGTGGAACTCGAATCAGAGACCAACAAGTCATGCATCTTTTGTTTAACTTTCTTTTGATGCACTTGTTGTTGGGTAAAAGAGTTAGATTTTGACTTTAAAACCTTTTGTTTATTTTCTGAAAAATTGTTAACTCTTTTACTTGGCTTCTGAAGATAAGGACAGTTGACAACAATGTGTCCTTTTGTACCGCACTCAAAACAGTATCTCCGCTCAACCATCCTCGGAGATCTGTATTGATTTTCACTTTGGTGAGATTTTGAACCACCAGCCTTAGTTTCTTTTTGTTCAGCTGAAGAGAGTGACTTGTTTGATTTAACAGACTCTCCAGCTTTAACAAAATTAACCTTTTGGTTTTGACTGATATCGGGCACAGAGACACGTGGCGAACATGATGTCTGGTCGAGATGCCGTGAGATACATGAGAGATCCGATCATGGCTCGATAGAGAGTAGCATCAATATACTCCCCCTTGTCATCAGGCGAAATCCCGTGATTGATCGCCAATGGAGTACCAGCAGGTTTGGCATCAGTCATACTGAATCGGATCAGTATGTCTCCAACATAATTTGTTTGATGAAGGAAAATCCCTGTCTCAGATTGATCTACTTGTAGCCCTAGAAAGAACTTCATCTCTCCCATGGAACTCATCTCGAATTTGTCCTGCATAACCTTTTCAAATTCTTTGCACAGAACAT
Source organism: Smallanthus sonchifolius (assembly GCA_023525975.1). Classification (NCBI taxonomy): domain Eukaryota; kingdom Viridiplantae; phylum Streptophyta; class Magnoliopsida; order Asterales; family Asteraceae; genus Smallanthus; species Smallanthus sonchifolius. The sequence continues at coordinate 16,912,394 of CM042028.1, read as the reverse complement.
CATTCGTCGATCCGAAAATAATGTCATCTACGTATACCTGTACCATTAAAAGTTCTCCACCCTTTTCTCGAATAAACAACGTGCAGTCGATGACACCTCTTCTAAATCCGTTGTTCAGAAGATGAGTGGAAAGTGTCTCGTACCACGCTCGCGGAGCTTGGTGCAATCCGTACAGTGCCTTGTCTAATTTGTAGACACGGTCATGATGCATAGGATCTTCAAACCCGGGGGGTTGACTGACGTATACGACTTCACTGATTTCTCCATGAAGGAAAGCACTCTTTACATCCATTTGATAGACTTTGAACCTTTTGTAGGATGCATAAGCAAGAAAAATTCGAATTGCTTCCAGACGAGCAACCGGTGCAAACACTTCATTGTAATCTATACCTTCAATTTGCCTAAATCCCTGAACGACCAAACGAGCCTTATTTCTTATGACTATTCCTTGATCATCCCTTTTGCAACGAAGAACCCATCGAGTACCAATTTTCTTAGCTCCTTTTGGTAAATCAACTAACTTCCAAACTCCGAGCTTCTGAAATTGGAGTAGTTCTTCCTGCATTGCATTTACCCAATATTCTTCTTTTAAAGCATCTGTTATAGACCGTGGTTCGATTTGCGAGACGAAACATGAATGCGCACAATCGTTGACCACACCAGATTCCATGATTTCTGAGTAGACTCCAGAGTTGATCTGACCCCTAGTTTTAACACCAGATGAGGGATCACCAATAATGTTCTGTTGAGGATGAATTCTATCAATCCTACCCACAGGATGAGCAGGAACCTCAACAGTTTGATCAAGGTTTGTGATACTCTGTTCAATTGCCACAGAATGTGAAACATCATCACTCAATTGTACAACATCATGGGAAGTATCTTCAATTTCCTGGTCTATTTCTTGTCGAGAACCTTCATACTCTGAAGAAGAAGAAGAGTCATCATCCTGTGTGACTTGTGTGTTATTGGAGGACTCAGGAATGTCAGATGATGAGGGAGTAGATTGCACATGTTCATCAGGTGCGTTTTGAGCATCATACATCATTTGAACAGCAACCTCCTCATCTGAACATTCTGGAGGAAGATTAAACGAGGCAAAAAGTTCTTCATAATCAAACATCCAAGGAAGACCTTTTCCAGCAGCAGGAGAGGTATACTTTTGAACATCAACATGGTACCATTCTTCTACATTCCCAGAGACTTTGTTGTAAACTCTTTTATTGGGAGTGTTGTACCCTAAGAAGTAACCTTCCTCTACTTTCTCGTTAAACTTGCCATGAGCATCCTTTTTCAACATGGTACATGGAGCGCCGAACGGTTCAAGATACTGTAAGTTCGGTTTCCGTCGATGCAACAATTCAAAGCAAGTTTTATCGTGACGCTTGATAACTAGAACCCGGTTGAGCGTGTAACACGCATTAGCAATAGCTTCATTCCAGAACTGCACGGGTAAGTTTGAGTCAGCGAGCATAGTCCTTGCAGCTTCTATCAAGGTCCGATTCTTCCTCTCAGCAACACCGTTCATTTGTGGAACATATGGCGCACTGAATTCATGGTGAATACCAAGTTTTTGACAGAACGTTTCCATAAGGTGATTTTTAAATTCAGTACCATTATCAGAACGGATCCTCCTAACCTTTAGCCTATACAGAGACTCCAATTTGGTAATCAGAATCTCCACATATTCAAAAGTTTCAGATTTTTCTTTTAAGAACATCACCCAAGAATATCTTGAATACTCATCCGTCACAACCAAACAATATAAGTCTCCAGCAATACTCTTCCGGTTGATAGGACCAAACAAGTCCATGTGTAAGAGCTCTAGTGGTATAGTGATGGAATGTTGAGATTTGGGTTTATGAGATTTCTTGGTTTGTTTGCCTTTCTTGCAAGAAACACACACGTCAGGAAGATGAAAACTTTTCACAGTGACTCCTTCAACAAGATTTTTGTGCACCAAATGATTCATTTTTCTGAGACTGAGATGTCCCATTCTTTTGTGCCATAAAATAGAATCCTTCTCAGTGGCTTTTGAAACAAAACATGATGCTGTGGACACTGAGGATGATGCTTGTGACATGTCAAGAATATAAAGATCATTCATTCTTGGAGCAGACATAACCACCATGTCTTCTGGAATCATAAACTCCTTTTTCAAGATATAACAATGCTTGTCATCAAAAAGAACCTTGAACTCCTTATCACAGATTTGAGAAACAGAAAGTAAGTTGTTATCCAACTGTTTGACAAAGTTGACCTTCTCAAAGCTGACAGCTCCATTAGACAGTGTTCCTTGAGCTGAGATAAAACCACCTTTATCACCTGCAAATGAAACATAGCCCCCTTTGATATTTCTGACGTCGAAAAGGAGAGCTAAGTTCCCAGTCATGTGCCTGGATGCCCCACTATCAATAATCCAATTATTGCTAATAGGATTATAAAGGACAACCTGCACAATAAGGAAAATAATTAGTTTAGGTTAGGAACCCAAGCCTTTACGGTCTTGGGTTTCCCAGTCTCATCTACAACAGTACAATCCATCCACTGTCCTTGTGGATTTTTGGAACAACCATTTGACTTTGAAGTACAGTCGTCAGAAGCATCATCTGATTTTGCTTTCCACACATGTTGTTTGTGCAACGACTGTTTGTGGTAAACAGTGGATTGCTTAACGATTTGTACAGGTGTGGAACTCGAATCAGAGACCAACAAGTCATGCATCTTTTGTTTAACTTTCTTTTGATGCACTTGTTGTTGGGTAAAAGAGTTAGATTTTGACTTTAAAACCTTTTGTTTATTTTCTGAAAAATTGTTAACTCTTTTACTTGGCTTCTGAAGATAAGGACAGTTGACAACAATGTGTCCTTTTGTACCGCACTCAAAACAGTATCTCCGCTCAACCATCCTCGGAGATCTGTATTGATTTTCACTTTGGTGAGATTTTGAACCACCAGCCTTAGTTTCTTTTTGTTCAGCTGAAGAGAGTGACTTGTTTGATTTAACAGACTCTCCAGCTTTAACAAAATTAACCTTTTTGATTGATGCTTTGGTTACTTGACTCTTCTGATTAGAAGTAGTGGGATAAGCTGGACGGCAATTGGTTTGTTTAATTTTAAAAACAGTTTTAGAAGCAGATTTTGAAATACCAATGCTGTCATTCTGAGGAGCAGACGAGCTATTGTGTCCCAAACCACGAGTAGGGCACTCATCGTCGTCTTCATCCCACTCTTCTACTATTCCATCAACACACTGGGACTTCGAGGTCGAAGCACCATTATTGTCAACCTTTTGTTGAGAAATTTTGTTTTCGGTTGGATCAACGACAAGTGGCGTTTTGACCTTAAAGTCAATGATTGGGTTATCATCCGGTTTGTTTACCATGGTATTCAACACTGGTGGAGGACAATTTTTATACCCAAACCCAGCATTTTTCTGTCCTGGAGTGGACCGTGAAATCATGTAATCAAGAAGGTAAGAAGAGTTTGAATAACTTTTCAACTTTTGATTTAGAGTTTCATAATCACACTCGACAAGCACCAGCTTTTTCTTTGTTTCATCAATCGTGTTTAAATAAAAAGTGATGGCATTTTGTTTGTTGATAACACGGATTTCTAATTCATGAACTTGCCTGTTTAAAAGATCAATTTTGTTTTTGAAGGCAAGTTCGTTTCCCTTTAAAACACGGTTTGCTTCAAGACAATTAGTTAAATCAGCAATTAAATCTGTGTTGTGACTTTTAAGTGTCTCAATTTTCTTTTCAAGTTCATCACAATTTAAACACGGTTGAGATTCAGACTCACTTTCAAAACTTTCATAATTTACCTGAATGCCTGTGGATGTTTTTACCATAAAAGCACAGCTACAGGTAGATTCAGAAGAGGAATTGTTAGTATCCACATCAGCTGTTGATTGACCTGAAGAGACGACAGATGATTTATCTTCATTCTCAGGTGTGAAGCCAGAACTGTTTGAAGATGTGTCGTCTGCAGCTGATGAACTTTCTGAAGCAATCTCTTTCTCAGCATCAGAATCTGATTCTTCATTGATTTCTACAGTCTTTGCCATGTAAGCTCCATCCCCTGAACTGCCATCAGTTCCAAATTTAAAAGACCAATAAACAGTCTCATCTGTTTGAACAACCATAGCTTTTGTTCCACTTGAAGTGCCTTTATCTTGTGTAAGAGTAACTGGAACAATGTTTGTTTCTGTATTTTGAGTTTGTGGCTTCGGTTGGCTTTGACGGTTGTTGAAAGGGTTGCGGTTTCTAGTCTGTTTAGGCTTTTCACATTGCCTAGCAAAATGCCCTTTCTCACCACAGTTAAAACAAACAACAGCAGACAGATCAAATCCATAAGTAGTGTCTTTGTTCCCTTCGAGAGTTTTACCTGTCCTTTTTACATAATCTCTCGCTCTTCTGACTGCACTTGCAAGAGCCCACATTATATCAATTCGATCCATTTCGTCCTTATCAATCTGAGCATAGTCTTCTGCTGTCAGATGACTGTTTCCAACTTGTCCAGCAACAAGACTGTCATATGAATTGACAACAGTAGACAACAGTGCCATGTGTTCCTTGGCCACTTCGATAGTAACTTTGTCGAAGTTGTCTGTTTGCAATTTAATGGGGCTTGGTTGAGGAGTACTAGCAGTATTTCCCTGCTGTGGAACCGAGCTTGAAGAAACTGAAGCGTGAGCTTTTGAAGACTGGCTGGCTGAAACATTTGACGTGTTTGATACAAACGCAGTCTGCAAAGGAGCATTTTGTTGAGTTGATGTAGAATAGTACAATGAAGGATCCTGAGCTTGTACGCCTCTCTTTAACTTCCACTTATTCATCACCTCTTGTTCTCTCAATTTCTGAAGAAATTCATTTATGTCAATGGTTTCAAGAGTATTGTTTTGTTTGAGAACCATCAAGAATGAATCCCATTTTGGTGGTAGCGCATCTGCCAAGCATTGAACCTTTTCTTCTTTTGTTGTTTTGACCCCATGGGCATGCAATTCACTCAACAAGTGATAGAATCTCTCAAATAGATCATCTAAGGACTCATTCCCAATATACATGAAATTTTCAAATTCCTTCTTAATGGCCTTAGCATTGATAGCCTTCAACGAAGCATTTCCTTCGTGACGTTGTTCTAAGGCATCCCACAGAGATTTTGAAGATGTAAACTGCCGGAATTGATGAAATATTTCTCTTGACATGGCCTGAGATAGGATAGCATATGCCTTCTTTTCTAAGTCATAATCTTTCCTTTGTTGTTCACTTAAAAGGGAAAGAAAAACAGTACTTCCATCCTCATTCAACACCTTTTGATATCCACTCTCTATCATCATCCATAAGTTTGTATCAACTCCATTAATGTGTATCTCAAACCTGTTTTTCCAGTGATGATATTCGTCCATTGTCATGAGTTTTGGAGCCTTGTTAGCATTTCCAGCTTCATTATCGATTAATAACAAGTTTTGGATTTTGCTGTTCTGACTGGCAACAAAGGCTAAGTCCGACATTGTAAAAAACGAAGTTTTTCGACACTTGAAAAAATTTCAGAAGAGATTTATGCGAATGGCTCTATTCGTGCGAATGGAATTATCTATTCGTGCAAATGGAATTTTCTATTCGTGCGAATGGAATTTTCTATTCGTGCGAATGGAATTATCTATTCGTGCAAATGGAATTTTCTATTCGTGCGAATGGAATTTTCTATTCGTGCGAATGGAATTTCTATTCGTGCGATTGGAAGTTTGAACAATGAGCGGGAGACTTGATCTATTCGTGCAAATGGTAGGAGCCATTCGTGCGAATGAAGTTCATCATGGTAGCCATTCGTACGACAGAGAGCAGTTTGACTTTTTTGCACCAAAAAGCACCAATGATTGATCCTTTTATCAGATCTGGAAATTGAGATGATCAGATCACTCAGAAACAATAATCACAAGATTTAAATGTGGCTAAACAACGATCAAGTGATCTTTATAACATTCAAGAGGATAGAAAAAGCAAGATTTAAAGGCAAGATCAGATTTTCTATGTTGAATCTAGAGCACACAGCTTTGATACCACTTTGTTGGATCGGGATCTACCTTGATCCAATGATTCAACACATTAACCGAACCAAATCGTGCGGAATCCGATTTGATTGGCAATCCAATCTGTGACACGGATCGGGTCTTAAGAAACGAGCGGATTAGATGTCGAGACAAAGGTTTCTATCAACCCTTTGGTGTAGAGAAGTTGGATACAAGACCTGGAAACTCTCAACGGACAGAGATTCGACAATACAGGTGCAGAGAGTTTGTGTTTTGTTGGTTCTGCTCTGGTCAGTCTCTCTATGTGTATATGTGTTGTATTTCCGTGTTGTGTGCTCATGAAGTGAAGGTTGTATATATAGTGCAGAGGCCATTCGTACGAATGAGCCATGTGAATGGACTCATTCGTGCGAATGAATCAGCAGAATGGTTCATTCTTAAGAATGAATCATCAGAATGGTTCATTCGTACGAATGAATCATTCTCATGACTTATTCTAGCGAATGAATCATTCTCATGAGCTATTCGCGCGAATGGATCATTCTCATGATCCATTCGTGCGAATGGGCCTTTCATTAGCACGATTGATCAACGTTATCGCTATTTATCAGATCGTTTAATACACAGTCATTATATATGAGTAAACATTAAGGATAAACATGTAATTTCATTAATACGTCAAATAATTACATTAAACATAGATGAAATACATATTACAAGGGATTAGGGACATATTATGCATCTACATCTCCAAATGTGTCACACGGTCCACCAAAAGGTTATGGACCTGGTCAGTTACTGCTAGTTCAGCAGTCAAAAGCTCTATCCCTACCTTATTCTCCTCTATTTGACGCTCTCTCTTCAGAATGTCAGGTATCTCATCAGTAGCATCTTTCACAATGCTCAACTCTCTAGACATGTAAAACACAAAGGCTGCAAAAGCTTGTTCCATAGTGCATGGCAAGCTAGGCAAGGTAGATGATGAGGAAGTAGAACCAAAGTAAGGTGATGGAACATTTCCCATTTCGATCCATCTTTGGATCATTTGTGGGTATGCGTTCCAATTGAGAGCAGGATTCATTGCTTGTGCGCTGCTCGTTTCCCCCTGGTCAACTGAATAGTCACTGGAACTAGTCGGCGCCTTTTGGGCTCCGGGGATGATAGGATAGGTGCCTTATGTCCTAGTGCCTTAGGTGATGGAGGTGGAGTTGACGAAATGTTCCTGTAACAATATATATAAGTGCTAAACATCCAAAAGACATGTAACTAATGTGTGAGGCTATAGTCTAGTATGCAATCCTAGTTCTCTATAACCAATGGCTCTGATACCAATCTGTCACACCCCCAATTTCAGCTAACGGTGTTTTACCTTTTGGGAAAGTGACGAACCAGGATCTCAGACATTAGTTACTTTGAACGACTCTACATGGGACTCAAAATGAAAACAACATAATAATCAGAGTTTCAATGCGGAAGCGTAAAGAAAGTAAATGCGCAAAACACACGCGCCAAAAACAATAGTCCAAAAGTCCAACCAAACCAAGTACAGTACAAAATAATCCAAACAAGAATAAATAAGTCATAATCAAAATAGTTGAATCCCATGCATGCCTTAATGTGCACCTGTGTCTTATCTTAGCGACCTGAGAAAACATGTAAGAAAATATGTCAACACGAGGTTGGTGGGTTCACAGGTTTCAATATATGTAAATAAGCGTTTACCAGATTTATGTTCATTCAGTATGTATCTATAGGTAGCTAACCTATGCTCGTGTTTAACTCAAGCGCTCGCAACCGAAGCTGACTGTTTGTTTATTTGCCTCCTGCCAGATCTATCAACACTGGCGGTGTGAGTAGGCTAACATTTCACCCGTTCGATCTCTAATCGAGTTAGCGCGACTAACGCGGGTGGGATTTGTCAAACTCAGTAGTACTACTAAATATTACCTCGCTAAGATCCATATTAACGGTCCGATATAAGTTGAGGACTTTCTGTGATAGCGTGTTACGCTTAGCTTTAACATTGATATCATATGAATTACAAAATCTCAAAATCGTTTAATCATGTTTTCTCCCCCAAGTTAAAACAGTAAAAAGGGGCCGTGAAAACTCACCTGAGTTGCGTTGTAGGTAGTATCACACAAAGGATAAGTTGGAACCACGTATGTAAGTCTCAAACGACTTACGAATGCCCTAAAATTATAAACACATAAATTAGAGATAATAATGGGAATTGTGACGACGACACGGAAAGTTAGAATGTCCTAACGGATTCTAAGGATTTAGAAATAAACGAAAGTATCGATGGAGCTTTATCTATATAAATATATACATATCTTATTATATCTATCTTAGGGAATTTGCGTCACGCGCCGAATGTTGATAACGGATAATAATTAAATAATTGTTTTCATGCGTTTGAGTTGTTTACAAAGATTAGGGAAATAATATAATTTATATATTATTTTATTAATATTGGTTACGGGTTGAAAATAATATGCTTATATTATTTTATATGAGATTACGGTTTGAAAAATACATAAATACATATTTTTTTTACAAAGTGGGAATACTAGTTAAATTGGTTACAAAGTTCAAACCCGAGCCCATGGGTTGTTTCCCGGGCTAAAACTCATTTATATATTATTATAATAATATAGGGTTTGATTTTTAATATTTAAATATACCAAAATGTGGCTAAAAAAATGAATTGTGGGAGCCCGGTCTCGAACCCGGGTCTCTCCCACACACGCACAAGTCTCTAACCAGTCCCGCCCGCTAGGGTTTCGCGTTAGATACCCGGATCCAAAGGCTTTTAACAAACAACTAACGGGTGTTCTTCCTTTTTACGTGAAACCGGAACGAAATCAGTCCCAAAACCCACCAAATCGATCACGATTCGAATCCAAAGTTCAGGGGTTTTTAAAATCGAGTATAGACGAGTGTGTGCGAGAGTTTAATTTGAAAATCATCAATCATAGGGTCTTTAAATTTCCAAATCAATTGCCGAAACCCTAGTCTTGAACACAGAATCAATTTGATAAAATATTGTAATAACAGTTGATGAATTCATGGGGCTTTCAAAGAGTGATGGATTGCGAACCTATCCCCATAAATTAATTGAATTAAAATCGTGCCGAGGTTAGAGTTTGATTAACCAATCCCGACGAAGAACCCTAGTTATCAGATAGCTGTGAAATCGATGATAAATGTTCTAAATAAGATGGGGCTTTTAAAGTGTAATTGTTTGCGAAACTAACCATATAGTTCAATTTCATTTTGAATAACCCTAGGTTCGAAATCCCCAAATTGAATAAGGACGAACCCTAGAATTCGGATTATGAAAACTTCGATGATAGAATGTTAAATTGATAAAGGGCTTTTACTCTGTGAGTTGTTGCGAATCTACAGGTGTGAATTGATTGGATTAATAATACGTTTAGAATAGGGTTCGATTAAACGGGTTTCGTATGAACCCTAGAAATCGGTCCATGATTAATTCGACAATGTAAGCCCTAATTAGGTTAGGGCTTTCATTCTACAGACAAAAAAGAATCAGAGGAGTGTTTCAATTACCCGATTGGATGTCGGGTTGATAGTGTTCGACCAAAACTGAGTCCGACGACGGCGGGTTTGATCTCTGGTGCTTCTGGCTGTTTCTCTGGCGCAACTGATGTAGGAAAAATCTTCTGGGGAACTCGAACAAGGTGTGCGGTGCGTTTGATTTCGAAAATGGTAGGACCACTGATTGAATTGATCGATCTTTGTTATGTGTTCGCCGGTTATAACTCGCATGACCATAATGAGGTTTAATTCGAATAAGTGTTGATAATTAGAGGCTTTAATGCTGAACGTTAATGATGTTAATGCCCAATTCGGTTATAAGTTTAAACGAATTTTAGCTATAATTCAAGAATTTTGATCAACACACACACGGTTTGACTTTTAGAAAGTCAACAGGACGTGATTTTGACCTTCCTAGGTCAACAGAAGGATTTTTGCCAAATCACCACATTAGTCCCGGAAGTTTGAGTTGGAAAGATGACATAATTAGTCCTTGGGATTTAATATCGAGTTAACCGAGTTAGGTTTTAACAGGAAACTTAACGGAATTTCTAACGGAACTAACTGAAAAGTCCGGATTGTCACAGGTCATGTCCTTGCTGCTGCCGTGGTTGGCTTATCTCTCAATAAGGGCTACAACTTCTCACGATACATATTCAAAGCCATCAATGATCAGATTAACACGGTTGAGAGGTTCAGGTTCTTATTATACCCAAGGTTTGTGCAACTTCTGATTGACGATGCATTGCCAAACCTACCATGCAACTAGGGAGAGATTGCAAGTTAAAAGGGTGGACAAAAGAGTGTTTGCATAGTTTTTAAAGCCAGGCAGTGTAGATCCTACCCCTGAGCATACAACACTTTTTGGCCACCTAATAAATGAAGCATATGTGGCACCGGCTGACTAGAGATGGTATAGCCACGATTCAAAGCCAAAGTTGAGTGAACATTCAGATGAACAACAACAACAAGAGGAGAAGGTTGAAAGTGTAGATGGTGTAGGTCCCGGGAGCCTCGTCGCGCAGCGGATTTACATGGACATGTTCTGTGATTTGTGTGGGAACCAAGAAACGAGACAGAGAAAACACGAACAAAGACAAAAGATAATGAAACGACACGTAATCCATAACATAGAAGGCATCCCATATTACAGACTACATACCGAAGGAGCACACATCTCTCATCTAAGCTCACGGTCCAGGGGTCGGGAGAGCTCTTCCCGACCCGGACACCTCTCAACCTTGTTCCAGAGTTCCACCTACAAATGAAGACAAGTCTTCTATTTATAGGGAAAGGAACACTACCTACGTACTTGACAAGTACGCAAGGCAAAAGCCTTGCGTACTTATTAAGTACGCATGGTTTGGTCATGCGTACTTGACAAGTACGCAATGTAAAAGCCTTGCGTACTTACTAAGTACGCAGGACCAAACTGGTGTGCGGGTTAAGTACTCAGGAACACCCTCCTACATACTAGCCACGTACACCGATACATAGAATTTAATCTATAGTTACAAAACATGCTTCTACAAACTCCCTCTTAACTATAGCATCAAATTCTATCTTTCATTAACACTGATAATCATCAGTTTACAAAGAATGCCCTAACAGACTCCCTCTAAACTAATGACATCACGTGTCTTCTGGCGAGACTTGATCTTCTGGCATTCCACTTGAGATCTTCAAATCTTCAAACTTCAGTCTTCAGTTGCCGATTGATGACAAACCCGACTCCCTCATAACTGTAGCTTTCATTGTAGACCAAATCAAGTGCTTCAATAAGAACCAACTAACCCAACACAACTCATTGTAGTTCATCCTCTCAGCAGTAGCAACCTCCACCCTGACTTAGGACTCTGAGTCTGACAATGTCTTCCTAACCAGGTAACAATAGTAGACTAAGACAACTCCAAATCAGCTGGCATATGATAGAGAGTTTGAGTTTCCAATAACCCGCATCAAACTAATCAGCTCCCATAGGAATTCCAGTAAGATAAACTTAAGTCTTCAACCAGATGTGTCCAACTCTATCCTGTATCTTCATGAGTCAACCAAATTCCCGAAGATGTTCATTTCCAATATCCCCTTTCAGTTTAAGCTCCATCTGACTAGACCAGAAACAAGGGTATGTTTCCTATCCCATCGGCCAATGATAAAAGGTTCCATCTTCAACTAAAAATCCAACGAATATCCAGCTTCATCTTGAAGACACACGATAGAATCAAACACAAAAATATAGTTTACACGAGAAATTATAGTTGAGATCCATGTTACGTCAAAGAGGTATATATATAGGAAGTACCAACGGCTTTTCCACCACCTCTTTAATGTCTCATGAATACTAGATTTTATCCCCCTCATTTCTCTGTAAACTATGACCAACTTCATCATCACTTCACTCAAATCCTCAAAAAGCACAACTAGCCAACTCCAGGATTTTATTCTTTTATCCCTTTGCAAAGATCTAAAACAGCAAATCCTTGGGTTCAAGTTGCTCCAGTATTCATCCCCTATTAAAGAAGTATCTCGGATACTCGTAGCCTACATATTCAGGTTTGAATACCTAAACAAGATGATTCTTTTTCCGAAAGACCCAAAGCAGCCACATCTTCACAAATAGAACGAGACCTTTAGCCGATGACGACCCAATTGCTCCCATTAGTTCAGCATTCATACCCTATTAAATAAGTATCCCAGATACTCGTAGCCTACATTTTCAGGTATGGACCCTTAAACAATGTATGACAAGTGGTATCATCCAACAAAAATCTCGTCCGTGTTTCGCCAAGCCACATCATATACAACTTCTGGTCTGGAAAAACCAAAATTACTATCTTCTCAAAAATGGTCCAAAACATGCGTACAAATGATCACTAAAAATTTTGGCCAAGAAAATTTTTCCCGCCAATTTTTTTTTTTTTGAATCCCAGAGGCTAGTCCATGCGTACTTAGCAAATACGCACATAAAGGGTACTCATGCGCATTTAGTAAATACGCAAAGCCAAGTGCTCATGCGTATTTGATAAGTTCGCAAAGACAACCATGCGTACATGCTAAGTACGCAGAGTCAAATACTTATGTGTACTTAACAAGTACGCAGGACAACTTCTCTTGTGTACTTAGTAAGTACGCAGGACAAAACCCATGCGTACTTAGTAAGTACACAGAAAAGCTGAATTTGCGTACTTATCAAAAAGTAACAGCGTTCTTGATGGATCTTGAGGAGAATGCTCGAAAAGTGATGGATCTGAGAAATTGATGTTTCCAAAAGCTTAGAAATCATCATCTAACAAACCCTTAGCCTTCCAAACACAAAATGAAGTGATAACAAACTCGGATTTAAGGATTTTTGCAAGAAAAAGTAGCGAACTATTATAAGTCAGATCTGCTCAAAAACCCTAAAACCCAAAACTGGAACACAAATCAACGAACACCGAGGCTCTGATACCACTTGTAGGTCCCAGGAGCCTCGTCGTGCAGCAGATTTACACGGACCTGTTCTGTGATTTGTGTGGGAACCAAGAAACGAGACAGAGAAAACACGAACAAAGACAAAATACAATGAAACGATACGTAATCCATAACATAGAAGTCATCCCGTATTACAGACTACATACCTACGGAGCACACATCTCTCATCTAAGCTCACGGCCCAGGGGTCGGGAGAGCTCTTCCCGACCCGGACACCTCTCGACCTTGTTCCAGAGTTCCACCTACAAATGAAGACAAGTCTTCTATTTATAGGGGAAGGAACACTACCTGCGTACTTGACAAGTACGCAAGGCAAAAGCCTTTCGTACTTATTAAGTATGCATGGTTTGGTCATGCGTACTTGTTTACTTGCGTACTTACTAAGTACGCAGGACCAAACTGGTGTGCGGGCTAAGTACTCAGGAACACCCTCCTACGTACTAGGCACGTACACCGATACATAGAATTTAATCTATAGTTACAAAACATGCTTCTACAGATGGATCGTCGGAAAATGGAGACGAAGAAGAAGGTCATGATGGTGCTGAGGGATCCGACTCGGAAGAGACAGAGTCTGATTCTTCTGATTCCGATGATTCACCATCGCAGGTTCACCCGAGGAGAATGACGAAGGTAACCCTACCTGAGTCGTCCTCAAAGAGAAAGCGACAAGCTTCAAGCAGCGAATATGAGCCAGATTCTGACTCTGACGCTGCTATACAGAGACAGAGGCGTGAAAGTGTTAACAAGAACAGAGGGGATAGGCAGCAACGTGCTATTCCCAGTGAGGTGGAGGTTACTATTCCAGCTGCAAGTACTGACTCAGCCTCTACCCCACCTTCACAGCAATTATACCGAAGACAGAGGAGGAGGCCACAGGTACAACCTGAGGTGGCAGTCACTTCAATCACAGAGGAGGTTCCTGTGATAGTGACCCTCCCCGTCACATCTGTCAAGGTGGCGCTGATTACTCCAATTCTCACGGAGTCAGTCACCATCACCCCTTCCATAACACCTACAACCGTCATCACATCCTCAATGCCAACAACCACCATTGAACCGATAAGTCAACCCTTCAACTACGGAGAATTTACTCAAGGGTTTGACTGTGATACTATCTTCTCCTCTCCAATTCACAATGTTGAAGCATCTACCTCCAGACATCCTGATCCTAATGAAGAAAGGATAGTAATTCTGGAAACCCAAGTTGCTAGTCTGTTGGAAACTATTCAGAAGTCAAAGGAGGAATCTGATGCTCAACAAGCACAGATTAATTCGTTGGTGGACGAAGATAGAATTCTACGAAGTTAGAATTCTATGAAGCTAGAGAACGGGGACAGACGACAGACTGAAGAACATAATGGCCCAGAACGAGCTGCTGACCAAGACAAACAACATGATTCTGGGGCACAGGTCGTCTCTCGAGCTGAGGTTTGATATGCAGAAGAAGGAGCATGAGCGGATGGTCAAACTAACTGCTGATCTGACCAAGAAGCTTAATGCTCAGGGGGAGAAAGATAAGGAGAAGGAGAAAGAGAAAGAAAAGACACCTACTGGTGATGAGCCTTGTCATCCTATCGACTTGACAAAGGATGATGACAAAGACAAGGAACCCGAAGTCGGTCCTAGTGGAGGTGAGCCCCAAGCCTTAGCAATTATGCCCATCTCTACTATTCTAATGGCTCAGGGGGGAGTCTTCTCATCAGGAGGGTGGTGATACTTCTGGTGGTGGTGGTGACAAAGGAAAGTCAGCGGCGAATGTGCTTAAGGATCTATCTGACGATGAGATCCTATACTTAGAGCCTGACTATTCCAAGGAAGCACAGATCGATGCTCTCTACAACCTAGAAGAAGGAGAGATCGACTCTGGTGATGATTGGGATGAAGATGATGAGGATGTAATGATAGAAGTTCCCAAGGGTGACGGGGAAGGAGAGTATGAGTTAGAAGATGGAGAGATCTTTGATGTTCCCTCCTTCGAAGCTCAGCTAGACACAGGTTCAGTCGAGCATGCTACTAATGTTGAAGCCTCGACTGAAGCCTCCCCAGTTGACCCTACACCTGTGGATCCAGAGGCACCGAAAGAAAAAGATATGCCTTCTACTTCATCTAAGGGTCCAGCTCCTGTTTGGCAGAAGACGTCTATCATAGACAAACAAGGGGCAACAGAGATGATCTTGGCTGTAAGGTTCGAGGAGGATAAGCAGTTGTTCGCAATCAAAAGATCCGGGGGGGTTCAATACTTGAAACCAACCAGTGAAGCGTTCAACTCCTTACCCAAATACGACCTTGTGAACCTAGCAAACCGAGAGCTGCTGGGTCATTCTAATCACGCAGTGGCGATGGGCTTGTGGCAGGTTCTGCAGCGGTGGAACTTCGAAGTATTCAAGCCTCAAGTGCCCAAGAGAGTCAAGGATAAGACAGCAAGACATCCTGTGACTAAGAAATTCTTTAAAAAATTGTATACAAGCCAGTGCTATGTGAAACCAAGATTCCCCTGAGCAAGTTATCTCAGGATATCCTCGGTGACATGTGGTACTAGTACGTAGATCCAAAGACGGGCGAGGCTGTGGTGATTAGAAAGGTGAGGTCAGAAAGTGGATGCTTAGTGTCGAGGGAACTAATCAGAGTATTTGATGAAGTCTGCTTCATTAACTTCTTTGTGAAAGATCTGGAGGCACTAGCAGACAGGTATTGCATGCATACGGACGAATGGACGAAATTCCTTGCTTCTAAATATGACAAGGTGATCAAGTTCTGCCTTTACTATAAGAAGAAGATGGAAGCTAAAGATGCATAGCTGTGAAGACTGAAGACCGAAGACTGAAGACTAAAGATCGAAGATGATCCAGAGCTGTTGTCAAGGGGGAGTTTGTTGAAGCACTTTCCTGTGACAAACACTCTGGATAGATAGAGTCTTAGTTTTGTACTTTCATGTATGTAGTTGTCTTTGTTTGTAAGTGTCTGTATGTATTAGTAATCGAGTTGTATTTACTTTTACATATTGCATGTTGCAGATTTCTCTAAGTGTTTTGCACACTTGTATGTGCGCAGGAGATAGTTCCTGCGTACTTAGCAAGTACGCAAGAATACCTTTGTGTACTTCTAAGTACGCATGAGCAAATTGCCCTGCGCACTTGCTAAGTGCGCAGGCATCAGGTCGTATATAAATAGGAATGGCACTTGCTAAGTGCGCAGGCATCAGGTCGTATATAAATAGGAATGGTTGACAGTAGATAAGTACGCAATCTCAGACGCAGTCATAGCAGCAAATACGCAGAACTTGTAATCTCAGTATTTCTCTCTGTAACCTTCAAGTGTTTATAATAGATGGAAGTTTAAAGTGATCATCTTGTCGGTTTACTTTGTGTTGTAAGACTCTCCACCTGGTCACGGGTATTTCGCACCCGGTCCGACTAGTAGACCCACTTGCATGTGACGATCCGCCACACCCGAGGGACCTACAGAATTGTTCAAATTCGTTGTATTTTATTAGTTTGATGATTCCAGAGCTTCAAGAGCTTGAGGATTTGAAGTTTTTACCACCAAAACGTGAAGAATCAAAGGTGTTTACTGAAACAGCCGCGTCAGGCGAACTTGTTAAGTTCGCTGGAAGATGCTGTGGTGAACTTGTTAAGTATGCTAGAGTTTGTTCGTAAGTGAACTTGTTAAGTTCGCTAGTACTGTTTAAGCGAACTCGTTAAGTGAGAGTTAAAAAAAATTTAGGGAACTTTTGGCGGGAAAACTTTTCATGTTCAAAATTTTGAGGAAACTTTTATATGTTTGTTTCGGACCATTTTTGAGAAGATGGTAATTTTGGTTATTTTCAGGACCATAATTCATATTTCTTGAAGGGAAATGGCTTGGCGAAACAATGAGAGATTTTTGTTGGATGATGACTTTTGAATGAAGAATCTTATTGTCTAGGTATTCAAACCTGAAAATGTGGGCTACGAGTATCTGGGATACTTCTTTAATAGGGGATGAATACAGAACCAATTTGAACAAAAAGGTTGTTATCAACTTAAGGTCTCGGTTTGTTCACGATGAAGTATTGTTTTGGGTCTTTGCAAAGAAAAGATGGAGATAAAAATGTTATGTTTCTTTGCAAAACGGTTCAAGTGATCAAGATCGTCAAAATGATTCGACATGATTCGGTTATGGTTTGATTTCTCATTTGGGATCTTGGCGGAATCCGGATAGACAACCTATTATGACTAGTAGGAGGTGTTAACTAGGAGCGAAAATCAGATTGAAGATTGTTGGATTCACGATGATTACTACAAAATGTGTGTGAGACTTAGTCAAGTACGTTTGAAATGAAGCTGGTTATCTGTTGTCAACTAGTTGAAGATGGCCTTTATTATATGCCGATTAAATAAGAAACATCCTTCTGTTTCTGGTCATGAAGGGGAGATCTGATATGAAAGACTTCGGATTATCGGTTGAGTGGAAAAGGTACGAGACAAAGTCAAACACTTCTGGTGAAGATGAAGATCAAAGAAAATAGTGTTTTTGCACACTATATTGGAGTTTCAGTTTGTTTTCAAGCTGGGATTCTTGTCTTTATGGAAGTTGATTAGTTTGATGCTGATTGTTGGAAATTCAGAAGCTATGCAAGATGAGCTAGCTCAATTTGACAAACTACATGTTTGGGATTTGGTTGACTTGCCAAAAGGGTCTAGATCAATTGGAACAAAGTGGGTGTCTAAATGCAAATGTGATGATCGAGACGTTGTGGTACGCAATAAGGTGAGGCTTGTTGTCCAAGGATTTAAGAAACAAGGTGGTGACTACATGAAAGTTTATGCTCCGGTTGCAAGGATTGAGGCTATACATTTATTTCTTGCCTTCGCGTCTTACAAAGGATTTAAGGTTTTCTAACTTGATGTGAAAAGTGCTTTCCTATATGGGAAAGTGAATGAAGAGGTTTATGTTAAACAACCGCCTGGTTTTGAGGACCCAAAATTTCTAGATAAAGTGTTTAAACTTGACAAAGCACTCTATGGTCTTCATCAGGCTCCTCGTGCCTGGTATGATACTCTGTCCGTGCATCTGCTAGAGAATGGTTTTGAACGTGGTCAGATTGATTCTACTCTTTTCATACGGAAAGCAGGGGGAGATATCTTACTAGTTCAAGTTTATGTTGACGACATAATTTTTGGGTCGACAAATGTTGAGATGTGCAAAGACTTTGAAAGAGTAATGAAACTGAATTTCAAAATGAGAAGTATGGGTGAATTATCCTTTTTCCTAGGTCTTCAGGTGGATCAGATGGAGGATGGGTTTTACATTCATCAAACCAAATATGTGTCTGCTATTTTGAAAAAGTTCGAGATGACAAATGCACCAGCTTTCAGTACTCCAATTAATGTTAATAACAAACTTAGTTCTGACTCAAAAGGAAAGGATGTAGATTGTTGGTTGTACAGAGGAATGATCGGATCTTTGATGTACTTGACTGCGTCCAGGCCTGACATTATGTTCGTTGTATGCTTATGTTCGAGGTTTCAGTCCAAGCCAAAGGAATCTCATCTGATTGCTGTGAAAAGAATATTTAGATATTTGAAGGGTAAACCAAAGTTAGGGTTGTGGTATCCTAATAATTCTGACTTTGATTTCAAAGCTTTTACACATTCAGATTATGGAGGTTGTATTTTGGATCGGAAGTCAACATCTGGTGGGTGTCAATTTTTAGGAAATAGATTAGTGTCATGGCAATGTAAGAAGCAAACTTCAGTTGCAATCTCTACCTATGAAACTGGATATATTGCTGCTGCAAGCTGTTGTTCCCAAATCCTGTGAATTCAACAACAACTACGGGATTATGGTTTGAACTTCACAGAGAAGCACTCGAAACACCGCCGCGATGTCAATTACAAATAATCTAGTGAAGCACTCGAAAACAAAGCATATTGAGATACGTTCATCATTTCATAAGAGATTGTGCAGAGAAAAGATTGATTGAGTTGGTGAAAGTTCACACCGATGGCAACTTTGCTGACCTGTTTACCAAAGAGTTTGATCGCTCACGGTTTGAATTTCTTACTAAAATGATTGGAATGTTTAATCCTGCTTGAAAAAGGTTTTCAAAATGATTTTCATGGGAGTTTTATTTTTGTTTTTTCTTATAGTGTAGATTAATTTATTTTATTTCATTGAAATTCCTTTAGAAAACCCAAACAAATTGAAAAAGATAAAAATCGACACTGCTTGAAGGTACAGAAGAAATGATAGTACATCAGTAGGTGATCATACACACATGACCATAGATTGACTACCTGGTGTCTATACTTTAGTTAAGATAATATCATTGTTGCATTTTAGCCATTGATTAAATGATCTAATGGTCAATATTATTTCTTTTTGTTCATGCATTTATTTAGTGTTCTAAAACGAACTCCCTCTCTCTATATATATATCGGGTAAGTATATGAAGAAAACTCATTGAGTTGAGAAAACTATAGAAACTCTCTATTAATGTATGTAACATCTAAAAATTGGGGAAATTAAAAAAAATTTAGATAGATTCTATATCTAATTTTATAACTTTTGGCAAAAAAAAAATCAAAAAAGCGCCGAGTGGTTTTTTTTATAAATTGTTTTTTATAAAATCGCTGAATGTTGTAACGTATGTAAAACGTGAATTTTTGTCATTTTTTCATGTGTTACATATGTTACTGCTGACGTCATGCTGACCAATATTTAAAAAAAGGTTAAATTTATTTATTTTTTCAAGATTTTTTTTTTAAAAAAAGGTACTTGACGGTTTTTTTTTTGGTTTTTTGGTGACGAAAATAGTAAAAAAAAAAGGCTAAAAAAATATAAGTTATATTGAGTTTTCATGAGTTTTGTCAACTCAAATAAGTTTCCAATATAACCTTCCTATATATATATATATGGGGAAGTTTATTTCAGAACACTTAAATATTACGAGAACAGGGGGAACAAACCTAAATCGTTTATTTTTTTGATCCATGGTAAAAAAAAATTAAAATTTTATACTTCTTACATACAAATATGTATGTTTATGTACATAAAAAACTATCAAACTAGTTTTTTATATGTTTTTATATATTTAAAAGTTTCCTACATATGAATTACATATACATACATATAAATGAAATTTGTTCATATTTTTTTGTTTGAATTTCATGAAAAAATAATAAACATTACATTTATATAATTTTCTTATATTTTAAAACCTTTTAACATTGAAAAAATGAATGATTCGTTATGTTCTGTGTGTTATCGCAATATTTAGTGTTCTGAATTGAACCCTCCCCTATATATACACACACACACACACATATATATATATATACATATATGTATATATATGTATATATATACACACATATATATACATATATATATATGGGTGGAACCTTACATAACCCACTGCTATTGTAATATCTCATTAACTTTGGCAAAAACTCTTCAAATCATTATTTTTTTTTTCTTGAATAACATTATTACACAAATATAATATGACTTTCTTTTTTGCATTTTTTCAAATTCGTAACGGAAATAAAGCTTACAACGGTGCAATCTTTATTTCCGTTACGAATTTGAAAAAAATGTAAAAAAGAAAGTCATGTTGTAATTGTGTAATAATGTTATTCAAGAAAAAAAATAATGACTTGGAGAGTTTTTGCCAAAGTTAATGGATTATTACAATAACAGTGGATTATTACAATTTAGATTTTAGGTTGAACCAACGAACATGTTTAATTAAACGGGTCTTTTTCGTTTCAACCAAACAAAATAATATATATATATATATATATAGGGGAGTGTTTTACTAAAAATGATTTTTTTTCTAATAAGCCTAAAAAGGAGATTTAGACATGGTGTTCTTTCATTTTAGGTATGGTGCTTTTGTTTTATTTATATAAACATATGTAAAAGTTGAATAAAACCATGTCTAAAATTTAAAACATAATGCTCTTTTTAGGCTTCTTAAGAAAAAAATCTTTTTTAGTATAACTCAACTCTATATATATATATGAAAATTTTTCGCTAATAAGTGAATTTTCGCTAAGAAACCTAAGAAATTCGGACAAACGAACTCTGATTGAGCTAATTCCAGCGGCGTTGGAACCATCTCGTCGAAATAAAGCCTAGAGTTAAACCCTCCCGGTTTTGGTTAAAAAAGAAATCATTTCTTAGATTTTTTAGCGAAAATTCACTTCTTATTTGAACCCCGTATATATATATGTATATACATATATTATATATATATATATATATATATATATATATATATATATTTTAAAATGTGTTTTACGTAATAATTTAATTTATTTTGCTAATTTTCGAACGTCGGAAGTTAAGAGTTTAGTATAAATTGGCTTAATTTAAACACATTTTCTTAAAATGGTATATAAATTTAAATTTCTAATTTTAAAATATTAATATGAAACGGAAAATTAGAGTTAGTCAGGTCGTGTTTATATTAGCCGGTGAATAAACATGTTGTTTTCGTGTCTCAAACAATATTCACCGATTAACTACAAATAAAGTAATTTGAGTAATTAGCTTATATAAATATTATATCCGTTATAAAAATATATAAAGAGTTATTAATTTATTTATAATAGTGCGTATATTATGCATCAATAGTTTATTATATACAAATAAATTTACATATTATAGTGTATTATATTTATTTATAAATACCTTTATTTATTCCCTTTATCTATATCTATACTAGTATATACTATATAATACATATTTGAAGTATGTTGTTGTAATTTAGTTAAAAAATTAAGACACCTAGCATAATTTTTTTTGCATAGTATACAAATTAGCAATGCTTCAAATATGTACAATTACCTTCTAACCCATGTTTATAATTAAAGCCTAATAATTACCCTTTAACTCATACACTTAATTCTCTCATTTACTAAATCATACACTTAATTCTCTTATTTCTCAAAAAATTAAGACCCCTAACACAATTTTTTTTGCATAGTATACAAATTAGTAATGCCTCAATTGTTTACAATTACCTACTAACCTTTTGAAAGACGACTTTCTTAAACCCATGCTCCCTTCGGTAGCAGCCCGGGTGTTCCTGTGAGTCATTCATGTCTTTTTCCAATGGGTTGTAACCGCAGCGGACTCGAACCCGGTACCCACCTAAGAGAAAACCCACAACTGGAAAAACCTCCTGGCTCAATCTGGAACACTTTGTCCCAAGTGAGACTCGAACCCATGACCTTCCATTTAGAAAGTCATGGGGGCTACCACTCCACCAGAAGGCTTTGTGGTCAATTACCTACTAACTCATGTCTATAATTTAACCCATGATTAAATTGACACTATATTAAATAGAGAAAATCAATTAAAGACATTCAATTCTCCATGGCAACGCGCGGGATACCTCTTACGTGTGGTCGTATCTCATATAAATATTTTATATGCAATTTGCACATAATTAATTTATCAGGGCCGCACATCATGCGGGTTTTAATTATAATTATTTTAGATATATTAAATAAGTAATATAAATGTGCCTGGGCTCACAAAATTATTTATTCATTAAATTGTTTTACATATATATATATATATACACACACTAGATGTGTTGGTGTGGGTTAGGCCCACAATTAGGTTTTTATTTTAAAGAAAATACAAAAATATTCCTCGAGGTATTTGATGGACTTGATAAGTTACATAATTAGAATGATCAAAATGCCCTTCCTAGATATTACAAATATGTAACAAAATATAACACATATAATGTAATATCTTACTACTTGAAGGGCCACAAATGTGAAAGGTCTCACTTATTGGATTTACTTATTTGCAACATAGTTTAAAAACTGGAATAACATAAAACTTCACACCGAAAACATCATTCATTACATTAACTAGTCAATTAAACATAAAACATTTAAACATTTTCTTTAAACAATAAACATAGAGGTGGGATGTCAGTATTGAGCCGATCAAATAGCCTCCGTGAATCCTTTCCATCTGTGCATTAAGCATCTCTTTTCTTTGTTAACTTTCAACCTGAAGTACATACTAAAAAGTCAGTTAACGTTGTTAAGTTCTAGTTTTAAACTTTCAGGTAAAACATCTTTAACATAAAACATTATATCTTTACTTTAAACATTCACCTTTACCGTAAACATTCACACATACTTTCACATTCAATTATTCATACTTTATCACACTTTCTTACTCTATTTTCAATCATTCACACTTTATCATACTTTCATACTCTACGTTCATTAATTCATACTTTTATACTCTTCTTTCATTCAATTGCCTACCACCTAAGGATCATCATCCGATTACTTTGTCGCCCGTCTGTGATGAAGACAGTCCGAATTTTAACCGTCCATCTACCGAACTAGCCGTATTAACCGTCCATCTACTGAAGTAGTCGTATTAACTATCACCGTCCGTCTACCGAAGTAGCCGTATTAACCGTCTATCTATCGAAGTATCCGTATTAACTATCACCGTCTGTCTACGGAAGTAGCCGTATTAACTATACCCGTCCGTCTACCGATGTAGCCGTATTAACCGTCTGTCTACCGATGTAGCCGTATTAACTATCATTTATTACTATACAAAAATTGTCATTTATCATTAACCGTCCGTCTACCAAGGTAGCCGTAATAACTATCCTACATCACTATGCACACATTGTCATTTATCAACTCATACTCTAATACATAGAACATTCTTTAATCCATACTTTAAAACATTTAAACATAGATCGTTCATTAACACATAAGTATGCACTGCAACACCAAATCGTTATAAAAACATTTAAAATAGACTCTAGAAACTCACCTGTCAAGCTATCTTCTATGTAGTTGTAACTAGTCCAATAACAGTCACTTGCAATCTGTATTGATAAGTGGTATAGCATTAATTCTATACTTTCATAAGTCTAAGTGAAACAAGGTAGTTTCACCTTCATGCTTTGAGCAAAACTGTGTTAGCTTCGCTTCTATAGTCTCAGTGATACTAAGACTAAACGAATCTATCTGACGGGGCAAAACTAATGCCAAGCGATACTATGGCCAAACTAAAACACTCTACTTTTCTTTCTTTATTTTATCAGAGTTATTAAGAGAAAATTGGTCCCGGTTTTTCAAAAACTCGCCACCCGCGGTGACATGTGTAACATCCATGATTTTATGGCCTAACTTTTAACTTATTTGTTTTTGTAATTATGACACACCATTTCAAACCCGTACTTGTCTAGCGTCTTATGTCACATTACTCATTATTTTAACGTGTATCAACCAAAAATTTCAACATTTTAGTTCATGTTATTTTCTATTAAATACATAACATATGAATGTTATTCATATAAACATATATATATATATATACATATATATATATATATATATATATACCTTACTACAAAAATTAGTTCAAAATAAAACTTACAAAGTTTAGATACATCTTTGCATATATATATAAACATAAATATATCACTTTGTAAATCCTATTAAAATGAAAGTTATTTCCTTTATAAATAAATATAATAACAACTAGATTTTTATAAATTTTATGAAAAGGAATGTAAGGAAATAAATGTTGAGCCTTGAACCCCATGGAGTCTTGAACCCCTTTACATTGAAGCCCCCCCCCCCCCCCCCCACCATTGAAATTGGACCTTTGACCCCAATTCTGACCCCAAGTACCAACTTTGACCTGTTTTGACTTTTAAAAGTCAAACAGGACCGGAATTGTGTAATTCCACATTCAAAACCAATTAATCCAATTGCGTTGAACTCTCCCTGTTTACATAAACGTTGTCGACCATTTCCAAATTCATTGATCATAACAATTTGATGAAATTAGCGTTGAATTCAAAACTCAAACGCGTTTGACCATTCAAGGTCAAACCAAATTCAATTCGATATTCAAATCAAGGAATTGGAAAGCATTAAAGCCGTAAATCACTCCCTGATTTATTTCTCGTGTATCCAGTCCAAAAACATGACTTGATTCATCCTCCGTCACTCAAATTTACGGGTAATGGTTACTAACAACTGTCACCTTCAAACCCACAATCGAATCATGCATTTAAGATGGAATTGGACAAATTAATTCACCACACACCATCACACAATTCCTCTAAAACTCTCTCAATCATCAATCGATTGTCATTGCGTCTCCAGAACTCCGACGAGCTCAAAGAAATCCGACGTCGGCCCACTCGTTGGTCTCCTTCAATCCTCAACCATTTCAGGTAAAATTGGTACCCTTAGTTTCGTTTTGTTGTGTGGATTGAAAGCCCCATGTTTTCTTGTTCAATAGAATGCGAATTGGGTGACATTGGGGTTAGGGTTTGGAACTTGGACGTTTGGGGACGAAGGGACTGAAGGCTTAAATCTTTTTCTAAATTCGAAACCGGTTTTTATCATAGCACCTGCCCAGACCCACTGGCTATGCCGCTTAGCTCCTACACGGATGGTCACTGGTTCGAAACCCATATAACCGGTCCCTTTTTGCGCGTTTCTTTAACCAGACCCGGCCCTTTTTCATCATCAGATTAAAATCATTCAGAACCAGTCCCAATAACAAGACTCGGCCCTGGTCCGGTGGTAAAGCACACTCACAACACAGAACCAGCCCGGGTTCGAACCGGGTGGCGTTCTTTTTATTTTAAAATCATTTTTAAACACTAATTAAATTATAAAAAAAATATATTTTATAAGCCTAACATTATCTAGATCTGGTTTGTACGGTAATATACAATTTTAAACATAAAAACTTTATTTTTACAATTTAAATGATTTAAAAAAAAACCATTAACCAATATAAACACAATTTAATATCTTATTTTAAATTAAGCCGTTAAATTACAAAACCAAATACCTATTTTATAAAATATTACTAATATTTTATAAAATACTTATTCCATGTTTTATGAAACCATAAATTATTTTTATCTATTTAAAGATTTAAAGTTCTATAATTTTGCTATATTATTATATTAATAAGTGTAGCCTCCTTTTTAAATAAATAAAGAGAGAATTTATTCATCCTATAATTTGACGCATTATTTTTTAAATAAATAGATAAAATAGATTTATTTATTTTAATGAATATAATATCATATATCTTTTAAATACATATTATTATTTATTATTTAAATTTAAACCCTAAGACAATTAGCATACACTTTGAATTTACATTTCTTTACTAATAAACTTTTATTCAAAGACAAACATCAACGTACATACATCCTTTACATGAAATAACATAAACCCCTTTTTGTTCAAGTCCCTATGCTCAAATCCCATTCAACCTTAGACTTTACCTTAGACCTTGTGCATGGTATTGATTTAAATTCATACAACTTACTCTAGGTTAACCTTGTGGTTAGCTAAACACTTGTGCAACATTTTGTTCGTGTGATCTCCAAACTACTATTACAAGTGAGTTTACATAGCCCTTTTTTTCCTTTTATACATTTTTGGGGTGAAACATGATTACATTCAAACACTTTTTATTACACACGTACAATTCTACAATGTGATTATATGTGTAAGGCTACATATACATGATATACACGTGCAAACACAAATACATTACTTCAGGCTAACATGTGTTGTTAGGCCCTACATTAGGATAACATGTGTTGTTATGCCCTACATTTACAACAGGATAACATGTGTTGTTATGCCCTACATTAGGATAACATGTGGTGTTATGCCCTTCAATTACAAAGTTTCATTTGTGCATCTAGCTTAACTTAGATTCTCCATAAATGCTTTATAAACCATGCATCATATGAATTGTACACAAAACATTTGAACTTTACTTGTGGTGTCAAAACCTATGTATGCTCACCAACTATTTATAGTTGACCCTCTCATTTTATCATGTTTCAGGTACAGTGTTTGAGTTAAGATTTCAAGTCGCTTCACTTAGGATTGAGGACCTAGTTTTAAATTTAATAAAGTTATTCATGTATTTTTATTCTTGTAAGAGTTTTACTTGATTACTTGAGCTATGAGATGAAAGTTATTGTTTAATTATCACAACTTTAGTAAACCATGAGCTTATGAACAGTCTACATGTCCCGCCCCGATGTTTCCGTCGTCGGTCGGGGTGTGACAACATGGGTATATTTTATTACAAATACTATTTTAAATACATTATTTTATTACATATTATCTAGGGATTCTCTTGCTCCGATAGGCCACACACCATGAAGCGTCACTCTATGTGTCTTTTTCCTAAAGTGTTTGGGAAACGATTTTACATTAGCTTACGCTAATTAAGTACACTATTTTCTTATTTTATTATTCATCCAAGGCCCTTCCGCCTCATCGGCTCGGCACCTTAACTAGGCCCTTCCGCCAGTAGGCTCGACACCTTTTTATTTAGGTCCTTCCACCCTTAGGCTCGACAACTTTCCATTTTCAATCAAAAGGTACTTCCGTCTTGTATACTCAACACTTTTTATTCTCATTCACATGGTCCTTCCATCCTGTAAACTCGGCACCCATTCTCATTAACCCCGTAGGTTCATTTATTTATAAGGCCTTTCCGCGTCGTAGGCTCGAAACCTTCTTTCCTATTAGGACCTTGGGTATCATTGACTGATAGCCTCCCAATTTAACAAGCATTTATTCATAACATGCATGTTTACTTTGTCATGCATGCTTATGCTTTATTTATTCCCAACAAGTCCTCACTTTAAAACTTTATAACGGTTTCGCCCCGATGCATTAAAGATGTTTATATATAGGGTTTACCAGCGATGTACCAACCACCCCTTTAACAATTCGTCAATACTCTGTTACTTCATTTTAGGGTTTAGACTCGTTCCCATCACACATTCACATTTAGCACGTATCGCTTGATTTGTCATGCATTCACATATTCACATTTGTCACGTATTGCATGATTACTTATCACGCGTAGCATGATCTCTTATCATGCTTTCATCCAATCGCTGCTCTAATTCCTCGTAAAGGTTTCTCCATGATACATTGAAGAGGTTTATATATAGGGTGTACCAGCGACGTATCCACTACCACTTTAATGTCTCATGAATACTCTTTTATTTAGAATTAAGCTTCCATCACGTATTTATCACATATTCATATTTTAATTAGCATGCACTCTTGCCATGCTATTTAACCTTATTCTCTACCCTTAACCTTTGTAATGGTTTCACCCCGAGGTATCAAAAGGGTTTATATATAGGGTGTACTAGCGGCGTACCCACCACCCCTTTGATACCACATGGATACTCCATTATTCGGGTTTAGTGTTTACAATTTCCCCGTACCTCAGTTTTACACATAGCACATACCACATAATCATATAAACAGTTGATCACATACAGGTCTAGTGTACTTACTATAGTCTCGGGTTGTTTCCTATGCTCGCTCATCGCTTAAGCGTTCTTCCGAATATGAACCGCACTTAAAGCG
Organism: Smallanthus sonchifolius; assembly: GCA_023525975.1. Classification (NCBI taxonomy): domain Eukaryota; kingdom Viridiplantae; phylum Streptophyta; class Magnoliopsida; order Asterales; family Asteraceae; genus Smallanthus; species Smallanthus sonchifolius. Next base: position 16,883,892 of record CM042028.1, on the reverse strand, counting down.
CACCATACTCGCACTTAAACGCACCGCACCCTGTCTTCTTGCACGTTCTTCAATGTATGTGTGTGTTTGTGATGTTTCAAAACCAACGACTCATTCCATCTATTTGTAGGCGCCACACTGGGACCGTGACAGACAGTTACCGCCTGTGACGGTCCATCACCATTTCTGCCTAGCCGCCAAGTACTTCGCTAACATGTAACGGACTGTTATCTCCTATGATGGTCCGTCATAACTTGTAATGGGCCATTACCCATCATGACGGTCCGTCATAGGGTTTTCACGCATCAGATCTCAATCATGAGTCACAGGACATGTTTCATTCCCCGGTCTAATCCTAGCTCAACCCGTAATAGACCGTTATCCCACATGACGGTCTGTTACAGATAAATTTTCCAAATTTTCTGTCACACCCCCAAATTCATTTACTTAATAAATAAATTAAGGTTGCAATGATTGGTAACATTACACAACAGCGGAAGCTAAATGAAGACTTCTAAAATATTGAACACCATTCCAAATACTAAATTAAACTAGCACATTGACCTAGAACCATGTAGATCAAGACCGACTTGAGGTTTTACAATCATGCTTCTTTGACTTCTAGAGTTTTGATCCGAAAGGTTAACCTATTCCAACCGTGCCATAGCTATGCGCTACCTGAAAAATATACTTAAAATGTCAACACAAAGGTTGGTAAGTTCACAGGTTTAGATGTCTCGATGTAAAGCAGTTTTCCTTGAAAACATTTATATCGTGTACATGGCCATAATATAAAACCGTTTTTCTCAAAAACTTTTGATGACTTCAGAGTCATAAGGTGAAAACATTAAAAAAGTGTACATGGCCATAATATGAAACCGTTTTCCCGAAAACCTTGAAAATGTGTTCATGGGCTTAATATAGAACAATTTTCCTCGAAAACATTTGATGACCTCATCGTCGTAAAGTGAGTCGTTTTCCCAATGGAAACGTGTAAATGAGTTTGTACCAGTGTTAAGCCTTCTTTTATGATAACCAAAACAAGTAGCGGTTTCATGTGTATATGATAAACAAAACAAGTAATGTTTGACTTATTCGTAAGCTAGCTAGCCTTACAAATAATATGTTCATACATGAGCCATAACCAAACCATGATCGTTGTATGCCCCTCCCTCGCCCCTTGCGAGTATGTGCTAAGACAATATGCGGCCATTCGACCCTCCAAGTCATCGGTTAGCACGACTAACCACGACCGGGGGCGTCACCCCCAATAGTACTATCCATAGAATCCCAGGCTATAAAGTTAATGGTTATAAACTTGATGATGTTCAGGGGACTTTTAGCGCTCTATGTGTGTTCACTCACGTAAACATAAAGGTCGGGTCTTGTTTTCTTGTTATCATATGAAAATGTTTGTAAGTGTGTACCATGTTTTCTCAAATGTACCAAACATTGATTTTTCATGCGTTCAAATATTTAAGCAAATATGTTCTATAAGTATGTTTCTCCCCCGATGTTTATAAAACATTAAAAGTTAAATGGGGGCAGTGAACTCACCTGGTGACGTGTTAGGAACACTAATGTCCTTCTTTTAACAATGGAAACCAATGTCCATGTGATAATCATGGCTTACGTCTTACTCAAGTCCTACGAGACCTGTAGGTACTTAATGAGCTTTATACACTAACCCTAATAATGTTAAGAGAGTCTAAACTCATATTGAGTTAACACGTGTGTGGTTGAGCTCTATTGATTCACTATGTTATAATACTGAACTAGTATACGTTAATAATGGTGGATGCTCAGATCAATATTACTTAATATTGTTTGTCATTATTAATATATACATGTGTATATACTTATTTATACATACACACACACACACACACACACATATATATATATATATATATTTGAGTACGTGTTTACGGTTAAACGTCTGTATAATATTCAATGGTTTATAGAAAACATAAGCATTTATAAATATATATTTAAATATAAATACCATTACCAACACGTGACAAAATACTTACCCGAGTTTATAAAAGTTTAAGATTTCATGCTTATTCGAAACGTATTCGCTTAAGTTTCTAAACGTTCGTGTCATAAATCCAAATGCATTAACGATACATATATACATGTATATTTGAGCATGTGAATATGCACGTATTTATTTTCCAGACTAAGCATCGTGTTTTATAATAATCGTTTGATTTCATAAACATGTGAATATTTATATTTATGTGTATTCATAGGTATATATATAAGTATATATATATGTATCTATACGGTACGTTTTCATTTAAGAAAATTTAATTGTATCAACGTTTGTTACTTGACAAGTCCTAGTTTAGTCATTCGGTTTATGTACTTAAATAACGCTTAATGACAAGTATGGATATATATATATATATATATATATATATATATATATATACTTGTTAATACGAAATAATTGAGGTTAAAGTATTCCTAATTGTATTTATCTTGTATAAACCGTTTGATCCATCTACGAATATATTTTCTCGTTTATTAACAATTATTATATATTATATATTTAGCACGAACGAGTTCCTCTATATTACATATACGTGTTTTATGGTACGTTAATATTAATCATTAAGTTACTATTTTTATCATTAAGCACACGCGTTTAACTTTTGTGTAAATAAATATAGTTATGTTAGTGTGCGTTTATACCTTTCGTAAGCCCCGTTTACGGACCAACGCATCGTAAGCCTCATAGTTCTCGTAATGGCCACGTTTGACCGTAGTGGACCCGAGTTTGACCAGGTTTGACTACATTTGACCGGGGCTCGTGACATCGTTTCCTGTCTAAAATCACACATTTTATACTCAGGAATGAAACCCGACAACCAAAGTTTCTAAATCTATAACGTGTATTACGGATCTATATGGAAATATAATCAACGTTATTGAAATCCACTTTGACTAGCAAAATTGAGCTCAAACCTTGTAGATCGAGACCTTAGAACAACAAATAACTCGGATCCGGTCGAGTAGGGCTCGTCGGTGTCGCCAGAAAATGCTTCTGTTCGTCGGAATCATTCCAACGAAATATTTAACACCAAGCATGTGTAGATCTAAGCTTGAATGGCAAGAAGATGGAATAGAGACTCACCGGAAAAAGAAAACGTGCCGGAATCCCATGTTCTGTCGCCTGAAATCCTCGCCGCAAAATCGAAACTTGCAAGGAAAAACTTGTCTCGTCGGAAAAATGAGGGTAGTCAGCAAAACTTCTGTCACGGGCACTCGTCTAAACCTCACTACCGTCGTCCCTTCCTACTACGAGGAACCGTATCCCGACACCACCGTCATTAATCTCTTCCACCAGAGCCTCTACAGCCAAACCAACATCACCTAAGCTCTAGTCGCTACTCAATCTAGCCCGCAAGGTGGTCCACGCGCCGGAAAGTGCTCGCCGGAAGTTGGCCGGAGAACCTTTGGGGCTCCCTATCTCCTTCACCACCGTGTCCATGGTCAAACCACCACCACCATTGTTCTCAGTGCCTTGAGATCTATCCATCGGTGTGGTGTACTCGCCGCCACTCGCCACCGCCGCCGTCGTGCACTACTGCAGTCCGTCGGGCTCCGCCTTGGCTCGCCGGATGGTGGATGCTGGATGGTGGCTAGCCCCCTCCTCTTTCACACTAAACTCTCTCTATCTAGTTTCACACACATATGTGTGTGTGTGTTTGGGTAAAATGAGGATGAGGAAGAGATAAGGATCTGTTTTAGGTGCACCTCTTACCGGTATCGCGTATTAACACTGTGTCCTGTCTCCCATCTTTATAAATAAAAATTATTATCTTGTAAAATGATTAGGGATTTAATTGTAAATAAATATTTTTAAAATATTTATTACTCAACTCGCGTTTAACAGTCAACTTAGTCCATACGCGCCATGGTCGCGTCTTTAATCGCTAAGGTGAACGTTTTATATTCTTGTTTTCGTTAATTATTTCCCGTTCATACTATGAATATTAATACTAAAATAAATATTCAATTTATTTATTTTTTTTAGCATATAACGGGAGAATATCCGAGTCGATATAAATTGACAGTGTGTGTTTAAAATCCGCTTGACAGATTTTAACGTTTTTACACTCCGGTTATTATTAGTACTTTCTAGTATTATAAATATAACTATTTATAATACTTATTATACTAATTCACGTATCGTTAATGTTCGAAACTATAATGTTTCATTGTCGCGTCTCTTTCCTAGTTTAACATCTACGTACACGCCCTTCGTGTATAATTGTCTAAACAGGCTTTTCAAGTGTATACTTATTATATTTAATATTAGTATTTATTGCCTTTTATAACTTGTCACGCTGAATATCTGGGGATAACCGTCGTCTGACGCGTTCAACTTTTACCATACCACACCGCATATGTACCTTTATCCTTTCTAAATTGTTAGGAATTTCATAACGAGTTTGATGAACAGAATCGGGTGATTAGCTTTAGATAGGGATCATGAAATTCGGTCCTCACTTGGGCTTAAGTTCTTATTGTGCCCAACTGGGCTTAGTTAGTCTGGCCCAACCATTAGGTTTTTGGTTTAGAACTTTTGCAGGTGTTACATTCTCCTCTCCTTCAAGAAATTTTGTTCTCGAAATTTGTTTTACTTAATTGGGTTAGGATTTCGTATCCTTACCCCGCTTTCAGCTTTTAGAGAGAAATGCAAGGCAATCCACTCTGTAATCAATATTCCAAGCTAAAGCGAATATCTCATCAACTGACAATAATGGATATGTAGGCATTCGAGTTATCGTCGCATCATGTAACAGTGTAGCGTTACTGTTAGGCATACCTTATATTAACGAGTAGGTTTAGGAAAAATTCTTTGATTATGCTGTTAAACGAACGACGTTGGTTATACCTTGTAATGATAGAGTCATCACTAGAGTCCTTTGTACAAAAGGGGTAACCATTAGTGAGGTCATTTCCATCAGGGTGTAACTATACGATCTTTATCATTGGTAATGAATGACGAAAATGCATTTATGCACGCGGATTTCCGAGATGTATAGTCTCATACTCTTTCTTCATATCTGGAAACCAAACCGTGATAGGATCTAAAATAAAATTAGCAAAATTTCAGTAAAGATGTGCCAAATGGTTCGATAAAATATTCAAGGGTTAGTTCATAATCAGGTAGTTGACCGTTCATCGGAACGAGCCAATTCCTTAATGTATTCTATTTTTTTAGAACAAAAGGTTCTGACATTTCAACTGTCTAATCAGTACGTAGGTTGAACCGATTCAGTTGAGTTCCAAGAAATAGTATCAACATGTACCATTTCCTATAGAGGATCTGGAAGGGTTTAAATAAAAGTATTAACGAAATAGATGTCTAACAATAAACCTTGAGACAATAAAATCTCATAGTATCATCGTATCATCCAGTTTTTTGAATCGTCCAGATTTTTATGATTTATCGAAAGGTGAGTGTAATATTCATGATTTTTCCGACATACTTTTTCCCTAAACCCTTGCACCCATTATAAATTTAAATCTTGAAAACTTATTTAGAATCTATTTTTTTTAAATAATAAATATTAATTGTTTTGATATATATTATAGTTGAGATATATATCTTATAAATGTGGCAACACTTTATAGAGTTATAATTTCTGTTATGTAAACAATATGATTTATAAACTTTATTAATATTTAAATGTCATAAATTATTTTATAGGATTATAAAATAATAAAACTTATAAAACTTATTTCATTTTATATAAATATATATATATATATATATATTTAGATCGTTTTATAAACTTCAGGGATTGAAACTGTCATCGTTGAAACCTATTTCAAACTAAAATCCAAGTTTTGACATAAAATAAGAAAGGCTTGAATCTTCAAGGGTCTGTTTTGCAATAAACCCAAACTTCCAGATTCAGAAAACAGTCGTGGGTTCGAGTCCCGCGACACCCGGTTTTGAGTCCAAATTATTCAAAGACGCGTAATCGGTCGAATTCAATGCTTCTCGAGCTCCGCCTCCGGCGTGCGACCAAACCCCAAGAATCATTAATGCCCGATTTCAACTACAACCACGCGTGAATTCAAATTCGAGCCGTTCGAACCTAACCGTGAACTTCCCACCTAATTCATCATTAAATGATGAAACCACCTATAAATACCAGATGCTACACATCAACGATACACCATTCATACTTCCATTACTCTCAATTTCATCGTATCTTACACACATTGCAGATTAGAACGCGTGGACCGCCGACGACCACCACAGTCCCGATCTCCCTTTTTACGGCATCATTTCAGGTAATTCAAAAACACATCAGTTTCGTTATCATTCTAGGAACATTTTCCCTCTGTCAAATGTTAAAGACAGAGGGATCATCAGGTCGTATTTGGCCGGGAACCGTTCTAGGGTTCATAAAGGAAAGGGGGCGATTGGAATTGTTGTTTATTAATTTATTTTTCCAGTATTAACTCCAGCGAACCCGTAGCCGGGATGGTTAAGTGCGTGTGTGTGTTGGGCAACCCGGGACAGGCCCGAGTTCGAATCCGATTAACCGGGTTTTTACCCTTCAATCTTTTTACCCATTTTAAACAGTCTTTAATATTTTTAATAATTTTAATAAATATGTTAAACTTTTATAAACATAAGAACAATTTTTATTCCCACTTTTAAAGTCTGAAATTATTTAATTCAATTAAACTTAATTAAACTTATAAAGATAAATCATTTAAAAATAGTTTAAATGTTTAAAATCTGTAAAAATACTTGTAAATTTTTATAAAACTTATATTTATATAAAAACTATTTATTTAAAACAGTAAACTCAATTTATTATTTGCATTTTGAATTAAAAGAATTCTTTATCCTAACATTTAAATTTAAACATATAAACTTCTAGAAAATTATATAACTCTTGTAAACTCAAAAAAAGGGGTTTATAAAAAAAAGAGAAACTTAAATTTAATGAGTTATAAATTTATTCATTTTATATAAATTTAAAACAATAGAAATAAATATGTGTATTTACTTTCCTAAATGCTTATAAACTTGTAGGCTTTGAAAAATGTAAACTTTAAAAAAAACATTTATAAACTTATATTTAAAAAATATAAACTTTATGATAAATTCTATTTGTTAATTTTAAGACGTCATTCATTTAAACTTATAAGAATATTTTAAACATTATTTATTTACAAGATAAATTGTAAAATAAATATTTAACATCTAAATACTTAATAGATGATTAAACCAAAATGATTATTCTTATAAGATAATTATTTTGTGCTTAATAAATATGTATGCTTGAATGACTATTATTAAACTTTAACCACTATTTACTCTTTAAATAATTACTTATCCTCATTAATTTTTCATTCTTTTATTATTATTGAACCTTTGCCTATTCTTTGAAAAAAAATCTTCAATAACTATTTATTCTTTAAAATAATTTTATTAATCTTTAATAATTATTTAGTATTACATTCATCTATTGTTACAACCTTATTTATAAATGCCTAGAAAAGCTAGGTCGAATTATTAATTTCTAACTAGAGTAATTAATAATTATAAAACTTTTAAGTAATTATTTTAATTAATAATTATTTAAGTATTACATTCATCTATTGTTACAACCTTATTTATGAACATAACACTTAAGGGGAAACCCTTGTGTTTCATCTTATTTTCATCACTCAACCAAACTACTCTATATAACTCACTCAAACTTTTGTTACACTTTTATACATCTCAAAACTTTCATACGTCCTTAAACTTCATGATCCTTGTAATACCAGCACATTTAAAACCATGTATTATCCTACAAGTCCTTTTACAAACTTCATTACTTTATAAACTTGACACCTAAGGATAAACTCTTGTGTTTTCATTTTATCACTCACAACTTCATTTGATGATTTACCAAACTTTGCTACACTTTATTACATCCCGAAACTTCCATACGTCCTTAAAACTTACACATCACCGATTCTTGTAAACAAAACTTAACGCCTTTTTTAACCTAAAGTACATCAACAAGGGATTAGTAACCTGATCGTTTTCCCGCAAGAGGAGAAGCCTATAATAGACAAGCTCCACGTTTAAGACTCTAAACCCATAATGAACCTCGACATAGTACCGTAAACCCAAACATCGGTGACAACAACCGAGAGAAGTTGTAGGCCCATGAGGAAGTTCTGGCTAGGGAAATAGGTTACCTAAGTGAGTCCTTGTGACCACCCCTTTTTTTCGGGAATCCTCCTCGTTAGCCCATCAACTTCCAATCAAAACTATTTTTGAAAATATTACTGTGACAACTCAGTATTATGAATAAAAACTTTTGAACATATTTAATCAACTTACTTTAATTCTCCGTTTAAAATGTATTATGTAAGGGCTAGAAGTCCCCATTTTGAAACGTTTAAGGGGAGTTATTTTAAAATTTCATCTTGTTATCACTTATTAACTTGACTCTTCTTTCATCATTACAAACTTAACCCTCTTACCCAAACACTTTCGTCAAGAGTAGCTCACGTTAGTACTTGAGATAATTAACAACATTGCATTAAAATCCTAAGTGACACATGTAACTAGAGAATAAATCTTGAACAAACCTTCTAATTCGTAAACACTCTTTTAAAACAACACGACTTACGAACCACTGCCATAATCAACTATGATCCTTACCCCTTATATAGACTTAACACTTCTAAACTTGACCTATTTCTTTTCGTTTGGCAATCATACAGACCTTTTATAAAGTCCTACTTATCGTTGCCTAACTCGTCGTTTTTGAACCTCTTGATTACATTCTATACAAAAGAAAACTATGCATGTTGTTATGAAACAAGATAAATCATTTGTAAACACACTATCGTAAACCTTATCGAAACTTTTTCCCGTTACCCTATGCTAGGAAACTTTCCTCATTTAACCCTTGTCACATAAAAGATTTGCTATGAATCACAACGGAAACTAAAAGCTTAAATACACGTTGTTAAAAACATAAAACTTCGCATACACGACTATGAGGTCAGAAACTTTTGAGTCATGCAAAAACTTATACAAATACTCAAACCCTCATTCTTAAAACTAAACACGATCAATAAAGGATTATGTAAAGCTTAATATTGAAACTTGTGATCAACTGACTTATCCTACTTTCAAATTCATACTTGGATTCTTAGTCTTGAAAACCTTTTGTGTTCGTCCTAACTAAACATTGTAAGACTAGATAAAACGTTCATTTTCATATACACGAGAAAACTTCACTCTTGATACTAGACACTAGCAGGACGGAGGACATTACTCTCTTTAGCAGAGTACATCCCCTGACTCCTATCTATACCAAACATCGGGATCCACCTAACCTTCTGGACAACTCGAATCTTCTAGCGTATAACGGTTAATTTTATTCTTAACGCTGTCCCATACCTCTCTTAAATACTAGAGTACTTAGATAACCACTTTATACTCAAAACGTAATCGTATACTCCTATACACTGAAGCTAAACTAAAAGACTTTAAACTATTATATGTTTGAAATATTCTTGTTCAAACACAATTTAAACCATTCTATGTTTGACGTATTCTTGTCCAGACACAATTTAAACTACTCTATGTTTGGCGTATTCCTGTTCAAACACAATTTAAACCATTCTATGTTTGACGTATTCTTGTTCAAACACAATTTAAACTATTCTATGTTTGACGTATTCTTGTTCAAACACAATTTAAACTATTCTATGTTTGACGTATTCTTGTTCAAACACAATTTAAACTATTCTATGTTTGACGTATTCTTGTTCAAACACAACTTAAACTACTCCATGTTTGACGTATTCTTGTTCAAACATGATGAACGTATGAGACTTTAAACTACTCCACGTTTGACGTATTCTTGTTCAAACATGATGAATGTATGAGACTTTAAACTACTCCATGTTTGACGTGTGCTTGTTCAAACATGATGAACGTATAAGACTTTTAAATTACTCAAGGTTTGATGTATTCTTGATCAAACACGAGGAAAGTGTAAAGACTTTAAACTACTCGATGATTGAGGTATTTTTATTCAATCACGAGGAAACTTTGAAACTCTAAATCTTGTCACATTCTTCTCTCTTTAATCATTGAATGACGTTTCTCTCTAAGGGACTCGTTAATCAATGATCACTCTTATGTGGAAACTTTAGTCGTGTGTTAAACAAATTCTTATACTCTTTCATGATCCACACACAAACGGAAGGACCTATGCGGACAATGCGACGATTTAAATGCTTGCGGGTGCACACGTAAGTATGAAAATCAACGTATGGGAAGACATAGTAAACTCTGTCGTGTGTTATGATCCAAGACTTATCGTAAAAGGTAGCCACGGAACTTAGGTACCGTAGAAAGCCTTAGACGTAATAGTCTACAAACTCAAATCGTTAATCTATCGTCGAACCCATTACGAGTGATGCATCTCACTTTAAATCTTGAATGGGAGTTCATCAGATTCCTCTCAAATACATTTATGAAAACAAATCTTCATATATTTCAATGAAACTATATGCTTCTTAGGGAAACTCTTGACAATCATATGCTTTGAAAACTTGGAAACTTGAGCGTAATCTTATCCCTATCCTTACAACTCATTTAAAAAATCTAAACGTAACCCAGGGTTTACTTGGGAACGTAAAGTATTTTTCTCATTACCCTTGTGCGTATCACAGACTTAAATCCTGATCTAGATCCTTCTACTTTAATTTCGGGACGAAATTTCCTAGAGTAGGGGAGACTGTAATCTCCAGGATTTTTTCGACATTCTTTTTCCCTAAACCCTTGCACCCATTATAAATTTAAATATTGAAAACTTATTTAGAATCTATTTTTTTTTAAATTATAAATATTAATTGTTTTGATATATATTATACTTGAGATATATATCTTATAAATGTGGCAACACTTTATAGAGTTATAATTTCGGTTATGTAAACAATATGATTTATAAACTTTATTAATATTTAAATGTCATAAATTATTTTATAGGATTATAAAATAATAAAACTTATAAAACTTATTTCATTTTATATAAATATATATATATATATATATTTAGATCGTTTTATAAACTTCAGGGACTGAAACTGTCATCGTTGAAACCTATTTCAAACTAAAATCCAAGTTTTGACATAAAATAAGAAAGGCTTGAAACTTCAGGGTCCGTTTTGCAATAAACCCAAACTTCCAGATTCAGAAAACAGTCGTGGGTTCGAGTCCCGCGACACCCGGTTTTGAGTCCAAATTATTCAAAGACGCGTACTCGGTCGAATTCAATGCTTCCCGAGCTCCGCCTCCGGCGTGCGACCAAACCCCAAGAATCATTAATGCCCTATTTCAACTACAACCACACGTGAATTCAAATTCGAGCCGTTCGAACCTAACCGTGAACTTCCCACCTAATTGGTCATTAAATGATGAAACCACCTATAAATACCAGATGCTACACATCAACGATACACCATTCATACTTCCATTACTCTCAATTTCATCGTATCTTGCACACATTGCCGATTAGAACGCGTGGACCGCCGACGACCACCACAGTCCCGATCTCCCTTTTTACGACATCATTTCAGGTAATTCAAAAACCCATCAGTTTCGTTATCATTCTAGGAACATTTGTCCTCTGTCAATTGTTAAAGAAGAGGGATCATCGGGTCGTATTTGGCCGGGAACCGTTCTAGGGTTCATAAAGAAAAGGGGGCGATTGGAATTGTTGTTTATTAATTTATTTTTCCAGTATTAACTCCAGCGAACCCGTAGCCGGGATGGTTAAGTGCGTGTGTGTGTTGGGCAAACCGGGACAGACCCGAGTTCGAATCCGATTAGCCGGGTTTTTACCCTTCTATTTTTTTACCCATTTTAAACAGTCTTTAATATTTTTAATAATTTTTATAAAATATGTTAAACTCTTATAAACATAAGAACAATTTTTATTCCCACTTTTAAAGTCTGGAATTATTTAATTCAATTAAACTTAATTAAACTTATAAAGATAAATCATTTAAAAATAGTTTAAATGTTTAAAATCTGTAAAAATACTTGTAAATTTTTATAAAACTTATATTTATATAAAAACTATTTATTTAAAATAGTAAACTCAATTTATTATTTGTATTTTGAATTAAAAGAATTCTTTATCCTAACATTTAAATTTAAACATATAAACTTCTAGAAAATTATATAACTCTTGTAACTCAAAAAAAGGGGTTTATAAAATTTATAAAAAAAAAGAGAAACTTAAATTTAATGAGTTATAAATTTATACATTTTATATAAATTTAAAACAAGAGAAATAAATATGTGTATTTACTTTCCTAAATGCTTATAAACTTGTAGGCTTTGAAAAATGTAAACTTAAAAAAAACATTTATAAACTTATATTTAAAAATATAAACTTTATGATAAATTCTATTTGTTAATTTTAAGACGTCATTCATTTAAACTTATAAGAATATTTTAAACATTATTTATTTACAAGATAAATTATAAAATAAATATTTAACATCTAAATACTTAATAGATGATTAAACCAAAATGATTATTCTTATAAGATAATTATTTTGTGCTTAATAAATATGTATGCTTGAATGACTATTATTAAACTTTAACCACTATTTACTCTTTAAATAATTACTTATCCTCATTAATTTTTCATTCTTTTATTATTATTGAAGCTTTGCCTATTCTTTGAAAAAAATCTTCAATAACTATTTATTCTTTAAAATAATTATTATTAATCTTTAATAATTATTTAGTATTACATTCATCTATTGTTACAACCTTATTTATAAATGCCTAGAAAAACTAGCTCGAATTATAATTTTCTAACTAGAGTAATTAATAATTATAAAACTTCTAAGTAATTATTTTAATTAATAATTATTCTAATCTACAAACTTATGAAACTTTGATATTCAAGACTTGTGTTAATTATTCAAAACCTTTGTTATAAACTTGATTCAAACTTCATAAACACAATCAATCCCGTCTCCCATTAGAACCCTAGTCAAATCTTGAAATCCTAGATCCTTCGTATTAGACTTCTAGAAGCAAACTTGAATCTTTAGACTTGTATTCTTAGGCTTATTGTGAGGATATTCTCCCTCAAAGTCTTTCTACACTTACTCTTGTCAGATACTCTTCGTCAAAATCCAAGTGAGTATACTTAGCCCCTTTTTCCTTTCTATACTTTTGGGGTGAAACGTGTTCAAAAACTTTAAACTTATACAATTCTTGTACAACTATGACTAGATGCTTATTCTTATGTTAAACTTGAGACTTGTATGCTTAGATTAAACTTAAAACTAGCACATTCATTAACTTTGATCAAGCCTATAGTAACAATGATAAATCTATTGCATTTGACCAATCCACCTTGATTGATTGACCCCTTCGGGGGGGAGCCCTTGGTGATTGTTACTGAATTAAACTTTAAACTTGAGACTTATAAGGGTAACCTGCGGGTTATGCCTAAACTTGGTTGGAGGGTTGAAGTGGACAATGTTTAAGATACTTGTTCTGATACTATAATATTTCTTACCGATAATTATATAATATAACAAATATCGTTCAAGTATGTTCTACGCATGTCAATTATCCTGCGTGCACATAAACCATGTTAACACGTCCACATGCAACTACTTTTTCCGAACGACATTTCTTAATTTGTTTTCATTTAACATGCATTTGTTTCTATCAATATGCGCACACAAGTATAACCATATTTCAACATGCGCTTAACTATGTTTCATGATAACATGCGTTCATTTATTTATTTATTTATTTCTCTACTTCATGTACCCATGGCAACGTTCCATGTTATCAAATATAAACAAGTTATAACCATGTATATATGATTTCCATTATTTAGCCCTTTCATAACTCATTCCGAGTTAACAATTTTTCCATCATTCACATATATATATATATATATTTACATGCATATGTTTAACAACTTTCCAAGTTCTACCATTTATGTTCAGACACACATATATCTATATGTGTCGGTTTCTAAACAAGTATACATACACTAGATCGTTCATCCAAATATAAGTTTAACCTCTTTATATGAACATATAATTTCATACTTAACAATATTCCAAGTTACCAAACTTAAACACACACATACAATTCACAATTTCTTTATGTATTGTCTACACATTTCTTTTGTCAACTTAACCATTTATGTAGAAGTATATACCTACATTTAGGAATTTTCCATGTAAATCAACTTAGAATACACACATGTATATATATCTAAGTTACTATTTTTTTTATATATGTATTTACATACTTAGTTATTTCCGAATCATTAATCAAATCAAATATGTATATATATGCATGCATATCTCGGCCCTTATATATATAGGTATGCATATTTTAGTTTTTCTTGTCTTAAATCTCATCATCATATGAATCAACAACAACTTGACATAACGATCAAAACAAGAAATTAAGCATATAATCTCATTATTTTCGCCCCATATATGTATATTTATATAAAACATAGTTTTTAAACTTAATAAAGTTAAGCTTTTATAAAAACTTATTAAGTCTTTAGATTTCTTTGATTTTTATGGTGAACAACATGTTTTAACCGAGAATATAAAGATGAAAATAAAGATTCGTGTCGGTTTCATACCACTAGTCAAAGCTAGGTGAAGATCTACTAGTAGAAGATAATGGATGCTGGTTTTGCTACCGAAAGTCGACTCCTAGCTCCAAACCTTCCTTGAATCTCCAAACTCTAACTCAAACTCTCTAGACTTTTTGTGTTCTTGAACTTTTAAAAAATGGACAATACATGTGTGTGCATATGTATCTACATATATAGATGGACAAAGAGTTGGATTGAGTGCTTCACTAAACAACATCATTGCTAAGTATGGCTTGAAATGATGGATTGACTCATGAATAGATCTTTAATTATATGGTCCTGGGTCTAATGACACAAGGATGGTTTGACATGTGGTGTAATCAAGTGGATTACCCCACTTGGGTCATTTTCGGCCAAGAAAGGGTATGGGTGGGGGGTTGGGTGTTGTCACTTCGAGTCATTATTACCATGATTACTAGATGGTATTTAGGTAGTGTAAGCCTGGTAGGTGATCCCGTGATCATATACCCGGTTTATGATCTTCTAGGATTTAGAACTTATATATTGTATACTTTGACTAGTTTTAATAGTCTACTAATTAAACCCGTCATAGTTAATACTTTAACTATAGTATATACATATACACATAAAAATAACTTGTCACCATGAAATAAACATTTTTGGGTCCACTTTTAATACTTTTGTCACCAATATTTATGTTTTTATATGAAGACGTATTACTAGACTTTATTGTAATAAAAATCTTGTTAATCACCAACGAACGCACCTTGCGGGTTATTATTGTTTATTTCCTAGTAATTCTTAAAATTACTAAAACAATTTGTGTGTTCCTTTGCTAGACTTCTTGACAATACTATGTCAAAATTATAAACCAGGAAATATAAAATATGAATGTACAATTATGGATATGGATATTGACCTGAAATGCTGGGTGTCACATATGGTTATAGTGATTTTGATCATAAATCGAGGGACTGAGAATTGAAATTTGGGATACTGATTGATTTTGAACATTAGCTTCGAATAGTAAAACTCGCTATAGTTCTCATGCACCGCAAATTATGATTATGTGTGCACCCGCAATGATAATTTACTTTGCATGGTCCCTATGGTGCTTCTCATATCCCAAGCTCTCAGTCAAATGGATTTGAAGTGTTCATCAGATCGTGTTGCACTCTCGCGTTGGAGTGTGTATGTTTTATCTAATCGTGTGTACCAATACTCATGAATTTTCCGACTAAGGCTGTTGCTGGATGGAGTTATTGGTAGAGAGACACAACCGGTGCCTTCTAACAATAGGATGTGTATGGTGGAAGTCAGGCACTATGTTTAGGGCAGCTTTCCTCAAGTTAGTATCGAGCAACTCATTCTCCAAGTTTGTATGTTCGTGTGGATCCACATGATCCTGATGAGTGTTTAGGTCTTCAGACCCGTAAAGTTCTCTCCCGTTTAGCCCAGCTTCTCCACCTCGGGTTCCCACTAGATCAAGGAGTCATGTCTGCCATACCTTACTGTGAAGGTTTTTGTCATCCAACCCTGCAAATCATGAAAGAGAGTATGTACGCCGCACCAAATGGAGGTAATCATATGACAGCAGAGAAAGCCGACTCCATAGCTGGAGTTGTTGTAGGTGTGGTGTAGGTACCTGTACAGGTTCTGGTACAGGTTCTACTTGTTGTGATACAAAGATCGGTGACTGGCGAGTGCTACCGTCGTCACCCAAGCTCAGCTCGTAACTCGATCTTCTAGGGTTATAATGAGATGATTACTCATCGTCCTTGATTCGTAATCCGAACAGCGACACTTTGTTGAGAAACGTTGTAGGTGTCTATTTATGCGTGTTAAGTGTTTGTTACGTGTGCCATATAATTGTATTAAGTATTAATGTAGCTAATGATTCTCTAGTGTAACTACATACACTAATGGTCTACACAGGTTGTTCGGCAACGGTTAGAATTTCTATACTCAAGTCTTGGGTGATATAAATCTTAGAAACCTTGGTCCTAATTGAGTCTGGTTAGAGCTTAGGTGACGCTAAGGAAACCTAATTCGCTAAAATCATTGGCTCTGATACCAATTTGTCACACCCCCAAATTCATTTACTTAATAAATAAATTAAGGTTGCAACGATTGGTAACATTACACAACAGCGGAAGCTAAATGAATACTTCTAAAATATTGAACACCATTCCAAATACTAAATTAAACTAGCACATTGACCTAGAACTATGTAGGTCAAGACCTACTTGAGGTTTTACAATCATGTTTCTTTGACTTCTAGAGTTTTAATCCAAAAGGTTAACATATTCCAACCGTGCCATAGCTATGCGCTACCTGAAAAACATACTTAAAAATGTCAACACAAAGGTTGGTAAGTTCAAAGGTTTAGTTGTCTCGATGTAAAGCAGTTTTCCTTGAAAACATTGATAGCGTGTACATGGCCATAATATAAAACCGCTTTCCTCGAAAACATTTGATGACTTCAGAGTCATAAGGTGAAAACATTGAAAAAGTGTACCTGGGCATAATATGAAACTGTTTTCCCGAAAACCTTGAAAATGTGTTCATGGGCTTAATATAGAACCGTTTTCCTCGAAAATATTTGATGACCTCATCGTCATAAAGTGAGTCGTTTTCCCAATGGAAACGTGTAATTGAGCTTATACCCGTGTTAAGTCCTCTTTGATGATAACCAAAACAAGTAGCTGTTTCATGTGTATATGATAAACAAAACAAGTAATGTTTGACCTATTCGTAAGCTAGATAGCCTTACAAATAATATGTTCATACATGAGCCATGACCAAACCATGATCGGTGTATGCCCGTCCCTCGCCCCCTTACGAGTATGTGTTAAGACAATATGCGGCCATTCGACCCTCCAAGTCGTTGGTTAGCACGACTAACCATGACCGTGGGCATCACCCCCAATAGTACTATCCATAGAATCCCATCCTATAAATTTAATGGTTATAAAGTTGATGATGTTCAGGGGACTTTTAGCGCTCTATGTGTGTTCACTCATGTAAACATAAATGTCGGATCTTGTTTTCTTGTTATCATATGAAAATGTTTGTAAGTGTGTTCCATGTTTTCTCAAATGTACCAAACATTGATTTTTCATGCTTTTAAATATGTAAGCAAATTTGTTCTATAAGTATGTTTCTTCCCCGATATTTATAAAACATTAAAAGTTAAAAGGTGGCAGTGAACTCACTTGGTGACGTGTCAGGAACACTAATGTCCTTCTGTTAACAATGGAAACCAATGTCCACGTGATAATCATGGCTTACGTCTTACTCAAGTCCTACGAGACTTGTAGGTACTTAATGAGTTTTATAGACTAACCCTAATAATGTTAAGCGAGTTTAAACTCAAATTGAGTTAACACGTGTGCGGTTGAGCTCTGTTGATTCACTATGTTATAATATTGATCTGGTATACGTTAATAATGGTGGATGCTCAGATCATGATTACTTAATATTGTTTGTCATTATTAATATATACATGTGTATACACTTATTTATACATATATATATATATGTATATTTGCGTACGTGTTTACGGTTAAACGTCTGTATAATATTCAATGGTCTATAGAAAATATAGGCATTTATAACTATATATTTAAATATAAATACCATCACCTACACGTGACAAAATACTTGCCCGAGTTTATAAAAGTTTAAGATTTCATACTCATTCGAAACGTATTCGCTTAAGTTTCTAAACTTTCGTGTCACAAATCCAAATGCATTAACGATACATATATACATGTATATTTGAGCGTGTGAATATGCGCGTATTTATTTTCGAGACTAAGCATCGTGTTTTATAATAATCGTTTGATTACATAAACATGTGAATATTTATATTCATGTGTATTCATAGGTATATATATAAGTATATATATCTATATGGTACGTTTTCATTTAAGAAAATGTAGTTGTATCAACGTTTGTTACCTTACAAGTCCTAGTTTAGTCATTCGGTTTATGTACTTAAATAACGCTTAATGACAAGTTAAATGGATATATGTATATATATATATATATATATACATGTTTATATGAAATAACTGACGTTAAAGTCTTCCTAATTGTATTTATCTTGTATAAACCGTTTGATCCATCTACGAATATATTTTCTCGTTTATTAACAATTATTATATATTATATATTTTGCACAAACGAGTTCCTCTATATTACATATACATGTTTTACGGTACGTTAATATTAATCATTAAGTTACTATTTATTTTTATCGTTAATTACTCGTTTGAGCTCAACGCAATTCGACCGCACGCACGTTTAACTTTTGTGTAAATAAATATAGTCATGTTAGCGTACGTTTATACCTTTCGTAAGCCCCGTTTACGGACAGACGCATCCCAAACCTCACAGTTCTTGTAATGGCCACGTTTGACCGCAGTTGACCCGAGTTTGACCATGTTTGACTACGTTTGACTGGGGCTCGTGACATCGTTTCCTATCCAAAATCACACATTTTATACTCGGGAATGAAACCCGGCAACCAAAGTTTCTAAATCTATAACGTGTAATACGGATCTAGACGGAAATATAATTAACGTTATTGAAATCCACTTTGACTAGCAAAATCAAGCTCAAACCTTGTAGATCGAGACCTTAGAACAACAAATAACTCGGATCCGGTCGAATAGGGCTCGCCGGTGTCACCGGAAAATGCTTCTGTTCGCCGAAATCATTCCAAAGAAACATTTAACACCAAGCATGTGTAGATCTGAGCTTTGTGGCTCCCTATCTCCGTCGCCACCGTGTCAATGGTCAAACCACCACCACCATTGTTCTCAGTGCCTCGAGATCTATCCATCGGTTTGGTGTACTCGCCGCCACTCGCCGACGACACCGTCGTGCACTACTGCTGTCCGCCGGGCTCCGCCTTGGCTCGCCGAAGGAGGCTACCGGATGGTGGCTAGCCCTCCTCCTCTTTCACACTAAACTCTCTCTCTCTCTAGTTTCACACACATTTATGTGTGTGTGTGTGTGTTTGGGTAAAGTGAGGATGAGGAAGAGATAAGGATCTATTTATACTTAGAGTTTTTGAAGTGGGTGCACCTCTTACAAGTGTCACGTATTAACACTGTGTCCTGTCTCCCATATTTATAAATCTAAATTATTATCTTGTGAAATGATTAGGGAATTAATTGTAAATAAATATTTTTAACATATTTATTACTCAACTCGCGTTTAACAGCCAACTTAGTCCGTACGCGCCATGGTCGCGTCTTTAATCGCTAAGGTGAACGTTTTATATTCTTGTTTTCGTTAATTATTTCCTGTTCATTCTATGAATATTAATACTAAAATAAATATTCAATTTATTTATTTTGTTTTAGCATATAACGGGTGAGTATCCGAGTCGATATAAATTGACAGTGTGTGTTTAAAATCCGTTTGACAGATTTTAACGTTTTACCACTCCGTTTATTATTAGTATTTTCTAGTATTATAAATAAAAATATATATAATACTTATTATACTAATTCATGTATCGTTAATGTTCGTAACTATAACGTTTCATTGTCGCGTCTCTTTCCTAGTTTAACGTCTACGTACACGCCCTTCGTGTATAATTGTCTAAATAGGCTTTTCAAGTGTATACTTATTATATTTAATATTAGTACTTATTGCCTTTTATAACTTGTCACGCTGAATATCTGGGGATAACCATCGTCTGACGCGTTCAACTTTTAACATATGTACCTTTATCCTTTCTAAATTGTTAGAAATTTCATAACGAGTTTGATGAACAGAATCGGGTGATTAGCTTTAGATACGGATCATGAAATTCGGGCCTCACATGGGCTTGAGTTCTTATTGGGCCCAACTGGGCTTAGTTAGTCTGTCCCAACCATTAGGTTTTTGGTTTAGAACTTTTGCAGGTGTTACATTTTCACTTTTAACCTTGGACTTTGGGTGATTCCCGTTCTTGTTTATCGAGCCTTGGATTTTTGGATATTACAATTCTCCCCCCCCCCAATTAGGTTTCGTCCTCAAAACATGTTAATCCTGGAATAACTGAGGATAATTCTTCTTCATCTCTTCTTCACTTTCCCAGGTCTAGAATCATTACACGTTCCTCGATGTTGTTGGATATATGATGTCCGATCGTCAATTAAGTCAACGTTACTATTAAGGTACGATCCAAAGAGTTACACCTTAGGCAACGAGCAAAATATAATATTTAATTGTTAAATATTATAGATCACGAAAGACGGATTAATTATGCGGCAAATTAATATTTAGAGAAATATTTATCGGTGATTGGGTTGAATAATTATTTAATGAAATAATTATATTCGATGGATTTAATGATCAAGTGTTAAACATTAAAAGATCTGGTTTTTACTAATAAACTGTTATTAGTAAACTACAAGGGTTAAAAGTAATTAAATGTTAATTACTAAGAATTAAATGTTAATTCACAAGGGTGTGGTTTGTAATTAAGGAGATTATAAATATAACCTTAATCTACAAACCATAATACAACACACCTCCCAAAAGCCACCACCCCCCCCCCCCTTGCGCATCACCGTCGTCGGCCACCGGCCACCGCCGCCACCGCCAGCCACCGCCGCCAGAACCCCCCTCGCCGTCGCACGCCACCGCCGCTGGGACCGGGTTCCCTCCTGCGCAAACCGTGTGACGTTTTGCTGTGTTTTCCGTGTACGAGTCAACTAGCGTGACGTTCGTTGAACTAAGGTGTTTCAGATCTGGTTATCGTCAAAGGTATAAATCTGAACACCCTATGGTTGGTTATTTTATATTGTCTATACGCGTGTAATCGGATCACTTAAAGGAATCCGGATCTGATCCGGCAATGGTATTATTAATTCGCTTTCGCAAAATATATCTGATTTATTTATTGAAAATGTTTAAATAATTATTGTTTTAAAAGTTAAAATTGGTACCATGATTCCCAACAGTGGTATAAGAGCCAATTTTACGCGTGTTTAGACATATTTTTTTCGATCTATTGTTTTATTTGTCAAAACTTTTGTTTGACAAAAGATCGAGTCTTTTTCGTTTCGAGTTATAGTGTTGAATGAATCGAGCCCTAGTGACTTGTGGTTGTATTGTTTGTTGATTGGTTGTTTCTCTTTGTATTTATTTTGGGTTATTTGGAACCCCGATGTAATAGTTAGGTTTTTATTTAATTATTTATTGTATTTGTAAATAAATATTGTAATCCTAAAGAGACGAAGACTAGAATACCAAGGCGGACAATAACAGGACTTAAGATGTAGATTACGGACTAAGTGGGAGATGGCAGATTTGTTAATTTTGATATCCCTTAGACCCGTCCGGTTTTTTCGTTTGATGGCTCGAAAGAAATCGAACACTTTTCCCTAGTTGCTCGATTCTATGTTTTATTTATTTTGTGGTTGTCATAATATTATTTAGGATAATAATTAAACCGCAAAATTTTTATAAAACTTTTGACACAATTTAAAACGACGAGATTATTAAATTGCTTATTTTTCTCGGAAAGCTGATTAAATAAAATGGTGTTTTATTTAAAAGTAAAACAAGTTATAAATTTGATGGTTTTATTTAAAACAATTTTAAATTAATTAAAGAGTTGATTAGTTTAAAATCGGTTCGCGACAAATGACCAATTTAGATTAATAGAGTATTTGAACTTGGATCGTGTCGAGTGTTGAAAGCGTTTCACAAACTAATAATTAGTAAAATTGGTTTACTAAAATTGCGAGACTTATATCATTCTACTCGTCGACCAAACTGTTTTTGACCCGAAACGGTAATGTTAAAACATTAAAGAAATCCCAAATATAAAAAATTGATATTTCTGCGCCACCCTTAATTATAACACTTCATCTAATCTATCCGAACCCCCAGTGTTAGTGAATTACACTGCATCCGGCCCTACGGTTTTGGTTGAAGGTAGAACCGCGATTCCTGAGTCACTTAGGCCGGGTATGCAGTTATAATTGAAAGACCTATATCGCTTAAGTAGTTTAAGTGGGCGTAGTTGAGGGAAAACGTATCCGAAGCTTGACATTACTCGTCATTCCCCTCAAACCGAGAGTTGTATAGTTGATACAATTGGTAATCGTTACCTACCTGCCTAACTATGTCAGTGGAGAGTGCTTAGCCATTCACTAAGACATGGGGAATCAGGATCTCATTCCTAATTATATATATTTTTGCTATTGGGTAATAAAATTTTAATTAGGAATTTATGCATGAAAATACTAAAACTTTTATTTTTGAACTTTGTAGATGTCTTTTGCAATCAATTCCGACTCTGTTTCTACTCTAAGATCCATGCTTTATCGGAACATGCTCAAAGGAGGAAACTTCTCTGAGTGGTACCGTATCTTGAGAAGTGTTCTTAAAGAAGAGAAAAGATCCTATGTCCTAGAAATTTCAATTCTTCCAGTTCCTCCCAATGACGGCTCCAAATTGCTTTGGAAACGACACATTAATGATTCTAATGAAGCATCATATTTTATACTATCTACAATGTGTGATGAACTCCGTCGTGAGCTGGAATATCACTCTGCTTATGATATGGCTCACGAACTGAAGAAAAGGTTTCATCAAAATCGGAGCGAGCATCTTAATGTGCTTAAGTCTTTAACAAGTAGCATGGAAAGAGGAACAGGAATGAACTCACATTTTTCTAAAATGATGAAACTCATTGATAGCCTGAAAGATCTTGGTTCACCTATCAACCAGGATATGGCAATAGACTTCATACTTATGTCTTTGCCGGTTGAATACGAAGAGTTCGTTGATTACTGAAAACAGTATGTAGTGGGAGAAACCTTATCTGATTTGCGAGGGTCGCTGATGGCTTTTGAAATGACTTTGGGATAAATAGACACCTTGATGTGTGAACCAAGAAGCGTGGCAAAAGAGAGCTATTTTTAAAAGTGATGACACCTGTCATTACTATGGTGAGATAGGACACTAGAAATGTAACTGTCCTTTATACCTTGCTAGGAAAACCAAAGCTTTGGAAGCAGGATCTTTAGGTATGTTCATTATTGAGATCTTCTCCTTGTCTAGCAAATCTTGGGTGTTTGACACTTGATGTGGTTATCACATTTGTAATGATTTACAGGGACTAAAGAAGGTTAGGAGACTGAAGCAAGGCGACCTGGAACTCCATGTGGGAAATGGACAAAAGGGTGTTGTAAAGGCTGTAGGAATATTGGGTGTTTGACACTTGATGTGGTTATCACATTTGTAATGATTTGCAGGGACTAAAGAAGGTTAGGAGACTGAAGCAAGGCGACCTGGAACTCCATGTGGGAAATGGACAAAAGGGTGTTGTACACTCTTTTACTTCCTTTTGGTTTAGAACTTGTTTTGAACAATGTTTATTTCATTCCTAATTTGACTAGGAATATTGTTTCAGTATCCGCTTTACGGGAACAAGGATTTAATTATGCTTTTGACAATGATTTCATTTCTGCATATTTGAATGGTTTGTTTTATTTTTCTCCAAAGCCTCATAATGGAATCTATGAGATAGAAGTCCATGACAATAACGTTATATTTAATATCCCCTCCAAAAGTACGAAATATGATTTCAATTATACGTATCTATGGCATTGTATACTTGGACACAAGAATCGCATGAAGAAACTCCAGACCGCCGGAATTCTGAATTCTACTGGTCAAGAGTCATTTAATGATTGCGAATAATGTTTAAGTGGAAAGCTAACCAAAGCCCCTTTTGCCGGTATCGGTAAAAGGGCAAAGGATCTGTTAGGACTTATACATACTAATGTATGCGGTCCATTCAGAACGATGTCTAGAAGTGGAGAAAGATACTCCGTGACAATTACTGATGACTTTAGTAGATATGGTTATGTGTATCTTATGAAGCATAAACATGAAACATTTGAAATCTTCAAACAGTACCAGAATGAGGTACAAAATCAGCTTGGTAAGACGATTAAGATGCTTCGATCTGATCGAGGTGGTGAATATCTTAGTCAAGAGTTTGACGAACATCTAAAGAAATGTGGGAACATTTCTCAGCTTACTCCACCAGGAACACCTCAACTTAACGGTGTATTCAAAAGAAGAAATCAAACTCTATTAGATATGGTTCGATCTATGATGTGTCGTACAAACCTCCCACATTCCTTCTGGAGTTTTGCTCTTGAGACTGCCACAAGAATCATAAATCTAGCTCCTACTAAGAAGGTGGACAAAACGCCTTATGAGATTTGGCATGGGGACAAACCCAAAGTGTCCTACCATAGGGTTTGGGGATGTAACGCATATGTTACAAGTGAATCTACGGATAAACTAAATCCCCGTGGCGACAAAGTTGTTTTCATCAGATACCCTAAAACAATTGGTTACTACTTCTACAATCCTGCTGAAAATCGAATTTTCATTAAACGCAGAGCTACTTTCTTGGAGAAAGAACTTCTTGCGAGAGGGATTGGAGTTAACCGATTGGATATGGATGAGATCCAAGAACCACAAACTGAACCTACCATTCAGCATGACACTGCTGAAACTGAATCTAGAAATGTTCAAGATTCAACCATGACACAAATTGTTCGCAGAAGTTCTAGGGATCGTCATGAACCCAACCGGTATATCGGGATTCACCAGACTGACGACATCCTGATAACAGATCAGGTTGAGCCCACTAGTTACAAATCTACAATCTTAGATTCTGAATCTAAGAAATGGCTTGAAGCCATGGATGCTGAAATCCAATCCATGTACGACAACCATGTATGGGACTTGGTTGACCTCTCTCCCGAAAGTCGGACCGTAGGAAGCAAGTGGACTTTCAAGAAGAAAATCGACATGGATGGGAATGTGCAAACCTTCAAAGCAAGGCTGGTAGAGAAAGGCTTTACTCAGACTCAAGGAATTGATTATGATGAAACCTTCTCGCCATTAGCCATGCTTAAGTCTATTAGGATCTTGCTTTCCATTGCCGCGTATTATGACTACAAGATATGGCAAAAGGATGTCAAAACCACGTTCCTAAATGGACATCTTACTGAAGATGTCTACATGGTTCAACCAGAAGGTTTTGAAAATCCAGAGTATCCTAATAAGGTCTGCAAGTTAAATAAATCCATCTATGGATTAAAACAAGAATCCAGAAGCTGGAATCTTCGCTTTGACTAGAAAATTAAAGAGTTTGGTCTTGTCAAGAACGAAGATGAACCGTGTGTCTACAAGAAGGTAAGTGAGAGCCATGTGACTTTTCTGATTCTATATGTAACCGACATACTGCTCATTGGAAACCATATCCCTATTCTAAAAGACGTAAAGTCTTGGTTAGGAAAATGTTTCACAATGAAAGATCTTGGTGAAGCTGCTTATATTCGGGGAATAAAGATCTATAGAGATAGTTCAAAGCGGCTTATAGGCTTAATTCAAAGTACATGTCGCGTCCGTAACACAAGACACTTATCTAACCAGAGTAGTACCTCTAACAGAGATGTTCCCAGGAAAGAACGACGGGTCTAGGAGAGATTTATACACCGTCCTTTCCTAGACAGAACATTACATTCGTCAGATAACTACATACTGGCTAGAAGGCCGCCTTCTAGTTACTGTGACGTTGACATCAAAAACACACAGCGGAAGACTAAATCGTAACTTCTATTAATATCAAAACATTGTTTACATCATGTTTAACAAAAGTTACATCATTCGTTCCTAACAAGGAACAAGTCATTCGGGACTTATAGTTCCAGGCAAGCCCATCATCTGGATCCTTCATCTTTTCATTCTAGTCCTGGAAATGCCATGTCTAGTGACTACCTGTGATGCATTTGAAAACATTTTATCAAACATGGGTCAACATAAAGCTGGTGAATTCATAAACTAAAATAGTTTATTAAAATGACCCGCCAAAGTATCTTGAACACATTCATGGGCTTCAACACCCAAATTCATAGATAACTATGAATAATCATTCAATCTATATATAACCAAAGACTGTTCCACGAGTCCTGTCTAACATGCCGTTCCACGGGCAAGTGAAATACAATAAGCGCTTAGAATACGTTATATATAAACAATCGGTACAATCATTTCAAGATACTCAAAATGTTTTCATAAATCAATCATGCCAGACAAGGTCATGATTGGGTTCATGCATCACAGTTTAGTAACTCACCTGGACAGTATTTCAGCTTATTAATTAGAAATGTGGTGAAAACCTCTGGCAGAACTCCTAGATAGTTAAGTACATCACTCATTTATACAAACCTAACTTAATGTGTATAATCAGAGCTTAATAGGAGGTCGGAACCTTACCTCAGTACTATCTACGACAATTTGAAGTCGAATGGTCAGAAACCGGACTCTCGTACGTGAACCGGGCCTCAGGATTAGATCTTCATAGTGTGTGTGTGTGTATTTGAGTGTGTTTGTGTGTGTAAAAGAGTTGAAATCGTTCAACTATTTATAGGTTGTCCGACTGGTCTATAGCGGACCGTTATCTATATACATGTTGGTCCGCTATCCAAGTGCGGCGGTTTAATTTGCTTAACGAACACATGACGGACCATTATGCTTCTCATGCAGTCCGCAATGGATGAATTACGGCTAGCGAACCGCAACGAATCCCATATCGGTCCGATATTGATCCTCCACGTGTCAGACTCCAGCAATTAGTCACCCGACACGTGTCAGCTCCTGAGTGATTCCTTGTTCCCTACATAGCGGACCGTTATCCCAGGAGATGTCGGTCCGACATCTGCCTGTTTTTTCAAATTTTCAGTTTCAGTCCCTGAGCTTTGTTTATTTACATATTCACCCTTCAACTTTTAAACTTGGCAAGTTTAGTCCTTTATTTTCTTAGGAATTTTCGAGGCGTTACAAATCTCCCCTCCTTTAAGAAATTTCGTCCTCGAAATTAGGATGTGAATAGATAAGGATATTTTACTCTTATATGTTCCCCTAATTCCCAAGTCTTGTCGGCTCCGATCCGACCTTACCACTAGACTAATACCATTGGTATAACTTTCTTTCTTAATTTTCGTTCCTGTGTGTCTAAAATCTTAATTGGTTGCTCAGTGAAGTGAAGTTTGTCGTCTATGTGTATATAATCTAATGCAATAGCCTGAGCTGGATCAGCTAAACACTTGCGTAAACAGGATACGTGAAACGTATTATGAATTCCTTGTAAAGCTTCTAGTAATTCTAACTTGTAGGCTACTGCTCCAATTCTTTCAATGATTTTGTAAGGTCCGATATAACTTGGTCCTAACTTTCCGCGTCTTTCGAACCTTACGACACCTTTCCA
Organism: Smallanthus sonchifolius; assembly: GCA_023525975.1. NCBI lineage: Eukaryota > Viridiplantae > Streptophyta > Magnoliopsida > Asterales > Asteraceae > Smallanthus > Smallanthus sonchifolius. The sequence goes on along the minus strand of CM042028.1, from coordinate 16,855,923 downwards.
AGGTGAGACTTTTAGCATAACAAAATCTCCGACTTGGAATTCTAACGGTCGTCGTCGTTTGTCAGCATAGCTCTTTTCTCGATCTTGAGCAGCCTTTAATCGTTGTTTAATCCGGACTATCTTATCTGTTGTTTCTTGTATAACTTCAGGTCCAAACAATTGACTGTCTCCTATTTCAGTCCAACAGACAGGAGTTCTGCACTTTCTTCCATATAGTGCTTCAAACGGTGCAGTTTTGATACTTGAAAGGTAACTATTGTTATAGGAGAATTCAATCAATGGTAGGTGATTATCCCAGTTTCCTCTGAAATCTGTAACACAGTCTCTCAGCATATCTTCAAGAGATTGAATCGTACATTCACTTTGTCCATCTGTCTGAGGATGATATGCAGTACTCATGGTAAGTCGAGTTCCCAATTCTTTCTGAAAACTTGTCCAGAATCTAGATGTGAACCGACTATCTCTATTAGAAATAATAAATAGTGGTATGCCATGGTGGCTCACAATTTCATTAATATAGATCCTGGCTAACTTATCCATAGAGTATGTTTCATTGATGGGTATAAAATGGGCTGACTTGGTCAGTCTGTCAACCATGACCCATATTGCATTATGTCCTTTCTGGGTTTTGGGTAGTTTAGTGACAAAGTCCATTGTACTACGATCCCATTTCCAGACAGGTAATTCTATTTGTTGTAACTACCCTGCTAGTTTCTGGTGCTCAATCTTAAGTTGGAGACAAGTCAAGCATTTATCTATGTACTGAGCTATTGATCCTTTTATGTTTGGCCACCGGTAATGAGTCTTTAGATCTTTGTACATTTTGTTCGCACCAGGATGCATGGAATATCTTGACTTATGTGCTTCATCTAACACCTTTTCTTGAATAACTCCAAACTTAGGAATCCAGATTTTTTGATCGAATCTCATGATTCCGTCATCTCATTTGGATAGCAACTTCTGCTTCCCAACCATACGCTCTTTCTTGATATTCCCTTCTTCTAATGCTTTTGGTTGGATTTCCTTGATTTGCTCCAATAAGTCTAAATTCAGGTCTAATCGTAGTGCTTTTTCTTTAATCGGTAGACTTCGTTCTTTACGACTTAAAGCATCTGCAACTACATTGGATTTCCCGGGATGGTATTTAATTTCACAATCGTAGCCATTGATGAGTTCCATCCACCTCCTTTGCCACATATTTAAATCCTTCTGATTAAAAATATGTTGGAGGCTTTTATGGTCTGAATATATCACACATTTGGTACCATACAGATAGTGTATCCATATCTTTAGAGCAAACACTATGGCACCAAGTTCTAGATCATGTGTGGTATAGTTCTTTTCATGAACTTTAAGTTGTCGTGATGCATAGGCAATAACCTTATCTTGCTGCATCAACACACAAACCTTACCAGTTCGAGACAACCCATACCAGTTCGGGAAGCGTCACAATAGATGACAAAATCATCATTTCCTTCGGGTAGTGCTAAGATCGGTGCATGACTAAGCTTATCTTTGAGAATGTTGAATGCTTCTTGTTTCGTACCCCATTCAAACTTTGCTTCTTTTTGAGTTAAAGTAGTTAAAGGTGTGGCAATCTTGGAGAAGTCTTGAATGAATCTTTTGTAATAACCGGCTAGTCCAAGAAAACTTCTAATCTCTGTCAGAGTCTTTGGGGCTTCCCATTTCATGACAGCTTCGATTTTGCTTGGGTCTACTTGTATCCCTTGTTCTTTTACAATGTGCCCAAGAAATTTTATTTCTTGTTTCCAAAATTCGCATTTGGAAAAATTAGCATACAATCTTTCTTTTCTTAGGGTTTCCATAATGATTCTAAGATGCTCATCATGTTCCTCTTGGCTTCGGGAATAAATAAGAATATCATCGGTAAATACGATGACAAATTCATCCGGGAAAGGCTTACAAATTCGATTCATTAGGTCCATAAATGTTGCAGGGGCATTTGTTATACCAAATGACATGACCACGAATTCGTAGTGACCATATCGGGTTCTGAAAGCAGTTTTAGGTACGTCCTCTTTTTGTACCTTCAACTGATGATATCCTGATCTAAGATCGATCTTTGAAAAGTACGATCAAACAGATCATCTATTCTAGGCAATGGATATCTGTTCTTTACAGTCAGCTTGTACAATTCCCGATAATCAATGCACATCCTCATGCTTCCGTTCTTTTTAACAAACAGTACTGGTGCTCCCCAAGGTGAAGTGCTAGGACGAATGAACCCTTTGTCTAAGAGTTCTTGAATTTGCTTCACTAGTTCTTTTAGTTCGGAAGGAGCTAGACGATAAGGGGATTTTGCAATAGGTTTAGCTCCAGGAATGAGTTCGATTCGAAATTCGATCTGACGATCGGGTGGAAGATCGGGTAATACTTCCGGAAAGACATTCGGGTGATCACAGACTACGGGAATATCCGCAATCTATCCTTCGGGTTTAACGTTTAAAGCATGGAGTATAAATATAGCGTCTCCTTTAATTAATTCTTTCTTAGCTTTCGCTATAGAAATAATTTCAATCTTATTGTTATCACTATCACCTTGAATCATAAAACTAGTTTCATCTGGTTTCTTAATCTTGACGTTTTTCTTGTCACAATCAATATGGGCCTGTTATTGGTTTAACCAATCCATCCCTGGGATAACCTCATATTCATTCAAATTCATCGGCATTAGTGTAACTAATACCTTATCGTCACCAAAATTGATGACGCAATCAGGGTATGATTCGGTTATCCTAATATGTTCGCCACTTGCTGTTTTAACAACATAGGTATTAATAAGTGGAATCGGTCTTACGCCTAAATATGGGGTAAATGCACACGAAGCAAAACTTTTATTTGCCCTTGTATCAAATAAAATCTTGGCGTAGATATTATTAACTAAGAAAGTACATGCCACCTCCTTAGCTTTATTTTTCTGTTCATCTCCACTTTCTAAGATGAACACTCGTCCTGTTCCTTTATTCTGACCACCTATTCTCTGCTTAGGTGGTTTAGGACAAGAAGTTCTATAAGCCCTATCTCTCCACAGTTAAAACATTTAACATTTGGGCATTGGGTTGCCAAATGGCCAAACTTCTAACAAGTCTGACATTTCATTTCCTGATTGGCTCTATCAGTGTTGGGATTAAATCCTCCTCTTCTGGATTTCCCAGTTTGAACTTGTAAACAATTTCTTCAGGTTTCCTCTTGTGATCGGTTTTGGAGGCTCTTGGGCTGCCACCTCATCGTATATCATCGCACCTTTTTCAACGGCCAAATATATCATCTCGGGTGTTATGGATTTCACTAAGGTACGAACCATAGGAGGTAAACCTTGGACATAACATTTTATTCTTCTTGACTCGGGAGTAACCAAATGTGGAACCAGTTTGGCGATCTCATTGAATTTGGTTGTGTACTGCTGATGAGTCATGGTTCCAGCTTCAAATCATAGAAATTCAGCTTCAATCTTGTCCACAGCATTTTGTGGACAGTATCTCTTTATAATTAAAGACTTGAGATCTTCCCAAGTCATTCTATCAGTTACAGCCTCTCCCTTTGTCTGCTTAATTAACTCCCACCAGCCAAGAGCCTCCTCTTCAAAGGAGTGTGCAGCAAACTTCACAACTTGATCTACCCTGCATTCACTCATCTTTATTACTGCTTCCATAGACGTAATCCATTGAAAGGCTGCAATGGCATCTTTCTTTCCATTGAATGGCTTACGGTGACAATCACTAAAATTCTTATAGTTGCATCCTTGGCCATGAACTCCTGTACTCTGGGTTGTCATTCCCACTGTTTCATGGGTTCGGGTGGTTCCTATATTGTTTCCTATAGGAGTAGTATGAAGGGTGTCTTATGTTCGGAGAATGGCACTGCTTGTACCTTCGTTCCGGTTACTTAGACTATTATGATTTTCTCTACTCCTAAGAGCATCATCAAGAATTCTGGGTAAAGTTGTGTGAAGTACTCGGGTGACCTCAGATGCCACCGCCCCTTGAAACTGGGCTTTCGTCATAACAACTTCTTCCACAGGTTGTTCGGGTTCAGTATTCGTATTGACGTTTTCGTTTGGATCAGTGTTCGTGTTTGTCGTGTCACGAGTACGAGACCTAGTGTTGGGCATCCTACCCCTACCTCTTCCTCATCCTCTACCACATCCTGTCATTTTCACCTACACACATATGTATAACATCAGAATTCGTATAACAGGTCATAATCCAGAAATTAACAACATTTGGCCAAAAATTACTTTAATTATCTGATTTCTAAATATGTCACGTTATAGGTCGTACTGAATGTATACACTTAACTTATCCTGAGGCATTTCTAGACTAATTTCAAAGTCCTAGTTTAAGTCTAGATACTATTACTGTATCATCTAAATCCCTTAAACTAAGGCTCTGATACCAACATATCGCGCCCGTAACACATGACACTTATCTAACCAGAGTAGTACCTCTAACAAAGATGTTCCCACGAAAGAACGACGGGTCTAAGAGATATTTATACACCGTCCTTTCCTAGACAGAACATTTCGTTCGTCAGATAACTACATACTGGCTAGAGGGTCGACTTCTAGTTACTGTGACGTTGATATCAAAAACACATAGCGGAAGACTAAATCATAACTTCTATTAATATCAAAACATTGTTTACATCATGTTTAACAAAAGTTACATCATCCGTTCCTAACAAGGAACAAGTCATTCGGGACTTATAGTTCCAGGCAGGCCCATCTTCTGGATCGTTCATCTTTTCATTCTAGTCCTGGAAATGCCATTTCTAGTGACTACCTGTGATGCGTTTGAAAACATTTGATAAAACATGGGTCAGCATAAAGCTGGTGAATTCATAAACTAAAATAGTTTATTAAAATGACCCGCCAAAGTATCTTGAACACATTCATGGGCTTCAACACCCAAATTCATAGATAACTATGAATAACCATTCAGTCTATATATAACCAAAGACCGTTCCACGGGTCCTGTCCGACATGCCGTTCCACGGGCAAGTGAAATACAATAAGCACTTAGAATACGTTATATATAGACAATCGGTACAATCATTTCAAGTTACTCAAAATGTTTTCATAAATCAATCATGTGAGACAAGGTCATGATTGGGTTCATGCATCACAGTTTAGGAACTCACCTGGACAGTATTTCGGCTTATTAATCAGTAATGTGGTGAACACCTCGGGCAGAGCTCCTAGATAGTTAAGTACATCACTTATTTATACAAACCTAACTTAATGGTGTATAATCAAAGCTTAATAGGAGGTCGGAACCTTACCTCAGTACTATATACGGAAATTTGAAGTAGAATGGTCAGAAACCAGACTCTCATACGCGAACCGGGGCTCGGGATTGGATCTTCAGTGTGTGTGTGTGTGTGTGTTTGTGTGTGTAAAAGAGTTGAAATCGTTCAACTATTTATAGGCTGCCCGACTGGTCCATAGCGTACCGTTATCTATATACATGTCGGTCCGTTATCCAAGTGTGGCGGTGTAATTTGCTTAACGAGCACATAATGGACCGTTATGCTTCTCATGTCGGTCCGCAGTGGATGAATTGCGGCTAGCGGACCACAACGAATCCCATATCAGTCCGATATTGATCCTCTACGTGTCAGACTCCAGCGATTAGTCACCCAACACGTGTCACCTCATGAGTGATTCCTTGTTCCCTACATAGCGGACCGTTATCCAAGGAGATGTCGGTCCGACATCTGCCTATTTTTCCAAATTTTTAGTTTCAGTCCATGAACTTTTTTTATTTACATATTCTCCCTTAAACTTTGAAACTTGGCAAGTTTAGTCCTTCATTTTCTTAGGAATTTTTGAGGCATTACAATACATAAATGGATAAAGTCGTTCGACGATTTTTCATGCAAGACTTCGTTGCCCATGGCACATGGAACCATACTGAATAACACGGAGTGCCCTTACTCTGACGAGGACAAGAAGAAAATGGAAAAGGTTCCATATGCTTCAGCGATTAGTTCAATCATGTATGCCATGCTGACGCATCGTACGCTTTAAGCATAACGAGCAGATATCAACAAAATCTAGGTGAGAGTCACTGGATAGCTGTAAAGAACAATCTAAAGTCCTTAAGAAGAACTAAGGACATGTTCTTGATATATGGAGGACTGGAAGAATAACTGAATGTTAAATGTTACACTGATGCTAGCTTCCAGACAGATCGAGATGATTCTCAATCACAAACGGGATTTGTATTTGTTCTGAATGGTGGTGTCATCACTTGGAAAAGTATTAAGCAAAGTGTTGTTGCTCAATCCACCACCGAGTTAGAATACATTGCTGCTTCAGAAGCTGTAAAGGAGGCTGCTTAGATGAAGAAGTTCATTACTGATCTCGGAGTAATGCCTAGCATTCAGAAACCGATCGAGATACTGTGTGACAATACCGGTGCCATTGCTCAAGCTAAGGAACCATGGTCACACCACAGCACTAAGCACATACTCAGAAGATTTCATTATATTCTGGATATAATAGAACGGGGAGACATCGTGTTAAACAAAGTTCACACAAATCAGAATCTAGCCGACCCGTTCACTAAGCCTATGCCTCATTCTAAACATGAGGAGCATGCTGACAAGATATGCCTTAGATTTGCTAGACAGTGGGTTTGATCTGTATTTAGTATTTGGTGCATTCGAACAAAACAGTTACATTATTTTTAATATTTGATTTAATGGTTAAATGCATTATTATTAAATGTTATTGTGTTCGATAGTTTGTACGTTTTAGAAATCCTTGAATATATAGATTATTTTAAATGTCCGTAGTCGATCAGATTCATGGGAATCAATCTGAGCGTAAGACTATTGTGAGTCGGATGGTTGGTTCATTATGAATGAAAGACCAAGAAGTTGGAAACCATAGTCACGGATAATTATTAGAGAATAATTATTGGACATAACTCGTTACAAAACTATCTTCATGGATCTATGTCTTGAGATGTTTTGAATAAAGTAAGATCAGTCGATCCTCGACCCGAGGCACTTACTAGAACTAACTCTAACTGAAGGTTATTATTTGACCTTATCTAACGATGTACCTTAACAGGCAGTAATAAGGGTATGATCAGGAGTGATCTGAAGTTCAGTGGGAGTTGTACGTGGCCAAAGGAATTCTGTTCTTCTTTAATTAGAAGCTGGACATTTTGGCTCGTTGATTCAAGCTGGTGAGAAACGCATGGCCATGCTCAAACTAAAAGTATAGTTTGTTTAGACCACTTTGAATTGGAGAACGAGAACAAGAATAGTTGAACCATGTATGAGAAGTGAATTATATCCATGTCTCATGTTCAACGAATGCCCTAAACAAAAAGGATACAAATGCTTACTAGGACTGTTATACTTTGTAAAGTAAAGGCTACTTGTACATAAGGAAATAGTTTGACGATTGTAAATACACCATACCTTACTAGGGGCAGTGCGATGCAGCTAGGCATCCACCACTGTCTACGTTGAACCGGTTAATTGAAGAATCGACCAAGTGGGAGATTATTGGATATATGATGTCCGATCGTCAATTAAGTCAACGTTACTATTAAGGTACGATCCAAAGAGTTACACCTTAGGCAACGAGCAAAATATAATATTTAATTGTTAAATATTATAGATCACGAAAGACGGATTATTTATGCGGCAAATTAATATTTAGAGAAATATTTATCGGTGATTAGGTTGATTAATTATTTAATGAAATAATTATATTTGAGGGATTTAATGATTAAGTGTTAAACATTAAAAGGTCTGGTTTTTACTAATAAAGTTTTATTAGTAAACTACAAGGGCTAAAAGTAATTAAATGTTAATTACTAAGAATTAAATGTTAATTCACAAAGGTGTGGTTTGTAATTAAGAAGATTATAAATATGACCTTAATCTACAAACCCTAATACAACACACCTCCCAAAAGCCGCCACCCCCTTGCGCATCACCGCCGTCGGCCACCGACCACCGCCGCCGTCGCCAGCCACCGTCGTCGGAACCCCCCCTCTCGCCGTCGCACGCCACCGCCGCTGTGACCGGGTTCCCTCCTGCGCAAACCATGTGACGTTTTGCTGTGTTTTTCATGTACGAGTCAACTAGCGTGACGTTCGTTGAACTAAGGTTTCAGATCTGGTTATCGTCAAAGGTATAAATCTAAACACCCTATGGTTGGTTATTTTATATTGCCTATACGCGTGTAATCGGATCACTGAAAGGAATCCGTATCTGATCCGGCAATGGTATTATTAATTCGCTTTCGCAAAATATATCTGATTTATTTATTTAAAAGGTTTAAATAATTATTGTTTTAAAAGTTAAAAATGGCACCATGATTCCCAACAGATGTATGTGAATTTCTCATCAACCTCTATCTCCTCTGGAGGGATATGAGCAGCCTGTTGGATATATGATGTTCGAACATCGATTATCTCAACGTTACTATCGAGGTACGATCCAAAAGGTTACACTTTGGACAAAGAACAAAGTATATCATTTAAATGTTAAACGTTATCTCACGAAATACGAATTCGAAATTCGGTGGATTAAATATTTAGAGAAATATTTTTTAGTTGATTTTGTATTTAGTTGTTTGGTAAAATAATTAAATTACGAATAGCAGAACTGGTTTTCATATTTAATAGTTGAATGATGAAACGGGTCCGGTTTACGCAAAGGAGTTTAGTAATTATTGTAATTAACTTGTTTGATTATAAAAACACATTAAAGTCAAAATCCTAAAGGTGATTAACACCCCACCTCCACCCCTTTTACAAAATCGGTGCCCCTCTTCTTCCTTCGGCCGCCGATTAGACGACCGGCCACTATGCCCAGCCGGACGCCGCCGTCGCAACGAGCAAAGCCGAGCAGTCGGCTTAAACCGCCGCCGCACCTCCTTTCCGCGAGCCTAACCGGACGGGATCCGTAAACCAGTTTTGTGATCGGGTATTTTCGTGAGACGAATTCGTGTGACGAATTCGTGTTTGTCATCTAGCGTGATGGTTCTTTGCTCCCAAGTCTTTGAACCGGTTATTCGTCAAAGGTATAAAATCATTAACATACTAATGTTGATTTATTATTTATTGTCTATTCAATATTGTAATCGGATCACTGTCGGAATAAAGTTTGGAACTTTATTAATCATGTGCCTTATCTACTTCCGCTACACAAAATCTGATTTGTAAATTATTTGTTTTAAAAGTTAAAACCGGTGCACGATTACCAATAGTGGTATCAGAGCCACCTTTACGCGCGTTTAGACATAATTGTTTATTTTTCGATGTTCGTTTTATTTGTCATTACTTTTGGTTAACAAAAGATCGAACCGTTTTCGTTTGGATTGATTGTGTTTCGAACATCGAGTCCTAGTGAATCGTGGTTGTATTTATCATGTATTTTGGTTTTTGTATTCTTTGTATTTTATGTGTTATTTGGAACCCGATTTAATAGTTAGGTTTATTTATTTATTTATTTTTATTGTAAATGTAAATATTTTGTAAACCGAACAAGATAAAGAATTGAATACCGAAGACGGACATGAACGGGACAATAAAATAGAGATCTTGGACTAAGTGGGAGGCGACAATAATGATTATTTCTTTTTTTGTCCCTTAGACTAGTTCGGTTTCCGTTTGATGGCTCGAATGAAACCGAACAACCTTTACTAGTGGCTCGATTGTTTGTTTTATATTCTTTTGTGGTTGTTGCAATTATTTTGGATAATATTTTAAACCGCAAATATTTTATAAAATGTTTAATCACAATCTTATAAAACGACGAGAAAATTAAAATGTTTAAAGATTTCTTGGAAATGTAATTAAATAAAAGTGTTTTTTAATTAAAAGTAAAATGGGTTTTAAATTTAATTGTTTTATTTAAAAATATTTTAAATTAATTAAAGAGTTGATTAGTTTAAAATATAGTTCGCGATTAACGACCAATTTAGATTAAAAATAAGTTATTTAAAATTGGATCGTGTCTAGTGTTGAAAGAGGTTTCACGAACTAAAATAGTAAAATTGGTTTACTAAAATTGCACGACTTGGCTCATGCTCCTTGTCGTCCAATATGTTTTGACCCTTAAACGGTAATTTAAAACATTAAAGCAAATCCCAATTTAAATCGATATTTCTGCGCCACCCTAAATTATGATACTTCAACTGATCTATCCGAACCCCCGGTGTTACTGAATTAACCTGCATCCGGCCCTACGGTTTTGGTTGAAGGTACTGCCACAATTTCTGAGTTACTTAGGCCGGCTCTACAGTGTGGAAGGACAAATATCACTTAAATTCGTATTAAGTAGGCGTAGTTGAGGGAAACGTATCCAAAGCTTGACAATTCTCTTCAAGTCCCTAAAACTGAGAATTGTGTAGTTGACACAATCGGTATGCATTACCTACCTACCTAGACGTGCAAGTGAAGAGTGTTTAGCCATTCACTGAGCTATGGTTCCTAATTAAATATATTTTTGTCCTTGGGTAATAAATCTACTTAGGATGCTTAAGCATGAAAATAATAAACTTTATTTTGAATTTTATAGATGTCTCAACCTTCTAAAATGGGCTTGCTATAGCCTCTTTCTGGCATTCTGAAAGTCAAACTCGATGGAACAAATTTCTTGTCTTGGTACTACAATTTGAAGAATGTCCTCATATACAACAAGAAATTGCACATTCTTAAGTTCCCATTGCCTAAGCAGCGATCTGGGGATGCTAGAAAATTTGTTCTAGAAGCTTGGAACAAATTTAGGGATGATGTGAATATCGTATCAGACCTTATGTTGGCATCTATCTACCGAGGGATTAGATCTGCGCTTCTGTGCTGGACTGCTTATGACATGATCCATGACTTGAAGGAGAGATACCATCAAGATTACAACAAGGATCCTTTTTCCTCCTTAGAGGTACACGTTATGGATGTCGCTATGAAGGATACAAGGCGTGCCAAGATCATGAGGAACAAAGTGGAAGACCTCTAGAAAACATGCATTCCTCTAGACGATCACTAAGTCATTAACATTTTTGTTGATAACGTCTGTGACGACTGTATTAGGGAAAAACTCCAAGTCGTTAAGACGAGGTGAGGGATTTCATTTCTTGGTATGCTAAGATGAATCCCCAAAATGCGTGGAGCATGACATGCTTTATCGACCAGCTTGAAAGGACTAGGATTTACCCTAGTGACGACATCATTCGAGCTATATTCAATACTGGTCTTCACGTGTCCTCACAAGCAAAGAGGTGCCGGAAGATATTGTCAAGACTGGGGACAAGGGCGCTATTGGTGACACCAAGATGCGCCTCTCTATGCCAAGATGTCGTGTCAGAGAGATGCCTGAGGCTGCTAATGCTAGAGAATGCTTTAAAGCATCCACTTCAGGTATCCTGGCAACTTTTCCTTACTTCTTTATCACTTAAAAGTTAGACTTCTAATATATGCAAACTTGTTATTTTAGAGAGGTAGAAGAAAGGAGAGAATCGAGAAGAAAAGGAAGACAGATGAAACTTGAAGATCACTTTGCAGTGAAGATTTATTTGATTCAAGTTTCTAAATACACCATTAGATGATGTTGCATTTATTTTGTTCAAAACAAATTAAATTCCGGTTATATTTTCTTTTTCGTATTGCATGAAAAAATTATTATTTTATTTATATAAGTAAGACTTGCCATTCATAAATTTTCGTTGCAAAAATCATTTATGCAATATATTATTGCCTTATTTGAATTGAGAATTCAAAACATCTAACAGACATTTGAACAGGTGGCCTTAACAGTCTGTTACTTGGTCCGTAAGACAAATTTACGGTCGGAGGCGGTGGCGGACTGACACCACCTAGTGTGACGGTCCACTACGGGTCAGAATTTAGCCGTTCGCGTATGAGAGTCCGGTTTCTAGCATTTCGACTCCAAATTGTCGTAGATAGTGCTGAGGTAAGATTCTGACCTACTGTTAAGCTTTGGTTATACACCATTAAGCTAGGTTTGTATAATTAAGTAATGTCATTATATATCTAGGAGCTTTGTCCGAGGTGTTTTCCATAATACAAATTTGATAAACAGAGATACTGTTGAGGTGAGTTCTTAAACTGTGATGCATTTGAACTAACCATGACTCTTTTATGGTTGATTTTATGAAAAAATTTTGAGTATCTTGAAACGATTGCATATATATATATATATATAACGCATTCTAAGCGCTTATTGTGTTTCATTTGACCCGTGGAAAGGCATGATGGACAAGACCCGTGGAACGGTCTTGGGTTATATATACTGACTGATTGTTCATAGTTATCTATGAATTAGGGGGTGGAACCCCATGAATGTGTTCAAGATACTTTGGCGGGCATGCCTCCTCTATTGTCTATTTTAGTTTATGAATTCACCAGCTTTGTGTTGACACAAGTAGACAATAGAGGAGGCATTCCAGGACTAGAACGAACCGATGAATGATCCAGATGATGGGCATGCCTGGAACTATAAGTCCCGAATGATATGTTTCGTGTTAGGAACAAAGATGATGAAATGATGTAACATTTTTGATAACATGATCTAAACAATATTTTAATATTTGAATAAAGGTTGATGGCTTTAGTTTTCGCTGTGTGTTTTGATATCAACGTCACCAAAGGGTAACATCCAACCGGTATATAGTTATCTGACAAACGTAATGTTCTGTCTAAGGAAAGAGTGGTGTACAAATCCCTCATGGACCCGTCACTCTTTCCTGGGAACATCTATGTTGCATGTACTAATTTGGGACGATAAATACCCTAGTTTACGTGGTGTGACATGCAACCACGGCACTGAAAAGGAAGTCGATAACAGAGATAGCGAGTAAAGCATTGGCGACTGGGGTTAACGTGGCGTAGCAGCAGCGAGCATCAAAAATCCGACGACGGAGGACTCCAGTAAGAGGAAAGGAAGACAAAGGTAGATTTCTCTGATGATGGTGTCTTCCCCTCTCTCAATATTTCTCTGCTTTGAAATTTGAAAAGCAAAGAAGGCCTCGTTGTCAAAACGTGGGTTAAGAAAGGAAAAAGGAAAGGACAATGGTCCAATACACCTGTCAAACAAAGAAACAACCCAAAAAAACATTGTTCCTAATAGTTTAGGAATCATATTGGTTATTATAATTATAATATAATAGTGTACAATATGTGGTGTCACTTATTGTAAAGCCTTAAACCCGGAAGGCCTCACTTGTTGGATTTACTTATTTGCAACATAGTTAAAAAACTGGAATAACATAAAACTTGACAACTGAAGCATCATTCAATACATTAACTAGTCAACTAAACATAAAACATTCAAACATAGTCTTTAAAACAATATAAAAATAGTGACGGGATGTCAGTCTTGCATCGAATAACCTTCGTGATATTCTTTCCATCTATCCGTTAAGCATCTCCTTCTCTATCTACTTTCAACCCGAAGTGCATATTAAAAAGTCAGCTAAAGCTGGTGAGTTCTAGTTTTATACCTTCAGGTAAACATCATTCACATAACACATTTTTTCTTTACATTAAACCATTCATCTTTACTATAAACATTCACATTTACTTTCACATTCATTCATTCATACACAATCATACTTTCATACTATCATTCATCTCTACTTTATCATGCTTTCATATTATCATTCATTTCTACTTTATCGTGCTTTCATACTCTACTTTCATTCAGTTGACTACCACATAAGGATGATTAATCCATTTACTTTGCCCATCTGTCTACCAACGTAGCCGTTTTAACTTTGCACGTCTGTCTACCGAAGTAGGCGTTTAACTTTGCTCATCCGTCTACCGAAGTAGCCGTTTAACTTTGCTCATCCGTTTACCGATGTAGCCGTTTAACTTTGCTCACCCGTCTACTGAAGTAGTCGTTTAACTTTGCCCACCCGTTTACCGAAGTAGCCGTTTAACTTTGCACATCTGTCTACCGGAGTAGCCGTTTAACTTTGCTCATCCGTATATCATATGTTACAGATGACAACTTATAAAACAAAGAACAAGGCCTTTTTTTAATAAGCCAATTCATTTGGAATTATGCAAATCGACCTTATTTCCTATTAAAAAAAAAAAAAAAAAAAAAAAAAAAAAAAAAAAAAAAAAAAAAAAAGCTCATCCAATTGTTTCTGTGTTTTCACATAGAGAATTAGAATAGATCACTTTACTTATATGACTTACATGTCTCGTATTTCTCAATAAAGTTTTTCAATTCATACACAAATCATTTTATTATAAATAAAAACTAAATTAATGTATTATTTCTCTTTTTAAAATGATATATTTTCTAATAATAAAAATTGAAAAAAATTTACATAGTATAAAGTATCATTTTTTGTTTAGAATTTAACCTTTAAAATCTATACTCTCAAATAAATAAAAGTTTTGATTGGACACTTGTCACTATCTTGTGCATCCTTAGCCTTTTTTGGCATCTCTATTCAATTAATTACACAAATTTCTTTAAATTGTTTTTATAATTTTTTGTTTCCCAACTCTTTCTTCTTATTAAATAATAATGATTTCTATAATTATTTAAAAAAGAAAGGATTTTTATCTAAAAAAAGTATGTTTGTTCATAAAATATTTTAATAAATAAAACATTTCTTTCTTTCTTTTTTATAAAACATTTTAAAAGAATAACAATATAACGTTTTCTAGAATTTGTATTAAAAAACTATTTAATATGTAATAAACATATAATATGTAAATATTTATTACTAAGTAGATAACACTTCATTTATTCAACACGTGTAATATACCGGGTTTCTAACCTAACTAATATATAGAGCGAATTACAAATTACGTCCTTTAAGTATTACCTAAATTTCAGTATACGTCTTTTAACTAAGAAAATTACAAAAACATCCTTTATGTTTAAAAAACCTCGCACGTTACGTCATTTAGCCTAACGCCCGTTAAATTTTATCGTTAAGTCAGGTCATGTGTGATGCACATGAGGGTATTTTGGTCTTTTTACCGTAAAAAGACTATTTATGTAAACTCTTAGTCATAGAAACAAATTACAATAATAGTCTTTTTATGTGTGAAAACCTCAAAATAGCCTCATGTGCATTACACATTACCTGACTTAACGGTAAAATTTAACGGTCGTTAAACCAAAAGACGTAACGTGTAAGGTTTTTTAAACATAAAGGATGTTTCTGCAATTTCCTTAGTTAAAAGACGTATACTAAAATTTAAGTAATAATTAAATAACGTAATTTATAATTTGCTCTAATATATATTTAGTGTTTATACTTTCAAAAATAGTTATCCAAACTTAAATAATAAAAATAAATGAATTTAAAAAAAAAAAAAAAAACCCTAGAGCATTAAATAAGTTTGTTGGCATTTTTATCATGAAACTTCCATGCGTAGTGTGACACCTGATCTCCAACAACAAACAAGACCTTCAAAAACCAAAACCTAATCGCTCTCTCTCTCTCCATGGACCCTATCACCGATCTACCGCCGATGACATCCCACCACGCCGCCGATCACTTCCCGGACCCCTCGCCGCTCACCACCAACCACGCGCACCCGCCGTACGCCGAGGTAACACTTCTCTCTCTCTCTCTCTCTCTCTCTCTCTCTCTCTCTCTCTCCCCTTCTTAATCGCGCAATAATTGTTCAATAAATTCTTAATTTTTGTTTTGATTAGATGATAACTGCTGCAATTACTGCTCTAAAAGATAAAGATGGATCTAGTAGACAAGCTATTTCTAAATACATAGAGAAAGAGTTCACTAATTTACCTCCTACTCACTCCACCTTGTTGACTCACCATCTGAAACGGTTGAAGAATCTAGGTCAACTTGTTATGGTCAAACACTCGTATATGTTTCCTAGATCTGGTCAATTTCAACCTCCGGTGCTTGATTTTAGTGGTGTTACTGATGCTAATGTTGCTGCTGATGGTTTTAATTTGGAGAGTCCACCTTCCGGTTCGTCCAAGAGGAAACCGGGGCGGCCACCTAAGCTTAAGCCTGTGCCTGGGTTAGGGGGACAGAATCAGGTGCAGAATGTACAAGGATATAATGCTGAGGTTCAGTCTTATCAGCCTCAGTTTCAGTACCATGCTGGTGTTGGTCAAGATATTGGGGGTAGTTACGGGTCGGGGTCGGATTTGATGGGGAGTTCTGCAGGGGGTTCTGAGCCACTGTTTGCTTCTCTAGGGTTGGGTGATGATGGTGTTGTTGCTCCACAGCCACTGCCGCCGGTTTCTGAGGGCACGCCGGTGGTGGTTAAAAGGGGACGTGGTCGTCCGCCTAAGTCTGCTGGTGCTTCTGGTGGTGGTCATGTGGTTGGTTCTGGTGGTGGTGGTGGTGAAATTCAGTCTTTGGTGGGTGGTTCTGGTTCTGATGTTGGTGGTGGTGGTGAAATTCATGGAGTTGAGGCGGGGTCTGGGCTTCCAGGAAGGAAGCCGAATGGTGTAAGGGTGAAGAGGGGCCGGGGAAGGCCGAAGAGGGTTGGATTTGGGGCGGTGACTGTTCCATTGTCTGGGAATTTGCTGAGGCCAAGAGGGAGGCCGAAGAGGGTTGTTAGACCGAATGTGACGGTTAATGGTGGTGCTGGTGGGGGTGTGTTGGGTTCAAGAAGGCGTGGTCGGCCCTCTCGCAATACGGTTGCTGATTTGGTTGGAAAGTCATTGGGCAATATCAGCAAGGTAATTAATTTTACATTTCTATCTTGTTTTCCCTGGTTGTCTTATAATCTTCTCTTCATTAATCATGCTTTGTTATGGATATCATTGTGAATTGGAGTTCTATCATAGGAAAGATTTATTGAATAGTCAAATTGGTTTACAACTTTACATATTGAGAATATGTTGTCTCAAAAGCATCCTTTGTTTTAATACTGGTTTTAATAATATTTGTTTCTTTACATTGTTTAACATTTATTGTAATGAAAGATCCACCTAGGTTTAGTTTTTTGGATGATTGCCTTTGAAGAGTTTTTTTTATTGGTTTTGATGGTTGTACTTGTCTCTAAACTCGTATAAATACCCGTCACTAGGATCTGAGTCTCATGATGTAGGCGCACACACACACACACACATATATATTATGTAGTTGAAATGTATATATAGCCTTAATATTAGGTTTGGTGGATGTTTTAATCTTTATCTATTAACCCGAAACAGTTTATCTAAAATTCATTATTTTTTATAAATAAACATATATAATTACATATATTTATTTTTGCCGTAGTAATCCATATTTTTCATTAAAAATGATTAGGAGGTTTTATGCATTACAAACTCATTTTGAGTGACCTTTGACTTGTTTCTTTAATCTTTTTTATTTTATTTTATTTTATTCATTTGACTGAATAGACCCATACATAAGGAAATGGATCGAATTTGGCAATCTTGTTCAACTCTTTAGCAAACTTATTTTTCCAAGATGAAGAAATTATGCGAGGTCATATTAGGACTCTAGTGCTGGATATTGCCTATTGGTGGTCAATTATCGTTTCTTATTTTAGAATTGGAGATTTGGAGGCCAATTATATTAGATATTTCTAATTATACTTGTAACTACAAGTAGTGGTTACCCCTATCTAATGTACATAGTTTTATATATGGGAATTTCTCCATGGTTAATAAGGGATCAAATTATCAAAATTTAGAATATGATTGAGATGCCATGTATCACAATTAAGATAATGCAAGTTTATGGACTTGCATAGTGTAGGAGATCTGATTCAAATGAACTTGTTTTAGCAAACTATCAATGAAAGAATAGAATGGGAGTAATCAAATTATGCCATTTTGATTTATGCCTTTATATGATAGATTTTATATATGAAGTAACCAACCTTTATATAGTCCATGAGGGTAAAATGGTCCATCAAGTTTCTTTCTACATGTAATTAACCATAAGTGGTGAGTCAGATGTCGAATACTATGATGATAAGTTATAGATTGAGAGACGAATACAGTAAATAGTCGAGGCCAATGTTCCAAAATTCAACATTCTCTACATGGTTTGATGACGTGCGTATTCTTTAAGTTGGGAAATTAACCCCTTGAAGGCCACCTAGCCAACATAAGTTGCGCTTTAGCTGGTCCCATTGCTAAGCTGGGTATTGGTGGGGCATGAGTTTTCCCTAACGGGTTCTCGTGGAAAAAAAGGGGAAATCTATTAATCTAGTTAATACGTGTTGGCTAAATAAAATGCCTAAAAGATACAATCTTGCAAGTCAACAATGACATGAGGACCCCGTCAATTATATGTTTAGTATTTCAAGCTAATGATTACAAAAGTTCAAAGGGTCAAATTCTTATCGATTGTAACCATATAAATATGTTCATTGTTATTGTAATGTTAGATGGCGTTCATAGTCATAATGTCATATTGGACTGATGTAGTTATCTGTTTTATAGAAGTGCTCAACTTCTAATTGATGGGGTCTCGTGTCGTTTAGAGCTTGTAAATTAAGTATATATTTTGCTTCTTGTAGATAATTTTATTCTAGGTAGGTGCAAGGCCCAAAATAAGCGCAATAATAAAAAAAAATTAAAAATATAATAGGCATAGAAAATTAATAATTTAATACTATGCTACAAATATTTAGTCATGGTGTATTACTTTAATTGTTACTTGGCCACCTTTAATAAATACTCATGTTGGAATACTGTAATGTGGCCTTCACTATTTATTGTGTTTGCATGCTCATATGTAACCAAGTATGATAATATTCCATATATAACTTCACTTATGGTTAATTACCAAATTGCCCATGTAGAATTTTGGTGAATGATTTACTCCTCTTAATCAACTATATAGTGTAAAAATATTAATTACATGTTCTATTATGTCATAAATTTTCGTGATTTTTTCTCTCACCAACTTCAAGTAGAGAATAAGAAACACATAATAAGTCTGATTCCATCATTGGAGTGCATAATTTGTATACTACCTGATTTGTGACTGCAGGGTGGACCTGGGACCGCAGTACTAGTGACGGACCCAGAACAGCTTGTAGTTTATCAAGAACTGAAGAGCAAATATGAGCATCTGGTAAGTTGAAAACGATTTCTTTACAGCTGTATTTGTTTATGTACATGTTGCAATTTCGACCCGTTTACTTATGATTGGGTCTTATGTTTTCATTTCTAGCGGGTAAACAAGAAAATCAGCTTAAATGAGAACGGGTCAGTTGGGTCTAGTGGGTCAAAAGTCACCCAAATTGTATTAAAATAATATAAATTATGTAAACATATTCAACACTCTAATTTTATTAACAAGCTTTTTTTACAGTTTTGGACAGAAAGTGTCTCTCTTTCACCCGTACCAGAATAGGTTCAGTCCAAAATGGGTTATTTTGGTAGAAACATCTGCGTTTGGACATATTAGATGGGTAAATTTTTACTAAACAGGTCGTGGGGTTGGGTTGGCCCCCTAAACGTATTTGTGTTTTTTTTGAGTTTCATAGATAATTAATATATTAATTATGATTGCAAAATTTTTATACAAATAATGATTCAGTGTTTTTCAGTAGACCAATTCATGATGACATAAATACCAAGTAATATATGGGTGACTTTTAAACTGTTTGCCCTGTTTCTTTTTTAGCTGAGTTTTTCGAATTTTACTAACAACAATCAAATATAAAGCCAAATTGACCAGTTTTCACACGGTGTATTTGAATGCATAAGAATATGCGAGATTTGAGTTATGTTTTATCTTTAACGAGCCTTCTTTTTTAGGTGAGTTTTTCTAATTTTACTAATGACAATAAAATATAAAGCCAAATTGACCAGTTTTCACACGGTGTATTTGAATGCATAAGAATATGCGAGATTTGAGTTATGTTTTATCTTTAATGAGCCAAAGAGGTTAAGTTAAAGGATTTAACTAAAAGTAGAACAGGTCAAAGGGTCTGAATATCATCCAGTGTATTTGAATGCATAAGAATCCTCTAAATTACTTCAATAGAAAAGCTTAGGTTCTTTTTTTTTGTAATAGTTTTTAGCACATTCTTTATTTATAAAATTTAAATAAACGGATAAAAGATTAGTTTGCGGGTCTGCCCGACCCATTTTGATGTCCACATAAAAATTATAACAGATGAATCATTGGTGGTGGATTTAGGCTACATTTTTATCTATTTATTTATACACATTTTTATCTACATTTTTTATCTATTTATTTACAGCAATCAAAGGGTCTGAATATCATCCAGTGTATTTGAATGCATAAGAATCCTCTAAATTACTTCAATAGAAAAGCTTAGGTTCTTTTTTTTGTAATAGTTTTTAGCACATTCTTTATTTATAAAATTTAAATAAACGGATAAAAGATTAGTTTGCGGGTCTGCCCGACCCATTTTGATGTCCACATAAAAATTATAACAAATGAATCATTGGTGGTGGATTTAGGCTACATTTTTATCTATTTATTTATACACATTTAAATGATTACAGCAATCAAAAGTGAAGCAAGTGGCAAGTATGGTGAAGTCATGCGTAGATCCCGACTATGGCAACACTGCATTAGGCGCGTTACAAGAACTGGAAGATCTTGCTGCAGAGGTCAAGGCACCGGCACACGGTCAAACCCACGAACCAGCACTGTCTCTCCGAAATTAGGATACTTGGTACCACGCGAGGTAGTAGACGTTTAAGACAACATTTGGTTTAAAAAATGGCGGGCGGGCAAGCAAAGGTGAGATCCCGAAAGGGATTTATGAAAAAAACTTCGAACCCATTGCTTTCGGTATGTATAAATGAATGTAGTGATGACATGATGCTAACTTCACACCAACTCCTTAGAAGATGGTGTGTATTCTCTTGTGTTTTTGTGTTGGTTTTTGTAGGATTTGACACTTGTATTAAGGTTTTCACCTTTTTATGCACTCATTTGTAGGCAGGGTTTGTCAAGTAAAATCATCATTAGCTACATCATAAATGTAGGCTCAAATAAAAAAGGGTAAGCATGTAATATTTCTATGATATTGTTTTTGATTTTGAATGATTCTTTTGGAAATCATTTTTGTGATATAGAAGTAAGAAATTTTTTAAAGTATAGGCTTTTGTAATAACTTCTTAGACTAAGGGGATGGTTTAACTAAAAAGTGAAAAAGTTCGTATCACGTCAAGTAGTGGTGGGGCTTTAATTAACTATACCATTGAAAGTGTATAGTGGTTTAACTAAAAACATAATTATAAAAATAAGAGTAAATAGTTTAATTGGTTAACACTTGAGTAGGTCACACTCCAACCTTTTACGCCTGTTAAAGCTCGGGTGCTCCACCTTCACGCCCTTGTAATTATGTATGGCGTCCCTAATATATTCATACTAACGGTTCTTGCTAATGTCGTTAATTTGAGAAAAGATATAAACGACCATGTCTTGAACAAATGGCTATTCATAATTCTGTAATTAAATCAATTCCACACTGTTCCAAATTAGGAGAATGTTATGATTAAACTTTGTTTAAAAGATGTAGAAAAGCAACGTGCGATTTGAAAGACACTATCTGGTATGGATTCTTATTCTTACATCTATCATTTTATATAGAAGTGAAGTTGCTTTTGGGTTGATATCATTTTTTTCTACTAGAACCCTTATTTTTTATTAGGTTGTATTGTAAATAGTTTGTGATGAAGCTCAGGTAGAAAGTATTAGGGGCAAAGATCTAGGGTTAATGTCATTCAATAAACTGGAACTTTGTAAGACTATCTTCGTTATAGAAATCTAAAGCATCCGATTCGAGCAAATTTTCAATTCAAAAAAGTTTGTCGGAACGGATAGTATTTTTGTGGTGCTTTTTAAATCAAGTGTATTGTGCACAAATCAATCATCATTCTTTGATAAAAAGAAACCACAAGAAAGGATTTAGAAGCACCTCTAAATCCAATGACTTGAAACTAAGATAAAACATTCTACAAACACCACTTCAATTGTCTCAAAAATCTAAATAAACAACCTAAATATATTTTAAACGACACTTTAAAAAAGAAAAATAATAACTTATTTAAGAATTATTGAGCTTGTCTTATTTAACTATTGTGTTAAATTATAAACTAATTTATTTTATGCACTCCTTTCCTATTATTCTAATTTTATCATTACACAACTTTTTTTCTCCATGAGAGAACTTCCTGTATAGTTGACCTCTTCTAATTTTGTTTCATTCATTTGGAAGAACTTGATTTCTTTTTCACCCGCGCTTTGCTGCGGGAGTCTGGTCGTTATCGGGGTCGGCTCATTTGGGTGGATAAAACTTATGTCGAAATGCAGATTCGTTATAGCGAACGAAAAAAAAGCTCGAATTTTAACATAAGTTCATTTTTAAAAAAACTTATGCCTAAACGTTGGAAAAAAAACCCGTGCATTCTGTTTAAAAAAAAACAAACGAAAGTTAGCACAGGAAAACGAAATTAATATAAAACTAAACGGGTTAAAAGCGTATATTGTATATACCAGGACGGGCTAAAATGATTCCCCTCGCAACACGGCGGGGACATTGTCGAATTTGGTTCGGCTCGTTTGCGAGGCTAAAACTTACGTACAGTCGCTATAGCGTACGAAAAAAAATACTCGCTTTTGAATAAAACCCTGTTTTCAATAAAAATTTATATCTGAACGTTGACAAAATAAAACTAAAGAAAGTTGCGCTTTCTGTTTTTAATGAAAAAGTAAAGAACGAAAGTTATAAAAGAGAAACGAAGTTATTAGAAAAGTAGACAGGTTAAAAGTGTATATTATATATATTATAAGGGTTAAAAAAAAATAATAAAAAATTAATAAACTACTATTCACGGACGTTCCCATTTAAACTTAGTTAATTTACCAAGTCATAAGATAAAAAAGAAAATTCACTTTTTGTTTCTTTGATTAGTGGATCAAGATTAATATTTCTATTTAAATTTATAGTTTTCATTATTAGCGGATATTTATTATATTATTTTATATAATAAATAATATAATATATTATATAAAATAATATATATCCGCTAATAATCACATCACGGCTTGATGTTTCAAAAATTTGACTTCGTTGCATTCAAACTTTTTGTTCCGACAACCTTATGAAGAATGGATGCACGATACATACTCTCATTTCCAACAAGATGCGTGCGCCTTCAGCAAAAGCACACAACTCCGACTACACCTCAGCCCTCGCGCTTTCATCGTTGCCAGAGACGCCTTCTCAAAGAAAGGTCGACTCGTGTTAAAAATAACCCACTTTTACTTATTGTCCAACTCGTTTATCACCTCTAACGTTAAAAAACCTTCATTGTTGCCAGAGACGCCTTCTCAAAGAAAGGTCAACTCCTTAAAAATAACTCGTTTTGACTTATTGCCCAACTCGTTCATCTACTCTACCGTCAACCATCAAACCCGTTGTTCTATCCACTTGTAACTGCACTATTCAAGAAAACGCCGATGGGACATGAATGGCGGCCATACATTTATAGTGTCAGAGCAGGGCAACAAACATGAACATAATCACCTAGAAATTCATGATCGCGATAAAACATGAGACGTTTTGTTCTTCAAATTTGACCCTGAACAAACCATATGGCAAAAAAGGTGAAACTAATCATGATCTTACCATGACTAGGTATTAAGTACTAAATTAACATAGTTAAAGAACAGAGTACATAACAAGGGTCCCGCAGATTTCACGACTCGTCATAAAAAAAACGTCTTAATCTATAAATATCCATCTGTAACACGTGCGCGCACACACTCGACACTGTTCCTGAAAAATTACCATCTGTTGCTGGGTGGTTTAACTTTGTAAATCCTAACTATCCAGTTTGATGTTGTGAATGCTTCTTCCAAGTACTCAAGTTTCACATCTTTGTTTCCGATTTCAACTCCCCTTGCTCGATCATACCTGTAAACGTCATGTTACAAAAACCACATCGTTATAAAATGCCACTTCAAAACGGGTTAAAATATTAGCTTAAAGGTAAACGGGTCAAAAGACGCCTGGACTTGTACTTTTTAAGCATAACCCTTCTAAATTATTCTATTTAAAGTATTATTATTATATTATTGATAAGATACTCACCCTGGAGGTTTTCCATATTCTGTTGTCAGCTCCCCGAATCGGTAATAGCATAGCTTGTACCTGCACATCAGTGTAAATTAAATAAATGAAAATAACTTCAACTCATTCTGAAATGATCAATAATATACATTTGATCAAAAAAATGGTTCGACCAAAATTCTGGGCCAAAAAAACAAACCGGCTGGGTTGGTTGGGTTGGTTGGGTTGGCTGGGACGGCCGGCTTTAGCGGTTTGAACCGTTTTTTTATATTATTTTTTTCAAAAGTTGTTAGTTTGTATTGAAAATTTTAAAACGATAGAGATGGTTTTGCATATTTCTAATTGCAAAAAAAAAAACTTAAAACAGCTGGTTCCAAGTTCCAAACCGTTATCTGGACCGTAAAAGTCAAAACCAAACCGTATACATTTCAAACCGGTTGACTTGCTTCAGTGTGGCGGTTTTGTCGATTTCAAGGGTTTAGAGACACCCTTAGTTACATTATGCAAGAAGGGGTTTTAGCATAACCATCATCAACAAAATAATAAAGGTAGCAACTTACATTAGACAATTTAACATTTTGGGAGCCGCTCCTTTATCGACACGATATTCACCATTAACAAGATAATCAGGTTCTTTAATCACAGGGAAAACACCACCTCCAATTCTCACCATCCACAAAAATCTACATAAAACATTATTATAATTTGTTATATACATCAAAGGAAGACACTGCTATACAATTAATAAACATTAGTTGTAATATAAAAAGGTGACAAATTTGACACGTTTATTATGAATGGGTCAATTTGGATTACTTTTTATCTCAAACGGGTCAGATGGGTTGAAAGTCGCCTGTAGTCTATTTTTCTTTAAAAGAATAGATTATCATTGTAACAATGTTAGTTTTGTAATCATAATCAACACTAATAGATAATACCGAACCCTTTCGGTATTTTAGGATTTGATTTGCTTAATTAGAGATAGATATGTTTTATATTTATCGAATATTGTATAGCAATTATATAGGATCTATCCCCAAAATAATGGGATCCCCAATGTATTATTTATACCGGATGATTTGTGAATACAGCTTCGAACAATTCAGCATACCGATTCTTTCATGGTATCACAGCTGTAAATCGGCGACCTAACCAATTTTTTCCGGCCACCGACCTCTTCTAGCCCGCTCTATCTCCCTCTCCTTCATCATGTCTACCCCTCTTCATCCAGCCCTTACTGTCACCAACATCTTGAACTTTATTCCTCTCAAACTCGAGATGGAGAATAGCCAATATACCTCATGGTCGGAACTTTTTAAGATCCATTGCCGAGCCTTTGAAGTACTCGATCACATCATACCCACCGCTCCTTCCTCTTCGATCCTAAACAAACAGCCGCGGAAAAAGCGGCTGCTGATGCCGCAACAGCAGCAAACCAGAAACAGTGGTCCAGAATAGATGCTGTCGTGCTTCAGTGGATTTACGGAACGATCTCTAAAGATCTACTACATACCTTGGTTTTAAATTGCGAAATGCGCTTCGATGCGTTTGGTCCCAAAATCCGATGCGCGATGCGTGTTGCGTGATGCGAGTATTAGAAAAATTCTAAAAAATTATTTATACATAATATTTTAACATGTTAACTTTTAAACATTAAAAAATAAGAAATTTAGATAAATAAATACAAAAAAAGGTTATAGGTACCACCAAAAAAGCTTTATTTACAACCAAACTAAGCCCAACTCTAAAAAAGCTATAAGTACAACAAATAAAACTCAAAAAACAAGCAAAGAAAATAAAATAAACAAATTAGAAAATGTTTAGGTCATATTTGGCAAAACCTATAACACTAAGGATGAAAGTGTAATTTAAGATTTAAAAGAAAAAGTAAAAGATATAAAGTAAACCCTAAAGCATATTACAGCCGCCACTTCAATTCTCATCCTCTGTGTCGTGTATTTCTTCTTCATCACCATCTCCATCTCCATGTCAATTTTATGCTCTCCATCTTCTCTCCAAGGTTCCTAGCATTCTCCAAAAGATCTCAAGGTAAGATCCGACTCTGTATTTAATTGAAAAGGTCCGACTAAAGTCCTAATTCCATCTTGCACGCAACATAGCGCATCTTGCGTTTCACCGCATTTTGCGAAATCGACGCAATATTCGTGCAACACATAAACGCAACGCATCATGTGCAGCGATGCGCTAAACCCATCGCAACGTCGCAATACGCAGCATAATGCGCGCAATTTAAAACCAAGCTACATACCATCCTCGCACCCGACACCACCGCTGCTGACGCCTGGAAAACACTTTCCACCATCTTCCAGGACAACTGTCATACTCGAGCCGTGTACCTGGAGCAACAATTTCATTACACGCGTTTGGAATCTTTTCCCAACGTCTCCGCTTACTGTCAGACACTCAAAGTTTTGTCTGATCAGATGGCGAATGTAGGGAACAAGATCTCCAACCAGCGTCTCGTTCTCCAGTTAATCTCAGGTCTCTCGGACTCATACGAGAATATTGCTACTCTACTGCAGCAAACCGTGCCTCTTCCTGATTTCTATACTGCACGGTCACAATTAATTTTGGAAGAAACCCGGAAAGCTCATCATGCATCCCACTCCGCTTTACATACCTCGGTTTCTAATCAGTCCCATGAACCACAACAGTTTTCAAACAGACCCGACACTCAAAACCATGGAGACTCTTATCGGGGTCGCGGACGTGGCTCATATCGCGGTCGCGGTTCGTACCGTGGTCGAGGACGAGTGCGTACTTTTCAGCCACAGTACAGTAACTTTCAGCAGCAATACGGTCTTACACCACCTCCCCCACAACAGGCCCAATATTCTCCATGGCAGCAGTGGGCCGCTGCAGCCTCCACGGCCCAACAACAGCAACCGGCCCAAGTCCAGCAGCGCCAGCAATGGGCCTCTCCGCCCTGCCCATACCCTACGGGCCAGCAAGCTCCATCGAGACCCTTGACCACTAATCAGTTTGCAGGTATACTTGGGTCCCATCCTTCTTCTTATGCAGGTTCAGAGGCTGCCCATACACCGACCGACATTAAACAAGCCATGCATACAATGACCATGAATCCTCCTGACAATTCTTGGATTATGGACACCGGGGCAACATCTCATATGACGAACATGTCAGGTATGCTCTCACCCTATTTTAATAATAAAGCATCAAACTCGATCACCGTCGGTTATAGTATTAAAATCCCTATCCGTCAACTAACTATGGATAATAAACTCTCTATAGAATTTGACCCATTTGGTTTTCTTGTGAAGGACTACCAGACGAAGATCCCTATCGTCCGATGTAACAGCATCAGGTCCCTCTACCCGCTTACATCATCATTAACTTCTCAAGTCACTACACCATCCGCATTTGCAGCTCTATCCCAAGATCTCTGGCATCACCGTCTCGGCCACCCAGGATCTCCTATCTTAACTAGTCTTAAGCAGAATAATTTTATTTCTTGTGGAACCTCTAAGAAAGTGTCTGTTTGTCAGTCTTGTGTCTTTAGCAAACATATTAAGTTGCCTTTTATGAATTCTATTTCTCGGTACTTCTTTACCTTTTGACATTATTCATAGTGACTTGTGGACCTCCCCTATTTTAAATTCGGGGGGTCATCGTTATTACATTTTATTTCTTGATGATTATTCTTTTTTTTTGTGGACATACCCTCTATCACATAAATCTAAGTTATTTAATGTATTTACCCGATTTCAAACCCTCTTATCCACCCAATTTGAACGTAACATTAAATGCTTTCAATGTGATAATGGCACCGAATATGCCAACAACTCGTTCTATGATTTTTGCAAACAAACTGGCATGATTTTCCGTTTCTCTTGTCCTCACACCTCCTCTCAAAATGGCAAAGCCGAACGTAAAATTAGATCCATAAACAACATCCTCCGTACCCTTCTCGCCTACTCTTCTGTTCCCGCCTCTTTCTGGCACCACGCTCTTCAAATGGCAACTTGCATAATATATTACCAGCCAAAACTCACGATTTCGCCACCCCTACTTCTATTCTATACCGAAAACACCCTACATATACTCACCTTCGCACGTTTGGTTGTCTCTGTTTTCCTCTTACCCCATCCCCCTTAATCCACAAGTTAGAAAATCGTTCCTCTCCTTGTGTCTTTCTCGGATACCCCACCAACCATCGAGGGTACAAATGCTATGACCACAAAACCAACCGAATCATTATCTCTCGGCACGTTTTTTATGAGGGCGTGTTTCCCTTTTCTCAATCCCCTCCTACTTCCTATGACTTCTTGTCATCCGAACCCCATCCATCAATTTCGGGATCCACATCCTCAACACATACGGTCTCCCCTGCTCCTAACACCTCTACCGAGCCCACTCCCACGGCCCAACCTACTACGGCCCCACCTACTCCTGGCCCAAACCCACCTTCGGCCCCACAACAAACGTGCCCGACCACTTCCTTTCCGGCCCAGCCTACCACCACAGCACCACCACCCCAATTCACTTACACCCGCCAGCCTAAAACACCCAACCAACAAGCCCAACAGCCTGTCCCAGGCCTATAAAACTCACACCTCTGCCACTTCTACGTCCCCCGCGTCCCCTACCATTCCTCCTAAAACCCATCCCATGACCACTAGAGCCCAAACCCGCCAACATGAACAACTTAATCTACACATGTCTTCTACCATTGAACCCATTCCTCGTTCTCCTCACTTAGACTTATCCAGCCTAGTTTGGAAACATGCCATGGTGGACGAGTTTAATGCCCTTATTACTAATAGGACGTGGGATCTTGTACCGCGTGAGAATCATATGAATGTTATTAGATGCATGTGGATATTTAAACATAAGACTAACAGCAGCGGGTCCCTTGAGAGATACAAGGCCCGTCTTGTTTGTGATGGCAGGTCTCAACAGGTGGGAGTTGACTGCGGTGAGACTTTTAGCCCGGTGGTTAAGCCGGCCACTATACGATTGGTTCTCAGTATTGCCTTGGCTAACTCTTGGCAAATCCATCAGCTAGACGTAAAGAATGCATTTTTGCATGGTAACCTTTCGAAAACAGTTTACATGCATCAGCCAATGGGATTTCGAGATCCACGTTACCCGAATCATGTTTGTCTTCTCAAAAAATCTTTATATGGTCTCAAACAAGCACCGTGGGCATGGTACACACGTTTTGCGGATTATGTTTCTAATCTCGGGTTCTCTCATAGCAGGGGCTAAGGATATAAAGGGCCTGAGAGGGCCCTGCCCCCCCTATTTTTTGCTCAAAAGTGTTAATATATACGTATTCGGCCGATTTTTCGCTCACTAGTGTTAATTTATATGTATTCGGCCGAAAAATTTATAGTTCCGGCCCCCCTTATATGAAAAAAAATTCTCGGCCCCTCTGCGAAAATTTTAAAGCTCCGCCACTGTCTCATAGTGCATGCAATCACTCTCTGTTCATTTATAAGCATGGTAAGGATGTTGCTTACATCCTTCTCTACGTGGACGACATCGTCTTAGTGACTTCTTCGGACGTGTTGAAAGCACGTTTAATGACTCAGTTTTCCGTGAATTCGCCATGAAAGATCTGGGCATCCTAAGCTATTTCCTAGGCATTGAAGTTAAACATACACGTACGGGTCTTTTCTTATCTCAGCAGAAATATGCCAAGGACATCTTAGAACGGGCAGGCATGTCATCTTGTAAGCCCGCGGTTACTCCCGTTGACACCAACGACAAACTTAGCGCCACGGATGGTGAACTTGTGCCTAACCCAACCGACTACCGCAGCCTCGCGGGTGCTCTCCAGTATCTTACGTTCACCCGCCCGGATCTTACTTATGCGGTCCAGCAGATTTGCATGTACATGCACGCGCCGCGCACATCTCATTTTAACGCTCTTAAGCGTATTCTTTGGTATGTTTAGGGGACTCTTTCATTTGGGTTACAAATGCACCGCTCTTTGCACCACTCTCTGGTTGCATATACTGATGCAGATTGGGCTGGTTGCCCGGATACTCGTCGCTCAACATCCGGTTATTGTGTTTATTATGGTGATAATTTGTTGTCTTGGTCATCCAAGCGCCAGACGACTTTGTCTCGGTCTAGCGCAGAAGCCGAATATAGGGGGGTAGCTAATGTAGTCGCTGAATTGTGTTGGTTACATAACCTGTTACTTGAGCTACATCGGCCATTGTCTCGGGCTTCCTTAGTTTAATGTGACAATGTTAGCGCTATCAATCTTGCAGGAAATCCAGTTCAACATCAGCGCACGAAACACATTGAAATGGATATTCACTTTGTCCGGGAAAAGGTCTAGTGCGGTCAAATACGAGTTCTTCATGTTTCTTCTCGTTTTCAAATCGCCGACATTTTTACCAAGGGTCTTCCATGAGTACTATTTGAAGACTTCCGCTCCAGTCTCAACATCCGGTCTCCTCCCGTTTCGACTGCGGGGGTATAATAGATAATACCGAACCCTTTCGGTATTTTAGGATTTGATTTGCTTAATTAGAGATAGATATGTTTTATATTTATCGAATATTGTATAGCAATTATATAGGATCTATCCCCAAAATAATGGGATCCCTAATGTATTATTTATACCGGATGATTTGTGAATACAGCATCGAACAATTCAGCATACCGATTCTTTCAAACACAATTAGTATTCAACAATATTTCAAAAAGACTGGACAAGAAAGTGTTTGTTGGTCGACCCGCACTAAAATGACCCGTTTCAACCTGGCCACACTGACCGTTACCCAACCCGCCCATCTTGACACCTCTACTAATAATACATTAAAGATAACTGCGCATTAACGGGTCAAGTAAAAGCCAGCTAGTACAGGAACGGGTCAAATGGGTTGAAAGTCATCCATTGTCCATACTTAATGAAACCCCCATATTTCATTTTTTTCAAAGAATATATTATTATCGTAATAAATTAATAATGGTGGTTTGTAATCACAATTAACACGCTCATTATTAAAAAATATTTCTAAAATACTAGACAAAAAAGTGTTTTGTGGGTTGACCCGTACTAAAATGATCCATTTCAACCCGATAACCCGCTCATCTTGACATTTTCACATCTACTAATAGAATATTTAAGATAACCGATGCTTGAGGAAAAGAAGAATACTTGTTAATATCATCAGACGAGTAGCCGGTAACACCACCAAAAACAACCAACACATAATCCACATCAAGTGATCTCATTATCTCATAAGCTTCATCCTCATACGATGACATTGCACGCCCGACAGTAGCAATATGGGTATTATTCCACGTGTTATTATCCACAATAACGGTCCTGTTCCCCATAGCTGTAATTTGATAACCATAATCCCACCAAGACATTATTTTAGCATCTGAAGGAGTATTTTGTCTAAGCCAAAAGTACGCTTCACGATAGTCGTCAAAAATAACTCTTTGACCGTGGGCCCCACGTGCAGCCAATACAATTGAAGGTGATGAGTAAGCCTCTGATGTAACCCATGTGCAATGGATCGCGTATCTGCTTAGTAAATAGAACGCACCAAAAAGCAATACGGTTGCACCATTTTTAAGGAATGGTATAGATTGATCAACTGAAGCTTGTTGCTGCAATAAATATATTACAAAAAGATTCAAACTAGGGGATTTTATTTATAGAGTAATGGAATATATTTTAGTGTAAACTACAAATTTCATCCCTGCTTAATCTACAATTTTGAATTTCATCCAAAAGCTTGAAAACGTACACTTCGGGACCAAAAATGTTTCAAACAGAGTTTACTCCAAAATTGATCATGTGCATGGCTTGTGAACCACAAATGACCAAATTACCCTCATTTTCTTCTTGAATGAAGGTCGAATATGATAAGGCTAATTTGGTCATTTGTTCATCACTAGCCGTGAATATGATTGTGGCCTAAACTATGTGTTTAAAACCAATTTGGATCAAAATGTGCATTTTCAAACTTCTGGATATAATATTATTTATTCAAAGAGGCACATGGACAAAATTTGTAATCAACTCTATTTTATAATGATCTCTCAATTAACAAGTTAAAAGTAATGAGTAAAGAGTTGCAGTCTATAATACATATTGCACTACTTTATTACAGATTTACAGCAATATCAATAAATTGGAAATTTCATAGGCAAAAGAAGGAAAAGCAAAAAGAAAGAAAGAAAGAAAGAGGTTGCCACATGTAAATTTACTAATGTCGTTTCAAGTTAAGACTTAAGACTCGCTATACGTTCAAAAAAAATTGCATCATCATGTGACATAACATACCTGATTTTTAATGACCAATCAACATGGACATATTATAAGATTCTCGTTTATTTGGTTAGAAAAAGAATGCCAAGGTCCTATAGGAAGTGTGTTTCACTAATAAAATATAAACTAAATCCTACTATCCATATCTTCATGTATGCATGGTTTATTTAAGATATTGATAGAACCTGAAACATTTTATAACTGATGATAAAATAAAATGAATACAAAAACTAACAGCTATAACTTTAAAGAATAACTTTGCTGGATGCCTAATGAATAATGATTTGGTTAATCCTCTATGTATAGGAAAAATCATTTCCTAGCTATAAAATTATGAGGGCATAAATGAAAAAAAAGAAAGGAAGGAAACTACATATATGTATTTAGGGAAACAAGATATATGATTTCCATAGTTGTCAAAAGCGCATTAGGCGCGCGCCTAGACGCATTTTTGAGGCGAGGCGCAGGTAATGGGCTTTTCAGCCTGAGGCACGCATTAGGGATGCGAGGCGCAATTTTTTATTTATTTATTTATATGCTTTATTATCATTTCCTAGGTTATGATTGAGCTTATAAAAGCTTCCACAATACCGATTGAAGCTCATTTCTTAGGTATTTGATCATTTTGGTATATGATTTTGAACATTTTGGTACTAATTAGATGATATTAAATGTTGTATAATAGCTTTTCTTTATTTTATTTGAAAAAACTTTTTTTTTGCTTTTTTTGCGCCTAGGCCCCAGGCGAGGCCTGTGCGCCTTGAGTGCGCCTTGCGCCTCTGATAACTATGATGATTTCTAATATATATGAAGTCCTTAAAATGTAGTTTTCCACAATTGGATAAGCATGCATGTGAAGTAAGCACAAAAGAATAAAAAGGTTGTTCAGATGTCACATTTTCAACACCTTACAAAACAAATGTTGTAAAAGCCATAAGTTATGATTTTTTTTCCAGATTTTCTAATGAGAAGACTATTGATATATGATTTGGTGAATTTCATGCTTATTAACCATGAAAATAATTGGGCTAAAAGATATAGAACTTGATTTTAGTTTTAGGGTGGAATAGCTTTTGACATGTGTTGAATAAATTACTGTAACAGAAAACTAATTACCAAACTATGTAACTTAGTAATCCAATTTATAGGGTAAACTCAATTGATCACTATTTAGACCATTCAATCCTCCTAATCCTGCTTAACATTTTGAAACAAGTAAAGCAACACTTACTTCAAAATTTATGCAGCTCCTTTATTGAAAACACGCCATTATTCAATTTTTCACCTAATTTCCTATCCCAGTAACCTAACTTTTATTTTATTTTTGATTGGGACAATGATGGTGAAGTTACTCAATATGCTTGCTTATTTTTAGTTGGTCTCAAAGCAATCAGGTCAAATAGAGAAAAAGATTTCAATTATGGTTCAAATAAAATATGAACAGGCAAGTTCGTACATTTAGGATATAAAATCTTATGCGCAACTATTAAATTCATATGTAGATAATTTTGATAATACATAAACAAATTCTTGTCCAAAAACTCCACTAAAGACAAAAGAAGATTCTTATCTTACTAACCTTAGATGTTCCCCTTGTGCTGCTTGTTCCCTTGGCAGACACGGTTTGACCGGTCTTCCCCCTGATTGATTGGGTCAAGTTCTTTATTGTAGCCGAGACCGCAATAGCACTTATAAGACATACTGCAGGAGTTGCAACAAGAATCAACCGAACCATCACACCCGCAAAATACATACTTGTGAGACCATACATTACAATGAAAATGGTGGCATCTGACAACCGTTTGAAGCAGAAATATAAACCGGCTGGAAATAGAAAAAGCAGGATATGGAAATCAAACATGAAAGATGACCATGCAGTAGGCTGGTGCTCAGAAACTGAAGCTATAATTGGTATATGATCTTTTGCATACGTGGGATCCAGTAAAGAGTAAAATCGGCCTGTCCATGGTGAAATATAACCAGAAGCTGTACCAACTCCCAAAGCAATAGCACCGACACTAACCGCAGATGTTACACCAATCCTCAAAAGGGCTTGAAACAGTTTTGTATCATTTAACATGTGCTTTACCCAAACCAAGAAATAAAATACCTAAAAACATTATAAAATTCAAGAAGATCAGTACGGTTCAATTTGATTAATCTCATCTCAATGTAACTAGTGAAGCATATTATGACATAAAATCTTGAAGGCATACAAAACTATCCAGGTATTTTTTTATAAAAACTGGTCACTTGGTTTTAAATAGCGTATGGCGCTCGGATGCGTTTTAAAGATAATATTTTAACTTGTTTTGTGACTTTTTATTACAAGGATTCCTATGCTTTCTATACTACACTATAAATTTTACAGAAAAAAAGGTTTTGGGAGCCGGGGGTCTCTCTGGGAGCAGCCTCTCTAGGAGAGGCCTCTCCGTCCTCTGGGACAGAGGAAAGGTTTGTCTTCATCTCACCATCCCCAGACCCTACAAATAGCCATGCTATGAGTCGGATTTTACTGGGTTTGTTTGTTATTTTAACTCGTTAACTTTTAAACACTAAAATATAAGATATTCTCATCATATCTTGTCAGATTTGTTCAATCGATGGTCTAATTTGTCCAGATACTCCCATTGCTCAATCGATGGTCAGATTTGTTCAATCAGCTTTGACAGTCTAATTTGTTCAAATACTGGTTAACCGCATAAGCCGCCACATCAGCCGCATCACATGCACATCATGTGATGCGCGCATCAACTGCAGCGATGCAATCATGTGATGCTCCTGATGTGCAGCTGAACAGCAGCGATGCGATCTCATCACCACATAATGTGATGCTCCTGATGTGCGCATTTTAAAACCAAGGACACATACTCACAAGCACCAACCATTGTTTAGCAATCTAAAACCAATAAGGTCCAGAATCCATACCTGAATCAAGAAGAAAACTCCCATGGCAGCCATATGCTCCCCAGACTGAACATGCTGAAACCCAACAAACCGAATCTGCATCGCAAGCAACATCCCCACTATATACATACAATTATACGCCACATACAGCCTCATCGAATACCTCCCAGTAATCAACAACACCAACACATACAACGGAATCAAATTAATAATAAACACATAACCACCCCAAGCAGACACCATA
Organism: Smallanthus sonchifolius; assembly: GCA_023525975.1. NCBI lineage: Eukaryota > Viridiplantae > Streptophyta > Magnoliopsida > Asterales > Asteraceae > Smallanthus > Smallanthus sonchifolius. Next base: position 16,820,438 of record CM042028.1, on the reverse strand, counting down.
TAAAAGTAGCCAAAAGCAGAAGCAAGGGCCCAAGCAAGCGAACCAGTATTAACCGCTTTAACAAACAAATAAAAAGTCAACAACAACGCGAAAATCGCAACACCTTCATTATCATAAGATCCAGCCACCGACCGCGATATGTATCCAGGACATATCGCGATCAAAGCAGCTGCTACAAGTCCTGCCCCAGCATCCCACAGTTCCTTCCCAAAGAAATACGCAACAATAGTCGTATTTGAAGCGAAAAACGGAGCAGTTAGCACGCAAACCTCACGGATATGAACTGCAAAACGGAAGAATTTGAGAGTCCAGTAAATGAGAGCCGCGGTAACCATGAGACCTGGATACAGAGTGCCGCCAATGATTCTACCGAGTGGATACCAACTCTCCGAGTCAAACCAGTTCCAGAACTCGTAGAAACCTTTTTCTGTTAGGTAAAGAGTGGTTCGGTAGTTGAAATAGGGATCGAATTCGTGAATCATACTCTCGTAACGGAGGACGCTGAACATGCGAGTGATGAACGCGAGAATGTAGACGAGGCAGAGGATTGAGACGCGGATCAACAGCTCTTGTTGCTTTGTTTTGAGTTTTAGGGTTTTGAGTGAGAATGTTAGCGACAAATCCGGCTTGGAGGTCGCTGCAGGTGACGGCGACGGCGAAGACTTCGAGCCGGCCTTCACGGCGTCTGCTTTTCCAACCATGATCGGTAGGTGAATCGATCAATTGGACAGTTTTTGTGTAACAGATAGACGAGATTTTGTTCAGGTTTACAGAAAACCCTACAATGGAAATGGAAGGATGGAAGACTAACAGTGAAGTCGTGTGAGCTATAGATCCAACCTACAAACAAGGTTTTTTTTTTCCAATCAAATAATAATTTCAACACCTCTTTTCAAAACATTATTTTTAAGTTGAAAACTACAATTATGTCCACGCGTGTTAGCGCGTGTTAACTGTGAAAAAAATTAATATTCTTGAAAACTTATAAAATAAATCCGAAAAAAAATAAAACCGTTTAAAAAGTTATCGATTACGAAATAAATAAATGTTGTTAGAAGTTTATATAGAAATAAATAAAACATTTACGTAAACTCACGTGTTGCAACGAAATCGCTACTAATATTTCAAAATGTTTATACAAAAAATGAAAACGTAACAAAGCCGTTAAAAAAAGTTCACATGTAAAAAAATAGGAAAATAGAACAAAACCATTTAAAAAAAAGTAAGGAGTTAAAAAAATATATAACAACGTTGCACGCATGTGTTTAGATAACATGTACACTATCATACTTAACTTCGTTACAATTGTGTGTGTGCCACGTCATTTGTTAAAAGAAAATTAAAAAACCTTTTCTAAAGTTCAAGGTCGTAAAAGTAAATCTGCCATAATTCAGGGGCTTAAGTATAAAATTGAATATAAGACAAAATAGATGACATAACTCTACACATAACTGATTCTCACTATGCCTTTTGTAGTATTATAAATTGTGTTTTTTTAACACTACATCTAAATACTAAATAACCTTGCACTTGCAAGGATTTGAAACCACCTAACCTTGCACTTTACAGGGATTTGAACTCACGCCACTTTTAAAGGGGGCAAGCACCATACTAATAGATCACTAGATTATGGGTTGAAAATGTTGTTTAACTTGAGAAAAAGAGGGTTAGTATTAAATATGAAGGGAAAGAATGTTTACGTTCTCCTTAGGAGAGTATCTATAGGTAACATCTTTGGTGGTAATTTAAAGGTTTTAGGGTTTAGTTGATGTTTTTTTTATGATAGGATCATCTTGCTACATGTGTTGCAATGTCATGTGATTGTTTGGACCATGGTATAGTCCTTAAGATGGTACCTTTTCTTGTGTGATACATTACCCTTTTTTAAGTGTTTTTGTTTATGATTATTTTTTAATTGCTCGAGTCCAACAAAACATGTGTTTTTTAACTATTCATATATTGTCTTTCATAAGTTCGTATCAGCATTGGTCTTGAAGAGAGTGAATGTCTATACTAAGTTAGCATACGGAGCTCGTTAGCAAAGGCACTTACATTAAGGTAGCAATCGAGTTCGTCAGCATAGTCATAGACCACTATAAAGAGAAAGGGCAAAAAAAAGCAAAAGCTATTGTTCTGTGGAACTTCAAAGAACACTATAAAGAGAAGGGCAAAAAGATATGACAAATGCCCAAATTGTGGAAGCTGGTCTCATGAATGAAAATGAAGCAAGAACCAAACCTACTCCCAATATGAGTATACATAACTGATCAGATTGGGTGATATTAGGCTAAAAGCCGAACGATCCATAAGGAAGTATAGTAATGTATATCATAAAGTCAAGGAGGAAGTTTTGTTCTTAAAAAGGAGATTCGGTATTCTGACCTTAAAAGAGTCCTCAGATTAGATATACCATCATAATCTGAGTTTTGTAGAAGGTTCTTTTTTAGATTACCTTTACCTTTAAGTCATAGTCCAATAAAGCCAATCCGGTCTTTTTAACACTTAGCCACTTTCCCAAAATAATTCCTACCCCTTACCCAAGCCAAGTTACAACCCTTGAAAAGTCCTCTAGATTCATGCATCACTTATGATATTTGGTGGAGATTTGATTTGCATACAAGATTATGATTTTGCCTAATTCAGTTTGACACTGACTTTTCAACCCAAACTTATTCTATCTATACACCTTATAGCCGAGCGTAGAGAGAACATTGTGAGATAAGTGAAGTTATTCATAATACTAGTTCTAGTAGGCATGCTACACTTTTTTATCAAATATCTTCATAATTAAAACCACAAAAATATAATAACTGGCTCATTGTTTTATCAATTGAGTGTTGACATCCTTGATAATCATTTATGCTCTAGGAAACTTCAACTGCTAAGGTAAATCTATCTTATTAAGCCATGGGTCTATGCATGAGTTTGATTGAGGACAAATAAAAGTTCAAGTGTGGGGATGTGTGATATGCATCAAATTATATGTAACATCCTGAAATTTCAAAAGCTAATGGTTCTGGTCGGAGTTGACCCGAATCTCTTTTAAACAGGTGTATTAGCATAGATGGCGATCGAATTGTATATCGATGGACTACATAAGGGCTTGGTTAGTCGTTTTAATCATAAACCGAGATCGAAACGTATGAGATGGATTAAGAGGGACCTGAATGGAAGATGATAGGGGTTTATATATCACTTATATCCCAAACCCTAGGCCATTCGGCCTAGGTGGGTTTTCGACGGCAGCAGAAAGCGAGAAAGAGAAGGAGGCCAACGGCGGGATGACGAAGGTGGTTTCAAGCGAGTTCACGCGACGGAGGCTAGCACACGATCAGGTAAACCCCGGTTTCGATTCTTTTATGTGTTTACTCTCGTTTTGCTTAGAAAACGATTAGGGTTTCTATGTTGAGGCTGTGATCGACGGCAGGGGGCTGGGTTGGTGTTATTGGCCGGAGGTGAAGTATTATACGGAGTGGTAGGTGACCGATTATGGTGGCAGTGATGCATAGCAGGCTCGACGACGGATGAACCTGCAAACGGCAGCCGTGGTAGCGTGTCAAAGAGCCAGCAGCAGCCAAGGCTGCCACGGCAGCGCGAAGGTGGTGGCTAGCCGGCTGAAGACGGGGACGGAGAGGACGCCAAGGACAAAACTCAGAGGCATGACGGCTGTGGTGGTGGATCCCGTCGATAACCATGGTAGTGATGTTTAGTGGTGATCGGCTGGGGTTTCACCGAAGAAGAAGGCGGTGGCGCACGGTGGTGACGCTGGACGGCGGCCGGTTAGCAGTGAACGGAGGTGACGAGTGGCATGATGGGTCGAGGGGAGATATAGAAGCCGGGAGCATGGCCGATTCTGGTTTACCCGACTGTGGTTGCACAGGGCACGATGTACGTTGGCGCATGGGAAGTCCGACTCGGGTTTATGAGGCTTGTGGGGTTAGCGTCTTGCATGGTCATGTATACGTGCGCGCATGGGAACCCGGTCGAGCATTCGGCTTCTAGAAGGGTTTATATGACCCGATACGAGTTAATATTAAGAGATAAGGAGGTTAGGGTTTGCATGGCACATATGCGTGCATGCAAGGAACCCGGTTCAGGATTATTATTATCTTAGGCATTATTCGACGTACATTATAAACGTGTCCTGATCGGGTGATCATACGTTTGAAAGGTTCGGGATTGAGCGAGCCCGGGTGGTGCAGAGCTAGGATTTGGACGCAGTAACTGGTGAGTTTCTAATCCCCCTCTTTTAAACGTTTTACTGTTTTTGGGGCTATCGTACATACTTATCAGGGTTGTTTAACGTATTAAACATGTTAAGAGTTTTGGGTGTCAACCCAAGGTGTTTATGAACTAAAACATTCAGTAATGAGTCGGAGGGTCTACGGGGGTGTTTATGAGATCATGTGATCTAGGCTTAAAGGTGGGTATATGGTCGTGGGTCATATGGTGACCTAATAGGGATGAGTCGGGATTGTATTTACAGACTAGGAGGAGCCACGGGGGGGTGCATGTACGTTGTATGTGCTTCACTAATGAGATATAGTATTTGTATGTGTGTTGCTATATTAGTAGTGTATTGTGTTATGAGTTAGTCAGGGTGGGTCGGTATATAAGTTAAACGCTTATGATTATGTGTAGGATACTTTGTCCTAGTACTATGTGTGAAGTGCAGGTGTAGTTAATGAATCATGTATATAGGGTATAATGTTATGTGATTATACATGTGTTGTGTGCATTGTGTCGTTGTCCTTGTGACACGGCGGGTATTGTGTTTGCATTGTTGTCATTATGACGCGGCAAACGGGATTGTGGAGGACTATGTCCTTCGGGAGGTCACCAAAGGTGACGATGTCCAACAGGACAGTGATGAGCTCGGGGTGTGTGGAACGCCCTGACGAGGGTAACCCTGACGAGGGTGCATAGAAGAGGTATGCGTTTTTGTACTTATGTATTTGTGTTAAATTGCATACAAGTATTGAGTTATATTTATTGTGCATGAGATAGTATTAATGCGGTGGGTAGAGTTAGATTGACCGTTGCGTCAGGATTGTGATGTAGTGTTTATAACTGTTATGTCAGTTGATTTGTAAGAGCCTTAGTCAAGGCTGAGTAAGTTGACGCTTATGGATTTGTTGTGTTAACCAAGTGTCGAGTTAGTACGTGTACTTGAGCATGAGATATTAGTGTAGTAAGTTCGACCTATGTCGATGAGACTGTGGGATTATTTATTATTATGGGATGAGTCTTGGGTAATGAGCTATTATGGGATATCGGGTGATAACACGGGTTATCTAATGGTTAATGAATTGTGGACCTATTTTATAAGGACCGTGGGTCCTGAGTAATGTTCAAATAACTTTTGAGACGAGTTGGCTTTTAATTAAACTAAAGTATTAGAACTCACTCAGCGTAGCTGATTTTTTGTGTGCGATAGATTGTTTTGCAGGTAAGCGTTGCGTTGATGTATCTTGGCTTGGGAGCGGTGCTACTCGGATTGGTGTGCAAGCATTCGTGAGGTAACTTAATGAAATTAAATAGTAATTAATGTTTTTAGAAAGACTTACGTTGTAGTTTAATATATTTAAGATGAGTATTTTTAAGGGAATAACTCGTTATGAGAACCAACTGTAGGGTGCCCGGTTTGGGGCCTTACAAGTTGGTATCAGAGCTGTGGTTTAAGAGAAAATTAGTGTTTTTAAACAAATAAAATGCCTTAACTTAAACTGAAAATGGGACGAGGGTGAAACGAATGCCACCACGAGTAACCGCGAGGCAAGAGGTACGTTTTTTGAGTTGAGCAGTAGTTATTATTTACCATTTATATAGTGTTACACTAGGTAAGTGATTGGTGTAAGTAAGTGACGTATGGTTCCATGTGGGATCATGAGGTGTGTTATGTGTTGTTGTATTATACAGAATTACTTGAAGTTGTGTGGCATGATTGAATGAGACTATAGAGTGAGTTGAGTAACATGAAGTAGCGTTAATTGCAACTATGTGAGATAGTTTGATGTGTCGATGTGATTTAGTGATTTTGTGTGTAACCTTAGATGGTGTGAAATTGTGATAAATTTGATGATTTAATAGATTATTGTGTGGTGCTATGTGAGTTATGTAGGATGCATGTGCATCCGGGGTGTATAAAAGATAGAAAGCTAGTGTGAATATAATGGGAAAGGTTTAGAATTCGAGCAGTAATGTGGACCACCAAATTGCATTTGATCACCGTAATTTTGCAGTATATGATTACTCTCATATTCTGAATTTGACGCCCATAGTAATTACTCCAACGTTCTATCTTGTGCAGGTACCGATGGCTAAGACAAAGCGTACCAGATCTGTCAGACGGGGACCTCCGGCTGGGGGAAGAGCAGATCGTCAGAACAAACAGGCGGTTGCTGTAGACAAGACGGACAGTGATATAGAAGTGGTGTTGGCGCTTCCCGCGTCAAGTGTGACTAGGGCTGAGGATGGCAGCATTCCGCGTGGTGCTGAGACTAGAGTGACTGGATGGAAAAGGAGGGTCGTGTCGGTAGAACATGATTTCCCTCCTGGATGTGGACCTACATGGTTGAGAGATCAACCACTTACTACAGCTAAAGGAGCTCTATCTAGAGAGGAACCGACAAATGACCCGGGATCCAACGAGGAGGAACCGGAGGAAGACATAGTAGATACACCTAATGTGATCCCGGAGTAATCTTGCGAGCATTGTTTGAGACGTTGGACTTCTAGATGACTTTTGGACGTGACGGTTGTCATGAGAGATTGTGGGGTGATTTAACGTTTTGAGTGATTAGGCGTTTATGTGGTGTGATATTTATTTCAAATATTGACTATTTGATTTTGGCATTGAGTGCGAGTTATATTACGAGATGATTTGTGTATGATAAATGATAGTTGTATGTGTGATATCTTGCTATCGATGGTGCAGTGTTAGTTATGTGTTATTATGCGATTACCTCTGAACAACATGAGTTCACACTTAAATGTAATCTTTAATGAGATGCTAGAGCTTGGCTGATTTGACTATATGAGTATACCAGTATAGACCTGAGTTTTGATCAATTGTGTGTATCTACGGTCTTAAGATAGTGTCACCTATGTGTGTTGCTTGTGTGTGAAGTGTAAGGGGTGTGTTTAGCCTTACTATGATATTGAATGTCTTTATATCTTAAGCCATAGATCTTCGCTTGGTAAATGTTTTGGTGCTTAAGGACATGAAAGTGTTTTGTGAGTAAACTTGTATGTCGATTAATTGAGTTGCTTATGAGTATGAGTTGTTTGTGTCACGTGCTTAATAGCCGTGACGGGAGATCAAGCGTAGGTTTGATATTGTGTCTGGCATTAGTCAGGTGGGAGACCTTCATGGAACACGTTCTATACGAAGAATTCAGTCAAGATGAGACACCAGGAGATTAGGGATGTCTTTCCCTGGGCGAAACAACGAATAGCTGAGGCTTATGATCATGCAGACTTTATGTTCGTACATGATAAATGAGATGCGGTCGAGGATCGCATGGTAATGGTAGAGCAACATGGAAAAAGGTGAAACTTAGGAGGAACACGTGCAAGATTGTACGTAAGAGACTAAGAAGGATATGCCTACGCTGGTAAATCCAAGACCAGTTTAATATGAGCTCTTGTGGAGCATTTAAGTAAAGCAAGCGTTTAGATGATTGAAACGGACACGAAAAAGGCATATGAGCCTTGAGAAACATCGAGATCTAATGAGGATGACCCTAGCTTTGGGTGTGTACGTACTTACGAGACGTATTGGATGCGTGATAATGAAGTAATGAGATACTACGATTAAAGAAATTTAGTGGAGACCAGGGTAGCTTTGCACGAGTTCCTAAGGATCATCAGAGAAGGGCAGAAGTAATACCCTTATGGGTAAGCAGTGGGCGTGAGTTTGAGAGATCGTCGCAGGATGGCGATCGAGGTATGAGGCAAGAAGTATGATTACTTCACAATTGGAAGGGTGATGAATGAATCCATTCATGAGAGGTAAGAAGCCCATTTGGGAGGTTGATCGTCGAAATGACGAGATCATCAGGGCTATGAAAGAGATGACGGTGTAGGTGCGGTGAAGCAAATCAGGAAAATGGGATACGTAAGCAGGTAATCGATGATGTTGTGCTATAGAAGTAAAAGTTGGACAACGAGTAATAAAGGAATGTGTAAATGAAATCTAAAGGTCCCAAAAATTGAAAGCAGGCAATCGAGAAGACTTCTGAACACCATGGATGGTGGTCAAGTCGAAAGGTAATGACCTAGACGAGGTGCGCGGGAGAGGGCGGGTAGCACCAAAGGATTTTGGGTGTGCCCATTTGGAGCAGAAAGATGAACGGTGCTGGGTTGTGCCAGCATAGGATTCGAGGACGAATCCTCTTTTAAGGGGGATAGACTTGTAACATCCCAAAATTTCAAAAGCTAATGGTTCGGGTCGGAGGTGACCCGAATCTCTTTTAAACAGGTGTGTTAGCATAGATGGTGCGCGAATTGTATATCGATGGGCTACATAAGGGCTTGGTTAGTCGTTTTAATCATAAAACGAGAGTGAAACGTATGAGATGGATTAAGAGGGACCCGAATGGAAGATGATAGGGGTTTATATATCAGTTATATCACAAACCCTAGGCCATTCGGCCTAGGTGGGTGTTCGACGGCAGCAGAAAGCGAGAAAGAGAGGGAGGCCAACGGCGGGATGACGACGGTGGTTTCAAGCGAGTTCACGCGACGGAGGCTAGCACACTATCAGGTAAACCCCGGTTTCGATTCTTTTATGTGTTTACTGTCGTTTTACTCAGAAAACGATTAGGGTTTCTGTGTTGTGGCTGTGATCGATGGTAGGGGCCGGGGTTGGTGTTATTAGGCGGAGGTGAAGTAGTATATGGAGTGGTAGGTGACCGATTATGGTGGCAGCGATGCATAGCAGGCTCGGTGACTGAGGAACCTGCAAACGGCAGCCGTGGTAGCGTGTCAAAGAGCCGGCAGCAGCCAAGGATGCCACGGCAGCACGACGGTGGTGGCTAGCCTGCTAAAAACGGGGACGGAGAGGACGCCGAGGACAAAACTCAGAGGCACGACGTGTCACACCCCTAAATTCCACTAACGGAGTTTTACCGTTTGGAAGGTGACACACCAGGATCTCATTCATTAGTTACATCAAACGACACTATATGAGACTTAAAAAGTCATAACATGAATGTTCAGAGTTAAGTGCGGAAGCGTAAACGTTAAGAGGAAATCAAAAATAATCACACACAACAAGTGTCAATTAATGTAAACAAGTAAAACTGTTTGAAATGTTTGTAGTGAATGATATGACAGTAGGACTCCATGCAAGTCCTAAGTGTGCAACCTGTGCCAAAGCGACTTGAGAAACATGTAAGAAAAGTGTCAACACGAGGTTGGTGAGTTCACATGTTTCAGTTTATAGAAGCGTTTAACAGATTAATGTACATTCAATATATAAATCAATAGGTAGCTAACCCATAAGCATGTTAACTAATGCGCTCGCAACCAACAACTGACTGTTTATATGCCTCCCACCATCATGGTGCATGTTTAGGTCAATATTGCACACCCGTTCGACCTCCAATCGAGTTAGTGCGACTAACGCGGGTGAGGTTTGTCAAACCCAGTAGTACTACTCAAATTACCTCGCTATGTTCATATTAACGGTCCGATGTGAGGACTTAAAGGATAATGTATACGCATAGTCATACAAGTGATATCATATATGAATTACAAAAATAAAAAAGCATTTACAACATGTTTTCTCCCCCAGTTTAAAACAGTAAAAGGGGCCGTGAAAACTAACCTGAATAGCGTAGGCAGTATCACACAAGAGATAAGTTGGAATCACGAGTGTAAGTCTCAAAAGACTTATGAATACCCTAAAATTATAAACACATAAATAAGGAACAAGTTGGGATTTGTGACGACACGGAAGTTAGAACATCTTAACGCCTTCTAAGGATTTAAGAGTAGACGAACGTGTCTACGGAATTATATAAATTTTTAATATGATCGTTAAGGGAAAAACGTTACGCGTCGTATGTTAATAAATAATAATAATAATTAAACAAATACATATATTTGTACATACGAGTCATTTACAAAGATTAGGAAAATAATATAATTTAATACATTATTTTTAGGTTCGGCGGATTAACTAATTAATCATTGTGTGGAAAAAATAATAAATACATTATTTTTATTGGAGGTAATAAACACGAGTAAATAATATAATAATTATATTATTAAATAGTTTAAAACGTTACACGAGTTATAAAACGATACGAAATAATATAACAATATATATTATTTAATAATAGGAGTCACGGGTTGAAAACAATATAAACATATTATTTTAATTGAATCCGTGGTTTGAAAATAATATTTTTAAAAGTGGGAAAACTAATAGTTTTAAGTTATAAAACCAAACCCGAGCCTACGGGTTGTTTTCCCGGCTAAAGCACTTTAATATAATATTATAATAATATAACAATTGATTTAATAAATAAACAATCAATAAAATAACTATTTAAAACGAAAATAGGGGAGGAGGGTTCGAACCCGAGTCACCTCCCCATCAGTCCAACGATCTAACCATCACAGCCCGCTAGGGAAATGCAATGGTATCCGGATTCATTTAGTTTTAATCATTAACGCTCACTGTGTTCATTCCCTTTATGCAATCCGAATCAAAACTCAACTCGTAATCCCTTGAAATCGATCGCGATTGATCAAGAGATCATAGGGGTTTTGTTCATCAATGGATTGCGAGTTTGTGGGTGTATTTAATTACAAAAATACTGAGTTTAAGGTCGTTAATTTCTTGATCTAAATGCCGAAACCCTAGGTTTCAAGCGTGGAATCGAATTGAGTAATCCTGATAATAAGAGTTGTTGGATTCATGGGGCTTTCATTGAATGATGAATCGCGAACCTGACCATGCAATTTATTTGATTGAAAACGTGTTTAGGGTGAGGTTCAATTAACTAGTTCATACGAAGAACCCTAGATTCTTGTTCTTACCCAATTCGATGTTATAGGACTAAATTAGCATAGGGCTTTCAAAGGATACCTGGTTGCGAAGCTTTCCACATGATTCGATTGAATTGTAATTGGGTAACTCGATTAAACCCGAAATTACGAGAACCCTAGAATTAGTACGCGTTAAATTAGATATTGTAAGCCCTGATTATGTTAGGGCTTTCATAGTAGAGATGAAATCGAGTCTAGAGATGTGTTCAACTACCTGATTCGATGTCGGATTGATGGAGATCGGTTAGAACCCAGCCCCGACGTGCGCGGGTTAGTCTCCGGTGGTTACCACTTTGATTTCGATCGAATTGGATGGTGTAACAGGTTCTCTAGGAGTCGATTTAGGTGCGCAGGTAGTAATGTCGATGTAAATTATCCAAATGATGAACGTTAATGACTTGAATGAGTATTTCAGTTATAATTCCCAACTGAAATCAGTTATAGCTTGCGAAATAGGCTCAAGAACATACGGGTTGACTTTCAAAAGTCAACAAAATCAGAATTGGGCTAATTACAGATTTAGTCCCTGAATTTTCTTGTGTTTAAGTTTGAGATAAGACAGATTTAGTCCATGAGGTTTCTAACCGAGTTAACTGAGTTAACGGGAATTTGCCCGGTGTCACACGACGGCTGTGGTGGTGGATCCCGGCAATAACCATGGTAGTGATGTTTAGTGGTGATCGGCTAGGGTTTCACCAAAGAAGAAGGCGGTGGCGCACGGTGGTGACGCTGGACGACGACCGGTTAGTAGTGAACGGAGGTGACGAGTGGCATGATGAGTCGAGGGGAGAGATAGAAGCTGGGACGTGGCCAACTCGGGTTTATCCGACTATGGTTGCACAGGGCACGATGTACGTTGGCGAATGGGAAGTCCGAATCGGGTTTATGAGACTTGTGGGGTTAGCGTCTTGCATGGTCATGTGTATGTGCGCGCATGGGAACCCGGTCGAGCATTCGGCTTCTAGAAGGGTCTATAAGACCCGATACGAGTTAATATTAAGAGATAAGGAGGTTAGGGTTTGCATGGCACATATGCGTGCATGCAAGGAACCCGGTTCAGGATTATTATTATCTTAGGCATTATTCGAAGTACGTTATAAACGTGTCCTGATCGGGTGATCATACGTTTGATAGGTTCGGGATTAAGCGACCCGCGTGGTGTAGAGCTAGGATTTGGACGCAGTAACTGGTGAGTTTCTAATCCCCCTCTTTTAAACGTTTTACTGTTTTTGAAGCTATCGTACATACTTATCAGGGATGTTTAACGTATTAAACGTGTTAATAGTTTTGGGTGTCAACCCGAGGTGTTCATGAACTAAAACATTCAGTAATGAGTTGGAGGGTCTATGGGGGTGTTTATTAGTTCATGTGATCTAGGCTTAAAGGTGGGTATATGGTCGTGGGTCGTATGGTGACCTAATAGGGATGAGTCGGGATTATATTTACAGGTCGTACGAGTACGACTAGGAGGTGCCACGGGGGGGGGGGGGGGGGTGCATGTACATATTATGTGCTTCAATAATGAGATATAATATTTGTATGTGTGTTGCTAGTGTATTGTGTTATGAGTTAGTCGGGGTGGGTCGGCAAATAAGGTAAACACTTATGATTATGTGTAGGATACTTTGTCCAAGTGCTATGTGTGAAGTGCAGGTGCAGTTAATGAATCATGTATATAGGGTATAATGTTATGTGATTATACATGTGTTGTGTGCATTGTGTCGTTGTCCTTGTGACACACCGGGTATTGTGTTTGCATTATTGTCATTATGACGCGGCAAACGGGATTGCGGAGGACTATTTCCTTTGGGAGGTCACCAAAGGTACGATGTCTAACAGGACAGTGATGAGCTCGGGGTGTGTCGAACGCCTTGACGAGGGTGCAGCGAAGAGATATGTGTTTGTGTGCTTATGTATTTGTGTTAAATTGCATATAAGCGTTGAGTTATATTTATTGTGCATGAGATAGTATTAATGCGGTGAGTAGAGTTAGATTGACCGTTGCGTCAGGATTGTGATGTAGTGTTTATAACTGTTATGGTAGTTGATTTGTAAGATCCTTAGTCAAGGCTGAGTAAGTTGACGCTTATGGATTTGTTGTGTTAACCAAGTATCGAGTTAGTATGTGTACTTGAGCATGAGATATTAGTGTAGTAAGTTCGACATATGTCGATGAGACTGCAGGATTATTTATTATTATGGGATGATTCTTGGGTAATGAGCTATTATGGGATATCGGGTGATAACATGGGTTATCTAATGGTTAATTAATTATGGACCTATTTTATAAGGACTGTGGGTCCTGAGTAAAGTTCTAATAACTTTTGAGACGAGTTGGCTTTTAATTAAACTAAAGTATTAGAACTCACTCAGCGTAGCTGACTTTGTGTGTGCGATAGATTGTTTTGCAGGTAAGCGTTGCGTTGATGTATCTTGGCTTGGGAGCGGTGCTACTTGGATTGGTGTGCAAGTATTCGTGAGGTAACTTAATGTCATTAAATAGTTATTAATGTTTTTAGAAAGACTTCCGTTATAGTTTAATATATTTAAGATGAGTATTTTCAAGGGAATAACCCGTTATGAGAACCAACTGTAGGATGCCTGGTTTTGGGCCTTTCATTATACATGTTTTACACGCATAATCATCCTCATATCCGATTGATTCAGAAGCAATCAGATTAGAAAGCATACTTATTTTCTTTCCTTTTTATTTCTACAGATTATTTTGCCTCCCGTACAAAAAGAAACAAAAAGTCGAGGAAAAGTCAATTATCACCGAAAACAAAAAGTTAATTATTACCGAAAACAAAAAGTCAATTTCTGTAGAAAGAGGCACGCCTTGCCTCCCTTGGAATCAAGCTGGAACATTCAGGAAGCTTACAGAAGCCAATCAATGGTCAAAAGGCACAAGCACACCCGTGCTTCCCTAATGTAAGACAACAAACCGGGCATCATATAGTTGGGTCTCATCACTTGGTATTCTCTTATTAAAACACTTATCTTATTATAAAAACAATCAACAGAAGTCTTAATTAAAATAGTTTTATCTATTTTAACTTATTATCGTTCTTAACCTTACCTTACGAATTCATATACACCAATGCGAGTAGCACTGCTCCCAAGCCAAGATACCTCTGTGACACCCGACATTTTTAGGTTAACTCCATTAACACAAACTCAGTTATTTAAATCTTTCATTCATGCATTACATTTGATTAGGATCAATCAAGTGTGTCGGTTACTACACAAACACTCACGTAACAGTAATTCAGAGAATTTCCGAATCACACGATTCTGTCCCCGAACGTTCATGATAATCAAATTAAATACTTATAAGATTATTTCACTAATTAAAATATATTTTATATTTTAAAATAAAATACACAACTGTTTAATTTTTATTTGACGTTTTATCACGTATGCTATCGGGAAACGCAGTCCAACGATTCACTACGTATTGTACCAACTAATAATTTAAGTAATTATTTTAGTAATAAAAATAATTATTCTTTCTAGAATTGTATTTTTAAAATTAGTTTAACTATATAATGTTTTTTTAGGCTAGTTAAATTGTTTATAAAAGTGATCTACAAAACCTCACCCAAACCTTTAAAAATTTTGAAAATTATATCCCTAACCATCTATCCTTCAATCTCGTGAAAACCCACCCAATAACCAAATTCAAATTTTGAATTCCCTTTCTAATCTCTTTACATCTACTAAACCTCACAAAGCCTCCCCGCTTCCTCATAATTTCGAGAACATCAGGGACTGTCCCCTCTCAACTTTTGAACTCCTCTAAACCAAAGCAAGGTGGTTTCCAAGTAGATTCAAGCAAGTTCAAGGTGGTTCAAGGCTGTTGCAAGGAGAATTCACCATTTACTTCTTCAATTCTACCATCCTCGTTTGTTCAAGTATGATCGCCTATCCATCTAAACCTTAAATTTTTATATTTTAGTCTACTGGTTGTTGGAGCATATTCTGGTGACAACGAGCTTGAAGATTTTATGTCTTAGTCTTAGAGTCTTTGACTTGTAATTGATAGAATTGTTAGCAACAGTTAAAGGGGAGTATGTTAGGACATGTTTTGTAATTATTGATAAAGTTCTGTATAAGTTCATAGAGAGGCGAACTTAACAAGTTCTCCTAAGTATCTTTAAGAGCGAACTTGTTAAGTTCGCCTAGTTCCTTTGAGGCGAACTTAAAGTTCGCCTATTGCAGAGCTTGTGTCTATAAATAGGTGTTTACAGATTCTGTTTTAGGGGGCTTGAATGATTGTATTCTGTGAATTTGTAAACTCTGTGTTTTTGTGGAATACAAAGAGAAGTTTATTTACCTGCTGTTTCTATTGTCAATTCGTATACAAACGTTAACACGGTAGGATTCCGCACTCCGTGTTATCGAGACGTCCTGTCATGAGATCGATCCGCAGATGAGTCATGTGGACCTACAAGTCGTATCAGAGCTTTTGCTCGTGATTTGTGTTTGATTCTTGGTGATTCGTGACGATTTTGTGTACAATTTGACAAGAAATTGATCATTTTTACAAGTTTTTGTATCCATGGGGTTTTCAAGTTCTTGAAGTTGATTTTGCTGCTAAATTCGTGGATATGAAGTGATTTTTGGTGAAATTAATTCGATAGAAGTGTTCTAATCCATAAAATACCTAATCCTACGGTCCAATTTCTTCAAATTCCTTCTAATCTGTGAGAAATGAAGATTTTCGGTACTTGTTGTTCGTGTTTGGGTTGAAGAATCTCCCTCCTGAGTTTGTTACAGCACCAGGCGAACTTAGTGCTAAGATTCTGTTGCAGGCGAACTTAGTAGGCGAACTTATCAAGTTCGCTTCACTCAGTTTAAGCGAACTTATTTAGTAGGCGAATTTATTGATTAGGCGAACTTATCAAGTTCGCTTGTGGTGTTGTTCGCTCAGTGAAGTTCAGGCGAACTTATTAAGTTCGCTCAGGCAGTTTAGGCGAACTAATTTCAGGTGAACTTATCTTGTTCGCTAGTGTTCTTAAAAAAAGAGTATTTTGGAAGGAAAAATTTTCTTATCCAAATTTTTTTGGCGGAAAGTTTATATGTTTGTTTTGAATCATTTTTGAAATTTTGAAATTTTTTTAAAAAAGAGTATTTTGGCGTGAAATTTTTTCCGGATATTTTCTAAAAAATTTCAAAATGTCAATTTCATGTGATGATAATGCTATTAGAACTATGCCACCGAGGCTTTTGTGCATATCAAATTAAAGTAGCTGGAAAGTCTGGTTCGAACAGTCCGTATCAGAAACTGATGAAAATTTTTTGAGACCAATAACAGAAGGATATGTGCATCCTACTTTTGACTTTCTGGAATTTCGTGATGTTCCTAAACCATTGACAACTCTTACTTAATTAGAAAAGCAGAAGTTTGATCAAGAGATGAAAACGTGTGAAACTTTAAAATTGTCTTTACCAAAAGAAATCATTTATAGTCTCGGGAAGTGTCCAACTTCAAGAGATCTATGGGAAGCATTGAAGAAAAAGGGTGAAGCAACTTCTCAAGCGTTTGTGGTCTTGATCAAAGAAGTATTGGAGAAGCAGGGTGATTCTCAAGGTGATTCTCAATGTGATTCTTCTGCAGATTTAACTGATAGTGAGAGTATTCGTTCTGGTGAAAGTACTCAATCTACTGAGACTGATGTGATGACTGAAGAAAGCTTTCAGACAGTTGAAGATGATCTGAGTGAATCAGAAATTGATACAGAGCCTGTCATTGTTGCTCAAAAGGGTGAAGCTGATGATGACGTATTCATGGCGTGCATCTTCTTTAGAAGAAAAGGATATGATAGTTTCTAACTCTGAAACATTTTGTTCTACTTGTATTTCAGTGAAGGATAAAATGATGAGGGTTATGGATGATAACATCAACCTCATTTGTGATATGAAATCCATGCACACGGTAAATCAGAAATTAAAAGATAATGAGAATGTGTGTGTTGAAAGGATAGAATCACTGAAGAGGGATATAAGTTCTCTGACTTTGAAGATCAAAGAGCAGGCATATCACCTGGATATGTCCTTTGTAGAAATTGAGAAACGAAATAATGATCTTACTGAGAAAGATAAGGAACTAGCTGAATCTAAAGTAGAGGTGACCAGATTACACAGAAAGTTAGAAAGCTTTGGAAATTCATCATTCTTACTAGGATATTTTAATAATACAGAAGAGGGGAAGGGAACTAGTGGTATTGGTTATGTCCCCCCACCATTCAACGGAAATTATTCTGTTTCACCTGAGATTATAAAAGATGAGGATATAGATCCTAAGACTGTGTTGAAAGTGAATCCAGTTACAGGTGAAGATATGGTGTATTCTGATGAGAGTGATGATGAATATTTTGATGAAGCTAAGGTAGAGGGGATACCGAAAGAGGTTAATAAAGAAGACTCAAAGGTTGATTTTAATTTATCTAGAAATAATACATTTGGACGTTCTTCAAATTCAAGGAGAGTTCCATATGTCAGAGATTATAAAGACATGCGTACATGCTTTCATTGTAATGAGATGAGACATATTGTGGTGAACTGTCCATACAAAAATAAAGGGAAGAAGCATGTCGTTCCTAAGAAGGTGAAGCCTGAATCAAGACCTGTTGAGAAAAAAATTATTCATTCTCAATCCCCAAAAGAAGTTCATGTAGGAGAATCTTCTTCAAGTGCATCTTATCGTGTGAAGATTCCTTATATGAGAGAATATCGTGAGAAGAGATCTTGCTTTTACTGTGGTCTTGTGGGTCACATACGAATTGATTGTCCTCACAATGCCAAAGGTAGCTGACATGTTACTCCAGAAAAGGTAAGAACTCTTGGTAAGCCTTATGTTAACCCAAATGTGGTTAAACCTCGTGATACACCAAAGGGTAATTCAGAATCTGAGGTTAGGCTTTCTAGACCTCAAAGAAGGAGGAGAAACAGAAGATTGAGAAAACTTTTAGAACAACAAGAGCTTTCACA
Organism: Smallanthus sonchifolius; assembly: GCA_023525975.1. Lineage (NCBI taxonomy): Eukaryota > Viridiplantae > Streptophyta > Magnoliopsida > Asterales > Asteraceae > Smallanthus > Smallanthus sonchifolius. Next base: position 16,802,384 of record CM042028.1, on the reverse strand, counting down.
ATCTAAACATTTTTCAAATGAACAAGAGTGTTCAAACACTTCACATTTTAAGCAAAATAAACTTAATGACCAAAAGTATGTTTGGAAATCTAAAGTTTCATTTTCTGACTCGTCGGAGCAATCACCGAAAATCGATGAGAGATTCGATTGTGAATGGAGTGCGGTTTATTATTTTGATATAGATGGACGACCCATGACTACCATGGCTTGGGTCCCAATTTCAAATTAATGTTTCTTATTAGATGTGCAGGATTTACCAAGAGGGACTATTAATACCATTTTGGTTGTTGATAGTGGTGGTTCTAAGCACATGACAGGGAATGACATCTGCAAGAGTAAAGAGTTGTTGATAACTGAGAAATCTATTTGATTCAACGACTTGATGCTCAGGGGGAGAGTATGTCACACACAATATTTTGGAAAGAGTTTTACAAAGTCCAAATGATAACCTGAAACATAGGATGACAATGGTGAGCATAAAGTCATTGATGCAACCATTTGACTAGTTAAGGGGGAGTCTACTGGACAGGGGAGTAGAGAACTGTGTTGACAAAGGCAAAGGCATTCAATTACATTCGACTACATCGGTTTGAGTTTTTAATTGATTGAATTGCTTAATCCCAAGTAACCAAGTAAAATGTTTTTCTTAACAATGTTTTCATGGAAGTTTTACTTTCTGTTAAAAAGATTTTGAAAAAGCCAAACAAATTGAAAAAGTTAAAATCGACATTACTTGAAGTTATAAGGAGAAATGATAGTACATCAGTAGATATTCAGTCACACATGACCTTAGTTGGCTTTTATCATTGTTTATTTGTGATAAATGTTTTGATCAGAACTTCTTAGACTGCACAGTATGGGATACTAGTATGTAGTCTGAATTGTCAATAGGCTATTAGTATCTTTGGTCCATTAGTAGTGTGACAACATAATGATCTTTGTGACAACTGTGATTTTAACCCATGGTATGCCGGGTGTGTGTGTAAAAGATCATTATCAGATAAAGAATATAAGATCTAAAGTACTTCATGAGACCAGTATCGGTTATGTCGTTAAACACAATTTTTCAGTTCACTTCACTGCCCATGCCCCGAAAAACATGCAACGTGAAGTTGGACTAAGATATGTTTCTGACAACATCTGTTGGAACATATACCAGCCCTTGGATCATTATCCTGATTCCATTGAATATATCCAGATAACAGTTGGATCACGCTGCCCTATGTCATTGAATCAATACATTCCTTGATCAATCTTATGTTGAAGAATTCTATTGGTACAATCTTTCTGTTACTATGAATCATGATACTTCATCCAAATCAAGACATTTGAATCATTCGATTCTGAATCATTCTGATTCTCTGCTTGATATTTTCCTGTGTTTATTGGTATAATTCATCCCGAAGATTGAATATTATCTTGTAATGATCTTATATGTCTTGAAGATAGTGCACATTTAAATTTTTGTTGGCATATTTGTGGGATACATGTTGTATTACAAAATAAATGGTACCTTAATTCACAAGAACATGGGACAAAGATACTGATGGTTTCAATTCTTATAATATTGACAACTTAGATTGACATGTTATGTGTTGCAAATTCGTATGTAATTTATATTATAAGCATGTTATGATTTGATCCCATCTTCTTTGGAGTTCTTCGCGTTTCATTACATGTTTTGGTTGAAGCTTAAAAGATTTGATCTTATCTGATTCAAAAGATGTTACTTCATATAATTGTTTGGAAATTCAAACAAAAGAAATGAAAGAATGAATCTGGATAGGATACCCATAGAATGTTTAGGGATATTTATCCAAAATGTGTGATTGATGCATTGCTTTTACTGATATGATCTTCTTACTCGTGATGTTCGACAAAAAAAATGTGATTTTGTATTTTACATTTTAGTTTGTACAAAGAAAAATCAAAAAAAATTTGTGAGTCTTATGTTTGAAAAATCAAAAAGATTTTATTTTTTCAGCTTCCATGGAAATCTTAATTGTTGGTTATTCTTGGTTGTTCTCCTTTGCAAAAACTGAATATTGCAGACAGAAGTTGACAAGGGGTCTTTCTCTCAAGTTTTCTTCTAGATCGAAAGAGAAAGTGCGGATGCACAAGACGAAGACTACAGTGTGTTTGATGATATATGAAGACAGATGACAATCCTCTAAAGCTGTTGTCAAGGGGGAGTCTGTTGGAGCATATTCTGGTGACAACGAGCTTGAAGATTTTATGTCTTAGTCTTAGAGTCTTTTACTTGTAATTGATAGAATTGTTAGCAACAGTTAAAGGGAAGTCTGTTAGGACATGTTTTGTAACTGTTGATAAAATTCTATATAAGTTCTTAGAGAGGCAAACTTAAAAAGTTCTCCTAAGCATCTTTAAGAGCGAACTTGTTAAGTTCGCCTATTGCAGAGCTTGTGTCTATAAATAGGTGTTTACAGATTCTGTTTTAGGCGGCTTGAACGATTGTATTCTGTGAATTTGTAAACTCTGTGTTTTTGTGGAATACAAAGAGAAGTTTATTTACATGCTGTTTCTATTGTCAATTCGTATACAAACGTTAACACGTTAAGATTCCGCACTCCGTGTTATCGAGACGTCCTGTCACGAGATCGATCTGCAGATGAGTCATGTGGACCTACACCGGTTATGAACACTTATTTCACCCGGTTGAATTGTTTAATCAAAATTTTAACACGCTAATCTATTTTTTTTAGATTCATAAATATATATTATTTTCTTTACAAACAATTGGTACCATGTGTTTAAGCAATTACTTGGTTCGATTACACGGTTGGACTGTGAGTTTTGATTAATATTAATTCTTTGATTTTGAATTGGAGATTGGGATTTCTAAACAAATTTTAGGTCAAAGGCATTCATGAGATTGAGAAATCAAGTTTTATAAAATATTGCTATTTTTATGAGAATTATATAAAGATTAAATATTTGATCATGAATGGTTAAAAGTACGGATTTAAAACCCTAGAACTGATTTTTGACAAAAAAAACCGCGATCTTGGATTTAATATATATAGACTAGTTATTTTTAATAAAAATATATTTGGTAAGAATTATTGTAAAATTTTGAGACGTAGTAACGTCTAACACGTTCGAAAGATGAAAAGTATATTTTTCTAAGTCATACGATACATATATTTTCAAAAATTAAAAATATATATATTTTCTAAACTTAACGAGTTGCGATTCAAATCAAACTCAAACATCTTTTTATAACACAAACTCAAGGTAGGATGCAAGTGATAGGGATTCATGAACATAATTGAATTAAAACGCTATTTATATTTATTTTTGGAAAAAATGTATTTTTACAATCGAAACGCGTCACCAACGAGACGTCGAGTCAAATCTTTTAAAAGCATAGCACTTGTTCACATTGAGTCAGTTGGGTGAAATTGACTTCGGTTTATCATACAATAGGATACATTAGTTAGACCCTAAATTGTCTTAAATAAATTAGGACACGTTGTTGTGGGTCTTGCACGTCGGATTTTGCTACTCATTTCAAGATCACAACTCATTAATTAGATGAGTTTCATGGCCCCTCTCTTTTACTTACTTCCTTATTGGGGGAGAAAGCATGCATACAAACATTTTGGATTCTGTATTAATGTTATATCACTTGCGTACTATAATGCAAACACACCATGAAAGTCCTTACATCTCGAACCGTTAGTATTGGAACATAGCAAGGTAATTTGAGTAATACTACTGGGTTTGACGAACCCCACCCGCGTTAGTCGCGCTAACACAACCGGAGGTCGAACAGGTGTAATATTGACCTAAACACATTGCCATTGTTTTGGTGGACATGGCGAAAGCCAAACAAACAAAACAAACCAAACAGTCAGCTTCGGTTGCGAAACACTATATAATAGCATGAACATAGACTAGCTATCTATTGATATACTTTAGTTACATTATCTGGTAAACATCGAACATTTATTTATTTACAAACCTGTGAACTCACCAACCATTGTGTTGACACTTTAAGCATGCCTTTCTCAGGTCGCTAAGGTACACATTCAGGAATAGGATGCATCCGAGTTTGCATGGCTTTTATCAAACATGTTTTCATACTTAACTACTTTGGTTTTTGTCGCATTGTTTTGCGCATTTGGTTACTCTTGCACTTGGTTTTTATTTACTCTTCCACAATATTTTGAAACTTAACGGTATTGTCTCGTGACTATGAGCAACGCTGGTATTTTCAAACTCATGTAGTGGTCGTTCAATATAACTAATGACAATGATCCTGGTTTGTCACGCACCTCACGGTATAACCCCGCAGGTGGATTTTGAGGGTGTGATAGATTGGTATCAGAGCCAGGTTGTAGAGAACTAGGTTTGCATTAGTAGTAGACTTAGACTATAACCACACACATTGCATTAGTTACACAACACAGACACTCATGCATGGCACTTATACATTGCATTACAGGAATGTCTACATCACCTACATCACCTACATCCCCAGCTAGCCAGGAACCCGCTGTTCCTACCGTATCATCACCCGAGCCTAAGAAGCGCCGACTTAACCCCGTTGATAACACCATAGTCTATGGTGAGCCTTTCACCATTCATACCAGGGATAGCACCCCGGACTGGCACTGGTATCCCAACATGATTAGGAGTTGGATTCGTCAGGAGTAAGTCCCACCCCCACCTACTGCTGACACTACCTCTACCTCGCAGACTCTACCACCCTTGCAGTATCCTTTAGAGCAGGCTTTTACTGGCTTCGTGGAAAAGATGGACCGAGAGATCGAGAACATACGTGATGCAACTGGAGAGATCACGGGATTGCTGCAACAAGGGAATCAAGTTTACCAATCAAGCTGTAGCTCAAGGAACCCTACACCCGATGGGTGCGGTCACCAAAACTGTTGATAACAAGCGCAAGTTTGACAACACCAACTCAAAAGCTTTCCCAGTTAACCCACTCCCTCAGCAGCAGCAGCAGCAGCAGCGTAGGTATGAACCTGCTAAGTCTCATAATCAGTCTACCTCTTCCATCCAGAACCAGGGTATGTATGCTGGAAAGTACCCGAAGTGCAACAAGTGCGGTTTCAACATAATGGACCGTGCGATAAATACCGCTGCCAGCGGTGTGGTAAGATGGGACATGCGGCCAAGGACTGCATAGTTGAGCTCCAAGCCAAACAGACACCACCTGGTGAAGCACCCAAAGGTTGTTTTGAGTGCGGGAAGGAGTGGCATTTCAAGAAGAATTTCCCGTAGTTGAAAAGGAATGGTAATGGCAACGGTAATGGTAACGGTAATAACAACCAGGGCAATAACAGTAACAACAATGGAAATGGTGCGAAGGGTTAAGCCTTCGTGATTGGTTCAGGGGAGGCAAGGAATGATCATAACGTGGTTACCGGTAAGTTTCCTCTAAATGATTGTTTTGCTTCTGTCATTTTTGATACTGGTGCTGATAGGAGCTTTATATCTTGAACTTTTGTAAATAGTTAGAAACAACCCCAACCCTATTAGAACCCAAGTACACCATAGATATAGCGGATGGTAAGATGATTGAAGCAACCCACATCCTCAAGGGATGTAAGCTAGGACTGTCTGGTCATAAACTTGATGTCGATCTCATAACAGTTACATTAGCAGTTTCGACATTGTTGTCGGTATGGACTGTTTATCCAAAAACCAAGCCGAGATCATCTGTCATGATAAAATCATTCGTATTCCCCTCTCTAGTGGAGAAATCCTATCCGTTCAAGGCGAGAAGAGTGGTGCAGTCATAGGCATCATATCTTTCATGAAGGCGCAGAAGTGTTTGCGTAAAGGTCATACAACTATTCTAGCCTTTGTCACCGAGAAACCTTTCGAAGAGAAGAAGATTGATGACATTCCTATCATTCGTGTTTTTCCAGAAGTATTCCTTGAAGACTTGCCTAGTCTTCCACCTCACCATCAGGTCGAATTTCAGATCGATCTAACACCCGGAGCAGCGCCTATTGCTCGAGCACCGTATAGACTTTCACCCAATGAGTTACAAGAGTTATTCACACAACTGCAAGAGTGTTAGATAAGGGTTTTATCCGACCGAGTTCATCGCCATGGGGAGCCCCAGTCCTATTGGTTTAGAAGAAATTTGGGACGTTCTGTATATGTATCGATTACCGTGAGCTGAACAAAGTAATTGTCAAGAACCGTTATCCACTTCCCCGCATTGATGATCTGTTCGATCAACTTCAAGGGCCGAGTTTCTATTCAAAAATTGATCTTAGATCCTGTTATCATTAGCTGAGAGTTCGAGAGGAAGACATCTCTAAAACTGCATTCAGAACCCGGTACGACCATTACGAGTTTTTGGTCATGCCATTTGGGTTAACCAACGTACCCGCGGTATTCATGGATCTCATGAACCGAGTGTGTAAACCCTATCTCGACAAGTTCGTCATCATTTTCATTGATGACATCCTCATCTATTCCAAGAGCAGGGAAGAACATGAGGAGCATCTGCGATTGATTCTGGAACTGCTGAAGCAAGAACAGTTATATGCCAAATTTTCCAAGTGTGATTTCTGGATTCGCGAAGTTCAATTCTTAGGGCATGTAGTCAACGAGAAATGAATACATGTCGATCCAACCAAAGTGGAAGCCATCAAGAATTGGGCAGCACCAAAGACTACAACGGAGGTGCGACAATTTCTAGGTTTGGCTGGTTACTACCATCGATTCATCGAGGGATTCTCAAAGATCGCTCAACCCCTTACCGCCCTAACCCACAAAGGTACTGCGTATAAATGGGGTGACACCTAGGAGTCCGCATTCCAGCTGTTGAAGCAGAAAATTTGTAGCGCACCCATCTTATCCCTACCTGAGGGAACGAATGATTTCATAGTGTATTGCGATGCTTCCATTCAGGGTCTCGGTTGTGTGTTAATGCAACGTGAGAAGGTCATCGCATACGCTTCCCGTCAGTTGAAAATCCATGAGAAGAACTACTTGACTCACGGCTTAGAGTTGGGAGCCCTGGTATTTGCACTTAAAATCTGGAGACATTACTTGTACGGTACCAGAAGCACTATTTACACCGATCACAAGAGTCTTCAGCACATCTTCGAACAGAAAGAGCTGAACATGCGACAGCGTCACTGGGTCGAACTTTTGAACGATTATGATTATGCTATCAAGTATCATCCGGGCAAAGCGAACATAGTAGCTAATGCCCCTAAGCCAAAAAGAAACCAAACCAAGACGAGTTCGAGCGCTACAACTCACTATTCATACTAGATTACCCGACCAAATCTGTAATGCCCATCTAGAAGCAATGAAAGAATAAAATCTTCAGTTAGATTCCTTGCGTGGCATGGAGAAACAACTCGAGACTAGATCAGACGGTATTCGCTATTTCTCGCAGTGATAATGGGTCCCACGGTACGGAAATTTAAGGGAGCTTGCGATGGACGAAGCACACAAGTCTCGATATTCCATTCATCCTGGTTCCGACAAGTTGTATCATGATTTGAAGGTTTTGTACTTTGGCCGAACATAAAAGCTGATATAGCCACTTACGTGAGGAAGTGCTTGACTTGTTCCAAAGTTAAGGTTGAATATCAAAAGCCGTCTGGTTTACTCCAGCAACCGGAAATCCTGATATGGAAATGGGAGCAGATTTCCATGGACTTCATTACAAAATTACCCCGAACCCCTAGTGGATCCGACACCATTTGGGTGATCGTGGATCGCTTAACCAAATCCGCTCATTTCCTAGCAATCAAAGAGACTGATAGAATGGAGAAGTTGACTCGTACCTGTCTGAAAGAAGTAGTCTCTCGGCATGGAGTGCCAATTTCCATCATTTCTGATCGAGACGCTCGATTCATCTCAAACTTCTAGCAATCGTTACAAAAATCTCTGGGCATGCGCCTGGATATGAGCACAACATACCATCCTCAAACAGATAGCCAGAGTGAGCGTACCATTCAAACCCTGGAAGACATATTACGTGCTTGCGTGATTGATTTCGGTAATAGTTGGGAGACTCATCTGCCTTTAGTGGAGTTCTCCTACAATAACAACTACCATACTAGCATTAAGGCAGCACCGTTCGAGGCACTGTATGGACGAAAATGCCAATCACCTCTCTGTTGGGCTGAAGTAGGAGATACCTAAATTACAGGCCCTAAACTTGTGCACGAGACTACAGAGAAAATCATGCAAATCCGAAATCGTATGGCGGCAGCCTATGACCATCAAAAGAGTTATGCCGACAAGCGTCGGAAACCGTTGGAATTTCAAGTGGGTGACAAAGTTCTATTAAAAGTTTCACCTTGGAATGGTGTAATTCGTTTTGGGAAACGGGGCAAGTTAAACCCGCGTTACGTTGGGCTGTTCGAGATAGTGAAGAGAATTGGTCCAGTAGCGTATCAGCTGAGTACATAACGTCTTTCATGTCTCGAATTTGAAGAAATGCTTATCAGATGAGACACTCATGGTTCCACTCGAAGAGGTGGAAATCGATGAACAATTACGCTTCATCGAAGAACCGGTTGAAATCATGGACCGTGAGGTCAAAACGATCAAACATAGTCAAATCCCTATTGTTAAAGTTCGTTGGAACTCGAAACGTGGACCGGAGTTCACATGGGAGCGCGAGGACCAAATGATGCGCAAGTATCCCCAACTTTTTAAGAAGTCAACGACAAACACATAAGGTACTAGTTAAATTTCAGGGCGAAATTTCTTTCAATAAGGGGATGATGTGACAACTCAAAATTTTTTTCAGACAATTAGCGACTTTACTTAATTTTCAGGACGAAAATTCTTTCAACAAGTGGATGATGTGACGGCATTTTTAGGTTAACTCCGTTAACACAAACTCAGTTATTTAAATCTTTCATTCATGCATTACACTTGATTAGCATTAATTAAGTGTGTCGGTTACTGCACAAACACTCACGTAACGGTAATTCGGAGAATTTTTGAATCACACGAGTCTGTCCCCGAACGTTCGTGATAATCAAATTAAATACTTCTAAGAGTTTTTCACTAAGTTAAAATATATTTTATATTTTAAAATAAAATACACAACTGTTTAATTTTTATTTGACGTTTTATCACGTATGCTACCGGGAAACGCAGTCCAACGATTCACTACGTATTGTACCAACTAATAATTTAAGTAATTATTTTAGTAATAAAAATAATTATTCTTTCTAGAATTGTATTTTTAAAATTAGTTTAACTACATAATAATGTTTTTTTAGGCTAGTTAAATTGTTTATAAAAGTGATCTACAAAACCTTTAAAAATTTCAAAAATTCTATCCCTAACCATCTATCCTTCAATCTCGTGAAAACCCACCCAATAACCAAATTCAAATTTTGAATTCCCTTTCTAATCTCTTTACATCTACTAAACCTCACAAAGCCTCCCCACTTCCTCATAATTTCGAGAACATCAGGGACTCCCCCCTCTCAACTTTTGAACTCCTCTAGACCAAAACAAGGTGGTTTCCAAGTAGATTCAAGCAAGTTCAAGGTGGTTCAAGGCTGTTGCAAGGAGAATTCACTATTTACTTCTTCAATTCTACCATCCTCGTTTATTCAAGTATGATCACCTATCCATCTAAACCTTAAATTTTTATATTTTAGTCTACTGGTGATGAACACTTATTTCACTCGGTTGAATTGTTGAATCAAAAGTTTTAACACGTTAATCTATTTTTTTAGATTCATAAATATATATTATTTTCTTTACAAACAATTGGTACAATGTGTTTAAGCAATTACTTGGTTCGATTACACGGTTGGACTGTGAGTTTTGATTAATGTTAATTATTTGATTTTGAATTGGAGATTGGGATTACTAAACAGATTTTTGGTCAAATGCATTCATGAGATTGCGAAATCAAGTTTTATAAAAGATTGTTATTTTTGTGAGAATTATATAAAGATTAAATATTTGGTCATGAATGGTTAAAAGTATGGATTTAAAACCCTAGAGATGATTTTTCACAAAAAAGACCGCGATCTTGGATTTAATATATATAGACTGGTTATTTTTAATAAAAATATATTTGGTAAGAATTATTGTCATATTTTGAGACGTAGTAACATCTAACACGTTCAAAAGATGAAAAATATATTTTTCTAAGTTACGACGTCATACGATATATATATTTTAGAAAATTAAAATTATATATATTTTCTAAACTTAACGAGTTGCGATTCACATCAAACTCAAACATCTTTTTATAACACAAACACAAGGTAGGACGCAAGTGATAGGGATTCATGAACATAATTGAATTAAAACGCTATTTATATTTATTTTGGAAATAAATGTATTTTTACAATCGAAACGCGTCACCAACGAGACGTCAAGTCATATCTTTTAAAAGCATAACACTTGTTCACATTGATTCAATTGGGTGAAATTGACTTCGGTTCATCATACAATAGGATGCATTAGTTAGACCCTAAATTGTCTTAAATAAATTAGGACACGTTGTTGTGGGTCTTGCACGTCGGATTTTGCTACTCATTTCAAGATCACAACTCATTCATCAGGTGAGTTTCACGGCCTCTCTCTTTTACTTACTTCCTTTTTGTGGGAGAAAGCATGCTCACAAACATTTATGATTCTGTATTAATGTTATATCACTTGCGTACTATAATGCAAACACACCATGAAAGTCCTTACATCTCGAACCGTTAGTATTGGAACATAGCGAGGTAATTTGAGTAGTACTACTGGGTTTGACAAACCCCATCCGCGTTAGTCGCGCTAACATGACTGGAGGTCGAACGGGTGCAATATTGACCAAAATACAATGCCATTGTTTAGGTGGACATGGCGGAAGGCAAACAAGCAAACAAACCAAACAGTTAGCTTCGGTTGCGAAACACTATATAGTAGCATGAACATAGACTAGCTATCTATTGATATACTTTAGTTACATTATCCGAAAAACATCGAACATTTATTTATTTACAAACCTGTGAACTCACCAACCATTGTATTGACACTTTAAGCATGCATTTCTCAGGTCGCTAAGGTACACATTCAGGAATAGGATGCATCCGAGTTTGCATGGCTTTTATCATACGTGTTTTCATACTTAACTACTTTGGTTTTGGGCGCGTTGTTTTGCACATTTGGTTACTCTTGCACTTGGTTTTTATTTACGCTTCCGCAATATTTTCAAACTTAACGGTATTGTCTCGTGACTATGAGCAACACTGGTATTTTCAAACTCATGTAGTGGTCGTTCAATATAACCAATGACAATGATCCTGGTTTGTCACGCGCCTCACGATATAACCCCGCAGGTGGATTTTGAGGGTGTGACAACCTCGTTACGTAAACTCATCTGCAAAACAATCTAACGTACGTACAAAGTCAGCTACGCTGAGTGAGTTCTAACAGTTTATATTAACAAGAAATGTTTCCATCACAAATATCATTTAATTGAACTCAGGACATTACAGTCCTTTATAAAACGGATTGTCGTTTATTGACATATTGATAACCCACGTTATCTACAATATCCCAAAAGGGTTCAACAACCCAAGACTCAACCCATACTCATAACCTCGTAAGTTTCCCTAACATGGACCGAACTTACCATTCTACTAACCTGTAATTTACCACACCTATCAACACGAAATCCGGTTAAATCAACCAACCCCTAGACATAGACCTGATTAGCCCTAACAATGACTCTCACAAGGGTTACTACACATCATGTCATAAACACGACATCGTTCCAACACAAAAGTCAATCAAATGCTTAACACTGAAGCAATAACATCACAACACAATAAATAACAATCAACACTTGCATGCAATTAAATCAAACATAAATGCACACAACATTTACCTTCGAAGGATTTTACCTGCCTCGTCAGAACTGCCCTCGTAAGGGTTATCCATGTCAGGCTTTTCGTCATACTCCGAGCTCATCACTACCCCCAAAGGGCATTGTCACCCTTAGTGATTACCCGAAGGACCTCGTCCTTCACATCAAAATCCATCGTGTCACAAGGACAACGACGCAAGCACACACACCATCAAGCATGTAACATATGACATCGCACTAGCATTTATCCTGACTTGTTAACTAATCACGAACCACATACGTGTTCTCGTGTTAACACGTCCTAGATTTAACCCCCACACGTCTAAATTCGCTATCCGACTATTCCCGCATAAGTCATTACCCATCACACAAACACCATACCAACTCCTAACCCGCACGACCTAAGGACCCCACATAGACGGTAAAATTCATTAAGAAACATTCAACCCCTAAAGCTCTTCAGATTAAACAATCACCCATAAAATTTTAATTTATAAAACAAATCTTGCAAGTATGTACGATAGCCCCAAAATAGGAAAATTAGTAAAGAGGGGATTAGAAATTCACTGGTTGCGAAGATCCAAGTCTTGCTTCGCAACCGTCCTCTTGCTTGAAACCCGAACCTGTCAGACGTTTGATCCCATAATTAGAATACGTGCTAAACACACGTCGAATACACATAAATATAAATAAACCCCGACCCTCATCTTGATTGCTCGTCATACCAATCCACCGAACCCTTAGCTCCATAAATACATGTATCAGATCATCCTTGACCCGTTTAGAAACTAAATACTCGAATAGGTTTTCATGCATGCATGCTCGAGTGCCATGCAAACACCCGAATCACCAAAACGTCACCATGCAAGCCCTAGTTTCACGGAACACGTGCACCCGAGTCGAGTTTGTCATGCGCGCACTTAACTACGCCATGCACGACCTAACCGCCCACCCTGCCGTCTCACGTTTCCACCACCATGCACCACCACGCTCCTTACCGCCCTCTCTTTCATCCTCTTCATCGTGCACTACCACGCACGTCCTCCCTTCTCTTCACTGTGTCCCACCGTCTTCATCTTCCTCACCGCGCCAACCCTAATTGGCTGCTCCACCCCTATCACCGCTGATAAACTCCACCAATACCATCCCACATGTCTAATTCATTACCATCATCGATCTCCTCCGCTTGCTGCCGTAGTATACCACCTCAGCCGCCGCCGACAACCTCCTCCACGACACAACACCGTAGCCCGCCACCAACTCTCTCTCCTCCTCTTCAACTGCTCACCATGCTAACCGGGTCATCCCCGTGCCTCTCTCATGCCGCCTATCACCGTTGTGCGTCACCACCTTGCCGTCGCCGACCACTGGCAACTTTCGTAGCCATTGCCATGGACTTGGCAGCCGTAGCCACACCAGCCACCACCATCTTCCGATAACCGAATACGTGAAACAACATTAAGAGTGCGATAAAGAGTAAACATATTTACCTTAATAGATTCGTGTGATCGGATCACAACCTCGAAAGCCGCCGTGGCCGTCTTCTTCTTCCTCCCGCCCGGTTTCTTTCTCTCTCACGACTTCCTTCTGGCCGTCGCACACCTAGGGACGAAGTGCCCTAGGGTTTGCCCTTTAAGTTGTATTTAAATCATTACAAGTTTCGTTCGGGTCACTCCCATTACGTCTAACGCGTTTCCATCTCGAACTATGAAATAAACGGCTAACTGGTTCCTCTAATTCCTTTAATCCAAGCTTTATGTGAAAATCATTGTTAACAATGTTGTTTACCAGGGATTTAGGTTATCCTTTAACCCGAACCATTAACTTGTCGGTTTCCGGGATGTTACACATAAGCTAAGCACGCCCGTGCCCCATTTCAGAATTTTCCAAAAAGTCATACGACAAGTCAATTAGATAATCTTAGTCCAAATAATAACTAGATAGGGAGACTAACGTTTATGGGAGCCTGTTAGCACTCCAACGATTATTAGGACAATGTACTTACCAAGGAGCTGTCTGTAACATTTCTGATTTTTCTACCTGTTCGTAATTCAATGTAACTCGTTTAAATTCTAGAGCACTGGTTTAAGCTGTTCGTACTATATATTAAGTCAAAAAGCAAGCCCGCAAATCCTTTCACGGGAATACGTTATCCTGAATGCGTATACATTTATATAAATTTTCAATCAAAATACATACACACATAGGTACATTTATTTGATTAACAAAGAAGTTCATGGTTGATTAAACTCCAAGGCAATTGAACACAAAAATACTCAAAATTCTGATTTTCGAAACCCTAATTTTGACTTTTGATCTATTTGACTTTCAAAAGTCAAAAGGGCCAAGAAACCGTGACAATTCGAGGCGGCTGTCGATGGATCATTGTCGAATTGGACTCCTCGTGGATTCACCAGCAGATATCGACTCAACCCAGACCCAATCATCTTATCAATTCGATCAAATTCAGCGGGCACGGTTCAAAATTCAAATGAAATTGACTCCTCAAAGTAAAACGGTATCAATCCGTGATTAATTTGTGTAAATGACGCGTAATCGATCCCGGAAATCATGCTCAATCCGTCCTTGGATGTATTCAGACCTCAAACACGACTCTATTCACCCAAAACCAAATCGTTTACGCGTAAATCAAGCCCGACGACTGTTTCGGCCAAAATCAAAATCAAATCGACCCTTACGAACAGAATTAAACAAATTAAATTCCTCTCTCACTCGCGTATACCGCCACACAAACTCTCCCAACTCTCAATTTACCCGCATTTCACCTCCGGAGTCCGATTAAGCTCGAGAACTATCAAGCCCTAGCTTTCTACTATTCGTGCTCCTCTTGTAACCGAATCAGGTAAGATTTATTGCATACGAATCGTCTGTCCATTCCGATCGAAAACCCCTTATCAATTCGGGGTAACAACATTTATCAATATCGATTACGATTTAGGGTTCATGCTCGGTTCATACGTATTTGAATCTGGAATATTTCCTAATCTAATATATGTTTTAATACTTTAAGACTCAATACTTAACCAGCGAAACCATCTATCCCAGCCGGTTAAGCCATTGCACCGCTGGACTAGATGGCATGGGTTCGAAACCCACAACCCACGGCCCGTGTCCGGCCGGCCTTTTTGTGCGTAACTCAAAGCAGACATGGCCTCTTGAACTGAACTGACTATATACAAATCGAATCCAGTACATAACACGGGTTAGCCCCCTGGTCCAGTGGTTGAGATGACTGCCTGGTACAGAAGCCACCTGGGTTCGAGCCGGGTGGTCTGTTTAAATTTTTAAAACCTGTTTTACAGCTTCAAAAATTTTATAAAAAAATATTTTTATAAACCTTACACTATTTGTAACAGAATAAAACCAAATTTGTAAATTTTCAATATAAATTCAGTTTTATTATGAATTTTTGTTCAAGTTGGGTATTAAAATAATTAAAACAAAAAAAAAATTTAAATATCAAAAATTAATTTCTAAATAAAAGCAATAAATTATATAAAAGTTTAAAAAAATGTTAACTCATTAAAGCAAACTAGTATATATTTTTTAGATGATAAATAAAATAAAAAAAATTATTCATTTGATTTATTTAAATAAATGAAATTTATTTAATTGTTTATTTTATTTATTTAAATAAAACACTATTCCCATAAGTAGAAATTCTTTTCTACATATATATTTACAATCCATATATTTTAACATATTTTTCACAAATAAATAAATAAACATTATTTATTTATTTAATTTAATTATTTAAATAAATGAAATTATTTATTTATTTTATTTAAATTAAACACTATTCGTATAAGTGGAAATTTTTTTCTAAACGTACATATTTTAACATATTTTTCACAAATAAATAAATAAATAAAAAATATTTATTTATTTAGTTTATTTAAATAAATGAAATTATTTATTTTATTTATTTAAATTAAACGCTATTCACATAAATAGAAACTCTTTTTCTAAACATATATATATATATATTTACACTCTATACATATGTTAGCATATTGTTCACAATTAAATAAATAAAATTCATTATTTTATTTAAATCCAAACCTACGTCGATGACTATTAAGTTCATACATATATACCTTGGACTCACAATACACATTAAATTTGTATAGTATGCCTTTACATGGAATAACACAAATCTATTTGTACCAACCCATACACATTAAAACCCGTTGAACCCTAGACTTAGACATAGACTTTTGTACACACTATTAACTCAATACACATTATACACTAGGTTAACGTGGTGAGTTACAAGGATCGTTTTGCCACCTAGACTCGCGTGCTAGCTACACTCTTGATTCAAGTGAGTTTACATAGCCCCCTTTTTATTTTGTACTTTGGGGTGAAACATGATTTACTTTTGAAACTTTTTGCATAGACTTAATATACAATTCAATAATATGATATTATGTGTTATGTGCTTTATGCTTGAATGCTATGAGTTAAGACTACATATACATGACTTTAGTACAATCATTAACTCCGTACAAGCCAACGGTTAACATTGATAGATCTATTGAGTCTGACAAACCCACCCGGTTAGGGTGTCTGTTACCGACTTTACATTAGGGTAACCTGCGTGTTATGCCTCAGTCACAAGGTTTGATTGTACACACTTAGTTTAACTATAGATTCTCCATAATTTCCTTATACACGTATATCGTATGAATTGTATAAAATACTTTAAACTTGGTTGTGTGTTAAAACCTATGTATGCTCACCAACTTTTTAGTTGACCTTGTTTTTATCATGTTTCAGGTACTAACGCTTGAGAATAAGTACAAGATGCTTCACTTAGGGTTGATGACCTAGAATTTAAATTTAAAAAGACTATTTATGTATTTTTATTTTCCTTGTATTGTTGGATTTATGTTTATTTACGTTATGAAATTGGTTGTTTAATTATTTAAACTTTAGTAAAAACCTTGAGCTTTTGAACAGTCTACATGTCCCGCCCCGACGTATTCCACCGTCGGTTGGGGTGTGACAGATTGGTATCAGAGCCTTGGTTATAGAGAATTAGGTTGTTAGATACCTTTGACCTAGACTATAACCTTAGGACACCCATTATTTACCATGCTCTATGATTATGTGATATGCTACATGCTATGTGTTACTTGCGTATTATATTTTGATACTTTAATTGTTAAAATTAATGAATTATTAGGCTATACTTAAATAGTAAATTAAATAAACAATATCCCTACAAGCCTCATAACCTTCTTACCTATTTCTCCGTCATCATCATCATAGCATGTGGAAACTTCATGAATTAAAATCTATAGAATTTCTTTACATCCTCGTTAAGGTTTTAAACTTTGTTAATTATTAGAGGACACGTGCAATCTGGAAGGGTGACACCTGTATTTTGGCTTTTTTGTCTAGGAAAGCATTTCGTATAGATCCCAATCAACCGAGGGACCCGTATGCTTTCCTGGGAATTCCCGGGATGAGTGTTTACTTATAGGCTAAAGCATGTCTCCTTGAAAAAAATTATATGAGTTTAATTAACCTTAATGTGTCACAGTATTCAAGTGATTATATCACTATTTGAGTACAATCCAAACTATGATTTACTATTTTATTTGTTATCTTATCTTTTAAATTCAATCAACCCTCATAAGTTCTTACATCTCTTCTTGTGTTGTGCAAATCTGTAGAATGCCTCCCCGTCGTGCTACCGTGGCCAACAACAACACTGATATTGCTGCTATCCTTGCACAACTTGTAACTCAACTCACTCAAGTTAATGGTGCTACAAACGGTAACCATGGAACTAATGGTGGTGGTGGTGCCAACCCACCGCAATGTACTTTCAAGCACTTTAACTCGTGCAACCCCACTAAGTTTAATGGCACTGAAGGAGCCACGGGTCTTTTGCAATGGTTCGAGAGCACTGAAAGCACTTTTCTCAACAGCGATTGTCCCGACAACCTCCGGGTCCGCTATGCCACCAGCGTCTTCCAAAAACGAGCGCTCACTTGGTGGAATGGTGAAAAGAGGAATAGGGGCATGGATGTGGCAATGGCCTTGCCATGGGATGAGGTCAAATGGATGTGGCAATGGCCTTGCCATGGGATCTTGCCCAAGATAGTGGCGAAAATTTAGCCTACACCACCCGTTTCCATGAGCTAAGTCTTCTAGTACCTCATATGGTCACACCTTTGGCTCGGGGCATTGAAAAGTACATCGGTGGTCTGCCGATGAAGATTCAAGACACTGTTTTAGGGAGGAACCCAGCTACCCTTGAAGATGCCATCCGCCTATCCGCCACATTAACCGATAACCATGTAAAGGCGGGTACGCTAACAAGGAAGGGTGCTAAGAAATTCCTAGACACGGCAACACCTTCTGAGCCCTCCAAAGGGATCAAACTCGAACCTTTCTCCAACAACAAGAAACGAAAGACTAGGAATTTTGCTGTTGTTACCCGGCTACCCCAGTCAATCACGTTTCTCCTATGACTCAGAATCCAACCAAGAAACATTATGTGGGCAGCAGCCCTTTGTACAACACGTGCAATTACCATCATTTCCCAAATATACCATGCCGGATATGTGCCAGTTGTGGAAGATATGGGCATTTAGCCAACACCTGCAGGGTCAAACCACCCGACAATACAGCTAACCAGGGAAACAAAGGGGTTCCAACTATCACTAATGGGAATGCTTGCTTTGAATGTGGTAACCCAAACCACTTCCGAAACCGATGCCCAAAACTTATCAACCCTAATCAAGGTGGAGCTAGAGGGCGTGCTTTCAACATAACTGCTAATGAGGCCAGGCCAACAATGATGTGGTCAATGGTACGTTCCTCGTTAATAACCAATATGCTTCCATACTATTTGATACCGGTGCCGATAAGAGTTTTGTTTCACTTAATTTTGAACCTTTGCTTGCTAAAACCCGAACTAGGTTAGAGAAAATGTTTACCGTTGAAGTAGCGGATGACAACCCCATCATCATTGACTCCATTATCCGCGATTGTGTCATTGAACTTAATGAATATTCCTTTCCCGTAAACCTCATACCTATGCAACTGGGAAGCTTTGATATCATCATAGGCATGGATTGGCTATCTAGTCATCATGCCGAGGTCGTTTGTTTCGAGAAGTGCATCCGAATTCCTCTCCCCTCGGGTGATACATTAAAGGTTTTTGGTGAGAAACCATGTAGTGGGCTTAAGCTCATGTCGTGCACTACGGCCCGAAAGTACTTACGGAAGAAGTATGTGGCCTTTCTAGTCCATATCGTTCAAAAGAAGGACCAAGAAAAGAACATTCAAGACATCCCCATCATTTGTGACTTTCCCGAAGTATTTCCTGAAGATCTATTCGGTCTTCCACCCGTTCGTCAAGTCGAGTTTCGTATCGACCTTGTACCCGGAGCTAATTCCGTGGCTAAAGCTCCATACCGCCTAGCACCTTCTGAAATGCAAGAACTTGCAAGTCAGCTTCAAGAACTTTCCGATAAAGGTTTCATTCATCCCAGTCATTCACCATGGGGTACACCCGTCCTATTCGTGAAGAAGAAAGATGGCTCATTCCGGATGTGTATTGACTACCGCGAACTCAACAAACTTACCATCAAGAACCGTTATCCTTTGCCTAGGATTGATGATCTCTTTGATCAACTCCAAGGTTCCACCTACTTCTCGAAGATTGATCTTCGATCCGGATATCACCAACTTCGTGTACAAGAGGAGGATATTCCAAAGACTGCCTTTCGTACAAGATACGGTCACTACGAATTTATGGTTATGCCTTTTGGGTTAACCAATGCCCCCGCGGTTTTCATGGATCTCATGAATCGCGTATGCAAACCATATCTAGATAAATTCGTGATCGTTTTCATTGACGACATCTTGATCTACTCCAAGACCAAATCAGATCATGAACAACACCTTAAGTTGGTTTTAGACCTTTTAAGAAAAGAACAACTATATGCTAAGTTCTCCAAGTGTGAATTTTGGCTAAAGGAAGTTCAATTTTTGGGTCATATTGTTAACGAAAAGGGAATTCATGTTGATCCCGCAAAGATTGAAGCCGTTAAGAATTGGAGTACCCCTAAGACCCCTACCGAAGTTCGTTCATTTCTTGGTCTTGCTGGTTATTACCGTCGTTTCATCTCAAACTTTTCCAAGATTGCGGTCCCTCTCACGGCCTTGACCCACAAAGGTAAACACTATGAATGGGGACCAAAACAAGAGGAAACCTTCCAACTCCTTAAGCAAAAATTATGCAATGCTCCTATTCTCACTCTTCCTGATGGCAACGATGATCTGGTGGTCTACTGCGATGCATCAAACCAAGGTCTCGGTTGTGTTCTCATGCAACGGGGCAAGGTGATCGCTTATGCATCAAGACAACTTAAAATTCATGAAAAGAATTATACGACGCACGATCTTGAGTTGGGTGCGGTCGTCTTCACATTAAAGATTTGGAGACATTATCTCTATGGCACGAAATGTGTGGTGTTCACTGACCACAAAAGTCTCCAACACATCTTCAATCAAAAAGAACTCAACATGAGGCAACGACGTTGGGTCGAGCTCCTTAACGACTACGACTGCGAGATTCGGTACCATCCCGGTAAAGCGAATGTTGTGGCCGATGCCTTGAGTCGTAAGGACCACGTTATGCTTCATTGTGTTAGGATTCAAACCGATATTCAAAATCGCATCTTAGAGGCTCAACATGTCTCAGTCACCGAGGGTAATCTGTATAACGAAATGTCAAGTGGTGTTGAACTCCTATTAGAAACCTAACTTAATGGCCTCCTCTATTACTTGAATCATATCTGGGTCCCCGATCGTGATGACCTTCGCGCAGTCCTTATGAACGAGGCACACAAAACTCGTTACTCCGTCCACCCTGGGGCTGATAAAATGTACAAGGGTCTTCACCAACAATACTGGTGGCCCGGGATGAAGAAAGACATTGCACTATATGTTGCAAAATGTCTAACTTGCTCCAAAGTCAAAGCTGAATATCAACGTCCTTCTGGTTTACTTGAACAACCAGAAATTCCAGTGTGGAAATGGGAAAATCTTGCCATGGATTTCATTACCAAACTCCCTCGTACTTCTAGAGGTTATGATAGCATTTGGGTGGTCATTGACCGTCTCACTAAATCAGCTCACTTCCTACCCATCCGAGAAGACTATCGGGTAGAGAAACT
Organism: Smallanthus sonchifolius; assembly: GCA_023525975.1. Classification (NCBI taxonomy): domain Eukaryota; kingdom Viridiplantae; phylum Streptophyta; class Magnoliopsida; order Asterales; family Asteraceae; genus Smallanthus; species Smallanthus sonchifolius. The sequence goes on along the minus strand of CM042028.1, from coordinate 16,781,306 downwards.
AGCCTGAATCTACATTGACGAAATTGTGAGTCGTCACGGGGTCCCACTTAACATAATATCTGATAGGGATGCTCGTTTCACCTCCCGCTTTTGGAAATCCCTCCAAACGGCTCTTGGTACACGCTTGGATTTAAGCACGGCTTACCATCCCCAAACTGATGGTTAGACCGAGCGAACAATCCAGACGCTCAAGGATATGCTTAGAGCTTGTGTAATTGATTTTGGTGGCAATTGGGAATCACATCTATCCCTCATTGAGTTCTCTTACAACAATAGCTACCACACAATCATCAACATGGCTCCATTTGAAGCTATATATGGTCGGAAGTGTCGCTCTCCTATCTGTTGAAACGAGATTGGTGAAGCACAAATCACCGGTCCCGAATTAATCCAAGAAACGTCCGACAATATCCTACAGATCCGCAACAACATTCAAGTAGCAAGGAGTCGACAAAAGAGCTACGCCGACAAGAGACGTAAACCCTTGGAATTTCAAGTCGGTGATCTTGTACTTCTAAAGGTATCTCCTTGGAAGGGGGTGATTCGCTTCGGGAAGAAGGGTAAATTAGCACCTCGCTATGTGGGTCCATTCAAGATCCTCGAAAGGATCGGGAAGGTGGCTTACAAACTCGAATTACCTCCATCACTTGCTAATGTGCATCCTACCTTTCATGTGTCCAACCTAAAGAAATGCCTTGCTGATGAGAATCTCCATATACCTCTTGACGATGTACGCATTGACGAGACGATGCACTTCGTTGAGAGACCTGTAGAGATCATGGGTCGCGAGATCAAACAACTCAAGCGAAGCCGTATCCCTATTGCCAAAGTACGATGGGAATCTAAGCGTGGACCTGAATTTACTTAGGAATGTGGGGACCAAATGAAGCTCAAGTACCCACATCTTTTTGCTGATTCAGTCGCCTCAACTAGCTAAATTTTGGGACGAAATTCCCTCAACATGGGGATACTGTAACATTTCTGATTTTTCTACCTGTTCGTAATTCAATGTAACTCGTTTAAATTCTAGAACACTGGTTTAAGCTGTTCGTACTAAATATTAAGTCTCAAAGCAAGCCCGCAAATCCTTTCACGGGAATACGTTATCCTGAATGCGTATACATTTATATAAATTTTCAATCAAAATACATACACACATAGGTACATTTATTTGATTAACAAAGAAGTTCACGGTTGATTAAACTCCAAGGCAATTGAACACTAAAATACTCAAAATTCTGATTTTTGAAACCCTAATTTTGACTTTTGATCTATTTGACTTTCAAAAATCAAAAGGGCCAAGAAACCATGACAATTCGAGGCGGCTGTCGATGGATCATTGTCGAATTGGACTCCTCGTGGATTCACCAGCAGAAATCGACTCAACCCAGACCCAATCATCATATCAATTCGATCAAATTCAGCGGGCAAGGTTCAAAATTCAAATGAAATTGACTCCTCAAAGTAAAACGGTATCAATCCGTGATTAATTTGTGTAAATGACGCGTAATCGATCCCGGAAATCACGATCAATCCGACCTTGGATGTATTCAGACCTCAAACACGACTCTATTCACCCAAAACCAAATCGTTTACGCGTAAATCAAGCCCGACGACTGTTTCGGCCAAAATCAAAATCAAATCGACCCTTACGAACAGAATTAAACAAATTAAATTCCTCTCTCACTCGCGTATACCTCCACACAAACTCTCCCAACTCTCAATTTACCCGCATTTCACCTCCGGAGTCCGATTAAGCTGGAGAACTATCAAGCCCAAGCTTTCTACTGTTCGTGCTCGTCTTGTAACCGAATCAGGTAAGATTTATTGCATACGAATCGTCTGTCCATTCCGATCGAAAACCCCTTATCAATTCGGGGTAATAACATTTATCAATATCGATTTCAATTTAGGGTTCATGCTCGGTTCATACGTATTTGAATCTGGAAAATTTCCTAATCTAATATATGTTTTAATACTTTAAGACTCAATACTTAACCAGTGAATCCATCTAGCCCAGCCAGTTAAGCCATTGCACCGCAGGACTAGATGGCGTGGGTTCGAAACCTACAACCCACGGCCCGTGTCCGGCCGGCCTTTTTGCGAGTGACTCAAAGCAGACCCGGCCTCTTGAACCGAACTGGCTATATACAAATCGAATCCAGTCCATAACACGGGTTAGCCCCCTGGTCTAGTGGTTGAGACGACCGCCTGAAACAGAAGCCACCCGGGTTCGAGCCGGGTGGTCTGTTTAAATTTTTAAAACCTGTTTTACAGCTTCAAAAATTTTATAAAAAAATATTTTTATAAACCTTACACTATTTGTAACAGAATAAAACCAAATTTGTAAATTTTCAATATAAATTCAGTTTTATTATGAATTTTTGTTCAAATTGGGTATTAAAATATTTAAAACAAAAAAAAACTTTAAATATCAAAAATTAATTTCTAAATAAAAGCAATAAATTTTATAAAAGTTTAAATAAAATGTTAACTCATTAAAGCAAACTAGTATATATTTTTTTAGATGATAAATAAAATAATAAAAATTATTCATTTGATTTATTTAAATAAATAAAATTTATTTAATTATTTATTTTATTTATTTAAATAAAACACTATTCGCATAAGTAGAAATTCTTTTCTAAATATATATTTACAATCCATATATTTTAACATATTTTTTACAAATAAATAAATAAACATTATTTATTTATTTATTTTAATTATTTAAATAAATAAAATTATTTATTTATTTTATTTATTTAAATTAAACACTATTCGTATAAGTGGAAATTTTTTTCTAAACATACTTATTTTAACATATTTTTCACAAATAAATAAATAAAAATTATTTATTTATTTAGTTTATTTAAATAAATGAAATTATTTATTTTATTTATTTAAATTAAACGCTATTCACATAAGTAGAAACTCTTTTTCTAAACATATATATATATATTTACACTCTATACATATGTTAGCATTTTGTTCACAATTAAATAAATAAAATTAATTATTTTATTTAAATCCAAACCTACGTCGGTGATTATTAAGTTCATACATATATACCTTGGACTCACAATACACATTAAATTTGTATAGTATGCCTTTACATGGAATAACACAAATCTATTTGTACCAACCCACACACATTAAAACCCGTTGAACCCTAGACTTAGACATAGACTTTTGTACACACTATTAACTCAATACACATTATACACTAGGTTAACTTGGTGAGTTACAAGGATCGTTTTGCCACCTAGACTCGCGTGCTAGCTACACTCTTGATTCAAGTGAGTTTACATAGCCCCATTTTTATTTTGTAGTTTGGGGTGAAACATGATTTACTTTTGAAACTTTTTGCATAGACTTAAAATACAATTCAATAATATGATATTATGTGTTATGTGCTTTATGCTTGAATGCTATGAGTTAAGACTACATATACATGAATTTAGTACAATCATTAACTCCGTACAAGCCAACGGTTAACATTGATAGATCTATTGAGTCTGACAAACCCACCCGGTTAGGGTGTCTGTTACCGACTTTACATTAGGGTAACCTGCGTGTTATGCCTCAGTCACAAGGTTTGATTGTACACACTTAGTTTAACTATAGATTCTCCATAATTGACTTATACACGTATATCGTGTGAATTGTATAAAATACTTTAAGCTTGGTTGTGTGTTAAAACCTATGTATGCTCACCAACTTTTTAGTTGACCTTGTTTTCATCATGTTTCAGGTACTAACGCTTGAGAATAAGTACAAGATGCTTCACTTAGGGTTGATGACCTAGAATTTAAATTTAAAAAGACTATTTATGTATTTTTATTTTCCTTGTATTGTTGGATTTATGTTTATTTACGTTATGAAATTGGTTGTTTAATTATTTAAACTTTAGTAAAAACCTTGAGCTTTTGAACAGTTTACATGTCCCGCCCCGACGTATTCCGCCGTCGGTTGGGGTGTGACACTGTCCACCCCTCAACTTAACCACATCATTGATTTCTTAAAAATATTAATTTATTACCAAGTGGATTCCAACCCAAATGATATACACAGAATATGATTACCTCTCAAAATCTCTCTACCTCGTCTTGTTGTCTCACTTGTTTTTATTTATAAAAACATTTACACCCATTTTTATTAGACTAAACAATAAAAACGGTTGAGTGTTAAAAGCTATTGTGTCCCTTGGGTTCGATACTTGGTGTTTACCTAAACTAGACTACGTTGTGATAGGTACGCTTGCCTATTGTGTGTAGGTGAAAGTATCAATCATTTTACAAATATTAAAACCTGGTAACTGTGTTACAAATCTTAAAAAAAAATATACTACTAACACAACACACATCAATTCCCATAATTCTAATCGACTATGGACATTCAGAATATAAAATTTATTCTAGGATTTAAACGTGCTAATATAGAACACATTACTTCATTAATGTTAAAGACAATAACTTTTATTTCTAATAAAATTAAATGATACTGTTTGTAATGTTCAAAATATCCGAATACTAATCTATAGATTTCGCTCTATCATATACACAATCTAATGATAAAGGACTTGGAACCCTTTTCGGTCTGTAGTGAATTCTGTAATTTTAGACTTTATTTTGATTAAGTGACCATATAATGCGTTACTTTGGAACCTTTCCAACTTAAGTACTAGCATCCCTTTAATGAATGACAATTGATTTCTTTGGAATACTTCCTAAAATAAGATGTTTTCATTTATCGGATAGACGTTAATCAGTTACTTGCCTTTCGAACTCTTTTAAAAGCATTTTAAACGTCAATCACTTGCTTCCTTTGGAGCTCTCCATGACTTAAGCAACTTTCATCTTAAATGAAATTCGATGCATTCTTTGGAACTCTTTCCAATTTAGGCTTACTTCATTCATTGAATGAATATTGACTAATTGCTATTTTGAAGTGCGTTCCAACTGAAGCAGATATCTTACAATCAGATTCGTAAAACTAAATGTGATCTTTTAGTGTTTCTCTTCAAAAACTCTCATATGTGCAACTCCTTTCATATATAACTTTTCAAAACACCAACCTTCAGTAACTCCTTAATTGATAACCTTTAACACCCCACCATGGTATTTAAAGGTGGCGTGTTACTATTGGGCAATGGTGATCAAAATGTAAGACATGATTCCATAGATTTAACATTAAGGGTTACAATACCCAGAAGATAATTTAAGGATCCTAAGATTACATTATTCATACATTATAAATATAGCTAACTTCCTTAGGTCCGATCTTACATCTTGATTCTCCTCTCTTCACTCCCCACCAAGAGTAACCTGTGAACCTGTGTTGAATAGAGATTTATGGATGAGCCGAATGCCCATGCTCAAGCAACAACAAAGCAGTTATAAAAAGAGCAACATAATATAACATGATACGATATGGAGTCAACAAATCAATAAGTCGTATCATAATGGATGATAACCCTGAGCCGAAACATATCATATACCAGTAGGCCCGAATAGGCATGTATAATACACCTGATAGTGTGATGTAGTGCAAAGCACACATCTTTATTCCTAGTGTTTTCATGTGTTTTTAGATAGTTTCGTATTTGTTTTTACTCATTTTTTATTGTATTTGAGTCTATTGTATATTTACAGGTGCTTGTGTGGAATAGGAAGTCAATACATGAAGAAACCGAGCAAGAGAATGAAGTCCCAAGAACAAAAGTCAAAATTTGGGAAATTTAGTTCTTCGCGGTACGCGAAGGAAGAAGACAAAAGTCTCACGGTACGCGAGGGAAGCAGAACACGGGCCCGACTAATTTATTCCTCACGGTACGCGAGGAACTAGAGCAAACCTCTCGCGGTACGCGAGAGACCCGTAATTCGTGAAAAAAGCCCTAATAGACTTTTAATAGGATTGTAAGGCTATTATGAAAAGAAGTTCAATTGTTTGTCGTCCAGAGGGAGAAAAGAGGCGATTTTAGGTGCAAGAAGCAGATTTGAAGCCAAAGGTTGAAGCTTTGGATCCGGGTTCGTTGATTTTAACGTTTTCGGTTTTCAAGATTCGATCTTTATTCTTGATTTGATTGTTTGAACCATGTTCTTGTTTCTTACTTTTGTTTTGGTTGTTTTAAACATGATCCTAGGCTAAAACTCTAATACTGCCTGGGTCACATGATGAATACTTCGTAAAGTTATGATTTTAATCGGTTTTGGATTTGTTTGATGGCTTATTGATTTTGTAAAAGATCTCTTGATATTAATTATGATGAATATTGCATGCTTAGTGCTGATCTATTGTTTGATTTCAATTCTGTATATTGATTGTGGATGTCTTCTAGTTTGATTTGCATATCTTGATCTTCGACTTTAGTGTCTGTGGTTGTTTTGTGTGGTTTGCTAGATGTAGTAACCATAGGAATTGTGATTGAGTGTTCATTAGATCTGAGTGTGTATCCTGTCTCAATACCTGAGAAGTGAAAGATAGTCGTTTAGTCTTCGTCATTATGAATTCGAGTGTCAACTGTCTGAAAGGAAGTTGGTTTAGGTGTCTAGTGATTGTTACTATTCTAAGTCATAGTTGTTATTATGAGATTACCCCATGCATCTTCGATGTATTGTGGATGGTGAGACTGAAAGGTGATCTGTCTTTTGGGTACTTTATCATTGTTGGAGAGATTGAAAGGTAATCCACTATCTGGTGAGTTATTACATTTTTAGGTTCCTTAGTTGGTGACACCCTGAGAGTGATTAGGGATCCACTAGGTTGTCTAGAGCTGTTTCCTTAGAAACCCAGATCCATTATAGTTTCCAGAACCGATAAAAGTTGTGCTTTGCAAGTAGGATTCCGACCTAGGTGGTATTCTTCCTATCTCTGATATCTTCCTCAGTTCTTTAACTTGATAGCTTGAGTTGACTTTATTTTATGCATTAGTAGTCTAATCAATAGTGTAGTAAACCCCCCCAACCAAATCAATTTTTAGTCTGAGTCAGAGTCTAGTTAGCTATAGTAGTGTCTCTAGGGTTCGATATCTCGGTTTACCATTAAGCTGTGCTACACTCAATAGGTACACTTGCCTGTCAGTGCGGTTTAGTCGAAGGTACTCATTTTATTACTTAGGAGTCTAGGTTAGGTTTTGTTATTAATTTAATAGACCGTCTGGACGACATCATAATGCGATGGGGTGTTGTCACTCACACACAACCCATCCACAAACAATATCACACACACACACACACACACACACACACATATATATATATATATATATATATATATATATCCATAATCATCACCTAGGATTGATCCATACGCCTCCCATACGGCTTAGTACCTCACAAGTAAGATGGCGACGTCGTGAAACAATTTCACCGTCGCGATTAGTGCACACAACATCGATGCCGCAAGGTTATGCATGTGGGACACTCCATAGAAAGCGTAGCACTCAGGCTACTGGAGCTCAAGCAAATCCAGATCGTACGTCAAATATTAGTAACCACAATGTCATAAAGATATAATAATCTTCAGAACATGCGAAAATGAGTACAACTTAACTAAATTTCTATCACATGCAATAATCATCAATTTCATATCTCCGGTCCAAATGAATATAACGGGATCATGAAGCACAAACAAATGGATCCGATTAGTATGCCTAAGATATTTTGGAGTTCTAATGAGACGTGATAATTAAAGGGTTTAACAAATTAGCACGATAATAAGTGGAGGGGTAAGAATCTGTACCTTAGATGTTGATCACCATGTAAAAATAATCCTTATCTTTTGATCGTTCTTCAGTTGAATCCTATATTTAGATTGATGGTTTCGTTAATTAAGTACTTTCAAATACACTTATCTATATATTTATTTCTATATTATTTAATTTATTGTTTATTCCTCACACTTAGTTTGGTAGGGTTCAAATTTAGTTAAAAGTGTTTCAAAAGAGTTTAAAAAGAGTTTAGAGGGTTCAAATTCAGTTTAGAAGACTTCAGACTTGGTTCAGATAAGTTCAAATTCAGTTTAAAGAGTATAGAAGTAGTTTAAAACAATTCAGTTTTAGTTCAGATAGTTCACACTTAGTTCCAAAGATTCCATAAATGTTCGAAATTAGTTATAGAGAATTCATAAGACTTAGAAAGTACTTCCATAGAGTTTACTTTAGTTCGAAAGTAGTTCTAGAGAGTTCATTTTAGTTCGAAAGTAGTTACAGAGAGTTCACAATAGTCTAAAAGTAATTCCAAAGAGTTCAAAAGAGTTATGGACTTTGACGAATAGTTAAAGTAGTTGACTAGCAATTAAAGTAGTTGACCAGCTGTTGACCAACAGTTTAAAGTAGTTGACCAACTGTTAAAGTAGGAAAACAAATCTAGAAATAAGAACAGAACCAGAATTTGATCAAACAGGTGTTAATTTGCTTGATCAAGAGCCAAAGCTCTAATACCACTGTAGGATCGGTGTTTCTCTAAAACAATACAAGATGGTTCTGTTTGTAGTTGAGATTGGCAGAAACAATAACAACTAACTATCTAGGAATAATGTAAGAACAGATGAAATAAACTTTCAAGCTCAGTGAATTTCACTTTCAAAGGTTTTCAAGGTAGCAAGAACTCATTCAAGCATGTTACAAATGAGAAAACCTAAAACATATACACAGCTAAGGATTCATTAGAATCAATACAAACCATTGATTTTAAAGATAAGATTCAACATAGACCATTGATCTTATTATTTACATGAAACTATTCTATCATTGCTACTAATATTAAGACAACGACAAAAACAAAAGCTGCAGATATTCTGTAAAGCTCCTGCTGATTCACTGATGAACTGAGTCTCAAGTTAAATGGTGTGTGCACTAACTTCGGCACCAATCACAAGACTTCTGCGGATCATACTATCGGTAGAAAAGGTTCACCAGTTGCAAGTATGCTGTCAGCTGCAGATAAGATCTAGCCGCAACCTTTTTGTTCACCCGCAACACATTTACTCTACCAGCAGCAAAACTGCTATCAGTAGTAGAATTCTTCTATAAACAACAAATTTGTTCTATTAGTTGTAAGTTGTTCTATCAGCAGCAAGTTAGTCTATCCGTAGCAAGATTGTAAACTATCAGTAGATAAATTAAAGTGTCAGTAACATTTATACTTAGACAATTTTGGAGTCATCAGCCTCAAGGTCTTACATAATCCTAATATTTAAAGTGAAAGAGGTTGAAGTGTTAAATACGAAAATAAGATGGTTTAGTTTTGAAAGTGAGTAATGGAGAAAGAGAAAAAAAGCTAGATACTGACTAAATGAGTTAGAGATAATTATTAGTTTTGTTTGAGTATTTATCCCATAGATTAAAGTCCTACCTTGTGTCTAATTAAGGTACGAGTTCTAGTAGGTTTAGTATTAGTCAAGTTTATATATCGCATTCTGGTGTATTGTTTGTGGGTCGAGTTATGAATATAATGAGAAAGTGTCATGGTGAAGTTTCTCCACAAAATCAATCTGTTCATATGTGTTTCATATGCGATTGTGAATACGAGTGATCTAGGCCAATACTAGTTACATCGATGTTGTAATTGGAAAGGGTGCTTGAGACTATGTAATTGTTCTCAGCCTCTCATTAGTTCATTCTATAAACATCTGCTGTTTTGAGAGACAAAAAACTAGGGAAGCTTGAATACATTCATCCATGCCACAATTGAAGGCGTAGTGATCAAAAGCGACCTTGTCTTAGTTACATTATTTATGTTTCTAGGAACGTTTCAGTTAATAAATAGGCTATCCACATATGACATTAAATCTCAGAAGCAGTTAGATTTGAATCAGTTTCTATGATGAAGTATATTAGATCCAAGGCTTCTAAGAGTATCTTATTGTGTGGATCACGTTGGTAGGCAAAGTGTGCAACCAAAGGTTGTGGACGGTTCTTTTTAGCACATTCACCTTATGTGGAACGATGTTTAAGTCAAAGTAAGATTAAGTAAACTGAAACAGGACATAAAGTACTGAGATATATGAAATATGGACAAAATCATAAGATATTAAGAAAAATTTTCAGTAACAATGTTAGGACAATAACATACTTCAATGTAGATATACTCTTTCACAATATGTCTATATATATATGACTTAATCCTAATAGAAGAATGTCTCTCCCATACCGATATATGAAATTTCAAGGTAACTTTTTTTAGCAAGAAAACAAAATTCTATTGGATATCATCTTAAAGCTTCAACTTTTGTATTGTTTAAAAAAGAGCATATAACTGAAAAGAAGTTAGCTCATCCACAACACAAAGACCAAATGCTACCACAACAATCAAACTAAAGATGAACTGATTGTAATTATATTTGCACAACCACTACCCCTTTTCCATAATCTCCTTTGTAGTAACATGATTCAACTTTTAGATGTGCTTCTTGGCCCGGTAGTGTCCTGTCATAGATATCACTGAGATTATGCAATTCTTCATAAAACAGAACAGTTTAAGTACCTATGTAATATATGAAATAAGAATAAAAGTTTTAGTAGAAAACAAACCTTATTCTGCATGACATGGTCATAGCTAAAAGAGAAAGATTCAGAAATCAAATCCCGGTTTAGACCATTACCATCCGAATATATTAGGAAATCATCATAGGCATGTCTTTGGTCTGACGAAAATGGATGATGATCTAGACCTTGCCCAACATCATGTATATCGGATGTTGCCTGGGGAAAAGCGGTTGTTGCAGTAATTCCCCCACCAAAATCCTCAAGCTGATTTGAGCCTAAACCATTTCCATATGTGAACGGGGTATAGTCTGTTTGTGAAATGTTTTTCTGACTAGATCTGTACATTAGTGATGAATCTATATTAGTCTGGTTAACACCAACAAGATCATTGGGCCCTTCTTGATTATCTTCAAATGTTTCTATATGCGACATACTTTCGTATTTTCTCTGGTTGACTTCTTGTGCAGAGAGATTACTAGAAAATGATAGATTCATTAATGAAGGGGGTGCTGTTTGCTTTGCTTTAGATTTCCTTATCTTAGTCTTGAATTTCTGGTGCATGAGAAACAATTTAAGTAAAAATGACAAGCAATTTGAAATCACATAAAATGAATAAAGATTCCAATATGTTAGCATTTAATGACATTTCCTCTTAGACAACTTCTGATTTGTAATTAATCTAATATGTTAGCATTCAAGAAAGTATTGTACTCTCGTGAACTCATTTTTTCCTTGAAGATGACTAGTTTTATAAAATTCTTTGTTTGGCATCTCGAACTTTTATTTATACCAGACTAAAACAGTAGTTAGAATTAAAGAATATGACAATAACTATAACATTGTTCAGTTATACTTCTGCCTTTGGTGGAGCATGTGGAATATCTACTGTTGATGTTCAAATTGCTAACTAGAGGCATATATGTGGTGGAAAACAACTTTGGTTTCTAGGTCCTGTTGTGAACAAAATTTTTTGTCAAAGATTTAGGAATAAAAGATAAAACTACTAGATAATAGCAGTTAAGTTTGTAGTTGAAGATGAAACAAGTTTTGCTTGATATAATAGGTGTTGGTATTCAAGATGATAATTAAAGAGGTAACAAATATAGTAAATCGAATGAAAACGAGATATGAATTGAACACGTTAATAGATGAAACTTGATTAATTAGAATAAAACTGTCAAACACAACCCTAATAAATAGACAGTGAACAAGACGTTTGTGAAAATGGTGACGTTTCACATGACGGTTACTAAACCATCTCCCACCCTTGACTCTTGACCGAAATTTACTTAATACATACCATAAGTATTTACTTAACCTAAGTTTTATGGTCTACTTTCAATACTTACCCCTACTCATAAAACTTAATCTTGATATCTTCAATCTGCATACATTGCTTCCTTGGTTGTTCTTACCCTCTAAACAATCCTTGAAACTTGCACTTCATCTTCTTCGACAACCAATTTTATTTTTCTTAAGACTGGGTGATACCATTTTTGGACTTTTATATACTGCATATAAATTAACTTGAGATCCATATCAGTATTGAAATCGAAGCAGAGGTCAATTGCCACCATCTTCTACATATTGTTGGTGCATGTTTCATGAAAGCCTTTGTTCTTTTGAGCAAGCATGAATAGATCAAAGAGATCTATTTCTTCTACGGTTTAAAGCTTCCGTGGGAATGGTTTTCCAGCTGTTATCATTAGAAAATATTTGACGAACCACTTTACTAAGAACTTAAATTCTTCCTAGTATTTATCAATAACATCATAGATCTGCACACATTTTTGGAAGAACCATACGATCTTCAATGTTAGAAGTATCAGGAGGATAAATGATTTGTCATGTGTGATTGCTTGATGTTGTAGTATCCCTTTTGGTCATCTGATCCAGTTGCTCATAGTATGCATTCAAGTATGCCTTCTCTCTTTCTATTCCACTTGGATCTAGGTTGATTACTCCTCATTCATCACCAATGTAAACGGCAAAGAAATCTCTTTCCAATTCCTTGCTTTCTTTAGGAAACATTTATTTTACATGGCAAGTATCTCCTTCAAATTCTTCTTCATAACCTTGTAGCATAAGCTGATCTAAACTAAACACATTACGGGTAATGGAGGAAACATAATACACACTTGATATAAACTTTGTTTTCCCATCAACATTAATTTTAATTTCCCTGGTTCCTTTTAAGAACAACATGTTCTTTTCAGGTGTTCTAGATTCAACACTAAAGGTTCTCTTAAATGAAGTAAATAAATTGTATTGATTTCCCATATGTATTTTATTAAGAAGGATTCACGTATTAAACTTCGACCCATGACAGATTTTAAGAGTCAGAGAACAAGTAATCTTCATTCCTTCTTCTGGCTGTTTCTTTGTTCTTTTACTTGCTTAGGATTTTTTTCGGGCATTCAAATGCATAAATGCCAAAAGTTACGGCAACAAAAGCATTTGATGTTGGCCTTATCGCTTGTTGTAGGTAGATTGATTTCATGATTAGTCGGCCTTATCTGCTTGCAGTCTTCTAAAGTATTACAAAATATGTCAAGGGTTTGGTTTCTCTTATTTTTACCCTTCATTTTGTTCATGGCTTACTTGATATCTTGAAATTCCTTTTTGGTTAACTTGTGCCCTCCTGATTTCATTATCGTTCTTTTCTTCTTGTATGATTGTTTCCGATCGTCTGTCTCCTTCTTATCTTTTTTGTCATCAATTGTCAAATCTGCAATCTTGTCTTCCTTGACCTTTTCCTTGTATTTATCACTAACATCGTAGATCTGTAACATTTCCGGATTCAATCTTCAATGTTAGAAGTATCTGAAGGATAAATGATTTCTCATGTGTGATTGCTTGATGTTGTAGTATCCTTTTTGGTCGCCTGATCGATTTGTTCATAGTATGCATTCAATTATGCTTTCTCTCTTTCTATTCCACTTGGATCTGGATTGATTACTCCTTGTTCATCCCCAATGTAAATGGAAAATATGTCTCTTTCCACTTCGTTGCTTTCTTTAGGATTCATTTACATGGCAAGTATCTCATTCAAATTCTACTTCGAAACCTTGTCGCATAAGTTGATCTAAACTAAACACATTACGAGTAATGTAGGAAACATAATACACACTTGATATAAATTTTGTTTTCCCATCAACATTAACTTTAATTCCCCAATTCCTTTTAAGGATAAGATGTCCTTTTTAGGTATTCTAGATTCAACAATAAAGATTCTCTTAAATGAAGTAAATAAATTGTATTGATTTTTCATACGTCTTTTTATGAAGGATTCACGTACCAAACTTGGTCACATGACAGATTTTGAGTGCTAGAGACCAAGTAATCTTCATTCCTTCTTCTTATAAAACATCTTGTGGTTGTTTATTTGTTCTTTTACTTGCTTACGGTTTTGTTGGGAGCATTCAAAAGCATAATGCCCGAAGTTACAACAACAAAAGAATTTGATGTTGACCTTGTCGCTTGTTGTAAGTAGATTGATTTCGTGATCAGTTAGCCTTATCTACTTGCAGTCTTCTAAAGTATGTAAAATATTTCAAGGGCTTGGTTTCTCATATTTTTACGCTTCATTTTGTTCATGACTTGCATGATATCTTGAAATTCCTTTTTGGTTAACTTGTGCCCTCCTAATTTCATCATCTCTCTTTTCTTCTTGTATGATTGCCTCCGGTCGTCTGTCTCCGTCATCTCTTTCATGTCATAAATGTCAAATCCGCAATCTTGTCTTCTTTGACCTTTTCCTTGTATTTATCAATAACATCGTAGATCTGCAACATTTTCAGAAGAACTATACAATATTCAATGTTAGAAGTATCAGAAGGATAAATGATTTCTCATGTGTAACTACTTGAAGTTGTAGCATCCCTTTTGGTCGTCTGATCCAGTTGCTCATTGTATGCATTGAAGTATGCTTTCTCTCCTTCTATTCCCCTTGGATCTGCAATGATTACTCCTCGTTCATCACCAATATAAATGTCAAACAAATCTTTTTCCAATTCCTTGCTTTCTTTAGGAAACATTTCTTTTATATGGCAAGTATCTACTTCAAATTCTACTTCATAACCTTATAGCATAAGTTGATCTAAACTAAACACATTATGGGTAGTGGAGGAAACATAGTACACACTTGATATAATTTTTTTCCCATCAACATTAATTTGAATTTCCCCGATTCCTTTTAAGAACAAGATGTCATTTTCAGGTGTTCTAGATTCAACACTAAAGGTTGTCTTAAATGAAGTAAATAAGTTGTATTGATTTGCCATATGTTTTTTTATGAAGGATTCACATGACAGATTTTGAGTGTCGGATACCATGTAATCTTCATTCCTTCTTGTAAAAGATCTTGTGGCTGTTTCTTTGTTCTTTTACTTGTTTACGATTTTGTTGGGGCATTCAAATACATAATGCCCGAATTTACGGCAACGAAACATTTGATGTTGGCCTTGTCGCTTGTTGTAGGTAGATTGATTTCGTGATCAATCGGCCTTATATGCTTGTAGTCTTCTAAAGTATGAAAATTATGACAATGGCTTGGTTTCTCTTATTTTTACACTTCATTTTGTTCATGGATTACATGATATCTTGAAATTCCTTTTTGGTTAACTTGTGCCCTCTTGATTTCATCATCTCTCTTTTCTTCTTGTATGATAGTTTCCGACCGTCTGCCTCCATCATCTCTTTCTTGTCATCGATTGTCAAATCTGCAATCTTTTCTTCAGTCTAATCATAGCCCTTCAATCTTTCATTGAAGTTAACATCGGATTCAGGTTTGTGATCTACGCTTGTACCGCCGAGATTCTTGTTCTTTGTGCCTTCCATTCTTAATCACGTTTTTCTTCAGGATCTTCCTACCGTATTGCTCTGATACCACTTGTTGGTATTCAAGATGATAATAAAAAGGCAACAAATGAAGTAAATCGAATGATAATGAGATTTGAATTGAACAATTTAACAGATGAAATGATTAGATTCAAGTTATCAAACACAACCCTAATAAATAAACATCGAACCAGTGTGTTTGTGAAACATGGTGACGTATCACACGACGGTTACTAAACCGTCTTCCAGCCTTGACTCTTGACCGACATTTACTTGATGCATACCATATGTATTTAGTAACAATAATACTAACATAATAAACCTAAGTTTTATGATATACTTTCAATAATAGGTAGGAACCGTTCTTTCCAAGTGTTGCCCAACTCTGGTAACATAGTGTTTAGATTGTCATCAAGTCGAACAAATATCATTATCGAGTCAAACAAAAACATAAAGTTTAACCAAAGCCCTCACATAAGAATATGAAGGAAAACAAGTATTTTGACAAGAAGACAGAGAAAACTAGTACAAATCTAGCTAACTAGCTGTAAATCTGAATAACTAACCTGAAGATGACTAGCAACTTGCCTTTTGGTCAGACCAGGGACATTCATAAGCTTATGTATCTCCGTCGGATAACACCTAATACCAAAACACAAAACTTTAGATATCACACAACAAAAGTATATAAAAGAAAATTCTAATGGTTGAATACATACTTCCCTCTCCAAGCTGATTGAGAGCATTATCGAACTTCTCACAAAGTTCTGGTGTCCACTTCAGCCAGATCCTCTTCTTTAAACCGTCATTGCCATTATCTAAGGATGATTCCGCGACTAGATTATTGTCAAAGTTACTTGAAGAACTTTTTTCCTCTATGTCTGGTGTTACAGTCTTATGTGTTGTGTTCTTGTTTTCACATTTTCCTTGCTTATGCATTCTTTCTCGGATTACGTCTTGACGTATACACCTTAACGCATCTATTGTAAGTGGCATTTTGAGGACAAGGAAAGCACCACTCTTAAATACTTCAAGTACAAATGCATCATCCTCTTGATCAGACACAACTTTTGATACAAAAAGTTATACATAGCAAAAGCATGAGAAGTTATTCAAAATGTGTTAAGTAGTAAGAAAAAAATAGTGTGATTTGGATCTCACCAATGGATAGAACATCCATATCCTTTGTTTGGTTAAGAAATGTGTGAAAATCCACATCACTCATATCATGACTTATCAGAAGCAGGTCATATTCACTCTTCTTTTCTGATAGCAATCTTATAGCTTCAAAGGACTGGTCAACATGTGTAACTAAAAGAAGCAAAACAATGAATTATCCAAGATAGGTAAGGTAAACAATTGTGTTGCTAATAGAATTCCACTAGAGCTTTAATTTCAATACCATATACTACATCTTTGTCATAGATACTTTGTAAGAAAAATCCCAAAATGTACATGCTCAAATGTGATTAACTTTGTAACAAATATCCTAAAATGTATATGGTCCAAATTTTATAACATTTCTAATATAGGGATAGAATATAATGAAAACTCTGTGTTATATATGTAAAAGTTTAAAACATATGTAAAATATTTTTTTATTTTTTGGGATAGCTTCTATATTTAATTTTATCACTTTTGGTAAAAAAAATCAAAAAAGCGCAAAGTGGTTTTTTTTATAAAATTTTTAAATTTTTTTTTTACGTATGTAACATCATGTGTTAGGAATGTAACATTTTGATGTCTGATGTAAAAATGTTGATTTTTTTTAATTTTTCAACATTAAAAAAAAAAGTACTCCGCGTTTTTTTTTCTGGTGACAAAAAATACATATAAAATCACCATAAAAAAGAAGTTACATATGAGTTTTCACGGTTTTTTCATCTCAAATGGGTTTTCATTTTATATTTTCCCTTCCAATATATACAAATATATGTATATTTATAGAACATTAAATTATAACAAAAACGAAAAAAAAATATAAATCATATCGTTTAAACTTTTGATAAGTTGTTCATATTGTTTTATTTTTTTTAATTACATACACATGCGTAGGTTATGTAAGCTATAAACATTAACGGACAATCAAATTAATTTGTTTGTATTTTTAATTTTTTTGAACTTTAAAAGAAAGGTATGTGAAACAATAATCAGTACATTTATATCATATTTTTTTATTATTAAATCTTTTCCCTATACGTATACGTGTGTTAATTTAAAAGTGTAAAATCAACTTTTCTATTTTGATTCTATAAACAAAAGGTATCCATTAGTTTTCAACATAGCAAACTACATTGTGAAGCCACATAAAAAAAAAGTGATTAATTTTATGAAGGGTAGATAATATTTAAAACGAGAGTAAAATTAATACCACATAATAATGATGATATATTTGTCACCAATCTAAAAACCTCTAAATTTTAATAAACGATTTAACCCGTTTAGTATATTGTCTTTAATTTCTAATATGCCCCTCAACTCTCTAGGAATACAAATTTAGCCTTTCTCTCTCATATGAAAAATACTATAATTCGTAAATACACATAATATTTTTGTTCAAAGTTATTAATGTTTTAGAGTAAAGTGTTGTTTTTGTCCATGTGATTTGGCCATTTTATCCACTTTCATTCAAATTTTTTTTTTTAGTTTTTTATCCTTAACTTTTCAAAATGTAGCTATTTTTATCAACTTGACTAAGTTTGTCTACATTTTAACGTTAAATTAGGGGCACTTTGGTCTTTTCAACTGTCTTCTACTCTCTATGGCATTCAAAAATGATTTTTGAAATGACTAAATTGCCCCTGATTTAACGTTAAAATGTAAACGTAGTTAGTTAGGTGGATGAAAATGACTAGATTTTGACAAGTGAGGGACGAAAAGGCTAAATTTTTTTTGTATAAAGTTGGCTAAAATGGCAAACCAAAGGAACGAAAATAACACTTTACTCTAATGTTTAACTTTGGTTTTCTTATTACACCAATTTTACACACAAAAAAAAACATTAGAGAAAATTATTTTGGTGATAGATCGGAAATTGTTCTAATTATATTTGATTAAAACAACCACCAAAATGATTAAGCACTAATGTAATCAACTTTGCCAAACCATTAAAAAAAAAAAAAACTCAGGACCCTCCTTTTAGCACTAGACCCATCGAGGGAAATAAACATGTTTTTCATCTTCAAATTGATTTAATTTATAAACAAAAATTTAGTGAATTGCAATTTGGTAGAAATTTTTTATGAAACATGTTACCTTCAAAGAAACTACAATGTAGTAAATGGCTAATATAAGCAACCCGGCCATTTTTTTGTTCCACAAGCAAAACTTTGATGGGATTCATCAAGTCTGAAACATCGTCTCTATTGTTGTATGCAACATCTTGCCTTGACATTTTTTAGTCTCATCAAGAGAGAGATGAAAGATAGCACAATTGTTGGTTGAGAAAAATAAAAGTAAATATGTGACAAATGAACCATAAATAATTGAATTTAATGCCAATAAATGTTCATGTAGAATTGAAGAACTAAGTCCACCGATTAAAGAAAATAATACAAAGACCCTAACAATTTCAAATATTAAGGTATACCATTTTAATTCTAAATATCAAATGAATGTATTTTTTTATCTTATTTTGTTTTTTTCTTGTGTTTTTATTTGTCTTTTGTTATGTTCGGTGGCGGACCCAAGAAGCTTTTTTAATTTATGGATGTTGGAAAATTATGGTCTTTGGATGTCTATAAAAGCGATTTTTCGGGTCCGGTCAATTGAGTTTTTTTTATCGGATTGAGTCGGTTAATCGAACTCTTTTTACTAGATTGAGTTATGTCATAGAAATATATTGAGTTTTTGAATGTGGATCTAAGTTTTTTATTCGATTCATAAATTCATATAATTGAAATTTTTTACCATATTCCTAGAATTGAAAATTTAAACAACAAAACTATTATTAAACCACAAAACACATGAGAAAGTCAATATTCAACGTACGTACACTTAGTGATTAATACTTGTTTTAAAAACTATTATTTTCCAATGATTTAAGGTAAGCAACAATTTTTTTATTTTTAATTGTCGGGAAATAATATACAACATTGTTTTAAAAACTATTATAATCCTACTACTTAATGTAATAAAACCGTTTTTAATTGTAGAAGATCTGAAAAAGATGGAACTATTTTAAAAATTATCATATATTATCCGACGACTCATTGGCGGACCTAGCTAGTGTCGGCGGGTCGGCCGACACCGTTAAATTTTTATTTCTTTTGTTATATATGTGGTATATTTTCGAACGACCCTCATAAAATTTTGAAACCGACCCCCATAAAATTGACAGCGACCCTCAAGAAATATTTTTTTAGGATTATAGATTTTATAAATAAAAAATAATTAAACCAAACATTTAACCCTATAACAATTGACCCATAATCCATTAATTATAAAACTCTTGAACTAAACCTTTAATAGTTTAACCCAATCACCTTTAAACAAAATAGGTCCAAATAAAAAATAAACTCATAAATAAACTCAATACCCATTTAAATATTTTAAACCTAATTAACTATTAAAAAAAGAGTTGATAGTTGTGTTTGTTATATTAAAAAAGAGTTGATTATAAAAGTTCTTATAGATGATGTAGCCATGTAGAGGTTCGGTTCAAAAAAATGAAAACTTGTAGAGAACATCTATAGTGATATTGTTTTTTAATTACGCATTTCTAATGACAAGGATCGTATTATTTTTGTTTGTTTATAATTTTGTTAGTTTTCATCGTTTTATTGTGTGACCCGACCCGGCCCGACTCGGGCCGAAAAAAATTAATAATAGTTATTGACAATCGATCCCAAAAAATCTTCGACCCGCATAAAAAAACTTCTGGGTCCGCCACTGCGACGACCGAAGTTAATAAAACATTTTTTTGTTCTGAGAAAGGTATGACATTTTTTTGCATGGTTTTATAATCATGTTTACCCATTCGTAAATTAACAATCATTAGTGCTCTATAATCTTTTAAGTTTATGTATTTAATCATCAATAATAAATTTTTTCTGAAATATTCATAAATCAAAAGTTATGATTTTTCTATAATACGTGAAAACATATAAACAAGCATGCGCGTACGCACACGTGTGTATATTGAAAAATCATGAGAAACCCCACTGAAATCGCTAAGAAATTCATATTTGTAGGCCACCGTAGTCAAACAAGAGAAATTGCGAACAATTCAAACCTCTCAAATCTCTAATCTCTCCTATAAATTCACACCTTATCTCTCTCACTTACCATACTCAATCGGGTGAATATCCTCAGGTAATTGCATTTTCGTTTTGAGTTTCCATAGATATATTTTTGAGTTTCTGCTATAAATCTTGAAATGTATTGTTTGTTTTAGCATGTTAGTTCACATGAAGGGTAATGGGTCTGAATCTTTTCGTTTGAATTCTTATTCCTTCAGTTTTATGCAATGTTTTCAGAACCGGACCGGACGTCAAACCGGTCTCCTTACCGGTCCACTGGTGTCCGACCGGTCGGACCGGATTTAAGAACCGGACGACGTCATAAATATTATAAAAATATATCAGTCTAAATAGCTTTTAATCCTTTCAAAAACCACCAACAAGTCAATTCCAATAATTTTAAACTAACAATTACCTACGAAATAAGAAGCCAAGAAACTTAAAAAAGATTAAAAAAAAAAAAAAAAAAAATAGTCAAGCGGTTCAACCGGTCCGACCGCATGTAACCGGACCGGTCAGACCACCGGTTCCCGGTCCGACCGGCCGGTCCGGTCCGGGTTTCAAAACATTGGTTTTATGTTCTTATATCAGTTGTATCAACATTTTTCCTTTAGAATAATTGTGAATTGGAATAGGTCAAGTTCAGTCTTGTGATTAACTAAGTCGGATGATTAGTAATTCAATGTACTTTAGTGGAAATTTAGGATTTTAGATGAAGTTTTAGTTCGAAGTGGTTTCTGTTGGTGAGATATCATATTTTAGTAAACTCTTATCTCCCATCCATTTCTTGATGTTTTCTTAAAGATTACAACCTGCTGACTTTGGTCAATATTAATTTTTGAAATATCTGAATATCTAAACCTGACTTTTATGGCATTTTTGTTTTGAGTTTCTATGGATGCAAAATCACTTGTTTGATTTCATGAGTTATATGTTTTTTTATCTTTTAAGCATAATATATTGCATGGAACCATAAGCCATTATTTATAAAATATGAGGTCAATTTATGTCTTATGGATAAAATAATCATTTTTCAGTTTTTGACATACGACACAACTTTTGTTAAAGATAACTGTAGAAGCCAAAATCATAGAATTGTGTTCTTGAACATATTAAATTACAAAAGCCAAAATTGATTTAAGTCATTTAACTTGTTCAACTTAGTTGCTCGAATTAATCTTAGTTTCTTAACTTAACTTAATTTTTAGGTCGTTTTTACATGTTCATCCAAAATTCTTAAATACCTTGTTTTTTTATGGATATCATTTAAACAGAACTCTTAGTTTGACTGAAATATATTATTGCTGGGGGTTGTATTTTTGGCAAAATGAATTAAATATTTAGTGAATAATTCAATGTTCATTTTCTTTCACTTGTAAATATATTGGCAAAGAATTATCATTACATAGGTAAGTATTTACATTTGGTGCAATTACATCATAAATTATGTGTTGCATTTTATTTTTTATTTACATGTTATAACTATGTCGGTTGATTGGTGTGATTTTATTATTGAATGTTGGTTAAATAAGGAGTAGTAAACTGTAAAGGGGTCAAAGGATTTTAATTAGACAAGTAAACATGATGGGTCAAGGCTTTGTTTACCATGTTATAACTATGTCGCGCGTTGAATGAACTTCATCTATGGTGTTTGAATTACAAAATTGATGTAAATCAAGTGCATAGTCTCTGGGTGTGTGGATTAAATGATTGATGCTTATTATTATTATTGCATAGAATTTTGGTGCTAAGGTCTTGACAGACTGGTATGACGTTAGTGTTACTTATCAATATAGATTAAGCTTCAGCAGATGAGTTTAAGTCGACAAGAGGTTGCGGTAAATTCTTAGTTAGAACAAGTTAATAAGAATTGATAAGTGTTAAGAACGGCCTAACCCAGTTGTGAATACTGATCATAGCCTATCTCGTTCAAGTTCCACTTTTCATTAGTCCTCCGCGTCTAGAATTGATCAGTTATATGAATCTCTTATGTATCTGATGATTATAAAATACCTATTACTAGCATGCATTTAATTAATCCCTATATTATCTTCTCAAAACCCCAAAATTCCCTTTCTAAAAGAGTAAGGAAATTAATGAGTTATAGTTTCAACCCGCGTCCAAACCTAAAAGTTTGATTCTTACCAACTCCCAGACACAACCTCGAAACACCTCGTAAATATATCCCTTCCCTCAGATCTTCCAAGGATCTATCAATCCCAGGATATTCACATATCTACCTTGGTGCCATAAGACTCGCCCTTACCTTCCACGAAAGAAAAGGTTTACCGACGTTCTCTCGTATCGCCTTAGTCTATCCCAGATTCATAGAGTACCAACAAGCCTGTGTCGATACTATCCAAATGACGTTAAACGCCGGAATAGTTTTCGTTACGTAGACTTCAATACCCGCCCCCCCCCCCCCAATGATCTGTCATGACTCACAGCCTCGAAAGCTCAGATCTAGATTGGAGGTACCCCCAAGTAAATACCTTCCAAGCAACGTTTCACTACAAGATGGCATACTAGGTCCAAAA
Organism: Smallanthus sonchifolius; assembly: GCA_023525975.1. NCBI lineage: Eukaryota > Viridiplantae > Streptophyta > Magnoliopsida > Asterales > Asteraceae > Smallanthus > Smallanthus sonchifolius. The sequence goes on along the minus strand of CM042028.1, from coordinate 16,758,201 downwards.
CCACTCTTTGTACATCATGGTCCCCGGGCACGACAACTCGGGTGATGCGTTATTCATTGATGTTAATTCAAACGCCACACCAACTTGCACATATGTTCCTAAGCGGCTATCCAAAGAAGAGCTTGTCAAGATTCTTCCAGAAAAATGGATAACTAGTTACGAATAGATTTATCAAACTGTAGGCCAAACATCAACAACCCTAGATTTTCTCCATGATCCATATGATGCAGCCAGTGCAAGCCCCAGCACAGACAAAACACTTCCCCTTTGACATATGCAACTACCAAACATGCTTAGAAGAAGCAGAGTATGATGAAGACATCCCAAAGAAGAAGAAAGGATCACAAAGATCTTTGAAAAAGAGGTATAAAGCTGGAGATCCTAGCATTGGCCTTCTTGGTGAACTAGCAGGAATGTTTGAACACTATGTTCTTTATGGTAACTCAACACTAAGAACAAAACCAAAGTCGGGCAAACCTTCATCACCTAACTTCCTTTCTACCCAACCAAAGGAATGCTTTGACATCACCCCCATCACCTTCATTCCCAAGTTACCAAGCATAATTCCCTACTCTAACCTCATTTGAGAACACCAGCAAAAAACCAAACACAATTGTAAGATCTAAGCTCCCACTTTCATAGGTTATTCGGGCGCTACAAACCAAACCACTGCTGCAAAAGCCACATCAAGCTGGCAAAGTGAAAATGCTGTTGCACAGAATAATGTTCTCAAAACCATCCTGGCCCAACAAGACAACTTCACAAAGACCCAGAAAAGCCTTAGTCAGCAGGATGCAAAGATTGGAGAGTATCATATATGAAGTACGAGCCAAAATTCTTGGACTTCATAATGAGTTGTCGCGGATAGTCCATAGCATCACTACTCCACAACCCCCAAGCAACCTTGTGCAAAAGGAAGCCGGAATGAAGTTCCTCAAAGCACAACTTTTGGATCTAGAGAGTCAACATAAACAGCAAAGGGTTTCTACCTTGATCGATGATCCATGGAGATTACCTAACACACCGTTTGTCAGATCAGCTTCTGACCCATAACCACTACCACTCTCACCTTTCTCACATGCATCACTGTCGTTAAACCTTCTATCAAATGAACAAGATCGAATCAAAGCAAGGAAGGCTTCTTCAAACCTAAGTACCTCCTCGAGCAATTTAACACAAAAACCACCCATAGCCAAAGCTGAGAACACATGAACAAGTAGAACCAAGTTGATAGCCTAATGATGGCCTCATCTAGAGTCCCGTAAATGCTACCAGTGGCAAATGAGAATCCAATTTCCTCTCTCCTACAATCCATTAACACAGAGAGAGACAACATTACTAACGATTTCCCCTGGCAGACTTAGAGTTGTGCTTCAATTCTGATGAAGAGACAAGCCTACTATGATGAGTTAGCTTCTACAGAAGCCTTTAAACATTTGTTCATAACGGATCGAGATACCACTTAAAGAAACAATTATGATTTTAATGTAGAAGATGTCGCTTCTCGAACAACAACACCAAGCAAGAACATCTTCCAAAATACAGATTCAAAACAACAATTCACCTTTGACGATATCCGACCGTCAAAATGGCGTGAAAGGAGTGTCGAAATATTGACCTGGTGCTTAGCAGAACTCCGGTAATATGATATCGAGATGGTCGTTAATCGTTTATGTCCAGATGTCAAGGAAGGCTTAGGGACTAGTAATTAAGCTTAGCTAAATACAAAGAGATACAAATCCAACAATCCTGATCCCCAGAAGAATTCAAGCACGTAATCTACAATGAGTTCTTTGGAAATCCAGTAGAATTCACATTTCGTGCCCAAGAAGGGATTTAAAGATGATGTGTTGTTTCTTCAATCCAAAAGACCTTGAGAAGCATTACAACCGAATGCCAGAACGATTCTACTTCCTCCACGGCATAGACGATGTAAATCTCAAACAAGTCTTCATAAACTCCTTCCCGGAGTCTTTATCAAACGAGGCATACATGGCATTAGAAAATAAAATTATCACAGTCGCCCAAGCCTTACTTGGAGAGCTATACTAGTTAATTCTAAATACTCCTTCCAAACTATGCAACCTAGAAAGGTTCCTAGTTGAATTCGAAAGAACTGGTAAACACCTTGGCTCTGCCTGCGATGATAAGCATGCCGGAATCAAATTTAAAGATGAGTCATCCTGCAGTTGCTCCCATCCATCTCGAGAGTTTCGTTTTTCTAAAAGGTCTGGTGATGACTACTCCCCAAGAGAAAAATGACATTTTAGTAAATGAGAAGGATCCAAGAAAAACATGGAATTTCCTAAGCAGAAAACCAAAGAGAGGGCGAAGCACTGCTGGATGCTACATCTACAATCGAAAGGGACATTTCTTAAGAGACCGCAAGGAAAAAAATAAGACCCAACCCCTTCTTTAAACACTCAACAAGATAAAACCATTTAATGTATCTGACCTAGAGTCATTGTATTCGCTAGATGATGAACTAGGAGACCAAACAATTTGCTCCATTTGCCATTACAAAAGTGATGACTCATCTTCGAGCGACAACTCCGAATCAAGTGATTCTGACCCAGTAGAATCCCAGGCACACCATAAGATTTGGAAGCATAAACCAGAAAAACTTCCAGCAATTGCTGACGTCATAGACGTCAAAAAAGACAAGGCAGTAGTACCCTAACGTAAAAAGGAATCAACCAGATTTGCCAAAAAGTCAAACACAAGTTGTAAAGCAGTTTACTGGTGCCAATACCGAACATTTGGTAGCGATCATGCCTACTCAAAATGACAAAGGAACTATAAAAGGATGTGGTTCCAATAATGGCATGTCAAAGGAGTCAAAAAAGCACCACCATTCCACATGCAAGGGTACCTTAGTGGAGAAGAAAAGAACCGGGAAGCTCCATCAACCCAGTCACAACTTTCTAACTAACGTAGACGAGTCATCTTTTTCAAAGATACTACAAAGAAAAAGAAAGATGCTCCAGAATCACAACAATTACGATGGACTGAATGGTTCTCACAAAGGACACTTACTGTTATAAGCGATAAAGGCAAATATGGTATCCTAACCAGACCAAAGGACTATGAACGCAAGGATACGGGCATGATCCAGAACCACCACACTTTACCGATAGTATTCAAAATGAGTAATACTGTTTCTACTAGCCCCTCAAACACAACCCCACTCCAACAAGAGTGCAATGAGGAGAACATCCCAGAAGAAATCTTAGAAGTAATCTAAATCCAAGCACTCAATGAGAAACCCCTCTTGAACTATAAAATGTTTCTTACCATCGCTTCCAAAATTCATGGCTTGGTCATGAAAGACACAAAGTTTCATTCAGACTACCCCTTCTTGAACATCTTCCATCTCAATAACATGAATAATTTACCAAAAGAACGTTAAGCATTCTCTGGTACTTGTTCGAGTCTTTCACAACAGCTATGTATTTCAACTTTGCCAAACTGATGGCCTACCAACTTGAGTGCCAATCTGGATTTCTGCTTGAAGAGAAAAAGAAGACACTAAAGTTCCTCTAATGGTTCTTTTTGGTACACAAATGGTCACAGATTATTCTCTCATCCAATGGGTAATGGGCCGGGTATGAGACACGATTTTACAACCAGCTATGGGTTTGGCATTAAATGTCACACCCCAACCGACGGCGGAATCATCGGGGCGGGACATGTAGACTGTTCATGAGCTCAAGGTTGACTAAATTGTAATATGTTAAATCTATTTCCATTCAAACAAACATGAATCAAATTCAAAGTACATAATGAAATACAATTTGTTTTTGAATTAAGATTAACTAGGTCCAAAGCCTATGTGTAGCATGTCTTGATCAATCTCATATAAAAGCACCTGAAACATGAATAAAATAAGGTCAACTAAAAAGTTGGTGAGTATAACTCAGGTCTGTATATAGGTAGCATATAATTTGTAAACCAAATCCTTTACATAACATGATAAATAAGGCGTTTCTGGGGAGCAGCTATTGTGTAACCAAGTACAATCAAACCTTTGTAACTAGCATGTAAAATTTGTGTTGTCGGTTTCAATCACCGCGCACCTGGGTGGGTTTGTCAGACTTAATAGATCTATCATTGAAAACCGTCGGCTTGAAAAGTTAATGATTGCACATAATCGCATACAAAAGGTTAGCACACCTAGCCCTCGGGCATAAAGCTCAAATTACACACATGAATGTAAATAGGATTTGTACTTGTGTTGTTTGTGTAAATGTAAACATGTAATTTGAATAGTGATTATGTTTCACCCCAAAAATGTAAAAGAGTAAAACGGGCTATGTATACTCACTTGATTCGAAGGCGTAGCTAACACGAGATACTAGCTAGTAATGTGATCCTTGTAATGCACAACGTTAACCTAGTGTGGAATATATATTGAATTAATAGTGTACAATAGTCTATGTCTAAGTCTAGGGTGAAATTGGATGAGTGTATGAAGTTTGAGATTTGTACTTGGAAGGTGTTGTGTGAAATGAACGATTTGAAAATAAACCTTTTCAGAACATTTTGATTAAGGTTAGGGTTCGAATAACTAAATATATAAGTTAAATAATTATTGTTTATTTAGTTATGAGAAATAATGTAAGTATTTAAATGTAATTAAGTATAAATAATTGATTTTGTTTAAACATGAATTAAATAAATAATCATCATCTTATTTATTTATAAAAATTTGTAACTTAACAATTTAAAATACCATTTAAGTGAAAGATTTTACAATAAATATAAATTTAATTTTTATAAACTTTAAATAAATAATATTTATTGCAAGATTAAACATTTAATCTTTTTTTTTAATAAAGAAAACACATTTTTATTAAGTCTGAAATATTACTAATTGAAAAATATAAAATTTATAATTCTGCCAAAAATCTGACTCACACACGACCGTGCCTCGGAAGGGCACGATCGTGCTCAAGCCACAGGCGCGACCGCGCTAGTCGGGGCGCGACCGGGTTGATCAACAGAGGGCATAAACTAGACAAATCAATAGGCACGACCGTGTCTTGGTCTGGCACTGTCGTGTCCAAGATTCTTAGACACAACAGAGATTAGCCCAAAGGGCATGATTAGGTCTGGACAAGAGGACACGACCGCGCTGCTACTCGGCACGACCGCGTTTCGTGAGGCACGGCCGCGCTAGATGATTAGCGCGACCGTGTCTCTTCCAAATCAGACACGAATTGAACAAATCTTGAATTTATAGCGTTGGAATTGTTAGGGCTTTTGATTACTGAGTTGTTACGAGTCTATTCATATAAATTAATTGTATGGAAAACGTGGTTAAGACTGGTTTCGATTAAATCATTTTTATTAAAATAATAATTCTTATTCGGGATGATTTACATATTGAAAGCCCAAATTGATAAGGGGCTTTTGATAAAGAGACTGAATCGACTGAGGAAAAGGTTATAGTTACCCTGAAGCGTATCGAATTGATGGAGAACGGTAGAACGGAATTCCGACGACGGCAAGATTAACCTCCGGTGACTTCTGCTGCGATTCCGACTGCTTCGACGGATTCGGTCGTTCCAGAGAGGGTTGAATATCGTATGGTGATGGATTGCTAGAGAGTATTCGGATCGATTTTGAGGATTCGAAGCTTGGGAGGAACTTGACGGTTTCTTGAGAGGAAAACGAAATTGGATTGATGAAACTCGTAATGAACTGAGATGTTTTCTTTGTCAAAGAAACTAAAACGTAATCGGTTTCGAATTTCAAACGATAGGGCGTTTTGAACTGCATTTACGTTTCGACTGTTACGCAAGCGCGACCATGCCAAGATGGGCGCGACCGTGCTTAGGCACCGGGCGCGATCGTTCCAGGACCAGTCGCGCGATCGTGCCGAGGCACTTGGCGCGACCGTGCCAAGACGAAGCACGACCGTGCTAATTAGGGTTTCTTGATATTTTGTTGAACTTAAATTTTTGATTTTCAGGTTCTATAAGTTTGAACTAAATAGTTACTTGTATAGAGATTAATTGCATATAACTGAGTAAAACTTGCGGATTTGTATTGAGTCATTGCATTTAATTTATGGCGAGAAAAAAATAGTAAGACAGTGCACGAGTATTTGGTTTAAAATGCGTTACATTGAATTAAAATACGAATACTAAAAATCAGAAATGTTACAGTCTCCCCATGTTAAGGGAATTTCGTCCCGAAGTTTAACTAATGGAGACTACTAAATCAAGAAAGAGGTGGGAGTTTGGGTTCTCGGTGAGCTTTGATTGTTGGACATGGCTTAGGCCTGTTCATCGAGGTTGAATATGAATAATGACAATGAATTTAGTTTTTGAAATGGACTTAAGGAGAAGATTGTCGAATAGCAATTTGAATTCTAAATGTAAGATGTATTACTTGGAACAAATTTGATGAGATTTTGAAAATTTGAGTTTGTGTAAGATGTAGTCTAACGTGCTCAAAATTGTTAGCGGGTAAGAGGTTTCATAAACACTGGTTTGGGTCAAAACTTCACATGACACGAGCAACGCTACTCAAGATAATATGATAGGACACTTATGTATAGGAAGTACCATCGGCGTATCCACCATGCCCTTGTCATATCACACCAGTTCCGTCGCTACATATCATGATAAGTTTTAGTTCACAACACATGACAAAATTTCACTATAGTTTCCATGCGCTGATTTTTATAATTCCGTGTGCACCCGTAATTATTCAAATCATCGTATGGTCCGTATAGATCGTTTTCGTTGTGTGCGGGTAAGGGGGGCACAATTTCACTATGATCACGTCTATTGTTTACACATAAAAAGTCGCTAACAAGTAACTAAGTCCCTAATCAGGTCAGTTCGCAACTAAAGAGTAGTAAAGTAGTAACACTTAAAGTTTCTTAGTTTGCTCGTGTTTGAACAAGAATACGTCAAACCCCGAGTCGTTTCAATGTATTATGGTCTTCAACTTTAGTGTACAAAGTGCATGACCATGTCTTGTGTAGAATGTAATCAATCGATTGCAATAATTGTAAGCAAATTTTTTTTGTTTCGAGTATATAGTAAGCACACAAGTCTCATGTATAATCTAGTGTCACGTAGCTCGTAATCAAATAAGTCTCATATATAGCGTAAATAATTAAGCGTCTTGTATTTTGTAAGTCAATGAACTCTGATGTGTAACGTAAACAACATAGTATTTTGTGTATAGTAGGAAATGAATTTCATGTAGAGTATTGGCAACTTAGCATCATGTATATTGTACAATGTGCACAGCTTAGTGTAATGTACTTCGTAACCAAATAAGTTTCATGTATAGTGTGGTCAATCTAGAATTATGTATCAATGAAGCAATTCTTATGTATCATGTATATTGCAAACAACTAAGTTTCGTGTATCAAGTGCTCAATCCAGTAGCATGTGTATTGCAAATAAACGTGTTTCGTGCATTACGTAATCAATCGAGTAAGTTGTGATTTGTAAGCAAACTAGTTTCATGTATCACGTAATTTGTGTAGCATTGGATATATTGAGAATATTTGAGTTTTATATACCATAAGATTGCATTGAATATATTGTGAACGTGAGTATTGAACTTCGCGTGCGATGTGTACTAACGGGTTTTGCATGTGTTCGAGTGCTGCGGACAAACGTGTTGTTTGGCGTTCCTGCATAATGTGGTAGTTAGGTTCAAGTCCTCAAATCTCATTGAGGTTGGTGGGAAGGGTTAACGTTTACGCGGTACGGGTCGTCTTTTGAAACGTCAAGTGAAAGGTAACGAGGAGGTTTTGGAGATATTCGGGAATTGTGTTTACAAATACAAGTCTTTGTTTGAACATAGAAAGTGGGAAATTCGTTCTTGATTGTAGATATATAAAGTAGTGAAATCATTGATCCGCATATTTTAAATGAATATGCAATTTATGGGAAAAGTATTTTTAATTTAAACTTTCAACTATTAATAAAAGAATATTTTTAAGTGGGACCATTGGCTACACAAGTAGTCTGTAATTTAGCCAAAGTTTAGAAATATTTACTTTAATGAAGAAAAATCATAATTATTTATCAATTTGAAATAATTTTTTTATAAAATTGGTTGTGTTAACTTTCCTTATCAGGTGAAAAAGTTTTATGGAAAATTTATGTTTTTGATATTATCTAAAAATTTGATAAACATTTTGATTAAACAAGGTAGCGAAGTTTTGTTTAAATCACATAATAGGATGATTTATTTATGAAAGAGATTGTTGGTAATGTACTAAATCATGTTGAATGAAAGAAGTGATATTTGAGGAAGTTTGATGAAAATATAACAGGTGTAATTTACGCTTCACGGGTCAAATCAATGAACAATAGCTGTAGAGTTGAAATATATGGAATTGACTAGATGTTGAAATGTTAAACATTACTCAAAACATAAGGAAATGGTCCTCAAATCGAAAATTTAAAGGAAATCAGTAGAAGCTCCTTCTAACGTCTCTGGTAGCTTTCCACTAGGAAGAAGATAATCGCCAAGATGAGCACCGCTATAGTCACTCGAGTAGTAGATCTGGCTTTAGTTCTGGCGGTCTCCGTGCGATGATCTTGTATTTATTTTTCGAGGATGGAGATTAACTCCTTTTGGTATCCTAATTGGTTTGCTAGGCTATCCATTCTTTGTCTTTGCAAGTCGTGTATTACTCCCTGCTCTATCCTTTGCCTTTCAAATTCTGAATTTCTTACATATTGATGGAAGTCATTGGTTGGAATTCCCATAACACCAGGGGGTGCCATGGTATGCCTTACCCAAGGGTTAGGAAGGTACGGGTCGGGTATTAGGTATGGGTCTCTTAGTGGGGGTGGCAATTGATTGTGGAGATGAGGTGTTTGGTATGGGTTTCTGGGTGCGGTTGATCCAGGTGTTCGAAGTCTCGGGCCGGTGTTCCTAATCCAGTCCGCCCTTACATCAAACCTTGTCCTAGCAGCTGGGGGTGTTGGTGACCGGTACACGGGTGTCTCAGTGTCTTCTTCCCAATCAGATTCTGATCCAGGACGGTAAACCGGGGAGGGAGGAGGGTATGAGTCCATGTCTAGCAGAAAAAAACAATGAAAAAGTTGTAAGTGATAATGAAATATTGCGGGTTGGACATAGGAGTACTTATAGGTTTTAGAGTTTGACTAGTCATAACACCGAACCTTCACGATAGTATTTTAGAAATACACTTGACCTATAAGCAATGCATCCCCGAGGAGAATTCCCAGGAAAGAGGGGTGGGTCACTAAGACACACTTAAGTACCCTATCTTTCCTTAGCCAGAATTCCTCATGGGCTTACATACTCTTCCAGCCATCATGTATTAATAATAGTATTGTTGGGCTCATGGTTATGATGGAAATTGTTGTGAACTGGGCTTTGAGGCCCAAAAGTAAGGTTTATGCATTTCAGCGGCTTCTTCTTCTTGGGGAATAGATGGGCTTCTTAGTTTATTATTGGTGGGCATTAGGCCCAATAGTTAAGTCTTTGTTCATAAAAGGTGATGGTATCATGTATGGGAGTCCAAATGTGTATGAATAGTTTGGTGTGTATGTGTGTGTGTTAAACTTAGGATAGTGTTTTAAATAATTTAAGTAGGTAGCTATGAATAGAAGGGAAAGTGGGCAGGTAACGTGACACATAAACTATTGAGTATTGTATCATGTGATGTAGTCATTTAGTATAACAGTGTAAAAATATTCACATATGAGGATAATCATATAGCATGTAGGTAGTAATGGGTGTAAGCACAAGAGTTATCAAGTAGTGTGACACATAAATCATTATGTATTGTATCATGTAGTGTAAGTACTTAAGATAGCATGTAAAAATAATCACACATAAATTGAAAATGTAACGTGTAGTAGTATGGCATTGTATGGGTGTCCTAAAGTTATAGTCTAGGTCAAAGGTGTCTAATAACCTAGTTCCCTATAACCAAGGCTCTGATACCAATCTGTCACACCCCAACCGACGGCGGAATCATCGGGGCGGGACATGTAGACTGTTCATGAGCTCAAGGTTGACTAAATTGTAATATGTTAAATCCATTTCCATTCAAACAAACATGAATCAAATTCAAAGTACATAATGAAATACAATTTGTTTTTGAATTAAGATTAACTAGGTCCAAAGCCTATTTGTAGCATGTCTTGATCAATCTCATATAAAAGCACCTGAAACATGAATAAAATAAGGTCAACTAAAAAGTTGGTGAGTATAACACAGGTCTGTATATAGGTAGCATATAATTTGTAAACCAAATCCTTTACATAACATGATAAATAAGGCGTTTATGGGGAGCAGCTATTGTGTAACCAAGTACAATCAAACCTTTGCAACTAGCATGCAAAATTTGTGTTGTCGGTTTCAATCACCGCGCACCTGGGTGGGTTTGTCAGACTCAATAGATCTATCATTGAAAACCGTCAGCTTGAAAAGTTAATGATTGCACATAATCGCATACAAAAGGTTAGCACACCTAGCCCTCGGGCATAAAGCTCAAATTGCACACATGAATGTAAATAGGATTTGTACTTGTGTTGTTTGTGTAAATGTAAACATGTAATTTGAATAGTGATCATGTTTCACCCCAAAAATGTAAAAGAGTAAAAGGGGCTTTGTATACTCACTTGATTCGAAGGCGTAGCTAACACGAGATACTAGCTAGTAATGTGATCCTTGTAATGCACAACGTTAACCTAATGTGGAATATATATTGAATTAATAGTGTACAATAGTCTATGTCTAAGTCTAGGGTGAAATTGGATGAGTGTATGAAGTTTGAGATTTGTACTTGGAAGGTGTTGTGTGAAATGAACGATTTGAAAATAAACCTTTTTAGAACATTTTGATTAAGGTTAGGGTTCGAATAACTAAATATATAAGTTAAATAATTATTGTTTATTTAGTTATGAGAAATAATGTAAGTATTTAAATGTAATTAAGTATAAATAAATAACTGATTTTGTTTAAACATGAATTAAATAAATAATCATCATCTTATTTATTTATAAAAATTTGTAACTTAACCATTTAAAATACCATTTAAGTGAAAGATTTTACAATAAATATAAATTTAATTTTTATAAACTTTAAATAAATAATATTTATTCCAAGATTAAACATTTAATCTTTTTTTTTTAATAAAGAAAACACATTTTTATAAAGTCTGAAATATTACTGATTGAAAAATATAAAATTTATAATTCTGCCAAAAATCTGACTCACACACGACCGTGCCTCGGAAGGGCACGATCGTGCTCAAGCTACGGGCGCGACCGCGCTAGTCGGGGCGCGACCGGGTTGATCAACAGAGGGCATAAACTAGACAAATCAATAGGCATGACCGTGTCTTGGTCTGGCACGGTCGTGTCCAAGATTCTTAGACACAACAGAGATTAGCCCAAAGGGCATGATTAGGTCTGGACAAGAGGACATGACCGCGCTGCTACTCGGCACGACCGCGTTTCGTGAGGCACGGCCGCGCTAGATGATTAGCGCGATCGTGTCTCTTTCAAATCAGACACGAATTGAACAAATCTTGAATTTATAGCGTTGGAATTGTTAGGGCTTTTGATTACTGAGTTGTTACGAGCCTATTCATATAAATTAATTGTATGGAAAACGTGGTTAAGACTGGTTTTGATTAAATCATTTTTATTAAAATAATAATTCTGATTCGGGATGATTTACATATTGAAAGCCCAAATTGATAAGGGGCTTTTGATAAAGAGACTGAATCGACTGAGGAAAAGGTTATAGTTACCCTGAAGCGTATCGAATTGATGGAGAACGGTAGAACGGAATTCCGACGACGACAAGATTAACCTCCGATGACTTCTGCTGCGATTCCGACTGCTTCGACGGCTTCGGTATTCTAGAGAGGGTTGAATATCGTATGGTGATGGATTGCTCGAGAGTATTCGGATCGATTTTGAGGATTCGAAGCTTGGGAGGAACTTGACGGTTTCTTGAGAGGAAAACGAAATTGGATTGATGAAACTCGTAATGAACTGAGATGTTTTCTTTGTCAAAGAAACTAAAACGTAATCGGTTTCGAATTTCAAATGATAGGGCGTTTTGAACTGCATTTACGTTTCGACTGTTACGCAAGCGCGACCGTGCCAAGATGGGCGCGACCGTGCTTAGGCACCGGGCGCGATCGTTCCAGGACCAGTCGCGCGATCGTGCCGAGGCACTTGGCGCGACCGTGCCAAGACGAAGCACGACCGTGCTAATTAGGGTTTCTTGATATTTTGTTGAACTTAAATTTTTGATTTTTAGGTTCTATAAGTTTGAACTAAATAGTTACTTGTATAGAGATTAATTGCATATAACTGAGTAAAACTTGCGGATTTGTATTGAGTCATTGCATTTAATTTATGGCGAGAAAAAAATAGTAAGACAGTGCACGAGTATTTGGTTTAAAATGCGTTACATTGAATTGAAATACGAATACTAAAAATCAGAAATGTTACATTAAAGATACCCGGCCCAAACGGTTTTATAGTTCAGATGAAACTTTTTGTCTTTCATGAACAAGCCATGATTTTTGAAAGCGACGGTGAGGAAGGTTTTATAGTTCAAGAATGGGTTTCTCATTGAGTGCTTGGCTTTTGATTACTTATAAGATTTCTTTTGGGATGTTCTCCTTATTGCACTCTTGTTGGAGTGGGGTTGTGTTTGAGGGGCTAGTAGAACCAGTATTACTCATTTTGAATACTATCGGTAAAGTGTGGTGGTTCTGGATCATGTCGGCATCTTTGCGTTCATAGGCATTCGGTCTGGTTAGGATACCGTGTTTGCCTTTACTGTTTATAACAGTAAGTGTTCTTTATGAGAACCATCCAGTCCATTATAATAGTTGTGATTCCGAGCATCTTTTATTTTTTTGCAGTTTCTTTAAAAAGATGACTCGTCTACGTCAGTGAGAAAGTTGCAACTGGGTTAATGGAGCTTCTCGATTCTTTTCTTCGCCACTAAGGTACCCTTGCATGTGGAGTGGTGGTGCTTTTTTTACTCCTTTTGACGTGCCATTATTAGAACCACGTCCTTTTACAGTTCTTGGTCGTTTAGTTTAGGCAGGACCGCTACCAAATGTTCGGTATTGGCGTTTTTCTGAATGTATCATTTTCCTGTTCTTGCAGCAATCTTTGCTACGCCTGTAAACTGCTTTACTGCTTGTGTCTGACTGTTAGTCTGATGGATTCCCTTTTAGGTTAGGGTACTGCTGCCTTGTCTTTTGTAACGTCATAATTTCTAGGAATCAGTGCAGTTCTTGAGCAACTGCTGGAAGTTGTTCTGCTTTTTGCATGCAAATCTTTTAGTGCGGCTGGATTCTACAATGTAAATCATCATAACATCTCCTCAGTCATAATCACTTGATTCAAAGTTGTCGTTGGAAGATGAATCATCACTTTCGTAATAGTAAATGGAGAAGATTGTTGGTCTCCTGGTTCATCATCTAGCGAATATAATGACTCCATGTCAGATACATCAACTGGTTCTATCTTGTTGAGTGTTTGAAGAAGGGCTTGGGTCTTCTTCTTCTCCATCTAGTCTCTTGCGAAATGTCCCTTTCGGTTACAGATGTAGCATCGATCAGTGCTTCGCCCTCTCTTTTGTTTTATGCTTAGGAACTTCCATTTTTTCTTTGATCCTTCTCTTTTACTGAAATATCTTTTTTCTCTTGGAGAGTAGTCATCACCGAACCTTTTAGAAAAATGAGACTTTCGGGATGGATGTAGCAACTGTAGGATGACTCATCTTTACATTTGATCATGAGATGCTTGTCCTCACATGCTAAGACGTTTACCAGTTCTTTCGAATTCAACTAGGAACCTTTTTTGGTTGCGTTGTTGGGAAAGAGCAATTCGAATTAACTGGTATAGCTCTCCAAGTGAGGCTTGGGCGCCATAGAGATATTTTTATTTTTGAATGCCCTGTGTGCCTCGTTTGATAAGGACTCCAAGCAGTAGTTTAGGAAGACTTGCTTGAGATTTAGATCGTCTACCCCGTGGTGGCAGTTGAATCGTCTTGACATTCCGTTATAATGCTTCTTAAGGTCTTTTGGCTGGAAGGAGCAACACTTTATCTTTAAGAACTCCTCTCGGGCATGGATTGTGAATTCTATTAGATTTCCAAGCTTAGGTACCAGCCCCTAAGCCTTCCTTGACATCTGGTTAGAAAACTTTTAACGACTAGTCTTTAAGCTTAAGTACCAGTCCCTAAGCCATCCTTGACATCTGGTCAGAAAATGTTTAACGACCATGCTGATATCATAGTACAAGAGTTCTGCTGAGCACCATGTCAATATATCAACACTCCTTTTGCGTCATTTTGATGGTGAGATATTGTCAAAGGTGATTTGTTGTTTTGAATCTATGTTTTGGAAGGTGTAGGTCTCGGGAGCCTCGTCGCGCAGTGGAGATACACGGACCTGTTCTGCGATTTGTGTGGGAACAAAGAAACGAGACAGAGAAAACACAAACAAAGACAAAAGATAATGAAAGGAAACGTAATCCATAACATAGAAGTCATGCCGTATTACAGACTACATACCGAAGGAGCATACATCTCTCATCTAAGCTCACGGTCCAGGGGTCAGGAGAGCTCGTCCCGACCCGGACACCTCTCAACCTTGTTCCAGAGTTCCACCTACAAATGAAGACAAGTCTTCTATTTGTAGGTGAAGGAACATGTAAGGCCCCAAACCCGGGAGGCCCCACTTGTTGGATTTACTCATTCATAAATAGTTCTTAAACATGAATATCAAATAACGCAGCGGAAAATTTCGTTTAAACATAACGTCATCATTGTTCATACATGCGGAAGCGTAAACATTGTTTAAAACATAAATACATCATAACTAAAACATAACGGGATGCCAGTCTTCATAGTCAGCCGGGTAACTCCTCTCGCTAGCCAAGCATCATCGTACATCCTCATAACCTGCCTTAACCTGAATGTGCACACTAAAAAGTCAGCTACGCTGGTGAGTTCTAGCATTTCATAAAAACTTTAACATCAACATTTGCCAAAAACGTATCATTCGTTTAGTAAAACCTTTCACAAAAGCATGTAATAATCTAACATCTTTAAAAAGGTTTCGTACCCATATCATCATCAACATCATAATCATAAACACCGTTAAACGGATCGTTCATTAAAACTTTTAACATTCATTTAAGTCATACATTATTATCTAAATCTGTGTTACCCTTCGTTCCGTCATTTAGTATGGTATTGCCCCTAAGGCTTAACTGCACGAAGACCGACAATACCATACATTCCGTCAATTCCCTTTTGGTATTGCCCCCAAGGCTAACTGCGCGAGGACCGACAATACCCATTCAGTTGCCCTTATGGCTCTCATGTCCATAAACCGACAACTTCCATCGACGGCCATGGCTTATGGCCATGACACCGTCGGATCATAATTTAACATTACATAGGGTCACGCTAACCCCTGAGTAACCGTCGTTACTCCCTTACCAGTTGTACAATATCATAACCATTGACATGCCACAGAGACACTACCCCTGTTGTTCTTGTGGCAACTATGGCTCGCTGTCCATAATTTACCACAAGGCTGGGAATCTCATTCCCAGACTTCATTCGTCAATTCCATTCATTCGACAGATTAGATTTGTAATGACTTCTTTAAAACCTTTACCTCTTTCTCTTCTCATTAAACATTTCCTCATTTAGACCGTTCATAAAGCATTCGTAACCCTTTTTGGCAAAAACACTTCAAAACCTTTCCTTTCGTAAACATCGTTTCGTTAAAACATCATTTCGTTAAACATCATTTCGTTAAACATCATTTCGTTAAACATCATTTCGTAAGTATGCACACCAGCCCAAAAACATTATATAAAACATTTAAAAGAGGGCTTCTAGAACTCACCTGATAAGCAGTTTCTGAAATACTCTTAGCTGGCTACTGAGCGTCACTAATGTCACTCACGATCTGTTATAATAAAGCCATACTTGTAAGGTAGTGCTCCTAGATGACACTTGACATCCCTATGCTTAAACCTAGTAGTTTCGATAGATTTGCTTATATCGAAACTTGATAGTTTTGATAGGTTGTTTATGTCGAAACTTGATAGTTTCGATGGGTCTGCACATATCGAAACTAGGTAGTAGTTTCGATGGGGTCTACACATATCGAAACTATGTAGTTTCGATGGGTCTGCACATATCGAAACTAGGTAGTAGTTTCGATGGGGTCTACGCATATCGAAACTATGTAGTTTCGATGGGTCTGCTCATATCAAAACTATGTAGTTTCGATGGGTCTGCACATATCGAAACTATGTACTTTCGATGGGTCTGCACATATCGAAACTAAGTAGTTTCGATGGGTCTGCACAGGTCGTCTTCCCAAAAATCCGAAGTTTTTGCATGCGAGTCTGATCGAGACAATATCTCAGTTTTCTTAGATCAAAACGTTCGGTTTTCATTCTAGATGCTTTACCTAAGCTCATTTTCAAGTTTCATTCGCAAAATCGTTACCTTTTTAGCCAAAACCCGAAAATCCCAAAAACGAACAAAAACTCAGATTTAGGCAAGATCATTACCTGTATCGAGATTCTGATCCGGAGATTCTTCTCACGAGCTTAGCAGTAACGTGTTCCCTCAATTCCGGGACGATCTGTCAACTTTCTCTCTCTAGACCCGAGCTCTCCTTTCTCTCTCTAGAAGTTGCGTGAGTGGGGGAATGAGCAGAGAAAAGGGCTGCCCTGCCTCTTATATACCTGGGCTTCCCTCAGCCCATTGAAGCCGAGCCCAAACCCGCTCCTTTTTGTTTAAATGTTTCGACTAAATCACCGGTCTCGCTATATTTATTCGTTTTATTATTATTTTTTTTGGGACGCTACAGAACATTACCTGCGTACTTGTCTAAGTACGCAGGGTTTGGTCATGCGTACTTGATAAGTACGCAAGGCAAAAGCCTTGCGTACTTACTAAGTACGCAGGACCAAACTGGTGTGCAGGCTAAGTACTCAGGAACACCCTCCTGCGTACTAGCCACGTACACCGATACATAGAATTTAATCTATAGTTACAAAACATGCTTCTATAGAAGGTGTTATTGCTTGGTGCCGATGTACGAGAAGCGGCATCTTCTACATCAAAACCACAAGTATTTCTTTCAGGGGTATCTCGATCCATTAGGAACAAGTTTTAAAGGATTCTGTAGAAGCTAACTCATCATATGTGGTTGTCTCTTCATCAGATATGAAGGAAGACTCTTCCGTTGAGTGGGAAGTAATGATAGGGGCAATCATCGGTAATTTTGTGTGTGTGTGTCTCTCTCTCTCAGTTAATGGATTATAGGAGAGAGGAAATTGGACTCTCATTTACAAGTGGTAGCATTTTCGAGACTCTGGATGAGGCTATTATCTTGGTTCTGCTTAGTTCCACTTGTGGAAGTTTTCTCATCTTTGGCTGTGGGTGATTTTTGTGTTGATGTAACACCCAAAAATTCAAACCAATTTTAACTTTTTAAAACGACGCGGAAGCGGTCCCAATTACAACATGAAGGACAACCATAACATTAGGTTTTATAATCACAAGTTTAAGACTCCAAATTCCCAAAAGAAAAGAAGTTAAACTTATTTTAACAATCCACAAGTTAATTAACGACCAACAAGTTTGTAAAATCCCACCACGAGAAGTGTGTAGGAAACAACACCCGACCTTAGTATAAGAATCCAAATCCACGCGAAGCGAGACCCGAGACCACACTGGAGCTTTACCTACAAGGAAACACCCACAATTCATCATTAGTAATGATACACAACCCCCAAATGAGCCCTCCAAGCTCTTACAACAACAACCGGCTCCAAACTATAAATTTCTACATTGGGCGTAAATAGGGCTGTAAACAGGCTACTTTGAGCATAAAATACCCCGGGGCGGCCTAAATTACTCCAGCCCGTCGTAAATTACTCCGATCCAAAATCAGCCAAATTGATTTGCAAATTTTCAGCCTTTTCCAACCCACCGACCGACCCGTTTGCATCTTTATGCAAGTAAAAAACTATAGACATGTATTTAAGACACAATACAAGTCCTACCATATCTACTAACATCAATTTTTTAGTTTTAAACACGAGAACCACCTCTCGTTTTCAACCATGGATCATTTAATTCCAAGACCACCCGCCTTTTTGCACTTTTGTGAAGAAAACGACTTTAGACATGTATTTAAGACACCATACAAGTCCTATCTCATTAAGTCAAACTACACCGTTACCACATATTAGATTGAACCTTTACCACATAGAGTCAATTAACACTAATTCACATGTCATTCCACAATGGTTTGACTTTATAACACATTAAGTCAATTTTACGACAATTCACCCTTTTTCCACAATGGTTTGACTTATATACCACATAAGTTAATTTACACCAATTTCACCATTATTCCACAATGGTTTGACTTATATACCACGTTAAGTCAATTTTATGACAATTCACCATTATTCCACAATGGTTTAACTTATAGACCACATAAGTCAATTTACACCCATTTCACCATTATTCCATAATGGTTTGACTTATATACCATATAAGTCAATTACTCTGAATTATCACATTTAGTTTGACTATACATCACCTAAGTCAATTACACCAATTTACCACACTTAATTTGACTACACACCACCTAAGTCAATTACACCAATTTACCACATTTAGTTTGACTAGTAAACACATAAGTCAACTACATCAATCTACCACATTCAACATTTTAGTATGACTATTAACCACATAGTCAACTACACTAATTTCAACCACATTATGCATACAAGTTTGACTATTACCACACAAGTCAATGCACCAATATTCAAACCACAATAAGCATACTACTTTGACTTTTTCCTTATAGGCCATATTACACCAATTTACCACATTTAGTTTGACTAGTAATAAGATAAGTCAACTACATCAATGTACCATATTCAACATTTTAGTATTACTCTTTACCATCTAAGTCAAATACACCAATACACCACATACCACATTATGGTTTGACTCTTTACCACCTAAGTCAAATTATACCAATACATCACAACCACATTAACAATACATAAGTAAGTATTCCTTCAACATACTATCTACTTATGTAACAACATTAGTTTATCAAATACTAAGTAAGTGCAAGGTACTTATCTTTGGATAATGAAGATTCCCACCGGTCTTCAAAGCTATCACCTTTGTCGGCTTGATCACCTAAACATTCCACATGTTTAAGTAATCTAATTTAACCCAAAAACATTCATCAATTGTAATTTAACACCCACCCAAGATCTTATTGTCTTCACCATTATCCACAACGGTTTAATTAGCTTCATACAAGCTTTCAATCTTTCTAGATAACAACCAACCCATTTTGACCCGTTAAGGTTTTATCCAATTTCACTCAATTCCCCAAGGTTCTTGAATCATCAAATTGGTTGAGGGTTTTTACTATAAATTGTGTTTATTAACACAAAAACACTTATCAACCACCAAATCATCATTTAACTTCATCAATTTGAAAACCCCCAATTTTTTACCTCAAGAACCCTAATTTCAAAATTTTTAAATTGGTGAAATTGACAAGAATTGGTTGAACTTATAGCTTTAGAAATGCTAGATTATCATCCCTACTCAACAATAAATCCACTACAACCCCTAATTTTTTTTAATTAGGGTTTAACAACCCAATATCCATCAAGAACATGATCATGGAGGATTTAAGAGATGGAGAAGACACTTACTTGTTGATTAGAAATGATTTTGTTAGGGCAACAATTCCAAATCAAGCATGCAATCATCTGATCATGAGTTCTTGATCTTTCTCCCTTCTACTCACTAACTTGTGACACACACACTTCTACACTTATGATGAAGTGTGTGTCGCCACCCCAAATACACCCCAATCAAGTTTAAGCAAAATACAAGACTGCTCCTTGTATTTCCAGAATTGACTCCTTCTTCCAACTTTAGATAAATCCACCATTTAAAGTATCACTTCCAACTTTCTATTTATTTAAAAACACATCCTACAATATAATTTAATATAATATAGGGCAAACCCAAAAGTTGGTTCGTACAGTTGACCTGCTCGCGGAGTTACTCTAGTTTTAGGACGCATTCCTTGCTTTGATTCGAACTTGTTCGGTTGACCAAAGTTTTAAGGACGGTGACGCATATGAGAACAATGAGACTGGTAGTCGTTGTGGGTCAAAAGCTGATGTTACAAACGGTGTGTTGGGTAATCTCCATGCATCATCGATCTAGTAGAAACCCTTTGTTGTTTCTGTTGTCTCTCTAGATCCACAAGTTGTGCTTTAAGGAACTTCATTTGACTTCCTTTGGCATAAGGTTGTTTGGGTGTTGGGGAGTAGGGCTACTATGGACTATCTGGAGCAACTCATTATGAAATCCAAGAATTTTGGCTCGTACTTCATATATGATACTCTCCAAACTATGCATCCTGCTAACTAAAGCTTTCGGGGTCTTTGTGAAGTCTTGTTGGGCCAGTATGGTTTTGAGAAGGTTGTTATGATAAAAAAAAGTTTTCACTTTGCCGATTTAATGTGGCTTTTGCAGCAGTGGTTTGGTTTGTAGTGCCTGAAGGACCCATGACAGTGGGAGCTTGGATCTTCCAAGTGTGTTTTTTTTTGCTAGGTGTTCTCAAATGGGGTTAGAGGAGGGAATTCTGCTTGTTAACTTAGGGATGAAGGTGATGGGGGTAATGACAGAGCATTCCTTTGGTTGGGTAAGAGAGAAGTTAGGTGATGAAAGTTTGCACGACTTTGGTTTTGTTCTTGGTGGTGAGTTACTATAAAGGACATAGTAGTCTAAATTTCCTTATGGTTCACCAAGAAGGCCAAAACTAGGATCTCCAGCTTCATACCACTTTTTCAGAGATCTTTGTGATCCTTTGTTCTTCTTTGGGATGTCTTCATCATACTCGACACTGCCTGCTTTTTCTAAGCATGTTTGGCAGTTGAATACATCAAAGGGGAAGTGTTTTGTCTATGTTGGGGATTGTATTGGCAGCATCATATGCATCGGGGAGAAAGCTTCTCTCCAATCTTGCTTTGCAAACTTGACTTCCACAAGTCCGTCTTGGTGTCTAACAAAATCTGGAGCTGATGCTGTCCAGGAGCTTGATCAATATGTTAGTAATTAGTTATCCATAGAAGCTTGATAAGCTCATCTCTGGATAGCTTCTTAGGAACATAGGTGCAAGTTAGCGTGGCGTTAGGACCTCATAAATCAGGAGTTAATGTAACTTTAATTACAAAATATTTTAAATAGATATTTCCTCCTTCTCAAGCTTGTACACCACGGCTCCAGCTAAGAGTCCAATGCGAGCTAAAATAAAAGAAAGAAAGAAATGTCGACACAAAACACAAGGTCCAGTTAAGACTCAAAATCTTTGTTGAATACCTAACCCCCAACAAATCAGAAGTGTTAAATATATACAAACCGGGCCCTTGGTAGCAGCAAGTTTTGTATAAAGACGTACAAGCTTGAATGGATGGTTAAGCAAGATGTCTTGCTTAAGCCATACACAAGATTTAAAACTTTTAAAATAAATGGAAATTAAATACTCACGTCTTTTTAAAACAATTTATAACTAAAATTCTTAAAAAACATAAACACATCTTTTCATCAATTAAAACATATGATTACACCAAGTTTCATCAATTACCTAAATGATACAAGAAGACTAGCCAAGAATGACCATAGATATGAATACACAAACACTTGGTGATATAAACATCATGGAATGATCCAAGGATTCAAACAAAAGCCAAAAGTGTTACGATTATGATATGCCTCTTGACCTTGGATGATATGACTAACTCTTTCTCTCTTTCTACTCTACTGTATTATAGGAGAGACCTTGGAAGACTTATCCATAAGTGCTTGTTGTTTGCTCCCTGTTTCCTTCCAAAAGAGGAGCCTAAGCCCTCTATTTATAGTGTTGTCGTGCAAATCTCTACTGTACTTGCTAAAAGTTTTGCAAACACGCTTCTGACGTGGAGCACGGGTGTGCCTGGCCTAATTGACCGTTGGTTGACTTCCAGAAGCTTCTTGGATGTTCTGGCTAGATTCCAAGGTTGGCACGCGCATGCCTAGGCAGGCACCGCCGTGCATGTCTTCTAGATTCTGCAAATAGTTGACTTTTTCCTTGACTTTTCGTTCTTTTTTGTACGAGAAGCCAAATAACCTGCAGAAATCAAAAGGGAAGCAATTAAGCATGTATTCTAATATAATGGCTTCTAAACCAACTGGATGTGAGGATGATTATTGTCACACCCCCACCGATGACGGATTTTACGTGAGAGGTGACAAATTGAAATCATCACAATGATTAAAAGAAATACTGTTAAATTAACCGAATAATTGAATTACATTGTTTTCAAAACAAATAACTAAACAAAATAGAGAGAACAAAATTGTCTTAATCAAATTTTTCCAAATAGCTAAGTCCCCTAAAGCCTAGTCTTGAACTCCTAGCGTGATCATAACAGCAACCTAGTTGTTAGTACTTGAAAAATATTCTGAAATATGTCAGCTATAAAGCTGGTGAGAACATAGTTTTAAGTAAATACATAGTATAGATAACGAGAATTTGCAAATTATAAACAAGTTTCAACAAGTAAACAAACTCTTTATACATGAGTCACAACCAACCCTAGTGATCGATATCTCTCTCGTCCAACCCCTCGATGCATAAGTGTTAGACATAGTATGAAATATAGATTGCAGTTTCTAAACACCCAGCTCCTTCCAAGTTGTAAAGAATACGTCAACTTGAAGGATGCTCGGTATTGATTGGCATGCGTCAACTCGAGGACTGAATAGGCTTGTCAAGCCAAGTAGTACTATTGGCTTCCTCGGAGTTAATGGTTGTGTAGATTTAGAAAATAAGAGAGACTTTGTAGTTTAAAGCATCATAGCAACATGTATCCATTTGATATAGAAGGATGTTTCCACCCCAAAACAAAAGTGTAAAGAGGGGCTATGAACTCACCTTGTAGGGTAGAATCTTGACTTGGTAGTAACTCGGTTATGAGAATGCCTTAAGGATTAATCCCTAAGTAAGTTATAGTGCAAGTTAGTTTTAGAATTCAAGTTTAGAATAGTTGAGGGATTGATATTGTTAATAGAGGAAGGTGGTTGTCATATACTAGAGATGTTATCGTCCCAGAGTAGTACCTCGAACAAAAACGTTCCATGGAAAGAATGACGGGTTCAGGAGGGATTTATACACCACTCTTTTCTTAGACAGAACTTTCTGTTTGTCAAATAACTACATAACGGTTAGATGGTTACTCTATCGGTATACTAGACCAAGTTTAGCGTTTATTTGGTAATTTTTTAAAGTATAGGGGCTAAAGTGTAAATATGAACTTAGTTGGGATTGAAATGAATAACTTGGATAATAGAGGGTTATAATTGAAAATATAGAGAGTTTAAATACAAACATGGTTCAACAATTGATAGAAAGCAAAAATGGATCGAAGCTTAGATTTTTAAAATTTGAGTTCAATTATATTTTCAAAGACTTAAGAAAATCATTAAATTCTGGATTTTTATTATAGAAAACATGTTTATATCACTTAATTAATAAGAAATTTCGTGGCTGTTATAACAATTATGAAGATCATGAAAGTTTGGAAAAGTGGGGTTTTTGACAGCTTTTGACATATTTGCGCACTGATCTTGCACGGGTTGTTTGAGGGGACTTAAACTTTGAATTAGAAAACGTGTGAGTAGGCGTTTTGACACAACACCTTAAACATGGTTTTCAAAAAAGGAAATGCTTGAAAAGGTTCTGTTTTGAGGGAGATATGACCCCGTGAAGTTAGGGTTACAAATTTTTCAAAAATTCAGCATTATAGTTTTTATGTTCTGTCGAAAAGTTTTGATATTTATGATTAAATCAAGCTTTGATAGCCTAAATCTATGATTATAACATGTAAATGTTAGGGATTCACAGATCCACAGCTTGTTTTTAAAGAAAAATTAGAAGAATTAAAGATGGAAAGGTATGAACATGAAGAACAGGGATGACTAGAACTTACTTGCGAACAAGGAAACGACTTTGGATCTTGAGGGAAGGATGATGAAATCGATTATGGTAGCCTTGGGGCTCTTTAAATTCGTTAGAATAGTGTGCAAATGGAGGAGGAGGAGGTTTCAATTCGTGAGATGTGGGAGTTGAACTAGGAGCTAAAGGTGGAAGATTTGAATTAAGTTTTGGTAGTTAATAGAACTTGTTTGTTGGGCATAGGATTTTCAAAAATTTGATGTAGGATTGGGAGTGTATTTGGTCCAAATTAAGTCTAGGATAGAAGGGTTAAAGAGTCATTAGCAACTACATTTAATTAGCTAGAGATAATTACTGGAATTTTTATAAAAGTTTAAGGGTTTTAAAAAATAAAAGATGGATAATGAGGAGGGGGTAGTTCATGATTTCTAGGAGATTTAGGATAGGGTTTTAGGATAAATTTTAGTTAGTTAAGTCTTAGGTAATTACTAGTTAATTTTTTTAAAAATAGTTTAGGATAATAACAAATTTTAAAGAAGTAGATTAACAAAACAAATATTATTATAAATATAATTTCCAAAAATTACACAATAATTATATAATTTCATTTATTTATAAAGGTTTTAAAAAATAAATAATGTCTAAATAATGATTTTTATAAGATGTTACACAAATGTGACCCTCACATCCCGGATCACCCGAGATGCCGACCACTTGTCGGATTTACTCTTAATCACATAGTAATCAGAGATCATACACATCGGAAGACTTTTAAAAGATTATTTATTTATAAAACTTGTCTTAAATACATTCTTAATGAAAGTACAACATAACACTAATGCCAATCTTCAGAGTAATGCATATAGCCTGCCCATAATGCCTTCTAGTTTAGCCTCTGGCCTTTACTGCTCGAGGCTATATCCTTACCTGACACATATGCTTAAACACGATTCCGCTTACGCTGGTGAGTTCTAAGTATTTAATCAAAGTATCTTTAATCCGTACAAATGGATTATATATGACACGTTTCAAAACATCATCCTTCCATTTAACATAAGCCGTTCCTAAACATAACATTTATTCTTGCACAACTTACATCTAATTGAGGTTTGTAAACCTCTAAGTGGTCGTCACCACTTACCATTACCTTTATAGAGGGTCCCCCGTTACATACCACAAAGGAATGTAACGGTTCGCATTCAATTCATCCCTATTCGGAGATATAGCAATCACTGCGCATAATTTGCAACATATTATGTGGGATTTGACCATACATGACAAAACATTCCTTTATAGATCATCATGGTCAAAACATTCTATGTCAATTCAATCATTGCCAATGACATCTTTCATTATCGCTTATCATGGTAAACCAAGACAAGTGATAAAACAGTTTATGTGTCAAAACAATTTCCTTTCCATAACCTTTGTAATATGAATTCATGCCAAAAGGCAAGTCTCCTTTGAAACCATTCCTTTTAAAACCAGTCCTTATCTTAAATCCTTGTAATGGTTTCTCCATGGTATATCAAAAAAGTTTATATATTGGGTGTACCAGCGACGTACCCACCGCCACTTTGATATTTCATAAATATTCCCTTACTTGTTTTTAAGGTTTACACATTGTTTATAACCATATTCCCTTGAAACATTATGGATACCAACCCAGAGTATTTAAATCAAGGGCATAAAGTATCTACGTAAAACATTTCATATCACATGCATCATGTCCAAAACATTTAAAAACATTTAAAAGGGGCATCATAGAACTCACCTCTAACTTCCTTCTCTTTCAGATAATCTTTACTTTGCTAATGTAAATAGCATAACGGCTTGGATCAAGGTCCTAAGCCATTACAACATTACTTAATAACAAGTTCCTACCTTAGTGGAAATAACCAAGTTATTAAAAACTAGTCAGAACCTTACCTAAGAACTATCTACTGCGTATTGGGGTTGAAAAGCTGGAAACCGGATTTGTCTACGCAAACCGGGGCTCAGGAATCGACCAATCAGAGCCTAAGTGTGTGTTTTGAGTGTGTAATGACTATGTGTTTGATGCTTAAACTTATTTCACGGTCTTTCTATTTATAAGAACATTTTGAACCCTTAGCTGACCGCTAACATAGGCGATGGCGGTCCGCTACCCATGTGAGGAGGCTTATTTTGCTTGGTGACCACGTGGCGGACCGCTACGCTATACTGTGGTGGTCCGCTAAGGAACATTGCGGCTGACAGACCGCTAAGAACCTGGTGACGGCCCGTTACCTATCTTCCACGCGTCAGATTCTAACGATTAGTCAGCTGACAAGTGGCAATCTCTCATTACACCCTTGCCCCCTACGTAGCGAACCGCTAACCCTTCTGGTGGCGGTCCGCCACCGTCCAACTTTCATAAATTTTCATTTTCAGCCCCTGGACTTTAATTTAATTGCATTCTAACCCCTGGTATTTTAATATAATTATATTTTATCCCCTTAATGTTTTCCTTATGCACTATTATAGTCCTTCTAGTATCTATACATTAAAAAATGGGGTTTTACAAATCTACCCCCCTTACAAAGGTTTCATCCTCGAAACCTGACACTTACTCGAATAAGTAGGGATAGGATTGATTCATCTCTTATTCAGTTTCCCATGTGTCTTAAGATCCCTATCGATGTTTCCACTAAATTTTCACTTTCTTTGTTACTTTATTTCGTAATCTCTTTTCTTTCCAATCGAGTATAGCCACTTGCTTGTCGACATAATTCAATCTTTCATCTACCTCAATATCATTCAGTGGTACATGAGAGGTTTCGTCTGCCAGACACTTGCGTAAGTGTGATACATGAAATGCCAAGTGGATTCCACTCAACTCCTCTGGTAATTCCAGTATGTACGCAACCTTCCTCACTCGAGCTATAACCTTAAATGGTCCAATTAATCTTGGTCTCAACTTTCCTCTCTTTATGAATCTAAAGATTCCTTTCCATGGAGATACCTTCAACAGAACGTAATCTCCAACTTGAAATTCTATCGGTCTTCGCCTTTTATTTGCATAATACTTTTGTCTGTCCTGTGCGGTTTTTAGGTGAGCTTTGGTTTGATCTAATTTCACACCTGTAGCTTGGACAATTTCTTTGCTTACCAATTCTTTTTGTCCAACCTCTCCCCAACAGATGGGAGTTCTGCATTTTCTTCCACATAACATTTTGTATGGCGGCATGCCAATATTTGCATGATAGTTGTTGTTATATGAGAATTCTACCAAAGGTAGATAGCTATCCGAACTTCCACCGAAGTCAATGATACAAGCACGCAACATATCCTCAAGTTTTTGTATCGTTCTTTCACTCTGGCCGTCTGTTTGAGGATGGTATGCCGTGCAAATTAAAAACTTAGTTTCCATTTCTTCATGGAACTTCTTCAAGAAACGCGACGTAAAACGTGTGTCTCTATCAGATACAATTGAAACTGGCACTCCATGCCTTGAAACAATTTCTTTAATAAATGCTTCAGCTAACCTTTCAGAAGAGTAAGTCTCACGTACTGGTATGAAGTAAGCACTCTTAGTTAGCCTATCAACTATCACTCATATGGTATCATAACCTTTAGTTGTTTTTGGAAGCTTATTTATGAAGTCCATAGTGATATGTTCCCACTTCTATTCTGGAATATCTAGTGGCTGCAGTCTTCCATAAGGCTTTTGATGCTCTGCTTTAACATGAGAACAAGTTAAGCATTTCGCCACATGTTTCTTGATATCAAATTTCAAACCAGGCCACCAATAATCTTGGCGTAGATCTTGGTACATCTTTGTAGTACCTGAATGAATCGAATATCGTGAGTTATGAGCTTCATCCAAAACTTTAACTCTAAATTCACCTATGTGTGGTATCCACATACGGCTAAATCAGTTTGAACTCCCTACTCATTTTCTTCCAAGTATTTCTCTTGTCCAGTCATTCTTTCCTTCTCAACATTTTCTGATTTCAATGCTTCTATCTGGACATTCCTGAGCTGAGTCATAAAGTCGAGAGTTATAACTACCGTATATGACTTCATCCTGATGGGTGAATGCTCTTCCTTACGGCTTAGAGCGTCTGTAACAACATTTTACTTTCCTGGGTGATACAAGATTTCACAATCATAATCCTTTATCAGCTCTAACCACCTTCTCTGCCTCATAATCATATCTTTTTGCTCAAAGAAATTCTTTAAGCTTTTGTGATCTGTGTAGATTATGCACTGAACTCCAAATAGATAATGTTTCCATATTTGAAGTGCGAATACTACAACATCTAGTTCTAAATCATGAGTCGGGTAGTTAACTTCATGGAGTTTGAGTTGCTGTGAAGCATAGGCTATAACCTTTCCTCTCTACATAAGTACACACCCCAGTCCCTGATACGAGGCATCAGAGTAAACTATCAGATCCGCCATTCCTTCTGGTAAAGACAACACCGGAGCCTAAGTCAATTTCTCCTTTACTTTTTGAAAAGCATCATCTTATTCTGCTCCCCATATAAACTTCTTCTCCTTCTTTGTAAGTTTGGTTAATAGTGAAGCAATCTTGGAGAAATACTGAATAGATCTCCTATAGTAACCAGCCAAACCTAAGAAACTACGAATCTCTATAGGTGTCTTTGGCGGGTTCCATTTCATGACCTTTTCTATCTTTGAAGGATCTACAAGGATACTCTCTACGTTTATTACATGACCCAAGAACTAAACTTCTCGGAGCCAGAACGCGCACTTAGAAAATTTTGCATACAACTTTTCTCTTCTAAGTGTCTCCAGCACTTCCTTGAGATGACTTGCATGATCTCCTTCATTCTTTGAGTAGATTAGAATATCATCAATGAACACGATCACAGATCGGTCCAACATTCATCGGCAAACCCTATTCATGAGATCCATGAATGCAGCAGGGGCATTAGTCAAACCAAATGACATTACTAAAAACTCATACTATCCATATCTCGTACAAAAGGCTGTCTTTGGAATATCTTCCTCTCTAACCTTCAGTTGATGATAACCCGGACTTAGATATATTTTAGAGAACCAGTTCGCTTATTGTAATTGATCGAACAAGTCATCAATCCTAGGTAACGGGTATTTATTCATAATGGTAAGCTTATATAGATCCCGGTAGTCTATGCACATACGCATACTACCATATTTCTTCTTCACGAACAGAACCGGAAGACCTCAAGGTGAGATACTCGGTCTATTAAAACCTTTGTCCAACAACTCTTGGAGTTGTGACATTAGTTCTTTCATTTCCTACGGAGCTAATCGGTATGGTGCCTTAGCTAATGGCTTAGCACCGGGCACTAAATCGATTCTGAACTCTACTTCTCTCTCGAGGTATTCAAAGCAACTCTTCTGGAAACACATCAGGAAAGTCACATATTATTGGCACATCTTTCAATTCCTTAGTTTTCATCTTGGAATCAATTGCATATGCCAGATAGGCTTCACTACCTCGATTCATACACTTCATGGCTTTCATCATAGAAATGATTGTAACGACTGATCTTATCTTATCACTGTGGATTGTAATCCAATTGCCATCCGGAGTCTGTATCTGGATTGCTTTCTTATTGAAAATTATATGGGCGTCGTTTGCTACCAGCCAGTCCATTCCCAAGACTACGTTAAATCCCTCGAGGATCATCGGATATAGTCTAACGGAAAATCTATGTCTTTCAAGATCGGTAAAACAATCTTGATTGACTTCGGCCACCTTCATCGTTTTTCCGATAGCCATTTCAATTTCAAAGGTTTCATCTAATCTTATAGTAGGTCTAGCTAGTAACATATAGAAATCTAAGGATACAAAGCTTCTACTAGCACCAGAATCAAATAATACAGTAGCAGGTACATTATTAACGAGGAATGTACCTGATACTACGTATGGTAATGCCTTAGCCTCTTCTGTCGTTAAGGTATAAGCCCTACTCTTGGCTTTAGACTCTTCTCCTTCCTTCACTTTCAAAGGCTCGGGGTTGTTTATCTTAAGTGTTGGGCATTCCAACATCCTATGCCCAATCTCTCCACATTTAAAATATTTAGGCTTGGCCGACAGTTGTACGCCAAATGCCCAGCCTTACCACACTTAAAACATGTGCCGAATTTGAA
Organism: Smallanthus sonchifolius; assembly: GCA_023525975.1. Taxonomy (NCBI): domain Eukaryota; kingdom Viridiplantae; phylum Streptophyta; class Magnoliopsida; order Asterales; family Asteraceae; genus Smallanthus; species Smallanthus sonchifolius. The sequence goes on along the minus strand of CM042028.1, from coordinate 16,727,996 downwards.
TCTGCATTCTCTGGCATGTTGTTTACCACATGTGGTACATGTGGTGATATCTCTTATAATCATCTTCTTCTTCTTCCATCCACCTTCATTCCGTTTCTTCTGGCCTTGAGAACTTTCGGACCATTTCCTTTTTTATTCCACTGGGCGGGAACCATAGACTTCGTCGTACATAGTCGAAGCAAGTTGTACGGTGGATCTAAATCTTTTAAATTCTGAAGTTTTCACTAACCTTCGGATCTCAAATGGTAATCCTTGTACGTATCGTTTGATGCGTACTAACTCAGGAGTCACCAAGTGGAGTACCAAACGAGCCATCTTGTTGAATTTAGTAGTATACTCATGGTGAGTCATACTACCAGCTTCAAACCTGAGAAAGTCTTTCTCAAGTTGGTCTATTTCATTATATGGATAGAATTCCTTTATCAGCAATCTCTTAAGTTCCTCCCAAGACATCCGGTCGATAGCTTTCTCTCCTATAGCTATGACCAGATTCTCCCACCAACACAATGCCTCTTATAAGAATGAATGAGCGACATATTTCACCTTTTGATCATCTCTACACTCACTAATCTTTAATACTGCTTCCATCTCTCTTATCCATTGGTGTGTAACTATGGCATCCTTTGTACCGTCAAAATTTAGAGGACTACCGTCCTTGAATACTTTGTAGGATCATCCATTCTTTCTTTTCTTCACCTGTCTCACTTCATACGAATCATCAGATTCATATGCATAGATCTTATCGTCGTTTACATTTTTTGTAAGGATTAAACCTAATTGGCTAAAGCATCAAGAAATCACTAGGAAGTTCAGAAGACAGAGAATCATTGAAGATTGAAAGTATACGGCCGCATACTTCTATTGTCCGGCCGCATCATCCAAGTACTCGGTTCCAGCCGAACCCCACCGAATACTTTCCATTAGCTATAAATAGTCTTTTGTGTAATTGTATTCGGGTGAGACGAGTAGTTGAACGTTTTATACTGTAATCGAAAGTGTTATTCAGTAATACAACAATCGTTTGACAATTATTATTTTCTCGTACTCTTTGTTTACCTACAAGTCACGTGTCGATTCTGTTTTCGCCAGGTTCAACACGTCGTTGAATCTATTTATTGAAGATCCTTAGAAATTCGGACCTTACAATTGGTATCAGAGCCAGAGTGCTCATTCGGTGAAGCTGACAACGGATTTCTCTGACTCGTGAGGTATCAAAGTTACTGTTTTTGTTTAAATAAATTGACTTGTGTGTTTTGGAAGTGTTTTTAGACAAATTAATAGGTTGTACACCTTAGTTCTGTCGTGTTTCTTGAAGAGTTGGAGGTTTTTCTTCATACTATATGCTGTTTGATCATAGTACTCCGGTAAATCTTCAGCCGGATAGTAATCGACTTCTTTAGAGTTTGCGGTACGTTGAAGTTTATGGGTTCTCTTAAAGTTTGCGGTCACTGATGTAGTGCAAAGCACACATCTTTATTCCATTGTTTTAGTGCGTCTTTAATTATTTTTGTGTTTGTTTTGAGTCATTTTGATGTACATGTAGAACCAAAGACTGATTGCTACCAAATTATTCTAAGTACAAATGCTGCTGATAGGCTTATCAGCAGCATTCAACACATATGGCTACTGATAGGCTTATCAGCAGCATTCAGCACATGTTGCTGCTGATAGGCTTATCAGCAACATTCAGCACATGTTGCTGCTGATAGGCTTATCAGCAGCATTCAACACTTGTTGCTGCTGATAGGTTTATCAGCAGCGTTCAACACAAGTTGCTACTGATAGGCTTATCAGCAGCATTATTCTCATTCTTGCTGTTGATAGCTATGTTCCTTGAAGACAAATCGTTGTAGCTGACTATCCATGCCAAGCGTCACTGACAACTTTCTGCAAAAGCAACTGACACACTCAAAGCAGAAGGAACCTCAATGGTGCAACCAATGATGGACGACAATGCTCTTCCCCGAGCATGCAAACAATGATGAATAAAGTAAACGCTTCAATAAAGTTAGCTAGTTTAGCTTTAACGTGTATTGTTAGCTTTTGTATAAAAGATCAACGGTCTGTGTTCGATTTGATCCTTAGAATCAAGGGTCTGTCTTGATTCTAAGTTAGTATAAATACTGTGTAAACACTTCATTATAAGTGTGCTTTTTGTGCTTCTTCACTGAGTTTTCATTTGTAATCGTTTATTCACAAAGCTTAATACAACAGTGTTCTTATCAGTATTCTTTCTGTTTACTCGATTGTAATTGTGTAGTTGATATTGTTTCCGCCAATCTCAACTAAGAATAGAACCATCTTGTAATTTCACGATCCTACAAGTGGTATCAGAGCTTTGGCTCAGATTAAACAAACTAACACTTGTTTAATCACTTCTGGTTCTATTCTAAACTCTCTCTCCTTCAAAAAGTCACCAAGAACAAAAATGGCACAAAGCAACGGGCTTGAAGACATCCTGATGCAGCAGTATGAAAACTTCGTCTGGAAGGAAGGTGAGTCTCAAACTGTTTCATACAACGGATTTACCCATCTTGTAGGGGAGCTGTAGTGCTCAAAGGTGAAGCTAGAGAATGAAGATATTCTCAAAAAGTTCATCAAGTCTTTACCTAGCTGCTGGACACTCTACACGGTGTCCATTAGAAGAACTGAGAATCTGAAGACTCTCCAAATGACTGAGCTCTTCGGTATGCTAAAAACCTATGAGCTAGAGATGATTCAGGCAAAAGAAAGAAGCTCAAGCTACCAAACAGCCTCCACATCCACCACCACCTCCTCTGCCCTCCATTCTGAGCACTCGGGTCCTAGTTCAAGTAACTACTATCCTCCCATCATCACCCCTTCTGGAGAGTTCGACTGGAGCGTTCAATATGAAGAACTGCCCGTCAACAATCAAGCTTTAATGGCAGACACTACAGAGATACCACCTCAGGTATTTGAACATCTTTGCTCTCAAGCCTGTAGTGATAAAGTTTTGGGTTATAGAAAGCACAACCAAAACCTAATAGATCAAAATGAAGAGTTTCATCAAATGAAATCTGAATTCAAAAAGGTCGAAGACAGTTACAAAGAAAAAATTAACTGTCTAAAGAAAGAGATTTCATCATTAAAACATGAACAAACCAATCTTGAAACTCAGATTGATGATCTACTGGTCAGATTAAAAGCTACCAGAGCAGAATTGGCAGAACAAAAGGTTCATGTCGACAAATATGAATTTGCATCCAAAAAGCTGTAAAGACTTTTGGATGCTCAAATTCATGATAAGGTAAAAACTGGTGTGGGGTATCATGCTGAACAATATCAAGCCGTTGCACCTCCTGCTGACTACGTGACCATTCATGAACCAAGCTTCAATCTGGCAAATCTTGATATGGCCAACAGAAATCTTGATCCTTCTAAGGATGAACCATTGGTACAAGAATGCACTACCTCATCAGAGTCTGATTCAACTTACTCAGACTCCACTAAAACAAGTGAAGCTTCATCTCCTCAAGTCACTATGACTAAAGATGAAGTCCATTCAGCACAAGTACCAGCCATTTCAGTACCAGTTCCTACACCATTCAAACAAATCAAAATTAGCTATCCTCTAGAATGTAGGAAGCTAAATACTGAAAAGGGCCAGTCCTCATCTTCAGTCCAGCCAAGGAAGGTGTTTGACACATGTCATGCGCCTGGAGAAAGGGTTCCATATGTTCAAAAAACATTGGAAGAAGCTACTTTTGAGCACAACAAAGCTCACCCTTGGAATTTCAAAGACCTTTTCAAAAGAAAGGATTATGTGCACCTTTCAAAGGATAAACTGGCAAAATCATGTTTTGTCTGTGGGAAATATAACCACAATGCCAACACCTGCTTCTACTACCTTCAGCAGCAAAGAAACCTCAAGCAACATGCTTTTGAGAAGACAAAGAAGAACAAACAGGTAAGAAGTTTTGAAGCTAAGACAACTCAATTCAGAAAATCTCTTTCTCCACCAAGGGAGCAGTTGTCAAAACCTCAACAATCTTACATCATAATTGGAGAATCAGACCACTTTGCTGCAAACTGTAAGTTTAACCCTTTCAACCAGATTCTTCATCAAGCCCCTCAAAGACAAAGGGTAAAAAAAAAAAAAAAAAAAACAACACAAAAGTTCCCATAAGCCCAAGACATTGAACACAAATGACACCCCTCTCCAGCTACTGCATATGGATCTCTTTGGTCCTACGAATGTCATGTCAATGGGCAAAAAGTCCTACTGTCTGGTGATAACTGATGACTTCTCCAGATTCTCATGGGTATTATTCCTAAGAACAAAAGATGAAAATGCTGAGATTCTCAAATCCTATATTCTTAGGGTAGAGAATCAAAGCAATCTGAAGGTAAAGATCATAAGGTGTGATCAGGGAACAGAGTTCAAAAATCACACTTTGAACAGTTTCTGTGAGAGCAAGGGCATTGAAAGGCAATACAGTGCTCCAAGAACCTCTCAACAAAATGGGGTTGCTGAAAGAAGAAATAGGACTCTGATTGAATCAGCAAGATCTATGCTGGCTGACTCAAAGCTGCCCCTTACTTTCTGGGCGAAAGCAGTAAGCACAGCTTGTTATGTGCAGAATATAGTACTTATTGTTAAGCCTCTCCAGAAAACACCCTATGAACTATGACTCAAAAGAGTTCCCTACATTGGCTTCCGGAAGCCCTTTGGATGTCCATGTAACATCCTCATCACACATGGAGTTCTTCCTAAATTCGGTGCAAAGTCAGATGAAGGTTACTTTGTGGGTTACTCCTCTCAATCAAAGGCCTACCGAGTGTTCAATTCTAGGACTCGGATTATGGAAGAATCTGCTAATGTGGAATGCAGGGAACACGTTGTCTGTGAACAAGGCAAAGGTCCTAACTGGCTCTTTGATATAGACTCCTTCACCCAGATATTTGAGCCTCTCATATTCTCAAATATGGAGTTTTCTTCTTCAAAATCAACATCTTCTGCCTCAACCTCCTCTTCTGACTACAGACTAGATTTTCCCAGTCCCTACATCAGGATGAAAAGGCCATCCACTGATCCTCCATCAGTGGCAGAAGCTATTGAAGCCAGTACAGGTGAAGCCGGTACTTCCAACACCACAAGCAGCAATCTCTCTGACCAAGAAATCTTTAATGAAGCCTCCTCAATCCATGCTGAAGAGGCCTCTGATGCTAATACTGTTGACAATGTGGAACACAATGATCAGAACCTCCAAGCTCCTCTCCTCACAACTGAAGACAATCCTGATCCAAACCAAAGTAATCTTGAAGAGGGAACATGGCTGGATGTGATACCAGCACAGAGAATAAACAAAGAGCATCCTCTGGAAAACATCATTGGCCAAGTCCACACAGGTATCCAGACAAGAAGTAAGTCTCATGAAGCCAACATTTGTTTGTTCTCTTGCTTTCTATCTCAGGTGGAACCCAAGAAGATTGATGAAGCTCTCAAGCACAACAGCTGGATTTAAGCAATGCAGGAAGAATTGCTTAAATTCAAAAGACAAGATGTTTGGAAGCTTGTTGATCTTCCACCTGGTCAAACAACCATTGGAACAAGATGAGTCTTCAGAAACAAGCAAGATGAAAGGGGCATCGTGGTCAAGAACAAAGCCAGACTGGTAGCTCAAGGTTACACTCAAGAAGAAGGCATTGACTATGATGAAGTCTTTGCTCCTGTTGCCCGTCTGGAAGCCATCAGAATCTTTCTGGCATATGCAGCATCCAAAAACTTTATGGTCTATCAAATGGATGTGAAGAGTGCCTTTTTGTATGGCAAGATTGGTGAAGAGGTCTATGTCAAACAGCCTCCAGGCTTTGTGGATCCTGCACATCCAAATAAGGTCTTAAAACTGGACAAAGCTCTCTATGGCTTACACCAAGCCCCAAGAGCCTGGTATGAAACTTTATCTGGATATCTACTTAGCAACAACTTCAGAAGGGGGGCCATTGATTAGACACTTTTCATCAAAGATGAAGGGGGAGAAATTTTGTTGGTCTAGATTTATGTTGATGACATTATCTTTGGATCTACAAGAAAGAAGCTCTGCAAAGACTTTGAAGTTCTGATGCATTCCAAATTTGAAATGAGTTCAATGGGTGAACTAAATTTCTTTTTAGGACTTCAAGTCAAACAGGTACCAAATGGAATCTTCATAAGTCAATCCAAGTATGTCAAAAGCATCTTGGAGAGGTTCAAAATGGCTGACTGCTCTGCTGCAAGAACTCCTATGCAAGTGCACCATCAATTATCTCCGGATAAAGAAGGACAAGACACTGATCAACATCAGTACCGAACAATGATAGGGTCTCTCATGTATCTCACTGCCTCAAGACAAGATATCATGTTGCAGTTTGTCTCTGCGCAAGATTTCAAGCAGCTCCAAAAGTGTCTCATCTTCAAGCTGTCAAAAGGATCCTTAGATACCTAAAGGGAGCTCCAAAACTTGGGCTATGGTATCCAAAGAATGGAAATGTCAATCTCTATGCCTACACTGACAGTGACTATGGGGGTTGTAACTTGGACAAAAAGTCCACATCTGGGGGATGTCAATTTCTTGGAGGAAGGCTCATCTCATGGCAATGCAAAAAGCAAACATGTGTCTCTACTTCAACAGCTGAAGCAGAATACATTGCAGCTTCAAGCTGCTGTGCACAGGTCATCTGGATCCAAAATCAAATGCTTGACTATGGAATGACCTTCATGCAGACTCCAATTCACATTGACAACATGAGTGCTATCTCTATCACGAATAATCCAGTGCAGCATTCCAAGACTAAGCACATCGACATCAGGTATCACTTTATCAAGGATAAAGCTGAGAAAAAGAGAATTGTCCTATCCAAGGTTCACACAAATGAGCAATATGCTGATTTGTTCACTAAACCTTTTGATGAAGCAAGATTTCGATATCTAGTTGAATCAATTGGCATGATGAACTTTGAATAAGACATGTCTCTAATTTTTTATCTCTCCTTGTAAATATGTCTATGTTTTTGTTCTTAATAAAAGGTTATAGTCAGCAGCACTTTTTTCGCTGCTGACAGATTTACTCTTCAACAGCAAAGCCTTTGCCACTGATCGCTTTAAGTTATCAGCAGGAACAAGTTTCCTGCGGACATCTTTAAGGCGGTCAGCAGCAACCTTTTTGCTGCGGAATGAATGCAACAGTCAGCAGCACCCAAATCTGCTGCTGAAAGACTTCACTATCCGCAGCAACCAAGTTTGCAGCGGATAGCTCACCATCGGCAGCAACCAAGTTTGCTGCTGATGGGTAAAACAAGTCTACATTAACTTTTACCCGAGGTAAAAACTACTCTCAGTCTTTACCATGACTGCTCGAGTGTTTTACAGCTGTAACAATGAAAAGTGAAACAGGTTGTACTGTACAAGTAAAGTTGCTTTTTCTTCGTCTGCCGTTATATCACAATCTCAAACGTTCCCACAACCTCTTCATATTCAATTTCAAACCTATCTCCCATCACTTTCTCTCCCGTCCCCACAGCATTCAAAGCCCTCCATAATTAGCCACCATTCAAACACCCTTCTCTCTTCCCTCCAAATCCATAACAATGGCAGGCGCAGACATAAACAACCCCAACGACAAGTTTTCCCCATATCACAACCTCACTGCATACCTAATAATGGGCAAGAAATCTGAAGGTTTCGATGATATGATCGACTTCCTTTGTCGGTCCAAAATCCACCATGCCTTAACAGTCAACCCAACCATCTATACTTCCCACATGGAAGAGTTTTGGAGCTCAACCGTGTATTCTACTGACCAGGGCACTCCCCAAATCAGAGGCATAGTAGACGGCAAGGAGATGATTATCACCAACACCTCAAGCTTCAGGATGAAGGGGACGCCATCTCTTACCCAAGAGACGTATACATGAGGACCTTTGTATCCATAGGGTACACTGGGAATCAAACAGAGTATACGATAGAGAAGGCACTCATGGGTCCCAAATAGAAGTATCTCTGCCACACTCTTCTCCAATGCATATCCCAGAAGAGGAGTGGCTGGAACCAACTTAGCTCCGGACTTGCGTCGGCAATTCACGGTATGATAACTGGGGCGGGTTTCAATTTTTCCCACCTCATTCTTGAAGGTTTGAGATACAACCTTCAAGAAGGGGTGAAATCACAGTTCTTCATGTACCCAAGATTCTTGCAGGAAGTGTTCAACATTGAGCACCAAGATCTTTCAAAAACTGCAAGAATCTACATAATGCTGGGACATAAGAACAACATTTTTCAAAGCATGAGAATAGTTTCATCAAAGTTCTCAGGGGCCGATGTTCCATTGTTGTCTACAATGTTGAACACGTAAAGTGCCCAGGGTGACAGTTCGGCAAACCCAGCTGATACTAATCCCACACCCTCCACCTCACTGCCACAAAATCAAACTGCTGCTTCCCTTGATCGAAACCTGTGCATTCTACTGAGGATGTACAGGCACATACTTTACTCACCCATAGTTTGATTGCTCAACCGGAACACAGGGCCCCGATTGCAGCCAAATATACAAGGAAGAGGGGCAAGAGAACTCCTTCTTCTCTTGCCTCCAAGGCCCAAACCCAAGCCAACATCCCTCACTCAGAATCACAACATTCTAGTGAGAATATCATAAGGGAAAGCCACATGTTAGGGAGACTCCTTCGGAAGTCTCTCTATTAGGATTAGGATCACTTCCCGGATCCATAGAATAGCCCTTTGAGCCATTCCTATCTTCTTTGGACTTAAGTGTTGAGGAACCTGACCAAAGTGATGTACCTTCTCCAACTACCACTATCAAGGAGGTACTGATTGGTCTTGCTTCCGAAACACCCAACCCAAGTTCTTCACCCTTGAAGGTCCACTCTAGGAGTAATGAAAGAGTGGATGTGGAAGAGGCTGTCACTACTGCTGGTCCATCAAATGACCAGGAGGACAGTGACAACATCTTTAAGACCTCAACCACGGCAACTCATGGTGAGGGTGTTTCCTTGGAAACTCCCCTCACTGAGAGGAATCCCAGGCGCCAAGAAACCACGGGTGATGGGGATGCTGAGGCTCGGCCTACGGCCCCATCTGGGTCCAAGGATTCCACAACTATGGATGAGGACAGTCGAAGCTAAACAATTTGGAATTGACGGCCAGGGTGGCTATGCTTGAGGCTGAAGTGTCCAAACTACGACACCAAGCCTTGATGCATGAAGCCCATCAATGCCCCTCCACGGCTTCTCCCTCTCTTGTCTCAGTGGGCACTCAAACAGATGCCTATTTGTTCACTGATGCAACCAAAATGGGGGAGAAAGTCCCTATGGAAGAAGACACTGAAAGTCTCGACAACTGGATTCAAGAGCAGGCTGCCTTCCAAAGTACTCTATTCAGACCAGCTTTTGTCCAAGTTCATGACTTGCCAATCTCAGATGACAATGAAGAAGAATCTACTGAAGACTGGAAGCTAGTTGTCAGAGCTATAGATGAGGTGTTGATGGATGAAAACAACCAAGACGAAACATCTACATCCTTCAGCATCATCCCAGAAGTTGCAGCCATCATAAGTCATGCAGCAGCCCTCCACTTCCCACTGACATCAACACAGCTAGAGTTTGACATTATACTAGCTTGGGGGTACGATGGGAAAACTGAGAGGTTTTGGATAGGTCGGGAGTTTAGCGGAGTAGAAGAGCTAGACTAGGATTTAATTCATCCATTTGAAATCCTTGACCTATTTGTTCTTATCTGCATCAACAACTCATCAGACCTCTCAGCAGACCTTTCCATTGACATGTTCTATGCTTTGATGGAGGACAACCTACCCAACTTCATAAGACTAATCAAAGAACTAAAACGGGTAGAGTCTCCTGAGTCATCTCAGGCTGCAGAAAGAAGATTGTCTCCCAACAATCTCCAAATCACAAGGAGCAGTCTTCTCAATGAAGAATAAGTTTTCATCCTGAAAAGACTCCTGTACAAACTAATGGTCAAGGACTTAGATGTGCTAGGATGGATAAGCAATAAGTGCCTTGACCATACCTTCCTTCTAAGCAACAGCACCTCTCTCACCATCAACACCAAGAACATCCTCTAGCTGCCCTCAGACTTCCTATTCAAGATCTTTCAGCTCAGAGCCAACATCTGCAATATTAACTCATTAGAGAGCCAGGCAATGATGGTCACCATCAAATCCCATCTTGAAGAAGAAGGACTGATTCCTCAGGAAGAGTCTGTGTCAACTTCTGATACTGACTCCAACTCAGATACTCCACAAGTTGAAGCCACATCTGTAGCATTTGGCACAAGATCTTCACTTAGGGATCAACTGAGAGAAATAGAAGGTCCTGAGTACCAACTTGATGAAGACAGTGACCGTCCCTTGGCAATTTCTTAACTTGCCAATGAAGCCGAGGCAGAGATCCCAACAGCACAACAATCAGCTGTTTCTGTGATCAGTAAAGCCAGAGCAGAGGCATCCAATGTTAATAAAGGGAAGGGCATTATGACAGAAGAGGATGAAGAGAGGTTGCGAAAAGAAAAGAAGGAGAAAGAAGAAAGAAGAAGGAAAAGAGAAGAAGAAGAGATGGCTAAAGAGATGACTCATAAACAAAGGCATCAAGAAAGAAAGGCAGCCATACTCCTAAGACAACAGACAATCCAGCTGTATGCCAAACAGCTGGATGAGATGAAAGTTAAAATCCATGCAGGGTCTCAAGTTGAGGAAGATGCACAACTTGCCAGACAGTTGCAGGAACAGTTTGCAAAGGAAGTAGAAGAGGAAAATGAAAAGAAGAGGAAGGAAGATGCTAAGTTTAGAATCACTGATTCTAAATTAGCAAAAGAATTAAGAGAGGAGTGGACTGAAGCTCTGATCTCTCAAGGTGAGGATGCAGACTACCTTGAAAAACTTTCAAACAAAGAGATCTATAGAGCCTTCATGGGTCAGCAGGGGGAATTGGCAAAGAAGAAGAAAGATGAAGAGAAAGAGAAAGCTCGACAAAAGTCAAAGAAAGCCATTGCCCTTAACCAAAGGACCCATGAAGAAAGGAAGGTGATGATTGACTTCCTTAAGGTAAGGGGAGAAAGTGGAAAAAGGTTAGGTCCCATGTCCTTCATGAACCTACAAGCCCTGTATACAAAAGTGAAAAAGGAAGAGGAAGAAAGACTGGGAAAGAGACCAGTCAAGAAACAAAGAACCTCTGCACCAGAAACTACTTCCACTTTCCAAACACCATCCACAAACATCCCCAAGCCTTCCTCTCCTCAACCCAAAAAGTTCAAAACATCCCACCTAGCTCCTTCTCATCAACAGTCACTCCTGAAGAAATCCAAACCCATATCCAAACCTGAAGACTCTAGAGAAATAGTCCAATGGTTTTACAGTACCCAAGATCAGTGGTTTGAAGTATTCAGGGGGAGAACTGAACGAAGAAGGTCGATTTATAAGTCTGTTGATGAGGTTCTACAACTTCCAGATTCAGATCTCAAGAGAATCATGGAGCTAGGTGAAGAAATCATACCTGCAAATGATGGCGGGAAACATCTTGCGCTGGTGATCAAACATCACTTCAACCCCAACAAAGATGCAGTCTTAGATGTTAGACCTCTACAATCCTACTATCCATTTGCACGATGGTCCTACAATGCTGAGAAGAATGAGTTCACCATCACAAATGTCAAGGGTCACCAGATGAGATGTTCAAGCATGGAAATCTTCAAAATGCCAAGTAAGGACATCAAGACTCTGTCTGAACTTCCTCTTGACAACCCCAGCAAGGATCCTCGAGGGTATGAAGTAGCAAGGATAGTCGACCACATGAAAAAGCTTCAGCAACAGAGGGACTAGAAGAATTTTGGTAGCATCAGTCTAGGGGGAGTTTGTAGAACCAAAGATTGATTGCTACAAAATTGTTCTAAGTACAACTGCTGCGGACAACACAAGATTGCTGCTGACCAAAACAGCTGCTGATACTTTGTCTGCTGCTGAAGACCAAAGTAGCTGCGGATAAGCTTATCAGCAGCATTCAACACATGTTGCTGCTGATAGGCATATCCTCAGCAGCTGTGGATAGATCAATCTTGCTGCTGGTCCTCATCTCTGCTGCTGATAGCTTTATTCTCTGAAGACCAAACGTTGCAGCTGACTATCCATGCGAAGCACCTCTGACACCTTTCTGCAAAAGCAACTGCCACACTCCAAGCAGAAGGAACCTCACTGGTGCAACCAATAAAGGACAATGACGCTCTTCTCCAAGCATGCAAACAATGATGCCTAAGAAGACGTTTCAGTAAAGTTAACTAGATTAGCCTTTACGTGTAATTTAGATTAATAAACAAGATCAACGGCTTGTGTTAGATCTGATCCTTTGAATCAAGGGTCTGTCTTGATTCTAAGTTACTATATATATCTTGTAAACACTTCAAACAAAGTGTGCCTTCATAGTGCTTTTTTATAGTGTCTTGATAGAGTTTTACTTGTAATCTTGTAATCTCAGAAGTCTAATACAACAGTGAATTTATCAGTATTCTTGCTGTTTACTTGTTTACTTTGTTGGTTGCTATTGTTTCCGCCAATATCAACTAGAATAGAATCACCTTGTAATCTTATGATCCTACAGTACATTTGAGTCTATGTTGTGTTTTCAGGAGCTCGTAAGGATTACTAGTGAATACGTGAAGAAATCGAGCAAGAAGAATGAAGTCTGAAGATCAAAAGTGAAAAAATGAAGAAAATCAAGTATTCGCGGTACGCGAAGAATCAGAAGAAAGCTTTCGCGGTACGCGAAGACTTCAGAATCAGCCGTGACTACTTTTTTCCTCGCGGTCCGTGAGGAACCTATCCATTTCTTTCGAGGTAAGCGAGGGAACATAATTCCTAGAAAACCTTAAAATTCGATTTAAATATAATTTGATTCCCATTCTTATAGGAGTTCGTATCTTAGCCGTCCAGAGAGAGTTCTAGGACAATTTTAGGAGAGAAGAAGCTAATTGGAGTCAAAGTTTGGAGCTTTAGGATCCGAGGTGGTTAAAGATAGCTTTTCGGGTTCCAATTCTCTTTCGTTTGATCTTGATTTGTCTGATTGAAACCATTACTATGTATATTACTTCTGTTTTGAATGTTTTAAACTTGTGTGTTGGCTAGATCTTTGATTTTGCCTAGGTCACATGATGAATACTTGTTAAAGTTTTAGTTTTTATTTGGTTTTTGGATTCAATTAATGGGTTTATGATTTTGTAAAGGATCTTGAGTTGATTATTGTGATGTTAATGCATGTTTAGATCCGATCTTGTGTTTGATTTCAATTCCTTGCGTTGATTGTGGTGGTCTGCCAGTTAGATTAGCATACCTTGGTCATAGATCTTAGGGTTTGTAATTAGGGTGGTTTGCTAGACGTGGTAGCCATAGGAGTTGTCTTTGATTGCTGATTAGAGTTGAGTGTGTATCCTAGTTCAATACTCGAGAGGTGAGAATTAGTCGTTTAGTCTTCGTCATTAGGAATCCGAGTGTCAGCTGTTTGAGAGGAAGCCGGTATTAGGTGTCTAGTGGTTGTTGCTATTCGTGTCATAGTTGTTATCTTGAGATTACCCTGTGCATTCATTGAGTGTATTGGTGGATAGTGAAACTGAGAGGTAATCTGTCTATTAGGGTACTTTATCATAGTTGGAAATACCTGAGAAGTGATTCAAGAATCTAGTGAGTTATTACATCTTTAGATTACTTAGTTGGTGACATCCTGAGAGTGATTAGCGATCTACTAGGTAGTCTTTAGTTTTCATCCTTAGAAACCCAGATACATCTTAGTTTCAAGAACCGGTAGAAGTTGTACTTTGCAAGTAGGATTCCGACCTAGGTAGCATTCTTCCCTTCTTTGGATTTCAGCTTTGTTCTCTGTTCTTGATAGTTGAGTCGACATTATTTTGCTGCATTCTTAGTTAACCTTTAGTGTAGTCAACCCCCCAAACCAATTAAATATTTAGTCCGAGTCGGAGCCTAGTTTTTTTATTCGTACTGTCTCTTGGGTTCGATATCCATTAAGTTGTGCTACACTCGATAGGTACACTTTCCTGTCAGTGCGGACTAGTTCATAGGTTTTCCATTTATTACTTAGGAGTCTAGATTAGGTTTTTATTCATAGTTTTTATAGACCGTCTGGGCGACATCAAGTTTTTGGCGCCGTTGCCGGGGACACTTGGCAATAGCAATATTAGCTTTGACTAGTTCTTTTAGTGATTTTTGGTTTGTTTTGTTTTTGAGTCTTAATTGTGTGACTTTGTCCTGCCTGCTACTTGCGTGCCTTATCTGTGAGTCTAATATAGGATCGAGTCTTTCTGTGTTGCGTCTTTGTTTACTTTCTTTTTGTTCTTGTGTCAGTTTATGCACCACACTCGTTCACAGGGATTACCACAATATTCAGCTTCATTAGAGCCTGAACGAGAGCTACACGAGCGCACCCGTGACTTTCGGGAGCGTTTGAAAGCATTCTGCAGCAACCAGGTACGTTCTCCAAGCCCAATTCCATATCCTATTATGGTCGACGCTGACCCACCAGCGAGACGTACTGTGCATTAGAGGGCCAGTGATGGGGTCACGGGCGCGAGATCTTCGATCACTTGCCCCACTATTCCGAACACCAATACATGGCAGATCCCATCACATGTCATGAGCACGATCACTCATGCCACCCAATTTCATGTCCTTGAGGATGAGGATGCACCGGGACATTTGTCCCGCTTTGCGCGGATATGTGATACATTCAATATCACGGGTGTGTCAAAGGACGCTATCTACTTGCGTCTCTTCCCATTCTCGCTCTCTGGGCGCGCATCTACTTGGCTTGACACCCTTCCTGAAAATTCTATTACCACATGGGAGGATCTTCAAGCCAAATTCTACAAGAAGTACTATCCACCTTCCAGGGTAACTAGACTAAGGGATCAGATCCACTCCTTCCGGATGGATCCCGACGAGCCATATCACAAGGCCTGGGAGCCACGACACTCTATTGAAGAATCAGTAGTCGACATTCCAGGATCTACAATGCACCGTAGGAGACATCGCTCATAGCTTGAAAGATCGACAGGGAGGTCCATCTTCAAGCTCCAACGCTTCAGTGATGGCCGTGTCAGTCTAGAGTGTGGAGAAGACATAGGTTGTAGAGGATGACTCCCACTCGAGTAAGCATAATATTTCATTACATGAAGAGGTCAAAAAGATAGATTGGAGAGCTCGATTCGCTGCGATCAATGCTAAGATGATTGAAGAGCAGGCGGAGGAGGAGATACTAGAGGAGCCACCGGTAGCGGTGGAAGAGCCGGTGGATGAGGAGATAGTAGAGGAGAAACCTGCCGAGAGGGCAGAGGAGAAGAAGAAGAAGGGGGTGGAGATGAAGTCCCCCGAGATTGACTTGAGTCGTGTTCCCTACCCAACGCATTTGCTACCATATAAAAATGCTAGGGAATACGGTACATTCCTTGATTTGTTTAAACAACTCAAGGTCAATCTTCCCTTTATAGTGGTCCTCCAGCATAAACCAAAGTATGGCAAGTTACTCAAAGATCTTCTTTCCAACAAGAAGAAGCTAGAGGGGATCTCTGAAGTCTCACTTAGTGAGCAATGTTCTACGGTGGTTCAGAACCAGTTGCCAGAGAAGCTGCCAGATTCAGGTTGTTTCACGATACCGTGTAGTTTACCGTTGCACCACGCGTTGGCCGACCTAGGTGCTAGCATCAATTTGATGCCATATTCTATCTATAAGCAGCTAGACCTAGGTGAACCGTAGCCTACGCGCATGACTATTTCCTTGGCTAACCGCTCAGCCACGTATCCACAGGGAATTATGAAGAATCTTCTAGTGAAAGTAGGCAAGTTTGTATTCCCCGTGGATTTTGTGATTCTGGATATGGAAGTGGATGATAGAGTCCCACTCATCCTAGGACGCGCGTTCCTACGTACCGCCAAGGCAATGATTGATCTATTCGACGGGAAACACACACTTCGTGTGGGGGATGAGTCTATTACATTCGATGCTACACAGTCCGTGAAGGATGTTGGCGACCATAGCCACTCCTTGTACATGCTTGATGCCTTCGTGGACGCAAATCGGGACTCTAATCCAGGAGAGGATGATGTTAAAAGGGATGAATAAGGAAATATTGAGGAGCCTCCAGATTGGTTGGAGGAGTTTGAAAAGAAATTAGTAGGGTCCTCATTCTTAGATTCTAGCGATGATGATTTCAGCTTAAGCGAGATATTAGCACAAGTGGGGAAGACAATTTGTGAGCCACCCGTAAGGGAGAGAGTTGAGGATCATGAGGATCCAAGCGAGAGGTTAGAGGCCACACATTTAGTGATATCACATATTGAGCCTTTAACCTGTACTTGTGTCCATGCTGAGGGGATAGAAGCCGAGTCATCCCCTAAATCTAGACCGCTCGTAAGAAACTCCGAGAGTTGAGTGAGTTTGTTAATCTAGAGAGAGTGAAAACCCCAAGTGTGGGGATGTTTAGGGGTGAAAGTTTGCTGAAGTACTTGAACCAGGTGATCTTTGGACCTGTTAGATTTAATTTGTGGTGGAAAGACTGGATTGGTGCATATGATATACATTTCGAGTTTGGTAGAAGTAGGAGCTTGATGCGGCTGTGGAGGACCTTTTGACCGCATTGGATGATGGCGGTACCGGTTAGGATCAAGGAGAAGCCTCCCAATAGGCTTATTTGTGTCTCGGGTAAGTGCTCGGGATGTATAGTATATGTGCATTATTTGGTCTGAGTCCGTGTCTTTTTCTTTGTTTTTCGGTGTGTGTGTTTTGGTTGTGTCATGTTTTGCAGGGATTCGCACTTGATTCGGTAAAGGAAATCATCAGGAATGAAGTTCCAGGTATTTTTACATATGTTTTTATGCTTGGGATGGGATTTCAAGGAAGTTAGGTGAAGAAGGATTTTAAAGGGTCAAAAATATTCTAAGTATAAAAATTGAAAATTTTCTTAAATTTCTGTCACCACATTCTTCTCGCGGTACGTGAGAAAGGAAAGGGATTCCTTCGTGGTACGCGAGAGACGAAGGTTTTGGCCGGCTAGAATTCTGACTCCTCGCGGTACGCGAGGAGTGGTCCGGACTTTTTCGCGATACGCGGGGGGCGCCTGGACTTGCCTTTCTGGCCTTTGTTTCACATGGTTTTCCATCACCATCACATCACCTCTATTATAATCCATCTCTATCATTCATCAATATCTTCCTTTATCCATTATTTATTATTATTCACCATCCACTTTCATCACCCTCCACCATCATAACAATGGGAAACTTGAAACCGTTCATAACCGATGACCGACCTGGCTGTGGCTTTCATTTCTATGTGTTTGCCACACACTGAGTATATTTCTTTGCATGCTATCTATCTTGAGTCTTTAAGTTCTTAGTGTGGTTTTTGTGGTGGAAAGACTGGGAAGCAGTGTCAAAAACCCATATGCAACAATCCAGTCTATTCGTGCTAGGGAAGCAGTGTCAAACCAAGGAACATCAAAGAGATGCTCCAGAATAAAACACAATTGCTTGCCCACTTAGTCAAGCAAGACAAGGACACGAGGCAAAGACTGGAAAGCCACCACACTCTATTGAAGAATCAGCAGTCGACATTCCAGGATCTACAACGCACGGTAGGAGACATCGCTCAGAGCTTGAAAGATCGACAGGGAGGTCCATCTTCAAGCTCCAACGCTTCAGTGATGGCCGTGTTAGTCAGGAGTGTGGAGAAGAAAGAGGGTGTAGAGGATGACTCCCACTTAAGTAAGCATAATATTCCATCACCTGAAGAGGTCAAGAGGATAGTTGGAGAGCTCGATTCGCTGCGATCAATGCTAAGATGATTGAAGAGCAGGCGGAGGCGGAGATACTAGAGGAGCCACCGGTAGTGGTGGAAGAGCCGGTGGATGAGGAGATAGTAGAGGAGAAACCTGCCGAGAGGGCCGAGGAGAAGAAGAAGAAGGGGGTGGAGATGAAGTCCCCCGAGATTAACTTGAGTCGTGTTCCCTACTCAGCGCACTTGCTGCCATATAAAAATGCTAGGGAATAAGGTTTCTTCCTTGATATGTTTAAACAACTCAAGGTCAATCTTCCATTTATAGAGGTCCTCCAGCATATGCCAAAGTATGGTAAGTTCCTCAAAGATCTTCTTTTCAACAAGAAGAAGCTAGAGGGGATCTCTGAAGTCTCACTTAGTGAGCAATGTTCTGCGATGGTTCAGAACCAGTTGCCTGAGAAGCTGCCGGATTCGAGTCGTTTCACGATACCGTGTCTACTGGGCAGTTTACCGTTGAACCACGCGTTGGCCGACCTAGGTGCTAGCATCAATTTTATGCCATATTCTATCTATAAGCAGCTAGACCTAGGTGAACCACAGCCTATGCGTATGACCATTTCCTTGGCTGACCGCTCAGTCAAGGATCCACAGGGAATTGTGGAGAATCTTCTTGTGAAAGTAGGCAAGTTTGTATTCCCCGTGGATTTTATGATTCTGGATATGGAAGTGGATGATAGAGTCCCACTCATCCTAGGACGCCCGTTCCTATGTACTGTCAAGGCAATGATTGATGTATTCGACCGGAAACTCACACTTCGTGTGGGGGATGAGTCTATTACATTCGATGCTACACAGTCCATGAAGGATGTTGGCGAGCATAGCCACTCCTTGTGCATGCTTGATGCCTTCGTGGACGCACATCGGGACTCTAATCTAGGAGAGGATGATGTTGAAAAGGATGAAGAATGAAAGATTGAGGAGCCTCCAGATTGGTTGGAGGAGTTTGAAAAGAAATTAGTAGGGTCCTCATTCTTAGACTCTAGCGATAATTATTTCAGCTTAAGCGAGATATTAGCACAAGTGGGGAAGATAGTTTGTTAGCCACCCGGAGTGGAGAGAGTTGAGGATCATGAGGATCCGGGTGAGTGGTTAGAGGCCACACATTTAGTGATATCACATATTGAGCCTTTAACCTGTACTTGTGTCCATGCTGAGGGGATAGAAGCGGAGTCATCCCCTAAATCTAGGCCGCTCGTAAGAAACTCCGAGAGTTTAGTGAGTTTGTTAATATAGAGAGAGTGAAAACCCTAAGTGTGGGGATGTTTAGGGGTGACAGTTTGCTGAAGTACTTGAACTAGGTGATCTATGGACCTGGTAGATTCAAGTTGTGGTGAAAAGACTGGATTGGTGCATATGATATACATTTAGAGTTTAATAGAAGTAGGAGCTTGATGAGGCTGTGGAGGACCTGTCGACCGCATAGGAGAGTCCGTGTCTTTTTCTATGTTTTTCGGTGTGTGTGTTTTGGTTGTGTCATGTTTTGCAGGGATTCGCACTTGATTCGGTAAAGGAAATCACCAGGAATGAAGTTCCAGGTATTTTTACATATGATTTTATGCTTGGAATGGGTCTTTTAGGAATTTGGGTGAAGAAAGATTTTAAAGGGTCATAAATATTCTAAGTATAAAAATTGAAAATTTTCTTTACTTTCTGTCACCACATTCTTCTCGAAGTACGCGAGAAAGGAAAGGGATTCCTTCGTGGTACGCGAGAGATGAAGGTTACTCCACGCGGTACGCGAGGAGTGGTCCGGACTTCTTCGTGGTACGCGGGGGGCGCCTGGACTTGCCTTTCTAGTCTTTGTTTCACATGGTTTTCCATCACCATCACACCACCTCTATCATCATCCACCTCTATCATTCATCAATATCTTCCTTTATCCATTATTTATTATTATTCACCATCCACTTTCATCACCCTCCACCACCATTACCATGGGAAACTTGAAACCGTTCGTAACCGATGACCGACTTGGCTGTGGCTTTCATGTCTATGTGTTTGCCACATATTGAGTATATTTCTCTGCATGCTATCTATCTTGAGTCTTTAAGTTCAGGGTCAAAAACCCATATACACCAATCCAGTCTATTCGAGCTCGGGAAGCAGTGTCAATACAAGGAAGATCGAAGAGATGCTCAGGAATCAAACACAACTGCTTGCCCACTTAGTACAGCAAGACAAGGACACGAGGAAAAGACTGGATAGCCACGACACTCTATTGAAGAATTAGCAGTCGGTATTCCAGGATTTACAACGCACGGTAGGAGACATCGCTCAGAGCTTGGAAGATCAACAGGGGGGTCCATCTTTAAGCTCCAATGCTTTAGTGATGGCCGTGTCAGTCAGGAGTGTGGAGAAGAAAGAGGTTGTAGATGATGACTCCCACTAAAGTAAGCATAATATTCCATCACCTGAAGAGGTCAAGAAGATAGATTGGAGAGCTCTATTTGCTGTATTCAATGCTAAGATGATTGAAGAGTAGACGGAGGAGGAGATACTAGAGGAACCACCAGTAGCGGTGGAAGAGCCGGTGGATGAGGAGATTGTAGAGGAGAAACCTGCAGAGAGGGCAGAGGAGAAGAAGAAGAAGGGGTGGAGATGAAGTCCCCCGAGATTGACTTGAGTCGTGTTCCCTACTTGCTGCCATATAAAAATGCTAGGGAATACGGTACCTTCCTTGATATGTTTAAACAACTCAAGGTTAATCTTCCCTTTATAGAGGTCCTCCAGCATATGCCAAAGTATGGCAAGTTCTTCAAAGATCTTCTTTCCAATAAGAAGAAGCTAGAGTGGATCTTGGAAATCTCACTTAGTGAACAATGTTCTATGGTGGTTCAGAACAAGTTTCCCGTTGAACCACGTGTTGGCTGATCTAGGTGCTAGCATCAATTTGATGGCATATTCTATCTATAACCAGCTAGACCTAGGTGAACCGCAGCCTACGCGCATGACTATTTCCTTGGCTGACCGCTAAGTTAAGTATCCACGGGGAATTGTGGAGAATCTTCTAGTGAAAGTAGGAAAGTTTGTATTCCCTGTGGATTTTGTGATTCTAGATATGGAGGTGGATGATAGAGTCCCACTCATCCTAGGACGCGCGTTCCTACGTACCGCCAAGGCAATGATTGATGTCTTCGACGGGAAATTCACACTTCGTGTGGGGGATGATTCTATTACATTCAATGCTACACAGTCCGTGAAGGATGTTGGCGAGCATAGCCACTCTTTGTGCATGCTTGATGCCTTCATGGACGCACATCGGGACTCTAATCCAGGAGAGGATGATGTTGAAAAGGATGAAGAAGGAAAAATTGAAGAGCCTCCGGATTGGTTGGAGGAGTTTGAATAGAAATTAGTAGGGTCCTCATTCTTAGATGCTAGCGATGATTATTTCAGCTTAAGCGAGATATTAGCACAAGTGGGGAAGATAGTTTATGAGCCACCCATAGTGTAGAGAGTTGAGGATCATGAGGATATGGGCGAGAGGTTAGAGGACACACATTTAGTGATATCACATATTGAGCCTTTAACCTGTACTTGTGTCCATGCTGAGGGGACAGAAGCCGAGTCATCCCCTAAATTTAGGCCGCCCCGTAAGAAACTTCGAGAGTTGAGTGAGTTTGTTAATATAGAGAGAGTGAAAACCCTAAGTGTGGGGATGTTTAGGGGTGACAGTTTGCTGAAGTACTTGAACCAGGTGATCTTTGGACCTGGTAGATTTAAGTTGTGGTGGAATGACTGGATTGGTGTATATTATATACATTTAGAGTTTGATAGAAGTAGGAGCTTGATAAGGCTGTGGAGGACCGGTAGACCGCATAGGATGAAGGCGGTACCGGTTAGGATCAAGTAGAAGCCTTCTGATAGGCTTGTTTGAGTCCCGGGCAAGTGCCTGGGATGTAGAGTTTGTGTATCCTACTTGGTTTGAGTCCATGTCTTTTTATGTGTTTTTCGGTATGCGTGTTTTTGTTTGTGTCAATTTTTGCAGGAATTAGCGCTTGATTCGGTATAGAAAATCATCAGGAACGATGTTCCAGGTATGTTTACATATGTTTTTATGCTTGGAATGGGTTTTTGAGGAATTTGGGTGAAGAAAGATTTTGAGGGGTCTAAAATATTCCATTGTTTTAGTCTTCAAAGTTTTTGTGGTGAAAAGACTGGATTGGTGCATATGATATACATTTAGAGTTTGATAGAAGTAGGAGCTTGATGAGGCTGTGGAGGACCAGTAGACCGCATAGGTTGAAGGCAGTAACGGTTAGGATCAAGAAGAAGCCTCCTGATAGGCTTGTTTAAGTCCCAGACAAGTCCCCGGATGTAGAGTTTGTGTGTCCTACTTGGTTTGAGTCCGTGTCTTTTTATGTGTTTTTGGGTATGCGTGTTTTTGTTTGTGTCAATTTTGCAGGAATTCACACTTTATTCGGTAAAGGAAATCATCAGGAACGAATTTCCAGGTATGTTTACATATGTTTTTATGCTTGGAATGGGTTTTTGAGGAATTTGGGTAAAGAAAGATTTTGAGGGGTCTAAAATATTCCAATGTTTTAGTCTTCAAATTTTTTGTGGTGGAAAGACTGGATTGGTGTATATGATATACATTTAGAGTTTGATAGAAGTAGGAGCTTGATGAGGCCTTGGAGGACCGGTAGACCGCATAGGATGAAGGCGGTACCTGTTAGGATCAAGGAGAAGCCTCCTGATAGGCTTGTTTGAGTCCCGGGCAAGTGCCTGGGATGTAGAGTTTGTGTGTCCTACTTGGTTTGAGTCCGTGTCTTTTTTTGTGTTTTTCGGTATGCGTGTTTTTGTTTGTGTCAATTTTTGCAGGAATTCGCGCTTGATTCGGTAAAGAAAATCATCAGGAACGAAGTTCCATGTATGTTTACATATGTTTTTATGCTTGGAATGGGTTTTTGAGGAATTTGGGTGAAGCAAGATTTTGAGGGTTCTAAAATATTCCATTGTTTTAATCTTCAATGTTTTGTGGTGGAAAGACTGGATTGGTGCATATGATATACATTTAGAATTTGATAGAAGTAGGAGCTTGATGAGGCCGTGGAGGACCGGTCGACCGCATAGGATGAATGCGGTAACGGTTAGGATCAAGGAGAAGCCTCTTGATAGGCTTGTTTGCGTCCCTGGGAAGTGCCTGGGATGTAGTGTTTGTGTGTCCTACATGGTTTGAGTCCATGTCTTTTTATGTGTTTTTCGGTATGTGTGTTTTTGTTTGTGTCAATTTTTGAAGGAATTCGCGCTTGATTAGGTAAAGGAAATCATCAGGAACAAAGTTCCATGTATGTTTACATATGTTTTTATGCTTGGAATAGGTTTTTGAGGAATTTGGGTGAAGAAAGATTTTGAGGGGTCAAAAATATTCCATTGTTTAAGTCTTTGAAGTTTTTTGGTGGAAAGACTGTATTGGTGCATATGATATACATTTAGAGTTTGATAGAAGTAGGAGCTTGATGAGGCCGTGGAGGACCGGTACACCGCATAGGATGAAGGCGGTACCTGTCAGGATCAAGGAGAAGCCTCCTGATAGGCTTGTTTGAGTCCCGGGCAAGTGCCTGGGATGTAGAGTTTGTGTGTCCTAGTTGGTTTGAGTCCGTGTCTTTTTATGTGTTTTTCGGTATGTGTGTTTTAGTTTGTGTCAATTTTTGCAGGAAATCGCGCTTGATTCGGTAAAGGAAATCATCAGGAACAAAGTACCACGTATGTTTACATATGTTTTTATGCTTGGAATGGGTTTTTGAGGAATTTGGGTGAAGAAAGATTTTGAGGGGTCTAAAATATTCCATTGTTTAAGTCTTCAAAGTTTTGTGGTGGAAAGACAGGATTGGTGCATATGATATACATTTAGAGTTTGATAGAAGTAGGAGCTTGATGAGGTTGTGGAGGACCTGTACACCGCATAGGATGAAGGCGGTACCTGTTAGGATCAAGGAGAAGCCTCCTGATAGGCTTGTTTGAGTCCCGGGCAAGTGCCTGGGATGTAGAGTTTGTGTGTCCTAGTTGGTTTGAGTCCGTGTCTTTTTATGTGTTTTTCGGTATGCGTGTTTTTGTTTGTGTCTATTTTTGCAGGAATTCACGCTTGATTTGGTAAAGGAAATCATCAGGAACAAAGTTCCAGGTATGTTTACATATGTTTTTATGCTTGGAATGGGTTTTTGAGGAATTTGGGTGAAGCAAGATTTCGAGGGTTCTAAAATATTCCATTGTTTTAGTCTTTAATGTTTTGTGGTGGAAAAACTGGATTGGTGCATATGATATACATTTAGAGTTTGATAGAAGTAAAAGCTTGATGAGGCCGTGGAGGACCGGTAGACCGCATAGGATGAAGGCGGTACCAGTTAGGATCAAGGAGAAGCCTCCTGATAGGCTTGTTTGAGTCCGGGACAAGTGCATGGGATGTAGAATTTGTGTGTCCTACTTGGTTTGAGTCCGTGTCTTTTTATGTGTTTTTCGGTATTTGTGTTTTTGTTTGTGTCAATTTTTGCAGGAATTCGCGCTTGATTCGGTAAAGGAAATCATCAGTAACGAAGTTCCAGGTATGTTTACATATGTTTTTATGCTTGGAATGGGTTTTTGAGGAATTTGGGTAAAGAAAGATTTTGAGGGGTCTAAAATATTCCAATGTTTTAGTCATCAAATTTTTTGTGGTGGAAAGACTGGATTGGTGCATATGATATACATTTAGAATTTGATAGAAGTAGGAGCTTGATGAGGCCGTGGAGGACCGGTCGACTGCATAGGATGAATGCGGTACCGGTTAGGATCAAGGAGAAGCCTCTTGATAGGCTTGTTTGCGTCCCTGGGAAGTGCCTGGGATGTAGTGTTTGTGTGTCCTACATGGTTTG
The DNA here is from genome assembly GCA_023525975.1 of Smallanthus sonchifolius. NCBI lineage: Eukaryota > Viridiplantae > Streptophyta > Magnoliopsida > Asterales > Asteraceae > Smallanthus > Smallanthus sonchifolius. Next base: position 16,703,280 of record CM042028.1, on the reverse strand, counting down.
AGTCCATGTCTTTTTATGTGTTTTTCGGTATGCGTGTTTTTGTTTGTGTCTATTTTTGCAGGAATTCACGCTTGATTTGGTAAAGGAAATCATCAGGAACAAAGTTCCAGGTATGTTTACATATGTTTTTATGCTTGGAATGGGTTTTTGAGGAATTTGGGTGAAGCAAGATTTCGAGGGTTCTAAAATATTCCATTGTTTTAGTCTTCAATGTTTTGTGGTGGAAAAACTGGATTGGTGCATATGATATACATTTAGAGTTTGATAGAAGTAGGAGCTTGATGAGGCCGTGGAGGACCGGTAGACCGCATAGGATGAAGGCGGTACCAGTTAGGATCAAGGAGAAGCCTCCTGATAGGCTTGTTTGAGTCCCGGACAAGTGCATGGGATGTAGAATTTGTGTGTCCTACTTGGTTTGAGTCCGTGTCTTTTTATGTGTTTTTCGGTATTTGTGTTTTTGTTTGTGTCAATTTTTGCAGGAATTCGCGCTTGATTCGGTAAAGGAAATCATCAGTAACGAAGTTCCAGGTATGTTTACATATGTTTTTATGCTTGGAATGGGTTTTTGAGGAATTTGGGTAAAGAAAGATTTTGAGGGGTCTAAAATATTCCAATGTTTTAGTCATCAAATTTTTTGTGGTGGGAAGACTGGATTGGTGCATATGATATACATTTAGAGTTTGATAGAAGTAGGAGCTTGATGAGGCTTTGGAGGACCGGTAGACCGCATAGGATGAAGGCGGTACTGGTTAGGATCAAGGAGAAGCCTCCTGATAGGCTTGTTTGAGTCCCAGGCAAGAGCCTGGGATGTAGAGTTTGTGTGTCCTACTTGGTTTGAGTCCCTGTCTTTTTATGTGTTTTTCGGTATTTTTGTTTTTGTTTGTGTCAATTTTTGCAGGAATTCGCGCTTGATTCGTGAAAGAAAATCATCAGGAACGAAGTTCCAGGTATGTTTATGTATGTTTTTATGCTTGGAATGGGTTTTTGAGGAATTTGGGTGAAGAAAAATTTTGAGGGGTCTAAAATATTCCATTGTTTTAGTCTTCAAAGTTTTGTGGTGGAAAGACTGGATTTGTGCATATGATATACATTTAGAGTTTAATAGAAGTAGGAGCTTGATGAGGCCGCGGAGGACCGGTAGACCGCATAGGATGAAGGCGGTACAGGTTAGGATCAAGGAGAAGCCTCTTGATAGGCTTGTTTGAGTCCCTGGCAAGTGCCTGGGATGTAGTGTTTGTGTGTCCAACATAGTTTGAGTCCGTGTCTTTTTATGTGTTTTTCGGTATGTGTGTTTTTGTTTGTGTCAATTTTTGCAGGAAATCGCGCTTGATTCGGTAAAGGAAATCATCAGGAACGAAGTTCCAGGTATGTTTACATATGTTTTTATGCTTGGAATGGGTTTTTGAGGAATTTGGGTAAAGAAAGATTTTGAGGGGTCTAAAATATTCCAATGTTTTAGTCATCAAATTTTTTGTGGTGGAAAGACTGGATTGGTGCATATGATATACATTTAGAGTTTGATAGAAGTAGGAGCTTGATGAGGCTATGGAGGACCGGTAGACCGCATAGGATGAAGGCGGTACTAGTTAGGATCAAGGAGAAGCCTCCTGATAGGCTTGTTTGAGTCCCGGACAAGTGCATGGGATGTAGAGTTTGTGTGTCCTACTTGGTTTGAGTCCCTGTCTTTTTATGTGTTTTTCGGTATGCGTGTTTTTGTTTGTGTCTATTTTTGCACGAATTCGCGCTTGATTCGGTAAAGGAAATCATCAGGAACAAAGTTCCAGGTATGTTTACATATGTTTTTATGCTTGGAATGGGTTTTTGAGGAATTTGGGTGAAGCAAGATTTCAAGGGTTCTAAAATATTCCATTATTTTTGTCTTCAATGTTTTGTGGTGGAAAGACTGGATTGGTGCATATGATATACATTTAGAGTTTGATAGAAGTAGGAGCTTGATGAGGCCGTGGAGGACCGGTAGACCGCATAGGATGAAGGCGGTACCAGTTAGGATCAAGGAGAAGCCTCCTGATAGGCTTGTTTGATTCCCGGACAAGTGCATGGGATGTAGAGTTTGTGTGTCCTACTTGGTTTGAGTCCGTGTCTTTTTGTGTGTTTTTCGGTATTTGTGTTTTTGTTTGTGTCAATTTTTGCAGGAATTCAAGCTTGATTCGGTAAAGAAAATAATCAGGAACGAAGTTCCAGGTATGTTTACATATGTTTTTATGCTTGGAATGGGTTTTTGAGGAGTTTGGGTGAAGAAAGATTTTGAGGGGTCTAAAATATTCCATTGTTTTAGTCTTCAAAGTTTTGTGGTGGAAAGACTGGATTGGTGCATATGATATACATTTGGAGTTTGATCGAAGTAGGAGCTTGATGAGGTCGTGGAGGACCGGTAGACCGCATAGGATGTAGGCGGTACCGGTTAGGATCAAGTAGAAGCCTCCTGATTGGCTTGTTTGAGTCCCTGGGAAGTGCCTGGGATGTAGAGTTTGTGTGTCCTACATGGTTTGAGTCCGTGTCTTTTTATGTGTTTTTCGGTATGTGTGTTTTTGTTTGTGTCAATTTTTGCAGGAATTTGCGCTTGATTCGGTAAAGGAAATCTTCAGGAACAAAGTTCCAGGTATGTTTACATATGTTTTTATGCTTGGAATAGGTTTTTGAGGAATTTGGGTGAAGAAAGATTTTGAGGGGTCTAAAATATTCCATTGTTTAAGTCTTCAAAGTTTTGTGGTGGAAAGACTGGATTGGTGCATATGATTTACATTTATAGTTTGATAGAAGTAGGAGCTTGATGAGGCCGTGGAGGACCGGTACACCGCATAGGATGAAGGCGGTACCTGTTAGGATCAAGGAGAAGCCTCCTAATAGGCTTGTTTGAGTCTCGGGCAAGTGCCTGGGATGTAGAGTTTGTGTGTCCTAGCTGGTTTGAGTCCGTGTCTTTTAAAGTGTTTTTCGGTATGCGTGTTTTTGTTTGTGTCAATTTTTGCAGAAATTCGCGCTTGATTCGGTAAAGGAAATCATCAGGAACGAAGTTCTAGGTATGTTTTCATATGTTTTTATGCTTGGAATGCGTTTTTGAGGAATTTGGGTGAAGCAAGATTTAGAGGGTTCTAAAATATTCCATTGTTTTAGTCTTCAATGTTTTGTGGTGGAAAGATTGGATTGGTGCATATGATATACATTTAGAGTTTGATAGAAGTAGGAGCTTGATGAGGCTGTGGAGGATCGGTAGACCGCATAGGATGAAGGCGGTACCGGTTAGGATCAAGGAGAAGCCTCCTGATAGTCTTGTTTGAGTCCCGGACAAGTGCATGGGATGTAGAGTTTGTGTGTACTACTTGGTTTGAATCCGTGTCTTTTTATGTGTTTTTCGGTATTTATGTTTTTGTTTGTGTCAATTTTTGCAGGAATTCGCGCTTGATTCGGTAAAGAAAATCATCAGGAACGAAGTTCCAGGTATGTTTACATATGTTCTTATGCTTGGAATGGGTTTTTGAGGAATTTGGGTGAAGAAAGATTTTGAGGGGTCTAAAATATTCCATTGTTTTAGTCTTCAAAGTTTTGTGGTGGAAAGACTGGATTGGTGCATATGATATACATTTGGAGTTTGATCGAAGTAGGAGCTTGATGAGGTCGTGGAGGACCGGTAGACCGCATAGGATGAAGGCGGTACCGGTTAGGATCAAGTAGAAGCCTCCTGATAGGCTTGTTTGAGTCCCTGGGAAGTGCCTGGGATGTAGAGTTTGTGTGTCCTACATGGTTTGAGTCCGTGTCTTTTTATGTGTTTTTCGGTATGTGTGTTTTTGTTTGTGTCAATTTTTGCAGGAATTCGCGCTTGATTCGGTAAAGGAAATCTTCAGGAACAAAGTTCCAGGTATGTTTACATATGTTTTTATGCTTGGAATAGGTTTTTGAGGAATTTGGGTGAAGAAAGATTTTGAGGGGTCTAAAATATTCCATTGTTTAAGTCTTCAAAGTTTTGTGGTGGAAAGACTGGATTGGTGCATATGATTTACATTTATAGTTTGATAGAAGTAGGAGCTTGATGAGGCCGTGGAGGACCGGTACACCGCATAGGATGAAGGCGGTACCTGTTAGGATCAAGGAGAAGCCTCCTAATAGGCTTGTTTGAGTCCCGGGCAAGTGCCTGGGATGTAGAGTTTGTGTGTCCTAGCTGGTTTGAGTCCGTGTCTTTTAAAGTGTTTTTCGGTATGCGTGTTTTTGTTTGTGTCAATTTTTGCAGAAATTCACGCTTGATTCGGTAAAGGAAATCATCAGGAACGAAGTTCCAGGTATGTTTTCATATGTTTTTATGCTTGGAATGCGTTTTTGAGGAATTTGGGTGAAGCAAGATTTAGAGGGTTCTAAAATATTCCATTGTTTTAGTCTTTAATGTTTTGTGGTGGAAAGATTGGATTGGTGCATATGATATACATTTAGAGTTTGATAGAAGTAGGAGCTTGATGAGGCTGTGGAGGATCGGTAGACCGCATAGGATGAAGGCGGTACCGGTTAGGATCAAGGAGAAGCCTCCTGATAGTCTTGTTTGAGTCCCGGACAAGTGCATGGGATGTAGAGTTTGTGTGTACTACTTGGTTTGAGTCCGTGTCTTTTTATGTGTTTTTTCGGTATTTATGTTTTTGTTTGTGTCAATTTTTGCAGGAATTCGCGCTTGATTCGGTAAAAAAAATCATCAGGAACGAAGTTCCAGGTATGTTTACATATGTTCTTATGCTTGGAATGGGTTTTTGAGGAATTTGGGTGAAGAAAGATTTTGAGGGGTCTAAAATATTCCATTGTTTTAGTCTTCAAAGTTTTGTGGTGGAAAGACTGGATTGGTGCATATGATATACATTTGGAGTTTGATCGAAGTAGGAGCTTGATGAGGTCGTGGAGGACCGGTAGACCGCATAGGATGAAGGCGGTACCGGTTAGGATCAAGTAGAAGCCTCCTGATAGGCTTGTTTGAGTCCCTGGGAAGTGCCTGGGATGTAGAGTTTGTGTGTCCTACATGGTTTGAGTCCGTGTCTTTTTATGTGTTTTTCGGTATGTGTGTTTTTGTTTGTGTCAATTTTTGCAAGAATTCGCGCTTGATTCGGTAAAGGAAATCTTCAGGAACAAAGTTCCAGGTATGTTTACATATGTTTTTATGCTTGGAATAGGTTTTTGAGGAATTTGGGTGAAGAAAGATTTTGAGGGGTCTAAAATATTCCATTGTTTAAGTCTTCAAAGTTTTGTGGTGGAAAGACTGGATTGGTGCATATGATTTACATTTATAGTTTGATAGAAGTAGGAGCTTGATGAGGCCGTGGAGGACCGGTACACCGCATAGGATGAAGGCGGTACCTGTTAGGATCAAGGAGAAGCCTCCTAATAGGCTTGTTTGAGTCCCGGGCAAGTGCCTGGGATGTAGAGTTTGTGTGTCCTAGCTGGTTTGAGTCCGTGGCTTTTAAAGTGTTTTTCGGTATGCGTGTTTTTGTTTGTGTCAATTTTTGCAGAAATTCGCGCTTGATTCGGTAAAGGAAATCATCAGGAACGAAGTTCCAGGTATGTTTTCATATGTTTTTATGCTTGGAATGCGTTTTTGAGGAATTTGGGTGAAGCAAGATTTAGAGGGTTCTAAAATATTCCATTGTTTTAGTCTTCAATGTTTTGTGGTGGAAAGATTGGATTGGTGCATATGATATACATTTAGAGTTTGATAGAAGTAGGAGTTGATGAGGCTGTGGAGGATCGGTAGACCGCATAGGATGAAGGCGGTACCGGTTAGGATCAAGGAGAAGCCTCCTGATAGTCTTGTTTGAGTCCCGGACAAGTGCATGGGATGTAGAGTTTGTGTGTACTACTTGGTTTGAGTCCGTGTCTTTTTATGTGTTTTTCGGTATTTATGTTTTTGTTTGTGTCAATTTTTGCAGGAATTCGCGCTTGATTCGGTAAAGAAAATCATCAGGAACGAAGTTCCAGGTATGTTTACATATGTTCTTATGCTTGGAATGGGTTTTTGAGGAATTTGGGTGAAGAAAGATTTTGAGGGGTCTAAAATATTCCATTGTTTTAGTCTTCAAAGTTTTGTGGTGGAAAGACTGGATTGGTGCATATGATATACATTTGGAGTTTGATCGAAGTAGGAGCTTGATGAGGCCGTGGAGGACCGGTACACCGCATAGGATGAAGGCGGTACCTGTTAGGATCAAGGAGAAGCCTCCTAATAGGCTTGTTTGAGTCCCGGGCAAGTGCCTAGGATGTAGAGTTTGTGTGTCCTAGCTGGTTTGAGTCCGTGTCTTTTAAAGTGTTTTTCGGTATGCGTGTTTTTGTTTGTGTCAATTTTTGCAGAAATTCGCGCTTGATTCGGTAAAGGAAATCATCAGGAACGAAGTTCCAGGTATGTTTTCATATGTTTTTATGCTTGGAATGCGTTTTTGAGGAATTTGGGTGAAGCAAGATTTAGAGGGTTCTAAAATATTCCATTGTTTTAGTCTTTAATGTTTTGTGGTGGAAAGATTGGATTGGTGCATATGATATACATTTAGAGTTTGATAGAAGTAGGAGCTTGATGAGGCTGTGGAGGATCGGTAGACCGCATAGGATGAAGGCGGTACCGGTTAGGATCAAGGAGAAGCCTCCTGATAGTCTTGTTTGAGTCCCGGACAAGTGCATGGGATGTAGAGTTTGTGTGTACTACTTGGTTTGAGTCCGTGTCTTTTTATGTGTTTTTTCGGTATTTATGTTTTTGTTTGTGTCAATTTTTGCAGGAATTCGCGCTTGATTCGGTAAAGAAAATCATCAGGAACGAAGTTCCAGGTATGTTTACATATGTTCTTATGCTTGGAATGGGTTTTTGAGGAATTTGGGTGAAGAAAGATTTTGAGGGGTCTAAAATATTCCATTGTTTTAGTCTTCAAAGTTTTGTGGTGGAAAGACTGGATTGGTGCATATGATATACATTTGGAGTTTGATCGAAGTAGGAGCTTGATGAGGTCGTGGAGGACCGGTAGACCGCATAGGATGAAGGCGGTACCGGTTAGGATCAAGTAGAAGCCTCCTGATAGGCTTGTTTGAGTCCCTGGGAAGTGCCTGGGATGTAGAGTTTGTGTGTCCTACATGGTTTGAGTCCGTGTCTTTTTATGTGTTTTTCGGTATGTGTGTTTTTGTTTGTGTCAATTTTTGCAGGAATTCGCGCTTGATTCGGTAAAGGAAATCTTCAGGAACAAAGTTCCAGGTATGTTTACATATGTTTTTATGCTTGGAATAGGTTTTTGAGGAATTTGGGTGAAGAAAGATTTTGAGGGGTCTAAAATATTCCATTGTTTAAGTCTTCAAAGTTTTGTGGTGGAAAGACTGGATTGGTGCATATGATTTACATTTATAGTTTGATAGAAGTAGGAGCTTGATGAGGCCGTGGAGGACCGGTACACCGCATAGGATGAAGGCGGTACCTGTTAGGATCAAGGAGAAGCCTCCTAATAGGCTTGTTTGAGTCCCGGGCAAGTGCCTGGGATGTAGAGTTTGTGTGTCCTAGCTGGTTTGAGTCCGTGGCTTTTAAAGTGTTTTTCGGTATGCGTGTTTTTGTTTGTGTCAATTTTTGCAGAAATTCGCGCTTGATTCGGTAAAGGAAATCATCAGGAACGAAGTTCCAGGTATGTTTTCATATGTTTTTATGCTTGGAATGCGTTTTTGAGGAATTTGGGTGAAGCAAGATTTAGAGGGTTCTAAAATATTCCATTGTTTTAGTCTTCAATGTTTTGTGGTGGAAAGATTGGATTGGTGCATATGATATACATTTAGAGTTTGATAGAAGTAGGAGCTTGATGAGGCTGTGGAGGATCGGTAGACCGCATAGGATGAAGGCGGTACCGGTTAGGATCAAGGAGATGCCTCCTGATAGTCTTGTTTGAGTCCCGGACAAGTGCATGGGATGTAGAGTTTGTGTGTACTACTTGGTTTGAGTCCGTGTCTTTTTATGTGTTTTTCGGTATTTATGTTTTTGTTTGTGTCAATTTTTGCAGGAATTCGCGCTTGATTCGGTAAAGAAAATCATCAGGAACGAAGTTCCAGGTATGTTTACATATGTTCTTATGCTTGGAATGGGTTTTTGAGGAATTTGGGTGAAGAAAGATTTTGAGGGGTCTAAAATATTCCATTGTTTTAGTCTTCAAAGTTTTGTGGTGGAAAGACTGGATTGATGCATATGATATACATTTGGAGTTTGATCGAAGTAGGAGCTTGATGAGGTCGTGGAGGACCGGTAGACCGCATAGGATGAAGGCGGTACCGGTTAGGATCAAGTAGAAGCCTCCTGATAGGCTTGTTTGAGTCCCTGGGAAGTGCCTGGGATGTAGAGTTTGTGTGTCCTACATGGTTTGAGTCCGTGTCTTTTTATGTGTTTTTCGGTATGTGTGTTTTTGTTTGTGTCAATTTTTGCAGGAATTCGCGCTTGATTCGGTAAAGGAAATCTTCAGGAACAAAGTTCCAGGTATGTTTACATATGTTTTTATGCTTGGAATAGGTTTTTGAGGAATTTGGGTGAAGAAAGATTTTGAGGGGTCTAAAATATTCCATTGTTTAAGTCTTCAAAGTTTTGTGGTGGAAAGACTGGATTGGTGCATATGATTTACATTTATAGTTTGATAGAAGTAGGAGCTTGATGAGGCCGTGGAGGACCGGTACACCGCATAGGATGAAGGCGGTACCTGTTAGGATCAAGGAGAAGCCTCCTAATAGGCTTGTTTGAGTCCCGAGCAAGTGCCTGGGATGTAGAGTTTGTGTGTCCTAGCTGGTTTGAGTCCGTGTCTTTTAAAGTGTTTTTCGGTATGCGTGTTTTTGTTTGTGTCAATTTTTGCAGAAATTCGCGCTTGATTCGGTAAAGGAAATCATCAGGAACGAAGTTCGAGGTATGTTTTCATATGTTTTTATGCTTGGAATGCGTTTTTGAGGAATTTGGGTGAAGCAAGATTTAGAGGGTTCTAAAATATTCCATTGTTTTAGTCTTCAATGTTTTGTGGTGGAAAGATTGGATTGGTGCATATGATATACATTTAGAGTTTGATAGAAGTAGGAGCTTGATGAGGCTGTGGAGGATCGGTAGACCGCATAGGATGAAGGCGGTACCGGTTAGGATCAAGGAGAAGCCTCCTGATAGTCTTGTTTGAGTCCCGGACAAGTGCATGGGATGTAGAGTTTGTGTGTACTACTTGGTTTGAGTCCGTGTCTTTTTATGTGTTTTTCGGTATTTATGTTTTTGTTTGTGTCAATTTTTGCAGGAATTCGCGCTTGATTCGGTAAAGAAAATCATCAGGAACGAAGTTCCAGGTATGTTTACATATGTTCTTATGCTTGGAATGGGTTTTTGAGGAATTTGGGTGAAGAAAGATTTTCAGGGGTCTAAAATATTCCATTGTTTTAGTCTTCAAAGTTTTGTGGTGGAAAGACTGGATTGGTGCATATGATATACATTTGGAGTTTGATCGAAGTAGGAGCTTGAAGAGGTCGTGGAGGACCGGTAGACCGCATAGGATGAAGGTGGTACCGGTTAGGATCAAGTAGAAGCCTCCTGATAGGCTTGTTTGAGTCCCTGGGAAGTGCCTGGGATGTAGAGTTTGTGTGTCCTACATGGTTTGAGTCCGTGTCTTTTTATGTGTTTTTCGGTATGTGTGTTTTTGTTTGTGTCAATTTTTGCAGGAATTCGCGCTTGATTCGGTAAAGGAAATCTTCAGGAACAAAGTTCCAGGTATGTTTACATATGTTTTTATGCTTGGAATAGGTTTTTGAGGAATTTGGGTGAAGAAAGATTTTGAGGGGTCTAAAATATTCCATAGTTTAAGTCTTCAAAGTTTTGTGGTGGAAAGACTGGATTGGTGCATATGATTTACATTTAGAGTTTGATATAAGTAGGAGCTTGATGAGGCCGTGGAGGACTGGTACACCGCATAGGATGAAGGCGGTACCTGTCAGGATCAAGGAGAAGCCTCCTGATAGGCTTGTTTGAGTCCCGAGCAAGTGCCTTGGATGTAGAGTTTGTGTGTCCTAGTTGGTTTGAGTCCGTGTCTTTTTATGTGTTTTTCGGTATGTGTGTTATTGTTTGTGTCAATTTTTGCAGAAATTCGCGCTTGATTCGGTAAAGGAAATCATCAGGAACGAAGTTCCAGGTATGTTTTCATATGTTTTTATGCTTGGAATGCGTTTTTGAGGAATTTGGGTGAAGCAAGATTTAGAGGGTTCTAAAATATTCCATTGTTTTAGTCTTCAATGTTTTGTGGTGGAAAGATTGGATTGGTGCATATGATATACATTTAGAGTTTGATAGAAGTAGGAGTTGATGAGGCTGTGGAGGATCGGTAGACCGCATAGGATGAAGGCGGTACCGGTTAGGATCAAGGAGAAGCCTCCTGATAGTCTTGTTTGAGTCCCGGACAAGTGCATGGGATGTAGAGTTTGTGTGTCCTACTTGGTTTGAGTCCGTGTCTTTTTATGTGTTTTTCGGTATTTATGTTTTTGTTTGTGTCAATTTTTGCAGGAATTCGCGCTTGATTCGGTAAAGAAAATCATCAGGAACGAAGTTCCAGGTATGTTTACATATGTTCTTATGCTTGGAATGGGTTTTTGAGGAATTTGGGTGAAGAAAGATTTTGAGGGGTCCAAAATATTCCATTGTTTTAGTCTTCAAAGTTTTGTGGTGGAAAGACTGGATTGGTGCATATGATATACATTTGGAGTTTGATCGAAGTAGGAGCTTGATGAGGTCGTGGAGGACCGGTAGACCGCATAGGATGAAGGCGGTACCGGTTAGGATCAAGTAGAAGCCTCCTGATAGGCTTGTTTGAGTCCCTGGGAAGTGCCTGGGATGTAGAGTTTGTGTGTCCTACATGGTTTGAGTCCGTGTCTTTTTATGTGTTTTTCGGTATGTGTGTTTTTGTTTGTGTCAATTTTTGCAGGAATTCGCGCTTGATTCGGTAAAGGAAATCTTCAGGAACAAAGTTCCAGGTATGTTTACATATGTTTTTATGCTTGGAATAGGTTTTTGAGGAATTTGGGTGAAGAAAGATTTTGAGGGGTCTAAAATATTCCATTGTTTAAGTCTTCAAAGTTTTGTGGTGGAAAGACTGGATTGGTGCATATGATTTACATTTATAGTTTGATAGAAGTAGGAGCTTGATGAGGCCGTGGAGGACCGGTACACCGCATAGGATGAAGGCGGTACCTGTTAGGATCAAGGAGAAGCCTCATAATAGGCTTGTTTGAGTCCCGGGCAAGTGCCTGGGATGTAGGGTTTGTGTGTCCTAGCTGGATTGAGTCCGTGTCTTTTAAAGTGTTTTTCGGTATGCGTGTTTTTGTTTGTGTCAATTTTTGCAGAAATTCGCGCTTGATTCGGTAAAGGAAATCATCAGGAACGAAGTTCCAGGTATGTTTTCATATGTTTTTATGCTTGGAATGCGTTTTTGAGGAATTTGGGTGAAGCAAGATTTAGAGGGTTCTAAAATATTCCATTGTTTTAGTCTTCAATGTTTTGTGGTGGAAAGACTAGATTGGTGCATATGATATACATTTAGAGTTTGATAGAAGTAGGAGCTTGATAAGGCTTTGGAGGACCGGTAGACCGCATAGGATGAAGGCGGTACTGGTTAGGATCAAGGAGAAGCCTCCTGATAGGCTTGTTTGAGTCCCGGGCAAGAGCCTGGGATGTAGAGTTTGTGTGTCCTACTTGGTTTGAGTCTGTGTCTTTTTATGTGTTTTTCGGTATTTGTGTTTTTGTATGTGTCAATTTTTGCAGGAATTCGCGCTTGATTCGGTAAAGAAAATCATCAGGAACGAAGTTCGAGGTATGTTTACGTATGTTTTTGTGCTTGGAATGGGTTTTTGAGGAATTTGGGTGAAGAAAGATTTTGAGGGGTCTAAAATATTCCATTGTTTTAGTCTTCAAAGTTTTGTGGTGGAAAGACTGGATTTGTGCATATGAGATACATTTAGAGTTTAATAGAAGTAGGAGCTTGATGAGGCCGTGGAGGACCGGTAGACCGCATAGGATGAAGGCGGTACAGGTTAGGATTAAGGAGAAGCCTCTTGATAGGCTTGTTTGAGTCCCTGGCAAGTGCCTGGGATGTAGTGTTTGTGTGTCCTACATGGTTTGAGTCCGTGTGTTTTTATGTGTTTTTCGGTATGTGTGTTTTTGTTTGTGACAATTTTTGCAGGAAATCGCGCTTGATTCGGTAAAGGAAATCATCAGGAACAAAGTTCCACGTATGTTTACATATGTTTTTATGTTTGGAATGGGTTTTTGAGGAATTTGGGTGAAGAAAGATTTTGAGGGGTCTAAAATATTCCATTGTTTAAGTCTTCAAAGTTTTGTGGTGGAAAGACTGGATTGGTGCATATGATATACATTTAGAGTTTGATAGAAGTAGGAGCTTGATGAGGCTGTGGAGGACCGGTAGACCGCATAGGATGAAGGCGGTACCAGTTAGGATCAAGGAGAAGCCTCCCGATAGGCTTGTTTGAGTCCCGGACAAGTGCATGGAATGTAGAGTTTGTGTGTCCTACTTGGTTTGAGTCCGTGTCTTTTTATGTGTTTTTCGGTATTTGTGTTTTTGTTTGTGTCAATTTTTGCAGGAATTCGCGCTTGATTCGGTAAAGAAAATCATCAGGAACGAAGTTCCAGGTATGTTTACGTATGTTTTTATGCTTGGAATGGGTTTTTGAGGAATTTAGGTGAAGAAAGATTTTGAGGGGTCTAAAATATTCCATTGTTTTAGTATTCAAAGTTTTGTGGTGGAAAGACTGGATTGGTGCATATGATATACATTTAGAGTTTGATAGAAGTAGGAGCTTGATGAGGCCGTGGAGGACCGGTAGACCGCATAGGATGAAGGCGGTACAGGTTAGGATCAAGGAGAAGCCTCTTGATAGGCTTGTTTGAGTCCCTGGGAAGTGCCTGGGATGTAGTGTTTGTGTGTCCTACATGGTTTGAGTCCGTGTCTTTTTATGTGTTTTTCGGTATGCGTGTTTTTGTTTGTGTAAATTTTTGCAGGAATTCGCGCTTGATTCGGTAAAGGAAATCATCAGGAACAAAGTTCCAGGTATGTTTACATATGTTTTTATGCTTGGAATGGGTTTTTGAGGAATTTGGGTGATGCAAGATTTCAAGGGTTCTAAAATATTCCATTGTTTTAGTCTTCAATGTTTTGTGGTGGAAAGACTGGATTGGTGCATATGATATACATTTAGAGTTTGATAGAAGTAGGAGCTTGATGAGGCCGTGGAGGACCGGTAGACCGCATAGGATGAAGGCGGTACCAGTTAGGATCAAGGAGAAGCCTCCTGATAGGCTTGTTTGAGTCCCGGACAAGTGCATGGGATGTAGAGTTTGTGTGTCCTACTTGGTTTGAGTCCGTGTCTTTTTATGTGTTTTTCGGTATTTGTGTTTTTGTTTGTGTCAATTTTTGCAGGAATTCACGCTTGATTCGGTAAAGAAAATCATCAGGAACGAAGTTCCAGGTATGTTTACATATGTTTTTATGCTTGGAATGTGTTTTTGAGGAATTTGGGTGAAGAAAGATTTTGAGGGGTCTAAAATATTCCATTGTTTTAGTCTTCAAAGTTTTGTGGTGGAAAGACTGGATTGGTGCATATGATATACATTTGGAGTTTGATCGAAGTAGGAGCTTGATGAGGCCGTGGAGGACCGGTAGACCGCATAGGATGAAGGCGGTACCGGTTAGGATCAAGTAGAAGCCTCCTGATAGGCTTGTTTGAGTCCCTGGGAAGTGCCTGGGATGTAGTGTTTGTGTGTCCTACATGGTTTGAGTCCGTGTCTTTTTATGTGTTTTTCGGTATGTGTGTTTTTGTTTGTGTCAATTTTTGCAGGAATTTGCGCTTGATTCGGTAAAGGAAATCTTCAGGAACAAAGTTCCAGGTATGTTTACATATGTTTTTATGCTTGGAATAGGTTTTTGAGGAATTTGGGTGAAGAAAGATTTTGAGGGGTCTAAAATATTCCATAGTTTAAGTCTTCAAAGTTTTGTGGTGGAAAGACTGGATTGGTGCATATGATTTACATTTAGAGTTTGATATAAGTAGGAGCTTGATGAGGCCGTGGAGGACCGGTACACCGCATAGGATGAAGGCGGTACCTGTCAGGATCAAGGAGAAGCCTCCTGATAGGCTTGTTTGAGTCCCGAGCAAGTGCTTGGGATGTAGAGTTTGTGTGTCCTAGTTGGTTTGAGTCCGTGTCTTTTTATGTGTTTTTCGGTATGTGTGTTATTGTTTGTGTCAATTTTTGCAGGAAATCGCGCTTGATTCGGGAAAGGAAATCATCAGGAACAAAGTTCCACGTATGTTTACATATGTTTTTATGCTTGGAATGGGTTTTTGAGGAATTTGGGTGAAGAAAGATTTTGAGGGGTCTAAAATATTCCATTGTTTAAGTCTTCAAAGTTTTGTGGTGGAAAGACTGGATTGGTGCATATGATATACATTTAGAGTTTGATAGAAGTAGGAGCTTGATGAGGTTGTGGAGGACCAGTACACCGCATAGGATGAAGGCCGTACCTGTTAGGATCAAGGAGAAGCCTCTTGATAGGGTTGTTTGAGTCCCGGGCAAGAGCCTGGGATGTAGAGTTTGTGTGTCCTACTTGGTTTGAGTCCGTGTCTTTTTTTGTGTTTTTCGGTATGTGTGTTTTTGTTTGTGTCAATTTTTGCAGGAAATCGCGCTTGATTCGGTAAAGGAAATCATCAGGAACAAAGTTCCAGGTATGTTTACATATGTTTTTATGCTTGGAATGGGTTTTTGAGGAATTTGGGTGAAGAAAGATTTCGAGGGTTCTAAAATATTCCATTGTTTTAGTCTTCAAAGTTTTGTGGTGGAAAAACGGTATTGGTGCATATGATATACATTTAGAGTTTGATAGAAGTAGGAGCTTGATGAGGCCGTGGAGGACCGGTAGACCGCATAGGATGAAGGCGGTACCAGTTAGGATCAAGGAGAAGCATCCTGATAGGCTTGTTTGAGTCCCGGACAAGTGCATAGGATGTAGAGTTTGTGTGTCCTACATGGTTTGAGTCCGTGTCTTTTTTTTGTGTTTTTCGGTATGTGTGTTTTTGTTTGTGTCAATTTTTGCAGGAAATCGCGCTTGATTCGGTAAAGAAAATCATCAGGAACGAAGTTCCAGGTATGTTTACGTATGTTTTTATGCTTGGAATGGGTTTTTGAGGAATTTGGGTGAAGAAATATTTTGAGGGGTCTAAAATATTCCATTGTTTTAGTCTTCAAAGTTTTGTGGTGGAAAGACTGGATTGGTGCATATGATATACATTTGGAGTTTGATAGAAGTAGGAGCTTGATGAGGCCGTGGAGGACCGGTAGACCGCATAGGATGAAGGCGGTACAGGTTAGGATCAAGGAGAAGCCTCTTGATAGGCTTGTTTGAGTCCCTGGCAAGTGCCTGGGATGTAGTGTTTGTGTGTCCTACATGGTTTGAGTCCGTGTCTTTTTATGTGTTTTTCGGTATGTGTGTTTTTGTTTGTGTCAATTTTTGCAGGAAATCGCGCTTGATTCGGTAAAGGAAATCATCAGGAACAAAGTTCCACGTATGTTTAAATATGTTTTTATGCTTGGAATGGGTTTTTGAGGAATTTGGTTTAAGAAAGATTTTGAGGGGTCTAAAATATTCCATTGTTCAAGTCTTCAAAGTTTTGTGGTGGAAAGACTGGATTGGTGCATATGATATACATTTAGAGTTTGATAGAAGCAGGAGCTTGATGAGGCCGTGGAGGACCGGTAGACCGCATAGGATGAAGGCGGTACCGGTTAGGATCAAGTAGAAGCCTCCTGATAGGCTTGTTTGAGTCCCTGGGAAGTGCCTGGGATGTAGTGTTTGTGTGTCCTACATGGTTTGAGTCCGTGTCTTTTTATGTGTTTTTCGGTATGTGTGTTTTTGTTTGTGTCAATTTTTGCAGGAATTTGCGCTTGATTCGGTAAAGGAAATCTTCAGGAACAAAGTTCCAGGTATGTTTACATATGTTTTTATGCTTGGAATAGGTTTTTGAGGAATTTGGGTGAAGAAAGATTTTGAGGGGTCTAAAATATTCCATAGTTTAAGTCTTCAAAGTTTTGTGGTGGAAAGACTGGATTGGTGCATATGATTTACATTTAGAGTTTGATATAAGTAGGAGCTTGATGAGGCCGTGGAGGACCGGTACACCGCATAGGATGAAGGCGGTACCTGTCAGGATCAAGGAGAAGCCTCCTGATAGGCTTGTTTGAGTCCCGAGCAAGTGCCTGGGATGTAGAGTTTGTGTGTCCTAGTTGGTTTGAGTCCGTGTCTTTTTATGTGTTTTTCGGTATGTGTGTTATTGTTTGTGTCAATTTTTGCAGGAAATCGCGCTTGATTCGGGAAAGGAAATCATCAGGAACAAAGTTCCACGTATGTTTACATATGTTTTTATGCTTGGAATGGGTTTTTGAGGAATTTGGGTGAAGAAAGATTTTGAGGGGTCTAAAATATTCCATTGTTTAAGTCTTCAAAGTTTTGTGGTGGAAAGACTGGATTGGTGCATATGATATACATTTAGAGTTTGATAGAAGTAGGAGCTTGATGAGGTTGTGGAGGACCAGTACACCGCATAGGATGAAGGCCGTACCTGTTAGGATCAAGGAGAAGCCTCTTGATAGGGTTGTTTGAGTCCCGGGCAAGAGCCTGGGATGTAGAGTTTGTGTGTCCTACTTGGTTTGAGTCCGTGTCTTTTTTTGTGTTTTTCGGTATGTGTGTTTTTGTTTGTGTCAATTTTTGCAGGAAATCGCGCTTGATTCGGTAAAGGAAATCATCAGGAACAAAGTTCCAGGTATGTTTACATATGTTTTTATGCTTGGAATGGGTTTTTGAGGAATTTGGGTGAAGAAAGATTTCGAGGGTTCTAAAATATTCCATTGTTTTAGTCTTCAAAGTTTTGTGGTGGAAAAACGGTATTGGTGCATATGATATACATTTAGAGTTTGATAGAAGTAGGAGCTTGATGAGGCCGTGGAGGACCGGTAGACCGCATAGGATGAAGGCGGTACCAGTTAGGATCAAGGAGAAGCATCCTGATAGGCTTGTTTGAGTCCCGGACAAGTGCATAGGATGTAGAGTTTGTGTGTCCTACATGGTTTGAGTCCGTGTCTTTTTTTTGTGTTTTTCGGTATGTGTGTTTTTGTTTGTGTCAATTTTTGCAGGAAATCGCGCTTGATTCGGTAAAGAAAATCATCAGGAACGAAGTTCCAGGTATGTTTACGTATGTTTTTATGCTTGGAATGGGTTTTTGAGGAATTTGGGTGAAGAAATATTTTGAGGGGTCTAAAATATTCCATTGTTTTAGTCTTCAAAGTTTTGTGGTGGAAAGACTGGATTGGTGCATATGATATACATTTGGAGTTTGATAGAAGTAGGAGCTTGATGAGGCCGTGGAGGACCGGTAGACCGCATAGGATGAAGGCGGTACAGGTTAGGATCAAGGAGAAGCCTCTTGATAGGCTTGTTTGAGTCCCTGGCAAGTGCCTGGGATGTAGTGTTTGTGTGTCCTACATGGTTTGAGTCCGTGTCTTTTTATGTGTTTTTCGGTATGTGTGTTTTTGTTTGTGTCAATTTTTGCAGGAAATCGCGCTTGATTCGGTAAAGGAAATCATCAGGAACAAAGTTCCACGTATGTTTAAATATGTTTTTATGCTTGGAATGGGTTTTTGAGGAATTTGGTTTAAGAAAGATTTTGAGGGGTCTAAAATATTCCATTGTTCAAGTCTTCAAAGTTTTGTGGTGGAAAGACTGGATTGGTGCATATGATATACATTTAGAGTTTGATAGAAGTAGGAGCTTGATGAGGCCGTGGAGGACCGGTAGACCGCATAGGATGAAGGCGGGTACCGGTTAGGATCAAGGAGAAGCCTCCTGATAGGCTTGTTTGAGTCCCTGGGAAGTGCCTGGGATGTAGTGTTTGTGTGTCCTACATGGTTTTAGTCCGTGTCTTTTTATGTGTTTTTCGGTATGTGTGTTTTTTTTGTGTCAATTTTTGCAGGAATTTGCGCTTGATTCGGTAAAGGAAATCTTCAGGAACAAAGTTCCAGGTATGTTTACATATGTTTTTATGCTTGGAATAGGTTTTTGAGGAATTAGGGTGAAGAAAGATTTTGAGGGGTCTAAAATATTCCATTGTTTAAGTCTTCTAAGTTTTGTGGTGGAAAGACTGGATTGGTGCATATGATTTACATTTAGAGTTTGATAGAAGTAGGAGCTTGATGAGGCCGTGGAGGACAGGTACACCGCATAGGATGAAGGCGGTAACTGTTAGGATCAAGGAGAAGCCTCCTGATAGGCTTGTTTGAGTCCCGGGCAAGTGCCTGGGATGTAGAGTTTGTGTGTCCTAGTTGGTTTGAGTCTGTGTCTTTTTATGTGTTTTTCGGTATGCGTGTTTTTGTTTGTGTCAATTTTTGCAGGAATTCGCGCTTGATTCGGTAAAGGAAATCATCAGGAACAAAGTTCCAGGTATGTTTACATATGTTTTTATGCTTGGAATGCGTTTTTGAGGAATTTGGGAGAAGCAAGATTTCGAGGGTTCTAAAATATTCCATTGTTTTAGTCTTCAATGTTTTGTGGTGGAGAGACTGGATTGGTGCATATGACATACATTTAGAGTTTGATAGAAGTAGGAGCTTGATGAGGCTGTGGAGGATCGGTAGACCGCATAGGATGAAGGCGGTACCAGTTAGGATCAAGGAGAAGCCTCCTGATAGTCTTGTTTGAGTCCCGGACAAGTTCATGGGATGTAGAGTTTATGTGTCCTAGTTGGTTTGAGTCCGTGTCTTTTTATGTGTTTATCGGTATGCGTGTTTTTGTTTGTGTCAATTTTTGCAGGAATTCGCGCCTGATTCGGTAAAGGAAATCATCAGGAACGAAGTTCCTGGTATGTTTACATATGTTTTTATGCTTGGAATGGGTTTTTGAGGAATTTGGGCGAAGCAAGATTTCGAGGGTTCTAAAATATTCCATTGTTTTAGTCTTCAATGTTTTGTGGTGGAAAGACTGGATTGGTGCATATGATATACATTTAGAGTTTGATAGAAGTAAGAGCTTGATGAGGCTGTGGAGGACCGGTAGACCGAATAGGATGAAGGCGGTACTAGTTAGGATCAAGGAGAAGCCTCCTGATAGGCTTGTTTGAGTCCCGGACAAGTGCATGGGATGTAGAGTTTGTGTGTCCTACTTGGTTTGAGTCCGTGTCTTTTTATGTGTTTTTCGGTATTTGTGTTTTTGTTTGTGTCAATTTTTGCAGGAATTCGCGCTTGATTCGGTAAAGAAAATCATCAGGAACGAAGTTTCAGGTATGTTTACGTATGTTTTTATGCTTGGAATGGGTTTTTGAGGAATTTGGGAGAAGAAAGATTTTGAGGGGTCTAAAATTTTCCATTGTTTTAGTCTTCAAAGTTTTGTGGTAGAAAGACTGGATTGGTGCATATGATATACATTTAGAGTTTGATAGAAGTAGGAGCTTGATGAGGCCGTGGAGGACCGGTAGACCGCATAGGATGAAGGCGGTACAGGTTAGGATCAAGGAGAAGCCTCTTGATAGGCTTGTTTGAGTCCCTGGCAAGTGCTTGGGATGTAGTGTTTGTGTGTCCTACATGGTTGAGTCCGTGTCTTTTTATGTGTTTTTCGGTATGCGTGTTTTTGTTTGTGTCAATTTTTGCAGGAAATCGCGCTTGATTCGGTAAAGGAAATCATCAGGAACAAAGTTCCACGTATGTTTACATATGTTTTTATGCTTGGAATGGGTTTTTGAGGAATTTGGGTGAAGAAAGATTTTGAGGGGTCTAAAATATTCCATTGTTTAAGTCTTCAAAGTTTTGTGGTGGAAAGACTGGATTGGTGCATATGATATACATTTAGAGTTTGATAGAAGTAGGAGCTTGATGAGGCTATGGAGGACCGGTACACCGCATAGGATGAAGGCTGTACCTGTTAGGATCAAGGAGAAGCCTCCTGATAGGCTTGTTCGAGTCCCGGGCAAGTGCCTGGGATGTAGAGTTTGTGTGTCCTACTTGGTTTGAGTCCGTGTCTTTTTATGTGTTTTTTGGTATTTGTGTTTTTGTTTGTGTCAATTTTTGCAGGAATTCGCGCTTGATTCGGTAAAGTAAATAATCAGGAACGAAGTTCGAGGTATGTTTACATATGTTTTTATGCTTGGAATGGGTTTTTGAGGAATTTGGGAAAAGAAAGATTTTGAGGGGTCTAAAATATTCCATTGTTTTAGTCTTCAAAGTTTTTGTCTTGGAAAGACTGGATTGGTACATATGATATACATTTTAAGTTTGATAGAAGTAGGAGCTTGATGAGGCCGTGGAGGACAGGTACACCGCATAGGATGAAGGCGGTACCTGTTAGGATCAAGGAGACGCCTCCTGATAGGCTTGTTTGAGTCCCGGGCAAGTGCCTGGGATGTAGAGTTTGTGTGTCCTACTTGGTTTGAGTCCGTGTCTTTTTTTGTGTTTTTCGGTATGCGTGTTTTTGTTTGTGTCAATTTTTGCAGGAATTCGCGATTGATTCGGTAAAGAAAATGATCAGGAACGAAATTCCATGTATGTTTACATATGTTTTTATGCTTGGAATGGGTTTTTGAGGAATTTGGGTGAAGAAAGATTTTGAGGGGTCTAAAATATTCCATTGTTTTAGTCTTCAAAGTTTTTGTCTTGGAAAGACTGGATTGGTACATATGATATACATTTTAAGTTTGATAGAAGTAGGAGCTTGATGAGGTTGTGGGGGACCGGTAGACCGCATAGGATGAAGGAGGTACCGGTTAGGATCAAGGAGAAGTCTCCTGATAGGCTTGATTAAGTCCCAGGCAAGTCCCTGGGATGTAGAGTTTGTGTGTCCTACTTGGTTTGAGTCCGTGTCTTTTTATGTGTTTTTCAATATGGATGTTTTTGTTTGTGTCAATTTTGCAGGAATTCGCGCTTGATTCGGTAAAGGAAATCATCAGGAACGAAGTTCAAGGTATGTTTTCATATGTTTTTATGCTTGGAATGGGTTTTTGAGGAATTTGGCTGAAGAAAGATTTTGAGGGGTCTAAAATATTCCATTGTTTTAGTCATCAATGTTTTGTGGTAGAAAGACTGGATTGGTGCATATGATATACATTTAGAGTTTGATAGAAGTAGGATCTTGATGAGGCTGTGGAGGACCGGTAGACCACAGAGGAAGAGGGCGGTACCGGTTAGGATCAAGGAGAAGCCTCCTGATAGGCTTGTTTGAGTCACGTGCAAGTGCCTGGGATGTAGAGTTTGTGTGTCCTACTTGGTTTGAGTCCGTGTCTTTTTATGTGTTTTTTGGTATTTGTGTTTTTGTTTGTGTCAATTTTTGCAGGAATTCGCGCCTGATTCGGTAAAGGAAATCATCAGGGACGAAGTTCCTGGTATGTTTACATATGTTTTTATGCTTGGAATGGGTTTTTGAGGAATTTGGGTGAAGAAAGATTTTGAGGGGTCTAAAATATTCCATTGTTTAAGTCTTCAAAGTTTTGTGGTGGAAAGACTGGATTAGTGCATATGATATACATTTAGAGTTTGATAGAAGTAGGAGCTTGATGAGGTTGTGGAGGACCGGTACACCGCATAGGATGAAGGCTGTACGTGTTAGGATCAAGGAGAAGCCTCCTGATAGGCCTGTTTGAGTCCCGGGCAAGTGCATGGGATGTAGATTTTGTGTGTCCTACTTGGTTTGAGTCCGTGTCTTTTTATGTGTTTTTTGGTATTTGGGTTTTTTTTGTGTCCATTTTTGCAGGAATTCGCGCTTGATTCGGTAAAGGAAATCATCAGGAACGAAATTCCAGGCATGTTTACATTTGTTTTTATGCTTGGAATGGGTTTTTGAGGAATTTAGGTGAAGAAAGATTTTGAGGGGTCTAAAATATTCCATTGTTTTAGTCTTCAAAGTTTTGTGGTGGAAAGACTGGATTGGTGCATATGATATACATTTAGAGTTTGATAGAAGTAGGAGCTTGATGAGGCCGTGGAGGACCGGTAGACCGCATAGGATGAAGGCGGTACAGGTTAGGATCAAGGAGAAGCCTCTTGATAGGCTTGTTTGAGTCCCTGGCAAGTGCCTGGGATGTAGTGTTTGTGTGTCCTACATGGTTTGAGTCCGTGTCTTTTTATGTGTTTTTCGGTATGTGTGTTTTTGTTTGTGTCAATTTTTGCAGGAAATCGCGCTTGATTCGGTAAAGGAAATCATCAGGAACAAAGTACCACGTATGTTTACATATGTTTTTATGCTTGGAATGGGTTTTTGAGGAATTTGGGTGAAGAAAGATTTTGAGGGGTCTAAAATATTCCATTGTTTAAGTCTTCAAAGTTTTGTGGTGGAAAGACTGGATTGGTGCATATGATATACATTTAGAGTTTGATAGAAGTAGGAGCTTGATGAGGTTGTGGAGGACCGGTACACCGCAAAGGATGAAGGTTGTACGTGTTAGGATCAAGGAGAAGCCTCCTGATAGGCTTGTTTGAGTCCCGGGAAAGTGCGTGGGATGTAGAGTTTGTGTGTCCTACTTGGTTTGAGTCCGTGTCTTTTTATGTGTTTTTTGGTATTTGTGTTTTTGTTTGTGTCAATTTTTGCAGGAATTCGCGCTTGATTCGGTAAAGGAAATAATCAGGAACGAAGTTCGAGGTATGTTTACATATGTTTTTATGCTTGGAATGGGTTTTTGAGGAATTTGGGAAAAGAAAGATTTTGAGGGGTCTAAAATATTCCATTGTATTAGTCTTCAAAGTTTTTGTCTTGGAAAGACTGAATTGGTACATATGATATACATTTTAAGTTTGATAGAAGTAGGAGCTTGATGAGGTTGTGGGGGACCGGTAGACCGCATAGGATGAAGGAGGTACCGGTTAGGATCTAGGAAAAGTCTCCTGATAGGCTTGTTTAAGTCCCAGGCAAGTCCGTGGGATGTAGAGTTTGTGTGTCCTACTTGGTTTGAGTCCGTGTCTTTTTATGTGTTTTTCGGTATGTGTGTTTTTGTTTGTGTCAATTTTTGCAGGAAATCGCGCTTGATTCGGTAAAGGAAATCATCAGGAACAAAGTACCACGTATGTTTACATATGTTTTTATGCTTTTGAGGAATTTGGGTGAAGAAAGATTTTGAGGGATCTAAAATATTCCATTGTTTAAGTCTTCAAAGTTTTGTGGTGGAAAGACTGGATTGGTGCATATGATATACATTTAGAGTTTGATAGAAGTATGAGCTTGATGAGGTTGTGGAGGACCAGTACACCGCATAGGATGAAGGCGGTACCTGTTAGGACCAAGGAGAAGCCTCCTGATAGGCTTGTTTGAGTCCTGTGCTAGTGCCTGGGATGTAGAGTTTGTGTGTCCTAGTTGGTTTGAGTCCGTGTCTTTTTATGTGTTTTTTGGTATTTGTGTTTTTGTTTGTGTCAATTTTTGTAGGAATTCGAGCTTGATTCGTTAAAGGAAATCATAAGGAACGAAGTTCCTGGCATGTTTACATATGTTTTTATGCTTGGAATGGGTTTTTGAGGAATTTGGGCGAAGCAAGATTTCGAGGGTTCTAAAATAATCCATTGTTTTAGTCTTCAATGTTTTGTGGTGGAAAGACTGGATTGGTGCATATGATATACATTTAGAGTTTGATAGAAGTAGGAGCTTGATGAGGCTGTGGAGGGCCGTTAGACCGCATAGGATGAAGACGGTAGCAGTTAGGATCAAGGAGAAGCCTCCTGATAGTCTTGTTTGAGTCCCGGGCAAGTGCATGGGATGTAGATTTTGTGTGTCCTACTTGGTTTGAGTCCGTGTCTTTTTATGTGTTTTTTGGTATTTGGGTTTTTTTTGTGTCCATTTTTGCAGGAATTCGCGCTTGATTCGGTAAAGGAAATCATCAGGAACGAAATTCCAGGCATGTTTACATTTGTTTTTATGCTTGGAATGGGTTTTTGAGGAATTTAGGTGAAGAAAGATTTTGAGGGGTCTAAAATATTCCATTGTTTTAGTCTTCAAAGTTTTGTGGTGGAAAGACTGGATTGGTGCATATGATATACATTTAGAGTTTGATAGAAGTAGGAGCTTGATGAGGCCGTGGAGGACCGGTAGACCGCATAGGATGAAGGCGGTACAGGTTAGGATCAAGGAGAAGCCTCTTGATAGGCTTGTTTGAGTCCCTGGCAAGTGCCTGGGATGTAGTGTTTGTGTGTCCTACATGGTTTGAGTCCGTGTCTTTTTATGTGTTTTTCGGTATGTGTGTTTTTGTTTGTGTCAATTTTTGCAGGAAATCGCGCTTGATTCGGTAAAGGAAATCATCAGGAACAAAGTACCACGTATGTTTACATATGTTTTTATGCTTGGAATGGGTTTTTGAGGAATTTGGGTGAAGAAAGATTTTGAGGGGTCTAAAATATTCCATTTTTTAAGTCTTCAAAGTTTTGTGGTGGAAAGACTGGATTGGTGCATATGATATACATTTAGAGTTTGATAGAAGTAGGAGCTTGATGAGGTTGTGGAGGACCGGTACACCGCAAAGGATGAAGGTTGTACGTGTTAGGATCAAGGAGAAGCCTCCTGATAGGCTTGTTTGAGTCCCGGGAAAGTGCGTGGGATGTAGAGTTTGTGTGTCCTACTTGGTTTGAGTCCGTGTCTTTTTATGTGTTTTTTGGTATTTGTGTTTTTGTTTGTGTCAATTTTTGCAGGAATTCGCGCTTGATTCGGTAAAGGAAATAATCAGGAACGAAGTTCGAGGTATGTTTACATATGTTTTTATGCTTGGAATGGGTTTTTGAGGAATTTGGGAAAAGAAAGATTTTGAGGGGTCTAAAATATTCCATTGTATTAGTCTTCAAAGTTTTTGTCTTGGAAAGACTGAATTGGTACATATGATATACATTTTAAGTTTGATAGAAGTAGGAGCTTGATGAGGTTGTGGGGGACCGGTAGACCGCATAGGATGAAGGAGGTACCGGTTAGGATCTAGGAAAAGTCTCCTGATAGGCTTGTTTAAGTCCCAGGCAAGTCCGTGGGATGTAGAGTTTGTGTGTCCTACTTGGTTTGAGTCTGTGTCTTTTTATGTGTTTTTCGGTATGTGTGTTTTTGTTTGTGTCAATTTTTGCAGGAAATCGCGCTTGATTCGGTAAAGGAAATCATCAGGAACAAAGTACCACGTATGTTTACATATGTTTTTATGCTTTTGAGGAATTTGGGTGAAGAAAGATTTTGAGGGATCTAAAATATTCCATTGTTTAAGTCTTCAAAGTTTTGTGGTGGAAAGACTGGATTGGTGCATATGATATACATTTAGAGTTTGATAGAAGTATGAGCTTGATGAGGTTGTGGAGGACCAGTACACCGCATAGGATGAAGGCGGTACCTGTTAGGACCAAGGAGAAGCCTCCTGATAGGCTTGTTTGAGTCCTGTGCTAGTGCCTGGGATGTAGAGTTTGTGTGTCCTAGTTGGTTTGAGTCCGTGTCTTTTTATGTGTTTTTTGGTATTTGTGTTTTTGTTTGTGTCAATTTTTGTAGGAATTCGAGCTTGATTCGTTAAAGGAAATCATAAGGAACGAAGTTCCTGGCATGTTTACATATGTTTTTATGCTTGGAATGGGTTTTTGAGGAATTTGGGCGAAGCAAGATTTCGAGGGTTCTAAAATAATCCATTGTTTTAGTCTTCAATGTTTTGTGGTGGAAAGACTGGATTGGTGCATATGATATACATTTAGAGTTTGATAGAAGTAGGAGCTTGATGAGGCTGTGGAGGGCCGTTAGACCGCATAGGATGAAGACGGTAGCAGTTAGGATCAAGGAGAAGCCTCCTGATAGTCTTGTTTGAGTCCCGGGCAAGTGCATGGGATGTAGATTTTGTGTGTCCTACTTGGTTTGAGTCCGTGTCTTTTTATGTGTTTTTTGGTATTTGGGTTTTTTTTGTGTCCATTTTTGCAGGAATTCGCGCTTGATTCGGTAAAGGAAATCATCAGGAACGAAATTCCAGGCATGTTTACATATGTTTTTATGCTTGGAATGGGTTTTTGAGGAATTTAGGTGAAGAAAGATTTTGAGGGGTCTAAAATATTCCATTGTTTTAGTCTTCAAAGTTTTGTGGTGGAAAGACTGGATTGGTGCATATGATATACATTTAGAGTTTGATAGAAGTAGGAGCTTGATGAGGCCGTGGAGGACCGGTAGACCGCATAGGATGAAGGCGGTACAGGTTAGGATCAAGGAGAAGGCTCTTGATAGGCTTGTTTGAGTCCCTGGCAAGTGCCTGGGATGTAGTGTTTGTGTGTCCTACATGGTTTGAGTCCGTGTCTTTTTATGTGTTTTTCGGTATGTGTGTTTTTGTTTGTGTCAATTTTTGCAGGAAATCGCGCTTGATTCGGTAAAGGAAATCATCAGGAACAAAGTTCCACGTATGTTTACATATGTTTTTATGCTTGGAATGGGTTTTTGAGGAATTTGGGTTAAGAAAGATTTTGAGGGGTCTAAAATATTCCATTGTTCAAGTCTTCAAAGTTTTGTGGTGGAAAGACTGGATTGGTGCATATGATATACATTTAGAGTTTGATAGAAGTAGGAGCTTGATGAGGCTGTGGAGGACCAGTACACCGCATAGGATGAAGGCGGTAACTGTTAGGATCAAGGAGAAGCCTCCTGATAGGCTTGTTTGAGTCCCGGGCAAGTGCCTGGGATGTAGAGTTTGTGTGTCCTAGTTGGTTTGAGTCCGTGTCTTTTTAGGTGTTTTTCGGTATGCGTGTTTTTGTTTGTGTAAATTTTTGCAGGAATTCGCGCTTGATTCGGTAAAGGAAATCATCAGGAACAAAGTTCCAGGTATGTTTACATATGTTTTTATGCTTGGAATGGGTTTTTGAGGAATTTGGGTGAAGCAAGATTTCAAGGGTTCTAAAATATTCCATTGTTTTAGTCTTCAATGTTTTGTGGTGGAAAGACTGGATTGGTGCATATGATATACATTTAGAGTTTGATAGAAGTAGGAGCTTGATGAGGTCGTGGAGGACCGGTAGACCGCATAGGATGAAGGCGGTACCAGTTAGGATCAAGGAGAAGCCTCCTGATAGGCTTGTTTGAGTCCCGGACAGGTGCATGGGATGTAGAGTTTGTGTGTCCTACTTGGTTTGAGTCCGTGTCTTTTTATGTGTTTTTCGGTATTTGTGTTTTTGTTTGTGTCAATTTTTGCAGGAATTCACGCTTGATTCGGTAAAGAAAATCATCAGGAACGAAGTTTCAGGTATGTTTACATATGTTTTTATGCTTGGAATGTGTTTTTGAGGAATTTGGGTGAAGAAAGATTTTGAGGGGTCTAAAATATTCCATTGTTTTAGTCTTCAAAGTTTTGTGGTGGAAAGACTGGATTGGTGCATATGATATACATTTGGAGTTTGATCGAAGTAGGAGCTTGATGAGGCCGTGGAGGACCGGTAGACCGCATAGGATGAAGGCGGTACCGGTTAGGATCAAGTAGAAGCCTCCTGATAGGCTTGTTTGAGTCCCTGGGAAGTGCCTGGTATGTAGTGTTTGTGTGTCCTACATGGCTTGAGTCCGTGTCTTTTTATGTGTTTTTCGGTATGTGTGTTTTTGTTTGTGTCAATTTTTGCAGGAATTTGCGCTTGATTCGGTAAAGGAAATCTTCAGGAACAAAGTTCCAGGTATGTTTACATATGTTTTTATGCTTGGAATAGGTTTTTGAGGAATTTGGGTGAAGAAAGATTTTGAGGGGTCTAAAATATTCCATTGTTTAAGTCTTCAAAGTTTTGTGGTGGAAAGACTGGATTGGTGCATATGATTTACATTTAGAGTTTGATATAAGTAGGAGCTTGATGAGGCCGTGGAGGACCGGTACACCGCATAGGATGAAGGCGGTACCTGTCAGGATCAAGGAGAAGCCTCCTGATAGGCTTGTTTGAGTCCCGGGCAAGTGCCTGGATGTAGAGTTTGTGTGTCCTAGTTGGTTTGAGTCCGTGTCTTTTTATGTGTTTTTCGGTATGTGTGTTGTTGTTTGTGTCAATTTTTGCAGGAAATCGCGCTTGATTCGGTAAAGGAAAACATCAGGAACAAAGTTCCACGTATGTTTACATATGTTTTTATGCTTGGAATGGGTTTTTGAGGAATTTGGGTGAAGAAAGATTTTGAGGGGTCTAAAATATTCCATTGTTTAAGTCTTCAAAGTTTTGTGGTGGAAAGACTGGATTGGTGCATATGATATACATTTAGAGTTTGATAGAAGTAGGAGCTTGATGAGGTTGTGGAGGACCAGTACACCGCATAGGATGAAGGCCGTACCTGTTAGGATCAAGGAGAAGCCTCCTGATAGGCTTGTTTGAGTCCCGGGCAAGTGCCTGGGATGTAGTGTTTGTGTGTCCTACATGGTTTGAGTCCGTGTCTTTTTATGTGTTTTTCGGTATGTGTGTTTTTGTTTGTGTCAATTTTTGCAGGAATTTGCGCTTGATTCGGTAAAGGAAATCTTCAGGAACAAAGTTCCAGGTATGTTTACATATGTTTTTATGCTTGGAATAGGTTTTTGAGGAATTTGGGTGAAGAAAGATTTTGAGGGGTCTAAAATATTCCATTGTTTAAGTCTTCAAAGTTTTGTGGTGGAAAGACTGGATTGGTGCATATGATTTACATTTAGAGTTTGATATAAGTAGGAGCTTGATGAGGCCGTGGAGGACCGGTACACCGCATAGGATGAAGGCGGTACCTGTCAGGATCAAGGAGAAGCCTCCTGATAGGCTTGTTTGAGTCCCGGGCAAGTGCCTGGGATGTAGAGTCTGTGTGTCCTAGTTGGTTTGAGTCCGTATCTTTTTATGTGTTTTTCGGTATGTGTGTTATTGTTTGTGTCAATTTTTGCAGGAAATCGCGCTTGATTCGGTAAAGGAAATCATCAGGAACAAAGTTCCACGTATGTTTACATATGTTTTTATGCTTGGAATGGGTTTTTGAGGAATTTGGGTGAAGAAAGATTTTGAGGGGTCTAAAATATTCCATTGTTTAAGTCTTCAAAGTTTTGTGGTGGAAAGACTGGATTGGTGCATATGATATACATTTAGAGTTTGATAGAAGTAGGAGCTTGATGAGGTTGTGGAGGACCAGTACACCGCATAGGATGAAGGCCGTACCTGTTAGGATCAAGGAGAAGCCTCCTGATAGGCTTGTTTGAGTCCCGGGCAAGTGCCTGGGATGTAGAGTTTGTGTGTCCTAGTTGGTTTGAGTCCGTGTCTTTTTATGTGTTTTTCGGTATGCGTGTTTTTGTTTGTGTCTATTTTTGCAGGAATTCACGCTTGATTTGGTAAAGGAAATCATCAGGAACGAAGTTCCTGGCATGTTTACATATGTTTTTATGCTTGGAATGGGTTTTTGAGGAATTTGGGCGAAGCAAGATTTTGAGGGTTCTAAAATAATCCATTGTTTTAGTCTTCAATGTTTTGTGGTGGAAAGACTGGATTGGTGCATATGATATACATTTAGAGTTTGATAGAAGTAGGAGCTTGATGAGGCTGTGGAGGGCCGTTAGACCGCATAGGATGAAGACGGTACCAGTTAGGATCAAGGAGAAGCCTCCTGATAGTCTTGTTTGAGTCCCGGGCAAGTGCATGGGATGTAGATTTTGTGTGTCCTACTTGGTTTGAGTCCGTGTCTTTTTATGTGTTTTTCGGTATTTGTGTTTTTGTTTGTGTCAATTTTTGCAGGAATTCGCGCTTGATTCGGTAAAGGAAATCATCAGGAACGAAGTTCCAGGCATGTTTACATATGTTTTTATGCTTGGAATGGGTTTTTGAGGAATTTAGGTGAAGAAAGATTTTGAGGGGTCTAAAATATTCCATTGTTTTAGTCTTCAAAGTTTTGTAGTGGAAAGACTGGATTGGTGTATATGATATACATTTAGAGTTTGATAGAAGTAGGAGCTTGATGAGGCCGTGGAGGACCGGTAGACCGCATAGGATGAAGGCGGTACAGGTTAGGATCAAGGAGAAGCCTCTTGATAGGCTTGTTTGAGTCCCTGGCAAGTGCCTGGGATGTAGTGTTTGTGTGTCCTACATGGTTTGAGTCCGTGTCTTTTTATGTGTTTTTCGGTATGCGTGTTTTTGTTTGTGTCTATTTTTGCAGGAATTCACGCTTGATTTGGTAAAGGAAATCATCAGGAACAAAGTTCCAGGTATGTTTACATATGTTTTTATGCTTGGAATGGGTTATTGAGGAATTTGGGTGAAGGAAGATTTCGAGGGTTCTAAAATATTCCATTGTTTTAGTCTTCAATGTTTTGTGGTGGAAAAACTGTATTGGTGCATATGATATACATTTAGAGTTTGATAGAAGTAGGAGCTTGATGAGGCCGTGGAGGACCGGTAGACCGCATAGGATGAAGGCGGTACCAGTTAGGATCAAGGAGAAGCCTCCTGATAGGCTTGTTTGAGTCCCGGACAAGTGCATGGGATGTAGAATTTGTGTGTCCTACTTGGTTTGAGTCCGTGTCTTTTTATGTGTTTTTCGGTATTTGTGTTTTTGTTTGTGTCAATTTTTTGCAGGAATTCGCGCTTGATTCGGTAAAGGAAATCATCAGGAACGAAGTTCCAGGCATGTTTACATATGTTTTTATGCTTGGAATGGGTTTTTGAGGAATTTAGGTGAAGAAAGATTTTGAGGGGTCTAAAATATTCCATTGTTTTAGTCTTCAAAGTTTTGTGGTGGAAAGACTGGATTGGTGCATATGATATACATTTAGAGTTTGATAGAAGTAGGAGCTTGATGAGGCCGTGGAGGACCGGTAGACCGCATAGTATGAAGGCGGTACAGGTTAGGATCAAGGAGAAGCCTCTTGATAGGCTTGTTTGAGTCCCTGGCAAGTGCCTGGGATGTAGTGTTTGTGTGTCCTACATGGTTTGAGTCCGTGTCTTTTTATGTGTTTTTCGGTATGTGGGTTTTTGTTTGTGTCAATTTTTGCAGGAAATCGCGCTTGATTCGGTAAAGGAAATCATCAGGAACAAAGTTCCACGTATGTTTACATATGTTTTTATGCTTGGAATGGGTTTTTGAGGAATTTGGGTTAAGAAAGATTTTGAGGGGTCTAAAATATTCCATTGTTCAAGTCTTCAAAGTTTTGTGGTGGAAAGACTGGATTGGTGCATATGATATACATTTAGAGTTTGATAGAAGTAGGAGCTTGATGAGGCTGTGGAGGACCAGTACACCGCATAGGATGAAGGCGGTAACTGTTAGGATCAAGGAGAAGCCTCCTGATAGGCTTGTTTGAGTCCCGGGCAAGTGCCTGGGATGTAGAGTTTGTGTGTCCTAGTTGGTTTGAGTCCGTGTCTTTTTATGTGTTTTTCGGTATGCGTGTTTTTGTTTGTGTAAATTTTTGCAGGAATTCGCGCTTGATTCGGTAAAGGAAATCATCAGGAACAAAGTTCGAGGAATGTTTACATATGTTTTTATGCTTGGAATGGGTTTTTGAGGAATTTGGGTGAAGCAAGATTTCAAGGGTTCTAAAATATTCCATTGTTTTAGTCTTCAATGTTTTGTGGTGGAAAGACTGGATTGGTGCATATGATATACATTTAGAGTTTGATAGAAGTAGGAGCTTGATGAGGTCGTGGAGGACCGGTAGACCGCATAGGATGAAGGCGGTACCAGTTAGGATCAAGGAGAAGCCTCCTGATAGGCTTGTTTGAGTCCCGGACAGGTGCATGGGATGTAGAGTTTGTGTGTCCTACTTGGTTTGAGTCCGTGTCTTTTTATGTGTTTTTCGGTATTTGTGTTTTTGTTTGTGTCAATTTTTGCAGGAATTCACGCTTGATTCGGTAAAGAAAATCATCAGGAACGAAGGAGTCCCGGACAAGTGCATGGGATGTAGAGTTTGTTTGTGTTTTTGTCTGCCAGTTTGATCTGTGTGTCTATGTCATAAATCTTAGGGTTTGTGATTGTGAGTGGTTTGCTAGACTTAGTGACCATAGGGATTGTGATTGATTGCTGATTTGAATTGAGAGTGTGTCCTAGTTCAATACCCGAGAGGTGAGAATTAGTCGTTTAGTCTTCGTCATTAGGAATCCGAGTGTCAGCTGTCTGAGAGGAAGCCTGTATTAGGTGTCTAGTGGTTGTTGCTATTCGTGTCATAGTTGTTATCTTGAGATTACCCCGTGCCTTCTTTGAGTGTATTTGTGGACAGTGAGACTGAGAGGTAATCTGTCCTGTGGGTACTTTATCATAGTTGGAAATACCTGAGAAGTGATCCAAGATCTGGTGAGTTATTACATCCCTAGGTTACTTAGTTGGTGACACCCTGAGAGTGATTAGGGATCCACTAAGCTGTCTAGAGTTGTTTCATTAGAAACCCAGATCCATTATAGTTTCCATAATCGATAGAATTTGTGCTTTGCAAGTAGGATTCCGACCTACGTGATATTCTTCCCATCTTCTGATTTCATCTTTAGTTTTTCTGTTCTTGATAGTTGAGTCGACATTAGTTTGCTGCATTCCTTAGTTTAATATTTAGTGTAGTAAACCCCCCAAACCAAATCAATCTTTAGTCCGAGTCAAAGTCTAGTATTAGTATTCAGTGTCTCTAGGGTTCGATATTCCGGTTTACCGTTAAGCTGTGCTATAATCGATAGGTATACTTGCCTGTCAGTGCGGTTTAGTTGAAGGTACTCCTTTTATTACTTAGCAGTCTAGGTTAGGTTTTGTTATTATTTTAATAGACCTTCCGGACGACATCATGTTTTTGGCAAAAACTTGATGTCGCCCAGACGGTCTATAAAAACTATGAATAAAAACCTAATCTAGACTCCTAAGTAATAAATGGAAAACCTATAAACTAGACCGCACTGACAGGCAAGTGTACCTACCGAGTGTAGCACAGCTTAATGGTAAACCAGAATATAGAACCCTAGAGACACTACGAATAACAAAACTAGACTCCGACTCGGACTATGATTTAATTGGTTTAGGGTGTTAACTACACTAAAGGTTAACTAAGAATGCAGCAAACTAATGTCGACTCAACTATGAAGAACAAAGAACAAAGGTGAAATCAAAAGATGGGAAGAATACTACCTAGGTCGAAATCCTACTTGCAAAGTACAACTTGTACCAGTTCTAGAAACTAAGATGGATTTGGGTTTCTAAGGATGACAACTAAAGACTACCTAGTGGATCCCTAATCACTCTCAGGATGTCACCAACTAAGTAACCTAAAGATGTAATAACTCACCAGATTATTGGATCAATTCTCAGGTATTTCCAACTATGATAAAGTACCCTAATAGACAGATTACCTCTCAGTCTCACTGTCCACCAATACACTGAAAGAATGCACGGGGTAATCTCAAGATAACAACTATGACACGAATAGCAACAACCACTAGACACCTAATACCGGCTTCCTCTCAGACAGCTGACACTCGGATTCCTAATGACGAAGACTAAACAACTAATTCTCACCTCTCGGGTATTGAACTAGGATACACACTCAACTCTAATTAGTAATCATAGACAACTCCTATGGCTACTACGTCTAGCAAACCACCCTAATTACAAACCCTAAGATCTATGACCAAGGTACGGTAATCAAACTAGCAGACAACCACAATCAACGCAAGGAATTGAAATCAAACACAAGATCAGATCTAAACATGCAATAACATCACAATAATCAACTCAAGATCTTTTACAAAATCATAAACCCATTAATTGAATCCAAAAACCGAATAAGAACTGAAACTTTAACAAGTATTCATCATATGACATAGGCAACATCAAAGATCTAGCCAACACACATGCTTAAAACATTGAAAACATAAGTAATAGACATAGTAATGGTTTCAATCAGACAAATCAAGATCAAACGAAAGAGAATTGGAACCCGAAAAGCTATCTCTAACCACCTCGGATCCTAAAGCTCCAAACTTTGACTCCAATTAGCCTTTTCTCTCCCAAAATCGTCCTAGAACTCTCTATGGATGGCTAAGATACGAACTCCTATAAGAATGGGAATCAAATTCTATTTAAATCGAATTTTAAGGTTTTCTAGGAATTATGTTCCCTCGCTTACCGCGAAAGAAATGGATAGGTTCCTCACGGACCGCGAGGAACAAAATAGTCACGGCTGATTCTGGAGTTCTTCGCGTACCGCGAAAGCTTTCTTGTGATTCTTCGCGTACCGCGAAGACTTGATTTTCTTTAATTTTTCACTTTTGATCTTCGGGCTACATTCTTCTTGCTCGATTTCTTCACGTATTCACTAGTAATCCTTACGAGCTCCTGAAAACACAACATAGACTCAAATGTACATCAAAACGACTCAAAACAAACACAAAAATAATTAAAGACGCACTAAAACAATGGAATAAAGATGTGTGCTTTGCACTACATCAAATATCCCCACACTTAACCTTTTTTCGTCCTCGAAACAGCTGCAATGGAATCATAACTGAGATCTAACTTAACAAACATCATTTACCAATTAGAAAAACATACACACGCGTTAAAAAGCAATAATCAGTATTTCTTTCCGATTAAACCCAAGCACCAACTATCTAGCCCCCGTAATATGTTCTAATTCCAATTACCAAGCATATCAATCAATCTATGTGACTCACACTTAACAGTTACATCTCTACCTAATCTCGTCTCATGGTCATGTTTAGGCACGGATCAACCCATATAGATTTACCCTACCACGCTAAACTAACATTTATAGTTTTCAGAAATCAGATGAAATATGAATGAATGGATGATAATGAGCATTAATAAGCAAATTAAACTTCATCTAGAGGCATTTCAACCAAGTCATTATCCCGAAAGGTAACACATAGACTAAGTCATAATCAATAAGCACATAAGAATCAAACCAGTGGTGTTTCAATCAGGCTGGAACATGACGTGTGACACGTCAAGTATATGGAATATGGATGCGGGCGCCACCGAAACTTGGATTTATTCTCATAAAAAGAGAGTGGTGTGCCAGGAAATTTCAAAAACCTCTAAATTTTAACTTAACTGTGGTATCTATCACCCTGTGTTGACAGTTTCAGTATTACCGATACTCTAAGATGAATACCCACAAGATTTCATGATTATATAATCAATTAATTCCTAATCAACACAAACAAGATATTTAAGCTATTCAAGCTGGCTGGGTCTACCAAAACATCACTAATTAGACGCGTTTTCTATTATTTATTCATTTAAACTCACAAACAGATCCAGTTGTACTATCATTTTCCAAGTATAAGCAGTTATTTCCAAGGACATTTTTCAAAATTTTTAATTTTTTTTTTATATTTTTGAATTTTTATAAACAAGACAAACTAGACTCAACTAAACACTCACATCCCCACACTTGAAAGAAACATTGTCCTCAATGTGAAACAAAACACAACTAAAAATAAAAAAAACAAAAATAAAAACAGGAAGCGACTTAGCTGGTAATGTACCATGAATGGTCCAATATTACTATTCCACGTGTGCACTGTATAGCATTTCGGTCGCGTGTGCACCGTATAGCATTTCGGTCGCGGTTGCACAAACATTTGTCAGGTTGCCTATGCAAGATAGATAAGATGAGAATCAACCCTTCCCGAATGGAGATTGAGTACGGACGGAGCGATCAAAACTTGCACAATAAAACTCAAACAAACCAGCAGCATTAAACTGACACAAGTTACAGACTTAAAGTAAAAATTAAAGACTCGACTGACTCATTAAGACTCAGTAAGACTCACTAAGAACTTAAAGACTCAAGATAAATAGCAGTCACTAACGTCTATGGTCAGTTAAGTAATCGGTCCTTAAAGTTCACGGTTATTTAAGTTTACAGATATTTGATTTTGCGGTTAATTAAAGTTTGTGATAATCGAAGTTTGCGGTTATTTAAGTTTGCGGTAACCGAAGTGTGCGGTTACTTAAGTTTGCGGTTAATTGAAGTTCATGGTAATTGAAGTTTGTGGTAATTAAAGTTTGCGGCTTTTGTAGTTTCCAAACATTTACTTATGTTTATTGCAATCTCGTGCTGTTCTTGTTTAAGTTGAATCATGACTGATCAAAACCTTACTGCTGCTATGGATAATGACATCGGTACCACAAACAGACCTCCCCGACTCACTAATGCTAATGATTTTGACAACTTGATAGACATATATGAAAACTTTGTTTGGTTTAATGATTCATCTGTATGGAAGTCCATTGAGAAGGGTCTTACAACTCCTATGGTTCGAAATGCAAATAATGAGTTTCTTCCAAAGAATCTTGCTCTCTACGTAGGTGAAGAAATTACTCAAAGGGAGAAGGATGAAAAGGCATATGCTGGTTTGACAATGGCTTTCTCAACAGAAATTGCACAAGGGTTCAAGGAGTTTAACACTGCAAAATCACTTTAGGATGCATTGGTTAAAATATTTGAGGGAAACTTGGACGTGCGTGAAAGCCAGAACGACATGTTAAGGAATAAAATCAACATGTTCAAATATGTTAATGGAGAGAGCCTTGAATCACAGATAAAAAGGTTTACCTATCTAATGACATAAATGAGCATTGCTGGCATTGACATGACCAAGGGTTAGATAAACAAGAAGCTGCTTAACTCTCTGCCCATAAATTGGAATTTCAACATCACGACCATCAAGAGAACCAAGGACATGTATTCTACTTCGCTGAATGAATTAATTTCTATTTTGCGATCATATGAGATGGATGACCAACAGAGGCAAATCATGTTTATGTCTGAGAAAGAAAATTTAGTATCTCAATGGAATGCACTACTCTCTAGTATGTCATCTCCTCATACTCCAAATGTCTCTACTGTCTCCAACCAAACATCTTTTGTTGCTCCTATTCAACAAAGTACATCACCTTGCTCAAATATTGTCAACAATGTGGAAATGAATGTTGTTTTGTTCAATGTCTTTTTGAACAGCTAGAATGCAAAGCTCACTGTAAAACTTTCTCCATCTAATCTAGTGCAAGATGATGTGGAACAGATCCATCCTGATGATCTAGAAGAGATGGATATCAAATGACATATGGCCATGGCTGTGCATCGTTCTAAGAAGTTCATCAAAAGAACCGGAAGAAACTCATTTGATGGTCTGGAGTCTGGCTCTAAGAAGATCGGTTTTGATAAATCTAACTTGAGATGCTACAACTGCAACAAACCTGGACACTTCGCCAGGGAATGCACCGAACCTAAAGTTAAAAAGGGAAGCCCATTAGAAGAGAAGGAAGCTGCTGCTATGAGTGACAACTAAGCATTGGTTATTCAGCAGACTTCTAGATATGATTGGGGAGACCAGATTCATGCTCTGGAAGTGGAGATGTCCAACCACACTCTCATGGCAAAATTTGAAGAAGCTGAGGTACATACATATACTTGTTCTAATAAATGTTTAGAAAAGGTGAATAGATATAGATGTGATAATGAAATGCTAATAAAAGATATAACTCAGCTTCGATATGCCAATGCTGAGCACAAGCGATCTGAAAAAAAATTTCAAAGATAAAATTGAAGCAAGTAAAAATGATTTTTCAAATTTGAAATGGATTTAACAATAAGGAATGTCTTTATCGTGATGCTTTAAAAAGGATTGACGACCTTAGCATAAAATTAAATGATGTTGTGGCTCAATTGACAAACACCAAGCTGACAATCGAGAAAATTGAACATTCTCGATCAGTGGTCTTTGACATGATAGATTCCCAAGTTAGGAAGAAAGGGAATCCTAGAATTGGTTACCATGATGTTGAACATCCGTTTAATGGAAACTTTACCTCAATGCCCAATGATCAACATGAAGATGTTGAAATGGAATATGGTGTAGGCCGTAAGCCAAATAAATCTTCATCATCCATGCAGTCATTGGCTATGACTGTTGGTCCCGTATTATAATGTGTGAACGCTACTAACCCATCTAAATCTTGTGCAACAACATGATTAGTAGAGGGCATAGTGGAAGAATGTGGGAGTGATGATGAGGAGGAGGGCCAAGTCTTTAAGTCTAAGTCTTCGTCTTTTAAAACCAATTTATCTTGTTTTCAAAATTCTGCAACTTTTATTGATTCTAGTTTGAATGTGGGTGTAAACAGTGGTAATTTTTCAAAAACGCAAAAGTTGAAGATTAGTTTGAAATCCACATTTGTTAAAAGTGGTACCTTAGAAAAGGAAGAAAAACTAATAGCCAACGGTAAAAATCATCAGTTTGTCAAAAATAATTCTCTTAATAGAGAAAACAACAAGCCATCAACAAGTTAGTCCAACTCTAAGCAATTGCCTCAATGTTTTACCAAAAGCCAATTTAATTCAAAATTTGATAATGATCATCATGCTTTTGAGAAAAATGTTAGAAATTCTGATAAGAATAGTTTCAAAACAAATCACAAAAATTATAATGGATATGATGACCAAATGTTTGATAGAAGGTTTTCTAGGAACTATGAAAATGTAGGTTACTTCACAGGTTCTCCTCAAAATTCTGATAAGAATAGTTTCAGAACACTTAGTCAGAAACTACGTTCACAATCGTGAACACTCTAGTATATATCCGAATGTTACTCGATGGAATAATGTGTATGAGAGGCTAATAAAGTCTGAAAGACCTAAGGCCCCAAATCACAACATATCCAAAGATAAACAATCGAATAGAAAACCTGGTGCTCTGCATAAACCTCAACGTGTTGTTAAAGAAAATAATGTTTTGAAACATAAACAAAAGAAATTTGAGAAACCCATAAAATCTGTCAGGGTAAAGAAAAGTTCATCCCTCCAACAGTAAGTTTAATTTTTCAAAAGCCCAAGCATGTTTGGACACGAAAACCAAATGTACCAACCTCACCAGTAGAATTAAGTGATAAAAGAGATATGAAATTCCAAGTAGTTTCATACTTGGATGAGTCAAGGCAACCCAAGACAACCATGGCTTGGGTTCCAGATACTAATTAAAGCGTTCTATTGAACAGGAATATCCAAAGAGGCCTATCAACAACCTCTGGTATGTTGCTAGTGGTTGTTCCCAACACATGACAGGAGACATCTCTGAGCTTCACGACGTTAAAATGTTCGATGGAGGGTATATTTCCTTTGCAGGTGATAAAGGAGGAAAAATCACCATGAAAGGTACTTTCACAAATGGTACTCTCTATTTTGAAGACGTTAATTTTGTGTCTGAATTGAATCACAGCTTGTTGAGTATGTCGCAAATTTGCGATAAAACGTTTTCAACTCATTTTACTGATAAAGAACGCAAACAACATGCAATTCATTTGAAAGAATTTTGTGAGGTAGAAAAATGTATTTCCTGTGCTAAAGGCAAACAACAGAAAAGGCCACACAAGCGCAAGCTGTTTAATTCAATAGATTCGGTTCTTCAACTGCTTCGAATGGATCTTTTTGTTACTATAAGTGTTATGAGCCTCGGGAAGAAATCATATTGTCTTTTTATTATTGATGATTACTCACGATTTTCATGGGTGTTCTTTTTTAGTAAGAAATGTGAAATGTTCTCAGGAAGTTCATGTTACTTGTCGAGAATCAAACAAATATTAAGATCAAGACAATCAGAAGTGACAACGGGAGAGAATTTCGAAATGAAACTGTTGACAGCTTCTATGCAGAAAAGGGGATTGCAAAACAATTCAACGCTGCTAGAACTCCTCAACAAAATGGAGTTGCTAAAA
The DNA here is from genome assembly GCA_023525975.1 of Smallanthus sonchifolius. Taxonomy (NCBI): domain Eukaryota; kingdom Viridiplantae; phylum Streptophyta; class Magnoliopsida; order Asterales; family Asteraceae; genus Smallanthus; species Smallanthus sonchifolius. The sequence goes on along the minus strand of CM042028.1, from coordinate 16,663,588 downwards.
GAAGAAATGGTACCCTAATTGAAGCTGCAAGAGCTATGATATCCGACTCTAAGTTGCTAATATTCTTCTGGGTTGAAGCGGTCAATACGGCGTGCTACGTACAAAATAGGGTGTTCCTCAATAAGCAACAAATGAAGACGCCATATGAGATCATGTTTAACCAAAAACCTAAGGTCGGCCATTTTAGAGCATTTGGATGCCTATGCACACTGTTGCATAATGATATTATTGGGTCCAAATTCGATGAAAAGGCCGATGAATGTTATTTTGTATGGTATTCATCCAGCAAGACAACGTATAGGGTTTACAACAAGAGGACAAAGCAGATTGTGAAATCCTATTACATTGACTAGCAGGAGATGAACAAAACCGATGCAGACTCTAGTCCAAAATGGTTGTTTGATTATGATTCTCTGTTTAAACTACTTAATGTTTATTCTGATTTTTCTGTAGAATCAGGAGATGGATTCTATGAATACAGTAAAGATGATTATCGGGTAAAGATGATTATCGGGTCGAAAAGGAGTCTGTTTCTCTTGATCAATATCATCGTCATCATCTTCCGGAACTCCAAACATCACTACTCCAGAAAGTTGTCAACAAAATGTTGATCCTGTTATTTCTGAGTCTGCTGCATCTGGAAGTGGTCAACCTTCACAGGATACAAGATACAATTCCTGATCCAAATGTTACTGAGGAGCCGGTTCCGGTAACTAAGACACAAATCAACACATCACCAACTTACCAGCTACGGTACAAGAGGAACCCACATTAAGGATTCATAAAGATCATCCTATAGAGTATATAATCGGTCCTCTCTCTGACGGGGTGAAAACAAGGAGTCAGTCTGGAGTGATCAACATATGCAAGTATTCTGCTTTTATTTCTCAGATCGAGCCAAAGAATATAAAGATGGCCTTGAGTGAGGCTAGATGAGTAGAGGAAATGCAGGAAGAGCTTATGCAATTTGAGAAGCTGAATGTATGGGAACTAGTGCCGTTACCACAAGGCAAGTTTCCCATCAGAACTCGCTGGGTGTTCCGAAACAAGAAGGATGAGTTATTGTCAGAAACAAGGAATGATTAGTTGTGCATGGGTTCTATCTACAAGAGGGCATTGATTATGAGGAGGTCTTTGCACTAGTTGCACGCCTTGAGGCCATTAGAATCTTTTTGGCCTATGCCTCATATATGAACTTCAAGGTATTTCAAATGGATGTGAAGACAACATTCTTGTATAGAAAGGTTCAAGAAGAGATCTATTTGTGTCAACCACCGGGATTTGAAGATGCAAATCACCCACAACACGTCTATGATTTGGAAAAGGAAACGAGAGGAACCATGGCTCCTAAGGTTGTACACATGGGCTAACTCAGAAACATTAATGTCAAGAGCATGACTCTTTATCAGGTTCTCCATGACGATCAGAGTTCTCCACACCATAGGCATAGTTTGAGCGTAGCTTAGGCCCGTTACTTCGAACAACTCAGAGGTAAACAATGGAAAACAGTAACGAAAGCCAATGCCGAATGGAAATGCAGGGAAACACACCCAAGTTTTGGACACAAAATCGGACCGAATCTCAAGAAAGTTATCGATGAAGCATCTCCAGCTGTAAAAATTTGGGGACAATTGTTATGGGTCAATTTTACGACTCAGGATCCCGGATCTCAGGTAAGTTTAGTATCCCGAACGTTTACGGTACTAATAAACTATTTTCTCTGTCTTTGACTTGTTTTCGCAGGCATTCAACAAAGGACATAGTCCACCCGTAGAATTCAGAGATTGACTAAAGAAAACGTGTGTTGAAGCTCTCCCAATGGTCACAAGTGAAGACCGAGTTATTCCCAAGATAATCGGAGAATTAGTTAGGCTATTTCCTTATTTAATAGAGCATTATGATCGATAGAAAACACACAACTCACACTCGAATACTCTCTGTAACACTTAGCACGATCATCTACTGCTCCAAACTTGTAATATTTGTTATCATCTATAAGAAGAATAAGAGGCAGCGTGACTTTAGCCATCCCCTGAGGTTTTATGCCGGAGATCTTCAGGGATCAAGGGCTTTACTCGTAATCACCTGTGTCATTTTATTGCTTTCAATCTTACATTTGTCATATGAAATATACAAGCACACTACCTTATTTACTAATCTGATCACGAAATTATACTTGTTAATTTTTAGTCAAAATAATTTGGCGCCCACCGTGGGGCAAGTGGTGCTGTTCATTCTCAAATTTCTGTTCAATCACTACTTTTCAAAACTGTTTTAAAAAATGTCATCACAATCAAAGTTATCCTCTTCTGCAATCTCATCTTCAAGCTCTGGCTTGAATCAGACTATTCCAACCCCACCATCATCTCAAAATAAAATTAACATTCCGGTAAGAAAGACAACTCCTGTTGGTCAGTTCACTCCAGGATTTGGCAGATCCAATGAAGAACCTATCCTTGTCTCGAATAATGAAATCCTTTGTTCTCACAAGTGAAAAAGCAGATGGAACAACAGAAGACAACTCAAATGATGAGGGGAGAAATAGAAAAGATGAAGTCAGAAAGGAAGACGCCAATAGAAACGACGACCACTCCATTGCAGCCTAGAATCCTGAATTTTGATGCTTCAAGATTCCAGGGGAACTACGTGGGATATTTCATCACCATGCAGCCTCAAACCGGAACAATTTATCCAACTCAGGCTACTAGGGCTACTGCCATCAGGGATTTCGGTGTCACCCCGGGATCATCATCACAAACCCATGATTTTGGTAACATTTAGGATAATCAATTTTTAAAAACTAACAATGTGCAGGATGCAGAGATCAGTCCAATTATGGCAACAGAACTAAAGAAGCTGAAGGACATGATTTCCAGTGTACACGGTGTAGTCCGACCTATACATGAAGTCTCGCCATCTAGTCACAGGATCTCTAGATTCGCTCCTCCTATATGTGATTCAAAGATCCCTAAGCACTTCTAGACTCCCAACATGAAGCTGTATGATGGGACTACATATCCTGAAGAGCACGTCGCCTAATACAGGGAGAGGATGGAAATCATTCCAATCTCTTTGGATCTGAAGGAAGCCTGTTTGTGCAAAGTCTTCAGATCAACTCTCTCAGGATCCGCCTTAAAATGGCTGCTAAGTGTTCCTCCTTACACAATTACTTCATTCTCTCATTTAGTTAACTTATTTAATAGTCAATTTTCATGCAGTAGAACGTTTGAAAGACTAACTATTGATCTATACAGGGTAACTCAGAATTCTGATGAATCTCTAAGGGATTATGTGAGCAGGTTTGGTTAGGAATCCCTAGATATCCCGAATATTGATGTTGCTACTTCAGTCCAAGCTTTCAAAATGGACTTACAAAGGGATTCTCAATTTTACGAGGACCTCGTAATGAACCCGTTCAGGAACTTAGATGATGTTAGGAATCGAACTCTAAGATTCATAAGGCTCGAAGAGGATAAGATGATCCAGAATAGGATCGACGCGCCATCCAATTATGATTATCCTAACTGAAAATTAGAATCCTAGGCTTACAAACACTAGAGATCCAAGCCTTACTCTAAACCCACCAACCACAGGATCAATGTTGTGGAAGATGATGAGGAGGAAGAAGAAGAAGAATATCTTAAAATAAATGATTATTGTTTTCCTGTTGACGTTTCAGGTCTAATTTTTGCAACGCAGAGTCTCAGAGATAAAGCAAGATGGCCCAAAAAGGATGACAAGAACTCCACTTGGAAGGATAAATCTAAGTGGTGTGCTTACCATGAGGATTTTGGCCATCTGACCAAGGATTGCATACCACTTCGAAAGGAGATAAATTATCTCCTTAGCAAAGGACACTTGAAGGAACTCCTCGGCAAAAAAAGACACAAAAGCCAGGATCATGACAAAAGCATGCAACGAGTAACATCCCCTCCTCTGGATGTAAAGGTCATTCATTTCATATCTGGTGGTTCTGATATTTGTGGTACTTCTTATTATGTAGCCAAAAGACATGCCAAAGAAGCAAAAGCAGAAAACGAAGACAAGCCTACAAGAACATCAACCTTGACTGATCAAAAGGTGATCTCGTTTGATGAGGAGGACATAGAAAATGTGCAAGATCCCAACCATGACGGCTTTATCATCACCTTGTATGTGGCCAATCATTTTTTCCGCAGGATCTTGATCGACGGAGGCAGCTCTATCAACATCGTCTAGCTAGAAGCACTGAAAAGGATGAACGTTCCTAAAGCTGCGATTGTCTCAAAATCCACAGTACTGGTGGGATTCAATGGAGAAGACAAAAAGACAATTGGAGAAATCAAGCTACCTGTCTATATAGAAGGGGTAAACTCTATCCAAAAATTTTGTGTAATTGAATCGCTATCATGTTACAACATTATTCTAGGGAGACCTTGGATTCATGATTTGAAAGCTATACCGTCAACCTATCACCAATGTGTCAATAGGCCAACCCCTTGGGGAGTGGTAAGGATAGATAGTGATCAGCAAGAAGCAAAGGATTGCTATACATCCTCAATGAAGCCGTCAACAAAGACAAGGCAAACATAGTAATTAAAGAAAAAACCACAAGATGTTTTGGAAGCTAAAGAGCAGGATGTCAAAGAAGTACCTCTAGACCTTGCAAACCTAGATGTCAAAGTGATTATCGGATCCAATATCCCCAGGGATGTTGAACAAGAACTCTAAGACTTTCTCAAAGGAAGAATGTTAACCTTTGCATGGAAACATGAAGACATGACATGTATATCTAAAGATATCATAACTCACAAACTTGGTATAGATAACAGTTTCAGGCCAATACATCAAAAACGAAGAAAATTTGAACCTGAAAGAAATACCATTATCCAAGAAGAAGTCAAGAGGCTACTCCAGTCAGGAATGATAAGAGAAGTAAAGTTCCCAAGATGGCTAGCAAATGTGGTGGTGGTACAGAAGAAGAATGGGAAATGGAGGGTCTGCGTGGACTACACCGACCTCAACAAAGGTTGTCTTAAGGATCCTTTCCCTTTGCCACATATAGATGCTATGGTTGATGCCACAGCAGGCCATAAAATGCTGACCTTCATGGACGCCTCATCAGGATTTCAGCAAATCCAAATGGAACTCTCAGATCAAGAAGACACTGCTTTTATGACCCCAACAAGTATATATTGCTATACTGCCATGCCTTTTGGTCTTAAAAATGCAGGTGCTACCTATCAAAGTATAGTGAACATGATGTTAAAAGACAAACTGAGGGGCACAATGGAGGTATACATAGATGACATGGTGGTCAAGTCAAAGAAAGCCAGGGATCATCTAAAGGATCTTAAAGAAGCATTCGGCATTTTGGATAAATACAACATGAAGCTCAACCCCTCAAAATGTAATTTTGGAGAAGGAGCAGGAAAATTTCTAGGATATATGGTCACCAAGAGAGGAATAGAAGCAAGCCTCGAGCAAATCAAAGTTATCCTGAACCTGAAATCACCATCAAATACTAAAGATGTTCAAAGATTGATAGGAAGAATAGCGGCACTCAACAGGTTTATCTCAAAATCCTCAGAAAGATGCAAAGAATTCTATGATATCTTGAAGAAAAATAAGAAATATGAATAGGACAAAAAACACGAAGAAGCATTCCAGGAATGAAGAAATACTTATCATCAGCACCCCTATTGGTGAAACCGGAAGATAATGAGCCATATCTCTTTATTTGGTGGTATCCGGAAACGTTGTAAGTGTTGTGCTAGCCAAGGATCATGAAGGGCAACAACATCCCGTCTGCTATGTAAGTAAAAGTCTATTAGATGCAGAAACCAGGTATTCACATCTTGAAAATTTAATTTTAGCGTTAGTTATGGCATCTACTAAACTTAGACATTATTTCGAAACACATCCTATTCATGTTAAAACTAACTATCCTATAAAGTCTGTTTTAAGAAAACAAGAAATGTCAGGAAGATTGGCAAAATGGTCTGTCAAGCTAAGTGCCTATAACCTTATATATGAGCCCAGAACATCAATCAAATCCCAAGCACTAGCAGTCTTTGTGGCAGATTTCAACAATGATATTCAACATGAAGCAGACAAGGAAGTCCAATAGCTAGAAGAAACACAAGAAAAGTGGACATTGTTCACTGATGGTTCATCTAATGTAAGAGGCACAGGGTTAGGTATCATACTGAAATCGCCACAAGGGGACATTATACCCCAATCCATTAGTTACGGATTCCAAGTAACAAACAATGAAGCAGAATACGAAGCTTTAATAGCACGATTGCAACGAGCCAAAGATATGAAGATTAGGTATCTACATGTATACATTGACTCATTATTAATAAATAACCACTTCAATGGCTCTTATGCAGTAAAAGGTGAAAAGCTGGCCTAATACCTTGAAATAGTCAAAATGCTAGCACAGGGCTTCGAAATATTTAGCATTGAACAGGTCCCTAGAGAAGAGAATGCCGAAGCTGATGCCTTGGCAAGCCTTGGATTGGCTCTCAAAATACCATTGGATGACAGGATCTCGATCGTATACATCTTGAGTCCAGCAATTGATCTGCTGGAATACAAGGGAAAAGAAGTGTCAAATTCGGAAAGCCTAGAAATCGATGATCCTGAACAAACTAATAAATCATAGACCCTGCTCATCAAGAGATATTTGCAGAATGGCGAAATCTTGACAGAGGAAATGAATCACAGGGCCATCCGTATTAAGGTATCACGTTTTATTATTTTGCATAATACTTTGTACCAAAAATATATGGTAGGTCCATACTTGAAATGCTTGGAAGATCATGAAGCACAAGAAGTCCTAAAAGATATACATGAAGGAGACGGTGGCAACCACACTAGGGGCAGAGCACTCTTCTCCAAAATACTGAGAACATGATACTATTGGCCGACTATAAGGAAGGATTCTGTGAGCTATGCCCAGAAGTGTGACGCCTGCCAAAGACAAGGCAACGTACCTCATAAGCCAGCAGAGCCCTTGCATCCAATCATCTCCCCCTAGCCATTTATGAAATTGGGAATAGACATAGTTGGCAAACTACCCAAAGCTCCAGGAGGAAAAGTATTTATGCTAGCAATGACTGACTATTTCTCCAAGTGGATTGAAGCAGAAGCTTTCATCCAAGTCAGAGACAAGGAAGTGATGTCTTTTATAAAGCAAAATATCCTGACAAGATTCGGGATCCCGGCAGAAATAGTGTGTGACAACGGATCCCAGTTCATCAGCAAAAGAACAACTAACTTTTGTGCCAGCTGGGAAATATAAATGATAACCTCAACTCCTATCCACCCTTAAGTTAACAGACAGGCAGAGTCCAGTAACAAAATCATTGTCAACAATCTCAAAAGGAGTTGGATGCTAAGAAAGGCAGATGGGAAGAAGAGCTACCTTTTATCCTTCGGGCAGATAGGACGACCGTGAATAATGCAACAGGGCATACCCCATTCTCATTATTGTTTGCCATAGAGGCTGTGATTCCTACAAAAATGGTTATCCCTACAGCAAGATCCAGCCTTCAAACTCTTGAAAATAATGATGAAGCCCTCACTCAGGATCTTGACACCATGGATGAGATTAGGGATCATGCCAAGATCCGGATTGCAGCATACCAGCAAAGGATAACAAAGTCTTACTTTGACACCCGACATTTTCAGGTTAACTCCGTTAACACAAACTCCATTATCTAAAACATTCACTCATGCATTACACATGATTAGGATTAATTAAGTGTGTCAGTTATCGCAGAAACACTCACGAAACGGTAATTCAGAGAATTGTCGAATCACACGAGTCTGTCCCCGAACGTTGGTGATTATTAAAGAAAATAATACTTCAAACAATAATTAAATTATACTTAATATAATTTATGAGAAATTTCGTGTTATGTGATTTTATACTTAATTCGTAAACTTTCGTGAAATAGCGTATGTTTACGCGTAGCGTTGTGACATTTATTGCTTTAGTAATTTTTATAAATGGATTTTATAAAAATATTTAGTAGAAACAAATTTTAATTTGCGGGATTTAATTAATTAAGTTATTATTCATTTAAATGAGTCTGCGTGCCTCCTAAACAAATTTTTAATCCATTTTCCTTGGCCTATGGAGTGCATATATAAGAAAATTATCACAAACCCTACCCCATTATTTCTTGTTGAAGCCGTAAACCAACCCCCCACCCCTCCTTGCGATCGTCGAACCATCCTCACCGACAAACCACTCTCAAATCAACTTCCATCTTGCAATTGTTGGTGTATTCGAGCAATCCGAGTACCAATCTCCTTCGTTAACGCAACTAGTAAAAAATTTTTATTTTTTTTTATATATTATTTTCAAAAATCAGGGTATGTGAAACCCTAGTTTCATCCAAACAATGATCTTTACCATTAAAGGTGTAAACTTTAACGTTAAATCGAGTCTTGTTATGATATTTGTTAGATTGGATGTGTTTGCAAAACCCTAGATGCATAAAACTGAGGGTTACTATATATGGAAACTTTATTGGTTTTCTATATTGCATGTTAGACATGAATATGGGGATATGATGATGTTTATATGTTAGTTGATGCATAATTAATTGATTTGTGAAATTATAATTCATGTACCTAGCTCGGTTTTGTAAACTTTCTAAAAGAGGAAACTTTAATTGTCAAGGATGCTCATAGCTTACAATTTAGACATGCATGTTATGATTTGATGATAGTTCTATGCTAGTTAGGACATAACAAACATTTTGTAACGTGTTAGATATTAGAAATCACGCATTCTATTCGTAGCTTACTATAAATAAAAACTTTAACTTGAATTGTGAACTGCATGTTGAGTTCTAGGCAATTGTTATGTGATGTGACAATCTAGGACATGTTAGATTGAGCTTATGAATATATTAGTAATGATAGTTTCCAGGAAACGTGAGTCTCGAACATACTTTCTAAATATGGAAACTTCCTAATTACAGAAACTTACTAACTATGGAAACTTTCTAAATATGGAAAGTTACTATATGTGGTAACTATGCTAGCATACTAGAACAATAAGGATTTGTTGCTAAGTGTTAATGCATGATCTTATGTGTATAATATGTTAGTATTATGCTTGTCAAACATAAATTCTTACACCGAATCACCAACGGGTCGTCGGGTCAAACTTCAGTCAAACTTGTAACTCTTTTCAAAACACATAAACAATGGGATTGTTTGTATTCAATAGGTCTTACAAACCAACACAAACACACAATCATAAATTTATGAAATATAGGTAGCCGTTAGCGGGTCACCTGTCTTTCACCTGTCACTTTAGCAAATACTCTAAGGTGAGTTTCACGGCCCCTCTCTTTTACTTACTTTCCTTTTTGAGGGAGAAAGCATGCACACAAACATTTTAGATCTTGTATTATTATATCATCACTTGCGTACTAAAGTGCAAACATACCATGAAAGTCCTTACATATCGAACGGTTAGTATTGTAACATAGCAAGGTAATTTTGAGTAGTACTACTGGGTTTGACAAACCCCACCCGCGTTAGTCGCACTAACTCGACTGGAGGTCGAACTGGTGTAATATTGACCTAGACATTTAGCCATTGTTCGGTAGACATTGCGGAAGGCAAACAAACCAAACTGTCAGCTTCGGTTGCGAAACACTTGTAGTAGCATGACATAGACTAGCTATCTATTGATATATATTATTTAAAGTATCTGGCAAACATTGAACAATTATTTACTTACAAACCTGTGAACTCACCAGCCATTGAACAATTATTTACTTTTATCATGTCTTTCTCAGGTCGCTAAGGTACACATTCAGGAATAGGATGCATCCAAGTTTGCATGACTTGCATTGAACATGTTTTCTTACAATAACTACTTTGGTTTTGGGCGCTTTGTTTTGCGCGTTTGGTTGTTCTTACATTTTGTTTTACTTTACGCTTCCGCAATTGTTTTCAAACTCAACGGTATTATCTCGTGACTATGAGAAATGCTGGTGTTTTCAAACTCATATAGTGGTCGTTCAATATAACTAATGAAAATGATCTTGATTTGTCACGCGACTCGCGGTAGAACCCTGCAGGTGGAATTTGAGGGTGTGACATATTGGTATCGGAGCCAGGTTTTAGTGAACTAGGTTTGAATTAGTAGTAGACTTAGACTATAACCACACACATTGCATTAGTTTACACTACACAGACACTTATACATGACACCAACACATTGCATTACAGGAATGTCGACATCGCCTACATCACCCAAATCCACACCTAGCTAGGAACCCGCTGTTTCTACTGTACCTTCACCTGAACCTAAGAGACGTCGATTGAAGCCTATTGATAACACTTTGGTGTACGACGAGCCCTTTACTATGCGTGTTAGGGATAACACACAGGACTGGCACTGGTATCCTGACATGATTAGATACTGGGTTCGCCAGGAGCAGGTCCCACCCCCGTATTTTGCTGATACTACCCCTTCTTTGCAAACCCTACCACCCCTACAGTACCCGCTAGAGCAAGCCTTTGCTGCCTTTGTGGCAAAGATGGACCAGGAAATCGGGAACATGCGCGATGCTGCTAGCGAGATTACTGGATTGTTGCAGCGAGGAAATCAAGCTGATCAAAAGCTAGAGAAACTGACAGATAGTCTAGGTGAGACTGATGCGGTGCATGACAATCTGGTGGCAGCATTCAAGCAATTAGAGAACCGCGTGATTGGGCTAGAGTTTAGTCTCGGAGCAGCTGAGACTAGGATTGAGGAGTTGGAGGCGCAGCTTGAGGCTGTCAATGCAACAGGGGATGCACAGGATGTTGAGCCCGAGGGAGAACAGCTGAGGATGATGACGACAGATCAGTTGTTTCATCAGCTGGCAGTGGCATATGATAGTCTTTCTCTATTTCTTTTCTTTATAAACCTAGATGGGTTGGGTTGTTCCCATCCAACAGATGGTTCTAGATTTAATGTTTTGATTGAATTTACTTTGTAGCCCTTACAATTTATTTAATCAAGGATTATTATTGAAATATTAGATGTTGTGGTTTATGTTTACTTTTATTTACTTGTACTTGTATGATGATAATATGCGGTATATTTTTCTCATTATTGTATTTGTGAATGTAAAGATCATGTCTGGTCAAGGACGTGGACGCGGTGGACGTAATGGCGCTCGTGGTAACATCAACATGACTGCAGCTAAACTCACTTCACTCATCAATGACTGAGTGGCTGAAGCTGTGGCAGCTAATCAAGCCGCACAAAATGTTGGAGGTAAATCTATCGACCCTAGTAGATCAAGCCTACTCTGAACTTGTTTCTGAACCTTATATCCCTTAATGTATCTTTGTCTTCAATCTATATCACCACAATAACCCGCACGCCTATACTTTCAAGACCTTTATGGACTGCAAGCTCCACATATTTAGTGGTGTTGAATCAGTATTTGTAATGTGCAACTGTCCACATGTCAACCAAGTTAAATATGCATCTGGTACACTTTACGGTCCGACCCTTACATTTTGGAACTCCCAGGTGCAGATGTTGGGTCTGGATATGGCAAATTCATTGCCATGGGAAGAGTTCAAGACCATGCTGCGTGAAGAGTATTGCTCCCGTGACGAGGTGCAGAAACTGGAGGGTGAATTCTAGAACCTAAAGATGGATGGTTCAGAAATTGAAGCTTAAACTACTCGTTCGCACGAGTTGGCAATCATATGTCCTCAAATGGTGAGACCAGCCTACAAGAGGATTGAAAAGTACATCGAAGGTCTAGTCCCTCGGATCTAGAGTATGGTGACATCTTCCAACCCTACCTCTATCCAGCAGACCATCAGGCTGGCTCACAAGTTGACTGATCAAGCGGTAGGTCAGGGAACCTTACCCCCGAAAGGTGAAGTCACAAAGACTGCTAACAACAAACGCAAGTTTGATAGCACCAACTCGAAAGCCTTTCAGTCTAAACCACCCCCGCAGCAGTAGCATCGTAGATATTAACCTAGTAAAAACCCTACTTAGTCTACCTCATCCCATCAGAACCAGGGTACATATGATGGAAAGTACCCAAAATGCAACAAGTGCAACTTTCACCATACCGGACCGTGTGACAAGTACCGCTGCCAACGGTGTGGCAAGATGGGCCATGCGGCCAAATATTGTAGATGAGAGCTTCAAACTAAACAGACACACCTATTGAAGCACCCAAAGGTTGTTTTGAGTGCGAAAAGGAAGGGCATTTCAAGACAAACTATCCTCAGTTGAAGAAGAATGGGAATGATAATGGCAACGGTAACAGGAACCAGGGTAATAACGGCAATAACAATGGAAATGGTGCGAAGGGTCGAGCCTTCGTGAATGGTTCATGGTAGGCTAGGAATGATCAGAATGTCGTTACTAGTAAGTTTCCTCTAAACGATTGTTTTGCTTCTGTTCTTTTCGATAGTGGTGCTGATAGGAGCTTTATATCTAAAAACTTTAGTAATAAGTTAGAAACAACCCCAACCCTATTAGAACCCAAGTACACCAAAGAGATAGCGGATGGTAAGATAATCGAGGTACCTCACATCCTCAAGGGATGTAAGCTAGGACTGTCTGGTCATAAGCTTGATATTGATCTCATGCCAGTTACACTTAGCAGTTTTGACATAATTGTCGGTATGGATTGGTTATCTAAAAACCAAGCTGAGATCATCTGTCGTGATAGAGTCGTTCGTCTTCCTCTCCCCAGTGGAGAAATCCTTTATGTCCAAGGTGAAAAGAGTGGTGCAGTCTTAGGCATAATATCTTTCGTGAAAGCGCATAAGTGTTTGTAAAGGTCATGCCGCTATTCTAGCTGTGATCACCGAACAACCTTCCGAAGAGAAGAAGATTGTTGACGTCCCTATCTTTCTTAACTTTTCGGAAGTATTCCCTGAAGACTTGCCTGGTGTTCCACCTCACTGTCAGGTCAAATTTAAAATTGACCGAACACCTGAATAAGTGCCTATTGCTCGAGCACCGTATAGACTTGCACCAAGTGAGTTGCAAGAGTTATCCACACAACTGCAAGAGTTGTTGGATAAGGGCTTTATCCGACCTAGCTCATCACCATGGGGGAGCCCCAGTCCTATTCGTCAAGAAGAAAGATGAAACTTTTCATATGTGTGTAGATTACCGTGAGCTGAACAAAGTGACTGTCAATAACCGTTATCCACTTCCTCATATCGATGATCTGTTCGACCAAATTCAAGGGTCAATCTTCTATTCTAAAATCGATATAAGATCAAGTTACCATTATTTGAGAGTTCGAGAAGACGACATATCAAAAACTGCATTCAGAACCCGGTACAACCATTACGAATTTTTGGTCATCCCATTCGGATTAACCAACGCACCCACGGTATTGATGGATCTCATGAACCGAGTATGTAAAACCTACCTCGATTAGTTCGTCATCATTTTCATTCACGACATCCTCATCTACTCCAAGAATAGGGAAGAACATGAGGATCATCTGCGCCAGATTCTTGAACCGCTGAAGAAAGAGCAGTTATACGCCAAGTTTTCCAAATGCGATTTTTGGATTCGTGAAGTTCGATTCTTAGGACATGTAGTCAACGAGAAAGGAATACATGTCGATCCGGCTAAAGTAGAAGCTATCAAGAATTGGGCGGCACCAACGACTCCAACGGAGGTATGACAATTTCTAGGTTTGGCTAGCTATTACCATCGATTCATCTAGGGATTCTCAAAAATTGTTCAACCTCTCAATGCCCTAACTCATAAAGGTATTGTGTATAACTGGGGCGACACCCCGGAATCAACATTCCGGCTGCTGAAGTTGAAACTCTGTAGTGCACCCATCCTATCTCTACCAGAGGGAACAAATGACCTCGTAGTGTATTATGATGCTTCCATTCAGGGTCTCGGTTGTGTGTTATCACATACGCTTCCCATCAGCTGAAAATCCATGAGAAGAACTACACGACTCACGATTTGGAGTTGGGAGCCGTGGTATTCGTACTGAAAATCTGGAGACATTACTTGTGCGGTACAAAATGCACCATTTACACCGATCATAAGAGTCTTCAACACATTTTCGAACAAAAAGAGTTGAACATGCGACAAACTCTTGAATGACTATGATTATGCTATCAAGTATCATCCGGGCAAAGCTAACATAGTAGCCGATGCCCTAAGCCGAAAAGAAACCAAACGCAGAGGAGTTCAAGCGTTACAACTAACTATCCACACCTGACTACCCGAACAAATCCGCAATGCTCAACTCGAATCCCTGAAAGAAGAAAACCTAACGTTAGAATCCACGCATGGCATGGAAAAGCAACTTGAGATCAAATCGGGCGATATTTGCTATTTCGCAGAGTGAATATGGGTCCCAGTGTACGGAAACTAAAGGGAACATGTAATGGATGAAGCACACAAGTCTCGATATTCTATTCATCTTGGTTCCGATAAGATGTATCATACCTGAAAGTTCGGTATTGGTGGCCGAACATCATAGCTGATATAGCCACCTATATGAGCAAGTGTGTGGCTTGTTCCAAGGTCAAAGTTGAATATCAAAATCCGTCTGGTTTGCTCCAGCAATCAAAAATCCTGATGTGGAAATGGGAGCATATTTCCATGGACTTAATTACCAAATTACCCCAAACTCCTTGCGGATGTGACAGCATCTGGGTGATTGTAGATCTCTTAACCAAATCCTCTCATTTCCTTGCAATCAGAGAGACTGACAAAAATGAAAAGTTAACTTGTGTCTATCTAAAAGAAGTAGTCTCTCGGCAAGGGGTACCAATTTCCATCATTTCTGATAGAGACGCTTGATTCACCTAACATTTCTGGCAATCATTACAAAAAGCTTTGGGCACGCGCCTGGATATGAGCACAGCGTACCATCTTCAAACAGATGGCCTGAGTGAGCGTACCATTCGAACCCTGGAAGACTCATATGCCTTTAGTGGAATTCTCCTACAATAACAACTATCATACTAGAATTAAGGCAGCACCGTTCAAGGCACTGTACGGATGGAAATGCCGATCACCTCTCTGCTGGGTTGAAGTGGGAGAAAGCCAACTTACAGGTCCTGAACTTATGCACGAGACTTCAGAGAAATTTGTGCAATTTCAAAATCGTATGGCAGCAGCCCGTCACCATCAGAAGAGTTATGCCGATAAGCGTCAGAAACCATTGGAATTTCAAGTGGGCGACAAAGTGCTATTAAACGTTTCACCTTGGAAAGGTGTAATCCGTTTTGGGAAACGGGGCAAGTTAAACTCGCGTTATGTTGGGTTATTCGAAATAGTGAAGAAATGCCTATCAGATGAGACACTTGTGATTCCACTCGAAGAGTTGGAAATCGATGAACAGTTACGCTTCATCGACGAACCGGTTGAAATCATGGACTGAGAGGTCAAACGCTCAAACATAGTAAAATCTCTATTGTCAGAGTTCGATGGAACTCGAAGCGTGGACCGGAGTTTACATAGGAGCGCGAGGATCAGATGATGCGCAAGTAACCTCAACTTTTCAAACAGTTAACGGCAAACACAGAAGGTACTAGTTAAATTTCGAGACGAAATTTCTTTCAACAAGGGGATGATGTGACAACCCAACATTTTAAGACAAGTAGCGACATTACTCTAATTTTCGGGACGAAAATTCTTTTAGCAAAGGGATGAAGTGACACCCGGCATTTTCAGGTTAACTCCGTTAACACAAACTCCATTATCTAAAACATTCACTCATGTATTACACTTGATTAGGATTAATTAAGTGTGTCAGTTATCGCACAAACACTCACGAAACGGTAATTCGGAGAATTACCGAATCACACGCGTATGTCCCCGAACGTTGGTGATTATTAAAGAAAATGACACTTCGAACAATAATTATATTATATTTAATATAATTTATGTGAAATTTCATGTTATGTGATTTTATACGTAATTCTTGAACTTTCGTGACATCGCGTACGTTTACGCGTAGCGTTGTGACATTTATTGCTTTAGTAATTTTTATAAATGGATTTTATAAAAATATTTAGTAGAAACAAATTTTAATTAGTGGGATTAAATTAATTAAGATATTTTCATTTAAATGAGTCCGCAGGCCTCCTAAACAAATTTTTAATCCATTTTCCGTGGCCCATGGAGTGCATATTTAAGAAAATTATCAAAAACCTTACCCCATTATTTCTTGTTGAACCGTAACCCAACCCCCACCCCTCCTTGCGGTCGTGGAACCATCCTCACCCGCAAACCACTCTCAAATCAACTTCCATCTTGCAATTGTTGGTGTATTCGAGCAATCCAAGTACCAATCTCCTTCGTTAACGCAACTAGTATGAATTTTTATTCGTTTTTATGTATTATTTTAAAAAATCAGGGTATGTGAAACCCTAGTTTCATCCAAACAATGATCTTTACCATTAAAGGTGTAAACTTTAACGTTAAATCGTGTCTTGTTATGGTATTTGTTAGATTTGATGTGTTTGCAAAACCCTAGATGCATAAAACTGAGAGTTACTATAAATGGAAACTTTATTGTTTTTCTATATTGAATGTTAGACATGATTAGGGGGATATGATGATGTTTATTTGTTA
This sequence comes from Smallanthus sonchifolius, assembly GCA_023525975.1. Taxonomy (NCBI): domain Eukaryota; kingdom Viridiplantae; phylum Streptophyta; class Magnoliopsida; order Asterales; family Asteraceae; genus Smallanthus; species Smallanthus sonchifolius. The sequence continues at coordinate 16,646,979 of CM042028.1, read as the reverse complement.
TTTGATGCATAATTAAGTGATTTGTGAAATTAGAATTCATGTACCTAGCTCGGTTTTGTAAACTTTCTGAAAGATGAAACTTTAATAGTCAAGGATGATCATAGCTTACAATTTATACATGCATGTTATGATTTGATGATAGTTCTATGCTAGTTAGGACATAATAACATGTTGAAACGTGTTAGATATTGGAAATCACGCATTCTATTCATAGCTTACTATAAATAGAAACTTTGACTTGAATTGTTAACTGCATGTTGAGTTCTAGGCAATTGTTATGTGATGTGACAGTCTAGGACATGTTAGATTGATCTTATGAACATATTAGTAATGATAGTTTCCAGGAAACGTGAGTCTCGAACATACTTTCTAATTATGGAAACTTCCTAATTTTAGAAACTTACTATTTATGGAAACTTTCTAAATATGAAAACTTGCTATATGTCGTAACTATGCTACCATACTAGAACAATAAGGATTTGTTGCTAAGAGTTATTGCGTTATCTTATGTGTATAATATGTTAGTATTATGCTAGTCAAACATAAATTCTTACACCGAATCATCAACGGGTCATCGGGTCAAACTTGCACAAACTTGTAACTCTTTTCAAAACACATAAACTATCGGATTGTTTGGATGCAATGAGTCTTATGAACCAACACGAACACACACTCATAAACTTATGAAATATAGGTAGCCGTTAGCGGGTCACCTCTCATTCACCTGTCACTCTAGCACATACTCTAAGGTGAGTTTCACGGCCCCTCTCCTTTACTTACTTTCCTTTTTGGGGGAGAAAGCATGCACACAAACATTTTAGATCTTGTATTATTGTATCTACACTTGCGTACTAAAGTGCAAACATACCATGAAATTCCTTACATCTCGAACCATTAGTATTGTAACATAGCAAGGTAATTTTGAGTAGTACTACTGGGTTTGACAAACCCCACCTGCTTAGTCGCGCTAACTCGACTGTTGGTCGAACAGGTGTAATATTGACCTAGACATTTAGCCATTGTTCGGTAGAAATGGCGGAAGGAAAACAAACCAAACAGTCAACTTCGGTTGTGAAACACTTGTAGTACCATGACGTAGACTAGCTATCTATTGATATACATTATTTACACTATCTAGCAAACATTGAACAATAACTTGCTTACAAACTTGTGAACTCACCAACTATTGTGTTGACACTTTTAGCATGTCTTTTTCAAGTGGCTAAGGTACACATTCAGGAATAGGATGCATCCGAGTTTGCATGAATTGCATTGAACATGTTTTCTTACATTAACTACTTTGGTTTTGGGCGCTTTGTTTTGCGTGTTCGGTTGTTCTTACATTTTGTTTTGCTTTATGCTTCCACAATTGTTTTCAAACTTAACGGTATTGTCTTGTGACTATGAGCAATGCTGGTATTTTCAAACTCATATAGTGGTCGTTCAATATAACTAATGAAAATGATCCAGGTTTGTCACGCGCCTCGCGATAGAACCTCGCATTTGGAATTTGAGGGTGCGACACTTACAATAAGAACCTGAGAACGAGAAGATTCTAAGTGGGTGACTTAGTACTCAGAAACACCTTCAAGAAAACCATCAACCCTAATGAGGGAAAGCTAGCACCCAATTGGGAAGGACCGTATTTGATAGACTCGGAAGTTGGCAAAGGTGCCTACTGGTTGGAAACTATGGAAGGAGAGGTCCTCCAAAGATCTTGGAATACCATGCACCTTAAGGCATACTTCATGTAAGATATAGTCCAAAATCTAAATCAGGATGGTATTTTTCTTATCATTATTTCAATTTTTATTCATTATTTTGCCAAGTTACTAACTTAAGCATCAGAGGGGTGTTAGCCTAGCTAACACCCACCTTCACCAATGTTTAAAGGTTTTGCATATTAGACTCCTAAAGACAACGAGCAAAGTAATTAAGACTGGTCATCTCTCTAAGTATAAGGTATTCCAAACCATTCTAAGGTTTAAAGGTTTTCACCTTGCCAAGTTGATTGGGTTTGTACACCCCTCTAGAACGCACGAGATCCAAGTATAGTTCGAGATAGTGGGATCAGTCCATGTAAAAGTGGTTGGCAATTTCACTATTGTTGGCTATATATTGGACCTAACGAATATTTTCAATGGAATAACATGGACATGTTATACATCGGGCTTTTAACATTAACATGTTAAACATAAAACTTCAGTTGGCATGACCCAAGCTTTTAACATTAGCATGTTAAACGTAAGACTTCATTTGGTATAACCCAACGTTTGCATGCTAACCAAGACTTACTCCAGAATGGGGACATCCCCAAAGATCCTAAGACATGACTATTGAAGAAATACTAAGCGGACGATTTGCTTGTCAGCAATACACAGGAAATAACCAAGAGATGGTAACCTACCGTTGCTCAAGCTAACCTCACCTGGTATGTACACTCATTAAAAATTTCTCTCTCTCGATATGAATACTTTTATCTCAATTGACTTTTATTTTCTAAGTACAGAACCTAGTTCTAATAACTTTATGTGATAACTTTTTCAAAACATTTTTGACCTAGAATTACTATTTTATCCAAATGTCAAAATCTGTTTTTCAACATAATGAGTCTCACTTACCTGAAATAGTCACTTCAAACTAAAGCATTTAGCAAAAAATATCAAGCATAGCATAAAAGTTGTTAAAACCTAAAGCATTCAAACAATCCCCAAACTGGGGATACCAAGTGGAAATTGTTTTGAAACATGTAAACCATAAAATTCCGAAAACAGGGTAGACCAAAAAAGTAAATTGTTTTAAGAATAGGAACGAAAGTTAAATTTTTTCACCACCACAAGTCAAATCACTAAAAGCAAGGATCATACCTCAGCATCTTTGCCCTCTTCGCCTTGCGCCACATCCTTCTCCTCACCTGCCTCCTTCACACCATTATCATTGGCCGCAGTCTCTTACACCTTGCTTGTCTCTGCCACATCTCCCTTTAAACCAGCTAGAGCCTTTTGCCATGTCGCGAGATCCCAATTCTTGGCGCGAAATCCTTAGCAGCAGCCTACTCAGCCAGCTGAATTCTAGACTGAAAGACAGTCATGGTAGTATTCTTTTTAGCATCGTTCAAGACCCTATCCAGCTCATGATCATATTTGGCCTTGGCTACCTCCAGCTCCTTCTGCAGGTGAACGATCTCCCTGGAATCCTTCTCCATGGTCTTAGTCTTAGCAGCTTCAATCTTCTTCAAATCATCCACCATCTCCTCAGCACTAGCAGCCCTCCTCTCAACGACTTCAAGACAAGCACGCATTTTCTCCAGGCCCTATAATATGCAAAGGTATACAAATCTCTAAATGCAGGTGTGTAAAGAAGAATAATGTAGCTAGATTACCGAGCGAATGACGTATTTTAGTTTATTTCTCGCCTCTCCATGATTCAATCCATCAAAAAGCTCCACATCCACAACCTGGACACCTTTATTTGCTTGTAGACGTCTTTGTGTGTAGCAAAGGGGCCAATGGCTTCAGGATCACCAGAGCAGGCTTTTCCTTCTTCACCAGGATAAAAGAAGAGGTTGACATTGTAATTCCTAAAAAAGAATTCAACAAATCAGAAACTCACAAGCTAAGACAGATAAACAAAACACATTTACCACCATACATATTAGACTCAGAATGTTGGGACTCAATGCTTTCTTTTTCAACAGCAGGTATCTTCGTGCAAAACACCCTTTCAATCGGCGGGATCTCGAGGAAGAAAAGCACCCTTTTCAGAGTATCAACCTTTGTTGGTGCCAATTCTGAAAACTTAGGCACTACACAAAGAATTATTAAAGTTAGTTACAAGAACCGGATAACAGCTTAAGATCATGTAGACTAAACCCTACCCTTCTTGATCCATTCGTAAGGAAGTTGATTCCCACCGGGAATAGAGCCACGCTTCACAAAAAAAGAATTTTCCTTTCCAATTTGTATCATACTCGGTAGTTTTGAGGATCAGGTGAGTCTGACTGGGTTTGATTTTGAAAAGGAAACGAGAGGAACCACAGCTCCTAAGGTTGTACACCTGGGCTAAATCAGTAACATTAATGTCAAGAGCATGACGCTTTATCAGTTTCTCCATGACGATCTCCACACCATAGGCATGGTTTGAGCGTAGCTCAGGCCCGTCACTTCGAAGAACTTAGAGGTAAACGATGGAAAAGGGTAACGAAAGCCAATGCCGAATGGAAGTGCAGGGAAACACACCCAAGTTTTGGACACAAAATCGGACCAAACCCTAGGGTCTAAAGCTCTAAAAACAGTATTTTTAGGTAACATGGAGTTTGCTTTTATAAGTTCAATATCCGAGTAGGTAAAGGTACAAGATTCTTGTTCAGGATGCTCAAGGAGCCCTTGGTTTACGAAAACTTTTATGGGACTACCAACAATCGAAGTATGAGATCGAGTGGTTTTCTTGCCCATAATCACCGAATGTAAAGAAAAAGAGGTAAAAAAATTTTGAAAACCTTACCTCAGAGAAGTTCTTTGCAGGGATGAAGTGAGAATGGCGGATAAGAATGAAGAGAGAGAAGCAAGAGAGGTAATTATAACCTAAATAAACGGTGACGTTTAATGGCCTAAATCCTCGTGCCATAACAACTCATGTCTCTTCACGTTCAAGTTGTGTTTGAATTTTTTTACGGTTATCGTTGAAGCATCTCCAGATGTCAAAATTTGGGGACAATTGTTATGGGTCAATTTTATGATTCAGGATCTCGGATCTCAAGTAAGTTTAGTATCCCGAACGTTTACAGTACTAATCAACTATTTTCTCTTTGTCTTTGACTTGTTTTCGCATGCATTCAACAAAGGACTTAGTCCACTCGTAGAAGTCGGAGATTGACTAAATAAAACATGTGTTGAAGCTCTCCCAACAGTCACAAGTGAAGAACGAGTTATTCCCAAGATAATCGGAGAATTAGTTAGGTTATTTTCTTATTTAATAGAGCATTATGATTTATAGAAAACACACAACTCACACTCGAATACTCTCTGTAACACTTAGCACGATCATATACTGCCCCAAACTTGTAATCTTTGTTGTCATCTATAAGAAGAACAAGAGGCAGCGTGACTTTAGTCACCTCCCGAGGTTTTATGCCAGAGATCTTCAGGGATCAAGGGCTTTCCTCGTAATCACCCGTGTCATTTTATTGATTTAAATCTTACATTTGTCATACGAAATATACAAGCACACTACTTCACTTACTAATCTGATCACGGAATTATACTTGTTAATTTTTGGTCAAAACATCAACTAAGGTATAAAAGGTTGAGTTTAAAAGGATCATGTATATTGGCAATCACTGTGACCTATCTAGGAAAATGAGCGGCTAATAAATATACCTTGGTCTGCACTAGAATGATATAATCCCGTAACAGAGTCTCTAAAAAATAATGTGTTTCAGTAAGTGTCGTATCATGTCAAAAGAACAAAAAGATTTTTTTTAACATAGTTAGAGTCATTTTATTTTTGTCTTACTTTTGTGTTTATTCTGTTTTTCATCAAAAATTGACCGTTCTTGTTTGATTTAATAATCGTGAAAAGGAGGTTTTATATAAGGGAGGTTTTATTGAAAAAATTGGAAAGTTTCAAAGTTTTATGATTTTGAGCATACTTGCATTTTACACATACTTGTATTTAAGTGAACTTTCAGGAGCAACAAGGTAACATTACTTATACAAGGGATGATGAAGAACAAATCAACACTGATGCACCAAGTGTCATCACTGCCGAAAAACACAATGTACATATGTTTCAAGAAAATGTCTTCCTAGAAGAAAATGAAGAAGAAGAAGATGTTGACTCTTCAGAAACCGAAAGTGACAGAGAGAAAGTACCGATCCACAAACATCATAAAGAAATATTGCAAAAGAGAAAGGCTATTGGGAATCCTCCTCCTAACAAATATTCTCAACATGGTGATGATTTTAATGATGTTGATTATGATCTTTTTGCGGAACGAACTCCAAAGAAAAGAACAAAAGCAAGTGAAAAAAACAACAGCCCTAACTGCCGCAAAGTTGTTCGTGAAGGTTTTGGGAATGGCTCTAGAAAAGAAGTTATATGCTACAAGTGGTGATCATTCAGTCGATACTGAAATACTCTGAATGTCTTGAGTGCATCAGCCTAGGGGGAGATTGTAAGGATTAAACCTAATAGGCTGAAGCATCAAGAAATCACCACGATGTTCAGAAGACAGAGAATCATTGAAGATTGAAAGTATACGGCCGCATACTTCTATGGGCCGGTCACATCTTTCAAGTACTCGGTTCCAGCCCAAGCCCATCGAATACTTTCCATTAGCTATAAATAGTCTTTTGTGTAATTGTATTCGAGTGAGACGAGTAGTTGAACGTTTTGTAATGTAATCGAAAGTGTTATTCAGTAATACAACAATCGTTTGACAATTATTATTTGCTTGTACTCATTGTTTACCTACAAGTCACATGTCGAGCTGTTTCCGCCAGGTTCAACACGTCGTTGAATCTGTTTATTGAAGATCCTCAGGAATCCGGACCTTACATTTTTATTGGCCTCTTCTATGTTATCTTTCTTCCTACTTTCTTCTAAGCTAGCCAATAAGATAGGCAAAGCCATATCTAAGTCTTTAGATACAGCCGTATCTGTTGCATTATGCATTTATGGCTCAACTACCGTTTCATTTATTTCCACATGTTCGCTATTTTCTACTTCAGGTTCGGCATTTGCGGTAGACTGCGTATGACTTCTAGGAGTGTTTGGATTAATCTTTCCTCCTCTCTTACCTTTTCCTCTACCAGCCATTTTCTACAAAAGATATGGAGTGTTTTAGTATTTGCATGATGTATTGATAGCTCAGAACACAAGTGTATTGTAAATCACTAATAACTGTGGCCACAACGAAATTAATAATTTACTCCACTTTCGGTAATCTAGTTATCCTTCTATCATGTTTCCTACTAAATACTTATACCCTTTTCTTTACATTCGGTATCCGGCTATCTTGACTAGTATCTGTGCTGGCATTCTTATAGTCCTTTAACCCTAGTTTAATTCTAGATACTTGAGCAAGTATCTAACTCTCTTAAACTATAGCTCTGATACCAACTTGTGACACTCACATCCCGGATCACCCGAGATGCCGGCCACTTGTCGGGATTACTCATGAACACATAGTAATCAGAGATTATACATGACATAAGACATTTAAAACTTATTTATTTATAAAACTTGTCTTAAGTACATTCTTAATGAAAGTACAACATTACAATAAGCTTTTATACCTTAGTTGACAAGCAAGCAGTGAATGAGTTTATCATGTTTTTAGAGTAAGAATTATTCATGACTTAGTGGGTCCCACACCCATATCTCAGAAATATGCATTTATTTTAGTGTGAATTAGATGAGTTTTTGATGAACTTAATGGACCGCACAACTTAGTGGAGAAACCTTCCCTTGGCGGAAGACTTTTCAAACATTATTTATTTATAAAACTTGTCTTAAGTACATTCTTAATGAAAGTACAACATAACACTAATTCCTGTCTTCAGAGTAATGCCAGATAGCCTACCCATAATGCGTTCTAATTTAGCCCCTTGCCTTTACTGCTCGAGGGTACATCCTTACCTAACACATATGCTTAAACAAGAGTCAGCTTACGCTGGTGAGTTCTAAGTTTTTAATGAAAGTATCTTTGATCCGTACAAATGCTTTATATATGACACGTTTCAAAACATCATCCTTCCATTTCACATAAGCCTTGCCCAAACATAACATTTATTTTTGCACAACTTACATCTTATTGAGGTTTGTAAACCTCTAAGTGGTTGTCACCACTTACCATTACCTTTATAAAGGGTCCCCCGTTACATACCACATAGGAATGTAACAGTCCGCATTTAATTCGTCCCCTTTCGGAGATATATCAATCACTGCCCATAAGTGCAAGAGCTTATGCAGGATTTGGCCATACATGGGAAAACATTCCTTTACAGACCATCAAGGTCAAAATATTCTATGTCAATGCAATAACTGCTAATGATATTTTTCATTATCGCTTATCATGGTAAACAAAGACAAGTGTTAAAACAGTTTACGTGTCAAAACCATTTCTTTTCCATAACCTTTTGTAATATGAATTCATGCCAAAAGGCAAGTCTCCTTTGAAACCATTCCTTTCAAATTATTCTTTTCAAAACCAGTCCTTATCTTAAATCCTTGTAAAGGTTTCTTCATGGTATATCAAAGAATTTTATATATAGGGTGTACCAGCGGCATACCCACCACCCCTTTGATATTTCATGAATATTCAGTTACTTGGTTTTAAAGTTTAGACATTGTTTATAACCATATTCCCTTGCAACATTATGGATACCAACCCAAAGTATTTAAATCAAGGGCATAGAGTATCTACGTAAAACATTTCATATCACGTGCATCATGCTCAAAACATTTAAAAGAGGCATCATAGAACTCACCTCGAACTTACTTTATCACAAGTTCCTAGCTTAGTGGTAATAACCAAGTTATTAGGAACTAGTCAGAACCTTACCTCAGAACTATCTACTGCGTATTGGGTTGAAAAGCTAGAAACCAGACTTGTTTACGCGAACCGTGGCTCAGGAATCGTCCAATCAGAGCCTAAGTGTGTGTTTTGAGTGTGTAATGACTATATGTGTTGATGCTTAAACTGATTTGACGACCTTTCTATTTATAGACACATTTTGAACCCGTAGCAGACCACTAACATAGGCGGTGGTGGTCTACTACCTAAGTGATGCGGCTTATTTTGCTTGGTGACCACGTGGCGGACCACTACGCTATACCGTGGCGGACCGCTAAGGAACATTGCGGCTGGCGGACCTCTAAGAACCTGTTGACGGCCTGTTACCTGTCTTCCACGCATCAGATTATAACTATTAGTCAGCTGACACATGGCAATATCTCATTACTCCCTTGCACCCTACGTAGCTGACCGCTAACCCTTATGGTGGCGATCCGCCACCGTCCAACTTTCAAAAAATTTTATTTTCAACCCTTGGACTTTAGTTTAATTGCATTCTAACCCCTGGTACTTTAATATAATTAAATTTTATACCCTTAATGTTTTCCTTATGCACTATTATAGTCCTTCTAGTATATATACATTCAAAATTGGGGTGTTAGAACAAATGAACCTTGAAGTTACATATGTGTAGTTTTAGACTTTCTAGTTTTTTGAAAATAAGGTTTCTAAAGATGAAAACTTTTCTTTAATTTGATTTTGATATAGGGTTAAGGCATCCAAGTTACTACTTTAGACAAGATATAGTATATTAGTATAGAATATAGCATTGTATTACATAGAATCTCATAGAATCACCATAGTAAATGACAATTTATAGAATCACAATGTATTTGAAGTGAAATCATGCTAAAGTTTCCATAGATCGGAATGGTTTCAAAAATGCATAATGAATCAAAAGTATCACCAAAAGGTTACATAAATAGCATGAAAAAATCAAGGATGTTACAATTATGTGTGTAGAACATGTATAATTTGACGCATATCCGATACCACACTATTTTCGTCTATTTCTTATGAGTAGCTAAACTCTTTATCATCTAGACTATGAATCTTAATAACGTTTGATAGTTTTTCGGGTTATGACTTTGACTTGATTTTTTATTTAAACTTTTATTTTTTATGTAAATGAATACAGGGTTTCAATATTCTTGTTATCTCATTTGTACAGTTGGAGGGAATGTGGGTTGTAGAAGTACTCATAGGTTTCTGTAAAAATGTTTTTGGAATATTTCATTCCAAATCTCTTACTAGGGATAGTAGGTGATAAAATTTGTAATAACAAATATTTAGTAGGTGAGCTACTTCAATCCTGTACCTGCCAAGCACAGGATTGTGTTAGAATTTTTTTTCATCATAAGTTCAGAGTATAAACACCTCCAGAGAGTGATATTCCCTTTTTTGTAAGGAGATTCTAAATTACAAGTAAAATACCTACAACACTCTATGGTTTAAATAGTTATTCAGTGTGTGTCTATAACATTGATACTCTTCTTATCATAAAGAATTCAAGCCTTTGGCGAGGTAGTTTATTGAAGATATAAACTAAAATATTAAGTTTAGGGGTCTTGGAGTCATTGTTAGAAAGTTTTTTTATAGTGAGTTATGTACTAAATAATTATGCAAGGGTCAAAGTGTACTATGTCCAAAATGTGAACGATTATTATGTAGTAGGGTTGTATCGCTACTTGTTGAAGCTTTACGTCTGTAGAAGGGATATAAGAACCCGTCGATAACATGTAAATAGTTTCCAACATTCTCAATAAAAATCAAGAAAGTTTATATCCAAAATCATTATGTTTGTTCATCACATTCATCCATGTTTACCAACAATCGATATCATAACACAATACTATAATTGAGCTATTTCAATCAGAAGAATACCATTGAAAGTTTGGAATCGGTTTAGAAGAAGGCAACGAATTTCTGCAGTGGATCGGAGTAATTGATCCAAAAGAAAGAGGAAAGAAGGGACTTGTTTCTGTGTTTTTGCCAATCATCGATCATAAGGAATTAACGCTGAAATAAGAAGCGATCCTTCAAGGAGAAGGATTGTGAATTATCTAATTTCTAATACCATCATAATGGAAAATTGAAATTGAATCAAGAACAAAATCACGGTCATAATGTGACTAAAAAAATAGTAGAAGGACAAAGGGGACGAACACTGAATTCACATCAAGATTTTCTAATCACTGGCAAATAGATCGAATGAAAGGAAATTGCATGGGTTTGCAGTAAAAGTAAACGATGGCGTTAGAAGTTTTGCACATGTGAAACAATTGTTCATAAAACTTAGACTAAAAGTTAGACATGAGGATAGAAAGTCGAAGCAGGAAGGAGGGAAGGAAATAGAAATCAAAATCTATTGGCCAATATAATGGGGGAATATCATTTTGATTAGAAGATTGCAAATCATAATATAAATTTGATGAAATACCAGACATACAAGTAAGTATTTTGTTTCAATTTATTTCATAAAGTAGATTAGAAAGTAGAAAAACATAACAAAATCTCAGAGGTTCACATTGCGAGAGAAAACCCGAACCCATGTGGTTCTCATAGCAAGCAAGAAAACCGAACTGTTGTTGTTCATTCGCAAACAAGAAGAACCTGAACCCTTGTGGTTCATTTAGCAAGCAGGATTATGAAGCCGTATGGTTCGTTTAGCAAGCAAGAAGCTAAACCCGTGTGGTTCACATAGCGAGCAAGACCGAACCAATATTAGTTCAAATAGCAAGTAAGAGAAACCATAGTGTTTTAAAGTGAGCAAGAAGGACCCGTGTGATAAAAACAAGAAACTAAGATCAATCTTGGTCAAAGCAAGCAAGTATCTATTTTATCATAAGCAAAAGTAAGAAAACTAATCGTATGATAAAAGCAAGAAAAAGAAATTAGAATCTATTCTTATTATGATTAGAAATAAAGAAAGCAAGAAAGTATGTCAGACAAAGAAGAAAATAAAATAGAAAGCGCATCAGCACCAACTCGGGAACAAGGGAACGTATAGTTCAATGCTCGAAATTGACGGAGTAAAATTACACTACATGGGCATTGATTTCCATAGATTTCCTGTTAGGTTGTATGCTATAACCTTGTAAGGGTTTGACGTGGTCTTGTATGGATTGGTTAGCTGCCAACGAAGCCCGAATTGTATGTAAATGAAAGATAGTTCAGCTCAAAGCTCCAGATGGTAGCAAAGTTTTGGTTTACGAGGATCGTGACGGCTTGATAACGAACGTCATTAAAGGCAGAGAAGTATATGAGACGCGGATGCGAGGCCTACCTGGCCTACGTGATAGATAAAGATAAGGAAGTAAAAGAGTTGAAAGAGGTACCCGTGGTGTGTAACTTTTCGGAGGAAGTAAAAGAGTTGAAAGATGTTTAATTCAAAAAAATTTTAAATTTACCACATTTTATAGATATGTACTTTGTAAAAGAAACTTTACTGCAATACTGCTTTAGGTATTCTTGCTTTTGTTGTTCTTAAGTGGCAACATAACCCAAAACATGTGAAAAACATGTCATTTCTCAATGTGATAGTCGGCAATTTTAGGTCAATGTCCATACCCGACTATTACTTGATTTCATAAGATTACACATGCATCATACTTAATTATAGAGTAATTAAGTACATATTTCATATAGCAAAGTCCATTCACTTCATTTCAATTCATGCATCGGTAATCTGGAGGATTACCGGATCACACACACGTCCTATCACGCGAACGTTGGTGAATTAAAGAACTAATATTTAGACATATATTTGGTGTGTATAAATCACATGTAATATTGTGATTTTTTATTTCATGCTTAGATTAATATTTCGGGAATTTTTAGAGAAACTTTCATTTTTAGCGCAGTCTAGCGGATACGCGATATGTATCGACAATTTCAAATGAGGTTTTACAAATTTGACATATTTTACATTATACATTATATATTTAAGATTTTTAACATAAAATATTTTAAAACGTCTTTATCTTTTATAAAAAGGCCCAAAGAGTTGCAAAACAAAACCCCAAGCCCACAAAACCCTAGAGCCCCCTTATAAATTGTTGGGTAATCGTGCACCGGTTTTAACATTTAAAACGAAAATTTATAAAATCAGATTTACAATGGCGGAAGTGTTTACAAAAGCACGTGATAAAAAAGATCCGATCTTTTCTGACAGTGATCCGATTACACAACGTTTATACAATAATAATAAATAAAACACAACCATAGGGTGTTTAGCATTTATACCTTTGACGAATAACCGGATTGTAACACTTGGATACAAAGAACGACACGCTAGATGACAACAATGAACTCGTCACACGAACTCGTCTCACAAAACACTTGATCCGACTTGAGGGTGGAACCCGGTTCGCGGTACACAGCTCGCGCGAACAAGAAGGGCCGGCCGACTAGGGCTCGACGACTGCGGCGGATCACGGTGGTGGTCACTGAGCTCGTCGGACGACAGCGGCGGCGTGGCTCGGTTGCCGGCGGCTGTCCACTATCGCAGCGGGTGGCGGCCGGCGGAGGTGAGTCTTACAAAAAGGGGGGGTGAGGGATTAGCTTTAGGGTTTTGACTTAGAGATGTTTATATAAAAACTAATCATACAAGTCAACCCCTAAGCAATTAATAATTAATTACCAACTGATTAATACTTAATCAATTATAGTCCCTGTAGTTTACAATTAATTCACCAACACCATCTTGTATAAATTGAACTTGTTTTATATCTAACTATTTAAAAATATAAACCCATTAATATATTTATAACAACGATAAATATATATAAAGCCTTATTATATCATTCGTTAATTTAATTATTCTGAACAACTAAATACGAAGTGATCAAATAAATAAAAATATTTAGTCCACTAATTCCAAATTCGTGTTTCGTGAAATAGCGTTTAACAAATTAAACGATATAATTTGTTCTTTGCCCAGAGTGTAACTCTTCGGATCGTACCTCGATAGCAACGTTGATATTATCGATGATCGGACATCTAATATCCAACAATCTCCGACTTGGTCGATTCATCGATTAATCTGGTCAATGTAGACAGTGGTGGATGCCTAGCTGCATCTCACTGCCCCTAACAAGGTATGACGTATTTACAATCGTCTACTAATTCCTTGTGTTCAAGTAACCTTTACTTAACTAAGTACAATAGCCATGGTAAACATATCTATGTGTCTTTTATGTTTAGGTTATTCGTTGAACATGAGACATGGATACAAGTCACTTCTCATATGTGGTTCAATTTTCTTGTTCTTGTTCTCCAATTCAAAAATGGTCTAAACAAACTACTCTTTAGTTTGTGTGTGGGCACGCGATTTATACCAGCTTGAATAAACGAGGGCGCCAGAATGTCTAGCTCCTAATTAAAGGTGAACAGAATTCCTTTGGCCACGTACAACTTCCACTTAACTTCAAATTTATTCCTAATCATATCCTTCTTACTGCATGTTAAGGTATAATGTTAGATAAGATCAAAGAATAAACTTCAGTCAGAGTTAGTTCTAGTGCGTGCCTCAGGTCAAAGGATCAATAGATCTTACCATATTCAAAACTTCTCAAGACCTTGATCCATGAAGATAGTTTTGAAGCGAGTTACATTCAATAATCATTCTCTAATGATTATCTGTGAATATGACGTCCAACCGTTGGGACTTTCATTCCTAATGAACCAATCATCCAATCACAGTAGTCTTTCGTTTAGATTGATTCCCATGAATCTGATCGACTACGAATATTTAGAATATAATATAATATTAAAGAATTTCTAAAACGTATAAAATGTCGAATCATAGCAACATCTATTTATAATGCGCTTAACCGTTAAGTCAATATAAAACACTAATGTTTCTATATATTGTTCGAAAGCACCCAATACTAACAAATCAAACTCAAGTCTATCATGTCAACACCTATCAACATGCTCCTCATATAAAGGTTGAGGTATAGGTTTAGCGAATCGGTCAGCTAGATATTGATTTGTGTGAATTTTGTTTTGGTATGATGTCTCTAAGTTTCATGATCCCATTAATGAAAACTTATGGTGGAAAATCTCTTTTGGAACTCCTTTCCAAACTATTATAAGTTATCTGAACTCCTTTCAGAATACTATCATCTAATGTTTCCAAGTCACAACATCTCATGTTTATGCAATTGTTATTGATGGAACTTTTCTATCAGATAATGTTGATGTTTCGTGTAAGCATTCTTAACTATCATCTCATGGTGTATTCATCTCATCATTCTCAATGATCGTCCTTTTAGTGTCTATATCTTAACTTTTAAGACAGTAGTGCTTTGACTGACAAGTTGTCATAACTAGTTATGATCTTGTTTCAAGAACCCTTCTTGATAGTCAAAGCTGGTACTCTTGGCATCTTATCCAATAAGTTAGCATTATCACATCATAACACTTTATGATCACCATTATGTGCTTCTCAAGCAATATCCTTTTCTTCTGTCATAATTAATTTTCAAATTTCTTTCATCGTATGAAAATATTGACAACGCCCATTATCCCTTTTAGATGAAACTACATGAACCATTTCATTTTCATCTTATCCCTACCATTAGGGGTTATAGATAATTTTAACCGAAAGTGTTAACGATTTGTCTTTATCGTTTTGTCACACAAAAATTTAAGACAATTTTACCATCGTCAATGGATTGCTTTGATTCTTACTTTAGAATCTTTCTTTCATATATCTCATATACGGTTGCAATCAATGCAAGCTTTGAAATTAATCTCTAAAGATACTCTATCTTTCAATGATATGTTTAAACTCGTAATTTTAGCAATGTATCACTGTACATTCTATGATAACACTTATCATCCCCTTCTATGGTGTTTCCATGCATCTCTCATACATTCCTCTTGATAATGTGTCTTTACACATTTCTTTGTTGTAGCTACTTACTCCCGCTGGCCTTTGCATCTATCATGTTGAATTTTCTTTGAAATGATCTTATCACATTAATCATTCAACAGTCTTAGACATATTCAGACATTATACTCTTCTTGAAGCCATTTTATTACAAGAACATCCTAATATTCATAATACATGTTCATTTTGACTGATTTGTTCAACCTGTCAAAACTTGTAATCTGTTTCCTTTCAAGGAAACTCGGAATGTAATTCCTATTTTATCAACCTTTTGATAATATGTCGGGCTTCTAGTACGAATGATCTATTTGTTGTTTCAAAACAACTTCTACATCTGGATGAATCTTATTCATGTGTAGTCTGATCAAATCATTATTTGTTATAATATGGATTGCTTGTTTGGATCATCATCAAATGATTTAACTAAAGAATCTTATTCTTTCATCATATGATCCCTAGTGTCTGTTGTAAAAGATCACATCTTTACCTTCATATACCTATCAATTGTAAAAGATCATATATTTTGTATATGATAAACATTTATATATTTCAAGGATCTAATCATTGCCTGTATATGAAATTTTATGACCATGCATTTGAATAATACTATTTATTCAGAACTTTTAACATGATTAAGCTTGAAGGCTTATTAAGGTGGCACACGAAACTCTTTCGTATAGGAGTTCATAACGTCATATCCTTAATTGTTTATTGGACTCTTTCTACATAATCATATCACATATGAATTGTCATACCTATTCTAGATGAACCTTACGGTTCAAGGCTAGTGATTTAGACTATGTCAATTCTGGGCAGTTGTTTTTCACATGACTGACCATTTAGTATTGAAGTAGTGATGACTTTTATCGTTCTTTTATATGTTATCTCATAAGATTGTATCTAGAGGAATTTCATTGAAACTATTTCAATCATAAAGTCATATGTAAACATTATATCTTATATATACCTTTTACAAGACTTAATATGTTTCATGATATCTATTAGATCCGATCTAATGAAGTATCTAATGGACTTGAATAACATGTCTCACATGTCTTTAATATTTCATGTCAAAATAGATTGGTATTGAATTCATAATTCATAATCAGGCAACAATCATAATGCATAAAAGATATAAATAAGTCATACTTAAAATAATCAAGCAATATTCAAAAGAAAGCAAATCCGGAATTTAAATTTGTTCTAACAAAATAAAATAACATCATCAAATGGTGTAATCAACAACTTGAAACAATCTTCAAGCTTTGTCCGTCTTCCTTTTCTTCTTCCTTTCCTTCTTTTGTTTAATCTCTGCAAAAAGCAAGTTTGCATATGTTAAAACACTAGCTTTTAAGTGATAAAGAAACAACGAAAAAGTTGCCTAGATACCAGGAATATATGCATATAAGCATCCTCTAGCTTTAGCAGCTTCGAGCATCTCTCTTACATGGCACTTAGGTTTAGAGATATTAGCCTTGGTCTCACCAACAACTTTGCCCTTATCCCCGGTTTCGACAGTCTCTACCGGTACCCTTTTACTTGTGATACACAAGTGAAGTTCATCATCAATCATAGCTTTCAAGATGTTGTCATTGTGATAAATCTCTATTCTTTCAAGCTGATCAATGAAACATGACATCTTTAAAGCATCATCGGGCACCCACTCGGCATACCAAGAGATGAAATCCCTAACATAGTCATAACGACTATGTAGATGCCCTTCCCATTTATAGTTATTAAATGCATTATCAACAGTAATATCTATGATCAAGTGATCATATATGGGAATGCATGCTTTCTCGATGTCTGAAACCTTCTTCCTCATGACCACAGCACGTTCTGGATTCTTCAAGGCAATGTCTCTAATGTGTGACGTTTAAGAGTAAAAAGGATCCATGTTGTAATCTTGATGGTATCTCTCCTTCAAGTTACGGATTATATAATAAGCAGACAAGCGCTGGATTGAAGATCGAATCCCAGGGCTAACAGATGCCAGCATAAGGTCTGATATAGCATGGGTATCATCCCCAAGTTTGTTCCAGACATTTAGAACAAACTCGCTAGCATCCTCAGGTGGCTGCTTAGGTAAGGGGTACTTAAGAACATGTAATTTCTTGTTGTATCTAAGGACGTTCTTCAGATTGTAGTAGCAGGTCGAGAAATTTGTTCCATCGAGTTTAACGTTTAGGATGTTGTTAAGACGTTCTAGAATAACCAAATCAGCAGATTGAGACATCTACAAAATTCAAATAAAGTTTAGTACTTTCATTCTTGAACTTCCTAATTAAATTAAAGACCTAAGGGCAAAAATATATATTTAGGAATGAGATCCCGGTTCGCCATGACTCATTGAATGGCTGAGCACTCTCCACTGGCATAGCTAGATAGGTAGGTATGAGAATACCAATTGTGTCGACTACACAATTCTCGGTTTGAGGGGTAAGACGAGCAAGGTCAAGCTTTAGATACGTTTCCCTCAACTACGCCCACATATACGATTTAAGTGATATTTGTCCTTCAATTGTGACTGTAGACTAGGCCTAAGTAACTCAGGAATCGCGGTCCTCCCTTCAACCAAATCCGTGGCGCCAGATGCAGGGTAATTCACTAACACCAATGTTACGGATAAATTAGTTTAAGTGTCACAATTTAGGGTGGCGCACAATTATCGATTTTAAATTCGGATTTCTTTAATGTTTTAATTTATCAGTTACAGGTCAAAAACATTTTGGACGACAAGGAGCATGAATCAAGTCGTGAAAATATTAGTAAACAAATTTTACTATATATAAGTTCGTGAAACGCTTTCAACACTCGACACGGTCCAATTTTAAATACCTTATTTATATTCTAAATTGGTCGTTAGTCGCGAACTTAATTTTAAACTAATTAACCTTTAATTAATTTAAATTTGTTTTTAAATAAAACAATTAAATTTAAAAACTCGTTTTAATTTTAAATAAAAACTACTTTTATTTAATTAACTTTTCGAGAAATTTTAAACCTTTTAATATTCTCTTCGTTTTATAAGATTGTGTGAAATGTTTTATAAAAAATAATTGTAGTTTAAATTATTATCCTAAATAATAGTAGCAACCACAAAAATATAAAACAACCATCGTGCCACTGGTAAGTATGTTCGGTTTCGTTCGAGCCATCAAACGAGTAACCGAACCGGTCTAAGGGACAACAAATAAAATATAAACTTTTCACTTCCCACTAAGTGCAAGATCTCTATATTCAAGTTCTCGTCTTTGTCAATCCTTGTCTTCAAATCTTCGTCTTGTTAGTTTACAACTTTTATACTTTTACATTTAAAATAAATAAATAAAAGAAACCTAACTATTACATCCGGGTTCCAAATAACTCAAAAATAAAAATACAAATACAAAGAACATAAAAACAACTATGACAAGCAAAAATCACGGGTCACTAGGGCTCGATGTACCAAACACAATCAAAACCAAAACGATAAATGCTCGATCTTTTGTTAACCAAATGTTTTAAGAAATAAAGCAGAGATCGAAAAGAAAAAAAAATTATTATGTCTAAACGCGCTTAGAGGTGGCTTTGATACCACTGTTGGGTAATCGTGCACTGGTTTTAACATTTAAAATGAAACTTTATAAAATCATATTTACAATGGCTGAAGCGTTTACAAAAGCACACGATAATAAAGATCTGATCTTTTC
Source organism: Smallanthus sonchifolius (assembly GCA_023525975.1). Classification (NCBI taxonomy): domain Eukaryota; kingdom Viridiplantae; phylum Streptophyta; class Magnoliopsida; order Asterales; family Asteraceae; genus Smallanthus; species Smallanthus sonchifolius. The sequence continues at coordinate 16,627,811 of CM042028.1, read as the reverse complement.
GACAGCGATCCGATTACACATCGTTTAGACAGTAATAATAAATAAAACACAACCATAGGGTGTTTAGGATTTATACCTTTGACGATTAACCGGATTATAACACTCGGGTACAAAGAACGTCACGATAGATGACAACAACGAACTCATCACACGAACTCGTCTCACAAAACACTTGATCCGGCTAGAGGGTGGAACCCGGTTCGCGGTACACAGCTCGCGCGAACAAGAAGGGTCGGCTGACGAGGGCTCGGTGACTGCGGCGGATCACGGCGGTGGTGACTGGGCTTGTCGGACGACTGCAGCGGCGTGGCTTGGTTGCCGGTGGCTGTCCATGGTGGCAGCGGGTGGCAGCCGGCTGAGGTGAGTCGCACAAAAGGAGGGGGGCTTTTGGGTTTTTGACTTAGAGATGTTTATATAGAAACTAATACTTAATCAGTTATAGTTCCTGCAGCTTACAATTATTTCACCAACACCATCTTGTATAAACTGAACTGGTATTATATTTAACTATTTAAATATATAAACCCGTTAATATATTTATAACAACGATAAATATATATAAAGCCTTATTTTATCATTCGTTAATTTAATTATTCTGAACAATTAAATACGAAGTGATCAAATATATATAAATATTTAGTCCACCAATTCCAAATTCGTGTTTCGTGAAATAGCGTTTAACAAATTAAACGATATAATTTGTTCTTTGCCCGGAGTGTAACTCTTCGGATCGTACCTCGATAGCAATGTTGATATTATCGATGATCGGACATCTAATATCCAACATAAATACCATCTTAAGCCTTAACCACCACATTTCATACAAACCCTAGCCCCCAAACCCACATTTTCATCCGCCACTTGCCTCCCCTCCACTCTCCACTTTCAAATCTTCTTCATCTCATTCTTGAGTGATAAGGTGCAATCCAAGGTGTGCAAGTGAAGAAACTCCATCTTTTATCCGACATAATTAAACTTTGTACGTTTTTATCCGTCTTTTCTCTTCATTTTTGGCCATATGTGGGTATGAGCCACTCATCCAAGAAAAAAGATGTGTTTTATGTCTTTAATCAAGGTTCTTCAATAAAAAGTGTTTTTACTACAAGTTGGTACATATGGATGCTAGATTTGACTAGTTTGGTGTTGTGTAGTGTCGTTTTCTATTAATGGAAACTTTATTGGAATATAATTTGTGTTTGTATACTATAATTATCTAAAGTAGATTAAATGAGGTTATTATCATTTGGTTAGATGATTTATATGAGAACATATGATTAAGAGTTTTGTTATGACTCGTTTGGAAGACCTTACTAATAAAGGAAACTTTATTAGTTTGGAAACTTCATGTTTGCTTTATATGAAATGTGCATGAATGAAACCATGTTAGTAGCATTGTAATAGGATAATTTCATGTATTGTTTATTAATTGAACCATGTTACATAAAGGGTATCAAAACCCTAGCTTTCTAAAGGAGGAAACTTTGTTGATGCATAAACTAGGTTACAAGCTCCATGTTACATTACTTGTACAAATATGGTTGGAATGATATTACTAAATGATTAGTACAATGACATGAGTTATATAAGTTGTCTTGTTGTCATGATATGAAACCTTATTATGAATATGTACAAATAGTATGTGTGTTACTACTTATGACACAAACCTAGGCATATTGGGTTACTTGTTATGTGACATGCACTTATGCAATTATTTGAATATGTGTGTTATGTCATAAGGTTCTACTTATGTGTTACTTGTATATACATTCACCATATGTCACCAACAGGTCATCGTGTCATACTTGGTCAACATTGGTCATACTAAGTCAAACATTGGTCAAACCTTTTCAAAACGTCAATGTAACCTTTCAACATTGAGTCGTTTGGATGAACGCGGTAACATAAACCACGTTTACATTTCATAGACCTTATAGCCTTAACGTTTCTAGGGCTCGGATAGGTCGGTCAGTCGGATTTTGCTAGGAGTCTTGTGTTTCTTTCATTCTACTATCACCTCATTCCCATGTGAGTTTTCACGGCCTCGCTTTACTTACTTTTCCTTTTGGGGGATATACATACTAAAAACTTTTTTCATAGTCGTATGAAGTTACTTATTGATTTTTCTTTAATATATAAGTGGGTTCATTTCCCGCACATAAAGTCCTCACATAATCAAACCGTTAATTACTTTCCCAAGCGAGGTAATCCTGAATAGTACTATTGGGTATAACAACCCCCACCCGGGTTACTCGCACTAACTTAGACTAGTGGTCTAACGGGTGCATCATTGACCTAATCCAATGCGTGTTGGTTAGAGTCAAAATGCAAGTTTCGGTATCCTTCGTTGAGCTTCGGTTTTAGTGAATTGCTTATATTATTATTCTATATTGTCTGATCCATAATCGAATCATTAGTATAAATACGTACTGTTACACTGTTTCATTTCTTTGATGTTATGTTAAACCTGTGAACTCACCAACCATGTGTTGCCACTTTTAAGCATGTTTATCTCAGGTCGCTAATCATTCACACAAGGACTAGGATTTGCATATCTGGAGTCACATTGCATGTTTTCATTAGAAGCTTAGGTTTATGGGAACCTAAAGACATTATGCTTCTGTAGTTTGATATATTACTTTTGCTTCTGCATATACATTCCACATTTTCTTAAACTCTATAAAACTTATTTACTTTGTATGATGTCCAAACGGAATAATTTTTCAAAAACCATTTAGAGGTCGTTCGAAATGACCAGGACCGATGATCCTTGACAGTCACGACCCGCGGGTAAGCCGCTGTGGATTTTTGGGTGTGACAGATTGGTATCAGTGTCCTGGTTATAGAGAACTAACCTGCATTTAGTGTACTTAGACTATAACTATAGCTAGGCTCACGTAGTTCACATCACATCACATCATACATGCATTTCATACACATGTACATTGGACATTGCCTTGTTACAGGTATGTCGACTTCATCATACCCTATCATCATCTATGACTCAAATGAGGAGTACACACCATTCACTCCACCACCATCGCAAGCCGGGCCTCTAACACCGCCATCATAACCACACTCTTCGAGTGACGAGGAGCCTATGATTGACTCGAAGGAGGATCCCGAGAAGATCATGGAGACGGATCCTAAGGAGTATCCAGAGGAGGAACCTAAAGAGGATCCCGAGGAGGAGTCCGATGACGCACCAGCCTATAGGGGCAGAGGATACGCGGGCACGGGGAGTGACTCGGGGGTGTCAGTGACGTACTATTTACTACACGGGGACTCTACGTCCGATGACTGTACTATCCCACTATCACCACCACCTCCGTGTCCGGCGGACCAAGTGCCACCGTCACCACTACTTGCACCACGGGGAGCTAAGACAAAGCTCACTGTCCGGAAGAAGAACATCCGCCTAAGGAAGCGACCAGCCCGATCACCAGATACTACAGAGCCACAGGCCAAGAAGAACCGGACTTCATCATCTGAAACATCTTCTACTAGAGGGTCATCTCGGCCATCCTCGCCACCACCTTAATCACGCCGGCCTGTAGAGGAGGTGCTGTCGATACTCCCGTCGTGCAGTAGGTTGCATAATGCTGATATCTCATCCCTCCAGGACGAGATCAACTTGATATATTAGGTGTGCATGACCATGCGTGACCGGGCGAGAGTTGTGGACTAGAGGACCACTGCTTTTGAGACCGCACTATAGACACTGCAGGAGCAGGTGTTAGGACTGATAGAGGATCGATAGCGAGAGTCGGCCAGGAACACTATCCTTTCGGACCGCCTAGCCGTGGCGGAGAGACAGCTGAGCATAGAGAACCAGAGGATTACCGTAGTAGAGCAGCGAGCTTCACTTGCCGACTAGACAGCCCTAGAAGCGAAGCTTAGGGAAAATGTTGTAAAAGAGTAGTTGGAACCCACTAGGGTTCTGGTGATACTCTGTGCCATATTGCTCTCGGCCGCTGTGTAGAACGACACTTTTCCACCTTCTGTTTGAATATTCTATCATGAGCAGGTTCAATATTTTTGGATTTTACTTGTTTTGGAGGAGTGCATATTCCTAAAATTACTTTGTATTTTGTACAACTTATTTATCAAGTTTTTGTATTTATATTATATTGCAAGGTTGATTTTTATATGTTACCTTGTGCACATGTGTTGGTTTTATGTTACATAATATGTGACACCTGGAAAATTTCAGGTTGATACCCATTCCCGACATAGATACATATTACATTATTAGACATGCATCACACTTAATTTTATATTAATTAAGTCCATTTCACACTTAGCAAGTTAATCCGTTTACACGCGACGACAATCCAGAAGATTACCCGGTCAAACACGCGTCCTACAGCACGACCGTTGGTGATAATTTAAAACAAATACCTAGACATATAATCTGTGTGTGAAAATTATATATAACACTATGATTTAATTAATCATGCCTATTTGAATTTTTCGGTGATTTAAGAAAATACTTTTATTTTCAGCATAGTCCGGTAGACACGAAGTGTGCACTAGCTAGGTCCATAATTCTTAGAAGACACTTAGACACATATTTGTTGTGCACAAATTACATGTAGTACTGTGATATGTTATTCCGAGACTCTGTGAATTTTCTAAGAAACTTTCAGTTTTAACGTTACCGGCCAGTCTGCAGTATGTAACGACATTTCTAGTATGTAACGACATTTCCAAATAAAATTTTTAAAATTTTATATGTTAAACATGCCAATATGAGTGAAATTATTTTTAAATAATTTCGGTCATACCTATTCAGGATTTCCGTCAATAAATCGGTGACTATTCGTTTTCCACCACCTGGTACAAAAACCCCCTTTATAAACCCCAACCAATCCACCCATTTCCACCACTTCCATATTTCACTTTCTCTCTCTTTATGTGCATTTTCCACACATAAAGTCCTCTCATAATCAAACCATTAATTACTTTCCCAAGCGAGGTAATCCTGAATAGTACTATTGGGTATAACAACCCCCAACCGGGTTAGTCGCTCTAACTTAGACTAGAGGTCTAATGGGTGCATCATTGACCTAATCCAATGCGTGTTGGTTAGAGGCAAAATGCAAGTTTCGGTATCCTTCGTTGAGCTTTGGTTTCAGTGAATTGCTTATATTATTATTCTATATTGTTTGATCCATAATCGAATCATTAGTATAAATACTTACTGTTACACTGTTTCATTTCTTTGGGTTTACGTTAAACCTATGAACTCACCAACCTTTAAGCATGTTTATCTCAGGTCACTAAACATTCACATAAGGACTAGGATTTGCATATCTGGAGTCACATTGCATGTTTTCATTAGGAACTTAGGTTTATGCGAACCTAAAGACATTATCCTTATGTAGTTATACATTCCACATTTCTTAAACTCTGTAAAACTTATTTACTTCGTATGATGTCCAAACGGAATGATTTTTCAAAAACCATTTAGAGGTTGTTCGAAATGTCTAGGACCGATGATCCTTGACAGTCACGACCCACGGGTAAACCGCTGGGGATTTTTGGGTGTGACGGATTGGAATCAGTGCCTTGTTATAGAGAACTAACATGCATTTAGTGTACTTGGACTATAACTATAGCTAGGCTCACGTAGTTCACATCACATCATACATGCATTTCATACACATGTACATTGGATTACCGGACATTGCCTTGTTATAGGTATGTCAACTTCATCATACCATATCATCATCTATGACTCAGATGAGGAGTACACACCAGCCATTCCACCACCATAGCAAGTCGGGCCGCTGACACCGTCATCATAACCACACTCTTCGAGTGACGAGGAGCCTACGATTGACTCGGAGGAGGATCCCGAGAAGATCATGGAGACGGATCCTAAGGAGTATCCAGAGGAGGAACCTAAAGAGGATCCCGAGGAGGCTCCTGAGGAGGAGTCTGATGACGCACCAGCCTACAAGGGCAAAGGAGACGTAGGCACGGTTCATAATTCTAAAAAGACACTTAGACACATATTTGGTGTGCACAAATTACATGTAGTACTTTGATATGTTATTCCAAGACTCTGTGAATTTTCTGAGAAACTTTCAGTTTTAATGTTACCGGCTAGTCTGCAGTATGTAACGACATTTCCAGTATGTAACGACATTTCCAAATAAAATTTTCAAAATTTTATATGTTAAACATGCCAATATGAGTCAAATTATTTTTAAATAATTTCGTTCATACCTATTCGGGATTTCTGTCAATAAATCGATGACTATTCGTTTTCCACCACATGTTACAAAAACCACCTATATAAACCGCCACCAATCCACCCATTTCCACCACTTCTATATTTCACTTTCTCTCTCTTTCTCTCCCGTCAATAAATTGCTGACCGAGTATCTGAGGCTGAGAGGCACCAGAGCCTCGAGAGACAGAGGACCACCATGGCAGAGCAGAGAGCTACACTTGCTACCTAGAGAGAAGTTGCAGCGGAGCTCAAGGCGAATGAAGTGGGGGAGCAGCTAGAGGCTACTAGTACTCTTGCCGTGTTCTGCGCTACTTTGCTCTCGGGCGATGTGCGGAACAACACACTTACTTGATTTATTTCATTTCCTGTTTAGCCTATTGTGGGCAGGCTGTGCCCACAGAATATTTGATGTTTTAAACTTGTTCTCATTTTTGAGGAGCAGAGACTCCTAGAATATTTTGTACCACTTACAATATATTTTATCAAATTTACTATCTTTTTATATTTTGTGGTTGATTGGTGATGTGATGTGTTATTTTGCGCACACGTGTTGGTTATATGTTACATAAAATCTAACTTTTGCTAACATTATAATATGAAAAGACATGCCGCCCCGCCAAGCAACAATGACGGCAGCACAGATGGAGGCCCTGATTAACCAAATAGTAGCTGCAGCTGTAGCAGCCTTACCGAGAAACCAGAATGCAGGAGGACCAGGACAAAATCCCCCAGTATGCGCCTACAAGCTTTTCCTTGACTGCAAACCGCTCTCTTTCAATGGGCGGGATGGAGCAGTTAACTTGGTACGATGGATTTTGAGATGTGCAACTGTCCAGAAACTTCAAAGGTGAAATTTGCTATTGGAATTTTTGAGGGACAAGCCCTCACCTGGTGGAAATCTAATGTCCAAGCGATGAGCTTGGAAGCAGCGAATGTTATGCCATGGGCAGACTTCAAGAAGCTATTAAGGGATGAGTACTATACACGGAATGAGATCCAGGATCTTGAGGAAAAGTTTTGGAACCTGAAAATGAATGGACCAGAAGTGGTGGATTACATATCAAAATTTCATGATTTGGTAGGATTGTGTCCTCATATGGTAACACCTGAAGAGAAGCGTATTGATCGTTATATGTGGGGACTGGCCCCATTCCCGACTGACATACATATTAAATTATTAGACATGCATCACACTTAATTTTATAGTAACTAAGTCCATTTCACACTTAGCAAGTCAATCCGTTTACACACGACGGTAATCCAGAAGATTACACGGTGAAACACGCGTCCTACAGCACGACCGTTGGTGATAATTTATAACAAATACCTAGAAATATAATCTGTGTGTGAAAATTATATGTAACATTGTGATTTAATTAATCATGCCTATATGAATTTTTTGGTTATTTACGAAAATACTTTTATTTTCAGCATAGTCATGCAAACACGCAGTGTGCACTAGCTAGGTCCATAATTATAAGTAGACACTTAGACATATATTTGGTGTGCACAAATTATATGTAGTACTGTGATATGTTATTCCAAGACTCTGTTAATTTTTCAGGAATTTTCTGAGAAACTTTCTGTTTTAATGCTGTCCGGCCAGTCTGCAGTAGCCATTCTTCAGTATGTACCGACATTTCCAAATAAAAATTTGAAAATTTTATATGTTAAACATACCAATATGACTCAAATTATTTTTAAATAATTTCATTCATACCTATTCAGGATTTCCGTCAATAAATCGGTGACTATTCGTTTTCCACCACCTCGTACAAAAACCCCCTATATAAACCCCCACCAATCCACCCATTTCCTCCACTTCCATGTTTCACTTTCTCTCTCTTTCTCTCCCCATTTGAGCCAAGATCATCACCACACCAACATTCTTCACCATTTTTTATTCTTTGATCTTTCATTCATCAAATCCAAGCTTCCATCATCAATAATCAGACATTTGCAAGAGATTTCATCCATCATTCCATCCATTTCAAGTTTGGTAACATCAAAACCCTCTTTTTTTTCATTTTTCATCTTCATGTTCATATGAACATGCATCCAAAGAAACCCATTTTTATGAAAGATTAGCAATGGATTCTTAAAGGAAATGTGTTTTAAAAATCAAATGGTACATATTGTTGGTGATTTTGAACCCGAATTTTGTTCATAGGCTCAGTTTCCATTTAAGGAAACTTTATTATATGTGCATGTGCTAGATGATGAGATTTTGTTGGTTTGATGATGGATTATTTTATAATAGTAGTTGTAGATGATCAATCTGTGAAAACTTTGTTGACAAAAATGATGGATGATACATGCATGCTCGGTTTTGCGATTTTAGGAAACTTTAATTTTCGGTTTCATGTTAGATGCCCTGTTTAGGGTGATTTGGTGATGGAAAATGGTTGGATATGTATAAAGAAGGGATAATATGTGTAGATTTGCTATCTAGAACTTTTGGTCATCTGAGATTTCATGCTCGGTTCTATTTATATTAACTTTAATTTTTGGGTTTTTGTTAAAAGAAGTTATGATGTGATTTGTTTGGTGGAAATGATGCATAAACACTAGATATAGAGATTGTATGATTTTTTTCGATAAGATCACATGTCCATGGTGCTTTTAGGCTCGTTTTCTATTTTTAGAAACTTTATTTCTTAACATGTATGAAAACTTGGTGTATAAGTGTATTCAAAGCATGAAACTAGTGTACTGAACATTATGGAAGAATGATTGACCGAAATGATTGTTTAAAATGCATGTGTATGAGTTTTAGGGCTCGGTTTCTAAATAAGGAAACTTTATTATCTCAAGAGTTATGATTGCAAGTTGTTAACATGATTAGAAGGTTTAAATGACTTAGTAACATGTAATTAAGTGCATTGTATGATAATATATGATATTATTCCATGAACTTGCCAATTTGACGCGATCTTGCTATAATAGGAAACCTTACTTGTCCGAAACTCGCATATTTGTCTATTTTTAGCAAGTAAACCTTGGGATGTTCTATATACGTTACAACATGCCTAATTTAATGTGTGAACATCAACTTTGCATAGTTGCCATGTTTAGGACTCAACAACTTGACTTTCCAATTAAGGAAACTTTAATGTATCAAAAGTTGTGTTTCAAGTTCTAAATTCCAATCGAATGTGCCAATGTGTTTATTATACGATAATAGACTATTTCAAATTAGGTTTGAATTCTATGTTAGGATTTGAATGCTTAAGTCCAACGTGTCACCAACGGGTCGTCAAGTCAAAACATCTTTGAAACGTTAAAGTCACTTTTCAAACAACTCTTTGGATGCATAGAGTTCATAGTCAAGCATCTACAATACTTAGACCTTAAAGTCCTAAATGTTTCCTAGGGCACGAGTAGGTCGTCTCATTTAGCTGGATTTGCTAAGACTTGCATATCATTACCGCTTTATCAGGTGAGTTCTCATAGCCCCGTTTCACTCATTTTCCATTTTGGGGTGGGATACATGCTCAAGTACATTTTTCAAAAATCATATTTCCATGCTTACACAGTTACATTAATTATATAAGTTGTGCATGGTGTGTACAAATTCCTCTCAGAGTCAACCGTTAATTTTTCCACAAGCGAGGTGATCATGAACAGTACTGTTGGGTTTAACAACCCCTGCCCGGGTTAGTAGCGCTAACTTCGACTAGAGGTCGAACGGGTACATAATTAACCTAATCATTTCATGTGCAAGGCACAAAGAGGCGAACACCTTCTTTTTCCTTTTTCAGTGGCTACAGTTGAGATTCGGTTGGCGGACTTATGATAATTTTTGGTTTTGTCTGATCAATAATGATTGTGTAGAGTACATATGATTTTCCATGCATTGTCAATATATGATTTCCCAAAACATTTCATTATATGTTTTCCATTACATATAACTTGCGAACTCACCAACTTTATGTTGACCCATTTTAGCATGTTTATCTTAGGTCGTTGAATGCATAAGATATGTGGCTAGGATGCACCCACTGGAGTCACACACTCATCATGCATGGCATCCTATTTTGATAAACAATATTTTATCATCCTTATTTTTAAATGTTGTAAACATTTAAACATTGCTTCCAAACTTTTACTTTGGACTATGTCAAACTTTATTTTGGACTCGTTCGAGTCATGCATAAAACAGGTATTTTGGAAACCATTTAGTAGTCATTCAATGTAATTCAATGGTAAAGATCCTCTAGATTCACGCCCCTCGCGTATAGCCCGGAACTGGAATTTGGGGGTGTGACATAATATCTAACCTTTGTTATCATTATGACTATAAAGAAACATGCCGCCAAATAGGAAAAGTCGCAACTCTGGAGGAAGCGGAGCATCCATGACTCCGGCACAGATCGAGGATCTTGTTGCCCAACGCGTAGTAGACGCACTAGCTAATCACGAAGCCAACCGATCCAGCAGAGGATCGGGGGGTAATGGAGAAAGCGAAGGTACAATGCGTGCCTGAAGGCAACGTACATACTTGTACACGATAAATTTCCTATCGCAGATAAATGAACCTAAATACAATCTACCTTGACAATATAGGTACCGGTAATGGAAACAAGAACTGTACTTAAAAATCATTTATGGATTGTAAGACGCACACGTTCACCGGGTGGGACTGCTCAGATGGATCGAAAAGGCTGAATCGGTATTCAGCATGACCAACTACACAATGGAGAACGGGTCATGTATGGAACCAGTACTTTTGAGGGTCAAGCTCTCTCCTGATGGAACTCACATGTTCAGACTATGGGGCTGGACAACGGAAATGCCATTCCTTGGGAAGAGTTCAAGGATATGCTTAAGGATGAATACTATCCTAGGAGTGAGTTGCAAAAGTTAGAGCAGGAGTTCCTGAACTTAAAGATGGAAGAAACAGATATTGAGGGTTACACTGCGAGGTTTCACGACCTGGTGCGACTGTGACTGCACATGGTTACGCCCGAGTACAAGAGGATTTAGCGATACATTTGGGGCTTGGCGCCTCAGATACAAAGCATGGCTACATCGGCTAAACCAGTAGCCATTCACATTGTAGTGAGGTTAGCTTACAATCTTACCGATCAGGTTGTCCATCAGGGCACTCTGGTCAAGAAGGAGGCTTATGTGAAGCCGTTTGATAACAAACGAAAGTGGGACAACACTCCCGCTAAGCCATATGTGCCAGCCAAGGCAAAGAAATAGGAACCAACAAGGGTGTTTGTTGTTAACCAACCCGAGAAGAAGGCAAAGGGCGTGTACATCGGAACCTTACCAAAATGCAATAGGTGCCAATTCCATCATAACGGCACTTGTGAAGATTCCCGGTGCCAGAAATTCAAGCGTTTTGGCCACACATCCCAGAACTGCCGACTTGTTGAACAAACTCCAACTACCGATGGAAACCGAGGGTGTTCGGGTGCGGTGAGCCCGGACATTTCCACAAGGACTGCCCGAAGAATCGGAGGCCCGGTAATGCAAATGCTCGGAGCAGAGCGCTTGTCATTGGAGCCGGCGAAGCTAGGCAGGATCCCAACATTGTTACCGGTACGTTTCTTGTAAACAACTGTTATGCTTCTATCCTATTTGATACGGGTGCCGATAAGATCTTTGTGTCCACTGAGTTTAGTTTATTATTTGGTATTACACCGATTGCACTAGATTACCTATACATGGTAGAACTAGTGGATGACCACCCAGTCACTGTAGACCTATTACCTGTAACACTGGGAAGTTTCGACATAGTCCTCGGCATGGACTGGTTGTCCAAGAACAGAGCCGAGATTGTATGTCATGATAAAACCGTCCGCATTTCACTTCCGAATGGAGAAACACTAGCGATTCAAGGAGAAAAGAGTGGCACAACACCGAGGATCATTACTTGCATGAAAGCCAAGAAGTACTTATGAAAGGGTTACCATGCGATCCTAGAGCACGTAACGAAAAAGAAAGCAGAAGAGAGGAAGATCGTGGACATTCCGATTGTTCGAGATTATCCGAAAGTGTTTCCGGAAGATTTGCCCGGGCTTCCACCCAGAGGCAAGTCGAGTTCTGGATTGATCTCACACCTGGAGCTGTTCCGATAGCAAGGTCACCTTACCGACTGGCGCCATAGGAAATGCAGGAGCTGTCTAACCAGTTGCAGGAAATATTAGACAAAGGATTCATCAGACCAAGCTTTTTGCCTTAGGGAGCCCCAGTCTTGTTTGTTAAGAAGAAAGACGGATCATTCCAGATTTGTATCGACTACAGGGAACAGAACAAAGTGACGATCAAGAACCGATATCCGTTACCGAGGATCGATGATCTTTTCGACCAGTTACAAGTGCCAAGTTATTACTCGAAAATCGATCTGTGGTAGGGATATCATCAGCCAAGGATTCAGGATGACGACATTCCAAAGACCGCTTTTCGAACACGTTACGGTCACTACGAGTTTATGATCATGGCATTTGGGTTAACCAATGCACCGGCGGTATTCATGGTTCTCATGAACTGAGTGTGCAAACCCTACTTGGACAAGTTTATGATTGTATTCATATACGATATATTGATATACTCACGGAGTCAAGAGGAGCACGTCGACACTTTAAAGCTGATTATGGAAGTTCTGAGAGACGAGAAATTTTACGCCAAGTTCTCAAAGTGCGATTTCTAGATTTGAGAAGTACAATTTGATGTCGCCCAGACAGTCTATAAAAAGTAATAAATTAAACCTAATGTAGACTCTTAAGTAATAAATGGAGTACCTATGAACTAAACCGCAGTGACAGGCAAGTGAACCTATCGAGTGTAGCAAAGCTTAATGGTAAACCGGATTATCGAACCCTATAGACAATACTATAGCTAACTAGACTTTGACTCGGACTAAAGTTGATTTGGTTTGTGGGGTTTTCAACACTAATGATTGAACTAGTAATGAATAGCAAATGAACGACAGCTAACAGTCAGACAAGAAACTTAGGAAATATCAAGGATGAGAGAAGACACAACCTAGGCAAGAATCCTACTTACAAAGCTCAGACTTCTACCGGTTATGGAAACTATGATGGATCTAGTTTTCTAAGGATAACACTTCTAGACAACCTAGTGGATCCCTAATCACTCTCAGGGTGTCATCAACGAGGAAACTCTAAAGATGTACAATGATCACCAGATGGTCGAATTACCTTTCAGTCTCTCCAACGATAATAGAGTACCCAAAAGACATTTCACTTCTCAGTCTCACTGTCCACAATACATCAAAGATACAAGGGGTAATCTCATAACAAAACACTATGATACAGACTAGCAATGGTTTTTTTTTTCTTAAAAAGAATAAAAAAAAGAAACCTAAGGGAAACTTCCTCTCAGAAAGTTTACACTCGGAATCTTAGCAACGAAGACTAACCTACAACCTCTCACTTTTCGGGTATCGAGATAGGAAGAACACTCAATCAAATTCAACATCAAATACTATCACTATAGATCACTATGTCTAGCAATAACACCACGGTCACAACCAATTAAGCAAGCAACCTATACATGCGTCTATAATTGAAAGACATTCAACAAGAACACATGTCGGATAAATAATCAATACCAAATCAAATCAGAGCATGCACATACATCATAGCAATTGAACTGAAATCATTACAATATCACCAAACAATCATAAAACATCCAAAAACCAATAAATATATAATAGTTAACAAGTATTCATCAATAACCTAGGCAGTATCATAATTTTAGCCAAGAACCATAATCAAAACCAAGAAATCAGTAATAAAAACATCAAACATGGTTTCAAACAACTGAATAAACATGCAAGAACGAATAATCGAAGCCGAATGATTTGATCCTAACTGAATCGACCTCTCTAGCTTCAACAAACGAATCCACAAGCTTCCTCCTTCACAAAAATTGCCCTAGAGCACCCTCTAGCCAGCTGAATGTCGAACTTCTATCACAGTAGCCTTTAAATTCTTTTAAATGATCGATTAGGGCTTTTTGCAGAATTTTATGGCCCTCGTGTACCGCGAGGCAGTGATGCTGGTCCTTCGCGTACCACGAAGGACAATATAGTCAGGCGCCTTTCTGGCTTTTCTCGCGTACCGCGAGACATATCTTCTCCTCTTTCGCGTACCGCGAAGGATTGATTTTCCACATTTTTGACTTTAATTTCTTGGGACTTTCTCTCCTGCTCGGTTTCTTCGTGATTTGATTTTATACTTCACACGAGCTCCTATAAACATAACAAGGAATCAAATGTACACTAAAAAACGAAACTACCAAAAAATGCACGAATACAAAGGAATAAAGTTGTGTTCTTTGCACTACATCAAACATCCCCACACTTAACGTTTTTTCGTCCCCGAAAAAGTCTGCAATGGAATCATAACTGGATATAGCTTTCACAATCTCAATTATTCAATTAGCCAAACATACTCATGTGTTAAAAAGCAATAATCAGCATTTCTATCTGATTATACCCAACCACCAACTTTCAAGTCCCCGTTCAGTGTTCTAACTCATTTTATACAGCTATCAATCAATCTATGGGACTCACACTCAAAAGCTACAGCTCTACCTAATCCCATCTAACGGTCATGTCTAGGCACGGGTTAAACCATATAGATTTACCACCACGTTAAACTAAGATTCACACGTTTTTAGAAATTAAGATGATCAATTAATGAATGGATGAAGATGAGCATTGAATTTAGCAAATGAACTTTCGTCTAGAGGCGTTTCAACCAAGTCACTATACCGGATGGTAACACATAGAATACAGTTCTAATCAATGAAGCACTTAAGAATCAAACCCGGTGGTGTTTCAATCAGGCTCGAACCCGACGTGTGACACGTTGGCAAAACTTAGATTTTCTAATTACTTAAGCTCATGAAATGTATTATGGATTGCGGGCGCCACCGAAACTCGGATTTGTTATCTTAAAAAGAGAGTGGTGTGCCATGAAATTTCAAAAACCTCTAAACTTTAACTTAACGTGGTACATATCACCCTATGTTGACAGTTTCAGTATTACCGACACCCCAAGATGAATACCCACAAGATATCATGATTTTATTCAATTAATTTCCTATTTAACACTCACAGACTATTTAAGCTCTAATAGTTGGCTGGGTCTACCAAAACATCACTAATTATACGTGGTTTCTATTATTTATTCATTTAAAACTCAAAAAGCAGATCCGGTTCTACTATCATTTTCCATTTATTTTGAAAAACTTTTGATTTCAAAGGACATTTTTTCAAATTTTTTTTAATTTTTGTATTTTTATAAAAGAAAATAAACCTAGACACTAGACTCACTAGACGCAGTCCCATCCCCACACTTGAAACAAACATTGTCTCTAATGTGAAATGAGAAACACATAAAATAAAAATACAAAAATAAAGCTACGAAGACTTAGCGGGTAATGTATGCAAGATTGGTGTCCAGCTTTACTCTTGTTGAAGCAATTCTTGTGACAAGCACTCTGAAGCGGTTAGAGACTGAAGACATCTCCAGAGCTACTGTCAAGGGGGAATTTGTTGAAGCAATTCTTGTGATAAGCACTCTGAAGATTGTTCTTGGCTATGTAATGTCTTTATGTATTTGTATTTGTATTTCAGCGTCTGTATGTATTGGTTTATCGATTTGTAATCATGTATGTAGCTACTTGTCGTTGGACTTGTCTTGTAAAGTGTTGTGCACACTTAGTAAGTGTGCAGGTGACTTATGTGAAGCAGCTCGAACACAATCTTTTGAGTGTATCACAAGTTTGTGACAAGAAGTTTTCATTCCATTTCAATGATGCTGAGTGTTATATCTTGAAACCGGGCTTCGTTATTCCTGACGAATGGATTCTCATGAAGGCTCCGAGGAGAAATGACCGGTATGTCCTTGACATGAGTGTCGCTATTACAATGGATCCAATTCCTACTTGTTTACTCTCCAAGGCATCGAAATCAGATTCTATTTTGTGGCATAGGAAGCTAGCTCACATAAACTATCGGAAGATGAACTATATTGTTAAGAATGATCTGGTTCTTGGTATTCCGAAGATGAAATTCTCTGTTCCTGATGATTCTATTCCTTGCAAGAAGGGGAAACAACGAAAGAAATCACACAAATCTAAATCGAAGAATTCTATCGTAACTCCTTTGGAGCTGCTGCATATGGATTTGTTCGGTCTGATTAGTATCAGGAGCATTGGTGGAAAATCGTATTGTTTGGTAGTAACGGATGATTTCTCTAGATTTTCATGGGTTAAGTTTCTTTCTTCTAAAGCTGAAACCACTGAGTTGGTACAATACTTAATCCTGGGTTTGGAGAATTTGTTCAATCTGAAGGTCAAAAGAATTAGGAGTGACAATGGCAGCGAGTTTAAGAATAGCAAGATGGGCTTATTCTGTCTACAAAAGGGAATTCATCATGAATTAAGTGCGCCATATACAAAAGGGAATTCATCATGAATTAAGTGCGCCATATGTTCCTCAACAAAATGGTGTTGCTGAATGAAAGAACAGGACATTGGTTGAAACAGCACGCACAATGCTTGCAGATTCTAAGCTTCAAGTTACTTTTTGGGCTGAGGCTGTGAATACTGCGTGTCACATTTTAAACAGAGTCTTGACCGTCAAGCGACACAACAAGACATGCTACGAGTTGCTTAATAATCGGAAGCCGAATCTGGAATATTTACTACGTTTTGGTAATCCATGCACCCTATTGAAAGTTAGAGATGTCCCAACAAAATTCAGTGCTAAGGCTATTGAAGGGATTTTTCTGGGGTATGTTGCAAATTCTACTACCAAGAGGGTTTATAACAAAGAGACGCGCCAAGTTGAAGAATGGTTCCATATTGACTGTTCTAATCGATCTTTACCTCAAATGGCGATTGGACCGGGATTTTGATTATGACAATTTATTCAAGTCTTTTCATTTACCTTCTGATATTTCTCCCGAGGAAGCTGCTGTGTTACATGATTCATGTCAGGATGCTCAGCATAGTGGTTTTCTACCAAATGCAGTTCCATATTCATCGGTTCCATCTACTTCTGCTCCCTATCCTAATGTTGCTTCTTGTTCAGGACCACAAGATTCTGAGAGTGAGGAAGACAATGCTATTTTTCAAGATTCTTCTGCTGATTCTTTGTTAGGTGATGATCCATTACCTTCGACACAGGCTCAGGGGGAGATTCTTACAAATTTAGACTCGAAAATTCCAATTAATCAAGATTTTTCTTATCCATCTGATACAACTCAAGTTGAAGTGTTGCCGGTTCCTGAGGTCGCATCAATCTAGGAACTCAAAGATCATCCGATGACGAATATAATAGGAAATTTGCGTGATGGAGTGAAAACACGTTCTATTGTTGACAATACTTGTTTGTATACATATATTAAAGATTCTGGTGTTCTTGATGATTGCTCACATTCATGTTTTATTTCTCAGGTCGAACCAAAGAATATTGAAATGGCTTTAAATGATAACAATTGGATAGAGGCCATATAGGAAGAACTTGCTCAGTTTGACAAACTCAAGGTTTGGAATCTTATAGATCTTCCGAAGGGTATGTATCCACTTGGTACAAAATGGGTGTTTAAATGTAAGAAAGACAATCGAGGTGTCGTGGTAAGAAATAAGGCAAGATTAGTTGTCTAGTGTTTCAATCAACAAGAGGGAATTTATTACACCAAGGTTTATGCTCCTGTTGCGAGGCTTGAAGCTATACGGCTGTTTCTGGCTTTTGCTTCTTATAAAGGTTTTAAGGTGTTTCAATTGGATGTGAAAAGTGCTTTTTTATATGGAAAGGTCAAGGAGGAAGTTTATGTTTGTCAGCCACCGGGGTTTGAAGATCCACTTAATCCGAATATGGTTTTCAAGCTTGATAAGGCCCTTTATGGTCTTCATCAGGCTCCTCGTGCGTGGTATGAAACGTTGTCCACACATCTTTTGGCAAATGATTTTGTTCGTGGCATGATTGACTCGACCTTATTCATAAAGAAATCAAGGGGAGATTACCTACTGGTGCAGATATATGGGGACGATATTATTTTTGGCTCTACGAATGAAGGGTTGTGCGAAGATTTTGAAATGTTAGATATGGGAGAGTTATCATTTTTCCTAGGTGTAGAAGTAAATCAAAAGGAAGATGGTTTCTTTATTCATCAGTCCAAGTATGTCAAAGACATCTTGAGCCGGTTCAAGATGGAGGACTGTACCCCATATAATACTCCGATTCCGGTCAATCATAAGTTGAATTCTGACCCGGATGGAAAAGATGTTGATTGTCGACTTTACGGGGCAATGATTGGATCTCTCATGTACTTAACCGCTTCAAGGCCAGATATAATGTTCGCTGTGCGTATTTGTTCCAGATTCCAGGCAAAACCGAAAGAATCTCACTTGATAGCTGTAAAAAGAATCTTTCGTTATTTGAAAGGAAAAAAAAGATTGGGACTATGGTATCCACATGGTTCTAACTTTGATTTCAATGATTATACTGATTCTGATTTTGGTGGTTGTTGTTTGGACAGGAAATCTACAACAGGTGGTTGCCAGTTCTTGGGTAATCGACTTGTTTCCTGGCAATGCAAAAAGCAAACCACAGTCTCCATTTCTACATGTGAAGCAGAATACATCGCTGCTGCAAGTTGTTGTTCACAGAGTTTGTGGATACAACAACAATTAAGAAATTACGGTTTGAATTTTACAGGAACCCCTATGCTTATTGATAATAATGCTACAATGTCTATAACTAATAATCCTGTTAAGCACAGTAAAACAAAGGACATTGAGATTAGATATCATTTTATTCGTGATTGTGCAGAGAAAAGGTTGAATGAGCTGGTAAAGGTTCACACTGATGATAATTTTGCTGATCTGTTTACCAAGGAATTTGATGGTACCAGGTTTGAATTTCTAATCAAAATGACAGGTATGATCAATCTCGAATAAAAGTTTTGCAAAATCAGATTTTCATGGAAAATTTTGTTTTTAATTTCTTTTATTGCTTTATTACATTTCTGCATTTTAAATTTTCAGTCAAAATGTTCTTAATTTATAAAAAGTTAATACAAAGAGAAAAATATAAAATTTGACATCATTTGAAGTTAGAGAAGAAATGATAGTACATCAGTGATTAGTTCATTTCACACGACCTTAGTAGACCTTTGATATATGATTGCTTAAAGTGAGTTGGTTTGATCTAAATTTCAAAGTCTGCATAAATGAGAAATGATAGTGTTTTAAATGCTCTAATCTTGATAATCTGTTTTTAAATTTGTGTATGAGTTTTGAAACTTGAATTGTCAATAGACTAGAAGCGTTTTGAAACTAATAGTAGTGTGAAAATTAAATATGATATGATTACATCTGTGATTTGAATCCATTATATGCCTGGGAGTGTGTGTAAAAGATCATTATCAGATAAAGAATATATGGTTTTAAAGAATTTCATGAGACCAATATCGAATTATATCTTTAGCACAAATCTATTTCAGTTCACTTCACTGCTCATGCCCCGAAAAACATGCAATGTGTTGTTGAACGAAGATATTCTTTCAAACAACATCTGTTGAAACATATATTCGCCCTTGGATCAGTTAGATACATCATCTAGTCTGACTCCATTGAAACTTATCCAGATAATAGTTGGATCCTCATACCTGAATCTGTTGATTCTCATTATACAGCCAATTCATTAGAATCTTCTGATTCTGAATCATTATGATTTTTATATCCTTTGGGATCTGCTTTTCTATACTTATGCTAAAAGATATAATTTCATCTTGGAAATTGATCTAATCTTAAAATAAACTGTATATGTCTTGAAGATAGTGCAATTTATATTTCTGTTTGGCATATATGTGGGGTACACGATGTTTTTCATCTAAATGGTACTAAATCACATGAATTTGGAGAATAAACTCTTATAGTTTCAAATCATATAATATTGACAAATTTAAGAATTTATGCTTTATATTACAAATTCGATATGAATAATTGAGCATTTCATAACCTGATCTTATTTACTTTGAAATTTATCGCGTATCATTTCAAATATTATTCAAATTGATTGAAATGTTTGAAAAGAAAAGTAAATTGTTTGTAAAGAAAAGTAAATTGTTAGAAAAGAAAAGAAACAAGAGACCTTTGAGAGAAATATGTCAAAGAAATAAATATGTTGGATTTATAAATACTTAAAAGAGTATGTAAAAAAATGAAAAAGATGCAAAGTGCACAATAATGAGTTGGATTGTTTCATATCATAGGTTACCCTTGGTTATTGCTAAATTGTGTGATGAACTACTCAGATATTGATATGATCTTCTTACTCATGATGTTCATTCAAAAATATGTGATTTCAGTCTATTCAGATAAAAATTCAAAAATATGTGATTTCAGTTTGTACAGATAAAAATACAAAAATATGTGATTCCGTTTGTATAAATAAAATTCAAAAAGATTTTGTTTTCTATTTTCCATGAAAATTCTAAGCTTTTATTAAAATGTTTGGGATTGGATCGGATACATGCTGCTGACGGAAGTTCAAGAAATGATGTGTTGAAAGTTGGAAAATTGTTCAAGGCAAAAGGTTGAGGAGAACTTGTTATGTTCGCTTGGTTGAGGTGAAGCGAACTTAATATGTTCGCCTGAGGTTGGTGTAGCGAACTTAATATGTTCGCCTGGGGCTTGTTAAGCGAACTTAACAAGTTCGCCTAATTAAGCGAACTTAATGAGTATAAGGATTTTTGTCTAGGCGAACTTAGTCACTTTGTCTTCTCAAAAATTTTAATGGTACATTCTTGTTCGGATTTGAATTGCGATCATTCCTAAGGTATTTTTATTGTTTTTCATCCATTGAATCGTGAGAATTTAGAACTTTTTCATCTCGGACTCGTCGGACGTTTTTTTTCTACATTTTTGACCTAATTTGATGCCAAATCTGTCTTATCTCATTAAATTGAAGCTTGATAGTATGTTGTAATTGTTTGACGATGTGATTCCAGTGGGTATATCATGTTTCTATATCGATTTGACGAAGTTTGATTTCTGTTTGAGAATTTGAAACGGCAGACAAGTTCAGGCGAACTTGTTCAAGCGAACTTGTCTAGGCGAACTTATTAAGTTCACCTCTTGTAACACTAAGCGAACTTAGTAAGTTCGCCTAGGGGCTCAGGAGGATTTTGGACTTGTGAAATTTTTTTGTTGTTTGAAATTTTTTTTTGTTACAAAATTTTTCTACTTCTTGTTGTGTGTGTTTATTATTTGTCTAATGTGTTTGTTGTCCAAATACTTTTCAGATGGTTCGTCGTGTAGAATACAAACATAACCAGGTGGCACTGTTAGATCCTAACATGTCGGAGGCCGTTAATTGTCAAGGAATTATTGGGTTCTTAAATCGTTCACGTCTCCGTGTAGCCTTATCTGCAGATCCATACATCAGCTTGGTGTATATTTAGCAATTTTGGGACACAATACATCAAGATACAGACGTAGAACCTCATGTTCTTCGTGCTACTGTGAACAATACGGAGATTGCCATTTCGTCAGAGACTATTCGTGCTGCTCTTGCTCTAAGTGGTGCTGCTGATGATCCTATGTCATATCCTAGAACTTTGATTATGGGATGTTTTCAGAGGATGGGTTACCGTGGAAGACCTAATGATACACAAGCTCGTAAGGGTGGTTTGGTTGGTGAATGGAAGTATTTCATGCACGTGATTATCCAATGCTTATCTCCTCGTAAAGCTGGTACAGATGGATTAAAGAATGCTCTTCAAGCTGCTATGGTGGCTTTGACATTGAACAAGCGATTCAATTTTGCTCTTTATATTTACCGGGAATTGGTTATGCAAATAACTCCTGCTGAAGGTCAAGGATTTCTTATGTATTCTCGGTTCATCCAAATGATTCTGAATCATCTTATTCCTGATCTCCCACAGCATCCTATTCGTTTAACATTGACTCTGATGTCAAAGAGAATTTTTACAGATTGCACTAAGGTAAAACAACAGAATGCAGCATTGATTCCTGTTCAAACTCCATTATTTGGTCACTTAATCAATCCTGATTATGTTGAACCACCAAATGACAACTGGTTTCATCCTGAAGAGTTTGCTCAAGGACATGGTCAGAATGTACAACAATAACAAAAACCTCAACAACAACATGTACAAGTTCCTCAACAACAACCTCAACAACATGTACAAGTTCCTCAACAACAACAAGTTTCAGTACAACAACCAATTCCTATTCAAGAACAAGTTCCTGTTCAACAAGCTCAGGTTGATATACCTGTTAATGAACCTGTTCAAGAAGATGTCGTTCAAGAACATGAACAAGACCTAGGGATGAATATGGATGATTTTATTGATGATGCTGTGAACTCACCCATTCATGAAGCTGAAGGGAATTTGGTGACAGAGAATGATTCGAGTTCCAGCTCTAGTGATACTATTATGCCTATTTCTGAAGCAAGCGACTCTGATGCGTCTAGAGATTTTTGCTCAGATCATTATGAGAGATTGGCTACTGTGCCGTTGGCAAATGCTGGCAAACGTATTAAATCTCAAGCCAGAATACCAAGACGGAAGTTTGTTTGGGATCCTCCTTCCGGATCAGTACTTGGAAAAAGAACATTGGTGGATGAGAGTTCTGATACTGATAGTGATTTCAATCCGGATCCTAAAGCTCAGAAGCTTATGTCTGCTTCAATTGCTGTTGCTCATTATTCACAGTGTGTAGAGGATGCTAATTTTGTTGCTTCCTTAATAGTTACACCTCCAAGGTCTAAAGATTCATCTCCTAATATAACTCCGGTTCCTCCAGTGATTACTCCAAGTCCTTCGTTTCCTCAATCTTCAGCTGGTCCTTAAAAGCCTTCTGATTCTGAGAGGATTACTTTCCTTGAATCTCAAGTTCTTACTTTACAAACTCAGGTGGATACTCTTGTATCTACTGATTCTCAAAGATAGCTGCTGATTCAGACTCAAGCCAAGCAGATTGCTGACATGCAAGCATTGGTATCCAAACTTGTTAAGCGTCTTGACGCTCAGGGGGAGTTAAGGATCCATGATACGTGTCACACTGAGTCCATTCAAAGAAAGGATGATGAAGCCAATGATCCTACTGGAAATGCTGAGGGTGATCGTCAATACACTGCTGAAGTTAATCCTATATCTACAGTTCAGGGGGAGTCGACATCTCAAACAATTGAAGGAAACATGGATGCTTCTGGAGTTAATGAAGAAGTTTTGCTATTGGAATTCTTTGCGGATTCTGAAGAGGAAGAAGCTGACATTAATGAATTATTCAATGACATTGAAGATGATGTGTCTGATAATGACGTGGAAGAAGATAGTGGAGATAGAGATAGAGAAAAATAAAGATAATGTTACTTATGAAAGCAGTGATGGTCTTAATGTTCCTTATAACTTCATCCAAGATGATGTTATTCCTGAGTTTTCTTATGAAGGAGTAACAGATTCTATAGACTCTATTGAAGATATCATTGTGTCTGAAGATACTGCTGAATCCAAGATGGATACTGATGATGAGAATGTTCAATCCAATATAGATGCTGAAGCTGATACTACTCACACTGTGTCTCCTAAGGTGAATGAAGAACCTGTGATGTACAGAAATACAGGGATGACTAGAGAACAGTGGAGAGAAGTTGTGAATAGCTGGATGAAGGTGCTACCCAAGTCTCAAGCACAACCTGCTCAGAAAGAAAAATATGTGAATAAAGAGAGGTGTGTTGGAAGAATCATAAGTTGGTTTTATGATAATGACAGAAAATTGTTTGCTATTAAAAGATCTGATGGTGTTCAGTACTTAAATCCGAGGATCAAATATTTCAATACCTTGCCAAGGTGTGAAATGAATGGTCTAGCTTCAAAACCACTTATTAATATATCCAAGTTTGGTTTAGCGGATGTGATTGCTAATCTGATCAAGAGAGAAGGTGGTTCGGGAAAGTACGAAAGGCTAAAGCCTCAGAAAGGAAAGAGAGTGAGGATAATAGATCAAAAGACTGGGAAAGTGACTTAGAAGTACAAGTTCAAACCAGTACGTGCTGTACACAAGATACCGTTGAAGAAGATTCCTCAAGATTTTCTTGGGAATATGAAATGGTGGTATGTTGATGTTAATACTGGTGAAGCAAGGATTGAAGACAAAGATAATAACGTCATTGTATGTTTCTATGATGCAATGAATCTTATCAGTTTTTCAAAGAAAGATCAGAGAACGTTGAGAAAGAATGAAATCATGTTCACTGATGAATGGAGAGAACAAGAATTGCAGTATAAGAGAGTGTTGGAGATATGTAGAAGATATGGAGTGCATGCAGGCAGCAGATTACCGGATAATCCGAAAAGCTCATCATAAAGACTAAAGACTGAAGATCAAGCTATTGTCAAGGGGGAGTCTGTTAGGACATATTTGTAATGACAAAAGCTTTGTAATAGTTTAGATCTAATTTCTTTATGTTTTTGTATGTAATGTTCTAAGTGTTTTATACAAGTTATGCTAGAGGCGAACTTGTCAAGTTCGCCTAGTCTAACAGAGGCGAACTTGTTAAGTTCGCTTAGTCTATTTGAGGCAAACTTGTTAAGTTCGCTTAGCCTGTTAGAGGCGAACTTGTTAAGTTCACCTAATACAGATCAGATGTCTATATATAGAGGTTACAAAGTCAGTTTACGTAGCGTTGAACAGAAGTGAACGAATTGTCTGATTGAGTTTGTAAACTCTATGATTGTTGGAATACAAGCTTGAATGTTATTTACGTGATTGTTTCTATTGTCTTTTGTGTATACAATTGTTGATTCGGTTGGATTCCGCACTCCGCGTTAACAATACGTCTTATGACGAGAACGATCCGTAGAAGAGCCATGTGGACCTACAGGGTTTCCTCTACAAAATTTATAAGATCAGGATCGACCCCGCCTGAATGGAGATTGAGTATGGACGAAGCGATCAGTACCTGCACAATAAAGCTTACAAAAACCCACAACATTAAACTGACACAAGTTATAGACTCAAACTAAAACAAAAAGACTCGAATGACTTAATAAGACTCAAGATATATTAGGGAAACACACCCGACAAGCGACAAACAGACATGAGTGCCACAAGCAAGGTGAAACATCGGTCAGCACCCCCGACAACGGAGCCAAAAACTTGATGTCGCACAGACGGTCTATAAAAGCTAATAAATAAAACCTAATCTAGACTCCTAAGTAATAAATGGAGTACCTATGAACTAAACCGCACTGACAGGAAACTGAACCTATCGAGTGTAGCACAGCTTAATGGTAAACCAAATTATCAAACCCTAGAGACACTACTATAGCTAACTAGACACTGACTCATACTAAAGTTGATTTAGTTTGGGGGGTTTTCTACACTAATGAATAAACAAGTAATGAATAGCAAATGAACAACAGCTAACAGTCAGACAAGAAACTTAGGAAATATCAAGGATGAGAGAAGGCACTACCTAGGTTGGAATCCTACTTACAAAGCTCATACTTCTACCGGTTATGGAAACTATGATGGGTCTGGTTTTCTAAGGATAACACTTCTAGACAACTTAGTAGATCCCTAATCACTCTCAGGGTGTCACCAACGAGGAAACTCTAAAGATGTACAATGATCACCCGATGGTCGAATTACCTTTCAGTCTCTCCAACGATAATAAAGTACCCAAAAGACAGATCATCTCTAAGTCTCACCGTCCACCATACATCAAAGATACCCGGGGTAATCTCAGAAAAAAAACACTATGACACAGACTAGCAATGATTACTAGAAACCTAAGGGAAACTTCCTCTCAGGCCTTTTACACTCAGAATCTTAGGAATGAAGACTTACCGACAACCTCTCACTTTTTGGGTATCGAGATAGGAAGAATACTCAATCCAATTCAACATCAATTACTATCACTATGGATCACTACGTCTAGCAATACCACCAAAGTCACAACCAATTAAGCAAGAAACCTAAACATGCATCTATAACTGAAAGACATTCAACAAGAACACATGCAGGATAAACAATCAATACCAAATCAAATCACATCATGCACATACATCATAGCAATTTAACTGAAATCATTACAATATCACCAAACCATCATAAAATATCTAAAAACCAATAAAAATCTAATCTTTAACAAGTCTTCATCAATAACCTAGGCAACATCAGAAGTTTAGCGAAGAACCATAATCTAAACCAAGAAATCAGTAATAAAAACTACAAACATGGTTCAAACAACTGAATAAACATGCAAAAACGAATAACCGAAGCCGAATGATTTGATCCTAACCGAATGACCTCTCTAGCTTCAACAAACGAATCCACAAGCTTCCTCCTTCACCAAAATCTCCGTAGAGCACCCTCTAGCCGGCTGAATGTCGAACCTGTATCACAATGGCCTTCAAATTCTTTTAATTGATCGATTAGGTCTTTTTGCGAAATATTATGGCCGTTGCGTAACGCAAGGCAGTGATGTTGGTCCTTCGCATACCGCGAAGGACAATATAGTCGGGCGCCCTTGTGGCTTTTCTCGCGTACCGCGAGACTCGCATATCGCGAAGGATTGATTTTCCACATTTTTTACTTTAATTTCTTGGGACTTTCTCTCTTGCTCGGTTTCTTCGTGATTTACCTTTATACTTGTAAGGCCCCTTTCCCGGGTGACCTCACTCGTTGGATTTACTCATAAACATAGCCATAGATACTGAATAATTACATTGAATACTTTCTAAACGTAGCGTGAGCTTACATCATTCGATTACATAGCCATAACAGCGGAAGTCTTAATCATTTAAACATAACTCATTGCTTTAACAAAAATTAAAGTGGATGGGATGTCAGCCCTTGATCGGGATAGCCTTCACTCCAGTGCACGACCTTTCTTCTTTTTACCTGAAATGTATACTAAAAGTCAGCTAACGCTGGTGAATTCTAGTTAAAAACATTTAGGTATGAACATTATTCATTTATAAATACTTACGTATAAATATAAAAATATAAATACACATTTACATATCCTTTGCGTTCTTTTATCATTCGTATGTGAGCACATAAATATGCATTCACCTTTACTTTCATTAACATTTATTGGTCATACTCATAAGAGTGATCAGCCAACATTCATTTATGCGTAAGTCACGAAGACAATACGCCCGTCCTACCGTCGTAGTCCGTCCTCCACAACATCTGGCAAACCTTCGGCCATCTGTTATGCTATACCGTCCGGCAAACCTTCGGCCGTCCGTCTTAACCGTACTACCGTCGTAGTCCGTCATATTCGCCCGTCTGCCCTAAGGCATCCGTTTCCCACGTGAACTATTATATATGCAACCGTTCTACTTATCATTGATAAGGCAATTGCTTCGACCGTCCATTAGTGCCTTTCACACGTCCTAGCTAATGAAGGAACGTGTTTGTCCCGATTGCAAAATAGTCACGAGGTCGTCCGTCTACCGAAGTAGCCGTTATCATCGAAGCGTCCATACATTTACATGCATTCGTAACAAGCAATATATAAAATATAAAGCAAGATTTTCTTCTTTTTCGTTATGTCGTTCGTTCATTCATTCTTTGTATACATTCGTTTCATTCTTGTTCATCATTATTTTACGTATGATCATATTAACATTCATATATATATAAGTATCACATATGATCACATTGGCATTCATAACATTTATTCATTTAATGTATACACTTCAGCCCCAAAACATTTGAAAACATTTGCACATAACATAGAAGGGGCACATAGAACTCACCTGATGAGTAGTTTCTGTAATACACTAAGCTGGCTACTGGGCTTCACTAATGTCACTCACGATCTGTATAATAAAGTCATACACATAAGATGGTGCTCCTAGATGACACTAGACCTTACTATGCTTGAACTCAGTAGTTTCGGGAGGTGGGTCGCATCAAAACTATGGTAGTTTCGAGCTATGGTCTTACACTCGAAACTAGGTAGTTTTGAGTCATAATCCTTCTATCGAAACTAGGTAGTTTCGAGTCATGAGATCCTATCGAAACTATGGTAGTTTCGAGTCATTAACTTATGAAAAATCTTAGTTTAGGTTCAAGGTGACACTCGAAACTAGGTAGTTTCGAGTCCTGAGTTCCTATCGAAACTATGGTAGTTTCGAGTCATTGGCTGCTATCGAAACTAGATAGTTTCGAGTCAAACATGACTATCGAAACTAGAGTAGTTTCGACAGGTCTGTATGTATCGAAACTATAGTTTCGAGTCATGGGTCTGCATCTTCCCTGACCAGAACCTTGCTCCAGCCAACTTATTTCCAATCGATTAAACCTTGAGCATTTTACGTTAAACACCTTCCTTTGTCGTTCTTGAGTTCAAATACGTGATTTGTTTCAAGTTTCATATGCAAAAATCGTATCTTTATTTGATTTAAACCCGAGACATGCAAAGACTCATAATCAGAGGCGATGCTTACCTCAACAGGCCCGATTTCTGTTGTTATGCGTTGAAATGGTGGAGTCGGATGATTCCCGAGCCCTTGAGTCTTCTCCTTGCGGTTTTCTTCACAAGCCGATCGCTCTCTCTCTCTCTCTCTCTAGTATTCTTGCGCAGGAAGATGAAATGAGAGGGGTTTGGGTTGAAGCTGCTGTTTTGTAATGGGGTTTCCCCCTTTTCTTTTTGGCCCATGGGCCGAAATTTTGGCCAAGCCCACTTTATTTCCCTTTTCTATTTGTCTTGTCATTATTTGGGATGTTACAAGTCTACCCTCCTTAATGAGGTTTCGTCCTCGAAACCTGTTACACGTTAAACAACTGGGGATACAGTTCCTTCATCTCGTCTTCTTTCTCCCAAGTAGCCTCGGACCCCTTTCTGTGTTTCCATTGTATTTTGACTAAAGGGATCGACTTATTGCGTAATCGTTTCTCGGCTCTGTCAAGAATAGCTATTGGTTCTTCTACATAGTTCAAGCTGTTATCCACTTCGATTTCGTCATAAGGTATGTGAGCCGTATCGTCAGCAAGGCACTTGCGTAAGTGTGATATGTGGAATGTAGGGTGTATTCCACTAAGCTCGACGGGTAGGTCGAGTCTATAAGCAACTTGACCCACTCTTGCTACAATCTTGAAAGGTCCGACAAACCTTGGACTTAGTTTGCCACGCTTTCTGAACCGAATGATTCCTTTCCACGGTGATACTTTCAACAGTACCATGTCCCCTACTTGAAACTCTAAATCCCTCCTTCTCTTATCCGCGTATGATTTCTGTCTGTCTTTTGCGGCTTTCATACGAGCCTTGATTTGATCAAATTTCTCAGAAGTAGCTTTGACCACTTCGAGACTTGCAAAATCCTTCTGTCCAATTTCCCCCCAACAAACCGGGGTCCTACATTTCCTCCCATACAACATTTCAAATGGCGGCATGCCAATAGTCGAGTGATAGCTGTTGTTATATGAAAATTCTACCAATGGTAGATGGCTGTCCCAACTCCCACCGAAGTCAATGATACAGGCCCGGAGCATGTCCTCCAAGGTCTGAATGGTCCTTTCCGATTGTCCATCGGTTTGGGGGTGGTAAGCGGTGCTGATGTTCAGTCTAGTGCCCATTGCTTCATTGAATTTCTTCCAAAACCTTGACGTGAATCTAGTATCCCTGTCAGACATAATCGACAGCGGCATACCATGTCTGCTCACAATTTCCTTGATAAATACTTCTGCTAGCTTTTCAGAAGAAGAAGTTTCTCGTATTGGCAAGAAGTGAGCACTCTTTGTCAAGCGGTCGACGATCACCCAAATGGTATCATTGCCTTTAGCTGTTCGCGGTAGCTTGGTAATGAAGTCCATTGTGATCTCTTCCCACTTCCATTCCGGTATTGGTAAAGGTTGCATTTTACCGCATGGTTTCTGGTGCTCGGCCTTAACTAGAGAACACGTTAGGCACTTGCTCACGTATTCTGTCACATCATTCTTTATGCCAGGCCACCAGTATTCTTTCTTCAAGTCTTGATACATTTTGTTTGTCCCGGGGTGGATAGAATAGCGAGACTTATGGGCCTCATCGAGTATTTTGGCTCTAAGCTCACCAATCTTAGGTATCCACATCCGGCCAAACCTAGTTCGTACTCCGTATGCATTCGCATCTAAGTTCCCTTGTTGTCCTACTATTCTTTCCCGTTTCACATTTCTTTCTAACAATGCTTCATCTTGTGCCTTTGATATTTCACCCATTAAGTCTGGCGTTATAATTAACTGACACGCTATGATCCGGATAGGTGCCGATTCTTCCTTTCTACTTAAAGCGTCAGCCACTACGTTTGCCTTGCCTGGATGGTACAATATCTCACAGTCATAGTCTTTCAGTTGCTCTAACCATCTTCTTTGCCTCATGTTTAGTTCCTTTTGTTCGAAAAAGTATTTCAAGCTTTTGTGATCGGAGTAGATGGTGCATTTAACTCCATACAAGTAGTGTCTCCATATTTTCAACGCGAAAACTACTGCTGCTAATTCTAGATCATGTGTTGGGTAGTTAACTTCATGAACCTTTAGTTGCCGCGATGCATAAGCAATTACCTTTCCTCGTTGCATGAGTACGCACCCTAAACCTTGCCCTGAAGCGTCAGAGTAGACTACTAAGTCTTCATTTCCCTCAGGTAGTGTTAATACTGGAGCTTGAGTTAATCGTGTCTTAAGTTCCTCAAACGCGTTGTTTTGGGTTGGACCCCATTCATACTTTACTTCCTTCCGTGTCAGTTTGGTTAGCGGCGAGGCAATTCTTGAGAAATCTTGGATGAACCTTCGATAGTAGCCTGCCAACCCTAGAAAGCTTCGTATCTCTGTTGGTGTCTTTGGGATGTTCCATTCCTTTACTGTCTCGATCTTTGCAGGATCCACCATGATGCCGTTTGGGTTTATTACATGACCTAGGAATTGGACTTCCCTAAGCCAGAACGCGCATTTGGAGAATTTTGCGTACAACTTTTCCTGCTTTAGCACCTCCAATACTTCTCTTAGGTGACAGTGGTGATCACCTTCATTCTTTGAATATATGAGGATGTCATCTATAAAAACTATTACTGATCGATCCAACATGGGTCGGCATACTCTGTTCATTAAATCCATAAATGCTGCTGGTGCGTTAGTTAATCCGAAGGACATCACGAGAAATTCATAATGCCCATAACGCGTACGAAACGCAGTTTTCGGTACATC
Source organism: Smallanthus sonchifolius (assembly GCA_023525975.1). Classification (NCBI taxonomy): domain Eukaryota; kingdom Viridiplantae; phylum Streptophyta; class Magnoliopsida; order Asterales; family Asteraceae; genus Smallanthus; species Smallanthus sonchifolius. The sequence goes on along the minus strand of CM042028.1, from coordinate 16,596,352 downwards.
TTCCTCTCTTACTTTCAATTGATGGTAACCCGACCTGAGATCAATCTTTGAGAACCAACTCGCGCCTTGTAATTGATCAAAGAGGTCGTCTATTCTAGGCAGTGGGTATTTGTTCTTTACTGTTCTCTTGTTCAGTTCACGGTAGTCGATGCACATGCGCATGCTGCCGTCCTTTTTCTTTACAAATAATACCGGAGCGCCCCATGGTGAGATGCTCGGTCTGATAAATCCTTTCTCTGTTAATTCTTCAAGTTGGGACATTAATTCTTTCATTTCTGACGGAGCCAATCGGTATGGTGCCTTGGCAACGGGCTCAGCTCCTGGCAGTAAGTCAATCTGAAATTCTATTTCCCGATCGAGCGGCAAACCAGGTAGGTCCTCTGGGAACACTTCTGGAAAATTGCACACCACGGGTACATCTTTTAGCTCTTTCGTTTTCATTCTATCGTCAATAACATACGCCAGATAAGCTTCGCAACCGCGCCTCATGTAACTTTCGGCCTTGATCATCGAGATGACGTTCGACATTGTGCTATTCCAGTCACCATAAACCGTAATCGGACTGCCGTCAGTGGCCTTGAGATGTATCATCTTTCGTTTACATATGATTTGAGCTTCGTTGGCAGCTAACCAATCCATGCCCAATACTACATCGAATCCTCCTAAGGTTAGAAGGTACAATTTAGATGGAAACTTATGGCCCTCTATTTCTACCATGCAATCGTCAGTCACTTGGATGACTACTGAGTTTTTACCAATAGCAGTTCGTACGCTAAAGGCCCTTATAAGGCTAGTGATTGTGCAGTCTAATTTGCGGCTAAATGCAGTGGATATAAAACTTTTACTAGCACCAGAATCAAACAGAATAGCAGCATGTTCATCATTTACTAGGAACGTACCCGACACGACGTCAGGGTTTCCTCTTGCTTCTTCCTCGGTTAAAGCATAGGCCCGAGTCCTAGCCTTTGGCTGTTCCTTTTCTTTTTCTTTCCCCGAACCAGATTGTCCGGTCTTCTTGCAATCCTTAGTAGCGTGCCCATACCAACCACAGTTCTGGCACTTGATGCCCTTAGTACAATCCTTCGAGTAGTGCCCCGGTCTTCCACATTTAAAACACATGGTTGAGCCGGCCAAACATTCACCGCGGTGCTGTTTCCCGCATTTTGTGCATATTTCGTACTCATCATTCCTTGGCTTCTTTGCCTCAGCAGTAACATTTCTTCTTCCAGTCCCCTTAGACGAGTTCTCCCACTTCCTCTTTGGTGCCTCCGGCACCGGGTCCTCATTGGCATAATCGTCATAGACGATTACGGACAGATTCACTACCGACTCGAAAGTCGAGGGTAGGTTAGCTTTCACATGAACACGGACCTTTTGGGGTAGGCCTTTGACATAATACTTAATCAATCGCTCCTCAGTCTCTACCAGGTGGGGTACCAGTTGAGCTAGCTCATTAAATCTTGAAGTGTACTGGCGATGAGTCTTGTTGCCAGCCTTGAAATTTAGAAACTCGTTTTCCACTCGATCAATCTCGTTCTGTGGGCAGAACTTCTGGATTATCAACTTTTTTAGATCTTCCCAAGTCATTCTTTTGAGAGCGTTTGGCGATTTAGTTCTTTGGATAGTCCTCCACCAACTTAGTGCCTCGTTGGTGAAAGAGTGAGCCACATATTTTACAGCCTGGTCAGGTCGGCATTCGCTTATGTTGATTACCCCATTCATCCTCTCGATCCATTCAAACGTAGCCACCGAATCCTTGTTTCCATCAAATTTGGGCGGATCACCGTCCTTAAATCCTTTGTAGGTACACCCATGGGTGTTCAGTCTCACTGTCACTTCATCCCCATCACTATCATAAACTTTCTCCTCATGGTTGTTTTCCTCCTCCTCTTTGCTCTTCTTTAGTGCCTCAGATAACAGATCAGGCAGTACTTTCTTCAGAGTTAGTATGACCTCACGGGCAATAGCATCTCTAACTTCGGGTTCCAGTCGTAGAGATCCTTCATTGCCCTCAGCTGGTGGGGTTACATTTGTTTCATGCACGCTCTCAGTGTGTTCCACGTGCACACTCTCCTCTTCTTCATATCTTTGGTTCAATGGCGGTCTACCGACTCGGCCAGTGCGACCGCCTCGGCGTCCAGTTCCTCTTTTACGAGCCATAGTTTTCTAGATTTCCTGTTGAGTAAAAAAGGTATACATCAATGTCATTCCTTCAGATCATAGTTTAGAACAGTACGAGCAAGGTAAATTCTTAATTACAGTGACCGGTTTGTGATTAATAATTTGCTTTGCTTTTCGGGTTCGAAACTCTTCACATCAGTAGTGACATTGACATCTAAGCGTTCTAAGTTAAGGTATCTATCCCTAACTATAGGCATTAACTTTATGACTTACTTACTGCACTGGCGTTGGCGTCGGCTACCCAGACTGACATCCGTGCGTTGGTCCCATTATCAGCTTGAGTCCAGACATTTAGGGATGTCTGAATCTCTCAAACTATTGCTCTGATACCAACTTGTAAGGCCCCTTTCCCGGGTGACCTCACTCGTTGGATTTACTCATAAACATAGCCATAGATACTGAATAATTACATTGAATACTTTCTAAACGTAGTGTGAGCTTACATCATTCGATTACATAGCTATAACAGCGGAAGTCTTAATCATTTAAACATAACTCATTGCTTTAACAAAAATTAAAGTGGATGGGATGTCAGCCCTTGATCGGGATAGCCTTCACTCCAGTGCACGACCTTTCTTCTTTTTACCTGAAATGTATACTAAAAGTCAGCTAACGCTGGTGAATTCTAGTTAAAAACATTTAGGTATGAACATTATTCATTTATAAATACTTACGTATAAATATAAAAATATAAATACACATTTACATATCCTTTGCTTTCTTTTATCATTCGTATGTGAGCACATAAATATGCATTCACCTTTACTTTCATTAACATTTATTGGTCATACTCATAAGAGTGATCAGCCAACATTCATTTATGCGTAAGTCACGAAGACAATACGCCCGTCCTACCGTCGTAGTCCGTCCTCCACAACATCTGGCAAACCTTCGGCCATCTGTTATGCTATACCGTCCGGCAAACCTTCGGCCGTCCGTCTTAACCGTACTACCGTCGTAGTCCGTCATATTCGCCCGTCTGCCCTAAGGCATCCGTTTCCCACGTGAACTATTATATATGCAACCGTTCTACTTATCATTGATAAGGCAATTGCTTCGACCGTCCATTAGTGCCTTTCACACGTCCTAGCTAATGAAGGAACGTGTTTGTCCCGATTGCAAAATAGTCACGAGGTCGTCCGTCTACCGAAGTAGCCGTTATCATCGAAGCGTCCATACATTTACATGCATTCGTAACAAGCAATATATAAAATATAAAGCAAGATTTTCTTCTTTTTCGTTATGTCGTTCGTTCATTCATTCTTTGTATACATTCGTTTCATTCTTGTTCATCATTATTTTACGTATGATCATATTAACATTCATATATATATAAGTATCACATATGATCACATTGGCATTCATAACATTTATTCATTTAATGTATACACTTCAGCCCCAAAACATTTGAAAACATTTGCACATAACATAGAAGGGGCACATAGAACTCACCTGATGAGTAGTTTCTGTAATACACTAAGCTGGCTACTGGGCTTCACTAATGTCACTCACGATCTGTATAATAAAGTCATACACATAAGATGGTGCTCCTAGATGACACTAGACCTTACTATGCTTGAACTCAGTAGTTTCGGGAGGTGGGTCGCATCAAAACTATGGTAGTTTCGAGCTATGGTCTTACACTCGAAACTAGGTAGTTTCGAGTCATAATCCTTCTATCGAAACTAGGTAGTTTCGAGTCATGAGATCCTATCGAAACTATGGTAGTTTCGAGTCATTAACTTATGAAAAATCTTAGTTTAGGTTCAAGGTGACACTCGAAACTAGGTAGTTTCGAGTCCTGAGTTCCTATCGAAACTATGGTAGTTTCGAGTCATTGGCTGCTATCGAAACTAGATAGTTTCGAGTCAAACATGACTATCGAAACTAGAGTAGTTTCGACAGGTCTGTATGTATCGAAACTATAGTTTCGAGTCATGGGTCTGCATCTTCCCTGACCAGAACCTTGCTCCAGCCAACTTATTTCCAATCGATTAAACCTTGAGCATTTTACGTTAAACACCTTCCTTTGTCGTTCTTGAGTTCAAATACGTGATTTGTTTCAAGTTTCATATGCAAAAATCGTATCTTTATTTGATTTAAACCCGAGACATGCAAAGACTCATAATCAGAGGCGATGCTTACCTCAACAGGCCCGATTTCTGTTGTTATGCGTTGAAATGGTGGAGTCGGATGATTCCCGAGCCCTTGAGTCTTCTCCTTGCGGTTTTCTTCACAAGCCGATCGCTCTTTCTCTCTCTCTCTCTAGTATTCTTGCGCAGGAAGATGAAATGAGAGGGGTTTGGGTTGAAGCTGCTGTTTTGTAATGGGGTTTCCCCCTTTTCTTTTCGGCCCATGGGCCGAAATTTTGGCCAAGCCCACTTTATTTCCCTTTTCTATTTGTCTTGTCATTATTTGGGATGTTACAATACTTCTGTAAAGCCCCCAAACCCGGGAGGCCTCCCTTGTTGGATTTACTCATAAACATAGTCGTAATTACTAAACTTAAATTTAAAACATTCAGAAGTAGCGGAAGTAAACATCGTTCAAATTACATGCCATAACAGCGGAAGTCTAAAAAATTTAAAACATAACATTGTCTTAACATATATAAAAGTGGGATGTCAGTCTCGTGCCGGGTAACCTTCACGCCTTCGCACAACCCTTCCTTTCTGTACCTGAAATGTATACTAAAAGTCAGCTAACGCTCGTGAGTTCTAGTTTAAAACTATTAAGTATGATCATTCTTTTCTTTATATGTATACATAGTTATATACATTCATATCTTTTGCTTTTCTTTCATCTTTCTTTTGTGATTACATATATATATATATATATATATATATATATGCATTAACCTTTTTCTTTTCTTAACTTTCATGGCTCATACACTTAAAGGTGATCAACCCGTCATTTGTTAGCGAATGTCACAAAGACAAACGCCACGGTCCATCGTCATGGTCCGCCATTCTTACAACCGTCCGGTAACTAGTGTCCGTCCGTCATTATCTTACAACCGTCCTACCGAAGTAGTCCGTCATTATCTTACAACCGTCCTACCGAAGTAGTCCGACATTATCTTACAACCGTCCTACCGAAGTAGTTCGTCATTATCTTACAACTGTCCTACCGAAGTAGTCCGTCATTATCTTACAACCGTCCTACCGTCGTAGTCCGTCATATTTGTCTGACTGCCCTAAGGTATCCGTCTCCCACCCGAACTAATTATACAGTCGTGCATCGATTTCGGGACTTACTCCACCGTAGTGGCCTGTTTAGTCTACCTTTCTAGACTTTCATTTCTGGCAGCATAATAGTCGAGTGGTCGTCCGTCTACCGAGGTAGCCGTTATCATTGTTCCATTCATAACGTTTATTCATTCATAGCAAGCAATATATACATGGATATAAAGCAAGATTTCATTCTTACACATTGTGTTGTTCTTTCATTCATTCTATATAATCATACGATTCATTCCTTGTGCATAATTCATTTTCGTATATATATATAACATATATATTAGTATATCACATATGATCATATTAGCATTCATATCATTTATTCATTTAGTGTATACATTTCAGCCCCAAAACATTTAATAAGGTTTACACATAACGTAGAAGGGGGCACATAGAACTCACCTGATGAGTAGTTTATGAGATACACTTAGCTGGTTATTGAGCGTCACTAATGTCACTCACAATCTGTATAATAAAGTTATACACGTAAGGTAGTGCTCCTAGATGACACTAGACATTACTATGCTTGAACCTAGTAGTTTCGATGGATTTGCTTATATCGAAACTTGATAGTTTCGATAGGTTGCTTATGTCGAAACTTGGTAGTTTCGATAAGTAACTTAGGTGTAATCTTAGCTTCGGATCGTGGGCTCATATCGAAACTATGGTAGTTTCGATGGGTATGCATATATCGAAACTGAATAGTTTCGATGGGTATGCACATATCGAAAGTGAGTAGTTTTGATGGGTCTGCACATATCGAAACTGAGTAGTTTCGATGGGCTTGCACATATCGAAACTGAGTAGTTTCGATGGGTCTGCACATATCGAAACTGAGTAGTTTCGAAGGGCTTGCACATATCAAAACTGAGTAGTTTCGATGGATCTGCACATATCGAATCTGCACATATCGTCTTCCCCAAAAAAATCTGAAGTGTTTGCATGCGAGTCTGATCGAGTCAATATCTCAATTTTCTTAGATCAAAACGTTTCGGTTTTCATTCTAGATGCTATACCTAAGCTCATTTTCAAGTTTCATCCACAAAATCATCATCTATTGGGCTAAAACCGAAAATCCTAAAAAATCATAAAAACTCAGATTATGATCGAACGCTTACCTGGATTGGATTTCTGATTCGGAGGAGATGATCACGAGCACAGCAGCAACGTTCTCTTGAATTCCCGAGTCGATCCATCACTTTCTCTCTCTCTAGAACTTGTGAATGGTAGAAATGAAAGGTTTGGGGCAGCCCTTGCCCTTATATACTTGGGCTTCCTTCGACCCGTTGGAGCCGAGCCCAAGCCCATCCGCTTTTCTTTCGCCATTTAAAAATTATAATTTTGATCGTGTCATTATTTATTTATTACCAGTTTTGGGATGTTACAAGTCTACCCCCCTTTGAAAGGTTTCGTCCTCAAAACCAATTATACGTTAAACAACTGAGGGTATAGATCCCGCATCTCGTCTTCTTTCTCCCAGGTAGATTCCGATCCCTTTAGGTGCTTCCATTGAACTTTGACCAATTGGATTGACTTGTTGCGTAGTCGCTTCTCAGATCGGTCAAGGATGGCTATTGGTTCCTCGACATAATTCAGACTGTTATCCACCTCGATCTCATCGTAAGGTATGTGGGCCATGTCGTCAGCTAGACACTTGCGTAAGTGCGACACGTGGAACGTAGGGTGTATTTCGCTAAGCGCATCAGGTAGGTCGAGTCTGTAAGCAACTTGACCCACTCTCGCTAAGATCTTAAAAGGTCCGACAAACCTTGGACTTAGTTTGCCACGTTTTCTGAATCGAATGATTCCTTTCCATGGCGATACCTTCAACAGTACCATGTCCCCCACTTGAAACTCCAATTCCCTCCTTCTCTTATCCGCGTACGATTTCTGTCTGTCCTTCACGGCTTTCATTCGAGCTTTGATTTGATCAAATTTCTCAGAAGTAGCTTTGGCCACTTCGAGGCTTGCAAAGTCCTTCTGCCTAATTCCCCCCAACACACCGGGGTCCTACATCTCCTTCTATACAACATTTCAAATGGCGGCATGCCAATCGTTGAATGATAGTTATTGTTATATGAAAATTCTGCCAATGGTAGATGGTTGTCCCAGCTCCCACCGAAGTCAATGATACAGGCTCGGAGCATGTCCTCCAAGGTCTGAATGGTCCTTTCAGATTGACCATCGGTTTGAGGGTGGTAAGCAGTGCTGATGTTCAGTCTAGTGCCCATCGATTCACTGAATTTCTTCCAAAACCTTGACGTGAATCTAGTATCCCTGTCGGACACAATCGACAGTGGCATACCATGTCTGCTCACAATTTCCTTGATAAATACTTCTGCTAGCTTTTCAGAAGAAGAAGTTTCACGTATTAGCAAGAAGTGAGCACTCTTTGTCAAGCGGTCGACGATCACCGAAATGGTATCATTGCCTTTAGCTGTTCGCGGTAGCTTGGTAATGAAGTCGATCGTGATCTCCTCCCACTTCCATTCCGGTATTGGTAAGGGTTGCATTTTACCGCATGGTTTCTGGTGCTCGGCCTTAACTAGTGAACACGTCAAGCACTTGTTCACGTACTCAGTCACATCATTCTTCATGCCCGGCCACCAGTACTCTTTCTTCAAGTCTTGATACATTTTGTTTGTCCCGGGGTGAATAGAATAACGAGACTTATGGGCCTCATCGAGTATTTTGGCTCTAAGCTCGCCAATCTTAGGTATCCACATCCGGCCAAACCTAGTTCGTACACCGTATGCATTTTCATCTAAATTCCCTTGTTGTCCTACTATTCTTTCCCGTTTTATATTTCTTTCTGATAGTGCTTCATCTTGTGCCTTTGATATTTCGCTCATCAAATCTGGCGTTATATTCAGCTGACACGCTTTGATCCGGATAGGTGTCGATTCTTCCTTTCTACTTAAAGCGTCAGCCACCACGTTTGTCTTGCCTGGATGGTACAATATCTCACAGTCATAGTCCTTCAGTAGCTCTAACCACCTCCTTTGTCTCATGTTTAATTCCTTTTGCTCGAAAAAGTACTTCAGGCTTTTGTGATCGGAGTAAATGGTGCATTTGACTCCATACAGATAGTGCCTCCATATTTTCAACGCGAAAACTACTGCTGCTAACTCTAGAACGTGTGTTGGGTAGTTAGCCTCATGAATCTTTAGTTGTCGCGAGGCGTAAGCAATTACCTTTCCTCGTTGCATAAGTACGCACCCCAAACCCTGCCCCGAAGCGTCAGAATAGACTACCAAGTCTTCATTTCCCTCAGGTAGTGTAAAGACTGAAGCTTGGGTTAATCGTGCCTTAAGTTCTTCAAACGCGTTGTTTAGGGTTTGACCCCATTCACACTTCAATTCCTTCCGTGTCAACTTTGTTAGTGGCAAGGCTATTCTTGAAAAATCTTGAATGAATCTCCGATAATAGCCTGCCAATCCCAGAAAACTTCGTATCTCTGTTGGTGTCTTTGGGACGTTCCATTCCTTTACTGTCTCGATCTTTGCAGGATCTACCATGATGCTGTTTGGGTTTATCACATGACCTAGGAATTGGACTTCCCTAAGCCAGAACGCACATTTGGAGAATTTTGCGTACAACTTTTCCTGCTTTAGCACCTCCGGAACATCTCTTAGGTGACACTGGTGATCACCCTCGCTTTTCGAATATACCAGTATGTCATCTATAAAAACTATCACTGATCGATCCAACATTGGTCGACATACTCTATTCATCAAATCCATGAACGTTGTTGGTGCATTAGTCAATCCGAAGGACATCAGGAGAAACTCATAATGCCCATAATGCGTGCGAAACGCGGTCTTTGGTACGTCTTCCTCTCTCACTTTCAACTGATGGTAACCCGACCTAAGATCGATCTTTGAGAACCAACTCGCACCTTGCAGTTGATCAAAAAGGTCATCTATTCTAGGCAGCGGGTATTTGTTCTTTATTGTCCTCTTGTTCAATTCACGGTAGTCAATGCACATGCGCATGCTGCCGTCTTTCTTCTTTACAAATAATACCGGAGCACCCCATGGTGAAATGCGCGGTCTAATAAATCCTTTTTCCGTTAATTCCTGTAGTTGAGACATCAATTCTTTCATTTCTGACGGAGCCAATCGGTAGGGGGCTTTGGCAACAGGCTCAGCTCCTGGCAGTAAATCAATCTGAAATTCTATTTCCCGATCGGGTGGTAACCCAGGTAGATCCTCAGGGAATACTTCCGGAAAGTTGCACAACACGGGTACATTCTTGAGTGCTTTCGTTTTCATTCTATCGTCCATAACATATGCCAGATAAGCTTCGCAACCGCGCCTCATGTAACTTTCGGCCTTGATCATTGAAATGACGTTTGGCATTGTGCAATTCCAATCCCCATAAACCGTAATTGGACTTCCGCTAGGAGCTTTGAGGTGTATCCTCTTACGTTTACATATGATTTGAGCTTCGTTGGCAGCTAACCAATCCATACCCAATACTATATCGAATCCTCCTAAGGTGAGAAGGAATAATCTAGAAGGAAACTTATGGCCCTCTATTTCTATGATACAATCCTCTATTACTTGAAACACTGTCGAATTTTTACCCACGGCAGTTTGTACGCTAAAGGCCTTTACTATGGTCTTGATAGTGCAATCCAGTTTACGACTAAATGCATTTGATATGAAGCTTTTACTAGCACCAGAGTCAAATAAAATAGCAGCATTTTCATCATTTACTAGAAACGTACCAGACACAACATCAGGGTTTCCTCTTGCTTCTTCCTCAGTCAGTGCATAGGCTCGAGTCCTAGCCTTTGGCTGTTCCTTTTCAGCTTCCTTTTCCTTTCCCGAACCGGATTGTCTGGTTTTCCTGCAATCCCTAGTCAGGTGACCAAACAGTCCACATCTTTGGCATTTAGTGTCTCTTAAGCAGTCACGAGAACAGTGCCCCGCCTTTCCACATCTATAGCAGATGGTGGTGCCGATTCGGCACTCGCCAAGATGTCGCTTTCCACACTTCTTACAGGTTTCATAATCATCTGTTCTTGGCTTCTTAACTTCAGTGTTTACATTCCCTTTCCCAGTGCCCCTTGGCGGGTTCCCCCATTTCCTCTTTTATGTCTCGGGTGCCAGGTCCTCATTGGCGTATTCGTCGTAGACGATTCCGCTCAGATTCACTACCGACTCGAAGGTCGAGGGTAGGTTAGCTTTTACATGAACACGGACCCGTTGTGGCAATCCCTTAACATAGTACTTGATCAAACGATCTTCAGTTTCCACCAGGTGTGGTACTAATTGAGCCAGTTCATTGAATCTTGATGTATACTGGCGATGAGTCTTATTGCCAGCCTTGAAGTTCAGGAACTCGTTCTCCACACGATCGATCTCATTCTGTTGGCAGAACTTTTGAATTATGAGCTTTTTCAAGTCTTCCCACGTCATCCTGTTGATAGCATTGGGTGACTTAGTTCTTTGAATGTTCCTCCACCAACTTAGTGCTTCGTTGGTGAAAGAATGAGTAACGTACTTAACAGCTTGGTCTGGTCGACACTCGCTGATGTTGATGACAGCGTTCATTTTCTTGACCCACTCGAAGGTGGCCACCGAGTCCTTGTTCCCGTCAAATTTGGGTGGGTCTCCGTCCTTGAAACCTTTATAAGTGCACCCCCTATTGCTTGGTCCCATCTTTATTTCATCCCCGTCGCTGTCATATACTTTTTCCTCGTGGTTACCTTCGTCGTCTTCCTTGATTTTCTTTAAGGCTTCAGACAGCAAGTCAGGCAACACATTCTTTAAAGTGAGCACTACCTCACGGGCAATAGCATCTCTGACCTCGGGTTCTAACTGTAGAGACCCTTGATGGTCGCCCCCAATTGGGGTGACATTAGTTTGGTGCACGCTTTCTGTGTTTTTCGTGTGCACATCCTCTTCTTCTTGATGTCTTGGATTCAGTGGAGGCCTACCGACTCGGCCAGTGCGACCGCCTCGGCGTCCTGTTCTTCCTCCTCCAGCCATAGTTCTTGGTTTCCTGGTCGTCATAAAGGGAATACATCAATGTCATTTTCTTCAGATTATAGTTTGGAACAGTACGAGCAAGGTAAATTTTTAATTACAGTGACCGGTTTGTGATTACTAATTTACATTGATTTTCGGGTTCAAAACTCTTCAAATCGGTTGTGACATTGACATCTATTTGTTCTAAGTTAAGGTATCTATTCTTATCCAAGTGTATTAACTCTAGAACTTACTTACCATGCTAGCGTTGGCGTTGGTTACCCATGACTGACATCCGTGCATTGTTCCCATAATCAGTTTGAGTCCAGACATTTAGGGATGTCTGAATCTCTCAAACTATTGCTCTGATACCAACTTGTAAACCCCCCAAACCCGGGAGGCCTCACTTGTTGGATTTACTCATAAACATAGTCGTAATTACTGAACTTAAATTTAAAACATTCAGAAGTAGCGGAAGTAAACATCGTTCAAATTACATGTCATAACAGCGGAAGTCTTAAAAATTTAAAACATAACATTGTCTTAACATAAATAAAAGTGGGATGTCAGTCTCGTGCCGGGTAACCTTCACGCCTTCGCACGACCCTTCCTTTCTGTACCTGAAATGTATACTAAAAGTCAGCTAACGCTGGTGAGTTCTAGTTTAAAACTATTAAGTATGATCATTCTTTTCTTTATATGTATACATAGGTATATACATTCATACCTTTTGCTTTTCTTTCATCTTTCTTTTGTGATTACATATATATATATATGCATTCACCTTTTTCTTTTCTTAACTTTCATGGTTCATACACTTAAAGGTGATCAACCCGTCATTTGTTTGCGAATGTCACAAAGACAAACGCCACGGTCCATCGTCATGGTCCGCCATTCTTACAACCGTCCGGCAACTAGTGTCCGTCCGTCATTATCTTACAACCGTCCTACCGAAGTAGTACGTCATTATCTTACAACCGTCCTACCGAAGTAGTCCGGCATTATCTTACAACCGTCCTACCGAAGTAGTTCGTCATTATCTTACAACCGTCCTACCGAAGTAGTCCGTCATTATTTTACAACCGTCCTACCGTCGTAGTCCGTCATATTTTTTTGACTGCCCTAAGGTATCCGTCTCCCACCCGAACTAATTATACAATCGTGCATCGATTTCGGGACTTACTCCACCGTAGTGGCCTGTTTAGTCTACCTTTCTAGACTTTCATTTCTGGCTGCATAATAGTCGAGTGGTCGTCCGTCTACCGAGGCAGCCGTTATCATTGTTCCATTCATAACGTTTATTCATTCATAGCAAGCAATATATACATGGATATAAAGCAAGATTTCATTCTTACACATTGTGTTGTTCTTTCATTCATTCTATATAATCATACGATTCATTCTTTGTGCATAATTCATTTTCGTATATATATATAACATATATATTAGTATATCACGTATGATCACATTAGCATTCATATCATTTATTCATTTAGTGTTTACATTTCAGCCCTAAAACATTTAATAAGGTTTGCACATAACGTAGAAGGGGGCACATAGAACTCACCTGATGAGTAGTTTCTGAGATACACTTAGCTGGTTACTGAGCGTCACTAATGTCACTCACAATCTGTATAATAAAGTCATACATGTAAGGTAGTGCTCCTAGATGACACTAGACATTACTATGCTTGAACCTAGTAGTTTCGATGGATATGCTTATATCGAAACTTGATAGTTTCGATAGGTTGCCTATGTCGAAACTTGGTAGTTTCGATAAGTAACTTAGGTGTAATCTTAGCTTCGGATCGTGGGCTCATATCGAAACTATGGTAGTTTCGATGGGTATGCATATATCGAAACTGAGTAGTTTCGATGGGTCTGCACATATCGAAACTGAGTAGTTTTGATGGGTCTGCACATATTGAAACTGAGTAGTTTCGATGGGCTTACACATATCGAAACTGAGTAGTTTCGATGGGTCTGCACATATCGAACTGAGTAGTTTCGATGGGCTTGCACATATCGAAACTGAGTAGTTTCGATGGGTCTGCACATATCGAAACTAAGTAGTTTCGATGGGTCTGCTCATATCGTCTTCCCCAAAAACATCTGAAGTTTTTGCATGCGAGTCTGATCGAGTCAATATCTCAATTTTCTTAGATCAAAACGTTTCGGTTTTCATTCTAGATGATATACCTAAGCTCATTTTCAAGTTTCATCCGCAAAATCATCATCTATTGGGCTAAAACCGAAAATCCTAAAAAATCATAGAAACTCAGATTATGATCGAACGCTTACCTGGATTGGATTTCTGATTCGGAGGAGATGATCACGAGCACAGCAGCAACGTTCTCCTGATTTCCCGAGTCAATCCGTCTTTTTCTCTCTCTAGACCCGAGCTCTCTTCTCTCTCTCTAGACCCGAGCTCTCTTCTCTCTCTCTAGAACTTGTGAATGGTAGAAATGAAAGTTTTGGGGCAGCCCTTGCCCTTATATACTTGGGCTTCCTTCGACCCGTTGGAGCCGAGCCCAAGCCCATCCGCTTTTCTTTCGCCATTTAAAAATTATAATTTTGATCGTGTCATTATTTATTTATTACCAGTTTTGGGACGTTACAACTTCACACGAGCTCCTTTAAACATAACAAAGACTAAAATGTACACTAAAACGACTAAAAACGAAAACGAAACTATCTAAAAATGAACGATTACAATGGAATAAAGATGTGTGCTTTGCACTACATCACAATTCCTTGGACATGTGGTCAACGAGAAAGGCATACATGTTGACCCATCCAAAATTGAGGTGATTAAGAATTGGGAAGCGTAAGGTCCGAAATCCTGAGGATCTTCAATCAATGGATTCAATGACGTGTTAAACCTGGCGAAAACAGACTCGACACGTGACTTGTAGGTAGAAACAATGAGGACGAGACACAATAAAATATCAAACGATTCGTATATTGAATAAACACAGAAGACACAGTACAAGATCGTTCAATAACTAATCTAACCAAATACAAATAATAAAATAACTATTTAAAAAACATGAGTATTCTGTTGGGCTTGGGCTAGGGCCGCATACTTCAAGTATGCGGTTGGGCACCGCATACCTCGAGTGTGCGGCTGGCCTTGAAGTATGCGGCCGCATACTTCCTTCTTTCTCCAAAAGTCGTCTTTCGAACATCCCGTTCATCTCTTGGTGCGTCAGCCTATTAGGTTTGACCCTTACAATCTCCCCCTAGGTTAATGCATTTAAGATACTTATAGTATTTCAACATCATCTGAGTGATAACCACCTCCTACATAGAGGCCTTTAACTATTGCGGTTGCCAAGACTCTCACAAACAGCTTGGTGTCTCTTTCACACTCTTCAGGCACAAATAGCTTCTTCTTGGACAATCTAATCATGCGTTCCTTCCCGGATTTCAAAAGATCCAAAGGATCAGCAATGGTGAACTCTCTATCTGTACAGTGAATGTTAATATAACCTGTCACAGAACCGTAGGACCAGTATTCAAGTTGACTTAGTGTGTTGTTCGGTAGAGCTTGATGAACCAGAACACACTCCAATGTCTTGGGAGGAGGATAGATTTCCATTACAAGGGGCTTATTGTTGATTCTGTCAATTATGTACTTTGACTTCACCCTCTTGCATTGAGAAGGCTTCAATATCTTAAAGTCACTATTGCACTCTCTGTCAAGAAACGAAATATAAGTTTCCATCTCCATTATTTCTCGGATTATAGAATGGAGCCTTGTTTAGTGCTCGAAGATCGAATCTGGGTGGTGACCCGAAGTCATGTGAACGTGCAAAATACTCTATTCGCTCATTCTTTCTCTTGATCAGATAAAGATTCTTCTTATTGTCAAACATCCAACTTAGAATAGGAGAACGATCATTCTTATTTGAGAGCTCATTGGAGGACGTGTCGTAATGAACTTCACTTGGAGGAATAATCTTGAACATACTTTTCTGTTCATCTAGAATAGCTGAAGATGATGTTACTTTTGGAATACTTGTTGATTTGGTAACATGTTCAGTAGATGACTCCACATGGAGAGGTGAATTACTTTCGGCGAATAAATCACTGTCAATATCGGTAATTACCTTTCCCTGAGCACTGATGTATGTTGGAGAAGCAAGCACATTTTCATCAAAGAAATCTTCAACCTCATACATGTCATCTCCCACAAATTTATCATCAAGCACAGTCGAATCATTCTCGAATGAGAACATTGAGCCAGACTTAAACAGCTCATCAAGATCATGCTCAAATTCAAACGATAAATCATTTTCTGACTGCTGTGCTTCCTTGTTCTCTAACACAGGGACATAAACGACCATCGCTCTTGACAGGTCTTCGTGTGAGCTAGTTCTTTCATGTTGGTCTCCCTGGTCTTTGTTCTGATCTTTATCATCACTTTTTCCATCTTTTTCATCACCATCACCATCATCACCGTCATCACCATTACCATTACTATCACCACTACAACCCTGAGAATATTTCTTCTTTCTTTTCTTTCTTCTTTCTTTTCATTCTTTTTCAACTTGGCCATCCTTTTCAGCCATTTGTTGTTCTAACTTAAAAAATCGCTGCTGTAAAGATTCAATGTTAACTTGGACGTGTCGTGAAAAACTTGGTTCAAAAGCAGGAGCTTTTCCTTTATCTTGTAGTGGAATGATGGTGGGTATTATGATTGGTGTTGGCTTTTGCGAGAGTTGTTTGGAAACTTTAGCTTTCTTCCTCTAACCTAGATCTGCTTCAAAATCGTAGTCTTCATCGGAAGTATCACTCTGTGGTTTAATCGGGTTGGTGAGAGGAGGTTTCCCAGCAACCTATCTTTTAATCAGTAAGCTCTTGTGATATTTGTTAACCGGTACTTCTTCTCTTTCACTCTCTGTCTTAGAAATGTCAAAGTCTTCACCTTCTGAGTCTCCTTCAGACTCGTCACTTTCCTTATCAACATTTTCACCACTGGAACTCTGATCTTCACTATCTGAGAAGATTAAATCATCTAAGTTAAGATCTGCCATGTCTTCGAGATTTTCTACACTTCCTTCATTCTCGACGTACACTGGGCATTCAATATTGTAATTAAATTCATCTTCATGTTCATCGGCCAACTGAACATTTAGGATCATTGGCTCATTAACAATATGAAACCCAACTTTATTTTGAACATGCTGAGGTGCACGTCTAAGTCCACGACGCGGTTGCTGTTGTTGTTGAGGTTGAGGTTGTGGTGGTTGTGGTAGTGGTTGTTATGGTTGTTGTTGTGCTCCCTCTAACTCAGCAAATGTCCCAAATTTCTCTAAGGGAGTTAGACCTAGGAAATACCCTTTCTTGTTCATGCACATATAGGACAGGATGCTCTTGTCCATCACCTTCACATACAGTCTTCTTGGTGTCATGACTAGTTCTGGATTATCCCTGTTTATGATCATTTGCACGAACCTTGGGTACATTAAGAAAACGGATTTATTCTTTCCTGTCAGACTGCTTTTCATTTCTTCAAATACGACTCTTGCGAAATTGAAGTTCTCCCCCGTTACGAGTGCATAAATAATTGAAGTCATATTGACACTTAGCTCGTCATATCCCCCTTTTCTACCAGAAATACATTGGTTCACCACATGTGCTAAGTACCTCTAATACGGTGGCAGGTATCACTTTTCCAAAGACGGTAGTCCTCCTTCATAACTCATTCTATGAAAGGTACCTGCCATTTGTTTAGAGGGAAAACTTGTAGGATGTTCTGAATTATCCCCAAAGTTTAAGATCCTTCTTATAACAGCTTCAGTAACAACAATACGCTTTTCTGCCGCAGTGTCAGCTATCCCTTCAATTTAATTATCAGTAACAATATCAGTAGTGCTCCAGAAACTCCGAATAAAGTCCTCGCATATGTCACACCCCCAAAATCCACTAACGGAGTTTTACCGTTAGCCGCATGACAAACCAGGATCTCAGTCATTAGTTATGTCAAACGATACTATATGAGTTTAAACAAAACCATTAGATGTTTAGAGTTAAATGCGGAAGCGGTTTATGTCAAATAGTTAATGCGTAACACAAACGCGCCCAAGTTTTGTTTAATAAAAGCAAGTGAATTGTTTTAAATGTTTGCATAAGAATGCAATAAAAGTAGGAATCCATGCATGCCTTAGTGTGCACCTGTACTTAGCGACCTGAGAAAACATGTAAAAAAAGTGTCAACACTAGGTTGGTGAGTTCACAGGTTTCAAGGTTGTAATAAGAGCGTTGCCAAATTATGTACATTCAATATGTGTATCAATAGGTACCTAACCTATGTTCAGGTCTTTCTAAAGCGCTTGCAACCAAAGCTGACTGATTGTGTTTGAATACCTCCCACCCTGTCTATCAACCATGGCGAATGTGTTAAGGTCAATATTTCACCCGTTCGACCTCTAGTCGAGCTAGCGTGACTAACGCGGGTGGGGTTTGTCAAACCCAGTAGTACTACCAAAATTACCTCGCTAATTCAATATTAACGGTCCGATGTGTGTGAGGACGTTCATGATAGTATGTTACGCTTAGCCTCAACAATGATAACATATGAATTACAATAATCAAAATAGTTTGCGTCATGTTTTCTCCCCCAACGGGAAAAACATGTAAAATAATGTTTGTTTGCGTGCCTGTTTCCCCCTAATGGGAAAACAAGTAAAAGATGTTGGTTTGTGTACATGTTTTCTCTCCCAATTTAAAACAGTAAAAGGGGCCATGAAACTCACCTGAGTTGTGTACGAGTAGTAGATAGCACCACACAAGGATGCAAGTAGGAAAACAACTGTGAACTACTTACGTATGCCCTAAAATTATAAGCATAATAGTTAGGGATACAATGGGGGTTTTGTGACGACGATACGAAATATTTGAACGTCCTAGAACATACTTAGGATCAACGAGTACGCGAACTTGTCCACTAGAATAAGGATTTCTTATTATAATAATTAAAATAAAAGTGTTTCGTGTCGAACGTCTCTAATTACGAATAATATTAATAATTAAATATATTCGTGTGTTTGTACTATTTAATAATGGTCTAGAAAAATAATAAAAGTTTTTACATTATTTTTAAGTTTAGAGAAATATTACGATAATTAATTGCTTGGCAAAAATAATAAATCTATTATTTTTATTCGGAACATAACGGCGTGGGTAATAATATAAATAATTATATTATTCACTAGTTTGAAGCGTTACAAAATAATTAATAATGTGGTGAAAATATTATAAATATACTATTTTTAATTGGAGTCACGGGTTAAAAGTAATATAAATATATTATTTTAAGAGTAGGTAAAAATAATAAATATGAGTTAGAAAACTAGACCCGAGCCTACGGGTGGTTTACGAGGCTAGAACACATTAATATATGAATATAATAATATAGGGTATTAGTTTTATATTAAAATAATAATAAAAAATTAGCTTAAAAAGAAATGGGGGTGGAGGGACTCGAACCCGGGTCTCCTCCCCCACAGCCAACAATCCTAACCATCATAGCCCGCTAGGGTTTCGCAGCAAGTCCCAGATTCAATTGCTTTTAACATACAAAGTTCCTGTGGTTTCTTCCCCTATCGCGATCCGACCCAACTCCCTCCCAAATCTATCGATTTGGATATCAAACGAACCATCAAGCATTGGGGTTTTGTTCATCGGGTGATGGCGAACCTGTTGCGTGTGTTTAATTGTAAAAACCACGAGTTTAAAGTGGTTCAATTCCATATTCAAAACGCCGAACCCTAGGTTTGAACTCAAAATCAAATTGATGAATTTCGATATTGGAATCTGTTGAAAACATGGGGCTTTTAACAAGTGGAGGATTGCGAAGCTAATGATGTAAATTAATTGGATTTAAACAGAGTCTAGGGTTGAGTTCGATTAAACCGAGATTATATGAACCCTCATTCTGAATTTTGATCAAATCGATGATATAAGCCCAAATAATCATAGGGCTTTCAATTGATGGGTTTAAACAAAGCCGAGGGTGCAAGAAATTACCAGATTGGTGTTTGAATTGACTGTGTTCGACTAAAACTCAGTTCCGGCTCGACTGTGTTGATCTCCAGCGTCTCTTGTCCTTTCTCCGGCCGAAGTGATGCGTGCAAATGCTTCATAGATGAGCGATGGAGGTGAGCAGGAGTTCAATTTCAGAAGGAATGATCAAATTGATCGACTTTGATTGATATGAAGGGCGTTTTCAATGGTTATTGTTTGAATACCCATAATTGGGTTTAATTTCGACAACGATGATGATTAATTCGATGGTCAAGACCGTTAATGACATAATCGTGTGTAATCAGTTACAATTTCGAGCCGAGATTGATTGTAGCGCTTGAATTGGATCAAACTAATTGGTTTGACTTTCTAAAGTCAAACAGAAATCGAGAATGAGTTAGTTACACGCTTAATCCCTGTAGTTTCATGTATTTAAGTTTAACATTTGACAGAATTAGTCCCTAGGGTTTGAATTGAGTTAAGAACATGGTGGTTTGACTTTCAAAAGTCAACAGGAACAAAAAGTGATCAATTTTGACTTTGCGAAGTCCCTGAGAATTCTAACTGGACTAACTGAACAAGTTTGGTTTGTATTAACAGAGTTAACTAGGTTAAGAAAACAACGGAATTTACTTAGGTTAAACTAACGGGGTTAACTCTAAATGACCAGGTGTCATAGCGTATATCAGGATGTTGTGAAAGAGCATGGAAAATTATGGATGCCCTCAAACCCACGATCATTGATCTGAAAATGCTGTGATTTTGTGGTGGGTCATCCAAGTAAGCTAGTTCCTTATGATCCTTAACAAATTTCAAGTCTGCCATAGCTGCAATCAGTAGAACAAGTTAGATTCCAAAGATAACATACTCAAAGTTTTTCGGCCAAAGAATCAAACCGCAAACTTTGTTTTAGGGCAGTAACTTTAAGAACTACCGCAAACTTTCAAAATTACAACAAACTTTCAAAATACAAGAAACTTTTGAAATTACCGCAAACTTTCAAAATACAGCAAACTTTTGAAATTACCGCAAACTTTCAGGAAACCGCAAACTTTGAGAAAAACCGCAAACTTTAACAAAATCAAAAATCTTAGATTTTAACATGTTTTTAGTTTTGGATTTCAGGAGATTCATGGTCGCCTAGTGATTGCGACCTAAACAAGTGGACCAAATTCAGTTTTTACACAACATAGGACCTTCAATTTGATCAAACAAGTTCTGTTATAGTCTAGAAAGAGATAATGGGTCACGCACACTCAATTAACCCAAATCCAGGGATAAACTCTATACTTTTGACGTCGCCTATACTTCTTGAACACAATCAACACAGTAATTTCACACTTTGGTCAAGTAAACGGTTCTTGGAAATGAAACGAAGTATACAGCTGAGAGAAACTTGGAAGTATGCGGTTTGTGTAAACCATGAACCGCATACTTTACTGCTTTTATAGACGAAACCAAGTATGCGGTCCGCAAACTTTCAAAATACCGCGAACCTTTCAGAAACTCTATCCTATAATTGTCGGGTCAAGCAGGGATGTTCATTTAGATGAATATGAAGTATAACACAAAAGATAAAAAATAAAATAGCTTTAGCTAAGCTAGAAACACAAAATCTTTTTGTTCTTTTCATAACAACACACCAGTTTGAAACACCAACACACATTATTTTTGAGAGAAAATCTGCTATGGGATCATATCATTCTTAGTGCAGACCAAACCATACTTATCAGCCGCTCATTTTCTTAGATAGGTCTCGGTGATTGCCAATATATAGTATCCTTCTAAACTCAAGCCTTTATACCTTAATTGACAAGCAAGCAGTGAATGAATTTATCATGTTTTCAGGGTAATAATTAGTCATGACTTAGTGGGTCCCACACTCATGTCTGAGAAACCTGCATTTATTATAATGTGAATTAGATGAGTTTTTGATTAACTGAATGGACCCTACAACTTATCGGATAAACCTTCCCCAACTCATGATCTTTTGACCACCTAAAAATAACTAATAGAGCATAACTAGCACAGTTCTATGGACTGTTCAGGAAATCTCTAACAAATTTGATTAAAACATAGCACAATGGACTTACACGTCCAAAAACAGTAAATGCTCAGGGTCATAGCACTACGGACTTACATGCTCTGATAAGAGATTCCTTCCCAGCCACATATTTCCAAAAAAATATATTTACAAATATACTTATATGTACGTCTTTAGACATATCTTTTGAAATTTTGCTATAGCACAACATTAACATTGCGTGTCTTTTTGCTCAGGGTTCTACTTTGTAGAGTAGCTTTGCACTATCATTGAGTGTCTTTTCACCTATTGCATGTCTTTTATCTATATATATATATATATATATATATATATATATATATATATATATATATATATATATATATATATATACAGACTTGTATCAAATCAGCTCGCAACCCCTTTGTGAAGGGTCTCGGTTTGTGTAATCTAGAGATAGTATGTTCATCCACAGTTCATCAACCTTTATGTTTAAGTGTTCGATTATTAACAGGAAAGAACTTTTCTACCAATCTATGAGATATTCCCCACTATGAGAATTAGCTTTATATTTAAATGAAACACTATCATGTTGTCTTTTCAGTTTTAGAAGAGCCTATCAACATATCACCCTAAGATCCTGATCTTTTCAACTCCAGGCCTTTTATATGATGATGCGACGTCCAGAATGATGTACTATCATTTCCCAATATCCAGAGTTCTCAGCTTTTCTCAAAAACAAGGCATAACGTAGAAACATAGGAACACAATCTTTTTGTATTTTCTGATTTAGATTTCAAGACTAAGCAAAGAAGCAACTAAAACTAAAACCTAAAATATTTTTGGTGTTTTTAGGAAATTTATTCCCCTAAACTTTTGCAATTTTTTTTTAATAAGTTAAATTTTAAACAAACTAAAAACAAAAAAAAATATATTTGGTGACCAAACCTGCGACCTTCTAATCAAAGGAGATCATTTTCAGACATTCAACCAGAATATTAAATCTGGATAAATCAAAGGCTTTTGTGAAGATACTAGCAACATTACTATCAATGGAAACCTGCTCAAGATGCATGAGCTTTCTTTCAAAACAGTCACGAATGTGATGCACCCTTATGTCTATGTGCTTAGTTTTAGAGTGTTGGATCGGGTTCTTAACAATCTGTAAAGCAGCTTCATTATCACAGAAAATAGGGAGTTAATGAAATTCAAACCGTAATCCAGCAATTGGTGTTGTATACAGATAACCCGAGAACAACATGTGGATGAGGTGACATATTCAGCTTCAGCAGTAGAAGTCGAAACGGTGGTCTGTTTCTTGCACTACCAAGATACGAGTCTCTCCCCTAGAAACTGGCATCCACAAGTTGTGGATTTCCTGTCAAGATTGCACCCTCCATGATCACTGTCTATAAAAGCAAACAAGTTAAATTCTGAATCCTTTGGATACCAAAGGCCGAGCTGAGGCTTGCCCTTCAAGTATTTAAAAATTCTTTTGACAGCATTAAGGTAAGAAAGTTTAGGATTAGCCCGATATCATGCACACTGACAAACCGTGAACATAATTTCTGGACGCCTGGCAATCAGGTACATTAACGAGCCAATCATTGACCTGTAGAGATGTTGGACAATTTCAGGTTCACCTAGATCTGTAGTACGAACTGGTCGAGTAGCCATAAGGGTGGAGGCTAGTTTGGCATCAGTAAAGTTGAACTTGATTAGGATGTCGTTGACATATTTATCCTGATGAATCAGGATTCCATCATTACTTTGCTTTACCTGCAACCCTAGAAAGAATGACATTTCTCCCATGAAACTCATCTCAAACTTTTTCTTCATGACATCCTCAAACTCTTTGCACAGTGCAACATTTGTTGATCCAAAGATAATGTCATCAACGTAAATTTGAACAAGAATAAGATCATCTCCCAACTTATTAAGAAAAAACTGTAACACCTGCCACAAAAATGTCCAAAAAATGCCAAGGTTAGAACCTTAATGGCTTATTCTATTGCATAAGTTCAGGGTTCAAAATGAAAAATATGGGATTTTAGACCTTAGCGGACCGCTAAGGTTAACCCTAACGGTCTGCAATGGGTGTAGGTTTGATGGTAGAGGTCCGCTAAGGAACCCCCACCCGGTGTCATGGGGTGGCGGACCACCACCACCTTGGTAACGGTCCGCTACTTGGCCGCTAAGCAAACAATCTGGGAGTGCCACTTGTGTGGTGACTAATTGTCACAAATTGTGACACGTGTACTCGTGGCGGACCGCCACGCCATATGGTAACGGTCCGCCAGCCGCAAATCCTGAAAATCTGCCATGTATCAGGGTGGCAGACCGTTACGCCCACGGTAACGGTCCGCTAGCCGCAAACCCATAAAAGGTCCAATCATAATTGGAATTCTAGGGATGACGCATGCAAGGGCGGTGGCGGACCGCTAACCGCCTTGTAACTGTCCGCTACGGGTCCAGTTTCACCCCTATAAATAGTTTGACGATTTCATTCGTTTTTCCCACATCTAACACGAATCCAACTTCCTATTCCTGTTCCAGAGCATCCCTAGCTCGATCCCAAAGCTCTAGGTTCAACTCCCACTCATTCTAGTACCCGGTGTAAGAAGGAACACTTGTAGAAAGGTCGAAACGCTAGAGAATCAAACTAGGAAGCTGACTTTGTAGATTTACAACTTAGAGGCTCATTCCTATAAATCAAGGTGAATACTTTATCTATTTCAAAACTTGTGTCAAACATTTACATTTACGAAAATGGCCAAATAAAGGTTAAGGGAATAATGCTCAACGTTCTTCTACGAACAAAGCATTCAGGCCATAGGTATGCGTAAAACTTGCAAGGGATACACGGGTCTCGGGTGAAATTCCCATATTACGGTCGGTGTTTATCTTATAACAACTTCGGAGGTAAACATGTCCCTTGTTATAAGACATGACTCTAGTGTATACTGTTGTGCGATTGAACAGGATGGGCCAGCTGAATATATAGATTGAACATAAAGTTGTGATTATGACCTAATGCTTGTTTGGGCCAAATGATTTTCTATCAAGATAATTTTATTCACCGGCGTTCGCGCTGACGTTTTATTTTCAAAATGTTTTTAGGAAATGAATAAATTGAAATGAGAATGGGGTATGGGCAGACATCAGATCTGACCCAAGAAAAGAAAATGTGAAGAGGCAAACATCAGATCTGACCTATAAAAAGGATGACTTACATGTTGGATTCTCATGCCTCGTGTATAGGAAATCCTAAGTAAAGGAAAAGGAGATAGGACCGTGGAACTAGTCAACCATGGATAGTACTATTTCTGGTGGCTTGAAACTTGTCCATAAGAGACAAGAGATGTATTTGATTTCGTTTTGAAAGGGTATTTAAATCCCTATGTTTATGAAAGTAAATACAAGGCTTTTGTTTTCCAACTAAGTTTTGATATTTACAAATACAACCCTTGAGGTTAAACAAATGATGAGATCAATCCTTTGAAAAAGACTTCCGCTGTATTTATAAAAAACTCTTAAATCAAAGCAAAATAGATACCAATCAGACTTGCACACGTCTAGGGGGTGCCTAAGGCGGGGTGTGACAGGTTGGTATCAGAGCCACATGTTTTAGCTAATTAGATACGTGGATCTAGAATCTAAGCTTCAACCACTAATGCTTTTAAGATAAGAAAACAAGGTAACCTTTTGACCGGTATGTAGTTATCCGACAAATGAAATGTTCTGTCTAAGGAAAGAGCAGTGTATAAATCTCTTCTAGACCCGTCGCTCTTACCTGAGAACATATTTATTGGAGGTACTACTATAGAAAGATAACCATCCTTATAGAGCTTAGCTAAGATTAAGATACTGGCCTTAGTATCTAAGTCTTGACTAAAAAAAATAAAATAAAGATAAGTACTAATGTATTAAGATTGTAGATGTCTGGAGATAATTCCGTTTCTTATTATGATCCTAATCGCCCAATCAAACAAGAATCCCCGGAATATCACCCTCTGGGTTCACAAATGAATCCTATCTGTTCACCTTACTATAATGATGATCCGTTTGCTATTCTTGTAAATAACTCTCCCGAATATCACCCTCAATCATATAGCTCTTCTAGTTAATGGATGGAGGCTAGTTCTGACTTCAGCAACTGGAGTACTAATGTCCAGCAAATGCAAGGAAACAATGAAGCTGAATCAAGCTATGTTCAGCCAGATGTGTCAGCAGAAGAGGATCCATCTGAGGAATCCCATCAGTATTAACCTACTTCTAAACATCCCGAAGACTATCCGTTCAATAATCCAGTTTCAAATAGTTCTGACTATCAATCTTATAATTCTGAAACTCCTGTCTTATATGATCCCTACATGTTTCCTGAACCTCCATATGATGGCCAGTTTAAGGAATATTTCCAAGCTACTCCTGAATACCAAAATGCTTATAATTATATTATGGTTGGACTCCGTGAACCTCCACCAAAACATGGGTATGAGCATAGTATGCCTTCTTCCCCTATAGAATGCTTAGAACGTTCGTTGAGTCAAACGGATGAGATAACAAGACAAAAGATAGTGGACAAGGCAAGGACCAAGTTATATGGAAAACAAGTATACGAGTATGGAGAAGACTTGATGAGTCTTGGGAAAGAACTTATGAAGGACTAAAATCTTTGTTGTATTTCGTCTCTATATTGTAATATATTTTCATATAATAATAAAAGTTGTTTTGTTATGTTTTCAGAATGGTTGGAAAGGGCAAAGGTCCTAGTTTTCTTGGCAAATTTGCTCCAGCTAATTACTTCGAACGTAAAACAAATGAAACAACTATAGAAAATAATGAGGAGACTGAAAGTTCTACTTTCAGAAGCCTCGGAGAAATAGGAAACTCTAATGTTCCCTATATTCCTTCTATAAGTTTTCATTCTGCCCCTACCGTCGAAAGCTACAATATTACTCCCATATATTCACAAAATTTTCATGAGGGATATGCTGAAATGCCTTATGAAAATAAATGTGATCCTGAATAAGAAGAACGTGCTGATTCTAATATCCCTTACGTTCCTTACTATGAGACTATTCATATCCCTGTTCCGCATATAAATGAGAATGCTCCAGGTAATGAAAGAGAACAAATGCTGCTAAATAGGATAGCTGAAATAGAGAAATAAAAAGCCGAAGTTGAAACTCGGAATGCTCTTTTAGTTCAAGCTCGTGAAGAAAAGAACTTTAGAAATTTCTAGAAACAAAGACTTCTATATGTATTTTCTTTTATAATATATTTTATCAATAAAAATCGTTGTTTTAAATCTTGTTCGTTAGATAGCATGTCTAAACAAACCGGATCTTCTCAAAATACGAGAGGCAAAAAAAAGCAAGTAGTAATTGAAAATGGAACTGAAAATAATGACTCTCGTAAAGAACTTCAGAAGATGATAGAAGAAGGAATCAAGGATTCCCTTCCTATGATCTTTACCGAGTTAGAGAAGAGACAAGCTGATAAATCTAAAGAACCAACTATTCAACTTTCAAATCAAAAATCTGTAACCCAACATAACCGTAATATCACTCAATCTAGACCTATTACTTTAAAACCTGATGGTTCTACTATTTATAACTCCAAGAAGACAGAGAGAGAAGAATATTACCATAACTCTTCTAAAGATGAGGGTATGGGTAATAATTATGGGTACGTAGAGAAGAAAAGAAAGGTAGTTGGATGTACCTACAAGATGTTTCAGGACTACAAGCCATATAATTTCTCTAGAAGAGAAGGTGGGATAGCCACACTAAGGTGGATTGAGAGGACGGAGTTTGTGCTGGCTATCAGCAAATGTGCAAAAGAAGACAAGGTTCTTTATGGATCAAGCTTTAGAATGGTGGAACAACACTGTTGCTACCAAAGGAAGAGAAGCTGCCTATGCAATGGACTGGAATGCCTTTAAAACAAGGGTAGAGAAGAAATACATTCCCCAGAATGAGAAGGAACAACTTGAAGCGAAATTCTTAAGTCTTAGGATGATTGGAACAAATTATAAGGAATATTGCATCAAACTCCTTGAATATGCTAGAATAGTTCCACATCTTGCTACTCCTGAGTCAAATCTGATAAAGCGTTATATTTGGGGTTTGATTGGTGAAATTCGTGACATGGTCAAGGTTGCAACATGTGAAAATCTTGAAGATGCTATGGATTTGGGAGCATCATTAACAAGTAGGCTGATTAGGAATCAGGAGGAGGGAAAGAAGAAGAAAGAAGTATCTGGGCAAGGCCCAAGTGGATCTAAGAAGTCAACCTTTACTCCCCGAAACGACAACTCTTCGGTCCCTGAATGTCCTCGATATAAGAGAAGGCACTTGGGACAGTGTAAAGCTGGACGTTATTGCAATTTCTGCAAGATGTCCGGTCACAAAACAGAGGATTGTTTCAAAAAGAAGCAAATCACTTGTTTTGAATGTGGTGAGGCTGGCCACATCAAAACTTATTGTCCCAAATTGAAGAAGCCTGAAGAAACATGTGACACCCGACATTTCAGGTTAATATCCGTACACGATATAAACAAGTTTATATTATATTTATGTTCGTGATTTACCTAATTGAATAAATTAGGGCATTAAAGTCTAAGAAAAGCTGTACATTGTTCCATTTCATATTTTGGTAATTCTAGGAATTACCGGATCACATACCCGTATAACCCGACTAAATACGAACGTTAGTGATTAAATCAAATACCCAGAAAAATATATATACATATATATTTTATTTTCACAAACTTTACGTAGAACAATAAATTATTTTCAGAATAAATTTATAATACCGTGGAGGATCTAAACCGGATTTATTTACCCCTTTAAAACTATAATTGATATTAATACCTAAATCTAATTATTATACTATCTAAACCCAACTTACCCTTGACTTTCTCGGCCGAAGTGCAGAGAAAACCTACACCTCGACCCATACCTCTCCTGAGAAAAATTCAAGTAAAAACCATACCACCTCACTCATTTTCCTCACAATTCCCATTTTATCACTCATTTTCTTACGACAAATTCTCCATTTCTCTCCAATTCAAAGTCCAGTTTTAAGGCAAAATCCATCACGAATTCGATGTTTTAAGGAGAATTTCAAGTGTTTCTGAAAAGAGTTTAGCAAAAGATTCAAGATCATTCTCTGTTTTCTCTCATCATCTTCATCTCTGTTTTAAGGTAAAAACTCAATACTATCTACAATATTTTCTTTTAAAACCGTAGATAAGCATACAAAATATTCAAACGCAAGTAAGATAACAAGATAAGTGTGTCGAATTCAAGTTTAAAACATAAAAATATGCAGGACTGATTCTGTCAATCAGAATTGCAGTAATCGAAACTAGGAGTTTCGATACCTGTTTCTCAATCGAAACAAGGAGTTTCGATACCAGTTTGATCGAAACTAGGAGTTTCGATACCTATTTGATCGAAACTAGGAGTTTCGATACCTGTTTACTCAATCGAAACTAGGTAGTTTCGATAGCTATTATTCAATCGAAACTAGGAGTTTCGATACCTAGTACTCAATCGAAACTAGATAGTTTCGATACCCAGTTTGCTTAATCGAAACAAGGTAGTTTCGACATCTGTTCTGTTCTGTCCTGATTCAATCGAAACTAGGTAGTTTCGATACCTGGTCATCAGTCCCATTTAGCAGTAACTTAGAACTGTTTTTACTACAAATCAAGTGTTGAAAAACTAAGAAGATATTTTAAACAAAAGCAATCAGATTTACTAAGTCGATGAACAATTTACATATAAGACGTACGATCTTAACAAGAATTACCCTTTTTGTAATTAGGGTACGAATAGTCAAGTTTGACTGGAACAATTATCGTTGCTAACATACACAAACTCAAGGTGAGTTTCACGGCCCCTTTTTACTGTTTTGTACTATTTGGGGGAAGAACATACTTATAACTATTTTTATATGATAACAAGAAAACAAGACCCGACCTTTATGTATGCATGAGTTGACACATTTGGAGCTCGTAATGTCCCCTGATCATCATATTTATAACCATTAGCTATAGATTAGCCTGAGATTCTATGGATAGTACTATTGGGTCTGACACCCCCGGTCATGGTTAGTCGCGCTAACCATGGGTCCCTCTGGCCAAATGACTGCATAGTGTTCTAATATTGCTCGTGAGGTACGAGTGAGGGGCAAAACACCTGGTCTTGGTTTGGTTATGCCTCATGTATGTACATATTATTTGTATTCCTAGCTAGTTTACAAATGGGTCAAACATTACTTGTTTTGTTTATCATATACGTAAACATCATTTTCATGCAATTGGTTTGCTCATTGTATTCATATATAAAACCTGTGAACTCACCAACCTAGTGTTGACATTTTCAAGTATGTTTTTCAGGAAACTGATCGTGATAGCAAGAGTAATACTACATAGGGTTCATGCATACACGGTGGATACAACTTTTGAAGATTTTTCTTGTATAACCCATAATGTTCGGGTCATATTTGCAAAATCTTAATATTTTGTAACTTCAAATACTATTTTTGGGCTGTAAAACCTTAAATTTAATTCATGTATCCAGTTGTATGTGTGCGTTTGCAATAATTATATGCTTTGAAAAACAATGAACGTCGCGCCTCGCGTTTCCGCCTTGGCGGGGTGTGACAGATTGGTATCAGAGCCATTAATTATAGCGAACTAGGAGTCTAAAAACCGAACCTAGTCTATAATTTAAATGACTCACTGAGACGTTTTTCATTGCATATGCATGTCATAACTTATCATCATATTGTACGGATATCGTAGACACTGAACATCGTCACACACTAACCCCATTTCGACTTCAGACCCATGGCACCCAAAAGAAGGACACCGCGTGACACTACTGGTGAAAACAACACGACGATTTCTGCAGAAGTTGAGCAACTCATATCACAACGTGTAGCCGCCGCCTTGGAGCAGTACGAAGCCAATCGGAATAACGTCGGAGGAAATGGTAGTGGTAGCGGAGGAGGTGCAGGAGGCAGTGGCACTGCTGGAGGTTCTGGAGGTAACAGAATGTGTAATCACCTCTGTAACAGTCATGATCTAAGTTAACAACATTATTAAAAATATTGACTTGTGACCCTACAGATGCTTCGAGCAAGAAGTGCACTTATAAGGCTTTTCTCTCCTGCAACCCTCGCAACTTCAATGGCACCGAGGGTGCAGTAGGCCTGATGAGGTGGATTGAGAAGATGGAATCTGTGATTGATATCAGTGAATGCACCGCTGACTGTATGGTGAAATATGCCACATGCACGCTTGCTGACAAAGCATTAACCTGGTGGAATTCTCAGATGAAAACATTGGGAAGACAGACTGCCTACCAGCTATCTTGGGATGATCTAAAGACCATGATGATCGAGGAGTACTGTCCTCGAAATGAATTGCAGAAAATCGAAACTGAAATGTGGAACCTTCAAATGATAGGAGATGATGTGGCTGGTTACACTGACAAGTTCAATGAACTAGCAATCTTGGTGCCACACATGGTCACACCAGAGTACAAAAAGGTTGAAAGGTACTTGTGGGGTCTCGCACCTCAAATTCGTAGTATGGTGACTTCGTCGAACCCCATTGATACCAAGAGTGCCATAGTCTTAGCCTACAAACTAAGGGATGATGTTGTTCGTAATGGTTTGTTCGAGAAAAAGGAAACTGAGGAAAGAAAGTTAGGAGAAAAGAGGAAATGGGTGGGAAAACCAAATAACCAATTTAGGAATCAAGCCTATAAGAGACAAGAGACTGTGAAAGCTTTTGCTGCTAACGCTGTGGAGAAAAGGGGTTATGCTGGCCCCCAACCGAGGTGTGATAAGTGTGGGTATCACCATGTGGGGAAATGCACTCAATGTGAAAGGTGTAGAAAGTTTGGGCATCGAGCGCAGACATGTCGACTCAATGCCAACCCCACCGATAAGATTAAGCAAGGATGCTACGAATGTGGAGATCTGAAGCACTACAGGAAAGATTGCCCCAAGTTGAATAATCAGAATAACAATCAGGCCCGAGGAAGAGCGTTTGTGATGGGAGCTGGGGACGCACGCCAGGACCCTGACATTGTCACTGGTACGTTCCTGATAAACAATCATTATGCTTCTATACTTTTCGATACGGGTGCTGATATGAGTTTTGTGTCAAAAGACTTTAAGTCCCTACTTGGTATTAAGCCCAGCAAACTAGACCAAAATTATACAATTGAATTAGCAAACGGGAAATTAATTAAAACCGAAGAAGTCATTCAGGGTTGTACACTATGTTTGAAAGACCACACCTTTAGTATAGACCTGTTACCTATTGAATTGGGAAGCTTTGACGTTGTTATTGGTATGGATTGGTTGTCTAAGAATCACGCCGAGATCGTTTGTTTTGAGAAGATTGTTCATATTCCTCTCCCAAACGGAGAAATTCTTTCGGTACAAGGTGAGAAAAGTGGAGTGACATTGAAGATGATAAACTGCATGAAAGCTCGTAGGTACCTACGTAAAGGCTATTACGTATTCCTGGCTCACGTCATCGAGAAGAAACCTGAGAAACGTCGATTTGAAGACATACCAATCGTTAAGGATTACCCTGAAGTTTTTCCTGAAGACTTACCTGGATTACCACCACCAAGGCAAGTCGAATTCCGAATCGACTTGGTACCAGGAGCCGCACCAGTTGCGAGATCACCGTATTGACTAGCACCTTCCGAGATGCAGGAATTATCTAATCAACTGCAAGAATTGCTTGATAAAGGTTTCATAAGACCGAGTTTCTCACCCTGGGGAGCTCCGGTCTTGTTCGTAAAGAAAAAGGATGGAACCTTTAGGATGTGTATTGATTACCGAGAGTTAAACAAGCTTACAATAAAAAATCGATATCCACTTCCTCGAATAGACGATTTGTTCGATCAACTACAAGGTTCTAGCTTCTATTCTAAAATTGATCTACGATCAGGGTATCATCAACTGAAAATTCAGGAAGGAGATACACCAAAAACGGCTTTTAGGACTCGATATGGCCACTACGAATTTCTAGTTATGCCATTTGGTCTGACGAACGCACCAGCTGTTTTCATGGATCTCATGAACCGCGTATGCAAGCCGTACTTGGATAAATTCGTGATAGTGTTTATTGATGACATATTAATATATTCGCGAACCAAGGAGGATCATGAACATCATTTAAAATTAATCTTAGAACTACTCAGGAATGAGAAGCTTTATGCTAAATTCTCTAAGTGTGAGTTTTGGATCCGAGAAGTGCATTTTCTTGGACATGTCATCAACAAGGAAGGAATTCACGTCGACCCATCCAAGATTGAAGCTATCAAAAACTGGGAAGCACCAAGAACTCCGACTGAAGTGCGTCAATTTCTGGGTTTGGCAGGCTATTACAGGCGATTCATCGATAATTTTTCAAAGATAGCCCTGCCTTTAACCACACTAACCCAGAAAGAAAAGAAATTTGATTGGAATGACAAGCAAGAGTCAGCTTTTCAATTACTGAAGCAGAAGCTGTGTAGTGCACCGATCTTATCCCTTCCTGAGGGAATCGACAACTTTGTCGTATACTGCGATGCATCACACCAAGGACTTGGTTGTGTGTTAATGCAAAGAGACAAAGTCATCGCATATGCCTCACGACAACTAAAAGTGCACGAAAAGAATTATACGACCCATGACTTGGAGTTGGGCGCTGTTGTGTTTGCACTCAAGATTTGGAGACATTATCTTTACGGTACAAGATGCACTATCTTTACTGATCACAAGAGTCTTCAACATATCTTCGATCAAAAGGAACTCAACATGAGACAACGTCGTTGGGTAGAGCTACTGAATGATTACGACTGTGATATCAAGTATCACCCTGGTAAAGCCAATGTCGTAGCAGACGCCTTAAGTCGCAAGGATCGAGTTACAACTCTTCGTGTTCGTGCTCTAGGATTAACAATTCATACGAGTCTTACTACTCAAATCCGAGTGGCACAACAAGAAGCATTTAAGGAAAAGAACATCCAAAATGAAGCACTACGTGGAATGATCAAACAATTGGAGACAAAGTCAGATGACACTCAATACTTCATGAATAGAACTTGGGTGCCATGTTTTGGTAACTTACGGAAGTTGGTTATGGACGAAGCCCACAAGTCCAGATACTCCATTCACCCAGGTTCAAATAAGATGTATAAGGATCTAAAAGAATTATATTGGTGGCCCAATATGAAAGGAGATATTGCCACATATGTCAGTAAATGCTTAACGTGTTCAAAAGTAAAAGCCGAACATCAGAAACCGTCTGGTTTGTTACAACAACCCGAGATACCTCAATGGAAATGGGAACAAATTTCTATGGATTTCATCACGAAGTTACCCAGGACGTCCAGCGGTTATGACACAATATGGGTAATTGTCGATCGACTGACAAAATCGGCTCATTTTCTACCTATCAAAGAGACGGATAAAACCGAGAAACTTGCAAAGCTTTATATCAAGGAAATTGTGGCTAGGCATGGAGTGCCAATTTCTATTATCTCTGATAGAGACAGCAGATTCGTGTCTAGAATCTGGAAATCATTACAAGAAGCCTTAGGCACGCGCCTAGACATGAGCACAGCCTACCATCCACAAACGGACGGTCAAAGTGAAAGGACTATCCAAACATTAGAAGATATGCTTCGTGCGTGTGTAATTGATTTTGGAGGTAATTGGGATACTCATTTACCGTTGGCGGAGTTTTCCTATAATAACAGTTACCACACGAGCATTAATGCAGCTCCGTATGAAGCTTTATATGGTCGTAAGTGCCGCTCACCGCTATGTTGGGCGGAAGTTGGTGAAAAACATTTGACAGGTCCTGAGATTGTCCAGGAAACCACTGATAAGATCTTCAAAATTAAGGACCGTCTGAAAGCTGCCCGAGACAGACAAAAGAGCTATGCTGATAACAGACGGAAACCATTAGAATTTCAAATTGGTGACCGAGTAATGTTAAAAGTCTCACCATGGAAAGGCGTTGCAAGGTTTGGTAACCGTGGTAAGCTCAACCCTAGATACGTTGGACCTTTTGAAATACTGGCTAGGGTTGGCCCTGTAGCTTACAAGCTCAAGTTGCCACAAGAACTAAGCAATGTACATGATACGTTTCATGTATCAAATCTCAAGAAGTGTTTATTAGACGAGATTCACATTGATGATAAACTTCATTTCATCTAGGAACCGATTGAGATTACAGATTGGAAAGTTCAAAGACTGAGACGCAGTCGAATCAAACTGGTTAAAGTACGTTGGAACTCAAAACGTGGTCCCGAGTATACATGGGAACGAGAGGATCAAATGAAGACGAAATACCCCTCCTTGTTTAAGGATGCATCAGTTCAAGATGGCACGAATTGAATTTCGGGACGAAATTCTTTTAAAATAGGGAGAATGTGACACCCGACATTTCAGGTTAATATCCGTACACGATATAAACAAGTTTATATTATATTTATGTTCGTGATTTACCTAATTGAATAAATTAGGGCATTAAAGTCTAAGAAAAGCCGTACATTGTTCCATTTCATATTTTGGTAATTCTAGGAATTACCGGATCACATACCCGTATAACCCGACTAAATACGAACGTTAGTGATTAAATCAAATACCCAGAAAAATATATATACATATATATTTTATTTTCACAAACTTTACGTAGAACAATAAATTATTTTCAGAATAAATTTATAATACCGTGGAGGATCTAAACCGGATTTATTTACCCCTTTAAAACTATAATTGATATTAATACCTAAATCTAATTATTATACTATCTAAACCCAACTTACCCTTGACTTTCTCGGCCGAAGTGCAGAGAAAACCTACACCTCGACCCATACCTCTCCTGAGAAAAACTCAAGTAAAAACCATACCACCTCACTCATTTTCCTCACAATTCCCATTTTATCACTCATTTTCTTACGACAAATTCTCCATTTCTCTCCAATTCAAAGTCCAGTTTTAAGGCAAAATCCATCACGAATTCGATGTTTTAAGGAGAATTTCAAGTGTTTCTGAAAAGAGTTTAGCAAAAGATTCAAGATCATTCTCTGTTTTCTCTCATCATCTTCATCTCTGTTTTAAGGTAAAAACTCAATACTATCTACAATATTTTCTTTTAAAACCGTAGATAAGCATACAAAATATTCAAACGCAAGTAAGATAACAAGATAAGTGTGTCGAATTCAAGTTTAAAACATAAAAATATGCAGGACTGATTCTGTCAATCAGAATTGCAGTAATCGAAACTAGGAGTTTCGATACCTGTTTCTCAATCGAAACTAGGAGTTTCGATACCAGTTTGATCGAAACTAGGAGTTTCGATACCTGTTTACTCAATCGAAACTAGGTAGTTTCGATAGCTATTATTCAATCGAAACTAGGAGTTTCGATACCTAGTACTCAATCGAAACTAGATAGTTTCGATACCCAGTTTGCTTAATCGAAACAAGGTAGTTTCGACATCTGTTCTGTTCTGTCCTGATTCAATCGAAACTAGGTAGTTTCGATACCTGGTCATCAGTCCCATTTAGCAGTAACTTAGAACTGTTTTTACTACAAATCAAGTGTTGAAAAACTAAGAAGATATTTTAAACAAAAGCAATCAGATTTACTAAGTCGATGAACAATTTACATATAAGACGTACGGTCTTAACAAGAATTACCCTTTTTGTAATTAGGGTACGAATAGTCAAGTTTGACTGGAACAATTATCGTTGCTAACATACACAAACTCAAGGTGAGTTTCACGGCCCCTTTTTACTGTTTTGTACTATTTGGGGGAAGAACATACTTATAACTATTTTTATATGATAACAAGAAAACAAGACCCGACCTTTATGTATGCATGAGTTGACACATTTGGAGCTCGTAATGTCCCCTGATCATCA
Source organism: Smallanthus sonchifolius (assembly GCA_023525975.1). NCBI lineage: Eukaryota > Viridiplantae > Streptophyta > Magnoliopsida > Asterales > Asteraceae > Smallanthus > Smallanthus sonchifolius. Next base: position 16,559,940 of record CM042028.1, on the reverse strand, counting down.
TATTTATAACCATTAGCTATAGATTAGCCTGAGATTCTATGGATAGTACTATTGGGTCTGACACCCCCGGTCATGGTTAGTCGCGCTAACCATGGGTCCCTCTGGCCAAATGACTGCATAGTGTTCTAATATTGCTCGTGAGGTACGAGTGAGGGGCAAAACACCTGGTCTTGGTTTGGTTATGCCTCATGTATGTACATATTATTTGTATTCCTAGCTAGTTTACAAATGGGTCAAACATTACTTGTTTTGTTTATCATATACGTAAAGATCATTTTCATGCAATTGGTTTGCTCATTGTATTCATATATAAAACCTGTGAACTCACCAACCTAGTGTTGACATTTTCAAGTATGTTTTTCAGGAAACTGATCGTGATAGCAAGAGTAATACTACATAGGGTTCATGCATACACGGTGGATACAACTTTTGAAGATTTTTCTTGTATAACCCATAATGTTCGGGTCATATTTGCAAAATCTTAATATTTTGTAACTTCAAATACTATTTTTGGGCTGTAAAACCTTAAATTTAATTCATGTATCCAGTTGTATGTGTGCGTTTGCAATAATTATATGCTTTGAAAAACCATGAACGTCGCGCCTCGCGTTTCCGCCTTGGCGGGGTGTGACAAAACAGGTCCAAAGCCTGCTGATAGGATAAAGAAGAATGCACGAACATTCATTCTGAATACTCATGAAGAAGTAGGTATGTCCGATGTCATTACAGGTACATTTCTTGTCAATGATATTTATGCTCGAGTTTTGGTTGACTCTGGTGCAAACCAAAGTTTTATAGATCGTAGATTATGTAGACTGTTAAATAAAACTCTAGCTAAATTAGACAAGAAATACGTGGTAGAAACTGCCAACGGTGACCTAGTCTAAATCTCTGAAATTCTGAACGATTGCCATATCACACTCTCACGACATGTTATACCTGCAAGACTATTGCCAATGACCATGGCATATTTTGACATAGTTCTAGGAATGAATTGGTTAGCTTCTAACCAAGCCCATATCTTGTGTGATAAGAAAGCCATTGAACTTCGTTCACCAAAAGGTGATATTCTTACAATAAGTGGTGATAAATTATCCAACTCTGTTGGAATAATTTCTATACTGAAAGCCACTAAATATCTACGCAAAGGATGCTTAGCATACCTTGTATTGGCAACCGCCGACACCAAAAAGAAGATTGAAGATGTGCCGGCTGTAGTTGAATTTCTGAATGTCTTTCCTGATGAACTGCCTGGAATCCCACCTGAAAGAGAAGTGGAATTCAGAATTAATCTAGTACCCGATATGGCACCAATTGCTAAAGCCCTATACAGATTAGCTCCATATGAAATGGCAGAATTGAAAAAGCAATTAGATGAATTACTTGAAAAGGATTCATTAGACCTAGCTCATCGCCTTAGGGAGCTCCGGTCTTATTTGTCAAGAAGAAAGACGGTTTGGTGCGTATGTGTATTGATTATCGTGAACTAAATAAAGTAACGATTAAGAACCGTTATCCACTTCCAAGAATCGATGATCTCTTTGATCAACTCCAAGGAGCCCATTGTTTTTCTAAAATCTATCTTTGATCTGGCTATCACTAATTGAAAGTCCAGGGAGAAGATATTCCTAAAACTGCTTTCAGAACTCGATATGGTCATTATGAATTCACGGTAATGTCGTTTCGACTTACTAATGCTCCAGCTGCTTTCATGGATATGATTAATCGAGTTTGCAAACCTTACTTGGATAAGTTCATTATCGTATTCATTGACGATATTCTTATTTATTCCCAAAGTAAGGAAGATCATGCTGAACATTTGAAAATCTTACTCGGACTCCGAAGAACAGAAAAGCTTTATGCTAAGTTCTCCAAATGTGAATTATGGCTGTCAGAAGTCCAATTCCTTGGGCATATCATTAAATAGAATGGCATTCAAGTAGATCCTGTTAAAATTGAAGCTATATCTAAATGGGAAATCCTGAAGTCTCCAACAGAAATCCGTAGTTTCCTTGGATTAGCTGGTTACTATCGGAGATTTATCAAAGATTTCTCTCGAATTGTTGTACCATTAACTTCTCTGACTCGCAAGTTAGTTAAGTATGAATGGGGTCCTAAACAATTTGAATCTTTTGAAACTTTGAAACAGAAGCTGACACAAGCACCAATACTGGCTTTGCCAGATGAAAATGAAGGCTTTTCAGTATAATGTGATGCTTCACACACCGGTTTTGGTTGCGTGTTAATGCAAGGGAGTAAGGTTATTGTTTATGCTTCCCAAAAATTAAAAACTCATGAAAATAACTAAACGACTCATGATTTAGAATTGGGCGCTATAATATTCGGTTTGAAATTATGGAGGCACTATCTATATGGATTCAAAATTACTATCTTCACTGATCATAAAAGCCTGAAGTATGTATTTTGTCAGAAAGAATTGAATATGAGGAAAAGGCGTTGGATGGAAGTCCTGAATGATTATGATTGTGAAATCTGTTATCATGAAGGAAAAACCAATGTTGTAGTCGATGCCCTAAGTAGAAAGGAACATGGGAAACCTAAACGAGTGTGTGCCTTAAGACTCGATCTTCAAATCGATCTTATTACTCATGTTAAGGAATCTCATAAACTTGCTTTACGAGAACCCAACCATGAGAAAGAAGGATTGAGATGAATTATTGATAAGTTGGTCAAAGGTGATGATGGAATCCTTAGAATGAATAAGAGAATCTGGGTTCCAATCTATGGAGATACTCGTGAAGAGATTCTTGAAGAAGCTCATAAATCTAAGTATACAATGCATCCTGTAAGCGATAAAATCTATAAAAACCTAAAAACCAATTATTGGTGGATAGGAATGAAAAAGCATATCGTTATCTATGTTGCAAAATGCTTAACTTGTTCTCAAGTTAAAGCTAAACATCAAAAGCCGCCTGGTTTGTTAAAGCAACTTGAAATTCCTGTCTAGAAATGGGAAATGATAACCATGGATTTCATTACAAAACTTCCTCGAACGAATCGTGGGAATGATACTATCTAGGTTATCATTGATAGACTTACTAAGTTTGCTCATTTTCTTCCCATGAAAGAAACATTTAGCATGGATAAATTGACACAGTTATACGTTAATGAAATCGTGTCGCTACACAGTGTGCCACTATCTATTGTGTCAGATAGAGACAGTAGATTTACTTCTCGATTCTGGAAAAGTTTTCAAAAAAGCCCTGGGTACGAAATTGAATCTTAGCACTGCTTACCATCCTTAAACGGATGGGTAGAGCGAAAGAACAATTCAAACTCTTGAAGATGTGTTAAGGGCTTGTGTTATTTATCTTAGTAGAAGCTGGGAAGACCACTTACCTCTAATGGAATTCTCTTATAAAAATAGCTAACATACGAGTTACATCCTTTTGAAGCCTTATACGATCGTAAATATCGAACTCCAATTTGTTAGTCTGAAATAGGAGAAAATCAGTTGTCTGGACCTGAAATAGTTCTGGAAACAACTGAGAAAGTCAACCAAATAAGAGATAGATTGAAAACGGCTCGTGATCGTCAAAAGAGTTATGTTGATAAGAGACGAAAGCCGTTAGAATTCAATGTCGGTGATAACGTTCTGTTAAAAGTTTCACCATGGAAAGGCATTGTAAGATTTGGAAAGAAAGGGAAATTAAGTCCAAGATTCGTAGGACCATTTAAAATCTTGAAAAGAGTTGGGCCTGTGGCCTATCAACTCGAATTACCAGAAGAAAATGAATGGAGTACACGATGTATTTCATGTGTCCAATTTGCGTAAATGTTTAGCAAATGAATCTCTGGTAATGACTCTAGAAGATGTAGAGGTAGATGAAAAGTTAAGATTTGTGGAACAACCTTTCAAAATCGAGGACAGGCAGGAAAGAGATTGAAAAGAAAGAAATTGTTGAATGTTAAAGTAAAATGGAACTCCAGACGTGGTCCTGAATACACGTGGGAACTGTAGTATGAAATGAGAAAGAAATATCCTCACTTGTTTGAATAAACTCGAGGACGAGTTTAAAACAAGGTGGGGAGGATGTAACACCTGCCACAAAAATGTCTGAAAAATGCCAAGGTTAGAACCTTAAGGGATTATTGTATTGCATAAGTTCAGGGTTCAAACTGAAAAATATGGGATTTTAGACCTTAGCGGACCACTAAGGTTAACCCTAACAGTTCGCTATGGGTGTAGGTTTGATGGTAGAGGTCCGCTAACAAATCCCCACCTGATGTCATGGGGTGGCGGACCGCCACCACCTAGGTAATAGTCTGCTACTTGGCCACTAAGAAAACAATCTAGGAGTGCCACATTCCTGGTGACTAATGGTCACAAATTGTGACACGTGTACTCGTGGCGGACCGCCACGGCATATGGTAATGGTCGGCCACCCGCAAATCATGAAAATCTGTCACGTATCAGACTGGCGGACCGCTACGCCCACGGTAACGATCCGCTAGCCGAAACCCCATGAAAGGTCCAATTAGAATTGGACATATAGGGCTGACGCATGCAAGGGCGGTGGTGGACCGCTAACCGCCTGGTAATGGTCCGCTACGGGTCCAGTTTCACCCCTATAAATAGTTTGACGATTTCAGTCGTTTTTCCCACATCAAACACGAATCCAACTTCCAATTCCTATTCCAGAGCATCCCTAGCTCGATCCGAATCTCGTTCTAGTACTAGGTGTAAGAAGGAACACTTTTAGAAAGGTCAAAACGTTAGAGAATCAAGCTAGGAAGCTGACTTTGTAGATTTACAACTTAGAGGCTCATTCCTATAATTCAAGGTGAATAATTTATCTATTTCAAAACTTGTGTCAAACATTTACATTTATGAAAATGGCCGAATAAAGGTTAAGGGAATAATGCTCAACGTTTTTCTACGAACAAAGCATTCAGGCCATAGGTATGCGTTAAACTTACAAGGGATACACGGGTCTCGAGTGAAATTTTTGGATTGCGGCTGGTGCTTGTCTTATAAAAACATCGGAGGTAAACCTGTCCCTTGTTATAAGGCATGACGCCAGTGTATACTATGGTGCGATTGAACAGGACATGCCTGTTGAATGTGTAGATGGAACATAAAGTTGTGATTATGCAAATGATTTTCTGTCAAGATAATTATATTCACCGCCGTTCGCGCTAACGTTTTATTTTCAAAATGTTTTCAGGAAATGAATAAATTGAAATGAGAATGGGGTATGGGGAGACATCAGATCTGACCTATAAAAAGGATGACTTACACGTTGGATTCTCAGGCCTCGTATATAAGAAATCCTAAGTAAAGGAAAAGGAGATAGGACCGGGGAACTGATCAACCCTGGATAGTAGTATTTCCGGTGGCTTGAAACTTGTCCATAAGAGACAAGAGAAGTATTTACTTTCAACTTTATTTTGAAAGGGTATTTAAATCCATATGTTTATGAAAGTAAATACAAGGCTTTTGTTTTTCAACTAAGTTTTGATATTTACAAATACAACCCTTGAGGTTAAACAAATGATCAGATCGATCCTTTGAAAAAGACTTCCGTTATATTTTATAAAAACTCTGAAATCAAAGCAAAGCAGATACCAATCAGACTTGTACAAGTCTAGGGGTGCCTGAGGCGAGGTGTGACAACAATGTCTGATCTATGGCTCCCCGAGTGTAGCCATTTTCAAGCAGATGCTCTGTTAGAGTGGCATACCATGCACATGGTGCTTGATGTAAGCCATACAGAGCTTTGTCTAATTTATAGACGTGTTGTGGGTAATTGGTGTCTTCAAACCCCGGTGGCTGACACATAGATCTCTTCTTGAACCTTTCCATACAGAAATGTTGTCTTCATGTCCATTTGAAATACCTTGAAATTCATGTAAGATGCATAGGCCAAAAAATTCTAATGGACTCAAGACGTGCTACTGGTGCAAATACCTCCTTATAATCTATACACTCTTGCTGATAGAACACTTACACAACCAGTCTTATTTGTTTATGACAATAACTCCACTATCATCCTTCTTGTTTCTGAACACCCAACGAGTTCCGATGGGTAACTTGCCTTGTGGTAGCGGCACAAGTTCCCAAACTTTTAGTTTCTCAAACTGCATCAGCTCTTCCTGCATTGCCACTACCCAGCTTGCCTCACTCAAAGCCATCTTAATGTTCTTTAGCTCTATTTGAGAAATAAAAGCAGAGTACAAGTATATGTTGATTATTCTAGATTGACTTCTAGTTTTCACCCCGTTAGAGAGTGGACCGATGATATCATCTGGATGATTTTTATGAATCCGCAGTGTTGTTATTTACTCTTCTTGTACCGTTTCTGGTAAATTAGTGGTGTACTGATCTGCTTCTTCAGTTATGGGAACCGGCTCCTCAATAACATTTGGGTCAGGAATCGTATCCTGTGAAGCATGACCACTGCCAGATGCAGCGGTCTCAGTATTGACGGGATTAACATTTTGCTGACAACATTCTTGAGAGGAAGATTTTGGAGTTCTGGAAGATGATGATGATGCTTGATCAGGGTCTTCATCAATTATGTAATTGACCGTGTTGTACTTCTAAAATTCATCATCTGATACTGAAGAAAAATCAGAATAAACATTAAACAATTTAAGCAGAGAATCATAATCAAACAACCAATTTGGACCAGAATCCGCATCAGCCTTGTTCAGCTCCTGCCAGTCAATATAGTAGGACTCCACTATCTGCTTAGTTCTCTTGTTGTAAACCCTGTATGTCGTCTTGCTTTATGAGTATCCAACGAAGTAACATTCGTCAGCTTTTGGGTCAAATTTGGACCCGATTGGATCATTATGCAACAGTGTGCACAGACATCCAAAAGCTCTGAAATGGCCAACCTTAGGCTTCTGATTGAACATGATCCCATACGGAGTCTTCATTTGATGCTTATTGAGAAGCACCCTATTCTGCACATAACACGCTGTATTGATTGCTTCAGCCAAGAAGAATATGGGTAATTTAGAGTCAGAGATCATGGTTCTTGCAGCTTCTATTAGGGTACGATTCCTTCGTTCAGCAACTCCATTTTGTTGAGGAGTTCTAACAACACTGAATTGCCGCTCAATTCCTTTTTCTACACAAAAGCTGTCAACAACTTCATTTAAAAATTACGTCTCGTTGTCACTTCTGATTATCTTGATCTTCAAGTTTGTTTGATTTTCCACAAGTATTATGAACTGACTAAGAATGTTTGCAGTCTCATTTTTCTTACTCAAAAAGAATACCCAAGAAAATCGTGAGTAGTCATCAGTAATAACAACACAATATGATTTCTTTCCAAGACTCATCACGCTTACAGGACCAAAGAGATCCATATGAAGCAATTGAAGAACAAACTCTATTGAATTAAACAGCTTGGGTTTGTGTGGCTGTTTGTGTTGTATGCCTTTAGCACAAGAAATACATTTTTCGACGTCACAAAAATCTTTCATAGGCAAACCAACGACATGAGCTCCATTTGCAATTCTATGTAGGTTTCTCAGATTTATGTGACCTAAATGACGATGCCATAGCATGGAGTCATTTTCAGAAGGTTTAGAAAATAAAAAAGTGTTTGTTAAAGCTGACTCACTATTCATATCCAACAGATATTAATCATTACGCCTCGGAGTTCTCATTAAAATCCAATCCTTAGGGAGTACAAACCTTGGTTTTAAAATTAAACACTCTTTATCAGTAAATGAGTTGAAAACTTTTTATCACAAATTTGCGACACACTTAACAAGCCGTGATTCAATTCAGACACATAACTCACATCTTCGAAACAGATAGTGCCATTAGTTACAGTACCTTTCATGGTGATTTGTCCTCCCTTATCACCTAGAAAGGAAACATGCCCTCCATAGAACAATTTAATGTCGTGAAGCTTAGAGATGTCTCCTGTCATGTGTCGAGAACAACCACTATCAACGCACTAGAGGTTGTTGATAGGCCTCCTTGGCTGTCCCTGCACAATTGAACGCTTTAGTTAGTAACTGGAACCCAAACCATGGTTGTCTTGGGTTGCCCTGACTCATCTAAATATGAGACATCCTTCAATTTCATATCTCTTTTGTCATTGAACTTAACTGGTGCTGTTTATGCATTTGATTATCTTTTCCACACAGGATTTTGTTTTTGGAGATTTGAGCTAACTGTTGGAGTAACGACCTTTTCTTTACCCTTTTTCCGATTTGATGGGTTTCGCAACTTTCTTTTGTTTATGTTTCAAAATATTATTTTCTTTAACAAGACGTTGAGTTTTATGCACAGCACCAGTTTTTCTATCCGATTGTTTATCTTTGGACATCTTGTGATTTTGGGCCTTAGGTCCTTTAGACACGTTTGGCCTTTGATGCACATAATCCCATCGAGAAACATTCGGATAACTACCAGAGTGTTCACGATTGTGAACATAGTTTCGAGCTAAATGTCTGGGATTCCCACAGACATAGCACGTTTGCTTTCTCGAATACGGGGCATAGTATCCGGTGTCCCATGATGATGACCGTTGAGGAGAACCTGTGAAGTAACCTGCATTTTCACAGTTCCTAGAAAACCTACTATCATACATTTGATCATCATTTCTATTATAATTTCTATGATTTGATCTGAAGCAATTCCTATTAAATTTTCTAACATTTTGTTCAAAAGCACCATGATGATTATCAAAATTTGCATAAAATTCGCTTTTGGTAAAACGTTGAGGCGATTGCTTAGAGTTTGACTGACTTGTTCATAGTTTGCTACTTTCACGATTAGAAGAACGATTTTTATTTTTAACAAACTGATGATTTTTGTCATTCTCAATCCATTTTTCTTCCTTCTCTAAAGTTCCACCTTTCACAAATGTGGAGTTCAAATTATTTTTCAACTTATTTCCCTTTTCAAAAGTACCATTACCAACATTTAAACCAGAACCAACAAAAGTAGCAGAATTTTGAAAACCAGACAAAGTATTTTTAAAAGACGCAGATTTAGAACTTGAATTAAAACCACGACCCTCCTCCTCATCATCACTTCCATAATCCTCCACTATGCCATCTACTAATCCTATTGCTACACAAGACTTAGACGGGTTAGTAACGTTCACATGTTCTACTGTGGGGCTGACAGTCACAGGTGCTGACTGTGTGGATGAAGAGAGTTGTTCTGGTTTATGGCCTACCCCTTATTCCATCTCAACATCTTCATGTTGAACACTTCGCATTGAAGTAAAACTGCCATTGAAAGGATGCTCAACCGCATGATAACCAATTCCTGGATTCCCTTTCTTTCTGATTTGAGAATCAATCATGTCATAAACTACTGATCGAGAGTGGTCAATTTTCTTGATTGTTAGTTTAGTGTTTGCCAATTGAGTCACGACATCATTTAACTTTAGACTAAGGTCGTCTATTCTTTTTAACGCATCACGAAAAAGACATTCCTTATTGCTAAAGTCCATTTCAAGTTTAGGAAAATTATTTTTACTTGCCTCAATTTTATCTTTAAAAATATTTTCAGATCGCTTGTGCTCAGCATTGGCATACCGAAGTTGAGTGATTTCTTTTATTAACATTTCATTATCACACTTATATCTATTTACTTTTTCTAAGCAATTTTGAGAACAGATATATGTGTGTACCTCAGCTTCTTCTACTTTTGCCATGAGGGCATGATTTGACACCTTCATTGTTAGCTCATGAATCTGATCTCCCCCAATTATATCCTGCAGTCTGTGGACTGCCAAAGCTTTGCTATCACTAACTACATCTGCTTCCTTTTCTTCTAAGTTGCTAGATGAACTTCCCTTCTCTACTTTAGGCTCGGGGCATTCCCTAGCAAAGTGTCCAGGCTTGTTGCAATTGTAGCACCTCAAGTTGGACTTATCAAAGCCAATCTCTTTTTACTAGACTCCATCCCATCAAAATAGTTTCTTCCAGTTCTCTTGATGAACTTCTTAGCACGATGCACAACCATTGCCAGGTGCCACTTGATATCCATCTCCTCCAAGTCATCAGGAAGAATTTTCTCAATGTCATCTTGTATAAGGTTGGAAGGAGAAAGTCTTCCAGCCAGCATTGCATTATAGCTATTCATGAAAACGCTAAATAATGCAACATTCATTTCAACAACTTTGACAGAACTGGATGATGGTGAATTATTTTGTTAAACAGGAGCAGCAAGTGTTGTTTGACTTGAAAAGGCAGACACATTTGGAGTGTGAGCTGATGACATACTTGAGAGTAAAGCACTTCCTCCAGACACTAAGTGATATGTCTCAGACATGAACATTAGATGCCTCAGCTGATCATCCATCTCATATGACCATAGAATGGAGATTAACTCACTGAGCGAGGTGCTATACATATCTTTGGTTCTCTTGATGGTAGTGATGTTAAAGTTCCAGTTTCTCGGCAAAGAGTTAAGCAGCTTCTTGTTTGTCTCACCCTTGGTCATCTCAATGCCAGCACTACTCATTTCAGTCATCAAGTGAGTAAACCTGTTTATTTGTGATTCAAGAATTTCTCCTTTCACATACTTGAACTCGATGAATTTTTGTCTCAACATGTCCTTTCGACTCTCTCGCATATCTAAATTTCCTTCAACCCTTTCCACTAATGCATCCCAAAGAGCTTTTGCAGTCTTGTATTCTTTAAAACGTTGAGCAATTTATGTGGACAACGCCATTATCAAACCAGAATAAGCTTTCTCATGCTTCTCCTCCTGAAGAATCTCTTCACCAACATAGAGATCGTGGTCCTTTGGAACAAACTCATTGTTCGCATTTCTGACCATAGGAAATGTAGCACCCTTCTCGATAGACTTCCATATGGATGAGTCCTTATACTTAGCAAAATTTTCATATCTATATTTCCAATTATCAAAGTCATCAGAATTAGTGAGACGAGGAGGTCTATTGGTAGTACCAATATCATTATCCATAGAATTAGTATCAGTCATGACTTATTCAATCAGAAAAACACACGCAATTTTTATCAGAAATAACTAACACAGAAAACCGCAAACTTAAAGTCACAATACCGCAAACTTCAGGTAACCGCAAACTTGAGTAAACCGCAAACTTGAGTAACCGCAAACTTCAGTAACCGCAAACTTGAAGATACCGTAAACTTGGAAAGTGGAATATTTTGAAAGAACCGTAAATTATGGAATATCAAAAACTTGACAGACCGTAAACTTCAAGAGCCGCAAACTTGATACCCGCTATCTTCCGGATGAAGAAATAACCGAAAACTTGTTAGGACATAGTTTGTAATGACAAAAGCTTTGTAATAGTTTAGATCTAATGTCTTTATGTTTTTGTAATGTATTAATGTTCTAAGTGTTTTTATACAAGTTGCTAGAGGCGAACTTGTTAAGTTCGCCTAGTCTAACAGAGGCGAACTTGTTAAGTTCGCTTAAGTCTATCTGAGGCGAACTTGTTAAGTTCGCTTAGTCTGTTAGAGGCGAACTTAAAATGCAGGTCAATAGTCTATATATAGATGTTTACAGAGTCAGTTTTGTACACAGAACAGTGATTAGAATCGATCAGAAATAGTCTGTAAACTCTATTGTGAATTGGAATACAAGCATGAAGTTTATTTACTTGATTGTCTTTATTGTCTTTTGTGAATGTAATCGTTGATTCGTTGGATTCCGCATTCCGAGTTAACAACACGTCTTATCATGAGAACGATCTGTAGAAGTGCCATGAGGACCTACAAGTGGTATCAGAGCTTTTGCTCGTGATTCTTGGTGATTTGAGATGGTTTTGCATGCAAATTGACAAAAAATTCATCATCTTTGACATTTTCATTTCCATGTAGTTTTCGAGCTTAATTTGGTTCTGATTTGGTGTTTTTGAAAAGGATTTTGAAGAAATTGATCCGATAGAAAGATTCTAATTGCGAAATTACACAATGCTACGGTTCAATTTTGATTAATTCCTTCAAATCAGTGAATTATAAAGTTTTATTTTGATTCCTGGTTCGCGGTTTGTGTTTGAGCTGTTCTTGAGTTTGAATCTGCTGAAGCAAGCAAACTTGCTGATTTCTTGTGCAGACAAACTTAGCAAGCGAACTTGTCAAGTTCGCTTCTCACAAATTAAGAGAACTTATTTTTAGGCGAACTTAATCAGATTTTCAGGTTTCTGGTTTAAGCGAACTTATTAAGTTCGCTTCATATTAAATTCCTTGGGTATCACAGAAGTGAACTTATCTTCGCCTAAGGGTAGTGGGTGTTTCACACTTGGAAATTTTTCAGGAAAATGGAAAATATGGTTCAAGTAACGAATATGTTCAATTATGATAATGAGATCGGTACATCTCAAAAACCACCGAAGTTGTTGAATCTTGCTGATTATTCTAATTGGAAAGACAGGTTTGATCAGTTCGTATCTTTTACCGACACCAGTCTCTGGATTCCTATTTTAGAAGGTTATACGCATCTGACTTATTCATGGATAGGACAGGATAATGTTCCAAAGCCGGTGTCTTCGTTAACAAATGAAGAAAAGGTGTTGTTTGATAAGGAAAAGAAAGCGATGGAAAGTATTTCGATGTCTCTTCCGAAGGAAATATATCACAGTTTCAAACAATTCAAGTCTTCTCAACAACTGTGGGAAGCATTACAGAAAAGATGTGAAGGCAGTTTGGATGTAAATAAGAGTAGAAAAGAGCAATTGAAGAAGCAATTCTTGGTCTTCAAACATTTTCAAAATGAATCCTTGGATGATCTTGCTACCAGATTTTATCATCTGCTTAGTGAACTGTCAAGTGCTTCTGTGGTGTATGAAACTGAAGAAATTAATGATAAGTTCTTGGAGGCATTACCATCAAAATTTGATGTGTATACGGTTTTGATCAAAGAAAATATCAAGTACAAAACCATGTCTCTTGAAGAAGTTCTTGGGAAGATTCAATCGCATGACTTGAATATGAAGAAGAAAAAGGAGACTAACATGGAACATATCCAGGATCCTTCAATGTATTTTGCCAAGACTACTGGTAAAAATGGTACAGGAGTTGCATTCTTTTCTGGCGATGCTCATGATTCTTCTAATGATCAGTGTTCTGGAGTTCCTATTCATTCTGGTCATTCTAGTCATTCTGGTTTTTCTGCGATAACAGCTTCTACATCTTCTAGATCTCATGTAAATCAAAAGGTTGCTGATGATTATCTAGCTATGTTTTCCTTATTCATGGCTTCGTATGAGAATTTTATTGGGGGGAAAATTCATGATCCTGAGGTTATTGAAGAAGATTTCAGACAGATTGACCCTGTTGATTTGGAAGAAATGAACATCCAATGGAATATGGCCATGTTGATGCGTCAAGCAAAAGATTTCTTGAAGAAAACTGGCAGAAAGTATATTGGATCAAATAGTCGATCACGCATGGGTTTTGATAAAACCAAAGTGCGTTGTAATAACTGTCAAGAATATGGTCACTTTGCCAAAGAGTATGTGAAGCAAAAGGTAGAGTTTGATTCTCAGAAGAAGCAGAATAATTTTCAGAATAATCGTAATCAATCACATGGTTCATCTGGAAATTCAAATCATGCATTTGCATCATCGGCATTTGTTGCACAAAATGATGAGAACTATGACTGGGGTCTTCATCTGGAAGATTTAGTGGGTGCTGTAAGTCAAGCCTTTGTAGTAGAAATTCATTCTGAAAAATCAGAAGTGGTGGTTGATGATGATGGTACAAGTGATGGTTCGAGTGAGAGTTCAAGTGATGGTTCGAGTGATGGTGAAAGTGTGCAGATTGCTGATGAAGAGATAGAACAAGAGCAGAATATTGATTCTGATGTTGCATCAGGTGTTGCTGAAGATGATATTGTTCTAACACAAAATGCTTCAGATGGTGTTGATTCAGAGAATATTCCCATTGCCAAAGTTTTCATGGCAGACATGTCTGATCCGTCATAGGTAAAAGACTCTGTTTTTCCTATTTACTGTTTTAACTGCATTACTGTTAAAGATAAATTGCAAAAGGTCATGGATGGTAACACAAACTTGATTTGTGATATGAAATCGATGCATTCTGTTAATCAGAAACTGAAAGATAACGATAAATTGTGCATCGATAGAATTGAGTCGTTGAAAAGAGACTTAAATTCTCTGGGGTTAAAATATAAAGAACAAGCTTATCATCTGGATATGGCTTATGCTGAAATAGAAAAACGAACTGAAGTTATTGCTCAAAAGAATAAGGAAATTTCTGACAAAGAGTCTGAGGTGGTCAAACTTCATAGAAAGTTGGAAAATTTTACAAATTCTTCTGTTGTTTTGGATTATTTTAATTCAAATGCTGATCCTACTAAACGGGTTGCTGGGATTGGATTTGTTCCTCCACCATTTAATGCAAATTATGTGGTTGAACCTGAAATCATACATGAAGAGGAAATAGATCCAAAAACAGTATTGAAAGTGAACCCGGTAACTGGTGAGGATATAGTGTATGAATCTGATTCTGAAGATGAGGAATTTGATGAGAAAAAGGTTGAAGGCATTCCAAAAGAGGTTAAAACTGATGAACCAACAGTTGTAAAAACTGTTACCCGTGATAGATGCATTCTGACTGAACCTGATGAGGTGAAGGTAGTTACACCTAAGCTTTCCCCAATTTTACAGTCAAGTGGGTTTGTCGCTGCTGGTCATCAAAAGGAGCATTCATCAAAGGTGCCTACACAGGTTTATGTTCCAAAGAAGACAGTAAATTGTTCTGGAAAATCTTCTGAAGCTTATTCTTCTGATGGCTCCTCAAATTCAAAGAATTCTTCTTACTTTAGAACTTATAAAGAAAGAAGAGTTTGTTTTCATTGTAACGAAGCTGGTCACATTCTGATCAATTGTCCTTATAAAAACAAGGGCAAATTGAAGACTTTTCCTTCATAACCAAAAGCGGTGAAGATTCTGAAAAGATCAGATGAGGGAAAGTCATCATTTAGTTTGGAGCAAAATATGTCCTGTCGATCTTATGTTAAATCCTCTGGATTTAAACAGCAAGGATAAATTGAACTCTAAATCATTTGTGTGTCAAGAGAAACTTGAGATTCCTCAAGTTAGAATTTCAAAAGATTCTCAATCTGAAGTAAAATTGTCTAGACCACAAAGGAGAAGACGAAACAGAAAATTGAAGAAAATTTTGGAAACATTTGAATCTGATAATAAAATATCAAATAATGTTTTTCAAAATACTCAAAAATTGTCTCCTTTGAAAAAGTCTGTTGGTAAAACTTCTATTCCAAAGGTTAATGATAACATTGATTGTGAATTACTAGAAGTTGTTTATTTTGATCAATCTGGACGACCCAAGACCACAATGGGTTGGGTTCCTATTTCTAACTGATTTTCTTTGTTTATGTAGGGACAACCAAGGAGGACTATCAACAATACATGGTATGTGGATAGTGGTTGCTCTCGACATATGACAGGGAATATTAGATTGCTTAAAGATGTTAAAAAGATTGATGGAGGTTATGTCGTTTTTGCGGGGAATAAAGGTGGGTACATAACTGGACACGGAACTTTAAAGAATGATAAAGTCAAATTTGAGAAGGTGAATTACGTGGAGCAGCTGGAACACAATCTTTTGAGTGTATCACAAGTTTGTGACAAGAAGTTTTCGTTCCATTTCAATGATGCTGAGTGTTATATCTTGAAACCTGGTTTTGTTATTCCTGACGAATGACATGTATGACACTCAGCAATGATTTGACACCTTCACTGTTAGCTCATGAATCTGATCTCCCCCAATTATATCCTGCAGTCTGTGGACTGACCAAAGCTTTACTATCACTAACTGCATCTGCTTCCTTTTCTTCTGAGTTGCTAGATGAACTTCCCTTCTCTACTTTAGGCTCGGGGCATTCCCTAGCAAAGTGTCCAGGCTTATTGCAATTGTAGCACCTCAAGTTGGACTTATCAAAGCCAATCCCTTTTTACTAGACTCCATCCCATCAAAAGAGTTTCTTCCAGTTCTCTTGATGAACTTCTTAGCACGATGCACAACCATTGCCATCTGCCATTTGAAATCCATCTCCTCCAAGTCATCAGGATGAATTTGCTCAATGTCATCTTGTATAAGGTTGGAAGGAGAAAGTCCTCCAGCCAGCATTGCATTATAGCTATTCATGAAAACGTTGAATAATGTAACATTCATTTCAACAGCTTTGACAGAACTTGATGATGGTGAATTATTTTGTTAAACAGGAGCAGCAAGTGTTGTTTAACTTGAAAAGGCAGCCACAATTGGAGTGTGAGCTGATGACATACTCGAGAGAAAAGCACTTCCTTCAGACACTAAGTGATATGTCTCATACATGAACATGAGATGCCTCTGCTGATCATCCATCTCATATGACCATAGAATGGAGATTAACTCACTGAGCGAGGTGGTATACATATCTTTGGTTCTCTTGATGGTAGTGATGTTAAAGTTCCAGTTTATCGGCAAAGAGTTAAGCAGCTTCTTGTTTGTCTCACCCTTGCTCATCTCAATGCCACCACTACTCATTTCAGTCATCAAGTGAGTAAACCTGTTTATTTGTGATTCAAGACTTTCTCCTTTCACATTCTTGAACACGTTGAATTTTTGTCTTAACATGTCCTTTCGACTCTCTCGCATATCTAAATTTCCTTCAAACATTTCCACCAATGCATCCCAAAGAGCTTTTGCAGTCTTGTATTCCTTAAAACGTTGAGCAATTTATGTGGACAACGCCATTATCAAACCAGCATAAGCTTTCTCATGCTTCTCCTCCTGAAGAATCTCTTCACCAACATAGAGATCGTGGTCCTTTGGAACAAACTCATTGTTTGCATTTCTGACCATAGGAAATGTAGGACCCTTCTCGATAGACTTCCATATGGATGAGTCCTTATACTTGGAAAAATTTTCATATCTATATTTCCAATTATCAAAGTCATCAGAATTAGTGAGACGAGGAGGTTTATTGGTAGTACCAATCTCATTATCCATAGAATTAGTATCAGTCATGACTTATTCAATCAGAAGAACACACACAATTTTTATCAGAAGTAGCTAACACAGAAAACCGCAAACTTAAAGTCACAATACCGCAAACTTCAGGTAACAGCAAACTTGAGTAAACTGCAAACTTGAGTAACCGCAAACTTGAGTAAACCGCAAACTTGAGTAACCGCAAACTTCAGTAACCGCAAACTTGAAGATACCATAAACTTGGAAAGCGGAAAATTTTGAAAGAACCGTAAATTTGGTAATATCAAAAACTTGATAGACCGTAAACTTCAAGAGCCACAAACTTGATACCCGCTATCTTCCAGATGAAGAAATAACCGAAAACTTGTTAGGACATAGTTTGTAATGACAAACGCTTTGTAATAGTTTAGATCTAATGTCTTTATGTTTTTGTAATGTATTAATGTTCTAAGTGTTTTTATACAAGTTGCTAGAGGCGAACTTGTTAAGTTCGCCTAGTCTAACAGATGCGAACTTGTTAAGTTTGCTTATGTCTATCTGAGGCGAACTTGTTAAGTTCGCTTAGTCTGTTAGAGGCGAACTTGTTAAGTTCGCCTAATGCAGATCAATAGTCTATATATAGATGTTTACAGAGTAAGTTTTGTACACAGAACAGTGATCAGAATCAATCAGAAATAGTCTGTAAACTCTATTGTGAATTGGAATACAAGCATGAAGTTTATTTACTTGATTGTCTTTATTATCTTATGTGAATACAATCGTTGATTCGTTGGATTCCGCACTCCGAGTTAACGACATGTCTTATCACGAGAACGATCTGTAGAAGTGCCATGAGGACCTACAAAACTTTGATTTTCCAGCAGAAAAATCAACTGAACAATTTGAATCTTCAACAAACGCGACAGAAACAAGGTTCAAAACCTGTAAATCTGTCTAGAAACTCTTCCAAACACCCAAGTCAGTTCAAATAAAAGCGAAATCGGTAACTTTGATACCTCACGAATCAAAGAAATCCGTTGTAAGCTTCACCTATTAAGCGCTAAGGCTCTGATACCAATTGTAAGGTCTGAAATCCTGAGGATCTTCAATCAATAGATTCAACGACATGTTGAACCTGGCGGAAACAGACTCGACACGTGACTTGTAGGAAGAAACAATGAGGCTGACACACAATCAAATATCAACCGATTCGTATATTGAATAAACACAGAAGACACAGTACAAGATCGTTCAATAACTTGTCTAACCGAATACAGATAATAAAATAACTATTTATACTAAACATGAGTATTCGGTTGGGCTTGGGCCGGGGCCGCATAATTCAAGTATGCGGTTGGGCACCGCATACCCAATTATGCGGCTGGCCTTGAAGTATGCGGCCGCATACTTCCTTCTATCTCCAAATGTCCTCTTCTGAACATCCCGGTGATCACTTGGTGTGTTAGCCTATTAGGTTTGACCCTTACAGGAAGCACCCAAGACTCCAACTGAGGTGTGACAATTCCTAGGTCTTGCGGGCTACTATTGATGATTCATCAAAAACATCTCTAAGATAGCCCAATCCTCACTACTCTGACTCCCAAGGACAAGAAATACGAACAGAACGACAAAGCAGAAACTGCTTTTCAATTGCTCAAACAAAAGCTTTGCGGTGCGCCGATCTTACCATTACCGGAAGGGATGGACGACTTTGTAGTATACTGCGATGCGTAACATCAAGGACTATGGTGCGTGTTGATGCAAAGAGAGAAGGTCATTACTTATGCTTCTCGACAACTGAAAGTGCATGAGAAAAACTACACTACCCACGATTTAGAGTTGGGAGCTGTAGTATTCGCACACAAGATTTGGTGACATTACTTGTATGGCACGAAATGTACGATTTTCACTGATCACAAGAGTCTTCATCATATTTTCGTTCAGAAAGAGCTTAACATGCGGCAGCATCGATGGGTCGAATTACTAAATGACTGCAACTGTGCCATCCAGTACCTTCCTGGAAAGGCAAACGTCGTTACTGATGCCTTAAGCAGGAAAGAACAGCCAAAGCCAAAACGAATGCGAGCGTTACAGTTAACAATTCACACAGACCTTCAAAATCAAATTCCTGACTCTCAAGTCGAGGCAATCAAGGGGATAAACTTGGAACAAGAGTCCTTACAAGGAATGGACAAACAATTTGAGGTCAAGTCTGATGACATTCGTTACCATATGGATCGGATTTCGGTACTGAGCTTTGGGAACCTAAAGAATCTAGTGATGGACGAGGCACACAAGACCAGACACTTGATTCACCCTAGTGCCGACAAAATGTATCATGACCTCAAGGAGCACTATTGGTGGCCCAATATGAAGGCCGAAATTGTTACCCATGTCAGTAAATGCTTGACATGTGCTAAGGTCAAAGTGCAATATCAGAAACCGTCAGGGTTACTCCAACAACCAGAAATTCCAAAGTGGAAGTGGGAACAAATTTCAATGGATTTCATCACGAAATTGCCCAGGACATCCACCGGTTATGACACGATCTGGGTAATTGTCGACCGGCTAACAAAATCCGCGCACTTCCTTCCCATCAAAGATATCGACAAACCAGAAAAGCTGACTAGAACTTACGTGAAAGAAGTAGTCTCGAGGCATGGAGTGCCAATCTCCATCATTTCAGATAGGGATAATCGGTTTACGTCTTGATTCTGGCAATCTCTACAGAAAGCCTTGGGTGCTCGGTTGGACATGAGTACCGCATACCATCCTCAAACGGACGGTCAGACTGAGAGGACCATCCAATCCCTAGAGGACATGCTTAGAGCTTGTGTGGTCGACTTCAAAAACTGTTGGGATACCCACCTACCGTTGGTCGAGTTTTCATACAATAATGGTTATCACACTAGCATCAAAGCCGCACCATTCGAAGCACTTTTTGGAAGAAAGTGCCAATTTGCTGGATTGTGGTGGGAGATAGCCAACTCACCAGTCTAGAAGTCATTCATGAGACTACAAAGAAGATAGTACAGACACGTGAATGTATAAAAGTCATGTGGGATCGTCAGAAGAGTTACGCTGACGTGAGACGCAAACCATTAGAATTTCAACGGACTATGGTGCGTGTTGATGCAAAGAGAGAAGGTCATTGCTTATGCTTCTCGACAACTGAAAGTGCATGAGAAAAACTACACTGCCCACGATTTAGAGTTGGGAGCTGTAGTATTCTCAGTCAAGATTTGTTGACATTACTTGTATGGCACGAAATGTACAATTTTCACTGATCACAAGAGTCTTCAGCATATTTTCGATCAGAAAGAGCTTAACATGAGGCAGCATCAATAGATCGAATTACTAAATGACTGCGACTGTGCCATCCGTTACCTTCCTGGAAAGGCAAACGTCGTTACTGATGCCTTAAGCAGGAAAGAACAGCCAAAGCCAAGGCGAATGCGAGCGTTACAGTTAATAATTCACACAGACCTACCAAATCAAATTCCTGACGCTCAAGTCGAGGCAATCAAGGGTCTAAACTTGGAACAAGAATCTTTACAAGGAATGGACAAACAATTTGAGGTCAAGTCTGATGACATTCGTTACCATATGGATCGGATTTCAGTACTGAGCTTTGGGAACCTAAAGAATCTAGTGATGGACGAGGCACACAAGTCCAGACACTTGATTCACCCTGGTGCCGACAAAATGTATCATGACCTCAAGGAGCACTATTGGTGGCCCAATATGAAGGCCGAAATTGTTACCCAAGTCAGTAAATGATTGACATGTGCTAAAGTCAAAGTGCAGTATCAGAAACCGTCAGGGTTACTCCAACAACCAGAAATTCCAAAGTGGAAGTGGGAACAGATTTCAATGGATTTCATCACGAAATTGCCCAGGACATCCAGCGGTTATGACACGATCTGGGTAATTGTTGACCGGTTAACAAAATCAGCGCACTTCCTTCCCATCAAAGAAACTGTCAAACCAGAAAATCTGACTAGAACTTACTTGAAAGAAGTAGTCTCGAAGGCATGGAGTGCCAATCTCCATCATTTCAGATAGGGATAATCGGTTTACGTCCCGATTCTAGCAATCTCTACAGAAAGCCTTGGGTGCTCGGTTGGACATGAGTACCGCATACCATCCTCAAACGGACGGTCAGACTGAGAGTACCATCCAATCCCTAGAGGACATGCTTAGAGCTTGTGTGGTGACTTCGAAAACGGTTGGGATACCTACCTACCGTTGGTCGAGTTTTCATACAATAATAGTTATCACACTAGCATCAAATCCGACCCATTCGAAGCACTTAATGGAAGAAAGTGTTGATCATCAATTTGCTGGATTGAGGTGGGAGATAGCCAACTCACCAGTCTAGAAGTCATTCATGAGACTACAAAGAAGATAGTACAGACACGCGAATATATAAAAGTCGTGTGGGATCGTCAGAAGAGTTACGCTGATGTGAGACGCAAACCATTAGAATTTCAACGGACTATGGTGCGTGTTGATGCAAAGAGAGAAGGTCATTGCTTATGCTTCTCGACAACTGAAAGTGCATGAGAAAAACTACACTGCCCAAGATTTAGAGTTGGGAGCTGTAGTATTCGCACTCAAGATTTGGTGACATTACTTGTATGGCACGAAATGTACGATTTTCACTGATCACAAGTGTCTTCAGCATATTTTCGATCAGAAAGAGCTTAACATGGGACAGCATCGATGGATCGAGTTACTAAATTACTGTGACTGTGCCATCCGTTACCTTCCTGGACAGGCAAACGTAGTTACTGATGCCTTAAGCAGGAAAGAACAGCCAAAGCCACGGCGACTGCGAACGTTACAGTTAACAATTCACACAGACCTACCAAATCAAATTCCTGACTCTCAAGTCGAGGCAATAAAGGGGCTAAACTTGGAAGAAGAGTCCTTACAAGGAATGGACAAACAATTTGAGGTCAAGTCTGATGACATCCGTTACCTTATGGATCGGATTTCGGCACCGAGCTTTGGGAACCTAAGGAATCTAGTGATGAACGAGGCACACAAGTCCAGACACTTGATTCACCCTGGTGCCGACAAAATGTATCATGACCTCAAGGAGCACTATTGGTGGCCCAATATGAAGGCCGAAATTGTTACCTGTGTCAGTAAATGCTTGACATGTGCTAAGGTCATCGTGCAGTATCAGAAACCGTCAGGGTTACTCCAACAACTCGAAATTCCAAAGTGGAAGTGGGAACAGATTTCAATGGATTTCATCACGAAATTGCTTAGGACATCCAGCGGTTATGACACGATCTGGGTAATTGTCGATCGGCTAACAAAATCCGCGTACTTCCTTCCCATCAAAGAAACCGACAAACCAGAAAAGCTGACTAGAACTTACTTGAAAGAAGTAGTCTCGAGGCATGGAGTGCCAATCTCCATCGTTTCAGATAGGGATAATCGGTTTACGTCCCGATTCTGGCAATCTCTACAGAAAGCCTTGGGTGCTCGGTTGGACATGAGTACCGCATACCATCCTCAAACGGATGGTCAGAGTGAGAGGACCATCCAAGCCCTAGAGGACCTGCTTAGAGCTTGTGTGGTCGACTTTGAAAACAGTTGGGATACCCACCTACCGTTGGTCGAGTTTTCATACAATAATAGTTATCACACTAGCATCAAAGCCGCCCCATTCGAAGCACTTTATGGAAGAAAGTGTAGGTCACCAATTTGCTCGATTGAGGTGGGAGATAGCCAACTTACCAGTCTAGAAGTCATTCATGAGACTACAAAGAAGATAGTACAAACACGCGAATGTATAAAAGTCGTGTGGGATCGTCAGAAGAGTTACGCTGACGTGAGACGCAAACCATTAGAATTTCAACGGACTATGGTGCGTGTTGATGCAAAGAGAGAAGGTCATTGCTTATGCTTCTCGACAACTGAAAGTGCATGAGAAAAACTACACTACCCACGATTTAGAGTTGGGAGCTGTAGTATTCGCACTCAAGATTTGGTGACATTACTTGTATGGCACGAAATGTACGATTTTCACTGATCACAAGAGTCTTCAGCATATTTTCGATCAGAAAGAGCTTAACATGCGGCAGCATCGATGGATCGAATTACTAAATGACTGCGACTGTGCCATCCGTTACCTTCCTGGAAAAGCAAATGTCGTTACTGATGCCTTAAGCAGGAAAGAACAGCCAAAGCCAAGGCGACTGCGAGCGTTACAGTTAAAAATTCACACAGACCTACCAAATCAAATTCCTGACTCTCAAGTCGAGGCAATCAAGGGGCTAAACTTGGTACAAGAGTCCTTACGAGGAATGGACAAACAAATTGAGGTTAAGTCTGATGACATTCGTTACCTTATGGATCGGATTTCGGTACCGAGCTTTGGGAACCTAAGGAATCTAGTGATGGACAAGGCACACAAGTCTAGATACTTGATTCACCCTGGTGACGACAAAATGTATCATGACCTCAAGGAGCACTATTGGTGGCCCAATATGAAGGCCGAAATTGTTACCCATGTCAGTAAATGCTTGACATGTGCTAAGGTCAAAGTACAGTATCCGAAACCGTCAGGGTTACTCCAACAACCAGAAATTCCAAAGTGGAAGTGGGAACAGATTTCAATGGATTTCATCATGAAATTGCCCAGGACATCCAGCGGTTATGACACGATCTGGGTAATGATCGACCAGCTAACAAAATCCGCGCACTTCCTTTCCATCAAAGAAACCGACAAACCAGAAAAGCTGACTAGAACTTACTTGAAAGAAGTAGTCGGCATGGAGTGCCAATCTCCATCATTTCAGATCGGGATAATCGGTTTACGTCCCGATTCTGGCAATCTCTACAGAAAGCCTTGGGTGCTCGGTTGGATATGAGTACCGCATCCCATCCTCAAACAGAGGGTCATATTGAGAGGACCATCCAATCCCTAGAGGACATGCTTAGAGCTTCTGTGGTCGACTTCGAAAATGGTTGGGATGCCCACCTACCGTTGGTCGAGTTTTCATACAATAATAGTTATCACACTAGCATCAAAGCCGCCCCATTCGAAGCACTTTATGGAAGAAAGTGTAGGTCACCAATTTGCTGAATTGAGGTGGGAGATAGCCAACTCACCAGTCTAGAAGTCATTCATGAGACTACAATGAAGATAGTACAGACACGCGAATGTATAAAAGTCGTGTGGGATCGTCAAAAGAGTTACGCTGACGTGATACGCAAACCATTAGAATTTTAACGGACGATGGTGCGTGTTGATGCAAAGAGAGAAGGTCATTGCTTATGCTTCTCGACAACTGAAAGTGCATAAGAAAAACTACACTGCCCACGATTTAGAGTTGGGAGCTGTAGTATTCGCACTCAAGATTTGGTGACATTACTTGTATGGCACGAAATGTACAATTTTCACCGATCACAAGAGTCTTCATCATATTTTCGATCAGAAAGAGCTTAACATGCGGCAGCATCGATGGATCGAATTACTAAATGACTACGACTGTGCCATCCGTTACCTTCCTGGAAAGGCAAACGTCGCTACTGATGCCTTAAGCAGGAAAGAACAGCCAAATCCAAGGCGAATGCGAGCTTTACAGTTAACAATTCACACAGACCTACCAAATCAAATTCCTGACTCTCAAGTCGAGGCAATCAAGGGGCAAAACTTGGAACAAGAGTCCTTACGAGGAATGGACAAACAATTTGAGGTCAAGTCTGATGACATTCGTTACCTTATGGATTGGATTTCGGTACCGAGCTTTGGGAACCTAAGGAATCTAGTGATGGACGAGGCATATAAGTCCATATACTTGATTCACCCTGGTGCCGACAAAATGTATCATGACCTCAAGGAGCACTATTGGTGGCCCAATATGAAGGCCGAAATTGTTACCCATGTCAGTAAATGCTTGACATGTGCTAAGGTCAAAGTGCAGTATCAGAAACCGTCAGGGTTACTCCAACAACCAGAACATCCAAAGTGGAAGTGGGAACAGATTTCAATGGATTTCATCACGAAATTGCCCAGGACATCCAGCGGTTATGACACGATCTGGGTAATTGTCGACCGGCTTACAAAATCCGTGCACTTCCTTCCCATCAAAGAAACTGACAAACCAGAAAAGCTGACTACAACTTACTTGAAAGAAGTAGTCTTGAGGCATGGAGTGCTAATCTCCATCATTTCAGATAGGGATAATCGGTTTACGTCCCGATTCTGGCAATCTCTACAGGAAGCCTTGGGTGCTCGGGTGGACATGAGTACTGCATACCATCCTCAAACGGACGGTTAGAGTGAGAGGACCTTCCAATCCCTAGAGGACATGATTAGAGCATGTGTGGTCGACTTTGAAAACGGTTGGGATACCCACCTACCGTTGGTCGAGTTTTCATACAATAATAGTTATCACACTAGCATCAAAGCCGCCCCATTCGAAGCACTTTATGGAAGAAAGTGTAGGTCACCAATTTGCTGAATTGAGGTGGGAGATAGCCAACTCACCAGTCTAGAAGTCATTCATGAGACTACAATGAAGATAGTACAGACACGCGAATGTATAAAAGTCGTGTGGGATCGTCAAAAGAGTTACGCTGACGTGATACGCAAACCATTAGAATTTTAACGGACGATGGTGCGTGTTGATGCAAAGAGAGAAGGTCATTGCTTATGCTTCTCGACAACTGAAAGTGCATAAGAAAAACTACACTGCCCACGATTTAGAGTTGGGAGCTGTAGTATTCGCACTCAAGATTTGGTGACATTACTTGTATGGCACGAAATGTACAATTTTCACCGATCACAAGAGTCTTCATCATATTTTCGATCAGAAAGAGCTTAACATGCGGCAGCATCGATGGATCGAATTACTAAATGACTACGACTGTGCCATCCGTTACCTTCCTGGAAAGGCAAACGTCGCTACTGATGCCTTAAGCAGGAAAGAACAGCCAAATCCAAGGCGAATGCGAGCTTTACAGTTAACAATTCACACAGACCTACCAAATCAAATTCCTGACTCTCAAGTCGAGGCAATCAAGGGGCAAAACTTGGAACAAGAGTCCTTACGAGGAATGGACAAACAATTTGAGGTCAAGTCTGATGACATTCGTTACCTTATGGATTGGATTTCGGTACCGAGCTTTGGGAACCTAAGGAATCTAGTGATGGACGAGGCATATAAGTCCAGATACTTGATTCACCCTGGTGCCGACAAAATGTATCATGACCTCAAGGAGCACTATTGGTGGCCCAATATGAAGGCCGAAATTGTTACCCATGTCAGTAAATGCTTGACATGTGCTAAGGTCAAAGTGCAGTATCAGAAACCGTCAGGGTTACTCCAACAACCAGAACATCCAAAGTGGAAGTGGGAACAGATTTCAATGGATTTCATCACGAAATTGCCCAGGACATCCAGCGGTTATGACACGATCTGGGTAATTGTCGACCGGCTTACAAAATCCGTGCACTTCCTTCCCATCAAAGAAACTGACAAACCAGAAAAGCTGACTACAACTTACTTGAAAGAAGTAGTCTTGAGGCATGGAGTGCTAATCTCCATCATTTCAAATAGGGATAATCGGTTTACGTCCCGATTCTGGCAATCTCTACAGGAAGCCTTGGGTGCTCGGGTGGACATGAGTACTGCATACCATCCTCAAACGGACGGTCAGAGTGAGAGGACCTTCCAATCCCTAGAGGACATGATTAGAGCATGTGTGGTCGACTTTGAAAACGGTTGGGATACCCACCTACCGTTGGTCGAGTTTTCATACAATAATAGTTATCACACTAGCATCAAAGCCGCCCCATTCGAAGCACTTTATGGAAGAAAGTGTAGGTCACCAATTTGCTGGATTGAGGTGGGAGTAAGCCAACTCACCAGTCTAGAAGTCATTCATGAGACTACAATGAAGATAGTACAGACACGCGAATGTATAAAAGTCGTGTGTGATCGTCAGAAGAGTTACGCTGACGTGAGACGCAAACCATTAAAATTTCAACGGACTATGGTGCGTGTTGATGCAAAGAGAGAAGGTCATTGCTTATGCTTCTCGACAACTGAAAGTGCATGAGAAAAACTACACTGCCCAAGATTTAGAGTTGGGAGCTGTAGTATTCGCACTCAAGATTTGGTGACATTACTTGTATGGCACAAAATGTACGATTTTCACTGATCACAAGTGTCTTCAGCATATTTTCGATCAGAAAGAGCTTAACATGCGGCAGCATCGATGGGTCGAGTTACTAAATTACTGTGACTGTGCCATCCGGTACCTTCCTGGAAAGGCAAACGTAGTTACTGATGCCTTAAGCAGGAAAGAACAACCAAAGCCACGGCGACTGCGAACGTTACAGTTAACAATTCACACAGACCTACCAAATCAAATTCCTGACTCTCAAGTCGAGGCAATAAAGGGGCTAAACTTGGAACAAGAGTCCTTACAAGGAATGGACAAACAATTTGAGGTCAAGTCTGATGACATCCGTTACCTTATGGATCGGATTTCGGCACCGAGCTTTGGGAACCTAAGGAATCTAGTGATGAACGAGGCACACAAGTCCAGACACTTGATTCACCCTGGTGCCGACAAAATGTATCATGACCTCAAGGAGCACTATTGGTGGCCCAATATGAAGGCCGAAATTGTTACCTGTGTCAGTAAATGCTTGACATGTGCTAAGGTCAAAGTGCAGTATAAGAAATCGTCAGGGTTACTCCAACAACCAGAAATTCCAAAGTGGAAGTGGGAACAGATTTCAATGGATTTCATCCCGAAATTGCCCAGGACATCCAGCGGTTATGACACGATTTGGGTAATTGTCGACCGGCTAACAAAATCCGCGCACTTCCTTCCCATCAAAGAAACCGACAAACCAGAAAATCTGACTAGAACTTACTTGAAAGAAGTAGTCTCGAGGCATGGAGTGCCAATCTCCATCATTTCAGATAGGGATAATCAGTTTACGTCCCGATTCTGGCAATCTCTACAGGAAGCCTTGGGTGCTCGGGTGGACATGAGTACTGCATACCATCCTCAAACGGACGGTCAGAGTGAGAGGACCATCCAATCCCTAGAGGACATGATTAGAGCATGTGTGGTCGACTTTGAAAACGGTTGGGATACCCACCTACCGTTGGTCGAGTTTTCATACAATAATAGTTATCACACTAGCATCAAAGCCGCCCCATTCGAAGCACTTTATGGAAGAAAGTGTAGGTCACCAATTTGCTGAATTGAGGTGGGAGTAAGCCAACTCACCAGTCTAGAAGTCATTCATGAGACTACAATGAAGATAGTACAGACACGCGAATGTATAAAAGTCGTGTGTGATCGTCAGAAGAGTTACGCTGACGTGAGACGCAAACCATTAGAATTTCAACGGACTTTGGTGCGTGTTGATGCAAAGAGAGAAGGTCATTGCTTATGCTTCTCGACAACTGAAAGTGCATGAGAAAAACTACACTGCCCAAGATTTAGAGTTAGGAGCTGTAGTATTCGCACTCAAGATTTGGTGACATTACTTGTATGGCACGAAATGTACGATTTTCACTGATCACAAGTGTCTTCAGCATATTTTCGATCAGAAAGAGCTTAACATGCGGCAGCATCGATGGATCGAGTTACTAAATTACTGTGACTGTGCCATCCGTTACCTTCCTGGAAAGGCAAACGTAGTTACTGAAGCCTTAAGCAGGAAAGAACAGCCAAAGCCACGGCGACTGCGAACGTTACAGTTAACAATTCACACAGACCTACCAAATCAAATTCCTGACTCTCAAGTCGAGGCAATAAAGGGGCTAAACTTGGAACAAGAGTCCTTACAAGGAATGGACAAACAATTTGAGGTCAAGTCTGATGACATCCGTTACCTTATGTATCGGATTTCGGCACCGAGCTTTGGGAACCTAAGGAATCTAGTGATGGACGAGGCACACAAGTCCAGATACTTGATTCACCCTGGTGACGACAAAATGTATCATGACCTCAAGGAGCACTATTGGTGGCCCAATATGAAGGCCGAAATTGTTACCCATGTCAGTAAATGCTTGACATGTGCTAAGGTCAAAGTGCAGTATCAGAAATCGTCAGGGTTACTCCAACAACCAGAAATTCCAAAGTGGAAGTGGGAACAGATTTCAATGGATTTCATCCCGAAATTGCCCAGGACATCCAGCGGTTATGACACGATTTAGGTAATTGTCGACCGGCTAACAAAATCCGCGCACTTCCTTCCCATCAAAGAAACCGACAAACCAGAAAATCTGACTAGAACTTACTTGAAAGAAGTAGTCTCGAGGCATGGAGTGCCAATCTCCATCATTTCAGATAGGGATAATCAGTTTACGTCCCGATTCTGGCAATCTCTACAGGAAGCCTTGGGTGCTCGGGTGGACATGAGTACTGCATACCATCCTCAAACGGACGGTCAGAGTGAGAGGACCATCCAATCCCTAGAGGACATGATTAGAGCATGTGTGGTCGACTTTGAAAACGGTTGGGATACCCACCTACCGTTGGTCGAGTTTTCATACAATAATAGTTATCACACTAGCATCAAAGCCGCCCCATTCGAAGCACTTTATGGAAGAAAGTGTAGGTCACCAATTTGCTGGATTGAGGTGGGAGTAAGCCAACTCACCAGTCTAGAAGTCATTCATGAGACTACAATGAAGATAGTACAGACACGCGAATGTATAAAAGTCGTGTGTGATCGTCAGAAGAGTTACGCTGACGTGAGACGCAAACCATTAGAATTTCAACGGACTATGGTGCGTGTTGATGCAAAGAGAGAAGGTCATTGCTTATGCTTCTCGACAACTGAAAGTGCATGAGAAAAACTACACGGCCCAAGATTTAGAGTTAGGAGCTGTAGTATTCGCACTCAAGATTTGGTGACATTACTTGTATGGCACGAAATGTACGATTTTCACTGATCACAAGTGTCTTCAGCATATTTTCGATCAGAAAGAGCTTAACATGCGGCAGAATCGATGGATCGAGTTACTAAATTACTGTGACTGTGCCATCCGTTACCTTCCTGGACAGGCAAACGTAGTTACTGATGCCTTAAGCAGGAAAGAACAGCCAAAGCCACGGCGACTGCGAACGTTACAGTTAACAATTCACACAGACCTACCAAATCAAATTCCTGACTCTCAAGTCGAGGCAATAAAGGGGCTAAACTTGGAAGAAGAGTCCTTACAAGGAATGGACAAACAATTTGAGGTCAAGTCTGATGACATCCGTTACCTTATGGATCGGATTTCGGCACCGAGCTTTGGGAACCTAAGGAATCTAGTGATGAACGAGGCACACAAGTCCAGACACTTGATTCACCCTGGTGCCGACAAAATGTATCATGACCTCAAGGAGCACTATTGGTGGCCCAATATGAAGGCCGAAATTGTTACCTGTGTCAGTAAATGCTTGATATGTGCTAAGGTCAAAGTGCAGTATTAGAAATCGTCAGGGTTACTCCAAGAACCAGAAATTCCAAAGTGGAAGTGGGAACAGATTTCAATGGATTTCATCACGAAATTGCCCAGGACATCCAGCGGTTATGACACGATCTGGGTAATTGTCGACCGGCTAACAAAATCCGCGCACTTCCTTCCCATCAAAGAAACCGATAAACCAGAAAAGCTGACTAGAACTTACTTGAAAGAAGTAGTCTCGAGGCATGGAGTGCCAATCTCCATCATTTCAGATAGGGACAATCGGTTTACGTCCCGATTCAGGCATTCTCTACAGAAAGCCTTGGGTGCTCGGTTGGACATGAGTACCGCATACCATCCTCAAACGGATGGTCAGAGTAAGAGGACCATCCAATCCCTAGAGGACATGCTTAGAGCTTGTGTGGTCGACTTCGAAAACGGTTGGGATACCCACCTATCGTTGGTCGAGTTTTCATATAATAATAGTTATCACACTAGCATCAAAGCCGCCCCATTCGAAGCACTTTATGGAAGAAAGTGTAGGTCACCAATTTGCTGGATTGAGGTGGGAGATAGCCAACTCACTAGTCTAGAAGTCATTCATGAGACTACAAAGAAGATAGTACAGACACGCGAATGTATAAAAGTCGTGTGGGATCGTCAGAAGAGTTACGCTAACGTGAGACGCAAACCATTAGAATTTCAAGTTAGAGACATATTTCTATTGAAAGTCTCACCATGGAATAGAGTAATAAATTTCAGCAAACGTGGGAAATTGAACCCTTGTTACGTTGGACCTTTCGATATTCTGAAAAGGATTGGTCTCGTTATCTACAAGCTCAACCTACCGGAGACCCTCAATGGTGTTCATGACGTGTTTCACGTGTCCAATCTGATGAAATTTTTATCAGATGAGACACTGGCCATACCGTTGGAGGAGATTCAGATAGACGATCAACTTCACTTCATCGAGGAACTGGTCAAAATCATGGACCGCGAGGTCAAACAACTGAAACAAAGCCGCATTCTCATAGTTAAGTTTCGTTGAAATTCTAGACGTGGACCAGAGTTCACTTGGGAGCGCGAGGATAAAATCAAGCGTAAATACCCTCACCCATTCGAAACTGCACCGTTCACCAGTGACGCGAACTGAATTTCAAATGAGGTTTTACAAATTTGACATATTTTACATTATAAATTATATATTTCATATTTTTAACACAAAATATTTTAAAACTTTGTTGTTGCATAAACTAGGTTACAAGCTTCTATGTTACTTTACTTATACAGATAAGGTTGAAATGATATTACTAAATTATTAGTAAATGGCATGAGTTATATAAATTGTCTTGTTATCATGATATGAAACCTTATTATGAATATGTACAAATAGTATGTGTGTTAATACTTATGACATAAACCTAGGCATATTGGGTTACTTGTTATGTGACATGCACTTATGCAATTACTTGAATATGTGTATTGTGTCATAAGGTTCTACTTATGTGTTACTTGTATATACATTCACCATACGTCACCAACGGGTCGTCGTGTTACACTTGGTCAAACTTAGTCAAACCTTTTCAAAACGTCAATGTAACCTTTCAACATTGAGTCATTTGGATGAACGCGGTAACATAAACCATGTTTACGTTTCATAGACCTTATAGCCATAACGTTTCTAGGGCTCGGATAGGTCGGTCAGTCGGATTTTGCTAGGAGTCTTGTGTTGCTTTCATTCTACTATCACCTCATTCCCAGGTGAGTTTTCACGGCCCCGCTTTACTTACTTTTCCTTTTGGGGGAGATACATCCTAAAACCTTTTTTCATAGTCGTATGACGTTACTTCTTGATTTCGTTTTAATATATAAGTGGGTGAATTTTCCGCACATAAAGTCCTCTCATTATCGAACCGTTAATTACTTTTCGAAGTGAGGTAATCATGAATAGTACTATTGGGTATAAAACCCCCTCCCGGGTTAGTCGCGCTAACTTAGACCGGAGGTCTAACGGGTGCATCATTGACCTAATCCAATGTGTGTTGGGCACGTAAGAGGCAAAATGCAAGTTTCTGCATCCTTCGTTGAGCTTCGGTTTCGGTGAATAGCTTATATTATTATTGTATATTGTCTAATCCACAATCGAATCACTAGCATAAATATGTATTGTTTCATTTCTTTGCTGTTACTTTAAACCTGTGAACTCACCAACCTTGTGTTGACACTTTTAAGCATGTTTATCATAGGTCGCTAAGCATTCGCATAAGGACTAAGATTTGCATATCTAGAATCACATTACATGTTTTCATTAGAAGCTTAGGTTTATGGGAACCTAAAGACATTATGCTTCTGTATTTTGATATATTACTTTTGCTTCCGCATTTTCTTAAACTCTATAAAACTTATTTACTTTGTATGATGTCCAAACGGAATAATTTTTTGAAAACCATTTAGAAGTCGTTCGAAGTGATCAGGACCGATGATCCTTGACAGTCACGACCCACGGGTAAACCACTTTGGATTCCAGGGTGTGACACTCAAAGTACATTTCTTGTTTGTATTCCACTATTTCATGTTTTTTTTGAAAAATGTAATTTTTTTACTGTTTATTAATATTTTCATAAAAAAATTAGAACAGGTTTCTTCACACCCAGTGATGAATTGTCTAAAGAGGTGGTTGCTGCAGTGGAAGTTGCCGGAGAAAAACTCTGAAGGTTGCCTATGGAGGAAAGTTATTGGCATTCTATGAAATCTGGGGTGGCGGATATGGTTAACACTGGTGGTCGTCAGGGTGGTTCTACATAACTGAATCGTATGCAACATAGACAGGGTTAGCAGCATTAACCTCACCGGCATGGGTCTCCAAGGCCGACCCAATGTCGCTGCTTTCGCGCCTCTTGAACAACGTGAAGCCATCAGCCTCCAAAACAATTTTCTCTTTGGACCCATTCCAGCTTTCAATAGAACATGAACATAAAGATACCATCAAACAAGTATGTGGAGTTGGTGATCCATTATGTTGCATATGGAGATCTACCAAAGAATGACCACATGTCCCTATGTTTCCTGCAGATGGTGGATGTTAGATCTGTATGCTAGGAAAATTATGAGACTATGGAAGTTGAATAAATATTAAGTTTAGGGGTCTTTGAGTCATTGTTTAAAAGTTTGTTTAGAGTCAGTTATGTACTATATAATTGTGCAAGGCTCAAAGTGTAATATATCCAAAATATGAATAGTTATTAGGTTGTAGGCTTGTATCACTTGTTGAAGCGTTGCGTTAGTACAAAGGTTATAAGAACCCAACGATAACATGTACACGGTTTCCAACATTCTCAATAAAAATCAAGCAAGTTTACATCCAAAAGCATTATTTTTGTTCATCATATTCGTACATGATTACCATCATAGTGTTATGTAGCCTTGGAGGATCCTACGCATGCGCATCGGGTATCCCGTGCAGAAGGTGGTATGGAGTTGGATGCTAGCTGTCAACCATGGGGATGATTTAAGTTGAGAGGTTGAAGGATCATGGGATATCAAATTATTTTGATGGTGTGATTTTATTTTGAGTAATTTACGTGTGGTTTTTTATTTTGATTATTAAGTTTCTTTTTTTAAGATACGATGTAATCCACCTCTATTTATAGAGGATTTTCTTTTAGATGAATGTATGAATGAAAACCTTAGTTCTATTCTTCTTCCTTGTTTCTTCTCTGCTTTCTCTCTAATTTCTTATTGATCCTCATCTTTTTGGATGGAACCACATCAAGAACCACATCAAGTGGTATCAGAGCGGTGCTGATCTTTATGCAAACAAGGCAACGAACCATGGAACAACTGCAACAAGAGTTGGCAAAATTGACAGAGACAATAATGTCAATGAACACCAAAATCCAGGTACTAGAGAACCTGGGCCATGAAGGTCGGATGAACGCCGACGGAGAATCGAAACCATACTTGAAACTGTTCTTTCCCCGGTTCAGTGGCGAAGACCCTCAAGGCTGGATCTACCAGGCGGAACAATACTTTGATTTCCAGACAGTGGCCGAAGGAGATCGGGTTGCATTAGCCTCGTTTCACCTTGACGGAATCGCACTACAATGGCACCGGTGGTACGCTAAGACACAGGGACCCATCACATGGGCAGAATTTTCAAAAGCTCTTCTTGTTCGATTCGGGCCGACCGACTACGAAGACCCTTCGGAGGCCCTTCATCGACTCAAACAATCCACCACTGTGGCCATTTACCAAGAGACCTTTGAGAGGTTATCTAACCGGGTCGAGGGGCTACCTGAATCTTTTTTGGTGGGCTGTTTTATAGGCGGGCTTAAGGACGAAATCAGATTGGAGGTCAAGCTCAAGAAACCGAGACGGCTCGTGGAGGCAATGGGAATGGCGAGGCTTGTGGAGGAAAAGAATAATCTAGCCAGAAAACCGTTTACACCCAACCGTAACGTTTCCAATCCCGGTATCTTAGGACCGGCTCCTACCACCAGATTAGCATTGCCGGCACCGAAACCCATACGGCGTTTATCAAATAATGAAGCGCGTGAACGACGCGAGAAAGGCCTTTGCTACTATTGCGACGATAAGTATACCCCGGGTCATAAATGTAGCAAGCCTCAGTTTTTCATGATTGGTGATGCAGAAGAGACTAAAAATGAGAACCCTACTAATGACGCGTTAGAGACGCAGGATGACGACGTTGAGGGCGAGATCTCCTTTCATGCCATCTCCGGAACAATACTTCCTCAAACCCTCAGGTTACCCGGAAAGATTCAAAACAAAGACGTGGTGGTACCGGTGGACGGTGGTAGTACTCACAATTTCGTGGACCAAGCGTTAGTGGATCGTTTGGGCTTACAGGTTGACCCGACTGTCAATTTTTCAGTGGTAGTGGCTAACCGAGAGAAACTCGCATGCATAGGGCGAGTGCGAAATCTATCTCTCGTTTTACAGGGATGTGTTATCTCCACCGACTTCTTCGTGCTTCCGGTGGCGGTGTGCCCTATCGTGTTGGGGGTCCAGTGGCTAAAAACCTTGGGACCTATAGAATTTGACTTTACCAACTTGACAATTGGGTTTCACATTGAGGGCTCACATCATAAATTGCAAGGATTGAAGGCATCAGAATTATCTGCCCTTAAGTCGCATGAATTGATGGGCATATGTGATGCTGCTTTGCTCCTACAAATTATTCCGGTTCTGCCACAAGTTTAACCCGAGCCACCCCCCACTCCAGATATTCAGAAGGTGCTTACAGATTTTTGTAAGGTTTTTCAAGAACCCTCCGGGTTGCCACCCCCACGGTTCCATGACCATAGTATCCCTCTTCTACCGGGATCAAAACCGGTGAGTTCCCGGCCTTATCGTCAACCTTACTTCCAAAAGAACGAGATCGAGAAACAAGTACGGGAACTGTTGTCACAAGGCTTGATAAGACCAAGCCATAGCCCTTTCTCTTCCCCGGTGTTACTAGTCAAAAAAACCGACGGTTCGTGGCGGTTTTGTGTTGATTATCGAGCTTTGAACGACATCACCATTAAAGACAAATATCCGATTCCGATGATTGATGAGCTATACGGCGCACAGGTTTTCTCTAAGCTCGACCTCCGTTCTGGTTACCATCAAATACGAGTTCGAGAAGACGACATCCATAAAACCGCGTTTCGAACGCACGAAGGCCATTACTAGTTTCTCGTCATGCCTTTCGGGCTTACAAACGCGCCGGCTACGTTTCAATGCTTGATGAATGATCTTTTCCGGCCCTTTATACGTAAATTCATTTTAGTTTTTTTTGATGATATATTAATTTATTCACCATCTATGGAGTCCCATTTGCAACATCTGCATATCACTTTAAAATTACTTGAAGACCACAGGTTGTTCGCAAAGGCTTCGAAGTGTTGCTTTGGAGTACCAGAAGTTAATTATTTGGGCCACGTGATCTCGGTTAACGGCGTGGCGGTGGAAAACAGTAAAGTACAAGCAGTGCTATCATGGCCGACTCCTAAATCGGCTAAAGGCGTTCGTGGGTTCCTTGGGTTGGCGGGATACTATCGTAAATTCATAAAAGACTTCGGTAGTATTGCAGCCCCCTTACATAGGTTGGTTGGAAAATCTCCTTTCCGTTGGGATTCAGCCGCTGAGACCTCTTTTCAGGCTCTTAAGCAAGCGCTCACTACCACACCGACGTTGGGCTTACCGAATTGGTCTTCTCCATTTACCATTGAGTGCGATGCTAGCGGGGTGGTGATTGGAGCGGTCCTCACACAAAATGGCCATCCATTAGCTTATTATAGCGCCCCATTGAAGGGTACTATGCTAACGTGGTCCACTTATGAGAAGGAAATGTTGGCTTTAGTTAAATCGGTCCGGAAATGGCGTCATTATTTGTTAGGCCGACCGTTCGTGGTCAAAACGGACCATATGAGCCTCAAATACTTGTTAGAACAAAGGCTAACCACACCGGCCCAGGCAAGATGGTTACCCAAACTATTGGGTTATGATTACCGTATCGAGTACAAAAAAGGCATAACAAACAGGGGGGCGGATGCACTTTCCCGGCAACCGGAGTTTGTTTTTTAGTCACTATCGCATCCGTGTTCTACCATTTGGGAGGACATTCGGCGGGAAGTTATCTCCGACCCATTTTATCAAAGTCTGTCACCAACTCCGATCGAGGAAACCCGAAAGGTTTTTATTTGCAAGGATGGCGTTTGGTTTCGCAATGGGTCCATTTTTCTTAGCCCCAAGTCACCATTGTTAGCCACTGTACTAAATCTCAGTCACGGCTCACCCGGGGGGGGCACTTTGGCTTCCACAAAACATTGGCAAAATTAAAGCAAAATTTTTGGTGGAATGGAATGAAAGAACAAGTTAAGCAATTTATTCGGGAATGCCAAGTTTGCCAACGTTCCAAATCTGATAGTATGAAGCCAGCGGGGTTACTTCAACCTTTGCCAATTCCGGAACGTGTGTGGGAAGATATTAGCATGGATTTCATTGAAAGTTTACCCGTGTCCAATGGATTTTCGGTGGTAATGGTGGTGGTCGACAGATTATCCAAGTACGCCCACTTTATTCCCTTAAAACATCCCTTCACGGCAGCAGGGGTTGCTCGTGAATTTATCACGAATGTCGTCCGACTTCATGGCATTCCATCCATAATTGTTAGTGATAGAGACAGGGTGTTCATCAGTAACTTTTGGCAAAATTTGTTCAAATTGCAAGGCACGAATCTTTGCATGAGCTCTAGTTATCACCCTCAAACAGACGGACAGACGGAAGTCGTGAATCGGACTTTGGAACAGTACGTACGATGCTTTGTGGGTGACAAACCAAAGAAATGAGTTGATTGGCTACCGTGGGCCGAGTATAGTTATAATACTTCCATGCATACTTCGACTAAATTCTCCCCTTTTCAGGTAGTGTATGGTCGATTGCCTCCTAAATTGGTGCCTTACATTCCGGGTACGGCCAGTGTGCAAGAAGTTGATGAGTATCTCCAAGACCGTGATTCATTGCTTAAAGAATTACGTAAGAATTTATTGAACGCTCAAGATCACATGAAGGCAAATGCCAATCGCCATCTTCGCGATTTAGAGTTCCAGGAAGGTGAGTTTGTTCTAGTGAAGTTGCAGCCATATCGCCAAGTTAGTGTTGCTAACCGTCTTTCTGTTAAGCTAAGCCCAAGGTACTACGGACCATATGAAGTTTTGGCTCGGGTTGGGTCCGTCGCTTACAAGATCAAACTACCACCCGGTTCCCTTGTTCACGATGTTTTTCACATAAGCTCTCTTCGACGGTTTATCGGGCCACTACCTGCTGCAGTTTCGGAGCTTGAAGAGATACCGAAGCCTTTGGAAATTCCTTCGGACCCGCAGCCGGAGAAAATTTTGGAGGAGCGGGTCATCACGAAGGGCAGGTATCGACCGAAGACGGAGGTATTAGTTAAGTGGGTTGGGCAACCTTCGGAAAAGGCTACGTGGGAAAATAAGTGGCGCTTCTTTAAGACTTATCCAGCTTTTCGCGTTGAGGACAACGCGGGTTTAAGTGGGGTGGATTGTTATGTAGCCTTGGAGGATCCTACGCATGCGCATCGGGTATCCCGTGCAGAAGGTGGTATGGAGTTGGATGCTAGCTGTCAACCATGGGGATGATTTAAGTTGAGAGGTTGAAGGATCATGGGATATCAAATTATTTTGATGGTGTGATTTTATTTTGAGTAATTTACGTGTGGTTTTTTATTTTGATTATTAAGTTTCTTTTTTTAAGATACGATGTAATCCACCTCTATTTATAGAGGATTTTCTTTTAGATGAAGGTATGAATGAAAACCTTAGTTCTATTCTTCTTCCTTGTTTCTTCTCTGCTTTCTCTCTAATTTCTTATTGATCCTCATCTTTTTGGTTGGAACCACATCAAGAACCACATCACATAGTCTTCTTTTGAGTAT
This sequence comes from Smallanthus sonchifolius, assembly GCA_023525975.1. Taxonomy (NCBI): domain Eukaryota; kingdom Viridiplantae; phylum Streptophyta; class Magnoliopsida; order Asterales; family Asteraceae; genus Smallanthus; species Smallanthus sonchifolius. The sequence continues at coordinate 16,521,090 of CM042028.1, read as the reverse complement.
TTTAGTGCAGAGGATATCTGTACTTCATTGTGGTAACTCTTGAGGTAAGCAACATTGTGCCTTTTCTACCTTAAGATCATTATCCGTCTAGGTTCCTCTGGGAAGAGCTTGGCCATTAGTGATAAAAAATCATAATCTGGTAAATTGTCATTCGAAGTTAAGAGCATTCGCTTTAGTAATTCTGCTATGAAATCTGTCATCTTTATTTAACTTTTGATCACATCCGAATGGGAGTTGGGAATTCTCAATCCGTTGGGCGATATTCTTCTGATTAGATATGTTCGTCATTGAAGAACCTCCACAAACTTGGTTCTTAATATGATTTACTTTTGTCTGCCATCCATTGATTGACAAGTTATTGCCAATTAGAGTATTGATTTCTTCATGATCTTTTTTATTTCTTTGTAAGGATGGCATACAACCAACCTTTCTTTCATTAAATCCTTGTATAGAGAGATTACTAGGCAATGCATGATTCTGCCTTCTTTTCTTTTCATTATAATTCAGTTTCCCCTTGCGGTATTTCTGATACAGAAGAACATTTTTATACAAGTGAGCAAATAGCATGAATATCATGATATTAGTAACTTTCAACTATTATGGCCATTGTAGAAGAAGAGTTATGAGTATGGAAACAATTATATAACTTAATGTTTGGCCAAGGTAAGCGTTTGAATCTTGAGCAAGGTTTGTGTTTTTCTTCAGAAAAATAGAGAAATCATGTGTTAATTTTCTTAAAATAATAACATATTTTTCCATTAACTAATGATATCAACATATTTCGAAAGTTACGAGACAGAATTTTGTTTTTACTAATCTTAGCAATAGTTATGTCATAGAGTGATTCTTTCGACTATTGGGCGATGACTTAGATGTGTTCTAAGTTAAGTCTTTTATTGGACTTTGTTGCGATTCATATGAGTTTGCAGCGGAACGAGAGGTATATATGGAAACAAAGACATGTATTGTCACTACAAGAAAAAGACCCTATGCCGACGGAACCTATCCCGACGACATTTGTCGTCGGCATAGGTCACCATGTGCCGACGACATGTCGTCGGGATAGGTTAATCACAAATTTTGAGAAGTGAGACCCTATACCGACGACATGTCGTCGGCACAGGGTTGAGCCGTATGGAGGGAAAATTGGCGCCCGGTGAAAAATTGGGGTAAATTCTATTTTTTTTTTTTTTCTTTTATTAAAACGTTTTCGTCGGTGGGTTTTTTTTTTTTTAATTAAAAAAAATTTTGGGAAAACCCTATACCGACGACATGTCGTCGGTATAGGGCATTTACTTTATTGACCGGTCAAACTCTAAGAAGACCTATACCGACGACATGTCGTCGGCACAGGATCCTATGGCGCCGATTATCTAGGCTATACCGACGACATGTCGTCGGTATATGTCTCAGCGTCCCCTAACCCAGCAGACAGGTTTCTGCTTCCCATTTTCACCCAACAACAAAACAAAACTCTCTCATCTCTCTTTGGTGATTTCGCGTTTTTGAAGTGTTTTGTGGTGCAATTTTCACTAATCTCTCGGTTTTTAAGGTTAGTTAACATATATGTTTCAATTTTGACAATAAAATCAAAATTTTTGGGTATTTTGGTTAATTTCTTTGTTTTTGGTTAGGTGTTTGAAGATTTGACAAGTGTTTGAGGATTTCAAGCTATTTGAAGATATTTGCAAACTTGGTTAGTAATTTTTTTATAAATTATGTTTAGATTATGTTTGTATGTATATTGTTATGTTTATTTTGTATGTATGTATATATGATTTAGATGTATGATTTTATAAATATTTATGAAATTTTATTATGAAATTAGGTTTAGATGTGAATTAGGTTTAGATGAAATTTAGGAATTTGGATGTATGTTTGTATGTATATTGTTGTGTTTATTTGTATGTATGTATATATGATTTAGATGTATGATTTTATAAATATTTATGAAATTTTATGATTAAATTAGGTTTAGATGAAAATTTAGGAAATTTGTATAGAATTGTATGGAATTGTGTTTATATATGTAATTTGGGAAATTTGGGAAATTTTGGCATTTATGTATGGAATTGTGTTTATATATGTAATTTGGGAATTTGACAATTGTTTATGTATGTTTGTAAATGATATGTATGTATATTATGTTTATAAATATTTATTTGGCCATTTTTTATGTATGTTTGTAAAGGCTATGTATGTAATTATGTTTGTGTATATAATTTTAGAATTTGGGCATTATTTAGGATAACTATTTAGAATATACCCGTCCGAAATTTGGGTTTATGAATGTATGTATGTATATGTAACTTTATTTAATTTTGTTGCAAGTTCGGAACTCATTGCGGTTGGAGAGGTGTGAATAATATCTTATTTGTGTTTCATTGAATTTTTTTAAGGTACGCATCCCGACTTTTTTACCTTTATGTACGTATCATGTTGTGTACACTAGTATGTTTATTTAGGATAACTATTTAGAATATACCCGTCCGAAATTTATCTGATAGAGATAAATTTTGGATTGTCCCCTTTGGGACTGCTTTTTGAATATTCTATCTTATTTAGGATATGTATACATTTTAACGGGTTGACATTTAAGAAAAAAATTGGTAGCTATTTCTCTTTACTCCTTCGAGGTTGCGGTTTATCTGCATACTTCGGGAGTTAAGGGGAAATGCTGCTGATTTGTTCTTAAATAGTCAACTCGTTAAAATGTATATATATAAGATAGAATATTCAAAAAGTGGGTTAAGATCCACCGCCTTAGAGTACCGATCAAATCACATACATTAAATTATATAATTTATTACATGCATGTATATGTGTATGCTTATAACACAATAGATATGACACTAGATATGGCAATTGATAAAAGTTGGGTTACACTGGGAAATCGGAATTCTCCGGCTTTCTTAAGCGGTCTTCGCAACTTTATAGAGACGGCCAAGAACCATGTCGACGGTCGAGGTAGAGCGTTTTGCCCGTGTAGACGTTGTTGTAATGCGTGTCGACGGGATTTGAAGACGATATATGGCCACATACATGACCGTGGGTTTCTACAATCATATCAGAATTGGATTTATCATGGTGAACAACATCCTCGTATGGCGGAGATAGCATCATTTTTTGCCCCAAGAACAACACCAACTCCTCCAATAACTATAACAACAAATAATGAGATGTTTGATGCCAAAGATGATGTGATGGCAGAGCAAAATACAAACAAGGATAATATAGATGAAGATGGAACTGGTTTAGACCCAGAGTTTGATGCGTTGTTTGAGGAGCTAAATAAGGAGTTATACCCCGGTTGTAGTCAAATGTCTTCCCTAAACTTCATAGCCAAATTGATGCATATCAAAGTTATCAACAAATGGACGAATTGTTCGTTTGACCAAATGTTAGAGCTTCTACAAACTGCATTGCCAAAGGAAAATCACGTTCCAGCATCACACTATGAAGCTAAGAAGAAACTGAGTAAGATTGGGTTAGGATATCAGTCTATCCATGCTTGCATTAATGATTGTGCACTGTTTTGGAAGGAGAATGAATCAATGCAAAACTGTCCGGTTTGTAATGAGAACATATGGGTTGACAAAAACACAAAGGGGAAGAAAGTACCACAGAAAGTGTTGCGCTACTTTCCTTTAACTTCACGGCTTCGACGAAGGTATAGTTCAAGATTAACGGCAAAAGATATGATATGGCATAATACTGGACGCTCAACGGATGGTATGATGCGACATCCGGTTGATGGGAAGGAATGGCAAGAATTTGATGAAAGATATCCGGATTTTGCTAAAGAACCAAGGAATGTCCGCTTAGGTTTGGCTGCTGATGGTTTTAATCCGTTCGGTAACATGAGTCAGACTTACAGTATGTGGCCGGTAGTGTTAACAACATATAATACACCACCATGGTTATGTATGAAAGAATCTTCTTTCATGTTAACCTTGCTATTTCCCGGGCCTAAATCACCTAGTAAGGACATTGATATATTTTTAAGGCCTTTGGTTGATGAGTTGAAAATGTTATGGGCTGAAGGAGTACAGGTGAGAGATGCATCAACCAAAACTGTATTTAGGATGCACGCGGCACTGTTATGGACTATCAACGATTATCCTGCTCGTAGTAGCTTGTCTGGATGGAGTGGTTAAGGTTATAAAGCATGCCCTACGTGTAACATTGACACACCTTCGTGCGCTATAACGAATAAGATAGCTTTTGTTGGACACAGAAGATTCTTGCCTAGAAAGCATAAATGGAGGAACGATCTGTCGTTTGATGGCAAGAAAGAGACAAAACATCCTCCCCGACGATTGACTAATGCTCAAATATTAGAACAACTAAAAAATCTCCCAGATCGTGTCCCGGGGAAACATCCAATGCATGGAGGGATTAAAAGAAAGCGCCTTACATCAGAGTTGAATTGGACTAAACGAAGTATCGTCTTTGAGCTGGATTATTGGTCTTCTCTGCTTTTAAAACACAATCTTGATGTTATGCACGTGGAGAAAAATGTGTGTGAGAGTTTATTGGGTACTTTGTTGATGAACGATAAATCAAAAGACACACACAAAGCCCGCAAAGACTTGGAAAATATGGGTATTCGACATAACCTATGGCTAACACAAAAAAACAACAAGTTGTACCAACCACAAGCTCCTTACTCTTTCACACCTAGTGATCGAGAACGCTTTTGTCAGTTTATTCGAGGAGTGAGACTGCCTGATGGATTTGGATCAAATTTCAAAAATAAGGTACTTCACAATGATTCAAATATAATTGGGTTAAAGTCCCATGATTATCACATCCTCATGCAAAGATTGCTGCCAATAGGGGTACGATCGGGTCTGAACAAAAATGTGTCATCAACAATCAATGACGTTTGCACATTCTTTCAAAAAATTTGTGCACGATCAGTAGATGTGAAAGACATGTATGAAGCAAATGAGGAAGTGGTTAAGATATTATGCAATTTGGAAATGATATACCCTCCAGCATTTTTTGACATAATGGTTCATCTCATTCTTCATTTACCTGAAGAAGCTATTCTTGGTGGCCCTGTGTATATGAGATGGATGTATCCTTTTGAAAGATACATGAAAAAGCTTAAAGCATATGTTAGAAACAAAGCTAAACCTGAAGGCTCAATTGCAGAGGGTTATGTTGCAGATGAAGCCTTGACATTCTGCTCTATGTATCTGGACGGTATGCAAACCAAATTTAACCGACCAGATAGAAATGCAGATGCTGGCATCCCTAAAAGGCAGTTTCAAGTGTTTTCTTCACAATGTCGACCAATATCAAAAAAGAAAATCAAGACGCTCTCTGAACATGCCAACAAATCATTATAATGGTTTGTGTTGAACAACTGCGATGAAATCAAAGACTACAAATCGTAAGTTTTTTTGTCCATCTACAAGTGATAAACTATTATTATATTTTAATTTAATTCCACTAATTTGATTTTTATTTTGTCCATCTACCAGTGAATTTGTATCTAAATTTTCTGAACGCAATATGCAAACCGATTTTTCTTCATGGTTAAAATATGAAGCAAATGTATTTTCATCTTCATCTTCTACACCCGATAATAAAGAATTAAGGGCATTGTCACATGGTCCCTTGTACGCATATTCTTACACTGCTTGCATAGTAAATGGTGTTAGATTTGTGGTACAAAATCGTGATTCCAGACGCACTACTCAGAACAGTGGTGTGGTTACAATAGGAGAAGACGATACTCCATTTTATGGTCAACTAGAGGAGATCATAGAGTTGAACTACATTGATGGTTACTCGGTTGTACTATTCCATTGTAAATGGTTCGACACGAGAGGTAAAAGATTAATTAAGCAAAACAATACTATCATAATTGACATCGGTCGTGAATGGTATGTTGGCAAAGAATGGTATGATGATGTCCAATATATATTAGCCACACAGGCTAAACAAGTGTTCTATCTTCGAGACCCTTCTCGAACCACCAGTCAATGGAGGGTTGTTGAGGACGTTCACCATTGGAAGCTTTGGGATTATCCTAGTGTTGTTAATGATATAGATATATTGCACAACACTCAATCAAATGATTATACTTTGGTTGTCGACACCGGATGCGAAGGTGGTGAATCAAGTCCTGTTGCCCCGATTCCCCATGCAGATAGTCAATCTATAACACGGGAAACTCAATCATTTTTTGGTAACTTGGTTGTCGACTTAGGCTACTTGCCAATGCGTACAACTTTAAATGAGGGTGGTGAATCAAGTCATGTTGCCCCGATTGATCTTGATGAAAGTTTTATTAACGATGATGTAGAAGATGAAGAAGATGCATACAATTCAGATGAGGAAGATGAAATAAATGATGAAGAAGAAGAAGATGATGATGTTGACACACGTTATTGTAGTGATGATTTTGATTGAATGTATGTTAATAGATGTATTTATATTTGTCTATGTTAAAAATGTAGTATTAGTGTTTAATAGATGTCTTTATATTTGTCTATGTTAATTATTAATTATTTATGCTCACTAATTATTTTTGGTGTAGAAATTATGGCAACGATGGCGCAATCACACGGTGGTGATGATGGAGACGATGGATATGGGGGTCCGTACAACTTAGAATCGGGTTGTGCGAGTGGTAAGTTACTTGTTAGTGTTTAATAGATGTCTTTATAATTGCCTAACTTTCATGTGTCAATATAGGTTGTGCCTCACAAAAGAGGCGTTCTAAAGGAAAAAACCTCAAATTATATAAGAAATTTGAGGAAAATGGGAGGAAGCCTCTTGACATTGATGTTGAACTTCATGGCGGTGGCTACAAGTTCGTGGGTTCTAATGCAACTGATTTTATACGTGCTATCTCTTTGGAGGTTGAGAAGGTTGTCCCGCCATATTATCCTAACTGGGCCAAGGTTCCAAATGAGAAGAAACAGGCAGTATATCCCACTCTATTAGTAAGTATAGATGTTTTATAATTACTTACAATTTCATAACTATTAGATTTTTTCTAATTACTTTCCACTTGTAGGAATATTTTAATCTGGACGCCTGGAGAAACACTGAAAAGTGGCAAGGCGTTCAACTCGGAATCACCGCCGAGTGTCAAAGGGCTTATAAGGACCGCAAGGGAGAGATGAAAGTTCATTTCGACGAGAATGGGGGATACGATGATGTGGAGGCGGCGAGGAGTAATCCACCACAAGATGTTGATCAAGAAACTTGAGATATTTTGATTAATCAGCTGTTTTTAAGTGCGGGCTATAAAAACCGCTCGGAGAAGAACAAACAAAACCGAGCAAAACAACGCTACCCAAGTTTCCATGGCAGCAAATCATACGCCCAACGCCGACACATGGAGGTATGAAATACAGTTGTTATTATTATACAAACATGCTTATTAATTCTTAGTGATATTATTTTTGTTTTTCACAGGGGACCGGCCCTATTGACGTGTTCAGATCGACCCATTATAAAGAAGGGACGGGTTGGGCCAATGATTTTGCATCAACAGATTATGTAAGTGAAATTATTTTTTTGTTAAAACATCCAAGTTTGACTTTAACGGGTCAAAATGACCCAAACACAATTTAATAGACTTAAAACAAAATACTTTAACTTAAACGGGTCAAAATGACCCAAACACACTTTAATATACTTGGAACATCCAACTGTAACTTTAAACGGGTCAAAATGACCCAAACACACTTTAATAGACTTAGTACATCTAACTCGAGGCCAATTGTTGAATATGTTTGCTAGTATTATTAGTGTTGGTTGATTGGAATTTGTGAATTTGGGTCGTCTATTACTTATAGTTTAAAAGGTTGGTTATCCATTTTACAGCAGTTATGCTGTCGAATTTTAGTAAAATAGTCAACTGATTGTTTATTACATTGTTTAATGCAGGACCGAATACAAGAGGAGTATACAATATCATCTGCTGAGTCTGGTGGTGACACATCCACTATTGATGAGTTTGCATGCATGGAGCGTGCCTTAGGTCATCGGCCTGGCCATATCCGTGGTGTTGGTCGTGTGTTGAGTAATCCCACACCGGATGTGTTCGGTACTCCCCCTCCACAACCACATTGGCAAGACGTTGATCAACGTGTGGCTAGTCTTCAACAACAATTCCAAGAACAACAACAACGCGAAGCCCAACGAGAGGAAGAACAACGATTGCAAAATCAACAACTAGAGGAAGAACGTCGTGTGCATAATCAACAAATGCTTGAAATGCAACGACAAATGGATCAAATGCGTCAAATGTGGGAGCGCCGAACTAGTAGCGATGATAACTAGCTTGGAGTTGTTGAGCCTTTGTAGTTGGTGTGGTGTTGTCTTGAACAATTTGCATATTTTTGTGTTTTGAATGTTTGATTTGTCGGACAAGTTTGTGGGTCGAACAATTTGTATGCTTGTTTTACGTTTCGGATATTAGTTTTTATTGGATTTGAATGTTTGAATGGTTTATATATAATTATTTGCAGGTTTTTGTTTTTAGAAATTTAATATTTCTGGAAAAATATTAAAAATTAAAAAATAAAAAAAAAACAGAAAGACCTATACCGACGACATGTCGTCGGGATAGGTCTTTTTTAAAAATTATTAAAAAAAATGAAAAAAACCTATACCGACGACATGTCGTCGGGATAGGTCTTTTTAAAAATTATTAAAAAAAAATGAAAAAAACCCTATACCGACGACATGTCGTCGGTATAGAATTTATTTTTGAATTATTTAATTAGAACCTATACCGACGACATGTCGTCGGTATAGAATTTCTTTTTGAATTATTTAATTAGACCGTATACCGACGACATGTCGTCGGTATAGGCTGACCTATACCGACGACAGCTATACCGACGACAATCTTGGGCTATTGGGACGAAGCAATCCCGACGACACCTATCCCGACGATAAGTCGTCGGGATAGCTTATGCCGACGACATGTCGTCGCTATAGGGTCAAAAAAAGTCGTCGGTATAGGGTGAAATTGTTGTGGTGTGTTGTGGTACAAAAGATTTGATGATGTTCTTGGAGGTGAGGAGCTCAAGTGAGCAATTGTCATATTTATAGTTGCTAGCAAAGATCTTACCCCGGAGAGATTTATTCTAGGGAAAATTATCAAAATGGATATTTGACCAGTTAAATTTATAAAAATGTACAAACTTTTTCAGCCTACTATGTTGTGGACATTTAGAATATTAGTCGACTGAAGCCGGCTAGTTCATCCTACTTGAAAATCCATGCCCAACTTCCTTTTGTCAGATTTTTAACCGACCAGAAATTGACACGTACAAACTCTGAAAATCAATCAGGCTGAATCCCACTTCCAAGTAGGCTAATCCGACGTGTTTTTTTTGCTCGATTTTAGCCTTCTATATGCCCAAAAGGAATTTGGGCACGGATTTTCAAGCAGTCTGAACTAGCCGGCTTCAGCCGACTACTGGTATAAATGACCCCGACGTAGTAGGCTGAAAAAGTTTGTCCATTTTGGTAAGTTTGACCGGTCAAATGTCCATTTTAATAATTTTCTATTTATTCTAACTACTGGCCATTTGGTCCAGTAGCCCGGGAGCCTCATTATTTGGGAGGTCACCGGTAGAATAATCCAACGAAATCCAGAATTTTCCTAACACCATGAAGCATCAAGAACAATTCATAAATTCCCAAATGTTGCGATTTAAAATCCCAAATAATGACATTGGCAATACTACTAGTAAGATAAAATCCAAAGGGTTACAACTTGATCAACCATTAAAGGATGTTTAAAGCTTAAATAATTGAAGATAATATATATTAAATATTCATAACTCTAACTTGGGCTTTATGTTTGGATGGTTATAAATATAAGGGTTATTTGACATTTTGAATACAAAATTGTTTTAACCCTAATCAAGAAAAATTTTTAAACCACTCACACAACCACGTTAATCACCCTCGGCCACCTCGTACCACCGCCAACTCAGCACTACTACCTATCGCCGCAAAGCAGGCCGTCATTGCTGTCGCAAGAAGGAATACCAACCGATGTCGGTTCTCAGGTTTATCATCGATTGTAAGAAACAATCAGATCGAATCCGGGTTGTTTTGTTACGTGTTTCTAGATCTATAGACTAAAATCGTTGAATCGAGTTGTTCTAACTTGGTTTAGTTGTTTACTCCTGATAGGTATAATCTCTAAACATGATGTATGGTTGGTTTTATTATTCTGATTTGCGTCTACATTCCTGGTGGGCGATCCAGATCTAGATGTGGATCGATTCGTGCACACTCTTCCGCTCAAATAAAAATTTTAAAACGCATGTAAACCTAATGTCGTCATTGTTTTACCATTGTGGTGCTTGACTCTATTACCCATGATTTAGCGTATATGGAGAAGACACACATGTTATATCATCCGTGACGCTCGTGCCTTGTGCGCCCGACAACACTAAGATTACTTGCACTTAATTTGACGTTTTTTGTGCCTTGTTCCTTTCAAGGACAACTTTAGGCCCGTGTTCGGATTATGGTTGGTAACTTTTTCCTTGATCCTGACTTGTCGGAACCAAACTCGAGTCGTTTGGCCGACAACATCTTACTTCAACGCTTGGTGTCTCACTCCATTTTCACCATGCTAACCCGCAACCATCCAAGATGTTCTTGTTCCAAGCACCAACTTAACTTCATCCATTGGCAATACCAACAAGTCCAACGTACCTAATCTTTATTGTCAGTCTTTATACATTTGACCATTCTATCGATCAAATTTTTTTGGGTAAAGGGCAGTGCTCGAAAAATTTTATTTCAACTAAATTAAGAGATTACAATCAAAGAACGCTCCCCTCTCCTGGACATTCTATCGATCAACTTGGCGTTCTCATTTGAGGCTTTGATCCATGCATGTTCCTTCTTTCTTTGATCCTAATTCTTATAACTTCCTCTTTTGAGATAAAGTTGTGGTTGGCTCCCATATCCAGAGCCGGTCCCGATGATTCGAATGCACTACAAGAGCCGAAAAGAAAAGCCCATGGGCCTAAACACATTTAATATTTTTTTAAGCCTAATACAAAATTACAAAGTGTTGGGTTGCAATGAATTCATGGGTCTAAACACATTGAACATTTTTAAGCCTAACATACTTTTAAAAAGGCCTAATTGTTTTTTTTTATATATTTGATCCAATAATTTTTTTTTAAAAAGGCTCGAAAATTATTTCTTTAAAAAGGCCCAATATTTTTTTTTGGGGCCCCTCGAAATGTTAGGCCCACTACAGGTGTGTTTCCCGCAGGCCCAATGAGCCGGCCCTGCCCATATCAAACTAAAGTCGGGATATTCACTTTGTCTTCGGGTTTGCGGCTTCACCCCTAGTCGTGCTTCTAGCTCTTCCTCATCCTCAATGTGTTCCATTCGGGCAACTATTGGTTAAGTTGGCATTTTCAGACAACAAGAGGGTAAATGTTTACAATTGCAAATAAAACGGTTGTCGTTTTGGTTAGAAACTCTATGTGCGTCCCTCTTTTTATCACGGCCCTTCTTCGCTGCCCCAACTATCAAGTTACTACATTCTATGATCATGGGTCCAAACATTCAGCTACGGTGATGGCTAAAGTCATGTCTTTGATACAACGACGTTCTAACCCTGTATTGCCCAAGGTTAACGTGTGTCATCGTCTGAAACATCCTTAATTACAAGAGTTAAAATCATAAATTCTTTTACGTATTCTTAGGTTGTCCCATAGAGTTTGAGTTTGCTCAACCAGCTCTTTGTTTCGTATTTATCCTTAACCAAATAAATTTGCCTCTTAAAATCACAAACAAACTCAACTCAGGTATTGATGGTGCACGTACCTCATTCGACGTCTCCATATCTACGTCCCTACCAAAATGTTGTGGTGTCCTTTAAATACACCTATTAACCCAATATAGGAAATAATCAACAACTCTTACTTCGCGTTTTCCTTTGAACATAGTAGGTTTGGGGACTTTGATTTTTTTAGCGAAAGGGTTAGTGTTGCCACTTATGCTAACTATGACCTTCCTGCACTCGTCCATGTCTATTCGTTTATTGGAGATTTCGTCCTAGATCATCTTGGTTACCTCGCTACCTAATACTTGGAAAACAAATCTCAAGTCTTCTTTGAGTTATCTAAAATCAAATTCCAACTCATCCAAAGGTTGGAGTGAATCATCAACTTGTAACCTTGCCTAGTCATGGTTGTTTCCATGTCCACAACCCTTTCTCTAAGGACCTATCCTATTTACGGTTCTTCCCTTATTTGGAGCCCTCTATCGAGACCTATCTCGGCCATGGTTATCTTCTTTGCGTGTAACATCTTCAATGTTAACAGCCACAATGATCTTGTTGTTTGGATCGTCATCCTAATGAATTGACGCAGCTCTTATACTAATTCTCACAAAATGACTCTTTCAAATCTCGTGCCACGACTTAGAAGTGCTGAAGTTAAGTATTTTACCCTACTATGTCGCGAATCATATGACTTTGTAGTGGAATACGATATACTTAGAGGTGATGAGTATGAATGTTTGATCAGAGATTGAGTTTGTGGAAAAGTGTAATTCTTCCATTGATAATAACCACTATATATATACAACGTAGAGAGCAATTACAGGGAGATAATCATGCTAACATTGATAACCTATATTTGACTAGAATATACAATTAAACAACTTAACATATATACGATCTGCAACATATGGAAAGTGGCGAGATTTGGGGCATGACATTCTTTATTCCTTAACATTCCCCCACAAGATGGACGATACGTTTATGAGACCAATATTGGAGGTTAGAAGCTAAAAACGAGGTTGTAATAGGGGCTTGGTAAGAACATCCGCTAGTTGATCATCTCCAGAAATATGAGTTACTCTTAAGGAGCCGGTTTGAACTTTTTCACGGACAAAATGAAAGTCCAATGCTAGGTGCTTTATCCGTGAGTGAAAACTAGATTGGCAAGGTAGGTTGTTGTACTTAGGTTGTCACAGTAAATGGTAGGAATGGATGAAGATTGGAAACCGAGCTCATATAATAAGGAGATTAACCATAGTACTTCGATTGTGGTGGATGCAACCGCTTTAAATTCTTCCTCGTTGAGCTTCGTGCCAGGGTGCTTTGGCATTTCGATCTCCATGCAATTGGGTTTGTACCGAGGTAGACAACATAACGGATTATGCTTCTACAATTATCTTTGTCACCGGCCCATTCTGCGTCTGTGAAGGCATGCAAGTGTATGGGAGACTTGTGACGAAGTAGAATTCCATGTTTTAATGTGCATTGCAGGTAACGTAGGAGTCTTTTTAGGGCTGCCCAATGTTGTGATGTTGGGGCATGCATGAACTGGGATAACTTGTTAACTGTAAAGGCTACATCCGGTCTAGTAATTTATAAGTATTGCAAGGCACCTACAAGCATGCGATACTCGGTAGGGTTGGAATGTGTAGTGCCTCCATGTAATGTGAGCGTTTCAGAACACGTAACCGGTGTGAAAATGGACTTACAATCACTCATGGTGGCTTTGTGAAGAATATCCGAGATGTATTTCTTTTTAGAGAGAAGGATGCCAAGCGGATGTGGCAAGACTTCTACACCAAGGAAATAAGACAATGGACCAAGGACTTTCAGAGAAAAAATTTCGAACAAGAGGGTAATGAAGCGAGTTATAAGAGTGGTTGATGGTCCTGTGATGATTATGTCATCGACATAAATGAGAATGAATATAGGTGATGAACCGATTATAAGAGTGAAAAGGGCGGATTCGGAAATAGTGGGTTTGAAATCATGAGAGATGAGGAAGGATTTGAGTTCATCATACCAAGAGCGAGATGCTTGTTGAAACCCATAGATGGCTTTGATTAATTTGCAAATGTGGGTGGGAAAAGTCGGGTTGATGAATCTGAGTGGTTGAGCCATATAAACATCTTCATTAAAAGTTCCTTAAAGAAAGGCGTTATTGACGTCTAGTTGGCTTAAGCACCAACCTTGAGATACGGCTAAGGAGAGAACAAGGCGAAGGGTTTCCGGTTTAAGAACCGGACTGAAGGTTTCTATGTAATCGATTCCCGGTCTTTGTGTGAAGCCTTTAGCTACTAAACGTGCTTTAAGACGATCAACGGATCCATCGGTTTTGTATGTTGTTCGATACACCCATTTGCAACCGAAAAGGTTGGGAGCTATGGTAGATGGAACAAGAGTCCATGTATTGTTTCGTTCAAGAGCACCGTATTTTTCTTGCATGGCACGATGCCAAGACGAGTGTTTTAAGTCTTGGGTAATGGTGGATGGTTCGATTGGGACAGATGGGGTGTTGGTATATAGTAAAAAATCAGAATTATGATAACGAGAGTTTAGTTTGGGATGTGAGCGGGTGGTGGGTTTGTTAAGGTTTTGGAGGGTTGTTTTGGTTTGGGTTGATGATGGTGGTGTTGTGGTATTAGTTTGTGAGAGAGGAGAGCTAATATTTGATGAGGGTGGTGAGGTGCAGGACGATGAGGGGATTTACTGTTTGATATGGTTGGGTGGTAGAAGAATTGTTTGATGAAGGTGGGTTGGGTGATGCGGAAGTAGTGGTGGGGGTGGGGGCTGTTGAAATGGGTAGTGTGATGGAGACCCAATCATTGGGATTAAAAGAAGAAGTGGGAGAGGAATTAGTTAGCCGTTGAAAGGGATAGTCATTTTCGATAAACATGACATGTCATGAGGAATAGATCTTGTATGTTTTGAGATCAAGGGAATAGTAGGCACTTTGAGTTAGTGAGTATCCAACAAAAATGCACGGAATAGATCTTGGGTGTAATTTGTGAGGAGATTAAGGGCCGAGCCATGGATAGCATAAACAACCAAAACTTCAGAGTTTGTTGTAGTTTTGATGTGTTTGAAATAGTTTATAAAAAGGTGATTGGTTATTTAATGTGGGTGTAGGAAGCCTATTTATGAGATAAGTCGTTGTGGAAAATGTAAAGGCCAAAAGGTGGTAGGTAGTTTTGCATGTGATAGTAGAGTGAGCCCGGTTTCTACAATGTGTCGGTGGCGACGTTCCGATCCATTGTGCTCAGGCGTATGGGGTGGCGATGTAAGATGAGAAATGCCACATGATTTTAAGTGGGGTGATAGTTTTAAGCATTCTCTACCGTTGTCGGAAAATAATTGTTTGATATCCGGTTAAAGAAATTCTCAACTAAGTTTTGAAATCTAGTGAATGTAGAGAGTGAGTCGGATTTAAGCTTTAATGGGTAGAGCCATATATATTTTGTAAAGTGGTCAACAAATATGATATAATATTTGTAATTATCAAAAGAGGTGACCGGTGAACACCATACGTCTGAAAAATTAAATCAAGTGGTGCGTTAGAAGAAAGAGAAGAATCTGAGAAAGGTAAACGATGACTTGTATTAATTTGACAGGAATTACAATTATCATTGAAAGATGAATGAACGGAAATAAAAGATGATAACTATTTTTTAAACTAATAACCCAAGAAAAATTAGGTAATCCAATGAAATTTAAATCTGAAAACTAACCTGAAGATGACTAGCAACCTGCTTTCTGGTAAGTCCAGGGACACCCATAAGGTCAAGTATCTTCTTTGGAGAACATCCTAATATCAAAACACAAAGTATTTATCAATATAGAATAGCAAAAGAGCACACATTCCAAAATTTAAAGTATTCATGTCACAAAACAAAATTTGAAATAAAAATGTTGAAAGATGAATGTATACTTCCTTCACTAAGCTGACTAACAGCATTAACGAATATCTCATGTAGTTCTTGTGTCCAATCCACGCATATCTTCTTCTTCAGGCTAGTATCATCATCATCATCATCATCTTCATCCTCGGGCGCTCGGTGAACTCGCTTCTTTGGCTCACATATACCCTTCCTTCTAATACCAAAACTTCCATTTTCTTGTATTCCTATATCTTGTTTTTCATTCTTAATAACCAAGTTTTTGTTTTTACATTGTTCATGCGCATGCATTCTCTTCCGGATGATGTCTTGACGTATAAGCCTCACTGCTTCGATAGTAAGCGGCCTCTTGACGACAAGAAAAGCACCACTCTTTAAAACTTCATGTATGAAAGCATCATTCTCTTGCTCAGACATCACTTGTGTATAGAACAAATTAAACATGATAAATTAAACAAGAATAAATTAAGTAAATATATAAGAAACGAGTTTGTAGAGTGATTTGACTTACCAACGGATAGTACATCCATGCTTTTTGTTAATCTAAGAAATTTATGAGTATCTATGTCACTCATGTCGTTATCTATCAAGAGGAGGTCAAATTGGTTGTTCTTTCCTGAAAGCAGTCTTAAAGCCGCACGAGAATGTTCCACGCATGTAACTAATAAGAGCAACATAAGAGATAAATATTTGAAACTAGAGGTATGTACTTACTCTTCACTGTTTATGTGAACACATAAAAAAAATTAGTTTACACTTAAGTGAGAAAATAATTTAAACTTGAAAACTCCATATTAACATGTGTATAAAAGTAAAATAAAAAAATTGTGCTTGTATATGTATATAGATGATAATGAACATAGGTCTGGAGAAATGTCACGTTTAACAATGTTCACATTAGTAACTTGTCTAGTATCATATTTATATACATCTTAATGTAAGAAGATTTCGTCGATCAAGAAACAGGCAAACACACAGACCCTCCTAAAATCTAGTCCTAAAATTCACCTATTACGCACTTTGTGGGATTTGAACATGCACCATTTTGATGAGGGAAACTCTATGTGTCACTAGGCTAAGTGGCCATCGGCCGTAAGGATTAATTATCTCTGCAATTTACTTTAGAAGGTTTAGAGACAAGTAATCAAGGAGCATCCGATTCATGGACCAAGAGTTTTTATATTGAATTTAAAAAATAATATAACTCTAAATAAGTTTATTTATTAAGAATCACTTTTGTATAAATATTATATTTGAGTTTTCTACATGATCATGTATCCTCCTAAAACCTAGCTCTAGCCTATATGAAGACTCATGGAGCTATTGTATATTTGTATGATTATGATAAGTTTTCAATACAAACCGTAAAGGGATCTTCACAAAAATGGGACTAGCTAATGGGCCTGATTTGGGGTGGTTGGAGCTTACTAATCCGGAATATGGGTACATCTATATCGAGTTTGAGCTTGACTTAGCTCGTTTATAGCCTTGAGACAAATCATTAAATATTTTGGGAAATTCTAGATACCATTTAATTAACACGTTAATCCATGTACCACATGTAAATAAAATTGATCCATGGTTCTTATTAGAAAAAAAAGAGACACTTTATATAACTGCTCATAAAAGCAGCATAGAGGGTCATGTTCTTTTGAGGAACTTGAACACTTTGGTTTTGGCTCTTGGATTCACAACCAATACAACTTGCACAGAACGTTTGTGCAAAAGTTGTAACAGGAACTTGAGTAAATGTCACAGGTCCTGGCATGGTTTCTATCACAGGTGCAATAAGAGTTGCTCCAACTGGTTTACTCACAAGTGTCTCTTGTAACCCTTTAGCTTCACACTCATAGTTGTGCAATGTTTCATACACCTCTTAAAGAGTGTAGGTGTTTAGATTCTCGGTCCTTCTGATAGGTAAGGTATACACAAGCCACTTCTGTGGAAGAGAAGTCATGAATTGCTTAACCATATCTGCATTGTCTAACTCCACCTCTATAGATTTCATTTCTCATACAAGCCTCACATACCTATTGAATTGTGTAGTAAGATCTCCACAGGAATGTGGCTAAAAGTATTATATTGTCTCTATAACATCTTATTTATGTTGTTTTTCATTTTAGTGTTTCCTTCATACAATTTGGATAAGGCATTCCGAAGATCTTTAGCAGAGGTAGTGTGTTGAAGTTGTGATAAATCTCACTAGGTAGAGCCATAGTAAGCAATCCAAGAGCTCTCATATCTCCATCTCTAAGCTTAAACTATGCATCAGTGAATCTGGATGAATCTTTTGGGATACTAACTCCACCTGCTTCTGCTGCAGGTACCATGGGAATGGAAGGACCATCAAGAATTGATTTCCATATGTTGTAGTCTAGGAGGCTTGTCGGTGGTGCCTATGTCATTATCAATGGTTTGAATGACAGTTTTCATTGATTTCAGTTGCAGAAATGATCAAATTACATTTAATTGGATGAAAATGTTCATCAACATAACATATTTGAAATACAAACTCTTCTAAACTCCTTTGAAATCATAAAATTAGAGTACTCATGCTCTTATACCACTTGACAGCTCTTGATTTATCAACAACTTGAATCTGGATCTTAGAATTCAACAATTTCTTGATCTAAGTGGTAGAGACGGGTGCTTGTGGTCTAGATCATCAACAATTGAATGTACAATATGAACACTCAAGAAACAAACAATTGTATAGATGAAGTCATCATAAATTTCATTAATTCAACATTTGACATGTGCATACAAATGAAGAATCTCATATACATACACATGCACGCTCATGGCCAACCATAGGAGAGCTCTTCCTAGGGTTGCAGACTCACATGACAAAAGTCGATTAATCACCTCTCGCGAATCATTAATAAGAAGCTTGACTTGTCACTTCAACTTTGACTTTCACTTTCATAGTTGACTTTGACTATGACCAAGCAAGTAAACATCTTCTCATTCCAATAATGTTTTGATTATCTCAAAATGATCTTCAACACAAAATGAACTTGTGCGAACTTGATTTCGTAAGTATTAGCCTCTAAGAGACCCAACACACATCATTTATTTAATTAAAAAAACCCTAATTTATTACCAAGTGGATTCCTACCCTAGTGATATGCATTTGATCTGATTATCTCTCAAACAGCTGCCTTGTTTTGTTGCCACACTTGTTTTTACTTTTAAAAAACACTGTTAGACTAAACAATAACAAAGATAGAGTACGAAGGCCGTGTCAGTGGGTTCTATACTTGGTTCTTGCCTTAACTATATTACGTTACGATATGTGCATTTGACAATTGTGTGTAGTTAGTAAAAGTAATAATCATTTTATAAATTTAAAACCTAATAATCGTGTTACAAATCTTACACAAAAATATGCTACTAACACATACCACATCAAGTTTTTGGCGTCGTTTTGAGAAAAATATTTGTTGCTGGATTATTCTTTTAAATATCTATTGGTCCTCTTACTTTCTCTCTTACATTTGTATAAGGTAGTGCATGAGCCATTCATCAGCTACTGGCCTTGTCAAACCATAAGCTGAGCTTCAAAGATTCTTCCACCGCCGATTAAGGGAAACGTTCGAGCTACCACCCCTGCTATTGAAGAGGAATCTCCAATGGCACTCAACAACGAAGAAGATCGTACAATCTCCGAATTTGCTAGGCCGTCACCGGATGCCTTAGGATCTAGCATCACTTGGCAGATAGTTGACGCCAATAGTTTCAAAATCATCATGTACCTTCGTCGGTTTCTCAGATGAGGATCCCCAGGCACATATTGCGAACTTTCTCAAAATATGTGATATGTTTAAACTGAACGGGGTTTCTAATGACGCCATTAAAGTCCGCACATTCCCTTATTCACTACAAGATTGCGCAAAAGCATTGCATAACTCTCTGGCTAATGGTTCTATCACGACATAGGATGAACGTGCTCAAAATTTTTTGTTCAAATGCTTCCCACCAGCTAAGACTGCCAAGATGAGAAACGACACTACCTCCTTTACCCAGGAAGATGGTGAATCGTTGTATGAGGCGTGGGAACATTTCAAGGACATGATTAGGAAATGGCCTCATCACGGACTTGAAGTACGGCTGCAAATGTTAACTTTCTACAATGGGCTATCCCAACAGACTCGTTAGAATTTTAACACCACCGTTGGTGGAATCTTTGGAAACGAAAGGCCGATTCAAGCATATAATCTCATTAAGGAGATAGGTATGAACAGTTATCAATGGTATAATCCTAGAAACCATCGAACAGTAGGCACGGTGTGCATCATGTTGATACAGTCCCCTCTCTGGTTGCGCAGATTGAGTCCCTATCAACTAGAATGAATCAAATAAGCAATGTTCCAGCAAATCATGAAGCATTAGGTGGGACGCCCTAGCTCGGAGTGTCATCAAGAACCAACTATGGAGTATGAGCAAGTCGGTTATGTCGTAGGGAAATACCGTCGGTAGAATAACCTATACAGTAACATGTACAACCCTTGTTAGAGGAACCACCCAAATTTTAGTTGAAAGGAAGGAGGAAACACGAATCAGTCTCCTAGATTCGAGCAGCAGTAGAATCACTATCAATAGCATCAGACTAGGCAAACCCAGCAGAGCTTTCAACCCCCTCCGCAAGGACAGTTTCAGGAAAGTAGTACCAAACCAAATGGCAGTCCCAATTTAGAGGAGACGGTAATCAGATTATTATCTGCTTCTGAAGGTCAAGTCCTCATGTCTGAGGCTCGCCACAAAAAATATGATGAACACTTTCAGCTTCTTAAAGCAGATTTTAGAATTCAAATTGCATCACTCCAAGCACTTAAAACTCAGACGGGGCAGATTACAAAGCTTCTACTAGAAAGACAGCCAAATAGTCTTCCAAGCAACATGGAGACTAACCCAAAGGAAAATGTGTGTGCGATTACTATACGCAATAACAAGGACTATCCATAGCTAGAGTATCCACCGGTCAAGGAGACTCATTCTGATCTACCTACCAAAGATTTGAGATGAGTTCCGATCAGCAGCGTAAATGAAGAAGTAACATCAAAACCTTACAAGCCACAAGTTCCATACCCAGGTAGACTCATCAAGTAGAAAACGAATGAGCAGTTTGAGAAATTCATTGAACTTCTCCAGCAGTTGCACGTTAACTTGCCATTCATCGATGTCATGCAACAAATGACTAAATATGCGAAGTTCCTAAAGGAATTCTTGACCAATAAAAGGTGACTAGAGGTAGTTGTTGTTGGAACAGTAGGAGAAGGTACAACTGCCATGAAGTTTCCATGAAAAATGACATATCGTGGAAGATTTCTCTACTAGTAATGATTTGCCAACTTTCAATAACATACGCCTTAGTCAATCTAGGAGCTAGTGTTAACTTAATACCAAATTCCATGTACAAGAAGCTCCAGCTCGAAAAGCCTCAACCAATTCGTTTGGGTATAGGACTCGTCGATGGTTAAGTAAAGTACCCTGAAGGCATCATTGAAAACCTATTAATCAAAATTGATAGGTTTGTATTTTCGGCTGATTTCGTCATCCTGGAAATGGGAGATGATTGTCCAGTACCTTAATGTTGGGTCGTTCATTCCTAGCCACTTCATGAGCATTCATCGACATATACGAGGACTGCTAAAATTAAAAATATGGGATGAATACATATGTTTCATTGTTGTAAAAACCCTTTCAGGATTGCTGAATTCATTGATGATAATCAGAATTACTAAATCAAAAAATTAAAAGGAAAAATGGCAATGGATTTTCTTGTCGAGAGTAACGACTTTTCCTCTTTTGATCTTTGAAATTATCCACCCAAGAAAACCAAAGAGAAAAGTTTGATGGAAATAATAAGCGAAGAAAAACTACCAGATAGCCCTCTTGAAGCCGCCGATTAGATTAGCACAAATTGGGACCATCAACCAAAGCTTGCTAAAGGAAAGAGAAATTTCAAGGAAGGTGATGGATACTCTGACGAATACTTCACTCCTCGCCCTAGGAAAGCTTGAGCATCAAGAACGGGTCTAGTCATGGACTTGTAAATAAATAATGGCTCTTCTGGGTGGCAATCGGATGAGTAAATAATTGAAGAGTTGATGCATATACCGGAAAAAACCTCAGGATCCCCTAAAGGTTTGTTTAACCGACCCCGATCATTGTCTCTCCCACGGGTATGCCTCTTCATCCTAGAATAGTATGTTCTTATTTTGTTATAGTGATTATGTATCTAGTGCAGCCAAGTGTTTCTCTCCTATCTACAAAATGCCTCTTTTTAGGAAACTCCATGAATGAAATCCTTGTCCCAAAATCTTAACCGGGGGAGTATCAGTTTTTTTCCTTAACATTTATTGCATTGCATACTTTGGTACATTGAGGGCAATGTACAATTTAAATGTGTGGAGGGAATTGATCATTACACTTTGCTTACCTCATGTGTTATCACTACTCATAATTTAACCCGTTTTGGCGTGTTATTTAAAAAAACCGTTAAAAACATAAAAATCATAAAATTTCAAAAGCTCTTTTGTTAAAATAAAACCCTTAAGAATATGGTTTTAGTCCCTTTGTCATGGGTGCATTCTCGGATCACACGAATTGGCAAACCTTTGAGTTTGTTTTAAAAATAATAAATATGTTATTCAAGGAGTAGCAAGTAGAAAAAACGGAGATTATGCACAATTTTCACTCTTTACCCATTCCACCCATTTCCGGTTGGTATTTTGGGCCTTTCTGAGCATCTCATGTGATATACTTTTGCATGCTTATTCGTTTGGACGTTGTGTGTGAATGTCAACTATTGCTCACATGTTAGAACTTGTGTGACTTATGTATTTCAAGATCATGATCTAAGTGTTGATATGAAAATGATTGAGGCAATTAGGACAATCCTTTATCATTAGCCTTTTTCCTCATTCCTATTATCCATATAGCATCCCTTAGTTACCCCCGTTGAGCCTTCAACGAATTTCATTTGTTACCCATATGTTACACCCACTTAGCCAAAATTAACTTTTCTACTCTTATTGTAAAACCCGTTTTGGTCAAACTGGCATTAACTTAAGGTCACCTATCTGTTTTGAGTCTGTAATTATGTAGCCATATGTTTATGTTTAAAAAAAGAGAGAGATAAGTAAGGTATTTTACCAGTGAGACCTTAAAGATTTAGATGCATTCTTTTTATTTTAATTTGTTTTTGTATCTTCATTTCACTAAACATGGGCTTCCCCCATAAATCTGGAAAAAAAAATATTTTCTCTTGTCCAACGATGCAAGGAAAAAGTGACGTCAAAAAGAGCAAAAGCTACAGTTCCGTGGAACTTCAAAGAACGCTATAAAGAGAATGGTAAAAAGATACGATAAATGACCAAAATGTTGAAATTGGTCTCATGAAGGAAAATGTAGCAAGAACCAAACCTACTCACTATATGAGTATACATAGTTGATCAAATTAGGTGATATTAGGCTAAAATCTGAATGATTCAAAAGGAAGAATAGCAATGTGTATCATAAAGTAAAGGAGCAAGTCATGTTCTTGAAAAGGAGATTCAGTCTTGACATTATGACCTTAAAAGAGTCATCAGATTAGAAATACCCTCATAATCTGGGATTTGTAGAGGGTTTTTTATTAGACTTCCTTTGCCTTCAAGTCATAGCTCAATAAGCCAAGTCGGTCTTTTAACTTTTAGCCACTTTCCAATATAATTCCTACCTTTTACCCAAGCCAAGTTACAACTCTTAAAAGTCATCTTGATTCATGCATTACACTTATGATATTTGGTGGAGATTTGATTTTCATATAAGCTTATGATTTTGCTTGCTTTAGTTTGACACTGAGTGCTCCACTTAAAACCCAGTTATCCATATACAATACTCGTTTGTTGAGTAAACATTGTGAGGAAAGTTAAGTTGTGCATAATCTAAGTTCTAGTAGGCATGCTACCCTTTTCATAAAATATATTTAAAAACCAAAAATAGAATAATTGACTCACTGGTTTGATCACTTGAAGTGTCGACTTCCTTGATAGTCGCTCTTGCTCAAGGCACCTTCAACTGCTAAGGAAAATCTATCCTATTAGTCATAGGTCTATGTATGAGTTCAAGTGTGGGGATATATGATACGCATCAATTATATGTTTTACATGCATAATTATCCTTATATTTGACTGATTTAGGGGCAATCACACTGGAAGTAGACTAATCTCTTTGCAGATTAATTGACTTACCATGCAAAAAGGAACAAAAAGTCAAGGAAAAATCAACAACATGTGGAAGTCAGAGGAAAGGAGCGCCCGTGCCTCCATTGGAAGTTAAGCCAGGTCAAGCAGGAACATTCTAAAAGAAGTCAATTTCGATCAACAGAGGCACGCTCGTGCACCTGTCCAGAGTCTTCCAGAAAAAGCTACTGATAAGTACTACAAAGACTAGCTAGTACAACAGAGGCACGATCATGCCTCCCCTCCGCATCAGCCTTCAAATAGGGGGTTTAGCCTCTTCATTTGCCTAGCAACATTTGGAAGACTCTCACCAGGTTTCTTCCACAAATAGTAGCAGAGAGAGAGAGAGGGGGGAGAGAGTTAGTCAATTCACCCAAGATCAAGAAGCATTTTCATAATCACCTAGTATTTGTGTATTCATATTTATGGCCAATCTTGGCTAGTCTTCTTGTATCATTTGTGTGAAGATAAATCTTGGTTTAAATTAATGTTTTTAAACTAATGAATTTTGTGTTTATGTTTCTTAGATTATCTTGTTATGGTTTTCTTTAAAAAGGTATGAGTATTGGAATTTCGTTCATTAAGTCTTAAATCTTATGGGTGTTCTATGCAAGACATCTTGCTTTGCATTCATACGAAATTGTACGTCTTTATACAAATCTTTGTTGCTACTAGGGCTAGATTAGTATATATTTAAACTTTGGATTAGTAGGGGTTGAGTATTTAATAAGATATTTTTGAGTTTTAGCTGAACCTTGTATTTTGTGTCGCTATTTCTCTTATTCTTCTGGAGCCCGTTATCATTGTAGACGGTTTTTAGGAAAGTATCTTGGCCAAGGAGCTGGCTGCCCTCTAAAATTATTCATATCATTGATTTTGTTTAAAAACCCTAATTTATTACCAAGTGGATTCCCACCAGAATGATATGCATTTGATCTGATTATCTATCAAAACCTCTGCCTCATTTTTTTATCTTACTTGTTTTTACTTTTAAAAACACTACTATCCCTTTTATTAGACTAAACAATAACAAAGATTAAGTACGAAGTCCATGTCCATTGGTGCGATACTCGGTTTTTACATAAACTATATTATGTTGCGATAGGTGCACTTGTCTATTGTGTGTAGTTAGTAAAAGTAATAATCATTTTTAAAAAATTAAAACCTGATAATTATGTTACAAATCTTACACAAAAATATACTAGTAACACAGACCACATCACATGTTACTTGTGTTTTTTAACGTACTATTACAAGTTTCATATTAATAGTTTAATCTAAGGGTTTAGGAACTAAAATATGTACAATGTTTGTGTGATTGAAACTAATCAAAGGGTTCTGGTCCGACTTCCAATAGGGTTGTGTTTTGACTAGAACTTTTTCTAGGCTTTTTAGTTTTAAATATAAGTGTTTAATAAAATAGTTGATGAAGATTTGTTATGTTTTCTTATCCAATGGATAAGTTTTTGAGTTTTTTGTTAGATTTTTGTGGTATGAGATATGGTCGAAAGAGGGTGGAGGCCGTGATGGTTTATAGATGGACAGGCATGTGCATGGTTGGAGAAGACCATGGTGGTTGTTGAAGTGCGGATAATTGTGACAATGGTAATGGTTTAATGATAAGAACGACGAAGACAAGGGGAATCTTTGGTGGATTTAATAATAATAATATTATAATAATAATAATAATAATAATAATAATAATAATAAAATAAACAAAACAGGAAAAATGATAAACACATACGGTGTGAAAAATGTGTAAAAGTGTAAACAATTATGGGTTATATTATCCGTATCTCTTTTTTTTACATTTTTATTTGTCGTGTCTTATTTCTTAAAGTTTTCAATTCAATCCATCTCACTTTTTTAATCTATACTATATAATAAAGAAAGATTTTTGTATGTCACGTGTCGTCTCCATATTAAATCTTATCATTGTTTTTTCGCCTCTCTCTCTTATTAAATGCATTCATATCTTTTAATAAATTAATAATATACTAATAAAACATATTTATTTTTAAATTATCTTTTATTATAAAAAAACTTTGAAATCTAATTATATAATTTTTATTTTCAATCAAATAGTAAATGAAAGTCAAATTACATTGAATAGTAATTGACGTATTTTCGAAACCCAATTATATATTATTTTTTACATATTTTGAATTTTGTTTTATACCCTTAATATACAGTAATACATTTTTACACCTATAAAATAAATAAATAAAATTTAAGAAATTTATGTATTGATTTTTTTTACCCCGTGTGTATTACACGGGGTCTAAGCTAGTTGTCAAATATACAAAAACCCCACTTTTTTTCTTAAAACTTTTTTGTTAGATGTAAAAATGTATCATGTTCTATTTAACCTTTTTGAAATATGTTTTTATTATATAAAGTTATATATACATATATTTAAAAGTTTTTAAGTTTTGAAAAATTGTTTTTCTTTATTTTAAAAAGTTTCTTTTTAATTTATAAAAACATTTTTAATATATTTTATAAAAAACGTTTTTTTTTGTAAATATTTTTTTAATGTATTTTATAAAAAAAAATTTGTAAAAAAGTTTTTATATTTTATAATATAAAATTTATTGTATAAAAAAGTTATTAGAGAAAGTGTTTTTATATTTATCAATTAAAAACAATTAGCTAAAAATCACCCATGTATATTTAATACATATAATATGAATATGTAATAAATATAATGTTGTAAATATTCTTAATAAAATCTATGGAATATATTTTTTATATTTATTTAAAAATTAAGTCGATTATTATATCATCCGGTTCTTAGTTCCGATTCGACCGGTTGAACGGATCCAACCAGTGAATCAGTAAGACAACTAGTCCGTCGTCCAATTCGGTTATGAAAACAATGCTAAATATAAATTGTCCTTTTCCTTTCTTTGACTAACACTAGACAGTTCAATAAATTGAAAACAAAAAATAACTAAGTAAATAACAACAATTAAGCAAAAGTAAAACAAATTGATGAAATAACCACTTCAATTCAAGCACAAATCGGCCCTTAAAAAGATAGAATTTAGAAGCTACTTTACAATTGTTAAACCCATTAAGAAAAATATTTGGACCAGCTTAATATGATATATTCAAATAAATATTGGTATTTTGAGGGTTTTCTTTATTCAATTCATGTAAGATTAAAGAGATGAAGACAAAAATAATTATATTTTGTCAAAAAAAAATGGTTAAAGTTAAAAACACCAAAATTGATTGTAAACAACAGATCGAATGTAACAACTTGAGATGAACAGTGTGTGTAAATGTTTACCTTGAAATGAACAAGAATTTAGCACCTCAGCAAGATATGCGAACAAGTCCGTTTTGTAGTCAATAACCAAAACTTTCATTGAAGTGTTTGAGGTTAAAAATCCCTCTCTCATGGTGTTTTGGGCATTTGAATAAGAATCACCAAACTTAGACATTTTAATAAAGAGAAGACGAGGAAATAGGAGAACAAGAATATGATGCAGTTCTAAACACTAAAAAGAGAGCAAGATTTTAAGAACATATGCTGAAAATAATATTATGTTATGGAAGTAATAATTAAGCAAAAACATGTTACCATTTTTTTATTCATCAAGTTATAAAAAGTTTCTTGAATTTAAAGCCATTAAATGCTAAGAAAAAAACAATATATATATATATATATATATATATTAATTATTATTAATAATAATATTATTATACTACAGAAAAAGTTTATGAATGAATCTGGACTACAGATTTATAAAATTAATATATTACATGAGTGATATTTAAAAGGGGAAATAATATAATAAAAATAGCCAACCAAAAAGTTTTCACATTAAAAACACATCTCATTTTCCCTACAAAACATTTTGGTGGTTTGTTCTTATGTATTTACCCATACCTCTTATGGTGAAGGGGTCATTTATCTCTTTACTCATTTACTTATTAAAACTTACCAATATAATTCTGTCAACTAAAAACTACTCATTTACTCATAAATTATTGGAAACACTCTAATCATTTACTCAACAACTTTAAAAAAAAAAAAAAACATTTAAATAAAAAACATACATTTTTATTAATTAAAAATACAAAAGACAACTAAAAATAACAAAATAAAATAACAAGTTACAAATTAAAAAAAAAACGAGAAATTAAACATAATCGTGTTACAAAATAAAATAACAAGTTACAAAATTAGACATTTTATTAAAAAAATTGGAGTTTTATAAAAATATATAGGTGAAAAAGAGTGATTTGATTTAAATGAGAAAGTGAGATATATATATAGAGTTTGAAAAAAATAATTTTTTTTTAAGTTTAACAGCTATAATACCGTTGGAATCAACTGCCCACCAAAAAGTGGCCCCAGTAAAATAACTCGACCAATTTTCTCGGATGCTCAACCCGTGGTGATGGGGGCGGCGTACCCCTTTTACCCGGATACCATCTCACATACTCGGCCATCTCCGAGTAACCCACCCTCTTCACCCTTAACTAGGACATGTGACACTTTCCGATAGGTTCCTATACTTTTTAGACAATATCTCATTTTTGCTTAAAATCTCTCTCTCTCTCTCTCTCACACACACACACATACATATATATATATATATATAGGTTTATTAAATAACAATAAATATTATGAAAACAAAAAGAAAAAACATAAATTATTTAAATTTTTTTATCCATGATTTATATTTTTAAAACTTTTTACTTCTTATATATAAATATATATATTTTTATGTACACAAAAAAACATTAAAGTACTTTTTTTATATGTTTTTGTACATTTAAAAGTTTACCTACACATGTGTAAATTTTGTGTGGATAAAATAACCTACACATCAATTACAGACGTGAATGTAATATACATAAACGAAATTTGTTCGAATGATTTTTTCAACTTCATTAGACATGAATAAACATTACATTTATATCATTTTATGATATTTTAAATTTTTTAGAATTGAAAAAACAAAGAATTTATTTTGTTCTAGGTGTTCTCGTAATATTTAGTGCGATACATACAACTCTCCCTGATATATATATATATATATATACACACACACACACACACTAGCGAGGTGCCCGCGCAATGCTGCGAGGAACACGTACAACACTAACACAGACACTAGTGCAAACCTTGAACAATTAAATGCTCGAGTATCAATTAATTGAAAATTTAGTTAAAGAGTAAATTGATTATTTACATAATTAGATTTTTAAAGAAATTTCTTTATTAATTGTAATAACTAAAAAGTTGAAGTTGTAGTCACCTAATTTAGGTTATTTATAATCAATACTAGGTTAGAATCACGTGTATTAAACGGTTAAATAAATTCATTGTTATATACTTAGTAATAAAAAAATTATGTATTTAAAAACCCGTGTATTACACGGACTGAATAAAATATTACATGAAAGTTGTAAATTTTGTTACGTTAATTTTTAAAATATTTTTTTAGCTGAGTATTAATTTTTTTTTATGTAACTGATAAATATTAATTCATATTAAACTTTATAAACCCGGTGTATTATACGCGTTGAAAAAATGCAATGTTATATATACTTAGTATCAAATATTTACATATTACATATTTATCAAAAATGTTTTATAAAAGAAATTATAGAAATCATTATTATTTAATAGGAGAGAGAGGCGGGAAACAAAAAATTATAACAAAAATTAAAGAAATTTATAT
This sequence comes from Smallanthus sonchifolius, assembly GCA_023525975.1. Lineage (NCBI taxonomy): Eukaryota > Viridiplantae > Streptophyta > Magnoliopsida > Asterales > Asteraceae > Smallanthus > Smallanthus sonchifolius. The sequence continues at coordinate 16,491,461 of CM042028.1, read as the reverse complement.
AATAAATAGAAAAAAGAGGCGGAAAAAAAATAGTTAAGGAGATATGAGAGAGTGACAAGTGTCACATCAAAACCTTTATTTATTATATAGTATAGATATAGATTATTAGATTACTTTTTTGTATTTAATAATATAATTGGTATTTGTATGTAAAAGATAATTAAGGTAATTAAATTCATAAAAAACAATTTTGCCTCTTAAAACTCTTAAAAAATAAGTAAAATTACAAATATCCTCCTATTTTCAAACTTAATTACATATATACCCAACCAAAAACTTAAATTGAATACAGCCCCTTCTTTTATAAAATTATCCCTTTAACCGTACAAGAAATACGACTATTCTTATTCCATATATTGATCCTAGCCCTAACCTTCTTATTCCCGCTTCCGATTGATTCCAACATCCACCGTCGCTTCTGATCGATTTTATCATCCAATTGTGTATATATGTAATTAATGAATGAGGATATATTTAAATAAAATTTTGAGTTGTATATATATATGTAATTGACCCTAAAAAACAATATAAAAAGATAATATCATCCTTTTCAAATGTATTAATATATCTATATATTAATTCTTGAGAGGAATGTCACCTTAACATTATTCTCTAGTTGTTTTGGAAATTCATTAAATTTATTAACTGTGTTATAAAAAAATATATATGTATTTATATTTTTTATTATATATAGATATCAAATATGCTATCGTTTGACTACAATAAATAAAGGGATATATACGAATTATAACAATAAGGTGAAAACATAAATTACGATAAATCACCTAACCATTTAAATGTTAATTTGCATTTCAGACGTTAAAATTACATGTCATGTATATTTTATTAGATACATTAAACAGTAGAGGCCTTATAAAGAAGGTAGTCCATGTCCTAACGTAGAACATAGACAATAAATACCTTAGAATATAAAGTAGATAGAATGTGCCTTAAAGTAGAAACTCTGAACTTAAATGCAAATGTTACCCTGACAGAAAATGTTCAGAACCCGAGTAGTAAAGTAAATTATTAATTTCATACCGGTCTCTGTAATTAGTAGTTCACATTACTCGATGTGTTATAAATAATTGCATATCATGATGACACGAGTATTCATTGTGCGCTGTTAGAAAACAGATATGGCCGGAAAGAGAGGTGCATACACACGACGCAGGGGTAGACCTCATGTCAGCCGTGTCAAGAGGGAGGAAAACGAACCTTCCATTCATGGATCGGTGTCGATTCGTGTTGCAAGCAAGAACAATCCTAGCAACTATGAAGAGCACAACGACGAAGGCTTAGTTATGGAGCCGATTGTCAGGGTAGCTATAGTCGAGGAGGTTGCTACAGTTCTGAAGAGCACTCTAGCAGTGGCTCTAGCAGAGGCTCTGAAGGCTGTGGGAGATGAAAGAAAAAGGGGCTCAAGGGTCGAGAACAGAAACAGAGTGGAAACAGAGTCTGAAAGCGATGACCCTGATTATGATTCGCGACGCGGATGTGACTATAAGTCCTTCCGAAACTATGACCCACCTACTTTTGATGGTAGGAAGGATGCCATTGCTGCTTACTACTAGATTAACCGTATGAATGCGGGCATCAAGATGAGCGAATGCCGGGCAGATCAGGCTGTTAAATTCATAGTGTATTCGTTTGATTTTGAAGCATTGAGTTGATGGAAGAATGTTAAGAAAAGCCAAGTTTGAGAAAGATATCGAGAAGATGAAGTGGGACGATCTGAAGGAACTTATAATTCAGAAGTTTTGTCCCCAAAATGAGATTGATAAGGTAGAAGAAGCCTTCGTGGAACTCAAGACAGGTAGCATAATGCACCGACATTTCACCTCCAATTTCAATGAACTAACTCAGTTGGTTCCACCCCTGGTGAACACTAGGGAGAGGATGATCAAATGCTACATCCAAAAGCTGCCACCGAGAGTTCACGCGATTATCAATGCCAACATCCCTGGTGATTTCAAATCTGTGGTGGCATTGAGTGGAAAGGTCTTTGATGAAGTGGCCGCTGAAGGCAAAACCCCCGCATAAACTCAAAAGAAGCGGGCTAGCACCACTAAGCGCTCGGGCGGGGACTGGTCTACATCAAAGAACAAGAAGCCTAGAGTGGAGGAAATAGAAGAGTGTGGAAAGTGTGGGAGAAAGCACTTAAAGGAGTGCATGTATAAGTTGAACATATGATACCATTGTGGCAAAACGGGCCACTGCTCTCATGACGGTACCAGTGCCCCAGGTTCTGCTAGTTCTAGGAAATGCCACATATGTGGCAGTATGAGTCATTTCTCCAAATATTGTCGCCGACCAAAGGTAACAAACACTGATAAGGGTATAGAGGCTGAGAAGGCGCGAGCAAGAACCAGTGCATACGCCCTGACATAGGGAGAAAGCAAGGGGAGATCCCAATGTCGTGTTCGGTACGTTTATCCTTGACCACACCTTTGTTTCTGTACTGTTTGATTCAAGAGCTAGTAAGAGTTATATCATCCACGCTCTATGAAAGAATGAATTTCAAAACTACTAAGGTAGAACTGGCCTTTAATGTAGAAACAAATGTGGGTAGGACCACGAGAGTAATAGAGTTGGTAGACAACTATACGATAAAAATTGATGGCCACAGATTCCCCATTAAGTTATTTGTTATAGCCTTTGGAGGTTTTGACGTGATTTTAGGGATGGATTGACTATCTGCCAATGAGGATAGGATTGTATGTCTTTTGAAATTTTAAATTAGATCGACTATAGAACATTTATTTCACTATGTAATGAACTTTTAAATTAATTCTTTTGAACTTTTGTTAGATGTTTTTGGGAATTTCGGATGTTGAACCTTTATTTCTAATGTTATGGATTGTTGCTTTGATTCTGATATCCTGTAATAATGACACGTCAGCCTTATTCGGGTTAGGGTGTTACAGTACCGGTCACTACTTTTTTTTATAGTTCAAAGATTAGTCGGATACCTTGGTCACATAACGGTCAGGCGGTGGTTATGTGGTGATTTCCAGCACTACAAAGATGGTTGGCGGAATGAAACAGTAGTTTCACCTCAATCCCATTTAATTCCTTTAAGACTCTATTTTAAAAACTAATAATGGAGAAGAATGACAAAGTTTCAGCGTGAAGGCAAATGAATGAGAATTAGGGTTTGTCAAACAGAGGACGGGTTTTCTAGTTATTTGGATCCAATTAAAATCTGCGTCAAACATTATTTCGGGTTAATGTGTTTAGGCGGGAAAACAATCCCGAGCAGTAATAAGAAAGTGACAAGTGTCAAAAATTGTAATTATTTATTAGGTTAATGATAAGGATGTCTTTTATTTTTGTTTCTATTCTTTTGTTGTTTTCGTAATTCAAGATTTCTAAATAACAAAATGAGTTAATTTCGTTTTGAGTCTATCAAGTCTAGACAATTTAACCATTCGAGTCCACATTTTTTTTTATTTGTTGCCTGACTTTTAATTTTCTTAATCATCTGATTCTTTTCTCTAACTTTAGTAGATTTTCTGTTAATTTTTTCTATGAAAATACTAAAATACCCCTAGGTACGCAAATGATTATTATAAAACATAATGTATGAAAATAAACATTTTGATATTTTTTTGTTATATTTCAAGAAATTGAATTTTATGATTTGATTGCATGTTTTATTTTTATTTTTTTCATTTTTATTAATTTTAACAGAAAAATATAAAAAAAAGATATCTAAATAAAACATTTTGATTTTTTTTTGTTGCATTTCAAGAAATTGAATTTTATGATTTGATTGTATGCTTAATTTTTTTTTTCATTTTTATTAATTTTAACAGAAAAATAAGAAAGAAAAAGAAAGAAAGGTGTCTATCTTTAAGCGAAAAAATAGCATCTCTTTATTTGTCAACGCTTGGATCACTCATCTTCTTCTTCTTTCTTCTCTTTCGGTTTTTTTTTTTTTTTGATAAACTCCTTGGCAACTAATATTATATGAAAATAATGAAGTTTTTGGATAAACTCCTCTGCAAACAAGCAAACATTTAATTTGAATTATCATATGAATAATATTACAGTTTTGAAAATACATAGGAAAAAAAAAGAATTACCCAGATGTTTAATACATGGTTAAATACAACCAGTAACAATATAAGTTGGATCAATCCTCATCTATATAATATTTTTATATGAACTTACAAAATGTTTTATAATATCATAATATATTAAAATATAAATAACCAATACACAAATTTATAAAAAATTGCTTTCCGACCTAAGATTGCAAAAAGATTATTAAGGTGGTTGTGGCGATTTCTCTCCTGCCAGTGCTCTCTTCTGACTTTTGGGCTAGTTTAAGTCCATGACGTCGCCCCTACCAAGGATGACGACCACATTGTTAAACAAAGTCAATAATCTACCCCTTGTGATGTATGTATACAATTGGACCCATATATACCAAAGAATCAATATTAAAGAAACATTTGAGAGGCTCGGTGCATGAAAGGAAACTACTAGAGTTTTTCAATTTGCTTCACAAAAAACCGTAAGTGATTCACAGGAAACAAAATCGGGAGATGTGATCGACTTCTGTTTTCTGTGCTTCGTTACGGTCGTTTGTTGTCAATTGTCACTTGGTGAATCCATGTATCATAACATTAAATTAACTAATAGAAAAACGGGCTGGGATTTTGTGATGTGAGAGAGGTTATGTAGGCGAGAGATGAGTTGAGGGGTCGTCTAGGGTCGTGTTTATAGGCCTGATTCATCTCTTGTAGCATGGTTAAAAGAAAATAGAGAAGAATGAACAAGGGGTAGAAAATTAGAATTTTCAGGTGGTTAAATATTAGATATTGTTTAGAAATCAAAATTCAAATAACTCATTTTTTTAAAAATACCCATTTATCATCCATGTGTTTTAAAATAACTCATTTTTTTAAAATTCAAAATTCAATTATTCTCATCCAAGTAACAGATAGAAAGAAAACAGGTTATGAAACGTAGTACGGATGAAGTTCGTACTCTTTCAGATCACCGGATTTTGGTTGGAGCTGTAGATTTGTGACTGTCAAAATTGTACTTTGCTCTGTACTCCGATGATAACTAGGAAACAAATATCATTTTGTATCTCTACTTTATGTGTTACATAACCTGTTTTCTTTCTATCTGTTATTTATTTTTCTCACTTATCATATTTAAAATTTCATATCTATTTTCTAAAGAGGAAGAGATGTTTAATCGACAACAAAATAATAATAACTAGCTCGTTCCCTCATGTTTCATGGCGGGATGTATCCATATAAAATAACACAACTTTGAATGAATATTTAAACAACTTTCATTGCTTAGAACACTCATAATATTTTGAACTTTAGAGATTGAAAATCAAATATTCACGTCTTATAAAAAATCATAATGAAAAATAACTAAGAAACATAAACAAATCATTTTACTAAAATAAAATATTAAATTACACTAAGTTTCATCTTCATCCAAGAATACCAGCTAATAATGGCAATAGATATGAATACACAAACACTAGGTCATATTATTATAGAACGATCCAATGATCAAACCAAAGGCTAAGTTAAAGTGATTATGAAAATGTTTCTTGATCTTGGGTGAAATGACTAACTATCGCTCTGTGTGTGTGTGATACTCTTCATGAAAGAGACCTGTAGGAACTCTCCCAAGTTGTTGCATGTGAAATGAGGAGCCAAGCACATCTATTTATAGCTCCAGACAGTGGCGAATTTTGAAGAAAAACGTAGGAAGGGTCGTTGCGAAATCTTATAATTTTTGTTGCTATCAGGGGGGCCCTCACTAAGCTGCGCCACTGGCTCCAGAGGCAGGCACGCTGATCGGTGTCGAAGGGACCGGTCAAAGATAAAGAATTAGAGTGTCCTAATCACCTTAAACTAGTTAGGGTAAGAAGGGTGTCGAACCACGAAGAGTTTGTGGTCGATGCTCAACTTCAATTGACAATGCGATTTATGAAGTGACAATGGGTCTTTCTGACTAAACACAAGCAATGATTTAGGTGAAACTTATCAAACTCAACAAACAAGGATTATCAACTAACAATTATGACCAATAGTAATCAAGTACCAAACAAACGACTTAGATTGTAACAATAATTAAAAAGGAATCACACCCGGGTTTCAAGTTCACAAGTAATTAGGGATTATCACACCAACATATGAGTTCAAACAATCAAATGGTTATCCAAATCAATTTAACCAAATCTAACCAAGAACATCAACATTCATACATCATCGGCAAATAGTGTAAAACAATATTCACGAATGAAATCGAGACAAATGTATGCAATATAGAATTAGATTAATCAATAGATTCAACATAAATCGAAGTTCATAGCAATTATCATCTAACGGGGTCAATGGTGCAAGAATTTATCGACTCCCATGAGTTCATAACCATACTAAACACAAAGATTCAAGTATTTCAAACCAAACGATTACAAGAATTGTTTCTCAAAGCTAGCATATGATAAAAACCTTAAAAACTTACAAACAATCCACCCGGGAATGATTACCGGTGGATTAGCCGCTCATGGTTGTGGAATTCATCTTCGATTCTTCAATTTTTTGATACCGATCCTCAATAATATGTTTCTAGCCTCCCAAAATCGCCCAAAATCGCCCAAAACTGTTGTTCAAAAGATAATTTTGAATTTGGGGAAGAAACCCCTAGTTAAACACTGAAAATCGGCTGTTTCACTAAAAATCCGCATGTGAAACGTAACCAGCGTAAGCTTACGCTGGGGGCATAAGCTTACTTCGCCGAGCTGAAGCTATCGTTAAGAAAATGTTACCGGCGTAAGCTTACGCTCCTAAGGCATAAGCTTACACTCCTAGGGTAATTCTTAACCAACTTTTTGAATTCGGCTTCTTGAGCTACCCAAGATTCATATATTATGGGTCTCGTAACTCATTTTCTAGCTCGAGATATGCATGTTTCAAGATTTAGCTTCCAAAACTTCCACATTAGCCTCCATCTTTTGCATAGTTTCCGATCCAATTCCTCTACTTCCTCTCTAATGCTTCCAAAACACGTACTTAGCATCCAAACACCTATAAATCATAAACACATGCAAAGTAAATGCGTTCCATGCTAAATCACATATAAAAACATATAGTTAAGCATTATAAACACCCAACGAACACCTACACATCACATCCCCACACTTTAGTTTTGCTTGCCCTCAAGCAAAGTCTTTTGCTTTAAATCCACATTACAAATTCTCAAACAATTGTTTTCACTAAACATAAGTTAAGGTCCAATGTCATGCAAGATTCATAAGAATTACACTCTCAATAGATTTACAATCCAACAAACAATCGATGACCTTTTAAACAAAAGGAAACACTTGAACGAGCTTAACTCATATCCAGTTATGGCTTTGCATGCACACACCCCTCACAATCTATCATTCCACTCGGCTTCATATATGGACTAGCGATGATGTGCTAGTATTTTTCACTCGAAACCAAACAATGAACCACATTATCATAAGCTTGCATATTGATCACATCTCCTCCTACTAACACAACTAAAACGCACAAATCAAAAGGTCTTTTAAGGGTTGTAATGAAGGCTAGGGTTGCGTGCATGGATAAGGATTTTTAAAGTGGCTAAAGGTGAGTGGAATTCAACTAATGAAACTACAAAACAACTCTAAAACTTGCAAATTCCTATTATGGGTACAAATGATCCATCAACACTAAAGTTCTTATTTCTTCAAACTATTAAATGAAACTTGTGTTAAACTGACCCAATAACATCTTTTATTGTAGCTCAAACTAATACTCAAAACCTTTGGGCAAATATTGACCCAATACTATTTTTGTATTTCTTTTTCATTCATTTTTTTTATCTCAATTGCAACCGCAACTACAACAATCTAAGTTAATTGAATTCCAACTCACGGCTTTAAAAAGAAAAGGCTAAAAGGTGAATGGGTTAATGTTGTCGGTTTTGTCAAAAGAAAAGGTATAAGCTCAGAATGAGCATCTAGTGGATATTAACGGGTAACGGTATAAAATTGGCTAAAAATAAAAACGATTTCTCCTAATGCCTTTATCATTTTTGTGCAATCAATTGGTTCAAGGTCTCAACATGTATCAACATTATGCAAGTTCTAAAATGTGAAACAAAGTGGCCAACAACTCAAATAAGAGAATATATATATCAATTTGGCTCAAACTCTCACAAAAACGATGAAAAATAGGTTACCGACATGTGCATGCAAACCATCACCTTCAACTTTGTTAAAATAATTTTTTTTTCATTTGTTGGAAAGACTTAATCAAGTACTTAGTCAATTAACTATGACCAAAGACCTCTACCAAACACTTTGTAAAACAATTATCCAAAAAATTTATATGGTTTCCAAGTTTCCCACATCCTCACACTTGAACCTTACATTCTCCCAATGTAAATAGTTATGAAATATAAAAGTGCGGTTAGTGGGTGCCAAAACACCCAATACCCAATATATCTAAATATCCAACTCAAAGATTCCCATAACCATAAGCATCCACGCAACACAATCAACAGAGTTTCAAACAAAAAACACACAAAAATAAACAAAAACAAAATAGTTCAATCAAAGCAACATAAATATGAGAAAGAGTACATGAACCTGATTAGATGTGATCATAGAGTGTCTGAACCGCCACCAAAAATGGACTCGTAAGTCTTCCATGAGTCTTCTCCACACTTGAGTGTTGCTATGGTAACGAAACTAAAACACACAACATAAAACAAAACAAAGACAAAATAAAGACAATCACAAGCCGGGTTGCCTCCCGGTTAGCGCTAAGTTTATTGTCCTCAGCCCGACATTACCTCCTTATGGAGGTTGAAACAAAAATTTGCTTCTACTAGCTCTCCCACCACCTTGGTTGTTATCACTCCAACTCCAAGTCTCCTCTCTTGTAAATTCCACATCAAACAAATCTCCTTTCTCGTTCGGATGTTGGACATGGTCGGGTGGCTTCTTTGCATCTTTCAACCTCTCAGTTTCCTTCTCGATTGCCTTCGGCTCGTCTTTCACATTAAACCTGTCACACATAATACCTTTCTTTTTGGTGTCACCATCATTTGCCTTGGCACGAGGATGACACACGTTAGTAGTAACTTATTTTGAACATTTACTTTCAACCAAATATGTAAATAAATTTGAAAAAATATTTATGTTCAACTTACGATTCCCAAAGGTCATGTCAACAGTGCCGTTTCGGCAATTGATTTGCGCATTTGTGGTTGCCAAAAACGGTCTTCCCAAAATCACTTGTGGCTCCTCCTCCTTAGCAAGTGGTGCATAATCGAGTACCAAGAAATCTCCCGGATAGTAAAATTCTCCAATCTTCACAGCCACTCCCACTAATTTCCCCCGAGGACGCGTGAATGTAGCATTTGCTAACACCAACGTGGTGTTGTATTCTTCTAATGGACCAAAATTGTATTGGTCATATACGCTCCCCGGTAAAATGTTCACCCCCGCTCCATAATCTAATAATGCCAAATTAGTTTTAAATTCTCAAATTTGAATAGGAACTATGGGTTCTCCAAACTCAATTTCCTCCTCTTCTCTTTCTTCACCTTCTTCATTACCATGAGCCACATCAATTGCACTAACATGATGTTTTGGGTTCAATGTGGTGTCACTCGGCAATTTACCTTCATTTTGCTTGAATTGAGCTATTTCTTGTGCCAATTGCCCAACTTGTATCTCCAATGTCGCGTGAGACTTATCTCTCACTTCATTCTCCCTTTTGGATTCTTTCGTCATCTCCAACAGTGCATCCAATTTTGAATTAACCGCATCATCACCTCCCGATAATCCACCTTGTTGTTGATGATCTTGATTGTAATTCCTAGAGGGGTAATTTGTGTTCCGGTTATTGTTATAAGAGCTCCTTTGGTAACCACCCGAATTATAATTGCTTTGTTGACGAGGTTGGTATGACGAAGTACCTTGATTTGAACCTTGGAAATTTGGGTTCAATTGGTTTGACGCATCCCCATATTTGAAGTTGGGATGATTCCTTGAGCTCGGGTGATAGGAGTTTGAGTTTGTATCATATGGTTTCCTATCACCAAAAACTTGGTTCACTTCTTCTTGTCGACCATCTTGCATTGAGCAATTCATCGCTTTATGCCCCAAATCTCCACAAACATCAAATCGGGTTTTTACTCCCGCTACTTCTTTCTTCTCACTTTTCCTCAGCAATGCTAACTCTTTTTCCATGGATGCCATCCTCTCTTTTTTTTCATAGTCTGGGATGGACTTAGAAATTGAGTGTTTGGCTCTTCGGCTAGCCGATGCCTCGGCTTTAGAACTTTGGCTCATCCGTTCCAAGAAATCCCAATCATCTTCTTCGGGATTAGAAAACAATGTCCCATTAATTGTGGACTTCAAATACTTCCTCTCCTCTTGAGTCAAACCATCAACAAAACACTTTACCAATTCCCACAACTCAATTTGATGGTGGGGGCATTTCCTCAACAACTCTTTGAAGCATGTAAAGGCTTTATATAAAGGCTCATCCGTTTGTTGTTGAAAGGTCCGAATCTTAATTCGGGAGTCATCCGTCTTCGCAACCGAATAGTACTCATCCAAGAAGACTTGTTGCATTTCATCCCATGTGTGGATGCTATTAGCCGGCAATGTGATGAACCATTGCTTTGCTCGATCCTTGAGGGAAAACTGAAAAAGTTTAAGTTTGACCTCACCTTGATCGAAGTTCTCATCTCCAATTGTGCTACAGATGGCAGCAAACCCGGCTAAATTGGTGTGTGGTTCTTCGGTAACCATGCCATGAAAATGTGGGAGAACGTTGATATAATTTGGCCTTGACTTGAATCGCCTCATTCCGGGAATTGGTGGAACAATTGGAGAAGCATTCTCCGAAATAGCCGGTCGAAAGCGACCATTAACTCCACCCATAGGGGCTACCGGTTGTCTTCGGTTTTCATTGTTGTAGCCCCCATTAACTCTCCTCCCTTCTTGTCTAGGAGGATAACCAAATCTCTCTGGTCTACCCGTTCGACCCATTGTTGTCTCGCCCTTTGGTGAACATAATTCACCTCTTCTTCCTCTCCAAAGCCTTGCCCCTCGTTATATTTTCTAAATTAGCTCCTCTCACCATCTTCATACTCGTAATCTCCAAATCCATCACCATTCCCAACATCTTCATTATCATCATACCCAAAGTATTCACCATCGTCATCCTCCCAACCATCGTTCTCATTGTCGTTTCTTGGTTGAGCTCCAAATATGTTTCTAGGAGGGGTTTGATTTTGTTGTGGTCCCCTTCTTCCTTGGTACGCAGGATTCGTACGGATGTTAACGGGTCCGTTTTGTTGAACTGTACCCGACCCACGGGGTTGGTTGTTATTGATAGGTATAGATGGGGTTGGGGTTCGGTGAGGTGGAGTTGGTGGGTGGTTAGGGATAGGTGATGGTTTGACTATCCATAGATGATGGTTCCGATGAAATGGGTTGTAAATTTTGTTGTTGGGTTCGGTTTTGCCTTGCTATCCTCTCAATTTCTGGTTCAAAAACAAGCGGTGAAATCCTCCCAGATTAATGGGTACGCATGCACTAATCTGTCACGTGCACACTGATGTATTGAAATATACATTCTTTTATCGTGTACAGTTTGTATAATTTCGTTAGTGTTAGTTTGGTTTTCGTCAGAATTTGCGTACTTCTAATCAATTGCGTTTTGCAGGTCTTGAATCGTAGAAATAGCTGAAAAGTGAGGAAAACAAGCTGAAACATGAAAAAGTCGAGTCCTGGAACGTATTGGAGTGCTCGGGAGCTGAAGTGCGTTGAAAGTGTTGGAAAAGTGTCTTCTCGCGGGCCGCGACAATAGATTCAATGTCTCTCGCGGGAGGCGAGAGACTGTTAAATGTGCTGACACCAAGAAGACGGTCGCGGGTCGCGACTAACATGGAGCATTTTATCGCGCCCCGCGAGTGTGTGTTGAGCCCAGACTTTGAGCTGCTGGGTTTGGAAAACATATAAATACTTAAGTGTGTTTTAACCTAAACCCTAGTTACGAATGAGCAGAACCTTGGGCGATTTTGGAGCATTGTTGGAGGCGTTTCTGAGTTCTTGAAGCTGCTGGTTGAAGGATTGAAGTCGGGAGAATCATTCGGGTCACGTTTGTGTCATTCGGGTGTCTTCACTTTCGTCTCTTTCTTTAAACTATGTTTTGTGTTCTTGATTATACTTCATTCTTGATGTTTTCAATGATCTTTGACTTCACCAATCACTACCACCAAGCTTTGACTTCACACCGAGGTCTTCACCCCATAGCTCCCCACCTACTTCCCGTCCTCCGAGTCCGCCACACTATTTCCAAATGGACAACAACCAAACTGTCCACCAACGCTCCACCGCGGGTTATACCGCTAACTCACCCATCATCCTTCCTGCAATCACCAATGACAAGTCTTGGCAAATCCCGTCCTACATCATGACCGCCATTAACAACTCTTGTCAGTTTCACGGTCGTGATGACGAGGATGCGCCCGCCCACATCAACCGTCTCACCCGCCTCTGCAACACCTTCGGCATCGAAGGTGTTAACCTTGATGCCCGCTATCTCCAAGTCTTCCCATTTTCACTTGCTGGCCGTGCAGCCACTTGGCGTGATTCGCAGCCGGCAGGTACTTTTACCACATGGGCTGGACTTAGGGATGCCTTCCTAGCTAAGTATTTTCCACCTGCTAAGGCGTCTCGCCTTCGTGATCAGATCCATTCGTTCCGGATGGAGTCTGACGAACCTTATCACTTAGCTTGGGAGAGGTTTCAAACCCTGCTCTCACGTTGTTCCCAACACGGGTTGTCTGATTGGGCACTTGTAGAGAAATTCTACAATGGTCTCACCCCCGAGTGTAAGGCCCGATTCGACACCTCTGCAGGAGGCCATCTCATGGGCAAGAAATCGGTGGCCGACTGTAATGATCTCTTTGAGAGTTTTGCTCATGCTGATATCGATCATTGTGCTACCAGCAGGAATTCCATTCATGTTACTAGTACCCCCTCAGCCGCTCGAGGAGTAAACCACGTTAGCTCAGATTCCAAGGTAGCATCTCAACTTGATTATATCACCAAAGAGTTATTAGAAATTAAGAAAAAGGTCGATAGGTGTGAGGTTTGCAGGGGAGGTCATGATACCGTAGAATGTCCAACACTTACCCTAGAACAGGTCGAGTACATCGCAGGTCAAAACCGAGGTCCCACTAACCCATTTAATAATAACTCTAACTGGCGTAATAATAATAATTTCCGCTCTTCTGGTAATCCCCCTGGTTTCCCATCAGGCCAGTATCAAAGCAGGGGGCCAGGTTTCTATTCAAGTGGGGGTTCAAATCAACAGGGTCAGTTTGGTAGTTCAGGGTCAGGTTCAAATACAGGAGGTCAGTTCAATAGTGGGGGGGGGTCAAATAATCAAGGTTCAAAAAATCAAGATTTGGGTAGTGGTCTAGACGAGATTAAAGCTATGTTATCCCAAATTCTAGTTAAGGACCAGTCCACCCAACGAACCTTAGAAGAACATGCTACATACCTCAAGAATAACCATTCTAATTTCTTGGACCTTCAAAGGCAAGTCGGGGACATTGCACGTCAGCTGCAAGAACGACCTCCCGGTCAATTTTCGGGCAACACAAAGCCGAACCCTTCCGGCCAATTGAAGGCAATCTCGACCCGTAGTGGGAGGACCTTAGGAGAGGTAGTGATACCCGAGAGTGTAGAGGTAGAGGATGAGGAACCCGTAGATGAGGAGATAGAGATGGAGGCTCCCGGTAAGGTGCACATTAGGCTAGACCCAGCAAGTACCGCACACACCGAGGAACCTCAAGTGGAAAAGAGGGTAGAGAAGCAACCAATAGTCGTTAAGCCGTCTCCGTTAGTTGATCATTCACGCGTCCCATACCCTGCCCGCCTTAAGCACCAAAAATATGCTAAGGAATATGGGAAATTTCTTGAGATGTTCAAGCAATTGAAGATCAATCTTCCGTTCATCGAGGCCTTACAGTCCATGCCCAAATACGCCAAATTCCTTAAGGACCTTCTCAAGCGTAAGGATAGGATAGGTGAGTTTTCGAACATTCCTTTGACCGGAGGTTGTTCCGCGGTGGTCTTGAATAAGCTACCAGAGAAACTAACCGACCCGGGTACATTCACCATTCCGTGCTTATTCGGGGGTACCATCACTCCCGCTCACGCTTTAGCCGATTTAGGTGCGAGCATCAACTTGATGCCATTCTCTCTTTATGAGAAATTAGGTCTAGGTGAGCTTACTCCTACTCGCATGTCGTTGTCCTTGGCCGACCGTTCGGTAAAATATCCTCGTGGAATCATAGAGAATTTGCTCGTTAAGGTAGATAAATTCGTGTTCCCCGTAGATTTCGTGGTTTTAGACATGGAGGCCGACGAGAGAGTTCCGATCATACTAGGCCGTCCTTTCCTCCGAACCGCAAAGGCAATCATCGATGTCTTTGACGGTAAGATTTCACTTCGTGCGGGAGATGAGATCGTCACCTTTGAGATAGATAGAGCTATGCAACACCCTGGTGGTAGTGATGATTATAGTGGTCCGTGTCACTCCGTTTACTTCTTAGATTCTTTCATATCGTGCGTTGATCAGTGCATAGGTTTCATTAGTGGAGTCGATCTAGTTAGTGAGGGAGTAGATGACGAGGAGTTGGATGACGAGAGTGAGGAAGTAGAGCCGACTTGGGTTCCCGAAACCTTAAAGCTATGTGAGATTAGGGACGAGAGTGAGAGCAAACCCGTAGATACTACGCCCCTAGAGCTTAAGGTCCTTCCGTCACATCTAGAGTACGCTTTCTTAGGAGAAAATTCTAGTATGCCCGTCATAATTTCTTCCAAATTGACGGAGGAGGAGAAGGGGAAGTTAATTGAGGTGCTAAAAGAGCACAAGGAGGCTATAGCTTGGAGGTTGTCCGATATTAAGGGGATTAGCCCTACTTTTTGTACTCACCGGATTCTCATGGAGGATGAATTTAAACCGGTGGTGCAACCACAAAGACGCCTAAACCCCAACATGAAGGAAGTAGTTAGGAAGGAGGTGTTGAAGTTGATGGAAGCCGGTTTGATTTACCCGATATCCGATTCTTCTTGGGTGAGTCCTACCCAAGTCGTCCCCAAGAAAGGGGGGATGACTGTTGTCGTTAACGAGAAAAACGAGCTCATTCCTTCGCGTACGGTCACCGGTTGGCGTGTATGTATTGACTACCGTAAGCTCAATGACGCTACCCGGAAGGACCACTTCCCACTCCCATTCATAGACCAAATGCTAGAGCGTCTCGCGGGGCAACAATTTTATTGTTTCCTTGATGGTTTTTCCGGCTACTTCCAAATTCCTATCGCGCCGGAGGACCAAGAGAAAACGACCTTTACATGTCCATATGGCACGTATGCGTACCGACGCATGCCTTTTGGACTATGTAACGCTCCGGCTACTTTCCAACGATGTATGATCGCCATTTTTCAAGATATGGTTGAGAGTTCGATGGAGGTCTTTATGGATGATTTCTCGGTCTATGGCGATTCGTTTGATCATTGTTTAGGTAACCTAGCTAGGATGATGAAGAGGTGTGTTGAAACGAAGTTGATGCTTAATTGGGAGAAGTGTCACTTCATGGTTACGGAGGGGATTGTCTTAGGACATAAGATTTCTAGGTTCGGTATAGAGGTAGATAGAGCCAAAATAGATACTATTAGTAGGCTTCCTCCACCGACTAGTGTGAAATCGATTCGTAGCTTCTTAGGTCATGCGGGTTTCTATAGGCGTTTCATTAAGGATTTTTCCAAAATCACTCGCCCCATGACTCGACTCCTTGAGAAAGATGTCCCTTTTGTCTTCGACAAGGAGTGTCTTCAAGCCTTCGACTTCCTTAAAGAGAAACTAGTGAGTGCACCCATCCTTGTATCCCCCGATTGGAGCTTACCATTTGAGCTCATGTGTGACGCGAGCGATTACGCGGTCGGGGCGGTCTTGGGTCAAAGACGGGAGAACCACTTTCACCCGATCTATTACGCGAGTAAAACCCTCAACGACGCGCAAGAGAACTACACCACCACCGAGAAGGAACTCCTAGCCGTCGTATTTGCTTTCGATAAGTTTCGTTCGTACCTCGTGCTTTCAAAAACCATAGTGTTCACCGATCATGCAGCTTTGCGTTATCTCTTCCAAAAGAAGGACGCTAAGCCTCGTCTTATACGTTGGATTCTTCTTCTTTCCGAGTTTGACATAGAAATTAAGGATAAGAAAGGAGCAGAAAACGTAGCGGCGGACCATCTTTCACGATTAGAGGATCCGAGTAGGGAGGAGATTCGTGAGGAGGCAATAGGAGATAGATTCCCTCACGAATCCATAGATTTCGTAGCGGCTGAGAAAGAGGGTTTACCTTGGTTTAGTGACTTAGCAAATTATCTTGCCAATAGGTATGTCATGAAGGATATGAATGCCTAACAAAAGAGGAAGTTGTTTAGGGATGCGAGGAAATACATATGGGATGATCCTTACCTTTTTAGGATAGGAGGTGACCGTATTCTTAGGAGGTGTGTTTGTAAGGAAGAGGGCCTAGATATTCTGAGGCATGTGCATGAGGGGTTGACGGGTGGTCATCATGGTGCACACACTACCGCACAAAAGGTCTTTGATTGCGGTTTCTTTTGGCCTACGGTAGTCGAGGATGCTATAGAATTCGTTAAGACATGCGATGCTTGCCAACGTACCGGCAATATCTCATCCAAGAATGAGATGCCCCAAAATCCTATTCAAGTTCTTGAAATCTTTGACGTATGGGGCATTGACTTCATGGGACCTTTTCCCTCCTCTAGTGGAAATAGGTACATCCTTGTGGCAATAGACTACGTTTCGAAATGGGTTGAAGCTCAAGCTTTGCCTACAAACGATGCCCGAGCGGTGGTGAGATTCCTTAAAAAGTTGTTCACTCGTTTCGGTATTCCCAAAGCCATTATTAGTGACCGAGGAACACATTTTTGTAATGCCGTAATGGAGAAGGCATTAGAGCGTTATGGAGTTACACACCGTTTGTCTACCGCGTACCATCCACAAACAAACGGTCAAGTTGAGAATGCGAATCGGGGAGTGAAGAGAATACTAGAGAAAACGGTAGGGAAAAGTCGTAAGGATTGGTCGGATAAACTCGATGATGCGTTGTGGGCATTTCGTACCGCCTACAAAACACCCTTAGGAACCACACCATTCATGATTGTCTATGGCAAAGCGTGCCATCTCCCAGTTGAATTGGAGCACCGAGCGCTTTGGGCTCTAAAGACCGTCAATCTCGACCTCACTCAAGCAGCTAGGAGAAGGTTTTTCCAAATTCATGAGTTAGAAGCACTTAGAGATGCGGCGTATGAGCGTTCTTGGAATATCAAAGAGAAAACGAAGGCGTTGCACGACAGGAAGCTTAAGGGGTTGAAGGAATTTAAAGCTGGTGATAAAGTACTCCTTTACAATTCGAGGTTTAAGTTGTTTCCCGGGAAGTTGAAATCGAAGTGGACGGGACCCTATGTCGTGAAAGAGGTATTTCCGCATGGTGCGGTTGAGTTATACGATGAAGCTAGTGGAGGGTCATGGAAGGTGAACGGCCATAGGTTGAAGCACTATTTAGGTGGCCCAATTGACGAGAACGAGAGGGAGGTAACTCCTCTCGAAGATATTCCAAATACCACCGGTTAGAGTTTTGAGGGAAGCCTCAAGTGTAGAGTTTGTACCGTTTGTATTTTCATTTATTTCGATTATTTTTCGTAGCCAATGGTTGTTTTTGGTAGTGTTTCGGTCTTTGTTTCTGTGTTTCGAGTCACTTGCAGGAATTCATTACCGAGGAGATGCAACGATTGGCGAGAAAACGAGTTTCCAGGTAAGTTCCAGTGTTAGAAAATTTTTGGGGTTGAGTTTTGGGAGGTTTGGTGAATAATTGAAATTTTTTCTAAGGCACAAACCCTTCCAACTTTCGAAACTTTCTGTGCAAAACGTATGCTCGCGGGGCGCGATAGACATAGTTTTATTACTCGCTACCCGCTAGTGGATTTTAACACGGTCGCGGGGCGCGAAGACATAAGTTTACCGGTCGCGTCCCGTGAGAAGCTCTATCTGCAGCGTGAATCATTTAATCCCCAATTTCAGCCATTTTAACCTACTTCTTCTTCCATTTCGCCGACAACTGCCAAACATCACCCTTCACCTTCGAAATCAGCCACTTTTCTATCATAATTTCACCCCCATTTCACCCACACATCATCCCTCATCTGATTTTAACCAAAAAAAAATCACCACTTTCACCACTCACACCGGACTTTAAGGAAGTTTCAAGATCATAACCGAATTGTTCTAGTTTTTCTTGTTTACTTCAACTCTCAGGTATGTTTTCCTGCAATTTCTTGTATTTTATGCTTTTCTATTTCAGTTTTTAGTTAGATTAGTGATAGATTAGAGTTGGGTCCTAGATTAGTCTTGTGTTTGGTTTGTTTAGTGGTAAGTTTGAGGTTGCGGGTGGCTTGGTTTGGGTAGTCTAGCATAATGCAGGTTGCGGGTGGCTCGGTTTGGTTGTTCCACATGTGTTTTGCGACTACCATGGGCTAGGATTTGGTTAAAAATCAAGTGTGGGGATTCGGGTTGGTTAATTTTGTGATGAAACTGAGATTTTGACATCATTTTGACCCGTTTTCACTAATGATACTATAAAGCTTGTAACTTTATCTCGGTTGACACTGAATGTTTGTTGGTTTTGGCACTTGGGATTTAATTGAGGACAATTAAAATGCCGGGAGGAGGTAGTGTATATTGAGTCTTGTATTTTTGAGTCGAGTCTTAGGTCTAGTTTAGTCTTGGGTTTACTTATATGCACGTACAGGTACAAAACACTTCGCCCGTACTCAATCTCCATTCGGGCGAAGTTGTTTATAACTTATGCTTTTGAAAACGGTAACCCGATTTTGTTTCACTTTATTTTCGGTTTCAACCGCGAATGGAATGCTATACGGTTGTCCCATTTTTTTTAATTTTTTTTTAAGTTCAAAAAAAAAAAAAAAAAAAAAAAAAACGTCTTTTGAATAAAGAAGTTTGCAAAATAAAACGGAAAATGATAGAAAAGAGGGTTTTTGTTCGGGTTCAAATAATGATAATATAGATTAATATAGTCGAGCTTGTGTCTAGTTTATGATGTGTGAATAGGCCCGGTTCGGTTTTAGGTTCCTTTGATCTAAATATACCTTAATTGTTGGTCACTAGTGGGTTCTCATCTAGGGAAAATGGGAAATTGCAACCGCCAAAAATAGTATAAGGAATGCCGTTATAAGCTAAAATTGTTAGAATTTATTGAAGAAAAAAAAAATGAGCTAGAAACTAAGAAAAGTAGCACAGGCCTACGTAATCTTCGTTGGGAATGGTGACTCTGACTTAGAATGCCTCTGGGATGTGTCGAAACAAAATTGCAAAATTACCAACGCTCACGTTGTCACTCTCGGGGATGATGACTCTGATTGAGACAGTCTCTGGGTTAGGTAAAGCAAGGTCTATGCTCAAGAAAAGAAAAAAAAAAAAAAAAAAAAAAAAAAAAAAGAGATTTTGATTTCAAATTCTCTTGATTTTAGTATAAAACGGTTAGGAAGTGGTCCAATGATCGTTTCCTTTTGTTCTATAAGCTTGAGGTGGGATTAGGTGGACTGTGGTTTCTAGTGTGAGACCCTAGGTAGATTGACCGAATTTGAACTTAAATTGCATGATAAGGGCTTGGAACCGGATTTGGGTTTAAGGGGACAAATATATTTGCAATCGCGGCTAACACAAGTTTTGAATTTTTAATAAGTATAAATAACTTTGATCCGAGTATTTATTCCTCTCTGATTCCGTTTGCATAGATTCTTTTTCGAGGACGAAAAAAAGAGTAAGTGTGGGGATATTTGATGTATTGAAATATACATTCTTTTATCGTGTACAGTTTGTATAATTTCGTTAGTGTTAGTTTGGTTTTCGTCAGAATTTGCGTACTTCTAATCAATTGCGTTTTGCAGGTCTTGAATCGTAGAAATAGCTGAAAAGTGAGGAAAACAAGCTGAAACATGAAAAAGTCGAGTCCTGGAACGTATTGGAGTGCTCGGGAGCTGAAGTGCGTTGAAAGTGTTGGAAAAGTGTCTTCTCGCGGGCCGCGACAATAGATTCAATGTCTCTCGCGGGAGGCGAGAGACTGTTAAATGTGCTGACACCAAGAAGACGGTCGCGGGTCGCGACTAACATGGAGCATTTTATCGCGCCCCGCGAGTGTGTGTTGAGCCCAGACTTTGAGCTGCTGGGTTTGGAAAACATATAAATACTTAAGTGTGTTTTAACCTAAACCCTAGTTACGAATGAGCAGAACCTTGGGCGATTTTGGAGCATTGTTGGAGGCGTTTCTGAGTTCTTGAAGCTGCTGGTTGAAGGATTGAAGTCGGGAGAATCATTCGGGTCACGTTTGTGTCATTCGGGTGTCTTCACTTTCGTCTCTTTCTTTAAACTATGTTTTGTGTTCTTGATTATACTTCATTCTTGATGTTTTCAATGATCTTGATTGGCTAAATTTATCGTACTACCTAGACTAGATGAATGATTGTCTAAAGTTCTGATTTTTATTATGGATTTATGGATTTTATGGATTATTTATGAATTGTAGGTGATTTGTTCTATTGATTAGATGTGTTTGCATATTTGATATTGTTTGAATATTGTTTATTGCTTCGTGAGATTCTTGGTGACGGTCTTTATCACATAATAGAGTCTTGCCAGGTTTTAGATTTTGGTGAGTGTCTATATCACGTAATAAATCTTCAATCTTTAGGGTTAAATTGGCCATTAAACCTTAGAAGTAATATTTGGTAATCTTATAAATGCAAGTGTTCTACTAATCATCAATAGCTGAAAGGTGCGAGATTATTGCTAGGTCTAAGTCATTAAACTGAAAGGTAGGAGCTTGTTAGGAGTGAACCTTTTGGCTATTGTCTAGCAAGTCTAATCGAGAAAACAACTCTATCCTTGGTTTAGGTCTCGAAAGGGAGTAAGCCTCTAAGGGTACTTTCATAAATCCGTTAGGTGTCTTGAAAGAGAGTCTAATAACCGGTAATCTAAACAACCTTTAGGGTTTCATAGCGTGCTCTTGAAAAGGGTTAGGAGTCCTTTAGATATCCTGAAGGGTGATGACTTTATGATCCCGGTTCCATAGTAAACAAATTCCAGATAAAATCATTACTAAAAGCAATCAGGATTCCAGTCTAGGTAGTGTTTCCACCATCTGAGTAAAAGTCCAAGTTAATTCGTATTTGTTAATTTAGTTTAATTTAATTGCATTTTTAGGAATTTTAGAAACCCCCCCTCCAACCAATTAAACAATTAGTTCAGTCAGTGTCAGTCATAGTCTAGATAGAGCCGTTAACGTAATTCGATAGAGTCTCGTGGGTTCGATATCCGGACTTACATTAGCTATACTAGAGTCGATCGGTACACTTGCCGGTTAGTAGTTTAGTGTGTCTTAGTGAGTCTAGAGTATTACTTAGAGTCTAGAACTAGGTTAATTTAGTTAATTTTATTAAACTACTTTTTAGCACATCACACACACACACAAACACCACGCATAACACAAAAATAGAAGAAGATTAACCAAACAAAACAAGTAACAAATAGTCACACGAGTCAATTAAAATAAAACACCAAGCGCACACACTCCCCGGCAACGACGGCAAAATTTGACCGGTGTCGAAGTGACCGATCAAAGATAAAGAATTAGAGTGTCCTAATCACCTTAAACTAGTTAGGGTAAGAAGGGTGTCGAACCACGAAGAGTTTGTGGTCGGTGCTTAACTTCAATTGACAATGCGATTTATGAAGTGACAATGGGTCTTTCTGACTAAACATAAGCAATGATTTAGGTGAAACTTATCAAACTCAACAAACATGGATTATCAACTAACAATTATGACCAATAGTAATCAAGTACCAAACAAACGATTTAGATTGTAACAATAATTAAAAAGGAATCACACCCGGGTTTCAAATTCACAAGTAATTAGGGATTATCACACCAACATATGAGTTCAAACAATCAAATGGTTATCCAAATCAATTTCACCAAATCTAACCAAGAACATCAACATTCATACATCATCGGCAAATAGTGTAAAACAATATTCACGAATGAAATCGAGACAAATGTATGCAATATAGAATTAGATTAATCAATTGATTCAACACAAATCGAAGTTCATAGCAATTATCATCTAACGGGGTTAATGGTGCAAGAATTTATCGACTCACGTGAGTTCATAACCATACTAAACACAAAGATTCAAGTATTTCAAACCAAACGATTACAAGAATTGTTTCTCAAAGCGAGCATATGATAAAAACCCTAAAAACTTACAAACAATCCACCCGGGAATGATTACCGGTGGATTAGCCGCTCATGGTTGTGGAATTCATCTTCGATTCTTCAATTTCTTGATAACGATCTTCAATAATATGTTTCTAGCCTCCTAAAATCGCCCAAAACTGTTGTTCAAAAGATAGTTTTGAATTTGGGGAAGAAACCCCTAGTTAAACACTGAAAATCGGCTGTTTCACTAAAAATCCGCATCTGAAACGTAACCAGCGTAAGCTTACGTTGGGGGCGTAAGCTTACTCCGCCGAGCTGAAGCTACTGTTAAGAAAATGTTACCGGCGTAAGCTTACGCTCCTAGGGCGTAAGCTTACGCTCCTAGGGTAATTCATAACCAACTTTTTGAATCCGGCTTCTTGAGCTACCCAAGATTCATATATTATGGGTCTCGTAACTCATTTTCTAGCTCGATATATGCCTGTTTCAAGATTTAGCTTCCAAAACTTCGACATCAGCCTCCATCTTTTGCATAGTTTCCGATCCAATTCCTCTACTTCCTCTCTAATGCTTCCAAAACACGTACTTAGCATCCAAACACCTATAAATCATAAACACATGCAAAGTAAATGCGTTCCATGCTAAATCACATATAAAAACATATAGTTAAGCATTATAAACACCCAACGCACGCCCGTGCCTCCGTATGCACGGTCGTGCGTACCTTCTTCCGTCTGAATCCACTTTTGTACAAGATCAACTTTTTCTGGTAAGCCTGGAAAAATGCACGCCTGTGCCTTGTGTTGATCATGCATTGACCGACTTCTCGAAGCTTCCTGGATATTCTGTCTGCTTCCCAAGGTAGTCACACCCGTGCCTGGCCATGCACAGCCGTGCCTTCCTTCTGACTTTCACAGATTGTAAACTTTTCTTGTGTTTTTCCTTCCTTTTTGCTCATGAAGCCAAATAACCTGTAGTTATATCAAAGGAACCAATTAAGCTTATATTCCAATGTAATTGCTCAGATAATCAATCAAATATGGGGTGATTATGCTTATAAAATATGTATAATTAGAGACACATCAGGGGTCGTTTAGGATTGTATTTACAGGCCTAATTCATCTCTTGTAGCATTGTTAAAAGAAAAACACGACTTAGCTCGAAACTTTCACATCACTTTATAAAATAAACTTTGTAAAGTAAAGTTTTGGATTAGTCATCGTTTGATTCTTAAATTTTTTTTGTTTTGTTCAATTAATTTTAAATTGTTTTTGTGATGCTTTTTTTTTTATATTTGGCAATGTCCTGCTATACAAGATGCCGGATGAATGGAGGTAAAGTGTTTTAGTCCCGCTATACAAGAACAAAGGCGACATCCAATGTTGTGGAAACTATAGGGGGATAAAGTTCTTGAGCCATACTATGAAATTATGGGAAAGGGTGATCGAGGCAAGACTGAGACGAGAGACATGGTTTTAGTGAACCAATTTAGTTTTATGTCGGGGCAGTCGACTATAGCTTTGAAGTATTCTTGACTTCTCTTTCTTCCATCGATTCAACTTACTTCCTTTTGACTTCAAACATTTTGTTTATATAGCATATAGTTCCTTCGAACATTACTTCAAAACCTTGGTTTGTTAATTGATCGAGACCGAGAACATTTTGATCAAAACCAGGGACGTAAAATACTCTTTCAAATATTCATTCAGTCCCATTACAGTTGAATTCCATTTGACCAATTCCTTTTATCAACATTCTATTTTCACTTACTCGGGTTTCAATTCTATACGATCTTTTGAACGTTTTAAACAATCTCCGTATGCCCAAGAAATGGTTTTTCCTTCTCAGACTTACAAACCACAATTCATCCCACCCTTTCGGATCGGTCCCTTTCATCAGAAATTCCATTTAACACGAGATTCACACACCCTTTTAAAATGGCTGGATGTTGTCAGTAGTAACAAAAGTAGGATTTAAATGAACTTTTCGTAGTGTTTGTCTTCTACATTTTGTTCCTAAATTGGCCTCTTGGATTCATGCGTTTCATTTCATTTGAATGTTCTTCGAATTCTCTAATTAGGGACTGGATTCTTTTTCTGAATGCACCGCAGTGGGGCTTGGAATATTCTTCTTCAACGCCTTCCCTTGCTTCGTTCACGGCGATTGATTCAACTTGGTCACATAGACCATCGACAGCAGTGTAGGAAAGTGGGTTACAATTTTATTAAAATAATAATAAAAATAATAATAACGATACTCTCTTTATTCATGGAAAATGCACCAATACAATACCGTTATACAAATACGAACAAATATAAAGATAAATTACAAAAATATCTAAATAAGATTATTCAAACCGTAGTCTTGAATGATATTATTGACTCCAACGTCTTCGACTAGCCGAGTCATCTACTATGTTCTTGACTGCAACAATAAACACACAAAATGTTGAACGGTTTTGGCTGAGGATCGTGTTTAACACGGGGCCCTTAAAACAGATTCTGTGTCTCCTCTTGGACGAACACGTCTGTCTCCCAGGGTTCAACAGCCGAAGCAGTGTGTACTGCCGGGAATAGCTCTCGCGCTCGAGGTAACACTGGGTAAACTGTGTTTAGAAATAGTAGAAAAAGATGAAGTTGGTGATTGTAGAATGAAGAACAATTTAGAGAGTGCTCCTCTACAATTAAATTCTATAGAACTATTTCTCTAGTTTTTCCTCTTTTTCTCCATGTCTTTTTCATCATATGCAAAATTAACCAAAAGGTTCATTTTATACTCATACCTAGAGACTCCATATTTACGTAGTGTTTGGTATGCATGAATGGCTAGTGTAGTGGAATGGAATGGGTCATTGCGATGTAATGGAAAAAAAACATGTTTGATAGTCACATAGGAATGTAATGAACCATTACATAAGAAATTTGATTCCTTCACTTTTAATAATTTTCATTCTTTTGGTATAGGTTTTTTTTTCATTCCTTCAAGGAATGAAATGATTTTGTTTAATTAATGACCCGAACCATGACCTGACACATGACTCGACCCATAACCCGAATCGTGACCCGACCCATGACTCGACCCATGCTCGAACCCATGACCCGAACCATGACCAGACACATGAACCGACCCATGACCCAACACATGAGCCGACCCGTGACACGACACATGAACCGACCCATGAGCCGACACATGAACCGGCCCATGACCCTTCCCATGAACCAACCCATGACCCGACCAATGACCCGAACCATGACCCGACACATGAACCAACCCATGACCCGATACATGAACCGACCCATGACCCGACACATGACCCGACTTATGCCCTAACCCGTGACCAAACCTTGACCCGACCCATTCCCTAGGCCATGACCCGAACCATGACCCAACACATGAACCGACCAATGCCCCGTCCCATGAACGGAACCATGAACCGACCCATGCCCTGATCCATAACCCAACACACGACCCGACCCATGACCCGACTCATGCCCCGACCCATTATCCGTGTATTTTCTTGGAGTATTTTTGTCATTTTTAATGAATTGTATTACATTCATTCGTATTTTCCTGTCTAGAAAACAACATGAAGTAATGATTTATTTCATTCCCATAGGTTAACCTAACATGACAATGGAATAGTAATCGTCTCTTTCATTCCCTTGTCCATTCAATTCATTTGTCCATTCCATTCACTCGTCCATTTCATTACCCCATACCAAACAGACTTTAAATACTAGATTAATATGGCATAACTCCATATTTTAATTTGTATTAAACTCAAATAAAAGGAGTTTAATATGAATTTATGAGATAAAACCAAAACCACCATATGGTTCATGACAAGGAATTAAGTGTCAAAATTAAAACACTCACAAATTTTTATGACAAAATATTTGTTAGCATTAATAAAAGGATGCCACAAAATTCTACTAGAAACACCCAAGTTTCACATTTTTTCAATCTAACCAATTAACTTCGAGCATCGATATCCCATTAATCTTAGCTCTATTTTGGACGTGTTTTTGGTTCGTTATGATACTCTCACAACATAGAACACAAAACCAAAAATAATTATTTATATAACGCATATATAAATACAATTATTTACGTCCAAAATTAGTGAAAAAACATTTTCACTAAATTTTTCCGACAACCTCTCACATGAACGGAGATCGATCAAAACACATCACATCCCGATGAAACCTCGACTATTGAATATTGCAGGATAGGTAGGTGTTACCCTTTGAACCTTCCTTTGTGAAGCATACTTGGTCTTCTAGTGGTTGGTAGACGCGATGTCTTTGAACGAACCACCGTTTGTGAAGACGTTATTACACTTCACACAATACACTCCTTCTCACTTTCATGTCCAATAATGGTCATGGAACACTTTCCTGGTTCTGCGAGAGCTTTAGGATTTTTGACCCAAAATCCATTCAAAGCGACCCTCACTTCTCTCTTACATAGGTCATTCCCGCTCGAATCATTAAAAGTATTGGTTATCTTGATTTACACAAATTATTAACCATATATTATGCTTAGCCTCACAACATTGTCATTGTTATCATAGGAATCGACTAGGACGTATTTAAACACCCTTTATAGTTTAGGGGGATATATATTAACAAATATATTAGCTTCTATATAAACATCTATATTAGCTTACCCCCATAGTGACCACCCTTAGATATATAGATTAGTTGTCCTATTGAACCTAGATCTTGGAATCTCCAGTTAACTCAGTTAGGTTCCCTCCATATATTTTTTTCAATGGGCTTTAGTCTCATTCCACAACTCGATCTCGCATCAACCCTCGGGTTGTTGGATCCATCGCCATTATCTTTGACTTCGTCAAGTCAACAAAGATAATTTGCAATTGAGATAAGTTGTTTCAACGTGTTCTTGACTCACAAGTCATTCTTGCCCTCTGTCGATTCACAAGACTATAACCATGAGCTCTACCCGGATCTAGTTATATCGTTTAGTCTTTAGAATTACATGAAACGCTCTTCAAGGCTCAACACGTTTCCATCATGCTTTTGGTATGCATTCTCAAAATCTGACTAGATTTTTGGATACTACCAATTAGCATCCAAGTCTAATACTCTAGATAGACTCCTTATGACCTTGTGTACTCCACTTGGTCACAGGTTTACAATCTTTAATTGGATTACGAAAAACCTTATTGCCAAAAATTCCACATTCTTATCAAATGCAAGTTACCCCCACATTTAATTCTTATTGGATAAACATATCCATTCACTAAAATGGGTAATGAAAGGTTCTCCCTTACACATGGGGTTTTGAGAAACCATTCTCAAATACCATTTCTACAAACCCTAACGGGTTGTTTCTTAAATGGCTTCTCCCCCCACATTGCTTGCACTTTGATCAAGTTTGAGTAACATTACTCATGATGACTTTAGACACTCATGATTAGATAACAAGTATCTACATCTTTGTGTAACGAGGTCATCCAAATAGGTAACATATACCTTAGTGTGAGCTCCCCACACTTACTAGCGCATGATTTCTCCTCATTATCTAGTTAATTGGTTTTCATAAGTTATCTCGTTTTGACCGAATAAAGTTATACTTTATGGTTTTGTCTATACATAGATTATGCATGTTTCAAGTTAATTTAATCTCCGCAGAGCATCTAAATTAACAAGTACTAGTCTAGCATGCTTTAGACAACAATACTTTAGCAAGTGAGCAGAAGATGCATTATGCTGATTCTTCACAGCCTTAAGAGATACCGCACTATCTCTTGCCACCATTCATTCCCTAGTTTAGACAAATTTATGAGACTTTATTCACCATATCAATACCTCGGTATTTAAGAGAGTCTTAAAAGTTAAAGTGTGTTACACAAACATACATAACTTCATTAGTCAGATTAGGATATTTTGCTTTTGATCTCCAAAAGCATCACCATTGACTCATTAGAAGTTGCAACAAAATCGCATGTCGAGTATCTTTGATGAACACATTCAAAACAATGAATGTTACTAGTATAAAATCAATAAAGTTTTGAGATATAGCCAATTAAATTGACACTTAAACTTGGCAAATACATTTGCCTATAGTGATGTATACACTTTGTTTTTTTTGAGACCATGTATTTGGGATACTCTCCCAATTTGAAGGACAAGTCCTCCACATAGTTCAAACAACCTTGATGGTGGTAGAAACATCTACACATTCATCACTATTGTAAGTCTCCTAAAATAAATCTCGCAAAATTTATTAAAGTCACTTTACAATAATAACATGTATTTCTTTCATATGTTATAATTATCTCAAATTCACACATGTGAATTTTTATGTTGATGCTCTCAACATGTGACAACTTATCCCGTTTTTTGTGTATTTTATCTTAATACACTTACCATGTGATATGGTCATATGTTTGATGTATGATGTCTCATCTCTGACTTTTAGTCATGCTGATAACTCACAAGTTGTCTTTGTGCAAATTCCTTCTTGCACAATCCGTTTAATTATAAGTATTATTGATTTATTTCGTTTGTAAGTGTTATCCGAAGATATTTAACACAAAATAACATCCAAAAGTCCATCAATAAACTACTATAATTCTGAACGGATATAGTGATGATGTATATACATCAATTCCCCTTGTAATGTGTAATTATCACAAAACTTAATGTGATTGAAACAATATTCACCATGGTCTAACCAAAATAATGATATTAATTTAAGACCATTAACTTAGTCCAACCTAGTTGAAAACCAAAGCTTAAAATCAATTAAACATCATTATGGTCCAACCAAAACATCAATTACATAATGTTGTTAATTAAGGCCATTGACCGAACCGGCTCGTGCATTTGAGTGGTAACTCGCGCACGAGTTGTGGTACCGCAAATTCGCACAAGCCATAACATTTAGACATAAATGTTTTTCACCTTTGGTTTATACAAAATAAACCATTTCTAACACATTTGTTAGAAAATTAAACATTTAGACAAATGTTTTAAACCTTTGGTTTATACAAAATAAACCATTTCTAACATTCATGTTATCCAATTTATGTCAAATAAACCGTTTCTAACATTCATGTTAGAACATTTAAAGCTTTGGTTTATACCAAATAAAGCGTTTCTAACATTATTGTTAGAAAATAAACATCTCGACATAAATGTTTTATAACCTCCATTTTATAAAATAATTTGTATTTAACACAGCATGTTAAAACGTCAACGTTTACACAAAACGTTTATTTATTTTATAAAATTTAACCCCTTTCCAACGTGCCCGTTAGAATGTTAAATGTTTACCAAAAACATTTTAACCTATAATACACTATTTCTAACACGCACGTTAGAAATTAACTAAAAGTGTATAAATCTTTATTATTTTACAATAATAATATTTGTGAGACGGTTTTTAGAAAAACACATTTTCCAAATAATTATTTCTAATGCTCACATTAGAAATAACTATTTCTAACCGACATGTTTAATTGCTCACAATTAAACGTTCATAAATATTTGTTTCAAAGCATTTGAAACCGACATTCTTTAGCCAAATAATTATTATTTAATACGCACATTAAACTAATTATTTCTAACCGGCACGTTTAATACTCACAATTAAACGGTCCAAAAATTTTTTGACACTGATATTCTTTAGCCAAATAATAATTTCTAACACGCTCGTTAGAAATAAAATGTTCTCCAACGTTTTTATGGGTTTAGAAAAACCACATTTTCTAATGCGCACATTAGAAACATGTTTGTTCCAAATTTTTTGAAACCGTCATTATTTAATCAAATAATGATTTCTAACACGCAGGTTATGCAGAAAAAACTAAACGTTCACAAACGTTTTGTTTTATGGGTTTTACAAAAATATTTTTTCTAACACGCCCGTTAGAAAAACTCAAGTACTTCAAAACGGATTTTGAAATACATATATTTTTGTATATGATTCGATTTAACGAAACATGACCAAAACCCAATAACTCGAAAAAGTTGAATCAAAATATTCGGTTTGTCCTACAGTATTCGGATTAAATATTATATTCCAATAATCATATAATCCGACTCAATGTACTACATCCATGATTTCCCAAATTTATTTGAAAATTACAACGAACAAAATTTTCAAATAAATAATCATTTCGTGAACCAAAATCCTTGTAAAAGGTTTAGATTGTACGGACAATCTTCACGAAATTATATTTTAAGTTTGTACGAAAGTGGGTCACGGTTTTATTAAAATAATAATAACGATACTCTTGTTATTCTTTGAAAATGCACCAGTACAATACCATTATAGAAATACAAACAAATATAAAGATAAATTAAAAAATTATCTAAATAAGATTATTCAAACCATAGTCTTGAATGATATTCTTGACTCTATCGTCTTCGACTAGCCGAGTCATCTACTCTGTTCTTTACTGCAACAATGAACACACAAAATGTTGAACGGTTTTGGCTGAGGATCGTGTTTAACACGGGGCCCTTAAAACAGATTCTGTGTCTCCTCTTGGACGAACACGTCTGTCTCCCAGGGTACAACAACCGAAGCAGTGTGTACTGCCGGGAATAGCTCTCGGGTAGCACCGGGTAAACTATGTGTTTAGAAATGGTAGAAAAAGATGAAGTTGGTGATGTGGAATGAAGAACAATTTAGAGAGTGCTCCTCTCTAATTAAATTCTATAGAACTATTTCTCTTGTTTTTCCTCTTTTTCTTCATATGTAAAATTAACCAAAAGGATGCAAAATTAACCAAAAGGTACATTTTATACTCATACCAAAAGACTCCATATTTAATACTAGATTAATATTACATAACTCCATATTTTAATTTGTATTAAACTCAAATAAAAGGAGTTTAATATGAATTTATGAGACAAAACCAAAACCACCATATGGTTCATGACAAGGAATTAAGTGTCAAAATTAAAACACTCACAAAGTTTTATGACAAAATATTTGTTAGCATTAATAAAAGGATGCCAAAAAATTCTACTAGAAACACCCACGTTTCACATTTTTCATTCCAACCAATTAACTTCGAGCATCGATATCTCATTCATCTTAGCTCCATTTTGGACGTGTTTTTGGTTCGTTATAATACTTTCACAACATAGAACACAAACCCATAAATAATTATTTATATAACGCATATATAAATAAAATTATTTACGTCCAAAATAAGTGAAAAAACATTTTCAATAAAAAATTTCCAACAAGCAGTTTGGTCACACAGACCACCGGCGAGAACTTGGTCACTCAGATTAAAGATTCTTGTCTCTTCTCGGTCACACAAACCGGTAAAAATGATGGGGTTCTGTCAGAAAATGGTAATCAAACGGTTTTATTATTGTTAATCAAAACCAAAATAGAAAGAAATAAAGATGTAGAGAAAGGTTTTAAAACCTTAAACAGATAATAGCAACAAGAAGCATAAATTGCAAAACTTTTCTTCCTAATTCCAATAGAGGAGCATCCAATCTTTAATAGAGGCGGTAACCAAGGAGAACCATCGAACCCCGCATAATCAGTCCGCAATCACTAGAAGAGACGGTAGACCGTCGAGAGCATCTTTTGGGGAGAAACCCCTAAATCTGACTTAAGAGGCCAGCCGTACCTGAAGAGGACATGCGGTCACGGGCCTTTGAGGGAGAAACGTGGACACAATTGTAACATCCATGATTTTCTTATGCTTTGTTTTGTGCAATAATAGCATTTCAATTTCAATTCTGGTTCATTACATTGTGTCACATTAACCATAATTACAAAAGTGTATTAAATTCAAAATTTCATTCATGCAAATTCATATTTTAGCCTTATAATAAATATTTATATATATATATATATATGTGTGTGTGTGTGTGTGTGTATGATGTGACATCCGGATTTTTAGGTTAACTCCGTTAGCAAATTCCGTTAAATCCTAACCTACTTAACTCAATTACAAACCTTAGGGACTAGTCTGTCATTATTTCAACTAAAACTACAAGGACCAGTTGTGTAATTAACCTAAACTCAATTCTGTTGACACCCAAAGTCAAAATTGGGTGTATTTAGTTCATGTTGACTTTTGAAAGTCAAATTCACGACCATTGATTCAAATTCAAATCCCATAATCGATTTCTGTTTGAATTACTTACTGATATGCACGATTAAGCTATTAACGACCATCATTGAGGGTTTAAACATCGACATTAATCGAAACAAACCCAATTATGGGCATTAAACTCATAACCATCGACACTATCATCAACAACCATCAAATTCGTTTAAGTTTTATGTTAATTCCCCAATTGAACACACTGCACACCTCATTTACAATCTCCTGAAACTTCTGCACACACCAAACTCGCCGGGGACGCAGCCGGAGACGCCAGAGATCAAACCATATGAAGCCAGAACCCCATTTGGTCGTACACCATCAATTCAAGCACTATTTTGGTAATTAAACCTACCCTTAGTTTCGTTTCAACACCTAGATCAAAAGCCCTAACCTTTTAGAGGCTTATATCATCAAATTAATCTTGAACCAAATTCTAGGGTTCATATGAAACCGGTTTAATCAAACTCTACCCTAGACTCTGTTTAAATTCAATTGATTTACATCATTAGCTTCGCAGCCCTCTGTTTGATGAAAGCCCTATGCTAATTCGGTCCCATATCATCGATTTGATCAAGATCTAGAAGCTAGGGTTTGTTCATAAAACAATTTAGGGTTGTTTAGTATAGACACATTTTTAATCAATTTAATTTATATGCTTAGACTCGCAATCCTTCACTTGTTAAAAGCCCCATGTTTTCAACAGATTCCAATATCGAATTTGGTCAATTTGATATTGTGTTCATACCTAGGGTTTTCGGGTTCTAAAACAGGAATTAAACCACCTAGAAGTTAATGATTTTACAATTAACAACATCCACAGGTTCGTAATCCATGGACAGACAAAACCCCTATACCTTTTTCTTCAATCGCAAACGAAATCCGTGGATTTGGGACTGGCTCGAACCGGGTTTCGATAGGGGGAAGAAACCACTGGACTTGAATGATGAAAGTTTTTGAAACCGGGTTCTGTTGCGATTACCCTATCGGGCAGACTGGTTAAGGGTGTGTGCTTGTATGGGAGAGACCCAGGTTTGAGTCTCTCCATCTGTTTTCTTTTTAAATCATTTTTTAAAGTATTATTTTAATATAAAAACCTTTCCTATAATATTATATTAATATATTAATATGTTTTAACCCCCAAAACACACGTAGGCTCGGGTTTAGAATTATAACGCGTTATTAATCATTTTTCCCATATTTAAAATAATGCGTTTATATCATTACTCAAACCTATGACTCCAAATAAAAATAATATATATATATATATATATATTATTTTCACCGCATTAATATTTACCGTGTCATGCTTCAAACTAATAAGTAATATAATTATTAATATTAATATCCACGTTTTTATTCTCGAATAACAATAATATATTTATTATTTTTGCAACATAAATGATTATCATGTTAATTCTTCAAACTTAAAAATAATATAATACATCATATTATTTTTCTAAACCATTATTTAATGGTGTGAACACACGAATATTTATTTAAATAATATTATTCGTAATTAGAAACTCTCGATACGAAACACCTCTATCTTAATTATTAAATTAAGTAAATACCTTATTCCCGTTGACACGTTTGTCTACTCATTGATCCCAAGTATGTTTTAGGACGTTCAATCTTTCCGTGTCGTCGTCACAAAATATCATGTGTCCCTAATTATTATGCTTATAATTCTAGGGCATACGTAGGCAGTTCACAGGCAAACTCTTGTGTTTTCTATTGCATCCTTGTGTGGTGCTACTTGTACACAACTCATGTGAGTTTACATAGCCCCTTTTTCACCTTTATATCTTTGGGGTGAAATATGATTACATTCAAACGATTTGCAATTATTACAATTCAAACATTATGATCATGTGTCCAATTTGTGTCTTAAGGTTGAACACTATTATTGTAAACAACATTTACATACTCTTTGTGTATAGTGCAAGCGCAATATTTAACTCGGTACAAGCCGACGGTATACAATGATAGATCTATTGAGTCTGACCAACACATTCGGTTAGGGTGATTGTTGCCGAAAACACTTAAGGATAACTGTTATGTTATGCCTCACATTTAAGGATAACTGTTGTGTTATGCCTATCAGTCATAAGGTTTGATTGTACGCCCGAGTTTAAACTATAGTGATTCTCCATAATTGTCTTATTAAACCATGCATCATATGAATTGTACACAAACTCTTGATATTGCTTGTGGTGTCAAAACCTATGTATGCTCACCAACTATTTTTAGTTGACCCTGTTTTTATCATGTTTTTGGTACTAGTGTTTGAAATCATATGCAAGATACTACATGTAGGGTTTGAACTTAGTGAATAAAGAAATTGAACATGCTGATGTATTTTATTTTTGGTTGTAGATTGAACTTAAGTAATGAAATCATGATTTGATGAACATATGAAATTATAGTTGATCATGTGCTTATGAACAGTCTACACGTCCGCCCCGACGAATTCCGTCGGAGGTTGGGGTGTGACAGATTGGTATCAGAGCCATGGTTATAGGGAATTAGGTTATTAGAAACCAATGACCTAGTGTATAACCTTAGGGCACCCTTGTGTTATCCTAGGTATTACACCGCATGATACAATACATGATATTTTATATGCTACACTACCTAATAACTTACATGCTTATAAAATTGCTATCTATGTAATACTTTATTTACCACACTGTTTGATTATATGCTACCTATTAATCCTATTAAATACTATCATAAGTCTTACCACACACTTATTCATATCTAAGCCTTTATACACCTTCACTCTTACACGTTGAGAATAATGTCACCATCATCATTATGAACAAAATTTAAACTCTTATGCCTAAATCCTATTAAAAATTTTAAAATCCCGTCAAAGTTGTGAGTGCTGAAAATTAGTAAAGAACATATGCAATCCGGAAGGGTGAATGCCTGTACTCTGGGTCTTCTGTCTAGGAAAACATTGCATATAAATCCAAATCAACCGAAGGATCCGTATGCTTTCCTGGGAATTCCCAAAGTGAGTGTTCACCTATAGGCTAAAGCATGTATTCTTGAAAGTATAAGAATTTGAATCACTTTGATTAGTCAAAGTATCCATTTGGTAATGATACCAAATGAGTACAATCTAAACACCATCATTTTATTTAATGCAACTTAGTACACATACCTAAACCTTTCTTTGTAAACTAACTATTTTATTACCACCATTATCTCATTCAAGCAAAACTTTTATCAAACCCTTAGTTTATAAATATTATCTGAAATATAAATTTTCTATAAACCTTTTCATCTTGTAAGGAAACTTAATACAACTTGTTTTATAAAAACATTATCTTATTTAATAATTAATTATGACTTTTACTTCGTTAAATTAATTATTATTAAATTTTGGCTCAATTATTAAATGATTTGGCCATTATTTTCCTTTGAAACATTCTCTTTATAATAATTAAAAATTAAAAGGTTTCATTTATTCATCTGTTTATCTAGTTATTCAACTTATTATTTTCTCTATTTTATTAAATTACAAACAATAATAAGTTACAATTACTTGTCTATTTACAAACAAAAAAGCATAAATCAATTATTCGTAAGCACATCACTCTAAACACCTACAAAACCTTCTCGTTATCTTGCACCTTCAAAAATATATGAACATACTAGGCACTTCAAGGAGATGAACCCTTTCTCGTAGGCGTTAACCTCAAGAAGATTGAGAATTTAAAACCCAACTACCCACATTATACATGAGCGTCAAGCAACACGCTTGTCTGCAACACTCGACCACCTATAAAATTCGATAGTTTACGTTACTCATGAGATTCAGTAGCTTACATATGAGCATTCACATGATACATGAAACTTTTTTGTTTGCAATATACAAAATACTAGATTTAGCACACGATACACAATACTAGATTGTTCACATGATACATGATACTTGGTTGAATACAATATACATAATACTAGATTGATCATATGATACATGGTTGAATGCAATATACATAATACTAGATTGATCAGATGATACATGATACATGGTTGAATACAATATACATAATACTAGATTGATCACATGATACATGATACATGGTTGAATACAATATACATAATACTAGATTGATCACATGATACATGGTTGAATGCAATATACATAATACTAAATTGATCACATGATACATGATACATGGTTGAATACAATATACATAATACTAGATTTATCACATGATACATGATACATGGTTGAATACAATATACAAAATACTAGATTGATCACATGATACATGATACATGGTTGAATGCAATATACATGATACTAGATTGATCACATTATACATGAAACTTATTTTTTTATAACATACATGATACTAAGTTGTTCACATTATACGTACATGATACTAAATGAAACATGAAACTTGGATGTTTACATTATACACCGAACTAGATTGGGTACAATTTGATGGATCACAAGGCATGATAATTCACTTTATCCATGAAGGTTGAAAACTACAAACTTTTAAGCTACTTGGGGTTTGACGTATTCTTGTTCAAACACGAGGAAGCTGTAAAACTTTTAAGCTACTCGGGGTTTGACGCATTCTTGTTCAAACACGAGGAAGCTATAAAACTTTTAAGCTACTTGGGGTTTGACGTATTCTTGTTCAAACACGAGGAAGCTGTAAAACTTTAAAACTACTCGGGGTTTGACGTATTCTTATTCAAACACAAGGAAGCTATGGAACTCTAAGTTATGCTACATTATTACTCATTAGTTTTCTGATTGACCTTGCTATCTAGAGGCACAATTAGTTATCAACAACTCATACGCGAAAACAATAGCAATGAATTAAGTGATTGTGTGTCCCATCTTTTCCCGCACACCATGGGATGATCTATACGGACCATGCGACGATTTGAGTAATTACGGGTGCACACGTAATTATAAAGGTCAACGCATGGAAAACATAGTAATAAATAATATAATTATTTATATTAATACCCAAACCTATGACTCCAAATAAAATAATGCGTTTATATCATTACTCAAACCTATGACTCCAAATAAAAATAATATATATATATATGTATATTATTTTCACCGCATTAATATTTACCGTGTCATGCTTCAAACTAATAAATAATATAATTATTTATATTAATACCCACGTTTATATTCTCGAATAAAAATAATATATTTATTATTTTTACCAAATAAATGATTATCATGTTAATTATCCGAACTTAAAAATAATATAATAAATTATATTATTTTCCTAAACCATTATTTAATGGTGTGAATACACGAATATTTATTTAAATAATATTATTCGTAATTAGAAACTCTCGATACAAAACACCTCTATCTTAATTATTAAATTAAGGAACTCCCTTATTCCCGTTGACACGTTTGTCTACTCGTTGATCCCAGGTATGTTTTAGGACGTTCAATCTTTCCGTTTCGTCGTCACAAAATCTCATATGTCCCTAACTATTATGCTTATAATTCTAGGGCATAGGTAGGCGGTTCACAGGCAAACTCTTGTGTTTTCTATTGC
Source organism: Smallanthus sonchifolius (assembly GCA_023525975.1). Classification (NCBI taxonomy): domain Eukaryota; kingdom Viridiplantae; phylum Streptophyta; class Magnoliopsida; order Asterales; family Asteraceae; genus Smallanthus; species Smallanthus sonchifolius. The sequence goes on along the minus strand of CM042028.1, from coordinate 16,453,373 downwards.
ATCCTTGTGTGGTACTACTTGTACACAATTAAGGTGAGTTTACATAGCCCTTTTTTCACTTTTACATCTTTGGGGTGAAACATGAATACATTCAAACTATTTGCAATTATTACAATTCAAACATTATGTTCATGTGTGCAATTTGTGCCTTATGGTTGAACACTATTAGTGCAAACAACATTTACATACTTTTTGTGAATAGTTCCAGTGCAATCATTAACTCTGTACAAGCCAACGGTATAAAATGATAGATCTATTGAGTCTGACCAACCCACCCGGTTAGGGTGATTGTTGCCGAAAACATTTAAGGATAACTGTTATGTTATGCCTAACATTTAAGGATAACTGTTGTGTTATGCCTATTAGTCACAAGGTTTGATTGTACGCCCCAGTTTAAACTATAGTGATTCTCCATAATTGCCTTATTAAACCATGCATCATATGAATTGTACACAAACTCTTGATATTGCTTGTGGTGTCAAAACCTATGTATGCTCACCAACTATTTTTAGTTGACCCTATTTTTATCATGTTTCAGGTACTAGTGTTTGAGATCACATGCAAGATACTACATATAGGGTTTGAACTTAGTGAACAAAGAAATTGAACATGCTGATGTATTGGATTTTTGGTTGTTGATTGAACTTATGTAATGAAATCATGATTTGATGAACATATGAAATTATAGTTGATCATGTGCTTATGAACAGTCTAGACGTCCACCCCGACTTATTCCGCCGTCGGTTGGGGTGTGACAACAAGGCCGAAGAGCCCAACAACTTCTTAAAGAGGACCCGTGAGGTAGATGCCTAATTATGCAAAAAAGGAAAACATAGGAAAAGAATTAGAAATAGATTATCAAATTGAAAATTAAATTAAATTGTAATAAGAGTGAAATATTAACACCCCCCCCCTCAATTTGATAATCCAAACATGACACGCATAGATAATTTATCATTTAAAAACTCTTTTTGTAAGACAACAATCCTTTAGTGAAGCCAAAAGAGAATACATGACATTTGGAAAGACTCGAACCCATACAACAGCAACAAATAAAATCTCAACCCAAACCAAAAAACGGCTAAGAAACAAAATCCATGAAGTCCATCAGCCCATACATGAGAAATAAAAAAAAATATTAGATAACAATATAAAGACGTTTGAATATAGAATTGGAGACAATATAACTTCCAACTCCCCCCACAATTTAATAGGTAAACATGTCAAACATATTAGGATGATAGATATGAACTTGCAGTTCATTCAAGACATATATTAACCATATTAATTAACACGTGTTGTTTAGAAAATTTAGAAGACAAAAAGTCACACGACCTTTAGAAAAAGACGAATCACAAGATTCTTATAAGACTATCCGGAACATATGTGATACGAAAATAAAATGCACACACATTTTAAGAATTCAGAACCATGACTGAAAAACAAGACTTGCGAAGAACTTAAATGCTAATTTAACTTGATCAAAAACTTTTACAACCTTACAAGATGTTGGGAATCCTTGCCCCAGTTTTAACTATTAAAACAAATTAATTAACCCTTTAAATGATTAAATCAGATTTAATGAGCTAAGTGGTTAGTACAAATGAAGGTTCTAAACTTGGATCACACACATATAAACAATAAAATTAAACCAACCACAGCGGGAAAACAATTATACCTTCGACGATAAACCGACAGATCAAACACCTTGGTTCAACAAGCGTTTCTCTAGTGACTAATCACGAAACCCGCAACACGACGAGTACCGTCTCACGGTTCACAGAAACAGCGGCGGCGCAAGGCAACGATGGCGACGGTGGCCGGAGGCTGGCCGGCGATCAGCGGCGGCCCGAGGTGGTTCTCGACGGCGGACGAAACCAAAGGGAGAAGGGGGCGCATGTTTCAGGTGGAGGCAACTAAAACTCATTAGGGTTTTCAAGTTAAGGTTGTATTTATAACCTTCCTAGTTGCAGACTCAACCCCTGGGTATTAACATTTAGTCCCCAACTAATTAACTATTAATTACTGCTAACCCTTGTGGTTTGACTAATTACAAATAATTAGTAAAACTTAATCATTTAATTGTTGAACAGTTAAACATTAATTCTTCCATACATAATTATATCTTTAGATAATTTATTACCGAGCGAAGCGATAAATATTTATTTAAATATTTATTAGCCGAATAATAAAGCCTTGTTTCGTGAACTATAATATTTATGACTAAATATTATCAATTGCTCGTTGCCCAAAGTGTAACTCTTTGGGCTGTACCTGGATAGTAACGTTGACTTAATCGATGATCGGACATCCTATATCCATTAATCTCCCGGTTAGACGATTCATCGAATAATCGGTTCAACGTAGACAGTGGTGGACGCCTAGCTATATCTTACTTCCCATAGCAAAGTATGATGTATTACAATCGTCAACTATTTCTTTGTGTTCAAGTAACTCTTACTTGACCAAGTACAACAGTCATGGTAAACTTATCTATGTATCCTTTCTGTTTAGGGCATCCGTTGAACATGAGACATGGACGCAAGTCATTTCTCATATGTTGTTCAACTATTCTTGTTCTCGTATCTAATTCAAAGTGATTTAAATAAACTACTCCTAGTTTGAGCGTGGCTACGCGTTTTATACCAGTTCGAATTAACGAGGGCTCTAGAATGTACAACTCTTGATCAAAGGAGAACATATTTCCTTTGGTTATGTACAACTCCCACTTTACTTCAGATTTACTCCCAATCATACCTTTATTACTGTCTTTCACGGAATAGCGTTAGGTATGGTCAAAGAACAAACTTCAGTTAAAGTTACTTCAAATATGTGCCTCGGGTCGAAGGATCGACAAATATGTACCACATTCAAAACTTCCTAAGACTTTGATCCATGAAGATAGTTTTGAAACGAGTTACGTCCAATATTCATTCTCTAATGAATATCTGTGAATATGATCTCCAGCTTCTTAGACTTTCATTCAAAATGAACCAATCATCTAATTCGCAATATTCTTACATTCAGATTGATTCTCACGAATCTGATCAACTGCAGATATTTAGAATACGATATTCAGGGATTCTAAAACGTATAAAATATCGAACATATAAATATCTATTTATAATGCATTTAACCATTAAATCAAAATAAAATACCAATGTAACTATTAGTTCGAAAGCACCAAATACTAAATTACATATCAACCCCACTGTCTAGCAAATCTAAGACCTATCTTATCAGCATGCTGATGTGCCATCATTTATACATGTTTTTCATGCATAATAGTTCCCATATTATGGTACTAATTGAATAATAACCTTGTAATTGATATTTAAAATGTTTATATTTTATAATTACAGGTTATTCGGGCTTCTAGAAGGATCATTCCCGAGCTTTGACCACCAAGAAGTCAACCAAGGTCAACAAAAATCAACCAGGAGCTAAAAGACAAAACTGGGCAGCAGGCAAGGGGATGCACGGCCGTGCATCCCAATGCGCGGGCGTGCATCTGCGCACCATGCTCCCCACGGCTCCCAGTACCCTGCCACTCATACCCTATGATTCTCCAGGTGTTTGTATGCCCATGCAATCCAATGCACGGTCGTGCATTGCTCATTCTGAGGCCTATAAATAGGAGGCTTGGGTTCTTCATTCCACACACCTCAAGAACTATCAACACACTATCCAGAGAGAGTATTTCGTAGTTAGAGTAGAGAGTATATAGGCTCCTCCTCTTTGTCCGCAATAGGGGAGCCTACGAAACTCAGCGTTACGCTAGTTAGTATGGCTATTCGTGGCTAAACTCTTTGTATTGCTAGGGTGAAGATGAAGTTTGGTGTATGTTAATGTTTGACGTATTAGTTTAGTGGTATGTTTATGTCTCTAATTATTCACTCTTAAAACCACCTTCTAGGTGGGCTTTTTATTATTATTTAAATATGTCTTTACACTTGTGATTGTTCTTGATTTTAAAGCGTAAGACTATAAAACCATTTTAATCAAACTTATTTTAATACTTGTATGTCTTTATACAAGTAGATATTGATAAGCCAAGGCTTGGTTAATATTAATAAAGTCGTACGCCTTTATACAAACTTGTTATGAGACCAAGAATTGGTGAACTCTTGATGGGAACGATACGTCTTTATACATGGTCCCATTGTTACACCACCTCCTAGTGAGCAAAGTCTAATCACCTTTTTAATAATAATAATTAAGCACTTAAGTTTGATGTCTTAAACCAACTTGGAGATAGTATCGAAGAGTTGAGGGTAACGATGTCCCTAGCTGGGAGTCCTACCATTTTATTATTAAATATTATAATTCATGAACCAAATGTTGTGAGAATAAGGCTCTAGCGGTGTACCGTTCACACATTTTCATTAGTCATACCACCGCATTAGTCAACTAAACATTATCATATACCAAGCGGATTTGAAGCCCAAAGCAATACTCTTCGTGACCTGATCATTTCCGAGATATTTACTTTCCTGCTATTTACTATTCTGATATTTACATTTCTGTTACACACTTCACGCACATTTTTACTTTTCTATCATTTACTTTTCTTTTTCACAAGCACACAAAACCCACTCACTAATTAAACCGGCTAAACGATAACAAAAGTTGAGTATTGGAACTCGATCGTGTCCATTGGTTCGATACTTGGTTCTTACCTAAACTATATTACGCTGCGATAGGTACACTTGCCTATTGAGTGTGTTTTAAGTTTAAAGTAATTATCATTTTATTTTATAAATTTAAAACCTGATCTCGTGAAACCAAAATCTCTAACCATTATTATATAATATTTACTTATCACACGACACATCACATGCTCCTCATGTTTAGCTTGAGGCATAGGCTTAATGAACGGGTCCGCTAGATTCTGATCTGTGTGAACTTTGTTTAACACGATGTCTCCCTGTTCAAGTATATCTCTAATATAATGAAATCTCCTGAGTAAGTGCTTCATGCTGTGGTGTAACCTTGGTTCCTTTGATTGAGCTATAGCACCAGTGTTGTCACACAGTATCTCGATTGGTTCATGAATGTTAGGAATTACCTCGAGATCAGCAATGAACTTCTTCATCCAAGCAGTCTCTTTTGCAGCTTCTGAAGCGGCAATGTATTCTGACTCGGTGGTGGATTGAGCAACAATACTTTGCTTAATACTTTTCCAAGTGATAGCACCACCATTCAGAACAAACACATATCTCGTCTAAGATCGAGAATCATCTCGATCAGTCTAGAACCTAGCATCAGTGTAACATTTTACAGCTACTTCTTCTTCCACTCCTCCATATATCAAGAACATATGCTTAGTCCTTCTTAAGGATGTTCTTTACAGTCGTCTAGTGACTCTCACGTGGATTCTGTTGATATCTACTAGTCATGCTTTACGCATATGATACGTTGGGTCTAGTACATAGCATAACATACATGATGGAACCAATAGAAGAAGCATATCGAACCCTTTCCATTTTCTTCTTTTCCTCGTTAGACTGTTATTGTTCAGTATGGTTCCATGTTCCATACGCAAAGATAATCTCTTAGAATCTTGCATTGAAAAGTGTCGAATGACCTTATCAATGTATATACCTTGACTTAAACCTGTAAGCCACTTCGATCTATCTTTATAGATATTTATTCCAAGAATATAGGCGGTTTCGCCAAGATATTTCATTGTGAAACATTTACCTAGCCAAGACTTAACGTCTTGTAGCATAGGAACATGGTTTCCAATGAGTAGTATGCCATCTACATAAAGAATCAGAAAAGTGATATAGCTCCCACTTGACTTCCTGTAGACACACGGTTCATCTTCATTCTTGACAAAACCAAACTCTTTGATTTTCTAGTCAAAGCAAAGATTCCAGCTTCTAGACGCGTGTTTTAATCGCTAAATGGATTTTTTAACTTGCATATCTTATTAGGACTCTTTGGATCTTCAAAACCATTATGTTGAACCATATAGACATCTTCAGTAAGATTTCCATTTAGGAACGCGGTTTTGACATCCATTTGCTATATTTTGTAGTCATAATACGCAGCAATGACAAGTAAGATCCTAATCAATTTAAGCACGGCTACTGGCGAGAAGGCTTCATCATAATCAACTCCTTGAGTCTGAGTAAAGCCTTTCGCTACTAGCCTTTCTTTTAAAGTTTGCACGTTTCCATCCATGTCGATTTTCTCTTGAAAATCCATTTGCTTCCTACAGTAAGATCAACCAAGTCCCACACATGGTTGTCATACATGTATTGGATTTTGGCGTCCATGGCTTCAAGCCAGTTCTTAGATTCAAAATCTAAGATTGCAGATTTGTAAATAGTGGGCTCAGCCTGATCAACTATCAGTATGTCGTCAATCTAGTGAAGTCTGATATACTGGTTGGGTTCATGACGATCCCTAGTACTTCTTCGGATAATTTGAGTCAAAGTCGAATCTTGAACATTTCCAGATTCAGTTTCAACAGTTTGATGTTTATTGGCAGTTTCAGTTTAGGGTTCGATTACTTATGGTTCTCGGATCTCATCCAGATCCACATGGTTTTCTCCAATCCCTCGCGCAAGAATTTCCTTCTCTAAAAAGGTAGCTTTACGTTTAATGAAAACCCAATTTTTAGTAGGATTGTAGAAGTAGTAACCAATGGTTTTAGGTTATCCGAAGAAAATGACTTTATCGCCACGGGGATTCAGCTTATCCGTAGATTCACCGGTAACATAAGCGTTGCATCCCCAGACCCTAAGGTAGGACATTTTGGGTTTCTCCCCATGCCATATCTCATAAGGAGTTTTGTCCACCTTCTTTGTAGGAGCTAGATTTATGATTCTTGTGACAGTTTCAAGAGCAAACCTCCAGAAGGAGTGTGGGAGGTTTGTACGACACGTCATTGATCGAACAATATCTAATAGAGTTCGATTTCTCCTTTTAGAGACACCATTAAGCTGTGGTGTTCCAGGTGGAGTGAGTTGAGAATGATCTCACATTTCTTAAGATGTTCGTCAAACTCTTGACTAAAAAATATTCGCCACCTCGATCAGATCGAAGCATCTTAATCGTTTTACCTAGCTGATTTTGTAACACCTTTTGGTATTGTTTGAACATTTCAAATGTTTCAATATGTTTATGCTTCATAAGACAAACATAACCATATCTACTGAATTCATCAGTAAATGTAACGAAGTATCTCTCTCCATTTCTAGACATTGTTCTGAATGGACCACATACATCAGTATGTACGAGTCCTAACAGATCCTTAGCCCTTTGACCGATACTAGTGAAAGGGGCTTTGGTTAACTTGCCACTTAACCAAGATTCACAATCATCAAAAGACTCTTGACTAGTGGAATTCAAAATTCCTGCAGTCTGGAGTTTCTTTATGATATTCTTGTTTATGTGTCCAAGTCGACAATGCCATAGATACGTATCATTGAAATCTAATTTCATACGTTTAGAGGAGATGTTGTATAAAACGTTATTATCATGGACCTTTATCTCGTAGATTCCATTGTGAGGCTTTGCATTAAAATAAAACAAATCATTCAAATATGAAAAAACATAATCACCATCAAAAGCATACTTAAATCCTTGTTCTCGCAAAGCGAAGATCGAAACAATATTCCTAGTTAAACTAGGAATGAAATAAACATTGTTCAAAACAACTTCAATACTAGAAGAAAGTAAAAGAACATATTCTCCTACAGCCTTCACGGCGACCTTTTTCCCATTTCCCAAATGGAGCTCCAAGTCGCCATGCTTCAACTTCCTAACCTTCTTTAGTCCCTACAAATCATTACAAATGTGAAAACCACATCCGATGTCAAACACCCAAGATTTTCTAGACAGAGAGAATATCTCAATAACGAATATACATGAAGAGCCTGCTTCTGAATCTTTGGTCTTCTTAAAAAAAGGTATGATGGATCGGTACTCTTCCAATGCCCAATTTCTCCACAATAATGACAAGCGCCATCACTTCGGAAAACAACTCTCTTCTTACCATGGTTTCTTGGTTTAGAGATCATATTGTTCATGTATCCCATAGTCATCTCAGCCACCGTAAGCGACCCTCTCAGTTTAGAAAAGGTCCCTCCAACTACATTTTCCTTGTAGTGACTTACGAACTCTTCGTACTCAACCGACAAAGACATCAAGATGAAGTCTATTGCAATATCTTGGTTGATGGGGGAACCAAGATGTTTCAGGCTGTCAATGTCTCATCATTTTAGAAAAAATGTGAGCTTATCCATGTTCCCCTATCTATACATCTTTATAAGGACTTAAGTGTTGATGCACTTTCCTGTGACAACACTCTGGATAGAGTCTTAGTTTGTATGTCTAATGTCTATAATTTGTCTTTGTATTTATGAGTCATTATGTAATAGTTTATCGAGTTATATTTACTTTTACATAATGTATGTTGTTTTTCTGCCAAGTGTTTTGCGCACTTACAAGTGCGCAGGAGAAAGCTCTTGCGTACTTAGCAAGTACGCAAGAACACCTTTGCATACTTGTTAAGTACGCAAGAGCAATTGGTCCTGTGCACTTGCTAAGTGCGCAGGCATCAGGTCTGTATAAATAGGATAGGTTCACAGAGGCTAAGTACGCAGAACCATTTTGTTCAGACGAACTCAGTTTTGCTAAGTACGCAGCTTGTATTCTCTCTGTAACCGTCGAGTGTTTATAATACAAAGAACGTTTATTGTGACTCTCGTGTTTGGTTTACTTTGTTTTGTAAGACTCTCCACCTAGTCACGGGTATTCCGCAACCCGGTGCGACTAGTAGACCACTTGCATGTGACGATCCGACACACACGAAGGGACCTACATTAAGCACTTTAAAATGGTTATTGCGATTTTGATAATACTTTTTCTTCAATTCGCAAGCCATATCGTATGCGGGATAATATTCTAGCTCACGACGAAGTTCGTCACACATTGCTGATAGCATCACAAATGAAAGCTCATTTGAATTCTCAACGTGTCGTCTCCAAAGCACTTTGGAGCCGCTAGTGGGTGGAATGGAGGGAATTGGAATTTCTAGAACATATGATCTCCCTTCCTCCTTAAGAACACTTCTCAAGATACGGTACCGCTCAGAGAAGTTTCCTCCTTCTAGCATGTTCCGATAAAGCATAGACTTTAGAGCGAAAGCGGAGTCGGAATGGATTTCGTTAGACATCTACAAAATTTAAAATTAAAGTTTTAGTATTTTCATGCATAAAGTCCTAATTAAATTTATGACCCAATTACAAAAATATATAATTAGGAGTGAGATACCGGTTCACCGTAGCTCAGTGAATGGTTGAGCACTCTCCACCGGCACGGCTAGGTAAGTAGATAATGATTACTAATTTCTTCAACTACACAATTCTTGATTTGAGGGGCATGACGGGTATTGTCAAGCTTGAATGCGTTTCCCTCTACTACACCCACTTAAACAAATTAAGTGATATTTGTCCTTCAATCGTAACCGTAGAGCCGACCTAAGTAACTCAGGAATCACGGTTGTACCTTCAACCAAAACCGCAGGGTCGGATGCAGGGTAATTCACTAACGCCGGGGGTTCGGATAGATCAATTGATGTGTCATAATTTAGGGTGGCGCAGAAATATCGATTTTAATTTGGGATTTGATTTAATGTTTTAAATTACAAAGTAAGGTGTCAAAAACATTTTGGACGACGTGGAGCATGATCTATGTCGTGCAATTTTATTAAATCGATGTTACTATTTTATTTCGTGAAACGCTTTTCATCACTCGACACGATCTAATTTTGTCCTTAAACAAATTACGTGATATTTGTCATTCAATCGTAACCGTAGGGCGGACCTAAGCAACTCAGGAATCGTGGTTGTACCTTCAACCAAAACCGTAGGGCCGGATGCAGGGTAATTCACTAACACCGGGGGTTCGAATAGATCAGTTGAAGTGTCACAATTTAGGGTGGCACAAAATAATAGATTTTAATTTGGGATTTATTTTAATGTTTTAAATTACCAAGTAAGGGGTCAAAAACATTTTGGATGACGAGGATCATGATCTAAGTCGTGCAATTTTAATAAATCGATTTTACTATTTTAGTTCGTGAAACACTTTTCAACACTCGACACGATACATTTTTAAATAACTTATTTAATATAAATTGGTCGTTAATCGCGAACTATATTTAATCAAGTCTTTAATTAATTTAAAATGGTTTTAAATAAAACAGTTAAATTTAAAACACGTTTTACTTTAAGTAAAAACACTTTTATTTAATAACCTTTTGATCGGTGTCGAAGGGACCGGTCAAAGATAGAGAACTAGTTGTCCTAATCACCTTAAACTAGTTAGGGTAAGAAGGGTGTCGAACCACGAAGAGCTTGTGGTCGGTGTCTAACTTCAATCGACAAAGTGATTTATGAAGTCGCAATGGGTCTTTCTAACCAAACACAAGCAACGATTGAGATTTTATAATAATAACTTCAACAAACAATGACTATCAAGTACAATTAACGCATCAACGATCACTAGTAATCAAGTAACAAGCAAGTAGTTTGATTTGTAAACAATGATTAAAAAGGAATCACACCCAGGTTTCAAGTTCATAAGCAATTAGGGATTATCAAACCAAAGATATGAGTTCAAGTAATCAAACAGTTATCTAAATTTATTTCACCAATTCCAACCAAGAACATCCACATTCATACATCATAGGCAAATGGTGCAAGACAACATTCACGAATGAAATCTAGACAAATGTATGCAATATAGAATTAGATTAATCAATAAACTCAACACAAACCAAAGTTCATAGCAATTATCATCTAACGAGGTCAATGGTGTAAGAAAATATCGACTCCCGTGAGTTCACAACAATACCAAACACAATGATTCATGCAATTCAAACCTAACGATTACAAAAATTATTACCTCAAGTCTAAAACATGATAAAACCCAAAAACTTACAAGCAATCCACCCGGGAATGATTACCGGTGGATTGGCCTCTCATAGTGGTGGAAATCATCTTCAATTCTTCAAAGCTCTCGGTATCAATCTTCAATTAGATGTTGGAATGGTTTTTCTTAGCCTCCAAGAACTCCCAAAATTTCCCCAAACTGTTCTCTCCCAGATGATTTTGAAATTGGGGAAGAAACCCCCAAATAATCACTCAAAATTGGCAGTTTCCCTTAAAATCCGCTCAAAATACGACACCGGCGTAAGCTTACTCCCCTAGGGTGTAAGCTTACGCCCTACCCTGATGCATTCTGTTTGATCTTGAATAATGGCGTAACCTTACGCCCCTAGGGCGTATGCTTATGCCCCTAGGGTAATTCTTGACCATCGTTTGGAATCCGGATCGTCAAGCTACCCAAGATTCATATATTATGGGTCTCGTAACTCATTTTCTAGCCCGAGATATGCCTGTTTCAAGTTTTAGCCTTTAGAAATTCCTCATCGGCGTCAATCTTTTGCATACTTTCAGATCCAATCCCTCTACTTCCTCTCAAATGCTTCCAAAACACGTAATTAGCATCCAAACACCTATAACTCATAAATACATGCAAAGTACACGCGTTCCATGCTAAATCACACATAAAAACATATAGTTAAGTATTATAAACACCAAACAAACACCTACACGTCACCTTTCCGAGAAATCTTTTAAACAGTTTAAATATCTCGTCGTTTTAAGGTTGTGTCAAAAGTTTTATAAAAATATTTGCAGTCTATTTATTATCCTAAATAATGTAAACAAGCACAAAAAAAAATAAAAAACATATAAATCGAGAAACTAGTAAATATTGTCAAGTTTCGTTCAAGCCATCAAACGGAAACCGGACTGGTCTAAGGGACAACAAAATAGTCAATCTTGCTATCTCCCACTTAGTCCAAGATCTTCATCTTCTAGTCCCGTTTGTGTCCGCCTTGGTGTTCAAGTCTTCGTTGCGTTAGGTTTACAATTTTATTTACAAATACAATAAATGAAAAATAAATAAAATAAACCTAACTATTACAATGGGTTTTTCAAATAACCCATAAAAATACAAAGATAAAGACAACCAAAATAAACAAACACAACCACGAGTCACTAAAGCTCGATCTATCAAACCCAACCAAACCAAACGAAAAAATCAATGTTTTTGTCAAACAATAGTTTTAACAAATAAAACATAAGATCGAAAAATAAATATTATGTCCTAACGCGCGTAAAGTTGGCTCTGATACCACTGTTGCGAATCCTTGTAACAGTTTTAAATTTTAAAACAAATAAATTAAACCTAGTAAATAATTAAATCAGATTTAATGAGCGGAAGCGGTTAATACAGATGGCGGTTCTAAACCGGTATCCCGCCAGTGTCACGCCAAAAAATCCAACCAAATTTAAACTTTTAAAAACAAGAGGAAGTTAGGCCCCAAAACAACATTTAACGTATCCACACGTTAAGTTTTACAAACATGAATTAGACTAACATAATTTCCACAAAATTAGTTTAAACAAAGGTCACCAACAAGTTACTCATGACTTGTGACAACCCCAAATAGTTTGTAAAGACTCCATACGAGAATATAAACAAAAACCAATTACAAAACTTGACCATGAGAATCAAATCCACATGATGCGAGACCCGAGATCACTCCGGAGCTTTTCCTACATTCAAAACATCAATTTGAACATGGTTATTAAAGATAAGTAGCCCTAGGGACCTCCCACAAGTCCCTACAACAACGACATGCGAAATCCCCGAAAATCCCTAATTTCCAGCGTCTACCGAAACCAAATGGACGTATCATATGCTCTGGGGGTATGATATGCTCCCCGGGTGTATGATACGCTTACTACAGGTCTAACATGACCATTTTTCAGTTTTTTGCCTATGCAACTCCCCGTCGACCGACCCATTTGCATTTTTGAACCGTAAACCATCATAAACTTATATTTTAACCACATATAATCTTACCCATATATACTAACATAAATTTGTTAGCTATCAAACCCCAAACCCAGGCACCACTACTCGTATTTTACCCTTGAAGTGTTTGACTTCAAGTTCAATCATTTAATTATTTAGGCATACAAAGACCAAAAACTTAGATATGTATTGACCCATACAAGTCCTAACGATTCACCATTCATAAAATTGACATATCCACATGTCTATTGTGAGAACCACCACTCGCTTTCTCGCATGAAGTATTTGACTCCATGCCGACCCATGAAGTATCCGGACTTTATGTCACCCGTGAAGTATTTGGCTTCACTTTCACCTGTGAAGCACTTGACCTCACTACCACCCGTGAAGTATCCACACTAAACACCTCCGTAAAGTATACACACTTCATGTAATAAATCAATTTACCATTTTGCCACCAACTGTTGACTTTTACCATATTAAGTCATTTTTGGTCTAATGTTACCACATTCTACTTTCTAGTTGACTCTTAACCACATTGAGTCATTTACACAATTTAACCACATATGCACAATCAAGTTTGACTATTAACCAGATATTCTAATTACACATACTTATCACATTTGCACATTCAAGTTTGACTATTAACTGCATAGTCTAATTACACCTATTTACGACATTTGCATATTCTAGTTTGACTATTAATCACATAGTCTCATTACACCTACTTCATCATAATAATTTGACCCTATGCCACTAAGGTCAAATTACACCAATTTCACCCTTATCCACAATGGTTTGACTTATACCACGTTAGGTCAATTTCATCAAAACACCACATTCTATATTTTAGTTTGACTACATACCACACTAGTCAACTACACCTATTTACCGCATTATATTTGACTGTTTACCACTTTAGTCAACTACACAAATTCTATCATATTCACACTTTAGTTTGACCATATACCACATAGTCAAATTCAACAAACAACATGTAAATAGAATTAAACCATGTAATCTACTTACATATAAACTACTTATCTACTACTAAGTAAGTGCAAAGCACTTACCTTGGATAATGAAGATTCCCATCGGTCTTCAAACCTAACACCTTTATCGTCTTGATCACCTAAACATCCCACATGTTTAAGTAATCTAAATTACCCTAATACATACATTAATTGGAGTTTAACACCCACCCAAGATCTTATGATCCTCACATATCATCTAATCTAGGTTATTTAGCTTTACACAAGCTTTTATCCTTCATGATCAAAATCAACCCATTTTGACCTGTTAAGGATTTCACCCAATTTTCATAGTTTCATCAAATCATAATTCACTAATTCAATTGAGTTTGCTACTTGAAAATGTGTTTATATAACACTATAAACACTTATCCATACTCAATTCACCCTTTAAACATCTCAAAATGAAAAAAAAAACCCTAAGTTAGGTTATCAAGAACCCTAATTTTAAAACTTCCAAATTGATTGAGGTTTCATATCAATTAAAGTGTCTATTACCCCCCTAAACACTTTCCAACCATCATTCCATCAATTAAACATCCCCAATTATAAAAGCCTCAAATCACCCTCAAGAACACTAACTTTATGATTCTTGAAATAGGTGTTAAAAGGATGTTAATAACCACTTTTTAACACTAATCAAGCTAGGTTTTAACTTTGAACAAGTTATTAACCACAAATAATCACCAATTCAGCCCCTAGCTTGATTTTCTCCAAAACCCACCAAGAACACCATTAATGGTGGATTCAAGGTTTGAAAGGGAACTTACTTGCATTCTTGAAGAAGATGAACACCATTCATCTAGATTTTTCATGCAATTCATTGATCTTCGATTTCCAACCTCTCCATCTCTCTTTCTCATTTTCGCAAGACACACACAAATGTGTGTGTGTCTAGATTTTTCTCCATCTAAACCAAAACCAGAATGGTTTAATTACACAAACAGTCCCTCAACTTCATTTTTGACATCCTTTTCCGCACAAGCTATTCAAAACCCATAAATTACAACATAATACCCCAAAACTTCCATTTTATTTATTCACACCCTTCAAATAATATTAAAACATATTATTTATAAAACCAAAAATTGGTTCGTTACAAATCACACCCTCTAATTTTGGGTTTCGGTTTTGATCCACCAAAGATTAGGGTAACACTCGAGTATCTATGCTCAGATTCTCGAGTAGTTTCTGCCCCTTATCTAATGATCTCGCTTAACCAACACTTGGTTAATCCGCTTATACCACAAGCGTTTCACCTTACTACCTAACGTAGTCACCGGTTCCTCTAGATGAAACATCCATCATCTATTGCCTCAATACCGCTATGAGAAGCAACATCCACTTCTCTCGCCACACATTCCCGTGGATAAAACACGAGGGAAGTATTATGGAGTCTACACGATCCCCCGAGTGGATTTTTCAATCGCTCTCGAAATACAAGTACTTTCACGCTAAGTCTTGAATCACTCCATGATTCTTAGTTTCACGACAATTAATACCACCCAACTAAACGGTATTCGACACCGTTCACCATTTAGTAATTCAATTATCGGCATATGAATACTCAAATGTTAATTAAGATGACACCATCTCTCAACCAATGGTAATTAATCACCTTATTTCTTCTACATCAAAAAAGGAACTAACACCTCAAACTGACTCAACATGTACAAATGTACCATGTCGTATCACATCTTTCTTGAACCAAAGTTCTCCGACCACTCGGAAGAGTAGGTTCTCTTTTGGTATTCGGCCTTCACCCGTAACCACATACATGATTGTTTCTCCTTTCATCCCTAGCCACCAAAAGTTAACCCCCCAAAACCACACAAAAGTCCACACGACTTATAAGTCTCGTTCATCACCCATGAAGTTCAAAGACTTCAAGAACACCATGAAGTTCGAAGACTTCAAGTACACCGATGAAGTTCTAGGACATCAACTCAACGTTCTAACGCTCACCCGCGTATGGATTTATTAGTTCCCTCTCTAAGTTCTCTCTTTACTTGCTACAATGAAGCTCACAACTGACCAGGAGAATATGCGATACTCCTTCTGTGACACCCAGTATTTCAGGTCATTATCTATATCCATTTAAAACCCATTCATATTGCATATTTCCTGATACATTTATGTTTGACAAAGTATTGTCATAAGGCTAGCAAGGGAAAACGAGTTGTGTCAAAAACAATTTAGTAATTTTGGGAATTACTGGATCATAAACTTATTTAACCCGCAATGTACGGTCATTGATGGTTTACAATTTAAATACACGTGAAGTCTAGAAACATGTTTTGATATTAAATATATATTGGTGATAATAATCTATATGGACTGATACGAAAATAATTTTTTCACACAGTCCATGATTAATCTTTATATTAGGACATGCATAAACGTAGTAAATTGTTAACTATGATGGACTACAACTACTTAATTGTCTAGACTAGTGAAAAGCTACACAAAATACATAAGGATTATGATCACTAAAAGTTCCTACACCGGGTATTAGTTAACGGGATCACTTACCGGGTTTACACCACTTAAACACCATGTACCTAGCATTCGAATTGCAACTAGTGATTTGACAAGTCCCAACCCCCCCCCCCCCCACCCTTGTACCCTTTTCGGCCAAGAAAGAGGGGTGGATCAACCACCCATCACTAACTTTCTTACATCTTACACAATGTCATACAACACCATGCTCCTTCAACTTGATTGCAAGCAAAAAGTCTAGTCCATCTTACACCACCATGATTGTAATGATGTTGATTACTAGAACACTCCATCTCCCTCTCTTTCTTGATATATCACGGCACACACACACAAAAATTCAAAGTTCAACCTACTAGAGACCTTAGATAAAGAACTAGAGAATATTCAAGGAGTCTTGGAGGTTTAAAAGAGTCGGTTTCACTAGCAAATCAAGCCATCACCATCTTCTACTCGTGTTCTTCTCCTAGCTTGTCTAGCGCTATGAAACCGAAACCAAACTCTAGTTCCATTTATAAAAAAAACTAGTTGTTCACCCTAAAAACAAAAGTGTTATAAAAGTTCCATGATTTTTTTATAAAGATTAAACGTAAAATAACTTGAAAGTTCAAGGATGGTGATTAAATTTATATATACGCCGAATTCTTGTAAGAATATATATAGTTATATTTTATTGTTTTGATCTCGTAATATGATGGTTATAATGTTAGTTTGTTGCTTTAAAAAGTATGATTATTGTTTTACGAAGTAAAAATTAGTGACATAAAAGAATAAGATTTGGTTATGTATATAGATTCTAGGCCAAAAATTTCAAGATGTATGTGATGGTGTATAGTTTGTAGTTTAAAACATGTTTTTTAATGTTTATAGAGAAATATGCATGATCATTAATTGATAAAGTTAAGTTGTATGTATATATATATATATGCATATGGAAACCGTGATATATGTGTGTATGTATATATATGCATGTAGTTGTCAAGTTGTTGATTCAGAAATATGATCAAATGTATATATACATGAAATAATGAAATGTATTCATATCTTGAAAATAGATCATGGAAAATAGTAGATGAAACATTTAAACGATTTGAAACTTGCAAATTATAGTTATGTGTTGAACATGAAACTTGTTATGAGGGAAACGTTTAGAACATTTGGTAAAAATATAAATTTGTATACATGCATGCTAACATTTGAAGACTTGGATAAAAGTACCGGATGACAAGTAACAAAAAGGTTATTATAAATATGCTTGTACCATGACGATATAACCATATGTGAGTTCATATGCATGAAACCTGAAAACGTTCGGTTTAAAAAAATAAGATATTCATGACACATCGAAAAACATATTTAAGCATACGTAGAAATGTTGAAATACTTGTGTGCATGTATTGGTAAAAATAAATGCATGATAAACGTAAACGAATTAATAAATGTTGTTCGGAATTTATGTGTTTGCATGTAAACGTAGAATCATGATGTATACGTATGTGGAACAACAAACATGCATAAGGTGCACTTGAACAATATTTATGAGTTTATATAATTATTTTTGAGAAATAAATATGTGTATATGCGTGATAGTATTTATGAAATATAATTTCATAACGTGAACCAATGTGTGAAATAAATATATGTTTAGACAAAAATAATATTTATTTCTGTAAACGTAATTAGTCACCAATATGAGAACATATTATTTTCTTGAAAAATAAACAAACATCTAGACTGTAATAATAAATCATCAATGAGTCGTGACACGAAAACACTGTTTTTATAAAACAAAGGAGTCCTAACTGGATCTGTTAAGTTGGGTGAATAACTTATACTTAAGACGGGTAGTCTTAACACATTAGTACCCTTGTGTGGTTAGGATACGGATAGGCGAGGCCTGGGCATTCACATTTGATTTTGCTAGCATACACCATTTATGAGGTGAGTTTCACAGTCCCCTTTTTACTGCTTTAAAACACTTTGGAGGAAAACATACTTGTAACCATTTTCATAATCAATGAAAGGACAAAGACCAGATCGTTTTTTTTACATGAGGAACATAGAGCGCTAAAAGTCCCCTGAACATCATCAACATTTGTAACCATTAGATATGGATTTAGCTTAGGATTCTATGAATAGTATTATTGGGGGTGACGGTGCCGGTCATGGTTAGTCGCGCTAACCGGCGACTTGAGGGGTCGAATGGCCGCATATTGTATTATTTCGTTCTCATGGTATAGCGAGGGAGGGGCATTCACCGGGTTGGTTACGGTCTCATGTATTAACATAATTATTTGTATCTATAGCTAGTTTACAAATGGGGTCTGTCGGTCATTCATTCATGGTTCAATGTATTGGTTATTTATTAAAGGTTTAATGCATTGGTTGGTTATTCATTTATTCAATGTATTGGTTATATATTAAAGGTTTAATGGGTGGGTTGGTTACTCATTTTTCAATGCATTGGTTACTCATGATAAACATTTTGTGAATGTTGGATTTACAAGGATATTTGAACAAAACCTGTGAACTCCCCAACCTCGTGTTGACACATTTGTAACCGTTTTCATAATCAATGAAAGGACAAAGACCAGACCGTTATGTTTTACATGAGGAACATAGAGCGCTAAAAGTCCCCTGAACATCATCAACATTTGTAACCATTAGCTATAGATTTAGCTTAGGATTCTATGAATAGTACTATTGGGGGTGACGGTCCCGGTCATGGTTAGTCGCGCTAACCGGCGACTTGAGGGTCGAATGGCCGCATATTGTCTTATTCCGTTCTCGTGGTATAGCGAGGGAGGGGCATTCACTCGGTTGGTTACGATCTCATGTATTAACATAATTATTTGTATCCCTAGCTAGTTTACAAATGGTGTCTTTCGGTCATTCATTTATGGTTCAATGTATTGTTTATTTATTAAAGGTTTAATGCATTGGTTGGTTATTCATTTATTCAGTGTATTGGTTATATATTAAAGGTTTAACGGGTTGGTTGGTTACTCATTTTTCAATGCATTGGTTACTCATGATAAACGTTTTGTGAATGTTAGATTTACAAGGATATTTTAACAAAACCTGTGAACTCACCAACCTCGTGTTGACACATTTTAAGTATGTTTTTCAGGAAATTGAACGTGGTCGCAAGGTCAGCAATGTAGGTTACATGCATGCAGATGAATACGGATTTTGTAGGATTTCTCTTGTATAACTCATTATATATGGGTCATATTTACGAAATCTTAACTTTTTGTAAACTTAAATGACATTTTGGGATGTAAAACTTTAAACTTGTTTATGTATCCATTTATAATGTATGTGTTTACGGTAGGCATATGCTTTGGAAATCATGAACGTTACGCCTCGCGTTTCCGCCTTGGTGGGGTGTGACACCTGCCTTGATGCATATAGACATAACCGAGTATAATGCACAAGGAACCAAGACAACCGACAAGGCATACGGTCTTCCTAAGGAATGACGCGACAAATTCCATAGCCAAAACCTCTTTCATAATACAACACCAGTTTATCCCAACGACTTTAGCATAAGTCATCCTTTGATATTCAAGGATTTCAATCTTACAATCCCCATTTGAAGTTTGAAGATTTCATTTTCAATCACCGGTTGTGAAGTTCTAAGACTTCAAACACCATTTACCACTTGATTACTTCAATCATTGACTGGTTATATGTCTTTAGAATTCACCGGCTCATCCAATAATGGATTTCCACCAAAGCCAAAATGGCACACCAAATCATTTAGACGAAAGGCCTCTCTTTTCACGGAATTTCAGGAAGCTCACAAAGATAATGAACATTAAACGACTTTGCTTCGTAGGTGAAAACGACTATCATTGAATAAACGACCACTATATTAGCATACATGGGTCTACACACCTTTCACATTGATCCACATAAAACGTGTAACTTCTAATAAACTAGAAAGTTACATCCGCAATCCCATAGTATTCATAAAGGAAATGATACCATTCATGGGATATCATCCTCCTCTACATTCATTTGTTGAAACTAACACTTTTAGTCACTTGATCAAACGCCACAGTTAACGTATACATACATCCATTATTCTTTTCCTCAAAAGAACGGTTACAACCCAAGAAGTGACATTCGGGTATAAAACCCTTATAAACTTCTTAACAAATGGAACATCAAGTATTTCATTGCCCCGGTTGGTGTCAATGGCGTAAGTCAGGCATACACCAATTCATGCGCTTCATGTTTCACCGTCTCTAGGCGAGAACAGATCGACACATCACCCTTTAGTCATACACGACATTGGTATGGTTACTAAGTAGTCACACAACATTAATTACAATTGTAAGACTCCATTCCATGTGATTGTTCCACCCACATCATTCAATTAATAATTTATATAATTTTCAACATTATGAAATCTGCAATGTTGATTGCCTCCGAGTCCACTGATTCACATATAACCTCAACCGACAGAAATATCAAAAGATTTCAATCTCGATTTTGATAGTTTAGAAATGTTGGCACGACAGACTTAAAATTTCTATTTTCTCCCCCCTTTCATTCGTGTACTTTAAACTCAAGACATTCACTTCGAATGCGTCCCGATTTGTAAACACCGAAGCACACATCATTAGAACTAAAACACTATAGCGTATTATGTCCCATCATTCCCACTTGTGTATTTTCCCACATCTATGGTTACAACAAGTATTGTCTCCCCAAAGGGATTTATTGCTCGGCTAGAATATTTGGCTTTCTTGAAGCCACCATTAATTCCTCCTCACACCTCAATAGCTTCCTAAGTTTGATCTCCTTGTATCGTATAATAATCAACTCCACCAGAGTTGTACACCACGAAGGAGAATCCACTCTCATAAATCAACCGATAGCATCGAGAAAGCTGATCTATCTTCATTCCTTCCGATAATCCAAGATTTGGGCAAGACCACACTTAGTCATACGACATGTCCATAATCCTTTGATTAATCCGCGTCTAACGCACGTGAAGAAAATCCCAGTAGCAAGATCCACAATGGCTTGTGGACAAAGCTAGTTCAAGAACGTCTCTTGAATTCACCCTGTTGCATTATCTTCACACCTTTAAGCCTTTCTCCAATGTAGAACTCCCAACCTATTCTCCGCCATAGGTCAGAATCGACTCTCCAAGAGTAGTACTCTATCCGCCCATCACCATGGATTGCTTCAAAGCCAATACTATTATAGTGATGTATCGTTTGTTAACCAGCTAACAAGATGTCACACCCCTAATTTCCACTTCGGGCTATACCCGTGGGGCGTGACCCAAGAGGATCTTTACCATTTTGACACTTTGAACGACCAATAAATGGTTTTCAAAATACCTATTTAACAAGGCTCAAACGAGCCCAAAATGAGGTTTGACATAGTTCAAAGTAAATGTGTGGAAGCAATGTTTAAAAAGTTTACAACTCTTAAATAAATGATTAAAAAGAGTTAGTCAAAACAAAATGCCCATGCATGATGAGTGTGTGACTCCTGTGGGTGCATCCTAGCCACATATCCTATGCATTAAACGACCTGAGATAAACATGATAAAATGGTTCAACATAATGTTGATGAGTTCACATGTTTAATGTAATTGAAACCATATTGTAAAATGTATTGAAAACATATGTACTCTACACAATCATTGCTGATCAGACAAAACCAAAAATTATCATAAGTCCATCAATCGACGTTCAACTGTAGCCACTAAAAAAGGAAAAGGATGTGGTTCGCCTCTTTGTGCCTTGCACATGAATGAATTAGGTCAATAATGTACCCTAACCCGGGTAGGGGTTGTTAAACCCAACAGTACTGTTCATGATCACCTCGCTATGGAATAATTAACGATTGCCACTGAGAGGACACACCAGTACAACTTATATAATTAATGTAACTGTGTAAGCATGGAAAATATGATTATTGAAAAATGTACTACTTGAGCATGTATCTCACCTAAAAGGAAAATGAGTAAAACGGGACTGTGAGAACTCACCTGGTAAAGCGGTAAATGATATGCAAGTCTTAGCAAATCCGGCTAAATGAGATGACTTACTCGTGCCCTAGGAAACATTTAGGACTACAAGGTCTAA
This sequence comes from Smallanthus sonchifolius, assembly GCA_023525975.1. NCBI lineage: Eukaryota > Viridiplantae > Streptophyta > Magnoliopsida > Asterales > Asteraceae > Smallanthus > Smallanthus sonchifolius. The sequence goes on along the minus strand of CM042028.1, from coordinate 16,430,827 downwards.
GTATTATAAATGTTTGACTATGAACTCTATCCATCCAAATGAGTTGTTTGAAAAGTGACTTTGACGTTTCAAAGATGTTTTGACATGATGACCTGTTGGTGACACGTTAGACTTAAACATTCAAATCCTATTATAGAATTCAAACCTCCTTTGAAATAGTCTATTATCATTCTAATAAACACATTAGCACATTCGATTGGAATTTAGAACTTGAAACACAACTTTTGATACATAAAAGTTTTCTTAATTGGAAAGTCAAGTTTTGGGTCCTAAATATGGCAACTATGCAAAGTTAATGTTCACACATGAAATTTGGCATGTTATAACACTTTTCAATGTTTTGTTGCTAAAAATAGACAAGCATGCGGCTTTCGATTAATTAAAGTTTCCTATTATAGCAAGACCATGTCAAATTGTCAAGTTTATGGATAAACAACCTATATTATCATACAATGCATTTAGTTAAGTGTTACTAAGTCATTTAAACCTTCTACTCATGTTAAAAACTTGCAAACACAACTTTTAGACCATTAAAGTTTCCTTACTTAGAAATCGGGCTTTAGAACTCATACACATGCATTTTAACTCATCATTTCCGTTAATCATTCTTCCATAATGTTCACTATACTAGTTTCATGCTTTAAATGTACCCAATCATCAACTGTTCATACATGTCAAGAAATAAAGTTTCTAAAAATAGAAAACGTGCCTAAAACATCATGGACAAGTGATTTTACCAAAAAAAAAAATCGTACAATCTCTATATCTAGTGTTTATGCATCATTTCCACCAAACAAATCACATCATAACTTCTTTTAACAAATAACCCAAGATTTAAAGTTTCCATAAATAGAACCGAGCATGAAATTTTATATGACCAAAAGTTCCAAGTAGCAAATCTACACATATTATCCATTCTTTATATATATTCAACCATTTTTCATCAACAAATCACCCTAAACATGGCATCTAACATGAAACCATATTAAAGTTTTCTAAAATAGCAAAAACGAGCATGCATGTATCATCCAACACTTTTGACAACAAAGTTTGCACATATTATTCATCTATAACCATTACTACAACATAATCCATCATCAAATCATCAAAAACACATCATCTAACGTATACTCATACAATAAAGTTTCCTTTTAGATTTTTATTTCGAAATGTCGTTACATACTGCAGAATGGTCGGACAGAGTGAAACAGAAAGTTTCCCAGAAAATTTTCAAAAAATTCACAGAGACTTAAAAAAACATATCACAGTACTACATGTAATTTGTGCACACCAAATATACGTCTAAGTGTCTGCTTAGAATTATTCACCTAGCTAGTGCACACTACCTGTCTACCGGACTGTGCTGAAAATAAAAGGATTTCTATAAATCACCAAAAAATTCATATACGCATGATTAATTAAATAACAATGTTACATATAATTTACACGCACAGATTATATGTGTAGGTATTTGTTTTAATTTATCACCAACGGTCGTGCTGTAGGACGCGTGTTCGACCGGGTAATCTTCCGGATTACCTACATGTGTAAACGGATTGACTTGCTAAGTGTGAAATGGACTTAATTACTATAAAATTAAGTGGGATGCATGTTATATACTATAATTTATGTTTTAGCAGGGTATGAATATTAACCTAAATTTTGCTGGGTGTCACACAAACTCCTGCTATTTTACTCCTTTGGCTCGCACACCACGAACCCCTTGTGGAGATAAGGTTTCCTTCCTCCACGTATTCGACTAAGTTAAATCCTCCTGCCCTTCAGGCTTCATGCGGTTCCTTGAAATGACCGTCTCCAGGAGTCCTATCTTCCTTGAAGGAAGATTGACACGACATTATGGAAGGTGTTAGTCGTCCACCACTAAAACGTTGTTTTCCCGACCAATCTCAAGCTTATCCCCATCCTCGAGGTGATATCCACATAGACTCCTTCATACATGAGTCTTTAAGTCAACTTCTATCTACAATTCTGCCTATTAAGTTATGTTTCCCTCCCAGACATCCCCAACCGTGTAATAATAAGTTTGTAGGTGTTCTACCTACTTATAGGCCTCTAATTTTACTCTATAAGGCTCAACTTCTTCCTATATGTATATTATTTTCCCTTGCATGATCCTCTATGCACAAGCACATACTATATACGTATACACATATAACCACCTTCACTTATTCATTGTCGGTGTATTTATTATTATGAAGGTATTCGCAAATGTAACATTATGAATCATACTGGCCAGGCATGATTGATAATGTAATATGCTCAATTACTTTCATTATCTCCATATGACGAATCCCTTAACAACTTTCGGAACAATTAGTTCACACTGGACACCAATTAAAACATACAACACCTTAATCAATACTACCTCACCCTTTAAGCTCCGTGTCCCGGTCACGCCATCATTGGATTCTCATTTCTCCGACCATATCAAGAGCATTATAGGTTTGAGTTCGATGTCTCGCACACCAAATCCCTCAAACCATTGCTCTGATACCAAGATGTAACGCCCAAAAATCCAACCAAACTTAAACTTTAAAAAACAAGCGGAAGTTAGGTCCCAAAACAACATTTAACGTATCCACACGTTAAGTTTTACAAACATGAATTAAACTAACATAATTTACACAAAATTAGTTTAAACAAAGTTCAGCACAAGTTACCCACGACTTGTGACAACCCCAAATAGTTTGTAAAGACTCCATACGAGAATATAAACAAAGACCAATTACAAAACTTGACCACGAGAATTCAATCCACATGATGCGAGACCCGAGATCACTTTGGAACTTTTCCTACATTCAAAACATCAAATTGAACATGGTTAGTAAAGATAAGTAGTCTTAGGGACCTCCCACAAGTCCCTACAACAACAACAGGCCAAAAGCCCAAAAATCTGGAATTTCCAGCGTCTACCAGAACCAAATGGGCGTATCATACGCTCCGGGCGTATGATATGCTCCCCAGGCGTATGATACATTTCCTGCAGGTCTAACATGACCATTTTTCAGTTTTTAGCCTATGCAACCCCCCGTCGACGGACCTGTTTGAATTTTTGAACTGTAAACCATCATAAACTTATATTTTAACCACATACAAGGTTACTCATATATACTAACATAAATTTGTTAGTTATTGATGTCGTCCAGACGGTCTATAAAATAAACTACTAAACCTAACCTTGACTCCTAAGTAATATATGGAAAACCTATGAACCATACCGCACTGACAGGCAAGTGTACCTATCGAGTGTAGCACAGCTTAATGGTAAACCGGAATATCGAACCCTAGAGACACTACGATAATAATACTAGACTCGGACTCGGACTAAAGATTTAATTGGTTTGGGGGGTTGACTACACTAAAGGTTAACTAAGAATGCAGCAAACTAATGTCGACTCAACTATAAAGACAAGTACTAAGGTGAAATCAGAAGATGGGAAGAATACTACCTATGTCGTAATCGTACTTGCAAAGCATAACTTCTACCGGTTCTAGAAACTATGATGGATATGGGTTTCTAAGGAAACAACTCTAGACTACCTAGTGGATCCCTAATCACTCTCAGGGTGTCACCAACTAAGGAACTTAAAGATGTAATAAATTCACCAGATGGTTAGATCACCTCTCGGGTATATCCAACAAATGATAATGTACCCTAAAGACATATCACCTTTAAGTCTCACTGTCCACGATACATTCAAAGAATGTACGGGGTAATCTCAGGGTAACAACTATGATTTGAACTAGCAACAATCACTAAACACCAAATACGAACGTCCTCTCAGACTGTTAACACTCGGATTTCTAATAACGATGACTAGACAACTAATACTCACCTCTCGGGTATTGAACAAGGGTGCACACTCAATCTAATCAAGGATTAACCAACACTCCAATGGATTACTACGTCTTGCAAACCACTCAGGTCACAAGCAATACGCAAACAACCTAAACATGCATCTATTAATGAAAGACATTCAACAAGACAACATGAGGAACATTAATCAACACAAAACCATATTAAAGTATGCATATTCATCACTATTAATTATCAAAAGACTGTTTACAAAATCATTCAACCATCCTTAGAATCAAAAACCGAATAAAAATACGAACTTTAACAAATATTCCTCGAATGACCTAGGTAGTATCAATGTTTTAGCCAAATATCATGCTCAAACACATCAAAACAAAAGTATAAGACAAGAACATGGTTCAAACACACAAAACAAAGATAAAGGTTCAAGCATTGGAACCGAAAATGCTAATTCTAACGCACCACCCGGGATCAAAGATTCGACCTTTGCACTTCAATTCTCTCCTCCAGCCTCAAAATCGCCTTTTTTTCTCCTTCTAAACGCCTGGAAATCGATGATAAACATAATGGGAGAGTCCTAATCGATTTAGCCTTGAAATTAGGTCAAAATTCGTGTTTCCGGGGCCCCTCGCGTACCGCGAGGCATCTTTGTCAATTCTCTCTCATACCACCAGAGACAAAATAGTCGCATAGATTTCCCGGTCCCTCGCGTACCGCGAGAGAATGGACCCAACCTCTCACGTACCGCAAGAGATTACTGAATTTTTGAACTCTTCTCGTCGAGCTACCCCTAATCGATATATTATGGTCCCCGTAACTATACTTCTAGCCCAAAATATGCCTCTTCTAAGTTTGGACTTTTTCCTGACTTTTTCCGTTCTCATCTCGGGTTCTCGTGTGCTCGTTTCTTCACACGTCTTGATCGTTTAAGCTCCAATTCTTCCCGAATACCTACAAAACATAGCATAACTAAGTACAATCTATAAATGACTCGAAACGACTCTAAAACTATACGAAAACACTACGAAATACAAGGGAAATGCATGTGTGCTTTGCAACACATCAAATATCCCCACACTTAACCTTTTTTCGTACTCGAAAAAGACTGCAGTTGAATCAGAACGGAGATCTAACTTAAAAATTCATCAATTACCAATTAGCAAAACATACTCACATGTTCAAAAGCAATAATTAGTATTTCTGTCCGATTAAACCTAACCACCAACTTTCAAGCCCCCGTAAAGTGTTCTAATATTACATTACCAAGCATATCAATCAATCTATGTGACTCACACTTAACAGTTACAGCTCTACCTAATCTCGTCTCACGGTCATGTTTAGGCACGGATCAAACCATATAGATTTACCCTACCACGTTAAACTAAAATTTACAGGTTTCAGAAATCAGATGAAATATGAATTAATGGATGATAATGAGCATTAATAAGCAAATTAAACTTCATCTAGAGGCGTTTCAACCAAGTCACTATCCCGGAAGGTAACACATAGACTAAGTCATATCAATGAAGCACATAAGAATCAACCTAGTGGTGTTTCAACCAGGCTGGAACCCGACATGTGACACATAGGTGAAACTTAGATTTCAATTAAATAAGCTCAAGAATTATGGAATTATGGATGCGGGCGCCACCGAAACTCGGATTTATTCTCATAAAAATAGAGTGGTGTGCCATGAAATTTTAAAAACCTCTAAATTTTAACTTAACGTGCTACCTATCACCCTATATTGACAGTTTTAATATTGCCGACACCCTAAGATAAATACCGACAAGATATCATGATTTTAAATCCAATTAATTCCTAAACAACACAAACATAATATTTAAGCTTTACTAGCTAGTTGAGTCTACCAAAACATCCCTAATTAAACACGTTTTCAATTATTTAAATCATTTAAACTCACAAGTATATCCAGTTATTTTCCAAGTATAAGCAGTTATTTCTAAGGACAATTTTCAAAAAAATTTCAATTTTTTTGTATTTTTGAATTTTTATGAACAAGACAAACTAGACTCAACTAGACACTCACATCCCCACACTTGAAAGACACATTGTCCTCAATGTGAAGCAAAACATAACTAAAAATAAATATGCAAAAATAAAACAAAACAGGAAGCGACTTAGCCGATGATGTAGCAGTGAATATATCCAGCTTCCTTCATCCTTGTGTGCACCGTATAGCATTTTGGTCGCGGTTACACAAACTGTAGGGTTGTCTTTACAAACTTCAAATAAGTGATAATCAACCTCGCCCAAATGGAGATTGAGTACGGGAGGGATGATAAAACCTCACAACAAACCTGCAGCATTAAACTGACACAAGTTACAGACTGAAAGTAAAAATTAAAGACTCGACTGACTCACTAAAACTCACTAAGAACTTAAAGACTCAAGATAGATAGTATGCAGAGAAAACGTACCCAATGGGTAGCAAACACATAGACATGAAAGCCATGTCAAGGTCGGTCATCGGTCACAAACGGTTTCAGTTTCCCCATGGTCGTGGTATTCGGTGAATGATATGAATGGTGATAAAGGATGGTGTGATAATGATATGATAGATGTGGTCAATGTGGGTGAACGGATGTGGAAAACCACGGGAAAACAAAGAAGAAGGGTGAAATCAGTAAGTTCCCGCGTACCGCGAGAAACCAGGCGGCCACTCCTCGCGTACCGCGAGAGAGTGGCATTTAAGCCGGCCAAACCCTTGACCTCTTGCATACCGCGAGAAAGCCCAGGAAACATGTCGCGTACCGCGAGAACAGGCTGGTGACAGAAAGTTAAGGAGGGGTTTTTATACTTAGAAAATTTTTCATCCCTTAAACTTTTTTCACCCAAATTCCATAAAAACCTATTCCAAGCATAAAAACATATGTAAAATGTCCTGGAACTTCATTCTCGATGATTTTCTTCACCGAATCAAGCACGAATCCCTGCAAAACGTGACATAAACAAAACACACACCGAAAAACACAAAAATTGAGACGGACTCACACCAAGTATTGCACACAAACTCTACATCCCGGGCACTCGCCTGAGACTCAAATAAACCTATCTGGAGGCTTCTCCTTGATCCTAACCGGTACCGCCTTCATCCTACGTGGTCTACCGATCCTCCAATTCCTCAGCACATTCCTACCTCTATCAAACTCTAAATCTCTCTTATATTTAGCAATCAAGTCCTTCCACCACAACTTAAACCTACCAGGTCCAAAGATAACATGGTTCAAATACTTTAATAGGCTGTCACACCTAAACATCCCCACACTTGGGGTTTGCTCTATCCTCACATCACAAGATTCACTTAACTCTCGGATTTTCTTACTGGGCGACCTAGATTTAGGGGATGACTCGGCTTCTATCCCCTCAGCATGGACACAAGTAAAGTTAAAGGCTCAATATGTGATATCATTAAAGGTGTAGCCTCTAACCTCTTGCCCGGATCCTCATGATCCTCTACACTTTCAACCACGGGTGTCTCACGGATTAATGACCCGACTTGTGCTAATATCTCACTCAAACTGCAATCACCATCGTCAGCACCTTTCAAATTCAGCTAACCAATCTGGCGGGTCCTATATCATTCTTCCTCCATCTACATTAACAACATTCTCTACTGGATTAGAGTCATCAAGCATGCACACGGAGTGGCTATGCTCGCCAACATCCTTCATGGACCTCAAAGTATCGAATGTGATCGACTCATCACCCACATGAATTGTGAGTTTCCCGTCAAAGACATCGATCATTGCCTTGGCGGTACATAGGAACGGGCATCCTAGGATGAGTGGGAATCTATCATCCACTTCCATGTCCAGAATAACAAAATCCACGGGGAAGACAAATTTTCCGACTTTCACTAACAGATTCTCCACAATCCCTCGTGGATACTTGACTGAGCGGTCAACCAAGGAAATGCTCATGCGCGTAGGCTGCGGTTCACCTAGGTCTAGCTGCTTATAGATAGAATAAGGCATCAGATTGATGCTAGCACCCAGGTCAGCCAACGCGTGGTTTAAGGGCAAACCGCCAAACAGACACGGGATCGTGAAATGACCCGAATCCGCCAGTTTCTCTAGAAGTTTTTTCTTTGTTCTGAACCACAGCAGAACATTGCTCACTAAGTGAGACTTCAGAGATCCCCTCTAGCTTCTTCTTGTTGGAAAGAAGATCTTTGAGGAACTTGCCATACTTTGGCATATGCTGGAGGACCTCTATAAAGGGAAGATTACCCTTGAGTTATTTAAACATATCAAGGAAGGTACCGTATTCCCTAGCATTCTTATATGGCAGCAAGCGCACTGGGTAGGGAACACGACTCAAGTCAATCTCGGGGGACTTCATCTCCACCCCCTTCTTCTTCTCCTCCTCTTCCCACTCGGCAGGTTTCTTCTCTACTATCTCCTCATCCACCAGCTCTTCCTCTCCAACCGGTTGCTCCTCTAGTATCTCCTTCGCCTGCTCTTTAATCATCTTAGCATCGATCGCAGTGAATCGAGCTCTCCAATCTTTCTTCTTGACCTCTTCAGGTGACGTAATATTATGCTCAATGAAGTGGGATCCATCCTCTACAACCTCTTTCTCCTCTCACTCCTAACTGACACGGGCATCACTGAAGCATGGGAGCCTGAAGATGGACCTCCCTGCCCACCTTTCAAGCTCTGAGCGATGTCTCCTACCGTGCGTTGCAGATCCTGTAATGTTGACTGCTGATTATTTAATAGAGTGTCATGTGCATCCAATTGTTGTCGAGTCTCCTTATCCTTTGATACCAAGTGGGTGATCAACTGGGTCTGGTTCTCTAACATCTCATTTATTCTCTTGTCATTTCCACTTGGTCCTGCATCTCCTCCTTTCTGATAAGGGCAGGCATTAAACCCAGGTGGGTTTCCTCCAGATCTCCATCCCGAGCCAAAAGAATTGTAGTTGTTGTACCCTCGGTTCTGGTTCTGGTTGCTCGCAAAGCTCACCTGCTCCTGATGATTGACGGGGCAATCTCTGGTGTCGTGGCCTCCTCTGCACACCTCACACCTTTGAGCACTGAGCTTCAGCTCTTTGATCTCGTTGGCCATAGCTGCGAGTGCAGCAGCCACGCTAGTATCAGGAGCGACCTGACGCATACCTCTAGGAGAAGAGGTGGCTACTCTAGCAGTAGGAATGGAATTCCTAACAGAACGTGGATGCTGCTGTTCCGTGAGAACGAAGCTCTCGAACATATCCTCGCACTCAGACGGCTCGAGTTTATCCATGATATGGCCTCCCGCAGATGTATTGAACATTTGCTGCATCTCGAAGTTGAGACCATTGTTTAACTTCTCCACAATCGCCCAGTCCGACAGACCGTGCTGTTGACATCGGCTCAACATCGCGTTGAACCGCTCCCAGGCCATGTGATAGGGCTCGTTGGGGTCCATTCGGAAGGAGTGGATTTGATCCCTAAGGCGAGCGGCCCTGGAAGGTGGATAGTACTTTTTGAAGAACTTGGCTTCGAGATCCTCCCAAGCGGTGATCGAGTTGTCTGGGAGGGTGTCGAGCCAAGTAGATGCATGCCCAAAGAGGGAGAATGGGAAGAGACGCAAGTAGATTGCGTCCTTAGACACACCAGTGATGTTAAAGGTATCACATATATGTGCGAAGCTGACACGTGTCCGGGTGCATCCTCATCCTTAAGGCCATGGAATTGAGTGGCATGAGTTATCGTGCTCATGACATGTGACGGGATCTGCCAAGAATTGGTAGTAGGAACAGCGGGGCATGAGATCAAAGATCTCGCTCCCGTGACCCCATCATTGGCCCTCTGGTGTACCGTACGCCTCGCTAGTGGGTCAGCATCGCCCATTTGTGGAAATGGAATTGGGCTAGTAGGACGTACCTTGGAATTGCACAGCTCTTTCAAACGCTCCCGGAAGTCGCAGGCTCTTAAGAAGCTGAAAATGATGGTGATCCCTGCGAACGAGTGTGGTGCATAAACAGACAGACACTAGATAGAAAGAAATAAAGACTCAAAAACAGAAGGACTCTATCCTAGATTAGACACTCAGATAAGACACACAAGTAGCACAGAAGACAAGCAAGACACACAAGACTCAAAAGAAAAACAAACCAAAAATCAAACAAAAAAACTAGTCAAAGCTAATATTGCTATTGCCAAGTGTCCCCGGCAACGGCGCCAAAAACTTGATGTCGTCCGGACGGTCTATAAAATAAACTACTAAATCTAACCTAGACTCCTAAGTAATAAATAGAAAACCTATGAACTCGACCACACTGACAGGCAAGTGTACCTATCGAGTGTAGCACAGCTTAATAATAAACCGGAATATCGAACCCTAGAGACACTATAATAATAATACTAGACTCTGACTCGGACTAAAGATTTAATTGGTTTGGGGGGTTGACTACACTAAAGGTTAACTAAGAATGCAACAAACTAATGTCAACTCAACTATCAAAACAAGTACTAAGGTGAAATCAGAAGATGGGAAGAATAATACCTAGGTTGTAATCGTACTTGCAAAGCACAACTTCTACCGGTTCTAGAAACAATGATGGATCTGGGTTTCTAAGGAAACAACTCTAGACTACCCAGTGGATCCCTAATCACTCTCAGGGTGTCACCAACTAACCTAAAGATGTAACAAACTCACCAGATGGTTAGATTACCTCTCAGGTATTTCCAACAAATGATAATGTACCCTAAAGACTGATCACCTATCAGTCTCACTATCCACGATATATTAAAAGAATGTACGGGGTAATCTCAGGGTAACAACTATGATTTGAACTAGCAACAATCACTAAAAACCTAATACTAACGTCCTATGAGACTGTTAACACTCGGATTCCTAATGACGAAGACTAGACAACTAATTCTCACCTCTCGAGTATTGAACTAGGACGCACACTCAATATAATCAAGGATTAACCAACACTCCTATGGATTACTTGTTGAAGCACTTTCCTGTGACAACACTATGGATAGAGTCTTAGTTTGTATTTTCATGTCTGTAATTGTCTTTGTATGTAAGAGTCTTTATGTATTAGTTTATCGAGTTGTATTTACTTTTACATATTGAATGTTGTATTTCTTTCTAAGTGTTTTGCGCACTTACAAGTGCGCAGGAGAAAGCTCCTGCGTACTTAGCAAGTACGCAAGAACACCTTTGCATACTTGTTAACTACGCAAGAGCATTTTGCCCTGCGCACTTGCTAAGTGCGCAGGCATCAGGTCAGGTATAAATAGGATAGGTTGACAGAAGTTAAGTACGCAGACATTATAGCAAATACGCAGATTGTAAATTCAATTCTTCTCTCTGTAACCTTCAAGTGTTTATAATACAAAGAACGTTTAAAGTGTTTTCTCTTGTCGGTTTACTTTGTTTAGCAAGACTCTCCACCTTGTCACGGGCATTCCGCACCCGGTCCGACTAGTTGACCCACTTGCATGTGACGATCCACCACACCCGAGGGACCTACAAGTGGTATCAGAGCATTTGCTCCTGATTTCGAGTGTTGTGAGTGAGTTTGGTGAGTTTTTACAAGCAAAAAGAGGTATTTTGTGATAAAATAGGGGTAGCTCTTGAGCACTATTTTAGAAGCAAAAATCACTCAAAAACTGATTTCTGTTGTGTATTTGAGTGTTTTGAGCATCAAAGGTTGGTTAGAAACAAATTTCTAACCCTTTGGCTCATTTGCATTGATCATCAGACCAATTTTACCATCTCCGGCGAGTTTCAGGTGACCAAAAAAGTTTGGTGAAAGTTGCTGGAAAGGTATTGTGCGTACTTACCATTTCTGGCAAAAAGTACAGTTTTGTGCGTACTTACCAAATACGCAAGGCTTATCTCCTACGTACTTATAAGTGCGCAAGACTGAACTTGTGCGAACTTAAGTTATATCCTGCGTACTTACATCTACTCCTGCGAACTTACAAGTACGTAAGAGGAAATCTAAATACGCAAGACCATTTCTCAAGTGCGCAAGGCCAAAACCAAGTGCGCAACTGTGTCTGACTTTTTTGAAATTTGACTAAGTGTTCACTATGTCGAATCTTCAGAATCTTGGAAACCTGTTGAATTATGATAATGAGATCGGTACACCACAAAACCACCTAAGTTGCTGAACGTGAACGATTATTCTAATTGGAAAGCACGTTTCGAGCACTACATTTCTTATACCGACTCATCATTATGGATACCAATCCTTGAGGGATATAAGCATCCCACGCACATCTATCTTGATGAAACCATGCCCAAACCTATCTCTAAGCTTACTGACGAAGAAAAGAAAGCTTATGATCGTGAAAAGAAGGCACTTGGCTCGATCACTATTGCATTAACTCGGGAATTGTTCCACAGTTTTCGAGGGTATGACAATTCTAAGGATCTCTGGAAAGCTTTACAGAAGAGATTCGAAGGAAATAGTGACATCAAGAAGAGTAAGAGGGATCTTCTCAGGAAGCAGTATGAGTGCTTCAGATTTTTAGAGAACGAATCTTTAGATGATCTTATCTCTAGATTCTATCATTTACAAACTGAGCTGAAGGCTTTTGAACTCAAGTATCCAGATGAAGAGATGGTGGAAAAGTTTTTGGATGCTTTACCACCCAAATTTGAGATGTACACAACCCTGATGAGGGAAAATCCTAAATTCTATGAGCTGATAGTTGAGGAGGCAATAGGAAAGGTTCAAGCTCATGACATGAACCTAAGAAGAAAGGAGAGCACTGGTAGACCCCAGATACAAGACCCTTCTATGTATCACGGGACGACTTCTACATCCAAGTTATCGGGCTCTGGAATTGCCCTCTTCACTGGAAATCCTACTGAAGAAGACTACTCAACTGGGTGTGGTGGTCATGCTTGCTATGCTTCAGGATCAGGGTGGGATCTCATCATCAAAATACCTCAAGAAATCCTCCTGCTACGTCTTCAGCTAATAACTCAGCTATAGCCAGAATAGCTGAAGATCATGTAGCACTATTCTCATCTTGCATGCTTGAATATGAAAACTTCATAGGTGGCAAGCTTACTGATCCAGAGACGATTGAAGAAGATTTTAATCAAGTGGATCCTGATGACATGGAGGACATGGATATTCAATGGAATATGGCCATGCTATTGAGGAGAGCCAAGCGTTTCCTGAACAGAACAGGAAGAAAGTTTATTGGCGGGCATCCTAATGCCAAGGTCGGGTTTGACAAATCCAAGGCCAAATGCTACAAGTGTCTGAACTATGGACACTTTGCTCATGAGTGTCAGAAAGACAGAGCACCTGCCTCTGGTTTCACCTGACCCAGCCAAGGAAACAGCCATGGCCACAACAATCCAAACCACCACAATCAAATCCAAAGTGGAACGTCCAATGCACTGGTAGCACAACACGACGACAGCTTTGATTGGGGCGTTCATCTTGAAGATGCCATCATCGCTCAAACCCAGGTTGGTCTCATGGCTGAGATCATGGAGATGATGGAAGCATAGAAAAGGGAAGCTTCTATGGCTGACCTAGAAGAATCTACATCTGCTGCTACAGAGGAGGTGAAGGATGCTGAAGATATGGAAGCCCCTGTAGCTGATGAAGAGGGATCGACTACAGCTGTTGCTCTCATGGCCATTGGAGAAGCAACAAGTTCATCGTCTGAGGTAGATTCTAACCCTTTCTCTGTTATTTCATGTTCTAAATGTCAAGGGCTAAAACTGGAAAATTCTAGTCTCCAAGACAAAATCGAACCCCTAAGTTTGGCAGCTCTAAACTATAAAGAAAATGAAAAACGTTTTAAAGATTCTATTGAAATGTTAAAAAAGGAAAAATATGAATATTCTTTAAAAATAAGTGATCAACAGCTTCACTTAGATGTTGCATACAGGGGGCTAGAAAAACGAAACAATGAAATCAAAAAACAGCAAAATGAGATCTTGCAGTTAAAATGCACTAATAAGAAGTTGAAAAACTCTCGCTTTATGGTGGAACACTACAAGTCTATAGTGAGACAACTGAATGGGTTAGGTTTGGGTACTAATGCCATTCCTCCACCAGTGAGCGGGAAGTTTGTCAATAGCTTAATAGACATTGATCTCACTTGTCTAGATGAGTCCTCTGATAAGGATGATTCCCCTAAAAAGGATGAATCCTCAAGTAAGGCTAACTCCACATCTAGTGAGGAGTTTATTACTGCTTCTGAAGACGGGTCGGTTAACTCTTGCCCTGAAGGAGTAGTATCTGAGGAGTTGTTGACTGAACAAAAGGTAAAGAAAAACGTTATCACTAATGGTGATAACTGCATTTTAACTGAACCCGACATCATTGAAACAAATGATAAACTAAAGGTAATGTTTTACGGGGGGTATAAAAGTCTTAACCAAGTAAAGAAAGAGGCTTTTTCAGCTCACTATGGGCTTGGGTATAAAGAAAATTTGGAAAAATATTATACTCCCAAAAACCAAACTGGTAAGGTTCAGACTAATGTTCATAAACCAACTCCTCCTTCTCATAATGCTGAGTTATCTAAGGCTAGATCTAATAAGCCTTACAAGAGAACTTATGTAGACAAGAGGAACTGTTTTCACTGTGGTTTGGTTGGTCACATTTTAGTGAACTGTCCTTCTAAGAACCAAGGGAAACGGCCTGTTGTTTCACAACCAGTTGTTATCCCCAGGTCGCCACCAGTGAAACCATCTCCCAAATATCCAAAGCAAAATGTGGTGAAATCACCAATCAAACCGATGGTAAAGCCTAAGATCATATCTGAAGCTAAACCATCTGTTCCAAGAAAGGTAACGCAACCTGTTGTACCTCGTGTATCTACCTCTGGTAGTACACGTACTGGTGAGAAACCTGTGGCAAGACTCTCTAAGCCACAGAGGAGGAGACGGAACAAGAGGTTGAGAAAGCTTGAACAGCTGACTTCAGTTCAATCAGGTGAAGCTTTCACAAGTTCACCTGATGTAGTTGTACCAAAGTCTCCTGTTCCGGTTAAGAAACAGAAGAGATCCTGGACTGCCAAATCCAAAACTCCTCAATCTCCTAGTTCTATTTCTTCTAAAGATTCATCAATTTTGAACAGTCATCATGACTGTGAGTTAAAGGAAGTAGTTTATTTTGAAAAGGATGGACGACCCAAGACCACAATGGCTTAGGTCTCCAAAACAAACTAATTCTTTTGTGACTCGTGCAGGGACGTCCGAAGGGTACTATCTCTAACCGCTGGTATGTAGATAGTGGATGTTCCAGGCACATGACAGGAAACATGGCCCTGCTTCAAGACGTTAAACCATTCAGAGGCGGCTATGTGGCCTTTGCCGGAGAAAAAGGCGACAGCATCACGTGTCAAGGCGTGGTTTCGAACGGTTGTGTCAGCTTTGATAATGTCAACTTCTGCGAGCAGCTGAAGCATAACCTGTTGAGTGTCTCCCAAATGTGTGATAAGGAGTACTCGGTGATGTTTGACAAGTCAGAATGCCTAATTCTCAAACCCGGTTTTGAAGTTTCGGAAGATTGGATCCTGATGAGAGCGCCAAGAAAAAGCGGCACCTATCAGATCGATATGAGCGTGGCAACAACCACCTCATCAGTTGCTACTTGTTTGCTTACAAAAGCGACAGAGCTCGACTCCATCTTGTGGCATAGGAAACTCGGACATATTTCGTATCATAAAATGAATCATCTTGTCCAAAACGGTTTGGTAACCGGGGTTCCTAAGCTGAGATTTACCGTTGTAGATGACTGTATGCCTTGTAAAAAGGGCAAACAGCAACGGAAGTCTCACAAGCCCAAGCTCCAAAACTCTATTGATACCCCTTTGGAGCTATTACACGTGGATCTGTTTGGCCCCATAAGTATAAGGAGTATTGGAGGTAAGTCGTTCTGTCTAGTAGTAACCGATGATTTCTCATGTTTTTCTTGGGTCATTTTTTAGGTACTAAAGACGAGACTGCTGATATTCTTCAATATTTGATCCTGAGCTTGGAATCTCTTTGCAAGTTGAAAGTTAGAAGAATTAGGAGTGACAACGGAACTGAGTTCAAGAATAATTTGATGGTAGAGAGGGATCCGTCACGAATTCAGCGCGCCGTACACGCCTCAGCAGAATGGAGTTGCTGAACGGAAGAACAGAACACTGATTGAGACTGCAAGGACTATGCTGTCGGATGCAAAGCTTCCTGTCACTTTCTGGGCAGAAGCCGTTAATACAGCTTGTCACGTCTTAAACAGAGTTCTGGTTGTGAAGAGGCACAACAAGACTTGTTACGAGTTGATCAACAATCGACTTCCCAATCTTGATTACCTAGTTCCTTTTGATAGTCCTTGTTCCTTGTTGCTACAGTACAAAGACCGCCAGTCTAAGTTTCATGCAAAAGTAGTGGAAGGCATCTTCTTAGGATACGTTGCCAACTCGCCTTGCAAGAGAGTGTACAATATAGGAACTCGTACTGTCGAGGAATGGTTTGAAGTGGATTGCAGTCAACACAGCATTCCACCCGAACCAACAGGTCCAGCTTGGGGTTTTGATTATGATGCGCTATTCAAATCATTCAATCTTCCTGATTTATCTGCAGTTGACGCCGCAAACGTTTATGAATTATTGGGTGGCGGTGATGACTCCAACTTCTCTACTCATGCCACTGTACCGATTGTAACTCCTGATTCCAATGCTACATCTGCATCTGGAACTCATGACAGTGATAACAGTGAAGATGTTCTTGTTGTTGGAGATGACGCTCAAGCCAATCCTAACACAACTGTAGGAAATGACGCTCCAGCTGATCCAATTAACATTGAATATTCTTCCTCTGGAACACAGGAAATGGGGGAGTTAAGCACGAATCTTGATCTAGAAATTCAGGAACCGATTGTACCGGAGACGAGAGTGCATAGGAATCATCCAATCGACAACATCATTGGTGATCCTTATGCCGGTGTTCAGACTCGTCATAAAACTATCACTGAGAACACAAGTCTTTACTCAGAGATACTTGACACTGGTGTCATGGAAACATGTCTGCATGCTGCATTCGTGTCCCAGTTAGAGCCGAAGAATGTGAAGGAGGCTCTCACTGACAACTGTTGGATTGAGGCGATGCAAGATGAATTATCTCAATTCCAAAAGTTGCACGTGTGGGATTTAGTTAACTTGCCAAAAGGCTTCCAGCCAATTGGAACCAGATGGGTGTTCAAATGCAAGACGGATGATCGTCATGTTGTTGTGAAGAACAAAGCAAGATTGGTTGTTTAGGGTTTTTATCAGCAAGAGGGCTTGGATTACACGGAAGTATATGCCCCAGTTGCTAGAATTGAAGCCATTCGACTGTTCTTGGCTTATGCCACATATGTCGGCTTCAAGGTCTATCAACTTGATGTGAAGAGTGCTTTCGTTTATGGTAAAGTTCATAAAGAAGTCTATGTCACTCAACCTCCCGGTTTTCAAGATCCGCATAATATCAATAAAGTGTATAAGCTCGACAAAGCACTTTATGGTCTTCATCAAGCACCACGGGCATGGTATGAGACATTATCTAAGCATTTACTGTCTAATGGTTTCGACCATGGACAGATTGACTCGACTCTCTTCATTAGGAAAGCAGGAGTTGACATTCTTCTTGTACAAGTATACGTCGACGACATTATCTTTGGATCTACCAATGAAGGGATGTGTAGGGAATTCGAGCAGGTGATGAAGTCCAAATTTGAAATGAGTAATATGGGTGAATTGTCGTTCTTCCTGGGTCTGCAGGTCAGTCAAAGAGAGGATGGCATTTATCTACATCAAACTAAGTATGTGCAGGACGTCTTATCAAAATACAAGATGAATGATAGCAGTACTTATGGAACACCTATCCCAGTCAATCATGGTCTGCATCCTGACAAAGATGGAAAGGATGTAGATAGCAGATTATACCGTGGGATGATCGGATCACTTATGTATCTCACAGCTTCAAGACCCGATATAATGTTTGCTTTGTGCTTGTGCTCAAGGTTTCAGTCTCAACCGAAGGAGTCACATATGATAGCCGTGAAGAGAATTTTCAGATACCTGAAAGGGAAACCCCGATTAGGTCTTTGGTACTCTAAGCAGCAGTCATTCGACTTCAAAGCCTACACTGATTCAGATTATGGCGGTTGTAACCTTGACAGAAAGTCAACTTCTTGTGGATGTCAATTCTTAGGAGACAGACTGGTCTCCTGGCAGTGTAAGAAGCAGTCAACGGTTTCTGTCTCAACTTGTGAAGCAGAATACATTGCTGCATCGAGCGGTTGTTCTCAAATACTGTGGATTCAGCAGCAGTTGAGAGACTACGGCTTAAACTTCACTGGAACTCCATTATTCATGGACAACAATGCCACCATGTCCATCACAAATAACCCGGTGAAACATTCCAAAACTAAACATATAGAGATTCGCCATCACTTTATCCATGATTGTGCTAAAAAACATTTAATTGAACTTGTAAAAGTTCACACGGATGACAATCTTGCTGACCTTTTCACAAAGGCATTTGATCGATCCCGTTTTGAGCATCTTGTCAACTTGATAGGAATGTTCAATCCTGAGTGAAAATTAATTTTTCTTAATTCAATTCAATTCATGGAAGTTAAACTTCATTTCTTTTTAAATTTTCTGTATAGTTCTTTTAGGTTTCAAAATATTTTACAAAAAACAAAAACAAAAATAGAAAATGGAGAAAATTTCAAAGTTAACTTGAGAAAAGAGGAAATGATAGTACATCAGAAATGATCTAAACGTCACAGACTGCTCTTATGGGAAATGATTGCGTCATGCTTACTTAATTATTTAACTTATTATGTTTTTAATCTGCTTATTTACGAGTAACTTAAATTGTCAGTAGGCTGTATGCGTCTTTGAATCACTAGTAGTGTGGAAACTAAATCTAAATTACAATTGTGATTTGAACCCATGTTTGCAAGTGTGTGTGCGTAAAAGAATAGAAAAGATCATT
The DNA here is from genome assembly GCA_023525975.1 of Smallanthus sonchifolius. NCBI lineage: Eukaryota > Viridiplantae > Streptophyta > Magnoliopsida > Asterales > Asteraceae > Smallanthus > Smallanthus sonchifolius. The sequence continues at coordinate 16,412,011 of CM042028.1, read as the reverse complement.
ATCAGATATAGGATGATAGATTTTGGCAATAATTTTCTTTTTGAGGTCAGTTTCGGGTTATGTCGTTAGCACAATTAATGCGATTCATCTCACTGCCCATACTCACAAGTATGCAAGGAGAGATTGAATCAAGACATGTCTCTACATTATCCATTGAGCATGTATTCACCCTTGAATCGTTCCTGATTCATTGAAATCAAATCCAGATAAAAGTTGGATCCCCTTACCTTATTCAATCACCATATATATTATCCTGAATCATCATTCCGATATTCAATGAAGAAAATCAAATAAAACCAAGACAACTAAATCACTCGATTCTGAATCTTATGATTCCTGATAATCCTTATGGATTCTGCTTGATTTTCCTGTGCTAATAGATGTAGCTTCATTCTGAAAATTTAGAAAGTCATTGGGAAAATCTTAGATGCCTTGATATAGTGCAAGTTAGAATAGCATATCAGTGGGGTACACGTTGTATATCTTATAAAAATACCTTAATACACAAGAATGTGATACAAAGATGCTTATAGTTTCAAATCTTATAATATTTTCAACTTGAATTACTTGTTTATGTGCTTATTACGTATGAATAAATAGTAATCCATGACATGATCCCACATTCTTTGATGTTTATATTGTATCGTTTTTGCTAAAAGATAGCCTGATATGATCCTCTGCTCGTGTCTTTGATCAAAAATAGTTTGTGTGAATACTTGTATATTTTTATTAGAAAAGATCAAAAAGATTTTAAGTTTATGCATATTTCAATTTTATTCAGAAAAACCAAAAATATTTGTGTTTAACCTTCCTGAATTGTATTTGAATCCTACTGGTTGAATATTTTTATCTTGCTCGTTATTTGACTTGAAATCTTCATTATTTGAGTTGAAAGTGTGCGCACATAAGGGTCTCTGCGTACTTGATAAGTGCGCATGAGGTAAACCCTGCGTACTTAACAAGTACGCAAGACTTAAGTCATGCGTACTTAGTAAGTACGCAGGAGTTAAGTCCTGCGCACTTAGTAAGTACGCACGACCAATATGTGTTGGGTATAAATACAGGACTTAGAAATTTTTTTAGAGATTATCACTTTCAAACCGTCTCTCCTGTGATATTCCCTCCGACCATTTTCCTCAAAAATTTCGAGTGTTCCAACCGGATTCTTCGTCCCGCTCATTGTTTAATCATCATCTAACATTTACTTGGTGAGAATCTCGGTCCGTATCATCCACTAAATCACATGTTTTCGACCGATTCATCGACGGTTTGAGTCTGAAATTATTGACCTATTTTGGTGTTCTAAATGCAAATTAAGACCTAAAACTTGTTAATAATCACTAATCGAAACCTATTGACTCATAATTTGTCCTTAACATGGTTCGATTTTGCCCTTGACCCTCGATTGCCCACTGGTTCAACTGGGTCGTCATCTAGGTCAAAAATTTGACAGGTGTAGCGGTTAGTTGCGGTGGATAGTGGTCCCATAGGTCTTAATCAAGTATTTCGACCTTGTGGTGACCATAATCCACGACAATGCCTCTCTTCTGATTGACAGTTGAAATTTCTGGAATTTTGGCCAAGTGCGTTTCCTGCGCACTTAACAAGTACGCACGAAGCACTTCATGCGTACTTGTTAAGTACGCAAGAACAAACTCATGCGTACTTGCTAAGTACGCAGGACCAACACTTAGCAAAAATTCCTAAGTCTGAAATTAAGTTCAAAGAGTAACTGCTATACTGAGTCGTTTTTATTCATTTCCAATGATACGTGTTGTTCTGATTGTGCTTTCTGTGTGATTTTGCAGATTATGGCTCGGGCGTTTACTAACGAATTCAACCTGTTAGCAAACACTCAACCCGAATGGAAAGGTGCAGCATTGCAATATAGGGAGATAGTTGACTTCTTGAACTGCTCAAGAGTCAGCTATGCTATCTCAGCTGACCCGACCGTGTCAAGACCTTACTTGGAGCAATTCTGGGAGACGGCGGAGCACGACTGCACGGTAACCCCCAATGTCATAAGGGCTACCGTTGCTGGTCAGGCTATCGCTTTCTCTGAAGATACTATACGAAGGGTCCTGCAGTTCAGAGACCTCGCGACCGACCCGACAGCCTATGCAGACTACTTTGTGGATGGCTGTTGGAGGCAAAGAATGGGATACGTCGGAGCGAGGGACTATGCTTCTTATAAAAAGATGTGGGTATTAGACCAATGGCGGTATTTCGCCCATGTTATGATCATGTGCATCTCATCAAGGAAAGCTGGGAAAGATGCCATGGGTCATGACCTTGCAGCAGCCATGGTGGGCTTGTCTCTTAATAGGGGCTACAACTTCTCGCGCTACATCTTCAAAGCAATCAATGACTAGATCAACACAGCGGAGAAGTTTAGATTCTTATTGTACCCTAGGTTTGTGCAACTCTTGATCGATGACGCGTTGCCAAACCTTCCTACTGTAGGGAGAGACTGCAAGTCAAGCGGGTGGACAAAAGAGAATTTTCTCAATTCCTGAAGCCAGGCAGTGTAGAACCTACCCCTGTGCACACAGAACTCTTTGGCCACCTTCTAAATGAAGCATATGTGGCACCTGAATACTGGAGATGGTACAGCCACGACTCGAAGCCTGAAATGAGTGAACACTCCGATGAGCAACAGGAACAACAACAGGAGGAAATGGAAAGTGATGATGGATCGTCTGAGGATGGAGACGACGAAGGCGGTAATGGTGGTGCTGAGGAATCCGATTCAGAAGCAACAGAATAAGATTCTTCTGATTCCGATGACGCACCATCGCAAGTACACCCACGGAGAACGGCTAAGGTAACCCTACCTGAGTCGTCCTCCAAAAGGAAGCGACAAAGCTCAAGCAGCGAATATGAGCCAAATTCTGACTCTGACGCTGCTGTACAAAGACAAAGAAGGGAAAGCATTCATAAGAATAGGGGAGATAGGCAAGAGGTTGCTATCCCCAGGGTAGTAGAGGTCCCGACTGTGCAACAAGTACAAGTTCCAGCTGCCAGTCCAGATTCAGCCTCTACCCCACCAGAACAGCAATTGCACCGAAGGAGGAGAAGGCCACAAGTTCAAGCTGACGTGGCAGTCACGACAGTCACAGAGGAGCTTCCTGTGACGGTGACCCTCCCTACTACATCCGTCCAGGTGGCGGTGACTACTCCAATTGTTACGGAGTCTATCACCATCACCCCTACCATAACACCCACTCCCATCATCTCATCCCAAATCCCAACACCCTCCATTGATCCTCCAAGTCAACCCTTCACTTATGAAGATTTCTCACAAGGGTTTGACTTTGGTACCATCTTCTCCTCCCCAATCCATAATGTCGAAGCGTCATCATCTAGGCATCCTGATCCGAATGAGGCAAGGATCGATGTGCTAGAAACCCAAGTTGCTGGACTGCTAAAGACTATTCAGAAGTCAAAGGAGGAATCTGATGCTCAACAAGCACAGATTAATTCACTGGCCGATGAAGTTAGGATTCTACATAGCCAGAGAACGGGGACTAATGACCGACTGAAGAACGTAATGGCACATAATGAGCTAATAATGAAGACAAATGAAATGATTCTAGGCTACAAAACGTCACTTGAGCTAAGGCTGGATTTACAAAGAAAAGAGCACGGAGCGATGTCAAATTAGTTACAGAACTGACCAAGAAGCTTGATGCTCAGGGGGAGAAAGAGAAGGAGAAGGAAAAGGAGGAAGAGAAAGAGAAGGAAAAGGAAAAGGAGAAAGAAAAAGAGAAAGAAAAGAAATCCACTAGTGCTGAGCCTTGTCATCCAGTCGACTTGACTAAGGATGACGATAAAGACAAGGATCCTGAAGCCGGTCCTAGTGGAGGTGAGCACCAAGCTTTGGCAATTGTGCCCATCTCTGCTATTCCAATGGCTGAGGGGGAGTCTACTCAGCAAGAGGGTGGTGATACCTCTGTTGGTGGTGGTGATAACGGGAAGTCAGCAGCTGATGTGCTCAAGGACTTATCTGATGATGAGATCCTTTATCTTGAGCCTGACTATTCCAAGGAAGCACAGATCGATGCTCCCCTTAATCTGAAAGAAGGAGAGATCGACTCTGGTGATTACTGGAATGATGATGATGAAGACGTGGTGATAGAGATTCCCAAGGGTGACGGGGAAGGAGAGTACGAGCTAGAAGATGGAGAGATCTTTGAATTTCCATCTTTCGACGCTCTGCTTGACACAGGTTCAGTCGAGCAGACTAGTAATGTAGAAGCCTCGACTGAAGCCTCCCCAGTTGACCCTAAACCTGTGGACCCAGAGGCACCAAAAGAGACAGATATGCCTTCTACTAGTTCAAAGGGTCCAGCTCCGGTGTGGCAAAAGACGTCTATCATAGACAAAGCAACAGGGATGATCTTGGCTGTAAGGTTCGAGGAGGACAAGCAGTTGTTCGTCATCAAAAGATCTGGCGGGGTTCAATACTTGAAACCCACCAGTGAAGCGTTCAGTTCCTTGCCCAAATACGACCTGGTGAACCTAGCAAACTGAGAGCTGTTGGGTCATTCCAATCACGCAGTGGCGATGGGTTTGTGGGTGGTTCTGCAACTTGAAGCAAGATCTGGGAACTTTGAAATGTTCAAGCCTCAGGTGCCCAAGAGAGTCAAGGATAAGCACGCTTTACATCATGTGACTAAGAAGCACTTAAAGAAATTGGTATACAAGCCAGTGCGATGTGAAACTAAGATTCCCCTGAGCAAGATATCTCAGGATATTCTTGGTGACATGTGGTACTGGTACGTAGATCCAAAAACGGGCGAGGCTGTGATCATGGGTAAAGGACGTTCAGAGAGCGGGAATATGGTGCTAAAGGAACTGATCAGAATCTTTGATGAAGTCTGCTTCATCAACTTTTCTGTGAAAGATCTGGAGGTACTAGCAGAACGCTACTGCGTCTACACGGACGAATGGACAAAGCTCCTTGCTTCTAAATACGACAAGGTGATTAAGTTCTGCCTTAATTACAAGAAGAAGATGGAAGCTGAAGATCAAGAGCTGTGAAGACTGAAGATTGAAGACTGAAGACGATGAAGATCCCGAGCTGTTGTCAAGGGGGAGTTTGTTGAAGCACTTTCCTGTGACAACACTCTGGATAGAGTCTTAGTTTGTATTTTCATGTCTGTAATTGTATTTGTATGTAAGAGTCTTTATGTATTAGTTTATCGAGTTATATTTACTTTTACGTATTGAATGTTGGATTTCTTTCTAAGTGTTTTGCGCACTTACATGTGCGCAGGAGAAAGCTCTTGCGTACTTAGCAAGTACGCAAGAACACCTTTGCGTACTTTTTAAGTAAACAAGAGCATTTTGCCCTGCGCACTTGCTAAGTGCGCAGGCATCAAGTCAGGTATAAATAGGATAGGTTGATAGAAGTTAAGTACGCAAACATTATAGCAAATACGCAGATTGTAAATTCAGTGCTTCTCTCTGTAACCTTCAAGTGTTTATAATACAAAGAAGGTTTAAAGTGTTTTCTCTTGTCGGTTTACTTTGTTTAGCAAGACTCTCCACCTAGTCACGGGCATTCCGCACTCGGTCCGACTAGTTGACCCACTTGCATGTGACGATCCACCACACCCGAGGGACCTACAAGCAAAGAGAAGGAGAAGGAAAAGGAGAAAGAGAAAGAGAAGGAGAAGGAAAAGGAGAAAGAGAAAGAGAAATAAAAGAAATCCACTAGTGCTGAGCCTTGTCATCCAGTCGACTTGACTAAGAATGACGATAAAGACAAGGATCCTGAAGCCGGTCCTAGTGGAGGTGAGCACCAAGCTTTGGCAATTGTGCCCATCTCTGCTATTCCAATGGCTGAGGGGGAGTCTACTCAGCAAGAGGGTGGTGATACCTCTGTTGGTGGTGGTGATAACGGGAAGTCAGCAGCTGATGTGCTCAAGGACTTATCTGATGATGAGATCCTTTATCTTGAGCCTGACTATTCCAAGGAAGCACAGATCGATGCTCTCCTTAATCTGAAAGAAGGAGAGATCGACTCTGGTGATTACTGGAATGATGATGATGAAGACGTGGTGATAGAGATTCCCAAGGGTGACGGGGAAGGAGAGTACGAGCTAGAAGATGGAGAGATCCTTGAATTTCCATCTTTCGACGCTCTGCTTGACACAGGTTCAGTCGAGCAGGCTAGTAATGTAGAAGCCTCGACTGAAGCCTCCCCAGTTGACCCTAAACCTGTGGACCTAGAGGCACCAAAAGAGACAGATATGCCTTCTACTAGTTCAAAGGGTCCAGCTCCGGTGTGGCAAAAGACGTCTATCATAGACAAAGCAACAGGGATGATCTTGGCTGTAAGGTTCGAGGAGGACAAGCAGTTGTTCGTCATCAAAAGATCTGGTGGGGTTCAATACTTGAAACCCACCAGTGAAGCGTTCAGTTCCTTGCCCAAATACGACCTGGTGAACCTAGCAAACTGAGAGCTGTTGGGTCATTCCAATCACGCAGTGGAGATGGGTTTGTGGGTGGTTCTGCAACGTAAAGCAAGATCTGGGAACTTTGAAATGTTCAAGCCTCAGGTGCCCAAGAGAGTCAAGGATAAGCACGCTTTACATCCTGTGACTAAGAAGCACTTAAAGAAATTCGTATACAAGCCAGTGCGATGTGAAACTAAGATTCCCCTGAGCAAGTTATCTCAGGATATTCTTGGTGACATGTGGTACTGGTACGTAGATCCAAAAACGGGCGAGGCTGTGATCATGGGTAAAGGACGTTCAGAGAGCGGGAACATGGTGCCAAAGGAACTGATCAGAATCTTTGATGAAGTCTGCTTCATCAACTTTTCTGTGAAAGATCTGGAGGTACTAGCAGAACGCTACTGCGTCTACACGGACGAATGGACAAAGCTCCTTGCTTCTAAATACGACAAGGTGATTAAGTTCTGCCTTAATTACAAGAAGAAGATGGAAGCTGAAGATCAAGAGCTGTGAAGACTGAAGATTGAAGACTGAAGACAAAAGACTGAAGACGATGAAGATCTCGAGCTGTTGTCAAGGGGGAGTTTGTTGAAGCACTTTCCTGTGACAACACTCTGGATAGAGTCTTAGTTTGTATTTTCATGTCTGTAATTGTCTTTGTATGTAAGAGTCTTTATGTATTAGTTTATCGAGTTGTATTTACTTTTACATATTGAATGTTGCATTTCTTTGTAAGTGTTTTGCGCACTTACATGTGCTCAGGAGAAAGCTCGTGCGTACTTAGCAAGTACGCAAGAACACCTTTGCGTACTTGTTAAGTACGCAAGAACATTTTGCCCTGCGCACTTAGTCAGGTCAGGTATAAATAGGATAGGTTGACAGAAGTTAAGTACGCAGACATTATAGCAAATACGCAGATTGTAAATTCAGTGCTTCTCTCTGTAACCTTCAAGTGTTTATAATACAAAGAACGTTTAAAGTGTTTTCTCTTGTCGGTTTACTTTGTTTAGCAAGACTCTCCACCTAGTAACGGGCATTCCGCACCCGGTCCGACTAGTTGACCCACTTGCATGTGACGATCCGCTACACCCGAGGGACCTACAAGCAAAGAGAAGGAGAAAGAAAAGGAGAAAGAGAAAGAGAAGGAGAAGGAAAAGGAGAAAGAGAAAGAGAAAGAGAAAGAGAAGGAGAAGGAAAAGGAGAAAGAGAAAGAAAAGAAATCCACTGGTGCTGAGCCTTGTCATCCAGTCAACTTGACTAAGGATGACGACAAAGACAAAGATCCTGAAGCCGGTCCTAGTGGAGGTGAGCACCAAGCTTTGGCAATTGTGCCCATCTCTGCTATTCCAATGGCTGAGGGGGAGTCTACTCAGCAAGAGGGTGGTGATACCTCTGTTGGTGGTGGTGATAAAGGGAAGTCAGCAGCTGATGTGCTCAAGGACTAATATGATGATGAGATCCTTTATCTTGAGCCTGACTATTCCAAGGAAGCATAAATCGATGCTCTCCTTAAACTGGACGAAGGAGAGATTGACTCTGGTGATGACTGGAATGATGATGATGATGATGATGAAGACGTGGTGATAGAGATTCCCAAGGGTGACGGGGAAGGAGAGTACGAGCTAGAAGATGGAGAGATCCTTGAATTTCCATCTTTCGACGCTCTGCTTGACACAGGTTCAGTCGAGCAGGCAAGTAATGTAGAAGCCTCGACTGAAGCCTCCCCAGTTGACCCTAAACCTGTGGACCTAGAGGCACCAAAAGAGACTGATATGCCTTCTACTAGTTCAAAGGGTCCAGCTCCGGTGTGGCAAAAGACGTCTATCATAGACAAAGCAACAGGGATGATCTTGGCTGTAAGGTTCGAGGAGGACAAGCAGTTGTTCGCCATCAAAAGATCTGGCGGGGTTCAATACTTGAAACCCACCAGTGAAGCGTTCAGCTCCTTGCCCAAATACGACCTGGTGAACCTAGCAAACCGAAAGCTGCTGGGTCATTCCAATCACGCAGTGGCGATGGGTTTGTGGGTGGTTCTGCAGCGTGAAGCAAGATCTGGGAACTTTGAAATGTTCAAGCCTCAGGTGCCTAAGAGAGTCAAGGATAAGCACGCTTTACATCCTGTGACTAAGAAGCACTTAAAGAAATTGGTATACAAGCCAGTGCGATGTGAAACTAAGATTCCCCTGAGCAAGTTATCTCAGGATATTCTTGGTGACATGTGGTACTGGTACGTAGATCCAAAAACGGGCGAGGTTGTGATCATGGGTAAAGGACGTTCAGAGAGCGGGAACATGGTGCCAAAGGAACTGATCAGAATCTTTGATGAAGTCTGCTTCATCAACTTTTATGTGAAAGATCTGGAGGTACTAGCAAAACGCTACTGCGTCTACACGGATGAATGGACAAAGCTCATTGCTTCTAAATACGACAAGGTGATTAAGTTCTGCCTTAATTACAAGAAGAAGATGGAAGCTGAAGATCAAGAGCTATGAAGACTGAAGATTGAAGACTGAAGACGATGAAGATCCCGAGCTGTTGTCAAGGGGGATTTTGTTGAAGCACTTTCCTGTGACAACACTCTGGATAGAGTCTTAGTTTGTATTTTCATGTCTGTAATTGTCTTTGTATGTAAGAGTCTTTATGTATTAGTTTATCGAGTTGTATTTACTTTTACATATTGAATGTTGCATTTCTTTCTAAGTGTTTTGCGCACTTACATGTGCGCAGGAGAAAGCTCCTGCGTACTTAGCAAGTACGCAAGAACACCTTTGCGTACTTGTTAAGTACGCAAGAGCATTTTGCCTTGCGCACTTGCTAAGTGCGCAGGCATCAGGTCAGGTATAAATAGGATAGGTTGACAGAAGTTAAGTACGCAGACATTATAGCAAATACGCAGATTGTAAATTCAATGCTTCTCTCTGTAACCTTCAAGTGTTTATAATACAAAGAACGTTTAAAGTGTTTTCTCTTGTCGGTTTACTTTGTTTAGCAAGACTCTCCACCTAGTCACGGGCATTCCGCACCCGGTCCGACTAGTTGACCCACTTGCATGTGACGATCTGCCACACCCGAGCGACCTACATTACTACGTCTCGTAAACCACTCAGGTCACAAGCAATACGCAAACAACCTAAACATGCATCTATTAATGAAAGACATTCAACAAGACAACATGAGGAACATTAATCAACACAAAACCAGATTAAAGCATGCATATTCATCACTATTAATTATCAAAAGACTGTTTACAAAATCATTCAACCATACTTAGAATCCAAAACCGAATAAAAATACGAACTTTAACAAATTTTCATTGAATGACCTAGGTAGTATCAATGTTTTAGCCAAATATCATGCTCAAACACATCAAAACAGAAGTATAAGAAAAGAACAAGGTTCAAACACATGAAACAAAGATAAAGGTTCAAGCTTCGGAACCGAAAATGCTAAATCTAACGCACCCGGGATCAAAGATTCGACCTTTGCACTTCAATTCTCTCTTCCAGGCTCAAAATCGCCTTTTTTCTCCTTCTAAACTGCTGGAAATCGATGATAAACATAATGGGAGAGTCCTAATCTATTTAGCCTTGAAATTAGGTCAAAATTCGTGTTTCTGGGGCCCCTCGCGTACCGCGAGGCCTCCTTTTCAATTCTCTCGCGTACCACCGGTTACAAAATAGTCGGGCAGATTTCCCGGTCCCTCGCGTACCATGAGAGATTACAGAATTTTTGAACTCTTCTCGTCGAGCTACCCCAAATCGATATATTATGGGTCCCGTAACTAATTTTCTAGCCCGAGATATGCCTCTTCTAAGTTTGGACTTTTTCCTGACTTTTTCCGTTCTCATCTCGGGTTCTCGTGTGCTCGTTTCTTCACACGTCTTGATCGTTTAAGCTCCAATTCTTCCCGAATACCTACAAAACATATCATAACTAAGTACAAGCCATAAATGAGTCGAAACGACTCTAAAACTATACGAAAACGCTACAAAATACAAGGGAAATGCATGTGTGCTTTGCAACTCATCAGTTATCAACCCCCAAACCCGAGCACCACTACTGGTATTTTACCCTTGAAGTGTTTGACTTGAATTTCAATCATTAAATTGTTTAGGCATACAAAGACCTATAACTTAGACATGTATTGACTTATACAAGTCCTAATGTTTCATCATTCATGAAATTGACATATCCACATGTTTATTGCGAGAACCACCACTCACTTTCTCGCATGGAGTATTGGACTCCATGCCGACCCATGAAGTATCCACACTTCATGTCACCCGTATAGTATTTGACTTCACTTTCACCTGTGAAGTACTTGACCTCACTACCACCCGTGAAGTATCCACACTTCATGTAATAAATCAATTTACCGTTTTACCACCAACGGTTGACTTTTACCACATTAAGTCAATTTTAGTCTAATGTTACCACATTCTACATTTTAGTTGACTCTTGACCACATTGGGTCATTTACACAATTTAACCACATATGCACAATCAAGTTTGACTATTAACCACAAAGTCTAATTACACATATTTATCACATTTGCACATTCAAGTTTGACTATTAACCACATAGTCTAGTTACACCTATTAACCACATTTACATATTTAAGTTTGACTATTAATCACATAGTCTCATTACACCTATTTCAACATAATAGTTTGACCCTATACCATTAAGGTCAAATGACAGCAATTTCACCATTATCCATAATGGTTTGACTTATACAACATTAGGTCAATTTTTATCAAAACACCACATTCTATATTTTAGTCTGACTACATACCACACTAGTCAACTACACCTATTTACCACATTATGTTTGACTATTTACCACATTAGTCAACTACACCAATTCTATCATATTCACACTTTAGTTTGACCATATACCACATAGTCAAAATCAACATACAACATGTAAATAGAATTAAACCATGTAATCTACTTACCTATAAACTACTTATCTACTACTAAGTAAGTGCACCTTGGCTAATGAAGATTCCCATCGGTCTTCAAAGCTAACACCTTTATCGTTTTGATCACCTAAAAATCCCGCATGTTTTAGTAATCTAAATTACCCCAATACATACATTAGTTGGAGTTTAACACCCACCCAAGATCTTATGATCCTCACCTATCATCTAATCTAAGTTATTTAGCTTTACACAAGCTTTTTTCCTTCATAATCAAAATCAACCCATTTTGACCCGTTAAGGATTTCACCCAATTTCCATAATTTCATCAATTCATAATTCACCAATTCAATTGAGTTTTCTACTTGAAAATGTGTTTATATAACACTATAAACACTTATCCAAACTCAATTTACCCTTTAAATATATCAAAATGAAAACTCCCCAAATTAGGTTATCAAGAACCCTAATTTTAAAACTTCCAAATAGATTGAGGTTTCATATCAATTAAATTGTCTATTACCCCCTTAAACACTTACGAACCATCATTCCATCAATTAAACATCCTCAATTATAAAACCCCTAAATCACCCTCAAGAACCTTAACTTTATGATTCTTGAAAGAGGTGTTAAAAGGATGTTATTAACCACTCTTTAATACTAATCAAGCTTGGTTTTAACTTTGGACAAGTTATTAACTACAAACAATCACCAATTCAGCCCCTATCTTGGTTTTCTCCAAAACCCACCAAGAACACCATTAATGGTGGATTCAAGGTTTGAAATGGAACTTACTTGCATTCTTGAATAAGATGAACACCACCATTCATCTAGATTTTTCATGCAATTCATTGATCTTCGATTTCCAGCCTCTCCATCTCTTTCTCTTTCTCATTTTACATCTAAACCAAAACCAAAATGGTTTAATTACACAAACAGTCCCTTAACTTCAGTTTTGACCTCCTTTTCCCCATAAGCTATTCAAAACCCATAAATTGCAACATAATACCCCCAAACTTCCATTTTATTTATTCACACCCTTCAAATAATATTAAGACATATTGTTTTATAAAATCAAAAATTGGTTCGTTACAGCCAGTGATTTGATTACACGCGTATTGATATGTCCTAATTTATACATGTTTTGCATGAATAATAATCCCCATATTATGGTATTAATAGAATAAAAACCTTGCAATTGATACTTAGAACGCGTATATTATATAACTACAGGTTAAACCGCATCTCGAGAGAAACGGAACAAAAACGAGCGAAAATCAAGCTTTCTTGGAAGATGGGAAGAATCACCCGAGCTTTGATCCCCAAGAAAGTCAAAATTGGTCAACAAAAGTCAACAATCAGCAAAAGACAAAAGGAGAGAGGAAAAGGGCAATGCACGGTCGTGCATCCCATTGCACGACCGTGGAAACCTGTTCCTTGTGGTCCAAGATGCTCCCGTACCCTGCCATATGTACTTGTGTCCTTTAAGGCTTTTGCACGACCATGCAACACAATGCACAGTCGTGCATTGGCCATTTTGAAGCATATAAATAGATGGCTTGGGTTCCTCATTTGACACACCAATTCGGAGAGAGATATCACACTCCTTAGTTAGTAGCTGTAGTTTAGAGTAGAGAGAGTAGAGATGCTCTTTCGTTTTGTTCAGAAATGGGGAGCCTACGAAACTCAGCGGCTTGTTCGTATGGCCATTAGTGGCTAAACCCTTTTGTATTGCTTGGGTGAAGATTAAGTTTGGTGTATGTTAATTTTTAACTTATTAGTCTAATGGTATGTTTATGTTCTTTAATTATTCACTCTTAAAACCATCTTCAAGATGGACTTTATATTATTATCATTAGTCTTTAAACTTGTGAGTGTTCTTGATTTTAAAGTGTAAGACCGTAAAACCTTTTTAATCAAACTTCTCTTTAAACTTGTACGTCTTTATACAAGCGGATTTTGATAAGACAAGGCTTGGTCAATATTGATAAGATCGTACGCCTTTATACGAGCTTGTTATGAAACCAAGAATTGGTGAACTCATCTTGGGAACGATACGTCTTTATACATGGTCCCATTGTTGCATCGCATCCCGGTGAACAAAGTCTAATCACTCTTTTAATAAAAAATAAAGGTATTTAAGTTTGATGTCTTAAACCAACTCGGAGATAGATCTTAAGCATACGAATGTACGGATCTATTGAAGAGTTGAGCGTAATGATGTCACTACCTAGGAGTCTTACTATTTTATTATTAAGGAACATAATTCGTAAACCAAATGTTGTGAGAATGAGGCTCTAGCGGTGTACCGTTCACACATTTGTATTAGTCATACCATCGGATTAGTTAATATAACATTATCATATACCAAGCGGATTCGAAGCCCATAGCAATACTCGTTGTGATCTGATTATTCTCGAGTTATTTACTTTCCTGTTATTTACTATTCTGTTATTTATATTTCTGTTACACTCTTCACGCACATTTTGCATTTGCTGTTATTTACTTTACCGTCATTTACTTTTCTTTCATTTACTTTTCTACTTCACAAGCACACAAAACCCACTCACTAATTAAACCGACTAAACGATAACAAAAGTTGAGTTTTGGAACTCGATTGTGTCCATTGGTTCGATACTTGGTTCTTACCTACACTATATTACGTTGCGATAGATACACTTGCCTATTGTGTGTGTTTTTAAGTTTAGATATTTATCATTTTATAAATTTTAAAATCTGATCTCGTGAAACTATCTCTAAGTATATTATTATATAATATGTATTTTAATATATACAAAAACATTCACGTCACGTATAAACAATAAAATTAAACCAACCATTGTAGGTAAAACGATTATACCTTCGACGATAAACCTACAGATCAAACACCTTGGTTCAACGAGCGTCTCGCTAGTGACTAATCACAAAACCCATAACACGACGAGAACCTTCTCAAGGTTCACTGAAATGGCGACAGTGCAAGGCAGTAACGGAGATGGTGGCGTGAGGCTGGCCGACGATCAGTGGCGGTGGCCCGGGGGGGTACTCGGCGGCGGACGAAACCAGAGGGAAAAGGTGGGGGGGTAGGTTTCAGGTGGAGGCAACTAAAACTCATTAGGGTTTTCTGGTTAAGGTTATATTTATAACCTTCCTAGTTTCAGACTGCCCCCGGGGTATTAACATTTAATCCCCAACTAATTAACTATTAATTACCGTTAACCCTTGTAGTTTGAATAATTACAAATAATTAGTAAAACTTAGTATTTTAAATGTTTAACACTTAAACATTAATTCCTCCGTACATAATTATTTTTCTAAATAATTAATTACCGAACGAATCGATAAATATTTCTTTAAATATTTATTAGCCGAATAATAAAGCCGTGTTTCGTGAACTATAATATTTATAACTAAATATTATCAATTGTTCGTTGCCCAAGTTGTAACTTTTTAGATCGTACCTCGATAGTAACGTTGATTTAATTGACGATCGAACATCCTATATACAACACAAGAAACATATCATAAGAAAACTTGTACATAACATAAAGACTAATTTGATTTAAGCAAAAACTTCCCAAAAAATATCGAATCACAAGATCTAAGAAACAAGTCTGATAATAAGAATAGCATAAGCTATAACAGACAAGAGAAACACAACTAAATAGATTTTAAATGAAAAAACGAATTCATATAATCTCTTACACAAGAGAAAAGGATAAACGGTCGTCAAAGATATTCAAGATGACTATCAGAATCTATCCTGACCGAACAAAGAGTCACAAAACTCTTGAGGACTTCAAATCATGTTTGAAAACTTTGAATCACACAATTCAACTTTAGAAAACAACATCACAGTCATAAAAAACTTTTGATTGAAGCGGGACATCACAAGCATAAAGAACTTATGATTAAAACCAGAAAACACGTTTTTTTTTACTTTTTTTTAACTAGAATTATTTCACACATAGAAGGAAAAAATAAACAAGACTTACACAATATTCAAGAAATAATCTTAAATAAAAATTATGGGAGAAAATTGTGGATCACATAATTCAACAGCCAGAAACAAACACACACTCCAAAACAAAAAATCATAAAACAAAACGTGAAGATCAAGCAAAGAACCTTCATAATGTATTAGATTACATATTTAAACACAAGTTTTATTTAATCAATATTAAAAAAGTTTGAAAAAACTCATCCAAAGAAGACAACTAATTTAGACTTGGAATTTAAATGTCAAGAGAGAGCCTAGGTCCTTGCTGACTAATCTAGAAACATCTAAGTAACCGGCAGCTTATCCTAGTTTTGAATCAGCGGTCAATTGAAATCAATGTGTTGTTTATTAGAGCCTTCGGACTTAGGTTAATCAATCGCACTAGCCTTTTATTAGTTAAAAACCGACAATTATAACCTTTTGTCTTAATATAGTCCAAGTACTTTTTTTTCTATAGTACGTCAACTTGTGTTCTTATTTATTAAAAAATCGGGATTCGTAATAGAAATGCAGTGGAAGATATGGTTATACAGTTTCAACGTCACCCCCGTTTCGGTTAGAGAACAATTAAATCAGTGGTCGTATTAGTAACTAAAAAACCAAGACCAATATCTATTATAACTAATAAATAAAAATCATTGAGGACACGTGTCCTCTTCCTAGGGTGCTTCTACCTCATTTTTCCCGCCCATCGCTCATTCAGCATCAATATACACACGCGGACTTCATTCAGGTTACCCATACCCGTTTATTTAACTATCAGGCACTTTCTATTGATTAATGGATTAACCATTTTTGATCCTCATTGAACCCTAATTCCCATTTCATATGCTTCATCATCAGATCGAACAATCGAAGAGTGGAATAACCCCCTTTTGCTCCTCAATGAACCCTAATTCCCTTTTCTTACACTAGCCGCTACTACAATCATCATCATCAGATCGAAAAATCGAAGAGTGGATTAACCCCCTTTTGCTCCTCATTGAACCCTAATTCCCTTTTCCTACATTGGTCGCTACTACAATCTTCATCATCAGATCTAACCCATTTTGCTCCTTCATCATCAGATCGAACAATCGAAGAGATAAGATACAGATATGTACTTTATATTCCGATTCATCGTGTGGTACCGAAATCCTTTTTCGATTACTTATATATTTTTTTGTATGTTGATGCGGCTCTTAATCGGACCAAATTGATCCATGTTCTTATCCGACTTCGCTTCCTAATCGCATGAACAACATCTCACAGGTATGTTTTTTCACATCCATAGTCTAATCGAAGCAGCGAATTTATGTTAAATATTTTATTTTTATTTTAACCCGTATATTGAATCTGTAACCCTATATCTGATTTTGAATGTATTTGCAAAAGAACTACAAATTTGTTGACTTAATGTTTTCATTTGCAAAAGAATGATTTTGACCACCAACAACATTTTAATATAATTTGGACTGATTTTTAACATATGAAATTGTAATAGGATAGGAATTCTTCACCTCGCTCAATTTGAGTTTTTTTTTATTCTTCACCTTTTCATTCTATTGTTATTGCAAAAGAATGACTTTATTTTCACCATCAGCAACTTTTGAATAGAATTTGTCAATTTTTTAACATATGAAGTACATAATATTCTAGGAATTATTAACCAATCTATTTGAATTTTTTTGATTCTTCATCTTTTGATTATATTGTTATTGCAAAATAATGACTTTATTTGACAATCAGCACCATTTCAATAGAATTTGGACTGAGTTTTAACATATGAAATTTTAATACTAAAGGAATTATTCACCTATCAATTTGAATTTTTTTTTATTCTTCACCTTTTCATTATATTGTTATTGTCTATCCTTTTATGTAATACATGAATAGACTCAAATATTATCTTTTCAGCATCAGCCATTTTTACATTCTACATGGATGGTAACATTAAGTAACTATGTAACCTTTTTTACATTCTACATGTAACCTTTTTGAACTAGGATGGTAACATTAACTATCATTTTAACTATGATAATACTAATACAATTTGCAGGTTTTATGCAAAATTTAACCCAGACATGAGAATTAGCAACACCTAAAATTGTAACGGAATATTTTTTTTAATTTTAATTTTTTCAAATATTAATTAATTAATGCTTTAAACGTAATTTTAAAATATTACGTTAAAAAAAATAGATCGTTAATTGCTTATGCTCCGCAGTAGAAATAACTTGATTCTATTAATTGTACAGTCAAAGAGTTAATATTAATCTTTATTATCTTTCCTTTTAAGCTTTTTTCCATTATTTCATTATATGTTAATAAATTATACTGTTTTGAAAATTTAATTAAAACTTTTTATTATTTCATTATAAGTTAGTAGTTTATTATTTTGTATACTCAGAAAAGTATTAATTAATTGTTATTATTTTTCTTGAAAAAATTTTTATTCATTATTTCATTATAAGTTAATAGTTTATTATTGTGTATACTATGACTTCCGCCTAATTTATAATCAGTTTTAGTAACACAATATTTAATTATTACAATTTCAAAACAAAATTGGAAATTTAAAGAATAATATGTCATGCAATTAACTAATATATTTGATTCCAAATTTGTATTCAAAAAAGTATTAGAAAATTGTTATTATGTTTCCTTTTAAAGTTTTGTTTCATTATTTCATTATACATTAATAATTTATTATTTGATATACTACTACTTCCGCCTATTTTAGGATCAATTTTAGTAACAAAGATACTAATTATTAATTAAATTTTTAAAAATTATTGCCTAATTGTAATTATCTTTCCATATTTGTATTCACGATTTTATTCAGTTTCCTAAAGTCGGAGATATTTTTTCTCTAATTTACACACTATAACTTTGGAAATTAATTAATTACTATTTTCCTTAAACAGTCATTTCTCTAATTATAATATTCTAACTCTCTATAAATACATATAAACATTCTCGATATTACACATACTACAGCACAAATTAGTTTTTCAAAGGATCGAAGTATTCCAACCAGGTTTGTCTATTTTCTACTCCTTTTACTAATCATAAATAATTAAAAATTCTATTCTCCTTCGTGTTTTGATATTTAATTCATTACTAATACGAAATGTGTTATTCCACTTTTTCACCTACAGTTCAATGAAAAATAAAAAAAATAACACTCTTGAGTGATCTCGACGTTTTGAAATCAGATTTTACAATCAAAGTAAAGATAATTAGTCCGTGGCGGAAAACAATGACGGACGAATTCAAAAGAACACAACACCACCTTGGTCATGACACATACTCGATGGATGAGATGGTATCATTAACTAATTTTTTTATGGGGTTATTTATATTATTTATTTTAATAAAATTATCAAATAAAATTTAAAACTTGCACGTTATAGTTTGATTTATTTGTATTGTCGGTATTAAATTCTTTTATTATTGCAGGGTACAAAAATTCAAGCTAAATGTATGTTTAAATTCTTTTTGATATTTGAAAAAAATATTTTGTTAAATGAATGTCTCTTTATTCACAAACCTTCGTTAGCATCAAACAATGCTAAGTATCGTTTTGTTAAGAACAAACAGAAAATTTGTTCAAAAGTCACTACTACAAAAACAGGCATTTGCTACGGCCAAATCCGTAGCAAACACCTATTTGCTACGGATATGGTCTGTAGCTACAAGTATCGTCGCTAATTTGGTTTGCTATGGATTTTGCTACGGAACATATTTTTGCAACGGTTTTAGCTACAAAATGGGACATAGCTATTTTAGCTACAGATTTTGCCACAGAAATTTTCGCTGCGGATTTTGCTATCGATTTTTAGCTACGGGTTTTCTTTGCTACGGAATTTTGCTACGAATTTTTAGCTACGGAGTTTGCTGCGAATTTTTAGCTACAGAGTTTGCTACGTTTTTGCTACCAAATTTACTGCGGAATTTTTTTTTTGCTATGAGTGTAGCTACAGATTTGAAAGGATTTTGCTACAGATTTTACAAGGTTTTTGTTACACATTTAGCTACGAAATTTGTTAGGAATGTTTCAAAAAATTTTGTTTTTTAAATTATTTTCCTATTTTTTATTTGTAAACATTATATTCAAATCTCAATAAATATAAAAAAACACATACCAAAGTTAAATATTCAAACCGAACAAAATAAAATATCAACTTCCAAACAATATAAATCCAAACTATCCAAAAGTATTAAGATAATATTCGAACTATAATGTTTACAAACATAAACCGTATCTTAACTTAGTGGAAAGTTTTGTGACAACGATTGTAACCTCTCATTCATTTAAGCATATAACCTCACATTTTCTTCAATTTTCCCCATCATGGCTTGCTTCTCTACTTTATCTCGTTCCAACTCCACTATTTGTTCATTCAACCGTTGCACCTATAAGTAATAGATTAGCACAATACCCTTAACAACACATTAGTACCAAATATATTACCAATTTTAACAAATTACAAGCAAATATAACTCACTATAAGTTATTACATCAAAATATAAACCATTTATACCCGTATGATACATTCCAAGTAATATACTCTTTATCACATAAAACTATATAAATGTTTTTTTAACTAAAAGAGAATACAAACCTCTTCACTTCTCCTCGGTGGATACGGACTACCGATACTCGGTATTGATGGTGCACCCGTCATCAGGATATACGGGTCAACGATGTTGCTAGTCCCATACAATCTACCTTTCTTTTCGCCTCATGTAGTTTGCTTCCAAAAGTCCAAATCAAATTTTGGGTATGAGTTATCATCCTCTCCAAACTTCTAAATAGCATGTTCCTTGTATGTTTTGTGATGGAAACAAAAGAATATTAGTACTTTAACATTATATTATTAAGGCTGTGTTTGGGATTACTTATTTGAAACTCCTTATGACTTATTCAAAAAGGTAATAAGTCATAAGTCATAAGTCACAATTTGTAACTTCTCAAAAACTTTGGGATTTTCTTTGAAAACTACTTATTGACTTATGCTATAAGTTAATAAGTTATAAGTAATAAGTAAGGATGGACTTACTTCTTGAAAAATGGTATAAGTAGGCTAAATAAGTAGCTTTCCCAAACACCTTATTAACTTATATAAGTTAATAAGTTAATAAGTAGAGTAAATAAGTAATCCCAAACACCCCCTAAGTAGAAAAAAATACATTTACAATGTAATATGACTTACATAAGCTTCACCTGCCTTTGTGTAAACCCAAGTCACATCATGCTCATGAATGGTCTTTTCCACATCATTTTCTTCTCATGAACCGTCCCCTGCCAACCCGCTACATCCTACCAATCTATCTAGGGGTCTCGACCCTTTCTTCGCATGGGTTTGTAACCAAAACTCATCAAAATTAGCACGCCGCTTCAATGCCTTATCCTACAAAGTTCGTATTTATAAAAAGGGTTAAATGCACGGACATATAAGTTTGGAATCAAAATTGTTGACAACAATAACTATTTGTTTACTTATATTGATTACTGAATGTATAATGTATGCCCAATTGTATTAGTGATTTAAAGAATAAAAAATTCAGAAAAACATAAAAGGCTCATATTTGACAGCAAATTTAAGTGAAAGACATTGAAAAATGAGTATGTTAAATAAGTAGTTACCAGATGTTAAGACAAAATCTTCAGTTCCATTATACAAATACCTCACAGCCTCAACAACATTCAGTTTGCTTACTCAACAAATTTCAAACACCTCAAAACAGTTCATTAACTTAAATAACCCAATACAAAGAAAACTTCAAACACCCTCAAAACAAATCTTTGATCTATTAGAACTAGTAAGGCAAATAGTAAGTAATAAGCAATCACAAACACCTTTTATTCATGACATATATGTAATTACTAATTAAGCACATATTAAACTCCAAGCCCGTCTAAATACTAAAATTCTAAACTCGTAAGTGACCAAAGGCAAAGACTAGAAAGACAGAGTAAGTCGAAGTGTAAATCCGAAGTCGCCTAACCAAATTGGCACTTCTGTTCCATACGCACTAAAAGGAAAAAAAAGTAGGAATTAAATCAAACAAAAATAGAACCAACCCACTACCTTTGGGTTAAATTACTTTCTACCTGTACAGATTTGATGGCCAATTCAGAAAAATAAATCCTCCTGAGCCTGACATCCGTAAAGGTTGTTGAACTAGACCGAAGGGGCTGCTAAACGAGGATGAACCGGCTGCAGAACGAAGATGAAGGGGCTGCTCCATTGCGGCGATTGTGCTCAGCCATTCACGGGAATCGATCGATCTAGAGAGAGCACCGATTGGATTTGGGGGTGGGGTCGGGGGAGATATCAATTGTGTTTGGAGGGAAACGAAAAATTTTGGATTTTTGGGGGATTTGTTTCTGATTCAGGGCGGAAATTGGTTTTGAAGAGGGAAACTAAAAAAAACAGTTAACTAAATTAATTAAAAACATATATAAAAAAGTATTCTTAATAAAAATTACAAAACTGAAATTAACAATTGAATGTATGAAAGATTGTATCTTTCTTATTGATATCATAGGTTTATATATACATGATAATTCTATCAATAAGAAACAAACTTTAAATAAAATAGGAAAGAATATTAGAGATATATCTGAATTTATAACAAAAACGTAATTTTAAAGTTATAATTTATATATTATAGTTAAAAATATAAAAAGTTTTAATAAATAATTTTCATTTAGTTATAATAAAAAATAAATAGTTTTTATTTACCGCTAACATAGATGTTCTCAGGGAAGAACGACGGGTCTATGAGAGATTTATACACCACTCTTTCCTTAGACAGAACATTTCGTTTGTCATATAACTACATACCGGTCCGAAGGTCGTCTTCTAGTTACTATGACGTTGATATCAAAAACTCACAGTGGAAACTAAAGTCATCAACCTTTATTATTTACATCATGTCATAAAGGTTACATCATTTCATCATCTGTTTCCAACAAGGAACAAGTTATTCGGGACTTATAGTTCCAGACATGCCCATCATCTGGATCGTTCATCATTTCATTCTAGTCCTGGAAATACCTTATCTAATGACTACATGTGATGCGTTTAAAAATATTTGAGAAAATATGGGTCAGCACAAAAGCTGGTGAATTCATAAACTAAAATAGTTTATTTAAAATAACCCGTCAAAGTATCTTGAACACATTCATGGGGTTCCACCCCCAAAATCATAGACAACTATGGATAATCATCAGTATATAGGGATGGCAACGGACCGGGTTCGGGTATCAGTAATCCCAAACCCATACCCGGTTGTAAAATCATGTCCCATACCCCGCCCATTACCCGTCGGGTATCAGGCATACCCGTTAGTATCGGGTATCGGGTTATTTTGCGGGTATCGGCGAATACCCATCGGTCATATGTCGTGTACTTTTCTATGACTCTTTTTTTATATTTATAAATACATATTTCAAAACAAATATTGATTTTTCACATAATAAACCTACTAAAATGAAATTTTAGTAAGCATGTGTCAAGGGAAAATAAAAATAAAAATAAAATTTTTTTACGTATATGATTCGGGTATATAGTTCGGGTAAACGGGTATGTGGTTTCGGGTAATCGGGTCGGGTATCACCAAATCCCATACCCGTCCCATACCCGCAAAAAAAATTTAAAGGTAATCCCATAC
The DNA here is from genome assembly GCA_023525975.1 of Smallanthus sonchifolius. Taxonomy (NCBI): domain Eukaryota; kingdom Viridiplantae; phylum Streptophyta; class Magnoliopsida; order Asterales; family Asteraceae; genus Smallanthus; species Smallanthus sonchifolius. Next base: position 16,388,959 of record CM042028.1, on the reverse strand, counting down.
CCAGCCTCGTACCCGTCGGGTTTCGGGTATACCCGGCCCCGGATATCTTGGGCTTCGGGTATACCCGTCGGGCTCGGGTTATTTTGCCATCCTTATCAGTATATATATAACCAAAGACCGTTCCACGGGGTCCTGTCCATCATTCCTTTCCACTAGTCAAGTGAAACACAATAAGCGCTTAAAATGTGTTATATATATATATATATAGACACACACAATCGGTGCAATCGTTTCAAGATACTCAATATGTTTTTTCATAAAATCAACCATAACATAGTCATGGCTAGTTTAGTTGCATCACAGTTTAAGAACTCACCTTAGTAGTATCTCTGCTTATCAAATATGTGATATCGCAAATACCTCGGACAAAGCTCCTAGATAATAATAACATTACTTAATTACATAATTCCAGCTTAATGTTGTATAACTAAAGCTCACTAGTAGGTCTGAACCTTACCTAGACACTATCTACGGCAATTTGGAGTCGAAACGCTAGAAACCGGGATCTCGCACGCGAACCGGGGCTCGAGATCAGAGAATCATAGTGTTTGTATGTGTTTTAGAGTGTGCGAAGTGTGAGAATTGGACTGAAGTCGATAATTTATTTATAGGGAAAAATTCGTACCCGTTGCGGACCGCTACACTAGGTGGTGGCAGTTCGCCACCGCCTCCAACCGCATTTTCAGCTTAGGGACCACGTAACGGACCGTTAATGGTCCCTTTGCGGACCGTTAAGGCCACATGTCCCGTAGCGGACCGTTGTGACGTGGGTGACGGTTCACCATATGTTTGGTTACACATGTCATTTCTCACCGCTAGTCAGCTGACACGTGGCGTGTCATCATTACATTCTTGCTCAACACGTAGCGGTCTGCTACCCCTTAAAGTTTCATAATTTTCACTTTAAGTCCTTGTACTTTATTTACTTACATATTAACCCTTTAACTTTGAAACTTGACACGTTTAATCCTTTATTTTCTAGGGAATTTTTGAGGTGTTATAGATTTGCTATGGGTTTTGCTACCGATATTATTAAAATATTTTTTTAGTATTTTTTTCTCAAATTTGCTATGAATTTGGCTACGTCTTTTCCTAAATAACTTTTCTTATTATTTTTTAATATTTATTTGCTACGGATTTTGCTACCGAATTTATTAACATATATTATAATATTTATTTTCTTGATTTTGCGATGGATTTTTCTATGGATTTTGCTATGGATTTCGATTGCGACGGAATACCGTAGCTAAATGGTAGCAAACTGTATTCGTAGCTAATCTGTAGCTAATTCGTAGCAAAATTTGCGACCGATTATGTTCGTAGCAAAAATCCATAGCAAATGTCTATTTTTGTAGTAGTGAGTGTACTCACTGGTTCGGCCCAGAGTTTGATTTTGAGTTTACAGATTACAAGTCTATTATTGAGAATTCTGTCCCTAAGAACTCAACAATAGGTTGGTTATACAACATCATTATTCATAATATAATCCGATAGTTAAATATGTTTTTTTTTAGAATTATTATCACTCATTATATCATTGCTAATGGTTTTTTTTTTTACTTCTAGATATAATTGGGTATGTTGTACACTATTACAACATGGAGGATACTAAAACAAGGTTTGGCAAAGAAGGCAAAAGAATGAACTTGAAGATCAAAGATTTAGAGTGAGACCTTTTTTGGTAGTTATTTAAATAAATGAGATATTATACGGCTATTTATAGCCATAGTTTTGACGGTTATAGAACCGTTAGTTATAATAGTTTAGACGGTTATATAACAGTTAGTTACAATCTGAAATGACAGGTACACCCATTGACAAACCGATGGATTTCATAACTGTCTAATTGACTAGCTACTAGTCTTCTAAGGGTAAGGGGTATACCCTCACGCCAACCCCAAGTGAGCCCCCTCACGCAAGAAAGGGCGGTGTTTCACCCAAGTGAGACCCCTCACGCCACCTCTCAGCCAATCAAACCCGTTTCCTCCTCAAGCCACCATCTTCCCCGTGAAGCCCCTCAAGCCAACCACTCACGTCATAAGGGGGCGGTGTTCGTAAACCCCCTCATGCCGTGAAGCCCCTCACGGTTCTCACCCGTAAAGGTATACCGGATACTCTAAATACCGCCATTTGAGTTACTTAATTATACACGAGTTTACTTCTAGATAATATACAAACTAAGGAATAATATTAATTAATGTCTTTGATGCCAAAGTTAAACTCCAACAATTTATGACCACATATGTACGTATAATCATTTCTTTTTATATAATTTGTGTCTTTTATTTTTGTTTCTATTCTTTTAATGTTTCCGTAATTTAAGATTTCTAAATAACAAAATGAGTTAATTTCGTTTTGAGTATATCAAGTTTAGACATTTTAACCATATGTTTTTATTTTTTATTTTTTGGATTTGTAACCTGACTTTTAATTTTCTTAATCATATGTTATTAGATTTTCTGTTAATTTTTTTTTTTCTGAAAATACTAAAATACCTTTAAATACGCAAATAGTTATTATAAAAATAAGGTATAAAATTAAAATATTTTGATATTTTTTTGGTCGTATTTCAAGAAACTGAATTTTAAGATTTGATTCTATGTTTTATTTTTCTTTTCATTTTTATTAATTTTAACAGAAAAATACGGAAAAAAAAAAGAAAAAAGGTATAAAAAACATTTTGATATTTTTTTGTTGTATTTCAAGAAACTGAATTTAATGATTTGATTCTATGTTTTATTTTTTTCATTACTCTCTCTCTCTCTCTCTCCCTCTCTCTCTCTCTCTCCCTCTCTCTCCCTCCCTCCCTCCCTCTCTCTCTCTCTCATATATATATATATATATATATATATATATATATATTAATAAACCCCTTGACAACTAATATTGTATGAAGATAATGAAGTTTTTGGATAAACTCCTCTGCAAACAAGCAAACATTTAATTTGAATTATCATATGATTAATATTACAGTTTTGAAAATACATAGGAATAGAAAAAGAAATACCCAGATGTTTAATACATGGTTAAATACACCCAGTAAAAATTTAAGTTGGATCAATCCTCATCTATATAATATTTTTATATGAACATAGAAAATGTTTTATAATATCGTAATGTATTACATTATAAATAACCAATACATAATACATAAATTTATAATAAATTGCTTTTCAACCTAGGCGATTGCAAAAATATTATTTATCATCAACAAACTAAATGTAATTGGAAGTGAATTAAGGTTGTTGTGGCGATTTCTCTCCTGCTCGTGCTCTCTTCTAACTTTTGGGCTTGTTTAAGTCCATCAGGTCGCCCCTATCAAGGATGACGACACATTGTTAAACAAAATCAATAATCTACCCCTTGTTATGTATGTATACAATTGGACCAATATATACCAAAGAATCAAAAATAAAGAAACATTTGAGTCGTAAGTGATTCACAGGAAACAAAATCGGGAGATGTGATCGACTTCTGTTTTCTGTGCTTCGTTACGGTCTTTTGTTGCCAATTGGCACTTGGTGAATCCATCTATCATAACATTAAATTAAGTAATAGAAAAACGGGATGGGATTTTATGATGTGAGAGAGTTTATGTAGGCGAGAGATGAGTTGATGGGTCGTTTAGGGTCATATTTATAGGCCTAATTCATCTCTTGAAGCATTGTTAAATGAAAATAGAGTAGAAAATGAGAGTTGTGTTCCTTAAATATTAGATATTGTTTAGAAATCAAAATTCAAATAACTCATTTTAAAAAAAATACCCATTTATCATCCATGTGTTTTAAAATAACTCATTTTTTAAAATTCAAAATTCAATTATTATCCAAAAAACACATACACATAGTTCCCCTCTCATTAACGGAGTTGGTCTTCCGATATATATTAATATTAATTATTATCCAAAAAACACATACACAATATATTAATATTAATATATTATTATTCTCATGAACGTAGAGATTGAGCCTGTTTCCTGCAACCATAAGATAAATCCCTTGAAGTTTTAATTTGAAATTTTAATGAACCAATTTATTTTCTCCGGATGAATTACAAACTCCCCGTATCAAATAAACAAATTTCCTTTTCATTTTAGAGAAGGATAACCGTACCAAATAAACAAATTTCCTTTTCATTCAATGCTAACAATCACAGTAGCAATTTGAGAAGAAAAGGAGGATGTGAATGAATACCAAACCAACTTATTTGCTACATAGTGAATTTTGACTTTTAGAACTTGTTTCTCCGTAGCTTCTGTACAAACTCTCTAGTTGAAGTTTTCAATAACAAAACTTAACTTTAATTTGCTTGTATCAAAGGAAACCACCAAGATGATCTTCCATATAATTCTGAAACAACTTACAAATCAACCGAAACAGTCCCGAATCAACCCGAGTTCTTGCAACTCATCTGCACACAAACCAATCTGATCGAGAAGTACATGGTAACGGATGGGTCGGGTTGTTCCCTAGATCAAGAAAACCAACATTTAATTCAGTCATCATACTTATGGCTTTAGGGTTCAAACCAAAAACAATAGATAGAAAAGAGACAATTGTCCTTAGCAAAAACCTACCTCAATATTGATTGATAGAAAAGAGTGCGAAACAATTTATTATTCTCGACCTAATTAGGGCTATAAAGAATGAAGAAAAATTACCAAAAATCATACAAATTGGCATAGTTAGGGTTGTAAAGTAAGAAAAGAAATTACCCAAAATCATACAAATTGGCTTCATTGACAATCAAATCGGAGTTGATTGATAATCAACTCTCATTCGAATCTCGAAAACATATCCACATCATAATCTAAGAAACGTAAAATTATAGAGTAAACATACATTTGATTTAGGTGTAACAGACCGTTGAAAATTTCCGACACACCGAGGAGACAATCTGTGAAGCTGAGCAAGTAGATCCTCACAACCAGTGCTTGCTTAACGAAATGAACGGTGATTGCTTTCTTATGTTTTAGGGTTAGATCAAATCTTCGATCGACGAAAAGGAACATTAGAGGAAAGAGTTGAGCCGACTACGAATGAAGTTGAAATCAGGGTTTTGTCTAAAAGAAAAACGGATCATAAACAATGAGTAATAGGATACACGTGTCTCAACAATACGGGTTTATGAGTTTAGAGGAGAAAACATCAATATAAGGGTTGGTAACGGGGTTGGTGGCCCAATGATGGAGGAAAATCCTCTTGTAACACTAAAGGCCCATTTGGTTAATAGAGTTTTTAGGTTGGAATTGGAATGTTTCAAAGGAATTGGAATTTGAAGAAATTAGAATTAATCCCGATGAAATTTTGCATCGTGTTTGGTTAATAGAAATATGAATGGAATTTTAACTGTTAAAAATATGAAATTACAAAATTAACCCACACCCCTTCCCCATTTCCCATCGTCACTTCCGGCTTTTGAAACCTGTTAACCCTATATTTAACTTCCTCACCATGAAGCCTGCAAACAAAGATTGAATAAAACGAAGATGAAATATGATTATGAACCGTCTTCGCTGCACCATTTCACCGGCGAGGCAAAGTACTTCAATTAATTGAACCGCCGCTGCTAATCCAATGGATTTCCGAACTTCCGATTTTAATCAAATGGGTTCTAGAATTTTATTGAGTTGGTTTATGGTTTGGTTTTCTTCTTCGTCGTCAATTTCTAGTTCGCGTTTCGGAACTCATATGGTTCTATTTCTACAATTCATTTGGTACTGATGTAAGAAATCGGGTTTCAGGAAGAAATTGATAGAAAGAACTTGGCAAAACTTTTTTTACGTCTAAAATCCATAATTTTGAAATCAAGAATTCTAAGAACACTTAATTGGCAAGGTCAGTGGGGAAACCCACCGGTTAATGCCACCCCTCCACTTTTGAATATTGCACTTTTAGCCCCTTCAGTTTATAAAAGGTTTGAAAAATGCCATTTTTATCCCTTCGAGTTTCTAAAGTTTCGAGTTTATCTCTATACGTTTTTACTTAAAAAAAAACTAATTTCTTACGTTCTTATTTTTATGTACGTATCGGTATAAATTCAAGTTCGTCTACGTTTTGACGTAAATTTTGTTAGGAAATGAGCCGGGTCAAATATAATACGTTTTCATACTTATTTTTATGTACGTTTCGACGTAAATATACTTGGAAACGAGTCGGTCAAATATAATACGTTTTCATTCGACGGTATAATCGATGTAGATTTAGTTCGGAAACGAGGCTGGTCAATTGTAGTCTATACTTAATCACGTCACGTTTAGCGGCGCCGCAACGCACGGCGAGTAAAAAACTAGTTGTGTATTAATATTAGTATAGATCCAAAAATTCACAGGTCTCAACTCTTTGTTTATGGGGTTTTATTTTACGATTTTGTTCCAGTGAATTTGTTCTTGTTTTTGTCTTCAATTTATGGAAGGTTTAGAAATTTGTTCTTCGATTTCTGGAACGTTCACAATTATGTTTCAGCTAATTTTGTTCTTTAGTTCGAAACGATGGTGAGAAGATGGTTTTGAGAAGAAGAGGTGAGGCAGTTTTTGTAATCTTTAAACATTTCGATGGAATGTTTAGAATTCCATCACTAACATGAAAGATTCTTGAATTCCTTAGGTTGATGGAATTAATTCAAATTCCAACTCCTTTCTTAACCAACCAAACATGATTTTTGACGGAATGTTTCAAATTTCAATTCCAGGAAATTCCACGAACCAAACGGCCCCTAAGGGTTGAGGAGTCATGGGTTCAAGTCCTACTCCTATAGGATTAAAGAAATTTGTCTTTCAGTGTAACATCCTGAATTTTCTAGAATTTCCGACTGTTGGGTTTTAACAAGCCTTTAAAATAATTTTGCAACGGAAGCAGTTTTGACACGTTAGATCTAAAACTTTAGAAAAAAAAAAACCCATCGAAGATCCATATGAAGTTCTTGAAACTTATATAAAACATACAAAGGGTGTTTAGAATCAACAACCTTTAATAAGAAGTGGTAGAACAATCAAAAGAATGAAGATGAAAGCTCAAGCTCCTAGCCAAAAGATGCACACCAAACAAGCTGTTTCCAAGAAGCTAGTCTTACAATGTCAACATTAAACACTCACTAAAATCTTATTTAGTAGTATTATAAAAGAAATCAACATTGATTCCAAGAACAAAATCAATCTACGAAGACATAGAAGTAGTTTGAGTGAGTTCTTGAGCACTTAATCATTCAACACACTCTTGTTTTCCCTCTTGAAAAATCTCGGCCAAAGTATCTCTAGTATGGCTGAATTTTTGCTTTTCAAGTTGTGTTTTTAACCTCAAAACTCAATCCCCTTTTAAGGTGGATAAAAGGAAAGGCATCTCTTGCTTTCCATTGAGTAAGGCCCATGTTTAACTAAGTTTATGAAAGCTTTTAGTCAAACAAGACAAGGGTACAAGACCCTTGTCATTTTCGATCTTCCATACATATGACTCTCAAACAACGATCTTACATACTTTAAAATACCGAGACATTACAGTTTAAAAGTTTGAGAGACCAAACGAGTACAATGTAAGCTTTCTGTAGTAAATTTTTACTGGTGTGTTTTGCTGTGATAGAAACAGTATAAGTTGGTATACATAGGTAAAATTTCTTACGGATTTGTGACGAATATCCGTCGAAAAGCTCCACCAGACAAATTGAGAATCATTTTCTAGAAAAAAAAAACATGTTTGATCACGGGGAACTAGTTTTTTTTTAAACGGTTTCGCAGGATTTCTGATGGATTTTGTAGTCGTTGTTAAATTTGTGACGGGTTACCGACATGGGCTTTATTTTTTTTAAAGAAAAAAAATCAAAGTTGTTTTGTGACGGCATCCGTCTTTCCGTCGATGAAAGTCGTTTTTCTTGTAGTGCAAATAAGTAATCAACTTTTAAAAAAGTATAGACACGTTCATTGACATATTTTTCATTGGTTCTCGTTCTTCAGACGCAATACATTTTTTACGGTGCAGGTTGTGATGTATTTATACTAGTCGTGGGAAATAATTTGACGACTTTAAACTTGTTAAATATGAACCCCACTTCCAGTTTTTCCTACCTATGCAAAGCTTTTTAAAAGAGTTACGTATTCAAAAACCAAAAGTAAGTGAACAATACTAAAGAAAATAGAATTGATAAAACTTGTATATGGATGCTTTTAAATGTCATTCAACCAGTTCTAAAGATCTAGAGCCTTTAGTTCCATCACTATCATGAATATCATTCAATCTTTCATCATTTTGTAATGATTGTTTTACCAAACTACCATCAAGAGTTGACCTTAACATTTGCCCATTGATACCTTTGGAAATCCAACTATGACTTGCAATGGAAGTAACTTCTAAAGATATAAATAAGAAAATAGTTCATCTATAAAAAAGTATGTAAAACTTTAAATACTAAAACACTAGGATCCAACATTTAACTTTAGTACAAAAACATAAAATATTCCATCATTCATGCAAATTATTCAACACCTTTGTTCTATGCTAGTATAATAATATACTTGCATATAGATGTATCCACTCACTTTATGACTAATCCTATTAGATGTGTTTCTTGCCCCTTTTAATATCCTGTCATACATAACACTTACATTATGTAATTGGACATAAAACAACACAATTGGTCACTTATTAACGCGTAAATAATAATAATATATGTTTCTAAAAACTAACCTTATTCCGCATGACATGATTGTAGATCATCTAGATATCATTTGGACCATTACCGTCCAGATCTTTTAGGAGATCAGGGAATTCTTCGGATGCTTGTCTTCGAAAAGATATAAAGTTCTGATCATTAGAGCCCTGTCCAGCATCACGTAAACCGGATATTGTTTGTTGAAAAAGGGTATTTCTTGCTTTAGTAATTCTGCTACCAAATTCATCATTATGATTCAACTCTAGATCACTTCCAAATGGGATTTGGGTATACTCAATCCGTTGCGCAATGTTCTTCTGATTAGATATGTTAAGCACTGAAGAACCTCTGTAAGTCTGGTTCTTCATGTGATTTACTTCTGTTTGCCATCCATTGATTGACAAGTTAATGCCAATAAGTGTATTGCTTTCTTCATGATCTTTTTGATCTGCTGGTAAGGATGGCATACACCCAAACTTTCTTTCATTAAGTCCTTGAGCAAAGAGATTACTAGGCGATGCATGAGTGTGCGTTGTTTTCTTTTCATTAAAATTCATTCTCTCTTTGCGGCATTTCTGTATACACAAGAACATTTTTATAAAACTAAAAAGATTGTGCAAAAATCATGACATTAGCAACATACAACTATTGTGACCATTGCAGAAAAATGTTTTAAGATGCCATGAAAGATATAACCAATTAATATGAAATAATTGCATAATTTAGCATGAGCTTTGTAGAATTGTGCAAAAGACCTATTAAATATGGCAACCACTATATAATTTAATGTTTCGCCAAAATAAAGAGTGTTTGAATCTTCATCAAGTTGTGTTTTCTTTCTTTAGAAAGATAGATTTCTTTTTTTTTTTTTGAGCAAATTAAAAATTACGTGTTTAAGTATTACATAAATTTCAGAATACGTCATTTAACTAAAGAAATTACAGAAAATATCATTTATGTTTAAAAAACCTTGCCCGTTACGTCCTTTAGTCTGACAGGCGTTAAATTTTACCTTTAAGTCAGGTCACGTGCCTTGCATGTGGGGGCGTTTTGGTCTTTTTACCCATAATTTCAGGTACCTAGATCTGAGAAGGGGTGGGGTTTTAAATTTATTTTTGTGGCTAAAAAGACCAAAACTCCCTCACATGTAAGGCACGTGACCTGACTTAACAGTGAAATTTAACGCCCGTTAGTCTAAAGGATGTAACGAGCAAAGTTTTTTAAACATAAAAGATGTTTCTGTAATTTCCTTAATTAAATGACGTATTCTTAAATATGGGTAATGGACGTAATTTGTAATTTGCTATTTTTTTTCTTTAGAAAGATAGCTAAAAAACATGTGTTAATTTGCTTAAAGATATTATGCCCATTTATTAAAGATAGAAACATACTTTGAAAATTATCAGGCGGGCTTTTGCTTTTTGCTAATCTTAGCAATCATAAGTGTTATGGTTTTAATAGTGTAGGGTTCTACTTTTAATTGTTGAATAGTGAAAGGGGTTTGTAAACAATGAACTAACTAACAGTAGTTCATTGATATTCCTCTTTGTAACTCTTCTTCTACTGCGTATTTCTTTTCTTCTCAAAACATACCATAACAATGGTATCAGGGCATTGTTTCCTCTAAACGTGGGTTAGGGCAGAGAAGGTACTTCAATCGACGGTGAGTAATTCATGAGTTTGGAATAAAACAACAACAATCAAGATTCACAACAACATCAACAAGTCAATCATGGAAATCACTATGGAAAAGATTATGTCAATTTAGCAAGAAGGTATATTTTCTTTAACCCTAAAATTGGATTCAAATAAATTAAAGGATACTCTTTCTCCGGATGATCCATCTTCTCCTTTATACATAAAAGTTGATGAAATGTATGGGAATATTAGAGGTGAAATAATTGAAAATTTGGGTGATGATTCAAAAAGTATTCAAAGAAAAAAAAAAGTAGTTGGATGTGTTGCACGTAAGATGTTCGTTGAAATGCCTAAAAAGGTTTTATGATGAGTTTCAAGAATTTATTGATGAATCTGATAAGATTCAATAAATGTTACGAATGAACTTTAAAGATTTTTTGTATAATATGATAAATCAAATAAAGTGAAGGGTTCCATTTTCAATTGAGCATTCTTGACTTTTGATGAAAAATGGCTAAATTGGAACGTTCAGGGGCAGATTTGTAAGTACCGCAAATATGATTTGTTTATACGGGAGGGGTCGACACACACACATTCATGTGTGTGCTTGTGGTGTGAACTACTAGGAGAAAGAGAGGAAGGAACGACCTGATTTAGAGAATTTGCATGCTAATTCAGTTGATTTAAAGGAGTTCATCTTCATCTAGGCTTTTGAGTAAGTACCATCTTAGTTGGGGTAGGTTACGCCACACCCGGCGTACGCTTATGCTCGAGTCCAGTGCCTAGCGCCCTACCCTACACCATATTCGGTGATTTTTCATATAGTTTGGGGAAATGCACTTAGGGGCTTTTTGTAATGTTTATACCACTACTAACATGTTTATTGGGGTGTGTTTGGTGTAGATAAAGCTCTGGTCTAAGCTCGGGAACTCAAGTCGCTCTGATTGGATTCTCATCCGATCAGAAGCAAGTTAGCATGGAAAGTCAGCAAGTAAGTAGGCAAGAAGAACAAAAGCAAGGGGGCATGGTAAAAGACAAGAAAATAGAAAATAAATCCAGTAGTGAAGCACCAACTCGTGAGCAAGGAAATGTTTCACTTCAATGCCCAAATTGACTGAAACACACTACACTACTTGGGTATTATTAATGGAAACAATCTTAAAGGCCTATGGTCTTTAGGAAAGGATTGATGCTGAAGAGGAAAAAATGGATGAAAAGAAGATAATACAACAAAAGCAATGAACTTCCAAACTTTACTAAAAGATATTTTAATGCAAGTTGCACAATACTCAAATGCAAAGATAGTATGGGAATAAATCAAAGTTCGAAATTTAGGAGCATATATGATTCAGAAAGCACGTCTACAAACGTTGAGAAGCGAGTTAAAAACATTAAAAATGAAACAAAATGAAAGTGTAAGTGACTTTAAAAGCAAGCTAGGGAGCATAAGAGTAAATTTCAAAAGTCTTAGTACTACCTTAAACGATAAGATAAATGTGAGAAAGTTGCTCAACTTATTTCCAAAGAAATTCCTACCAATCGTATCAACTATTGAACAATATTTAGAAATAGAAACAATGCCATTTGAAGAAATAGTAGGAAGAATAATAGTATTTGAAGAATGTCACAGAAGTCAAGATAACCGACAAGAGAATAACCAAGCTAAACTTCTAATGACAAGTTCAAGTAATCATAGCAGTGGTAGAGGTCTTGGAAGAAACTTTAACCAAAGACGTGGAAAAAGTATGAGTCAAGGAGATAAAAACAGAGACAAGTTCAGGTGTTATAATTGTGGTAAACTCGATCACTTTGCAAATAAATGCACAAAATGAAAGGATAAAGAGAAAGAGAAAGACCCAAAAGTTCATCTCGTGTGGGATGAAGAAGCAACGTATTATGAAGACATTTCAAGCTGTATTGCAAGATCAAGATTAAGAGAGTGATTGTTGGTTTAATCCTGCTCTCATTAAATTAACGTCAAGTCTCAGTTAGTAAAGTTAGGGTGTGAAATGTAATTCATAGAAGTTAGAGTGTTAATTATGTAATTAGTTGAATAATGAACCGATACATGGTGTCTTCTTCGTGAAGCATCACGTCGGTTCAAGCAAGGAATCCGTCGGGTATAAATACCACCGTCGATGACCATTTGTAATCAACTCGTTCAATCAGAAATCAATATACAAACTCGTTTCTTTCAGTTTTTGTTTATGCAAGTTTGATTTCTATTAGTTTGTGTTATTAGTTTGTGTTAGTAGATCCAACTAAGGGCCTCAAATGAATCAGACCAAAATGATGAATAAATCAGTTTCTATGGTTCTTTTTTAGGGTGCATACATGAGTGTCAAATTTAAATTGGTTGAGTGGGAGATAATAAACAGAAAATCAGTTTTTATGTCCCCTCCCAATATAACAAACGAAAATCTCTTCAAGATGAAGGTAAGGGTGTTGGGAGTGGTATCCTCCCACTAATGGTGGATCCAGAAAATTACTTGAGAGGGTGTCAAAATGAGGCGGGTCAAAAGTATGCCGGGTAGGAAATGGGTCAGGTTAAAAAATCATGAAAAATAGGACTTATTATGATTATATATATTTGATAATTTGATATACAAAATGCATGAACATGAGTTTTTTAGGAGGTTATCTTTGTGATCTAATTTTCATCTCACATTTAATGGTTTTTCTTCTCAAGCTAATAAAAAGATTTCTCTCATTTTACATCGTCTTTTGAAATATTTCAATCTTCTTCTCACCCTTATAAAAGGGTATGATGAGTTCCCCCAAAGACTTCCATCCCACATCGTGTGTTTGAAGGTTCTAAACTTCTTCTCATCCTTATAAAAGGGTGCCAAGGGTGACTAGTTAATTTTTACGTGGACACCTTTATGAACAAAGGGTACTGTTACACTAGATTTTTTTAATTCAGTGAGTGCCTTTCCACCCTCTAAACCCTTACTAAATTCGCCCCTGCCTCCCACTCAAAATTACCCTCTCAAACCCATCAATGATCAGTGGCGAATCTTGAAGAAAAACGCAGGAGAGACGGGATTTTTTTTTTCCTATCAGGGGGGACGGAACTATAAAATTTTCGTCGAATACGTATAAATTAACACTATTGAGCGAAAAATCGGCCGAATACATATAAATTAACACTACTGAGCGAAAAATCGGGATGGGGGACTAAGAAAGCTTCGCCCATGCCAACGAGAAAATGTCACCTTATTTATACAAATTACCCTTCCAAACTACCCTACATGGTGAGAGTGGTACCCTCCAACCCACCTCATTTAGCTGTTAAAAACGTTCGAATTGGACCAGGTTCGTGATTCTTTCAGCGGGCTTCCATAGCCTCTCACCATACCCGAGCCCCTCTACCCGCATGAAGCAGCTATGCGTGCGGCGGTGTACCCGCCTACCTGAGATAAAGCCGAGCTCTACCCGAGCACCACTCCCAACACCCTAAGGGCATATTTGTAGTCAACAAAATAGCGACATGTTTTTTCTGCAGTTTGTGAGCCTCGAGATATGTGGCATAAAGACACCCAGACGGTTGTTTTCCATTATGTTCATGAATGGTTGTTGTTCGAGAAGGAAGGTAAGGGAGTACATGTGGCACAAATGGAAGGCTAGATTGATGTTTCTCATGGCCATGGCTCCAGGGGACATTACTCTTAAATCAAACTTTGAAAATCTGGATGAGAAGACAAGAGTGGTCACCAGCAGAAGAAGGGTTGATCCACACTTTGAAGAAGAAGGTCTATCTTGTGTGCAGCATTGGATAAAATGAAGTTGCCATAAAATGATTGGTTCTAATGTTGCTACTATTTTCTTTATGTGCTAGTGGATGGAGAATAAATGGTAGCTCCTCTCTAAGTTTTGATTTGGTTGATACCGCTTTTTTTATTTGCTAATTCATTAGTTGTTCTTAGTAATCCTTTCGTTTTGTTGTTCTCGAGGTCAACAAGTCTTTAAGGGGGGAGTATTGTGACGGTTTTAATAGTGTAGGGTTCTATTTTTAATTGTTGAATAGTGAAAGGGGGTCGGTGTAAACAATGAACCAACTAACAGTTGTTCATTGATATTGTGTACTTAAGCATTGTTAAGGAGTAATAAAAAACTATCGATGATTTCAGTCTTCTTCTTCTCTGTAACGCTTCTTCTACTACATATTTCTTTTATTCTCAAAACATATCATAACAATAAGCAAAAGTTTGTTAACATTTGGTAAAATTATGATTTGTAACAAAATGAAATGCCAATTTATGGTAAATAATTATACTTTACTATAATTGGTAAAGTATCTTCATATTTTAAACTGTTAACACAAGAAACATGGACTAGTTAAATGCCAATTTAGATCTGAAAACTAACCTGAAGATGACTAGCAACTTGCATTCTGGTAAGACCAGGGACACCCATAAGATCAAGTATCTTCTTTGGAAAACATCCTAATATCAAAACACAAAGCGTTTAGCAATATAGAATAGCAAGACACCGTTTGAAATAAAAATGTTGAATGATGAAGTTATACTTCCTTCACCAAGCTGACGAATAGCGTTAACAAATTTCTCATGAAGCTCGTCTGTCCACTCCACGCATATCTTCTTCTTCATGCTACTATCATCATTATAGTCGTCGTCATCATCATCATCGTCAGACGATTGGATGACTCGTTTCCTTTGCACACGTCTACCCTTCTTTCTACAACCAGAACTTCTACTTTCTTGTATTTCTATATCTTGTGTTGCATTCTTAATAACCACATTTTTGTTTTCACATTGTTCATGAGCATGCATTCTCTTCCTTATGACATCTTGACGTATATGCCTCACCGCTTCGACAGTAAGTGGCCTCTTGACAACAAGAAAAGCACCACTCTTGAAAACTTCATGTATGAAAGCATCATTCTCTTGCTCAGACATCACTTGAGTGTACAACAAATTAAACATGAATGAATAAATTAAGTTAAAATAACAAATTGAGTCAGTAAAGTGATTTAGACTCACCAACGGATAATATATCCATGCTCTTTGTTAATCTAAGAACTGTATGAGTATCCACGTCACTCATGCCACTATCTATCATGAGGAGGTCAAATTGGTTGTTCGTTTCTGACAACAATCTTAAAGCCGCAGCAGAATGATCCACACATGTAACTAATAAGAGCAACATAAGATATATTTCAATATCTGAAACAAGTATATATGTAACTGTTGATGGGTGGTACTAGTCCACCTGATAGAGGCTCTTGCCTTTTAGATGAAAGGTCCTGGGTTCAAATCCAGCATGTGGCGATTTATTTGGTGTAATTTAGTAGTAGAAGTAGAGTAGATTTGTCGTTCAAAAAAGATGTAACTCTTAATAGTTTGTACTTGTACGTGCGAAAATAGTTGAACCTAAAAAACTCCATATTTACATGTGTATAAAAAAATAAAAGATTTGCATCTGTAAATGTATATAAAAGGAGCAAGTTGCACCCGCGCTTCGAGGCGGGGCATGGGCCGATTTTTAAAAATAATGTTAACGCGGCGGAAAATTTAACAGCAATGTAGATGCAATGTTAATAAAAAAACCTAAAACTAAATATTAAAAAAAATAAAAAATAAAAACCAAAAAACAAAAAGAGATGAAAAACCGGTTTTGGTGGGCCGTGGCGGGGCACGTGTTAAGTCGGCTCGGTTTCGAACGTAAAAAGTGGACAAAAAAGCAATTAGCGACGATATTTTCGAAAATAACGAAAAAGTCACGATGCATAAATGAAAAAAAAATCGTTTAACGAAAATATAAAACCGTGTGATACCATCGAGAATAAAAAACCAAAAAAATAAAAACGGGTTAGAAAAAGTTATAGAGAAAGAGATAAATAAAAACCTAAAATTAAAAAACGACATGTGATTTACATCGATTGAAAACAATAAAAACAAATAACAACGTGTGTTCCAATAACACCGATAACAGGCACTAATGTTGTTCATTAGTTATCGGTTCAGTTAATAAAAGCATCGGAACTTGGTATAGTTTACAATAGAAAAGAAGTGTATTTACGATGATTTCGTCACAAAAATATTGTATGATGTAACCCAATAAATAATGCCGTACATTAGATCGATTGAAATTCATAAAAACGAACACCGATACCGATTCTGATAATACCAATAACGACAACGATGTTGTTCGCTCATTATCGATGCGGTTAGTCACGGTACCGGAACGATAACGATACTCGCTATAGACTACGATATAAAAAATTACTCGGTTTTGAATACAACTATGTTTTTGAAAAAAGTTATATCGGAATATCAACAAAAAAAATATAGAGTAAATTACAGAAATCGTCTTTTAACTGGGTTAGTAAGAAATGACATAACGTGCAAGATTTGTAAACATAAATGACGATCTCTGACAATTTTTGGTTAAAAGACAATATCTAAAAAAGTGTATAAACATAAAGGACGATTTCTGTAATTTACTCAAAAATAAATTTAAAACATAGTCATATAAAAAAGGATCACGTACAATTTTAGTCATGTAAAAATCGAATTACTATATTCTAAAATTGATAACAAATAAGCTTGATTGTTAGGGATTACCATAAATTATTGATTAAAAATACAAATATATCCATAAACTAAAAAAACACTTCACATGTGTCATTATCTGACTGGTTCTTAGATTTTGGAGTTAATTGTGTTTTTTTCTCTAATCCTACCTCTTGTAAATATTATATATAGGGAGAGAATCAAATGAAAATTCATTTTTCATGAGAAAACAAAAAAACTGCTTATTAATGGCATTTTCGTAATTAATGACACATTTTTTGTAAGGTAAAAATAACCCCTCAAAAAAATAAAGAAAAATATATAAAAAAAATAATAAAACTAAAAAAACCAAAATGTTTCTCTCGTTTTCCTCGTTTCATAAAAAAAAACTCGAAAAAATAGTTGATTTAGTTTTAAGGTTTAGTTTAGTTTTTATGTTAGACTTTTGGATGTGGGGTGAGGGGGATAGGTTTTTGGGGGTGGATGAGGGGTTTAGGTTAGGGAAGGGGGTGGGGGTTTAGGTTTTTTTGGGTGAGGAGGGTTAGGTTTTTGGAGTGCGGGGTTTAGGAGGGTGAGGGTGGGGGAGGGTGAGGGGGGTTTAGGTTTTCGAGGGGTGGGGATGGGGGGTTTAGGTTTTTGGGGTGTATGGGAGGGTTAGGTTTTTAAGAATATATAATGATATTATAATTACAAAAGTGTCATTAATAAGAATTTTTGGTTTTC
This sequence comes from Smallanthus sonchifolius, assembly GCA_023525975.1. Lineage (NCBI taxonomy): Eukaryota > Viridiplantae > Streptophyta > Magnoliopsida > Asterales > Asteraceae > Smallanthus > Smallanthus sonchifolius. The sequence continues at coordinate 16,371,422 of CM042028.1, read as the reverse complement.
TTATGAAAATAAGTTTTCTTATGAACTCAACCCTATATATATGTATGTGTGTGTGCGCGCGCGCGCGTGTGCGCTCTTTAAAACGAGAGAGTGAGAGATTTGTTTTAGAAAATTGAATAAAAGAACGCATGCGCGCTCTTTAAAACGAGAGAGTGAGAGATTTGTTTTATAAAACTGAATAAAAGAATAATGTATAAGTAAGTTACTAGTATTCAGATTTGATGTATTTTGAAGTATTTGTAGAATAGATGAGGTTGGATATTTTGTTGAGTTCGTAAAACTTGTTGCACATTTTGAGTCTGATATACTCATATAGAAATTATGAGAGTTGAATGCATATTTGAAGCATGATCAAGGAAAGAGATTAAGAGTATTGAGAAAGGAGAAATGAAAAACCCAAATTTGAACGAATAGTATCTTTTTAGATGGAGAAAATTGATCATGTGATTTAATTTTCAAAAAATTTTATAAACACAAGAAAAGGACAAATAAATTATATTTTTAGAGGAGAAATGATGATTGTACCAATGTGAGCAAAGACGATTGAAGCAAAGATATGTAAAGGTAATATTCTTACACAAAAATAAGTATTACATCAAATTTCAATAATCTTTTGTTTTAATCGTGTAACTCTTTTATATTATTTCTATAAAAACTTGTTGACATGTTACTTGTGTTCTATAACATACTATTACATGTGAAAACATAATCAAATGGTTTCTAAAATTTGTGTGGTTTATCGAGCCTTAAGGTGGCTTTTTAGGGTTTTTGTTACGTTTTGTGGTTTCTAAACTTGATGGTTTGAGATACGATCAAAAGAGGTGTGGGTGGTGTGATAGTGGCAGTGGTTTAGTGGTAAAAACACAATGGTGGAAAAAGACAAGGATAGTGTTTGACCCGTTTAATAATAACAATAATAATACTATTATTATAAAATTAAAAACAAAAAATAAGGAAAATGACATTTCACATAAGGTTGACCAGTCAAACAGATAGCAAGTGAAAAAGTGTAAAACCTTTGTGAAAAACGTTTATGGGTTAAAATACTAAATAAATCTATTTAATGTAAAACTTTATCAAAATAGTGTGACAAAAGAAATTAGAATTACAACATTATTATTAATCCTACATGTAGATTGTCCTTTTGCTTTATACTACATATCTTTGACTAACATTAGAGATTTTAATAAATTAAGAGTTATAACAAGTTAAAATTTTTAATAAATTAATTACATTTAAGCAAAACTAAAACTAACTAATTAAAGAAATAACAACTTAAACTCAAGCATAATCCTCTCTAATTAATTACAATTAATTACATTAGAAAAATATATGGACTAAGGTATTTTAGGGTTTTTATCAATGATGTTAAGTTTAGAGGATGAAAACTAAAATAATTAGTTTGGACAGAGTGGTTACAAAACCCAATGTTATTCTTGTAATGGTTTGTTTTTGATGTCCGATTAGCTTTTTCTAACCGTCATCCAGTTTATTAATAAAATGTTGTCATTCAAAGAAAAAAAGAACACCAAACAGCAAATGATAGAATATCTCAACATCAACTTGATTTGCTTCTATAAAAACTTGAGATGAATGTAGGAAATGTTTACCTTCAAATGAACAAGAATGTAGCACATCAGCAACATATGCAAGCAATTCTTTTTTGTAGTCAACAACCAGAACTTTGATTGAAGTGGTTGACGTTAAAAGCCCATCTCTCCTGGTGTTTTGAGCATTTTGAAAAGAATCACCAAACATAAACATTTTTAACATGAAGGGAAAAAGGCTATGTTGCAATTCAAAACAAAGAGGGGGAGGGTGAGAGACTAGAACAAAGATATGTTGCAAATGTAACTATGTATTAAAAACAATAATAATAAAACAAAAGAAATATGTTATAATTTTTTATTAAGTTATAAAAAGGTTGTTGAATTTAAAGACATTAAATGCTCAGAAAAAAACAAAAGTGGAAACTAGATCAAATACACTATTCTCTAGTACTTTGTGATATAACTAGTGGGTCGAAACGTAAACAAAAATAAATAAATCATGACGGTACATTCTACGTGACGTTAAAAAAAACACGTAATCAAATAAATAGTCATCAACGTAATCTGTAATTCGTATATGCAATTCTGCCATTAGTATCATTTTTTGTTTATAAATTGAGCTTCAAAGGGAGTGCACAAACCAACTCCACCAAGTCCTTAACTTGTTTGAACATCCCTTCATGAACGGATATATATAATAGAGTAAACTTCGTTTTTGTTTTATGTGGTTTGACCATTTTAACCTTTTTGCTCCAATAGTTTGAAAATAGCTAAAACACTCCTTGAGGTTATCATTTTGTTGCCATTTTGCTACCTAGCATTAACTCCGTTAAATATTTCAGTTAAAATTAAAGGCATTTTTGTAATTTTTCAGTTATATATATAATCTTACATCGTGAAATTACCATAATGCCCTTAATTTTAACTGAAATATTTAACGGAGTTAGTGCTAAGGAGCTAAATGGCAACAAAATGATTACCTAAAGGAGAGTTTTGGCCATTTTCAAACTATTGGAGTAAAAGGGTTAAAATGGTTAAACCACGTGAACCAAAAAACGAAGTTTACTCTATATAATAATTTCTTTGCTAAAAAGCCAAAAAAAAAAAAATACTCTTGGCAAGACTCGAACCTGTGATAAACTCTTAAATTGAAGTTTAAAGAGAGGAGCACAAACCAGCTCCTCCAAGGACTGAAGTTGTTCTAATATCTTTCATAAAAATATACATAAAACACTTAGTTCACTAAAAACAAAAAAATAAAAAATTTCAACCAACCAAATAACGCCACGTGGCGGCGCGCCCCCCCAACCATCAATAGGGTTCAAGTAATGTAGATATCAACTTAATAGGGTTCAAGTAATGTAGATATCAACTTGAATCGCAACTTGAATCGCAACATGAGATAACTTTACATAATATTAATCAAGTTTTTTAAATATTTCTTTAAAAATTCACTTATATTTTTTTGTCCCTCTAAAGTCTTTTAATTTTTAATAGCTGTTTCAATCCTATGAAATATTTTTATAAATGTTTAATTTTTTTTTAAAATTGAATGAGATAAATAAAACATATATGAATTTTGTTTACTATTTAGCAATTATTTTTTTCCAATTCTATTTAAATATAATAATTTTGAAACTTGTTATTATTTGGTGAATTTTTCTTCACTACTACCTCCAATTTTAAGTTAATTGGAATAAAAATTCACTTATTAGTAACTAATATTAATATATATTTCATTTGCCTCATTCAATTTTAAAAAATTTAAACATTTATAAAAAGATTACATAGGATTATAACACTTAGTGAAAGTTGAGTGACTTTAAAGAGACAAAAAAACTTTGAGAGAATTAAATGAAACACTTGAAAATTTTGGTTACTATTGGGTGAAGTTTTCCAAACTTTGTTACAAAAAATGTGTATTTATATTTTGTTGTTATGCTCTCTGTAGATGTCAAATATGCTAACGTTTGACTAGTACAAATAAAGGTGAATTTATAAATTATAATCAATCATCAAACCAAATTATTATAGCATGTTCGTGAATAATGTTATCTCACATAAACAATACATACAATTGATATATCTAGAGATAGAGTTCATTTTGATATACATTATCAGTGACATTACAATTACATGTCATCGTATATTATGTTAGAGAGAAATTATCAAAGAATGTTTAAAACCCTAACAAGTCAAAGAAAAGTATAAAAAAATATATTTATTTTTATAGGATCCCATAATCCTTAGCTTGACTTTAAAAATGTCTACATAAAATTTTAAAATTCGATATATATAGGGTGACGTTAAACTAAAAATGCCAAATGATCTAAAAATAATTGGAAGCGTTTTTCGCCATCTTGATCTATGGTATGTATATATTTTCTTATTTTTTTCTCTAAAGAATCTAATCTTCTACTTCAATCAAATAAATGAAGAGCCGGTTATGAGTTATCACATGTGAAGAATCATATTCACATGAGTGTATTTACATGTGAATTGAGAAGATATGTAACTATGTATACATACATACGAAATTTCATGTAACGATATTATTGCGTTCAAATAGGATTACAAAATATTTTGAAATAATTTTATTCATAAAATGTATTCACGTGTCAATTATTTATGACATCATAGTAAAATATATTGTATTAACCTTAAATGTGTATTCTTATTTATAATAAAGTTCATAACAAATACTAGATATTGGAGTTCATAGCAACCACTATTCTCCTACACATATATATAAGCAATGATTTTAGAACCGGACCGGACAGCGAACCGGACGCGTTACCGGTTCACTGGTCGGACCGGTCGAACCGGATATTATTATAAATAAATTAATAAAATTATTTTTTAATTGATCTCATATATATATAATTAAAACTAAGTAAATTAAAAAAACCATTAATCTTTACAAAACCATATTCTGATTATCCTCCAATACCACTCACTGGTATGCAGGTTTTAAATAAATACAAACAAAAAGCCCCTAAACATACTAAAGACAACTCATAACACCATAAAATCACTTTAATTGTGATTCTTCAAAAGATCATTGAACATCCAATACCCAAACCAAAAGTTGGAGGACCATAAATGTAAAATAACCCAAAATCCCAAAATTTAACATCCAATTTTCCCATTTGATTTTTCTTTCTTTGTGTCTGTCCGTCCCTCCCTCTCTCTTCTGTCCGCCCCTCTCTCTTCTGAACCGGCCAAGCTCCAAATGACGCCGCAGCCACCGGAAAATGGTAAATTGCAACAATCATCATGAGATCAACCATTTTCATATCCAGATCTGTAACTATCGGTGCGTCTAGCGTCCAGATCTGTCGTGCTTGTCGCCAACCATGCTATTATCCACCACTTTCATCTCCGATCCCGTTCAATCCCTTGTCCTTTCAAGTCATTGCTTCTGTCTACACTCCAGATATGTCGTGGTTGTCGCCGAGCAGTTCACTCGACGCCATGCGATTAACTTTTTTTTTGTTTCCCCGTATATAACCACTCCCAGTTCAACCACTGATTCCGGTTCGTCCACTGGTTCCAGTCCGACCACCGGTTCCCGGTCCAATCGGCCGGGTCGCTACAGGATCGTTTCAACACACTAAACCGGACCGCTCACGTCACCGGGTCCCGTTCCGACCGGCCGGTCCGAGTTTGAAAACATTGTATATAAGGATCGTCATGTTAAAATATATATGTATATATACATGGGAGAGTTATTATATAAAGTCTAAAAACCGTAAAAAATGTAAAAAGTCTTTTAAAATACCCACCATCAACTCCCAAAAGCCTAAAATCCTAATTAAAAAAATCCTAAAAAGTCATCTAAAAACACAATCACCACTCCCCAAAAGGCTAAAACTCCAACCCAACCCCTCAAAAACCTAACCCCATCCCTAAAAACCTAAAACTCGCACCCCTCACCCAAAGCCTAAATACTAAAAGCTAAATCCCTAAGGCTAAATTTTAAGGCAAAAACTAAACCCTGAAATCTAAACCATACAAGCTAAGATCGTAGAGTTCGACGAGACAGTTCCAACGCCGCCGAAATGAGTAAAATTGGAGTTCGTATAAGCCGGTTATGAGCGTTTTAAACGACTTTTTACACTTTTTTGACTTTTTAGCGAAATCTCACACTATATATATATATGGTAAGGATCAAATGTGAACTTTTTTTAAAAAAAAAACCAAGGTTTTAACCATACATTTATTTTCATTTTAATTTAATATATTTCTTAAAAGTCAGACATCCAATTAATTATAATAAATATGTGACTAAAATTTGGTTTTTTGGTTTTCACATTTAAACTTGGTTCAGATTTCATCATTTTCATATATATATATATATATATTGATAAAAATTTATAATAGGGGAAGGATCAATAGAAAACTCATTGTTCATGAGAAAACCAAAAAACTATTTATTAAAGTTAAAAAAATCATAACTCAAAATCTAAATCAAAAATTAAAAAACCGCTTCAGATACCTTGTTCCACACGTCGTCCTCTTTCAAAAAAAAATTCAGCGTTTTGCTACATATGTGTAGCAGGGTTAGCTTTTGGGTGTACTACACATATGTAGTACCTTTAGTTTTTTTGGGTTTAGTTTAAGTTTTTTTAGGAGGGTAGGGTGGGTGGGGGGTTTAGGTTTTTGGATGGGGTTGGGGTGGGGGTTTAGGTTTTTGTGTGGGTGTTAGGTTTTTGGTGTACTACACATATGTAGTACCTTTAATGAGTAGTTTTTTTGTTTTCTCATGAAAATGAGTTTTTTGGTGAACTCAACCCTATATATATATATATATATATATATATATATGGGAGGGTTCTAGATAAAACCACATAGTTAGGCGAAAATCACTAAAAAAACCAATTTTAACCAATCATATAATAATATTTATGAGCCTCATCCACGATTTTGGTTCTAAGCTCGCCACCCATAGGTATCCATACCCATCCAAAACGTGTCCTAATATCAAGTGTGTTATATTCCAACTTGTCCTGTTGGCCAATCATCATTTCCTTCTTTATATTTTCTTATTTAAGTGGCTCATCTTGAGCCTTTTCAATTTCTCTCATCACATCCGATGTTACCACCAACTGGCAAGCTTTCACTCTAATAGGAGTAGGCACATCCCTTCGGCTTAGAGCGTCAGCCACCACGTTTGCCTTTCCAGGATGGCATATTATTTCACAGTCATAGTCTTTCAATAGTTCCAACCATCGCCTCTGCTTCATATTAAGTTCCTTTTGTTCGAAGAAGTACTTCAAACTTTTGTGGTCGGAGTAAATAGTAAACTTCACCCCGTACAGGTAGTGCCTCCAGATTTTCAATGCGAATACGACAGCAGTAAGTTCCAAATCATGAGTCGGATAATTAGCTTCGTGAATCTTCAACTGCCGTGACGCATACGCGATCACTCTCCCGCGTTGCATCAACACGCATCCCAATCCCTGACCTGAAGCGTCAGAGTATACCACTAAGTCTTCATTGCCCTCGGGAAGGGCCAAGACTGGGGCTTTGGTTAGCTTCTCCTTCAACTCCTTAAACGCCTCGTCCTGGGTCGAACCCCATTCGTACTTTACCTCCTTCCGACTCAACTTTGTCAATGGCGAAGCTATTTTTGAGAAATTCTAGATGAATCTCCGATAGTAGCCTGCCAATCCCAAGAAACTACGGATTTCAGTTGGCTTCTTAGAAATATTCCATTCCCTTACCGTCACTATCTTTGCTGGGTCAACCATAATGCCGTTCGGGTTAATTACGTGACCTAGGAATTGGACTTCCCTAAGCCAAAACGCGCATTTGGAGAACTTAGCATACAACTTTTCCTTTTTCAGAGCCTCCAACACCTCCTTTAAGTGACATGCGTGATCACCCTCATTCTTGTAGTAGATGAGGATATCATCGATGAACACGATTACCGATCGGTCCAGCATCGGTCGACACACCCTATTCATCAAATCCATGAACGATGCGGGTGCGTTTGTCAATCCGAAAGACATTACGCGGAACTCGAAATGTCCATAACGCGTGCGAAATGCAGTTTTCGGTATGTCTTCTTCCCTTACCTTCAACTGATGGTACCCGGACCGAAGGTCGATTTTTGAGAACCAACTTGCGCCTTGCAATTGATCGAACTGGTCGTCGATCCTTGGTAAAGGGTACTTGTTCTTCACCGTACGTTTATTCAACTCGCGATAATCAATACACATTCTCATCGAACCGTCTTTCTTCTTCACAAACAACACCGGAGCACCCCACGGCGAGATGCTCGGTTGGATAAATCCTTTTTCAAGTAACCGGTCTAGTTGTGCCATTAACTCTTTCATCTCCACCGGTGCTAGTCGATATGGAGCCTTAGCCACGGGCTGGGAATCTGGTACTAAGTCGACTCGAAATTCAATCTCTCTGTCGGGTGGTATCCCAGGCAAATCCTCTGGAAACACCTCCGGGTACTCGCGTACCACGGGTACATCGTCTAGTTCCTTCACTTCCTTACACTTGTCAATTACGTACACCAGGTAAGCCTCGCATCCGCGCCTCAAGTAATTTGTTGCCTTAATCATCGAGATGACATTTGGCATCGGGGGGTCACGATCTCCAAAACCCTCGACTTTGCTACCATCCGGAGCCTTGAGTCGGATTATCTTTCGTTTACATATGATTTGTGCTTCGTTGGCAGTTAACCAATCCATACCTAACACGACATCAAACCCTCCCAAAACCATAACAAACAATCTGACAGGGAACCTATGACCTTCTATCTTTATCGTGGAGTTGTCAACTACATCGGTAGCTCTCGTAGTTCTACCCTCAGCGGTTTCTACGCTAAAGGCCCTTTCTAGCTTACTGACAGTGTACTTCACTCGTTTACAAAAAGTCGCAGATATAAAACTCTTACTTGCACCCGAATCAAATAACACAGAAACAAAATTGTTGTCAAGGATGAATGTACCTGACGCCACATCGGGGTCTGCCCTGGCTTGGTCTTGCGTCAGCGCGTACGCACGAGTCTTTGCTCGGGGCCTCTCTTCTTTCCTTTCCGGGCCTTTCCCTTTCCCGGCTTCACCTATTCTGTGTTTGGTGCATTCCAGGCTCATATGACCACTCTCCCCACAGTTGTAGCATTTGAATAGTTGGGGACATTCATGTGCGTAGTGTCCGGTTTTGCGGCATTTAAAGCATATATTTGACCCTAACCGACATTCACTCGCATGTCTTACCCAACATCTTCCACAGACTGTCGTCTCGCCTGCCCTGGCCTGTTTTTCCCGAGCCCCAAACAACTTCCCAGCCGATCGCTTAGCGGGGAAACTCGGCTTCTTCTTAGGCTCTTCGATGGCAACGACATTCAGCGCCAAATCATCGAATACCACGCCGCTCAGTTTTACTACCGAATCATAGGTCGTAGGGGTGTTTGCCTTAACATAGGTGCGGACCTGGTCCGGCAGCCCTTGAATGTAACAGGAAATCTTTCTTTCCTCAGTCTTGATTAAGTGTGGCACCAGATGTGCCAGTTCATTGAATCGAGTTGTGTACTGTAGGTGCGTCATGCTCCCGACCTTCAAACCCAGAAATTTCGTCTCTACCTTCTCAATCTCGTTCCTTGGGCAGAAATTCTTGATCACCAAAGTTTTCAAGTCAGCCCACATCATCACATCCACAACCTCGCTCCCTTTTGCTTGACGTACACCTTTCCACCAATGGGATGCTTCCTCTCTCAAGGAGTTAGCAGCAAATTTCACAACTTGATCCGTTCGACATTCGCTCAGACGAATGGCAGCCTCCATACGAATCACCCAATCAAACTGTAACATCCCGAGTTTTAGAGCGCGAAAGAATTCACGAGAAATTTAAAACTTAAATAAGAAAAGAAGGGAAGTGGGCTTGGGCCGGGGTATGGGAAGAAAGGAGCAAGTTTGGGCCCTTATAAGCCTCAAGACCTGCCCAAAAGCCCTCATTTCCGTCATCATTTTCGTTTCTAGAGAGAGAAGGTGAGAGAGAGTCTAGAGAGAGAAAGTCCCGTTTTTCAAATCCGAGCTCATAGGACCGTGGGCATTCGTATCTGGACCGTTTAGCTATGAAGGAGAAGCGATTTCAGGTAACTGATTCTCTTATATCTGAGTTTTTGTTCGTTTTTGGGGATTTTTGGGTTTTGGCTAAAAAGGTAATGATTTTGCGGATGGAACTTGAAAATGAGCTTAGGTATAGCATCTAGAATGAAAACCGAACGTTTTGATCTAAAAAAAAATTGAGATACTGACTCGATCAGACTCGCATGCAAAAACTTCAGATTTTTGGGAAGACGATCTGTGCAGGCCCATCGAAACTACTAGTTTCGATATGTGCAGGTCCATCGAAACTACTAGTTTCGATATGTGCAGACCCATCGAAACTACTAGTTTCGATATGTGCAGGTCCATCGAAACTACCTAGTTTCGATATGTGCAGGTCCATCGAAACTACCTAGTTTCGATATGTGCAGACCCATCGAAACTACAAGTTTCGACATAAACAACCTATCGAAACTATCAAGTTTCGATATAAGCAAATTTATCGAAACTACTAGGTTTAAGCATAGGGATGTCAAGTGTCATCTAGGAGCACTACCTTACAAGTATGGCTTTATTACAACAGATCGTGAGTGACATTAGTGACGCTCAGTAGTCAGCTAAGAGTATTTCAGAAACTGCTTATCAAGTGAGTTCTAATCCCCCTTTTGACTTCTTTAGGGGTGGTGTGCATATTTAGTGTAAAGTGTTTATTATATTTTATATATTATAAACTGAAGTGAAAAGCTATGTTTTAGTGAAAAGTTTAAAAGAGGTAAAAGTACGTTTTCAGTAAAGTAAGTTATATCATTTGGCAAGCGTTTACTATATTTCTATATACATAAACAAAGGCATGATATATGTGCTAGTATGTTTTCAGTAAAGTAAGTTATATCATTTGGCAAGCGTTTACTATATTTCTATATACATAAACAAAGGCATGATATATGTGCTAGTATGTTTTCAGTAAAGTAAGTTATATCATTTGGCAAGCGTTTACTATATTTCTATATACATAAACAAAGGCATGATATATGTGCTAGTATGTTTTCAGTAAAGTAAGTTATATCATTTGGCAAGCGTTTACTATATTTCTATATACATAAACAAAGGCATGATATATGTGCTAGTATGTTTTCAGTGAGCAAGTTATATTTTATGGCAAGCGTTTACTATATTTTATATACATAAACAAAGGCATATTATATATGAAAGTTATGAACAAGATTTACAGAAAGTTTTATGAACAGTAAAGTGAACAGTTTTTCCTTCGGGAATATGTACCAGTTTGTAAAGGTCCTTGGGACAGATGTTACTTGTACAAGATGTCAGATATGGGTGCTGCCCATTAGTAAGAGTCTCGGTGGCTCGTTAACAGTTGTACAATTGGAATGAGTGACGGCGGTTGCTCGGGGGACTACGCAATCCCCCATGTACCAGTTAAGCGGTATTGATCACGAGGACAATACCCGGTGTTGATCACGAGGACAACATTGTGTCATGTGGTGTTGCTCGCAAGGACAACATCATTGGGTCACGAGGACCCAGAAGGTATTGATCACGAGGACAATACTAGTATGTAACAAGAATTGACGGATAAGCGGTAGTGTCGGTTCATGGTGTGAGCCATGGGGGCATTGACCAGGTACTTGTCGGTTCATGGATGTAAGCCATGAGGGCAGTACAGTAAAGATGAATTGACGGTTAAGTGGTACTGATCACGAGGACAATACCAGCAGTGATAAGAATTGACGGTTAAACGTTATTGATCACGAGGACAGTACCAACAGTGACAAGGAATTGACGAATACTTTATGAATGTATTAAATTATGTTTTGAAAAGTGTAGTATGTAAAGTTTTGCCATAAGGGCAGTATGTAAGTATGTATTAGTAAATCTTTTGTATAAATGATTTAAAGTAAACGTTAGAACTCACTCAGCGTTGCTGATTTTTAGTATGCATATCAGTTAAGTGCATGTTTAGTTGATGGATGTGGATGCTTGGCTTAGAGAGAAGAGTTACCCGAAGATCAGTGTCTGGCATCCCGATTATGTTTTATGTTATGTTTTAAGTTGATGTTGTTAGAGACAAGTGGTATTTGATATGTTTATGTTTCCGCTGTGTGTGTTGAAGTTTAAATCGTTTCCGCTGTGTTAATGAATGTCTTACGTTTAAAGTGCTATGTGTTGATGAGTAAATCCAATAAGTGAGGTCTCCCGGGTTTGGGGCCTCACACAAACGTAGCTACCGCGTCTTTCTTCCCAGTCAAGACCGGCGAGTCACATGCCTTAAAGGACTTATAGTTGCAACCACGGTTAAGCAGTGCGTTGATTGCCTTAGTGTTCGGGGTATCAACCGCCGTGTTAGACCCACCCGTCTCATTAACCTTCTTTAATGCTTCTGCCAACAGTCCTGGCAAAGAAACTTTCATCAACTCTGTGAACTCTCGAGTTATGGCTGCTCTCACTTCTGGTTCAAAAGTGAAAGGTTATTCTTCAACCTGTGTCTGCTCGGTTCCATGCATACCAACCGCCGGTTCAGTGTGAACACTTCCTTCTTCGCTATACTCTTGGCGCGCATGGGTCTTGCCGCGCCCACCGTTACGACCACCGGTGCGACCACCGATACGGCCCCCACCACGCCTTCCGCTCTTTCGTCCCGCCATTTCGTTCTATAAGACAAGGAATCCAATGCCATCACGCTAGTTAACAAATAAAATTCAACAAGCACTGTAAGATGTTAATATACACTGGCCATCTATAATTAACCATTACACTATCTTTCGACTTCTATTTGACCACCTTTGTGATTCCATCAGAAAACAAGTCCTTACCTAACCCTTTCTAAGGCTTACTATATATGTAAATATATACTACCTTCATTACTGATGCTATGGCTCGAGTTACCCGTACTGGCATCCGCTTTCGGTCCCATTCACAGTTTAAGTTCAGACACTTGGAGTGTCCGAATCCCTCAAACTATTGCTCTGATACCAACTTGTAAGGCCCCAAACCCGGGAGGCCTCACTCGTTGGATTTACTCATTCACAAACAGTTATTAAACTTAAATATCAAATAACGCAGCGGAATCATTCATTCATCATAATTAAAACTTGTTCAAACATGCGGAAGCGTAACATTGTCAAATACATAAACATAACATAAACGACTCATAACGGGATGCCAGTCTTCATGATCAGCCGGGTAACTCTTCTCGCTTGCCAAGCATCACCGTCCATCACCCATACCTACATTTACCTGAATGTGCATACTAAAAAGTCAGCTACGCTGGTGAGTTCCAGTTTTTCATTCGATTTAAGAAAGGGTTCATCATTCAATAATTCATTAGGGTTTAACATCATGTATAGAAAACAGGGCCTTTCGTTCATCACAAAAACATTCAAACATTTATCATCATCATAAAACACGTTGAACGGATCGTTCGTTTAAAACATTTAACATTCATTTAAGTCATACATTACTATCTAAATCTGTGTTACCATTCGTTCCATCACCTAGTATTGTATTGCCCCTAAGGCTTAACTGCACGAAGACCGACAATACAATACATTCCGTCAATTCCCTTTTGTATTGCCCCCAAGGCTTAACTGCACGAGGACCGACAATACCCCTTTAGTTGCCCCTATGGCTCTCATGTCCATAAACCGACAACTTCCATCGACGGCTATGGCTCACGGCCATAACACCGTCGGATCATAATTTAACCTCAATAGGGTCACGTTAACCCCTGAGTAACCGTTGTTACTCCCATACCAGTTGTACAACATCATAACCATTAACATGCCACAAAGACACTGCTCCTGTTGTTCTTATGGCAACTATGGCTCGCTGTCCATAATCTACCACAAGGCTGGGAATTACATTCCCAGACTTCATTCGTCAATTCCCTTCATTCGACAGATTAGATTTGTAATGACTTCTTTAAAACCTTTGCCCTTTTCTTTTCTTTTCATAAAACATTTCATTCATTTTCAAAACCCTTTACATTCATTTTAAACCATTTCTTTATAAACATTTCGTTCGTAAACATTCCATTCATAAAACTTTCTTTCCATAAACCGTTCATTCCAAATCATTTCATTTCGTAAACATAGTTTCATAAACATCATTTCGTAAAACATCATTTCGTAAAACATCATTTCGTATGTATGCACACCAGCCCGAAAACATTATATAAAACATTTAAAAGAGGGCTTCTAGAACTCACCTGATAAGCTAATCTGGGTTGTCCTAAACAAAGGTCCCATAACGTCACTTCCGATCTGAATTGATTAGTTAAATACACATCAGACCAACCCCCGACTCTAACGATTTAACCTTCTAAACATACTGACTTTACCTAAACAACCTGATGCATGCGCAGTTAGCAAGTGCGCAGGGCCTTGCTCTTGCGTACTTAATAAGTGCGCAAATATTGCTTCATGCGTACTTGATAAGTACGCATGATCCTCTTCCTGCGTACTTGATAAGTACGCATGACCCTCTTCATGCGTACTTGATAAGTACGCATGACCCTCTTCCTGCGTACTTGATAAGTACACATGACCCTCTTCCTGCGTACCTGATTAGAACGAAGGATCTGCTTCCCCGCAAAAACCCTGACTTTCGCCTTTGGGTCTGATCACGTCAAGATCCCGAACTTGTTTACATTCAAAACGTTTGCTTTTCATTAAGGAACTCAAAACTATGTTTTTCTTCCAGTTTCATCCATAAAAACGCCACATTTTCGTCCAAAACCTGAAAAACCCCAAAACGAACAAAAACTCAGATCTAGGCTAGATCGTTACCTGTATCGAGCTTCTGATCCGGAGGTTCTTCTCCCAAGCTCTGGAGCTACACACTTCTTCAATCTCGAGTCGATCCGCCAACTTTCTCTCTCTACGGTTTCTCTCTCTAGATGTTGCAAATGAGATAAATGGGTGGTGACCTTGGCTATTTATAGGGGGCTCCCCTTTAAACCCACCAGCCCATCCGGCCCGGCCCGTAATGCCTCGTTCGTTTATTCCGTTATTATAACTGTCGTTTTGTTTTTGGGATGTTACACTAGACACACAGTCTCCATCCTACAGGTTACAACACAGACGTCACACACCGGACATCATCCTAACCTTTCATACACACATAAGATGTATAACCATCACTAACACAGTCCTGAACACCCAAACATACAAACGATGTATGACAATATCCTCGCACAGGACCCCGTCCTGAACATTCACACAAAGTGCAATACACCCCTTGCACTCCAAACATAACCTAAACATTTGCACATAGGTGACACAATCTTAAGACCGTAGACACAGACAATTTCAAAACTCATGTCTATACAAGTCTACTCATACAATCTACTCAACCATGCTCTAGCATCACAACAAAGATTACATTTAATACAAACCCACGTCATTCAAAATGTAATCACATAATACCGCACATAATCAACAACCGTAAACACAAACATACACCATCATAAGCACAACTAGCATCAATCACATCACAATCCACAGTCGGTAAAACTCACAATTGAAATCACTGTCAAATAAAAAATACTGAGATAAAGATCCCATAACGTCAACGTTAAATCAATGTCTACGTCGAAACTCCCAAAAATCTCTCGAGATAACCGTCACAGCAACTAATCATCGTTCATAACAAATATCCATACAATGTCCTCAAAACCACCACTAGACCACATCAGGATGCATCTGACGGGTCCTCCACATTAGTCTCTTCTCGTTCCTCCTCGTCACATCCCGAGTCATCCACTGGGTCCTTGTGGAACAAAGCTCTCTGAATTGTCGCAAAGGTTGATCTCTCAACCATGCTGGTCCACATCCTGGAGAGAAATCATGTACTTCTGACACCGCCCTCCTTTTCCATCCACTCTTTCGAATCATAGAATCATGCTTCATGTCGCCAGCCGAAGCTTTAGTCACACACGACGCGGGAAGCGCCAACACTACTCCTAACTCACTGGCAGTTCCATCTGCAGTCGCCGTCGGCTTGACTTGTCATTCTACATTCCTCCTAGAAAGAGCTCCACGTCTGCCCGATCTCGTATGATTTGTCTTAGCGATCTAATCCTACTCAAAATAGAACATTTATGTGATTATTACAGGAAACAAATTCATAATGTAAGAGTAACGATAAACCGCCAAATCAAGGTGATCAAATGTGATCGGTTGTCCATGTCGTTACTTGAATTCTAAACGTTCCCCATCATACTCACACTAGCTTTCTACCTTCCACACAATAGATGCACATGCATCCCACACAGTCCACACAAACACAATGCAATAACTATCACGTAGTTATACGTATCATAATTACACAACATGCAGTTTATAAAACATAATTACAAATGGAATCAATAAACCACATAATCACACCAAACAACCTCACATGGTGTAACACTACCAAAGTGATACTCTAACAATTAATGCTTAACTCAAAATACGTACCTCTTGGCTCGCGGTTACTCGTGGTGGCATTCATTTACCCTCATCCGATTTTCGGTTTAAGTTAAGGTATTTAATAAAATACCGGTTTTCTCTTAAACCACGACTCTGATACCAACTTGTAAGGCCCCCAAACCGGGTACCCTATAGTTGGTTCTCATCACATGGTATTCTTTTAAAAACACATGTCTCTTTATAAAAACATACAACATAAGTCTTACTCAAAATAAGAATTATCTTTTAAAATCATTATCGTTCTTAACCTTAACTTACGAATGCATAAACACCAACCCGAGTAGCACCGCTCCCAAGCCAAGATACCTCATTCCCTGAACTCACATGTAAAACAGCCTAACATACATACAAAGTCAGCTATCTTGAGTGAGTTCTAATAGTTAAATTTAAGTAGAAACCACCTCATCACAAATATCATTTATATAAACTCAGGACATCCCAGTCCTTTATAAAAAATGGTTTGTCATTTATGTAACAAGAAACCGACAAGCTAGTAGTTCGGGTTAACGGATAACTCGAATCCCTGATAAACCATATTGTTAACAAGACTTTGCGCTTAAGGCTTGGATTAAACGGAATTAAAGGGACCATTTAGTCGTTTATCTCATAGTTCGGGATGGAAACGCGTCAAGTGTAATAGGAGGGACCCGAAGTAGAATTTGTAAAGGTTCAAATAGCACCTAAATGCAAAACCCTAGGCCATTCGGCCTAGGAGTTGTACGCGACGGCTAGGAGCTGGGAAAAAGGGAGCCGGCTAATAAAGGGTGGCCGGAAGAGGGTGGGCAGTGGCAGTCTGGCGACGGTGTCGGGTCAGCGGATTCTGCTCTTCGAAAAGGTAATCCTCATTACATTTATTTTACGCTTGTGTACTTATTTTTCGGTATGGCTCGATTAGGGGTTGAAGTGAATCGAGATGGTGCCCGATGGCGATGATGGTGAGGTTGAAAGGAGGTTGTCGACTGAAACGTTCATGGCGGCGGCAAGCGGCTATGGGCTGGTGACAGGCAGTGCTTAGTGGTGACAGTCGGCAGGAAGGAAGGTGACGAGCCGGCTAGTGTAGTGGTCGGTTTCCGAGGAGATAAGAGAGGGAAGGAGTGTAGAGGGGTGCGGGCGAGCGACATGATGAAGGAGACGGCCACATGGCGGCTGCTGTGGTGGTGCACCAGGTGGTGATCAGAGAAGGGCGAAGTTGAGGAAGAACTCGACGGGTACAACATCTCGAGTGGACGCTCACGGTGTTGGTGGTGAAGATGTTAGCTGTATAATGCTTGACGGAGAAGAGGAAGGTGACGGGTGTGGCGGTATACGGTGGAAGATATGGAGGACGGAAGGGTGGCCGGTGTGGCTTACATCGGTTAGGGTTTACATGCATGTAAGGGAAACCCGACTTGAGTACGTACACTACGTGAGGTTAGGGTTGCATGGATCTTGAGCGTGCATGCATGGGAACCTAGTGCTTGTTGTTATGTGATATGTGATTGGTGGTGTTAACCAGATTTTCAGGTTAATACGGGTGGTAGATCACGAGTAATTAGTGTAGTAATATTGACCCATGTCGGGGAGATTTATTGAGTTATATTTGTGGGATGAGTCTTGGGTGGTGAACCTTTTGGGATATCATAAGATAACTGGGGTTATCTATATGATAATAAATTATAAAAATATTTTATAAGGACCGGAATGTCTTGAGTGGAAATAAATAATAATTGTGACGAGATGGGTTTTATTTAAATTAAAATATTAGAACTCACTAAGTGTAGCTGACTTTGTGTGTATGTTAGATTGTTTTGCAGGTGAGCTTCGTGGTCGACGTATCTTGGCTTGGGAGCGGTGCTACTCGGATTGGTGTGCAGGTATTCGTGAGGTAAGGTTATTAACGACAATGTGTACAAAAGATGGCGATTATTTTTAACAAAGACTTCCGCTGTATTTTTCTATAAGAAAACGAGTACTTTTAAAGAGAATACCTAGTGATGAGAACCAACTGTAGGGTGCCTGGTTTGGGGCTTTACAATTTATTAACATACCGGTACCCCTGTTACCTACTATTCCCCATAAGACTCCAACAACCCAAGGCTCACTTCATAACCCTAACCCAGTAAGTCTCACCGACATAGATCGAGCTTACTACCCTGTAATCTACCACACGTATCAACACGAAGTCTGGTTATCTCCACCGACTCCTACACATAGACCTGACAAGCCCTAACCTAGACTCTCACAAGGTCTACTAACATAATAGTCGTAAACACGACATCGTTCCAACACAACAGTCAATCTAATTCTCAACACCAAAGCAATAGCATAACAACACAATTAATATCGGTTAATACTTGCATGCAATTAAACCAAACATTTATGCACACAACAATTACCTACGAAGGATTTCACTGGTCTTGTCACAGTTACCCTCGTCAGGGTTATCCCCGTCTAGATATTCATATCACCTCCGAGAACCCCCTTTTGGGTTTCAATATTGCCCTCACAGGGCCCCGTCACATAACACAGTGACACACTCGTCATCCTATGATGACTGCCCATCCACCCACATGTTGACAACACCTGAAGGACCGACTCCTTCCTATCATCGTTGGTTGTATACACAGACAACAATGCAAGCACACAAATCAAAAAGTTAAACGCACCTGACACTACATGAATAAGTTCTAGCACCCATTACCCTTACATGGATCACCTACATGTGTAACCAAACACATACGCTAGACGTACCTTCATAATGTCTAGACCCATTACCCGACTCCTCTCGTATAAGTCATTAAACGACACACAAACATCATACTGACTTCTAGCCCATGCATCCTAAGGACACCATATAGACCCTTAGCCTCGTTATTGAATATTTTAGTTCATAAACTCATTAGATTAAACCCAAAACTCGTAACAAATTTAATTTAGTAAACAAATCTTGCAAGTATGTACGATAGCCCCAAAATGGTAAAAACATTAAAAAGGGGATTAGAAACTCATTGGTTGTGAAGATCCCCATCCTGCTCAGTGACGTTCTTCTTGTTCGAAACCCAAACCTGTCAAACGTATGATCACATGATCAGATTACGCCTAAACCGTATATCGAATAACACAAAAAATATGATTAACCCCAACGCCCGTCTCATAAGCTCGTCATTCTTCCTCCACAAAACCCTAGTTTCACAGGTACACGTATCGGGTAGTCCTTGACCCGTTTAGAATTCAAATATCTAAACCGGGTTCCCATGCATGAACGTAGCCCGCCATGCAAACCCTAACCTCCCCATATAAACCCTAACCGACAACCTTAACCGACCTCTTCACCGTCCTCCGTCTCCACACCGTGTACCACCCCGCACGTCACCATCGTCTTCCTCATCGAGTGACAACCCTAATCAGCCAACATCTTGTGACACCCGACATTTCAGGTCAACATCCGTACACGATATAAACGAGTTTATATTATATTTCTTTTCGTGATTTACCTAATTGCATAAATTAGGACATTAAAGTCTAAGAAAAGCCGTACATTGTTTCATTTCATATTTTGGTAATTCTAAGAGTTACCGGTTCACATACCCGTATAACCAGACTAAATACGAACGTTAGTGATTAAATTAAATAACCAAGAAAAATATCTAGACATATATATTACACGAACTTTACGTTGGACAATAATTCATTTTTAGACTAGAATATATATATAATACGTAAAAGTAAACTAACGAACTCTTTCGAAGATATTACCTGGTAGCGTCAACTTTAAATATCTATACCTACAAATAATCACCTCAACGAATTATACAATCCAAGATTTCAGTATTTTTCATCAACGAGCTATAAACTGGTTAAATTTATAATACCGTGAAAAAAAAAATCTTAACCGAATTAAATTACCCTTTAAAAACTCTAATTGATAATAATACCATTAATAAATTAATTCTTAAATCTAATCATTATTAACCCAAACCACCCTTGACTTTCTCGACCAAAATCCCAGGGAATACTCCATTCCCACTCCCTGCGACCCATATCCCATGCCATACCTGAGAAAACTCAGATAAAACCATACCTCCTCAGTTTCAAAATCTCACAATTTCTCTCATTTTCCTCATTTTCTTACGGCAATTTCCCCACATTCCTTCAAGTCGAAGTCCAGTTTAAGGCAAAATCCACCATATTTCGGTGCGCTATAAGAAGAATTCCAAGTGGTTTTCTCAAGAATCAAGCTAAGGAACTCAAGATCATTCTCTGTTTTCTCTCAAAATCATCATCTCTGTTTAGAGGTAAAAACTCGATACCATCCATATTATTTTCTTTAAAACCGTAGCTAAACACACAAATCGTTCAAACGCAAGTAAGATAACAAGAAAGGTGTGTCGAATTCAAGTTTAAAACATAAAAAAAATATGCAGGACTGATTCTGTCAAAACGAAATGACAGTATCGAAACTATAGTTTCGATGCCTATTTCTCAATCGAAACTAGGAGTTTCGATACCAGTTTGATCGAAACTAGGAAGTTTCGATACCTATTACTCAATCGAAACTAAGAGTTTCGATACCTATTACTCAATCGAAACTAGGAGTTTCGATACCTGGTTACTCAATCGAAACTAGGAGTTTCGATACCTGTTTACTCAATCGAAACTAGGAAGTTTCGATACCTATTGCCCAATCGAAACTAGGAAGTTTCGATACCCAGTTTGCTCAATCGAAACTAGGAAGTTTCGACATCTGTTCTGATTCAATCGAAACTAAGTAGTTTCGATACCTGTTCATCAGTCCCATTGGGCAGTAACTCAGAACTGTTTTATAACGAAACAAGTGTTGAAAAACTAAGAAGATATTTTAAACAAAAGCAATCAGATTTACTAAGTCGATGAACAATTTGCATATAAGACGTTCGGTCTTAACAAGAATTACCCTTTTTGTAATTAGGGTACAAATAGTCAAGTTTGACTGGAACAAATATCGTTGCTAACATACACAAACTCAAGGTGAGTTTCACGGCCCCTTTTTACTGTTTTCAATATTTGGGGGAAGAACATACTTATAACTATTTTTATATGATAACAAGAAAACAAGACCCAACCTTTATGTATGCATGAGTTGATACATTTGGAGCTCTTAAAGTCCCATGACCATCATATTTATAACCATTAGCTATAGATTAGCCTGAGATTCTATGGATAGTACTATTGGGTCTGACACCCCCGGTCATGGTTAGTCGCGCTAACCATGGGTCCCTCTGACCAAATGACTGCATAGTGTTCTAATATTGCTCGTGAGGTACGAGTGAGGGGCAAAACACCTGTTCTTGGTTTGGTTATGCCTCATGTATGTACATATTATTTGTATTCCTAGCTAGTTTACAAATGGGTCAAACATTACTTGTTTTGCTTATCATATACGAAAAATCATTTTCATACAATTGGTTTGCTCATTGTATTCATATATGAAACCTGTGAACTCACCAACCTAGTGTTGACATTTTCAAGTATGTTTTTCAGGAAACTGATCGTGATAGCAAGGGTATTGCTACGTAGGGTTCGTGCATACATGATGGATACTACTTTTGAAGATTTTTCTTGTATAACCCATAAAGTTTGGGTCATATTTGCAAAATCTTAATATTTTGTAACCTTAACTAATACATTGGGCTGTAAAACCTTAAACTAAATTTATGTATCCAGTTGTATGTATGCGTTTGCAATAATTATATGCTTTGAAAAACAATGAACGTCACGCCTCGCGTTTCCGCCTTGGCGGGGTGTGACAGACTGGTATCAGAGCCATTAATTATAGCGAACTAGGAGTCTAAAAACCGAACCTAGTCTATAATTTAAATGACTCACTGAGACGTTTTTCATTGCATATGCATTTCATAACTTATCATCATATTGTACGGATATCGTAGACACTGAACTTCGTCACACACTAACCCCATTTCGACTTCAGACCCATGGCACCCTAAAGAAGGACACCGCGTGACACTACTGGTGAAAACAACACGACGATTTCTGCAGAAGTTGAGCAACTCATATCACAACGTGTAGCCGCCGCCTTGGAGCAGTACGAGGCCAATCGGAATAACGTCGAAGGAAATGGTAGTGGTAGCGGAGGAGGTGCAGGAGGCAGTGGCACTGCTGGAGGTTCTGGAGGTAACAGAATGTGTAATCACCTCTGTAACACAGTCGCGATCTAAGTTAACAACATTATTAAAATATTGACTTGTGACCCTATAGATGCTTCGAACAAGAAGTGCACTTATAAGGCCTTTCTATCCTGCAACCCTCGCAACTTCAATGGCACCAAGGGTGCAGTAGGCCTGATGAGGTGGATTGAGAAGATGGAATCTGTGATTGACATTAGTGAATGCACAGCTGACTGTATGGTGAAATATGCCACTTGCACACTTGCTGACAAAGCATTAACCTGGTGGAATTCTCAGATGAAAACATTGGGAAGACAGACTGCCTACCAACTATCTTGGGATGATCTAAAGGCCATGATGATCGAGGAGTACTGTCCTCGAAATGAATTGCAGAAAATCGAAACTGAAATGTGGAACCTTCAAATGATAGGAGATGATGTGGCTGGTTACACTGACAGGTTCAATGAGCTGGCAATCTTGGTGCCACACATGGTCACGCTAGAGTACAAAAAGGTTGAAAGGTACTTGTGGGGTCTTGCACCTCAAATTCGTAGTATGGTGACTTCGTCGAACCCCATGGATACCAAGAGTGCCATAGTCTTAGCCTACAAACTAAGGGATGATGTTGTTCGTAATGGTTTATTCGAGAAAAAGGAAACGGAGGAAAGAAAGTTAGGAGAAAAGAGGAAATGGGTGGGAAAACCAAATAACCAATTTAGGAATCAAGCCTATAAGAGACAAGAGACTGTGAAAGCTTTTGCTGCTAACGCTGTGGAGAAAAGGGGTTATGCTGGCCCCCAACCGAGGTGTGATAAGTGCGGGTATCACCATGTGGGGAAATGCACTCAATGTGAAAGGTGTAGAAAGTTTGGGCATCGAGCGCAGACATGTCGACTCAATGCCAACCCCACCGATAAGATTAAGCAAGGATGCTATGAATGTGGAGATCTGAAGCACTACAGGAAAGATTGCCCCAAGTTGAATAATCAGAATAACAATCAGGCCCGAGGAAGAGCGTTCGTGATGGGAGCTGGGGACGCACGCCAGGACCCTAACATTGTCACTAGTACGTTCCTGATAAACAATCATTATGCTTCTATACTTTTCGATACGGGTGCTAATATGAGTTTTGTGTCAAATGACTTTAAGTCCCTACTTGGTATTAGTCTAGCAAACTAGACCAAAATTATACAATTGAATTAGCAAACGGGAAATTAATTAAAACCGAAGAAGTCATTCAGAATTGTACTCTATGTTTGAAAGACCACACATTTAGTATAGACCTACTACCTGTTGACTTGGGAAGTTTTGACGTTGTTATTGGTATGGATTGGTTGTCAAAGAATCACGCCGAAATTGTTTGTTTTGAGAAGATTGTTCATATCCCACTCCCGAACGGAGAAGTTCTTTCGGTTCAAGGTGAGAAGAGTGGAGTGACATTGAGGATGATAAACTGCATGAAAACTCGTAAGTATCTACGTAAAGGCTATTGCGTATTCCTGGCTCATGTCGTCGAGAAGAAACCCGAGAAACGTCGACTTGAAGACCTACCAATCGTTAAGGATTACCCCGAAGTTTTTCCTGAAGACTTACCAGGATTACCACCACCGAGGCAAGTCGAATTCCGAATCGATTTGATACCAGGATCCGCCCCGGTTGCGCGATCACCGTATCGATTAGCACCTTCCGAGATGCAGGAATTATCTAATCAACTGAAAGAGCTGCTGGATAAAGGTTTCATAAGACCGAGTTTCTCACCCTGGGGAGCTCCGGTCTTGTTCGTAAAGAAAAAGGATGAAACCTTTAGGATGTGTATTGATTACCGAGAATTAAACAAGCTTACAATCAAAAATCGATATCCACTTCCTCGAATAGACGATCTGTTCGATCAACTACAAGGTTCTAGCTTCTACTCTAAAATCGATCTACGTTCAGGGTATCATCAACTAAGAATCCAAGAACAAGATGTACCAAAGACGGCATTTAGGACTCGTTATGGCCACTACGAATTCCTAGTTATGCCGTTTGGTTTGACGAATGCACCAGCTGTTTTTATGGATCTCATGAACCGAGTGTGTAAGCCATACTTGGATAAATTCGTGATAGTATTTATTGATGATATATTAATATATTCACGAACCAAGGAAGATCATGAACATCATCTGAAATTAATCTTAGAACTACTCAGGAATGAGAAACTTAACGCTAAATTCTCTAAGTGTGAGTTTTGGATCCGAGAAGTGCATTTTCTTGGACATGTCATCAACAAGGAAGGAATTCACGTTGATCCATCTAAGATAGAAGCGTTCAAAAACTGGGAAGCACCAAAGACTCCGACCGAAGTGCGTCAATTTTTGGGTTTGGCCGGCTATTACAGACGATTCATCGAGAATTTTTCAAAAATAGCCCTGCCTTTAACCACACTAACCCAGAAAGAAAAGAAGTTTGATTGGAGTGACAAGCAAGAGTCAGCTTTTCAATTACTGAAGTATAAGCTGTGTAGTGCACCGATCTTATCCCTTCCTGAGGGAATCGACAACTTTGTCGTATACTGCGATGCATCACACCAAGGACTTGGTTGTGTGTTAATGCAAAGAGACAAAGTCATCGCGTATGCTTCACGACAACTAAAAGTGCACGAAAAGAATTATACGACCCATGACTTGGAGTTGGGCGCAGTTGTGTTTGCACTCAAGATTTGGAGACATTATCTTTACGGTACAAGATGCACTATCTTTACTGATCACAAGAGTCTTCAACATATCTTCGATCAGAAAGAACTCAATATGAGGCAACCTCGTTGGGTAGAACTACTAAATGATTACGACTGTGATATCAAGTATCACCCTGGTAAAGCCAATATCGTAGCAGACGCCTTAAGTCGTAAAGAACGGGTTAAAACACTCCGTGTTCATGCCCTAGAATTGACAATTCATACGAGTCTCATGACTCAAATTCGGATGGCACAACAAGAGGCAATCAAAGAAGAAAACATTCGGAATGAAGCTTTACGAGGAATGATAAAGCAGTTGGAGCCAATGTCAGATGACACTTTATACTTCATGAATAGAATTTGGGTGCCATGTTTTAGTAACTTACGGGAGTTAGTTATAGACGAAGCCCACAAGTCCAGATACTCCATTCACCCAGGTTCAGATAAGATGTATAAGGATCTAAAGGAATTATATTGGTGGCCCAATATGAAAGGAGATATTGCCACATACGTCAGTAAATGCTTAACGTGTTCAAAAGTAAAAGCCGAACATCAGAAACCGTCTGGCTTATTACAACAACCTGAAATTCCCCAATGGAAATGGGAACAAATTTCTATGGATTTTATCACGAAATTACCCAAGACGTCCAGTGGTTATGACGCGATATGGGTAATTGTCGATCGTCTGACAAAATCAGCTCATTTTCTACCTATCAAAGAGACGGATAAAACCGAGAAACTTGCAAGGCTTTATATCAAGGAAATTGTGGCTAGGCATGGAGTGGCAATTTCTATTATCCCTGATAGAGACAGCAGATTCGTGTATAGAATCTGGAAATCATTACAAGAAGCCATGGGCACACGTCTTGACATGAGCACGGCATATCACCCACAAACAGATGGTCAAAGCGAAAGGACCATTCAAACTTTAGAGGATATGCTGCGTGCGTGTGTAATTGATTTCGGAGGAAATTGGGATACTCATTTACCGTTGGCAGAGTTTTCCTATAATAACAGCTACCATACGAGCATTAAGGCAGCTCCGTTTGAAGCTTTATATGGTCGTAAATGCCGCTCACCGCTATGTTGGGCGGAAGTTGGCGAAAAACATTTGACAGGCCCTGAGATTGTCCAGGAAACCACTGATAAGATCTTCAAAATTAAGGACCGTCTGAAAGCGGCCCGAGACAGACAAAAGAGCTATGCTGATAACAGACGAAAACCATTAGAATTTCAAATTGGTGACCGAGTAATGTTAAAAGTTTCACCATGGAAAGGCGTTGCAAGGTTTGGTAACCGTGGTAAGCTCAACCCTAGATACGTTGGACCGTTTGAAATACTGGCTAGGGTTGGCCCTGTAGCCTACAAGCTCAAGCTACCGCAAGAACTAAGCAACGTACACGATACATTTCATGTGTCAAATCTCAAAAAGTGTTTGTCCGACGAGACTTTGATCATACCGCCTAATGAAATTCACATTGATGATAAACTTCATTTCATCGAGGAACCGATTGAGATATCAGATTGGAAAGTTCAAAGGCTGAGACGCAGTCGAATCAAACTAGTTAAGGTACGTTGGAACTCAAGACGTGGTCCTGAGTATACTTGGGAACGAGAAGATCAAATGAAGACGAAATACCCCTCCTTGTTTAAGGATGCACCAGTTCAAGATGGCACGAATTGAATTTCTGGACGAAATTCTTTTAACATGGGGAGAATGTGACACCCGACATTTC
Source organism: Smallanthus sonchifolius (assembly GCA_023525975.1). Lineage (NCBI taxonomy): Eukaryota > Viridiplantae > Streptophyta > Magnoliopsida > Asterales > Asteraceae > Smallanthus > Smallanthus sonchifolius. Next base: position 16,344,726 of record CM042028.1, on the reverse strand, counting down.
AGGTCAACATCCGTACACGATATAAACGAGTTTATATTATATTTCTTTTCGTGATTTACCTAATTGCATAAATTAGGACATTAAAGTCTAAGAAAAGCCGTACATTGTTTCATTTCATATTTTGGTAATTCTAGGAGTTACCGGTTCACATACCCGTATAACCAGACTAAATACGAACGTTAGTGATTAAATTAAATAACCAAGAAAAATATCTAGACATATATATTACACGAACTTTACGTTGGACAATAATTCATTTTTAGACTAGAATATATATATAATACGTAAAAGTAAACTAACGAACTCTTTCGAAGATATTACCTGGTAGCGTCAACTTTAAATATCTATACCTACAAATAATCACCTCAACGAATTATACAATCCAAGATTTCAGTATTTTTCATCAACGAGCTATAAACTGGTTAAATTTATAATACCATGAAAAAAAAATCTAAACCGAATTAAATTACCCTTTAAAAACTCTAATTGATAATAATACCATTAATAAATTAATTCTTAAATCTAATCATTATTAACCCAAACCACCCTTGACTTTCTCGACCAAAATCCCAGGGAATACTCCATTCCCACTCCCTGCGACCCATATCCCATGCCATACCTGAGAAAACTCAGATAAAACCATACCTCCTCAGTTTCAAAATCTCACAATTTCTCTCATTTTCCTCATTTTCTTACGGCAATTTCCCCACATTCCTTCAAGTCGAAGTCCAGTTTAAGGCAAAATCCACCATATTTCGGTGCGCTATAAGAAGAATTCCAAGTGGTTTTCTAAAGAATCAAGCTAAGGAACTCAAGATCATTCTCTGTTTTCTCTCAAAATCATCATCTCTGTTTAGAGGTAAAAACTCGATACCATCCATATTATTTTCTTTAAAACCGTAGCTAAACACACAAATCGTTCGAACGCAAGTAAGATAACAAGAAAGGTGTGTCGAATTCAAGTTTAAAACATAAAAAAAATATGCAGGACTGATTCTGTCAAAACGAAATGACAGTATCGAAACTATAGTTTCGATGCCTATTTCTCAATCGAAACTAGGAGTTTCGATACCAGTTTGATCGAAACTAGGAAGTTTCGATACCTATTACTCAATCGAAACTAGGAGTTTCGATACCTATTACTCAATCGAAACTAGGAGTTTCGATACCTGGTTACTCAATCGAAACTAGGAGTTTCGATACCTGGTTACTCAATCGAAACTAGGAAGTTTCGATACCTATTTCCCAATCGAAACTAGGAAGTTTCGATACCCAGTTTGCTCAATCGAAACTAGGAAGTTTCGACATCTGTTCTGATTCAATCGAAACTAAGTAGTTTCGATACCTGTTCATCAGTCCCATTGGGCAGTAACTCAGAACTGTTTTATAACGAAACAAGTGTTGAAAAACTAAGAAGATATTTTAAACAAAAGCAATCAGATTTACTAAGTCGATGAACAATTTGCATATAAGACGTTCGGTCTTAACAAGAATTACCCTTTTTGTAATTAGGGTACAAATAGTCAAGTTTGACTGGAACAAATATCGTTGCTAACATACACAAACTCAAGGTGAGTTTCACGGCCCCTTTTTACTGTTTTCAATATTTGGGGGAAGAACATATTTATAACTATTTTTATATGATAACAAGAAAACAAGACCCGACCTTTATGTATGCATGAGTTGATACATTTGGAGCTCTTAAAGTCCCCTGACCATCATATTTATAACCATTAGCTATAGATTAGCCTGAGATTCTATGGATAGTACTATTGGGTCTGACACCCCCGGTCATGGTTAGTCGCGCTAACCATGGGTCCCTCTGGCCAAATGACTGCATAGTGTTCTAATATTGCTCGTGAGGTACGAGTGAGGGGCAAAGCACCTGGTCTTGGTTTGGTTATGCCTCATGTATGTACATATTATTTGTATTCCTAGCTAGTTTACAAATGGGTCAAACATTACTTGTTTTGCTTATCATATACGAAAAATCATTTTCATGCAATTGGTTTGCTCATTGTATTCATATATGAAACCTGTGAACTCACCAACCTAGTGTTGACATTTTCAAGTATGTTTTTCAGGAAACTGATCGTGATAGCAAGGGTATTGCTACGTAGGGTTCGTGCATACATGATGGATACTACTTTTGAAGATTTTTCTTGTATAACCCATAAAGTTTGGGTCATATTTGCAAAATCTTAATATTTTGTAACCTTAACTAATACATTGGGCTGTAAAACCTTAAACTAAATTTATGTATCCAGTTGTATGTATGCGTTTGCAATAATTATATGCTTTGAAAAACCATGAACGTCGCGCCTCGCGTTTCCGCCTTGGCGGGGTGTGACACATCTCCATTTCTATCCCGCTGAACTCCACCCGAGCCATACCATACGTCGGATTCGTCCCCGTTTTCATCCTCTTTCGTTCACCACCGTGGTACGCTGCCACAGCAGCCACCACGTCCCTCGGGCACCACCACCGCTGCCATCACAGCAGTCACTGAGTGCCGCCACCATCTCTACGTCGCTCCTCCGCCATCCGCCCCCTCTCTCTTTCCTTCTACATGACAGTTGGCCACCACACCTGCGGGTCTCCCCGTTTTCCTCCTATCAACTGTCTCCATTGCATGCCACCCCTCAGATGACTTCATCGCTTGCTTCACCCCGTAACCACAGCCGTTGTCATCATCATCGTAGCCACCACCAGCCTCCACCCCCTCTCAATAATCTTCACATAAAATAACGAAGCTACAAATTAAAAAAAAACGAAGTTACCTTAATGCATCCCGGAAGTTGCACTCACCGGAGCACCCCTTGTGCGGCCGTCCTCTTTTCTTCTCGGTCGGTTCTTTCTCCCATCGCTGCCCCTTGTCGTCACACACCTAGGTCAAGAATGACCTAGGGTTTGCGCTAAAGTGGTTTAAATACCACCTATGAGCTACGCTTCGGGTCCTTCCAATTCCGACTTGCACCTTTCGATCTTTAGTTAACTCTTAAATGAATAACCGAGTCATTTATCGTTGCAAAAACGCCCCCCTACGTGGCATACTTTACTCAACATTTAATTTGATACAGATTCAGGTCGCCCACTAACCCGACTCATTACTTTTCGGATTTTCGGGATGTTACAAGAACTAACGATGTTATAAAGGCAAGTCAAGAAAGTTAACGTCCTTCCTTAGACTATATTTAGTTTAAGGAGGAGAAAGAAGGTTTAAACAAAATATAGAGGTCTTAGTGTCATTGTTAGAAAGTACATTTACAATTATTTGTGTAATTAATAGTTATGTAAGGGTCAAGTGTGTAAACATATAAATTTAGAAACTAAAAATACATATAGGATGTAAGGTTGTATCGCTTCTAGAGAAGCGCCGCTTTGGTTCGCATATGTACATATGCCTGTATGTGTCTGTATGAATATCAACAATTCGTAATCAAAATTTTGCAAGTTTATTATCATTATTCTTCAATTTTGCATATGATTTTACTAACAATAATAAGGTTTCTTTATAGAACAAGTAATCTTTCTATCGAGCATCCATCTCCGTGATAGTTAACTGGTTGATCGAACCTGCTGGATCAGTACTTGCAGAGAAATTAGTAACAAATAAATCGCTTTCCATGAAATATGTTGGCTGCTTAGGTTGTGGAAATGCACGCTCGCCCCCTAACATCATAATCACTGATGACATGTTTGGCCTGTCTCTTGCATTTTGTTGTACACATAGCAACCCAACTTCGATTGATCTTAAAACTTCGGGTGGATGGCAAGATTCAACTAAAGTTGCATCAATCAAGTCCATTGATTTGCCTTCATTATATGTCTGAATTCAATGTAGAATTTAATAGTTAGTAGACACTAAGTTAGATGACTAGGCTTTGACTTGTGAACTTACATGTCCCGTAAGATTATTGCCGTGCTCTTGTTGGGTGAATCCCCTGTTTCTCTTCCCACTGACAATCTCCAACACCATGACACCGAAGCTAAATACATCTGACTTCATTGAGAAAATACCATCTAATGCATATTTAGGAGACATGTAACCACTACACATATAAGAGTGTTTTTAAGAGAAGACTTAATAGTTAATGACCAAGAAAGAAAGAACGAATAGTTGGTTCGAATGTCTTACTATGTGCCAACAACTCTTTCCGTTTTCCTTGGCTCTCATTTCCTCCAAAACGGCTAGCTATACCAAAGTCTGATATCTTAGGGTTCATATCCTGATCAAGTAAAATGTTGCTAGCTTTAAGATCTCTATGGATAATCCTTAGTCGTGAATCTTGATGCAGGTATACAAGTCCTCGAGCGATTCCTTTTATAATATTAAAGCGCATTGGCCAATGAAGAAGAATGCTTTGTGCTTTATCTGCTAAACATTTTGGTTAGTTATTTATGGTTCTTTCTATGGAAGGTTTCAAACCATGAACAAAGAGTGGAAATTATATAGTTTGTGCATAAGATTATGACCAAAAATAAATGAGTCTAAGCTTCTATTTGGCATGTACTCATAGATCAACAGCTTCTGATCTCCCTGTATGCAACATCCAAGAAGCTTCACAAGATTTCGGTGTTGAAGTTTTGAAATGCATATGACTTTATTCTTGAACTCATCAAGTCCTTGACTGGAATTCTTGGAGAGACGCTTAACTGCGACCTGCTGCCTTTCCTCAAGCACACCCTGAAGATTAACGATTTGCTAAGTGAAAAACTATAAAAAAAACTGCCAATAAGGTGCCTTCCTTATTGAATGATTTAATTAATCCAATTCTTACCTTATAAACCGGTCCGAATACACCCTCTCCAAGTTTGTTGTCAGGTGAGAAATTGGCAATGGCATTAGCAATTGTAGAAAAGGTAAAAAGTGGAAGCTCCATGGCTTCTTCCTGGCTTTTAGAGACATTCAATATATCCCCTATACATTAGGAAAGACAAACTTCACACTTGGGTTATCTTCTGTTAAATAAAATATAAATTCACAGTATATATTAATCTAGTTTCTCTTGTTTTTATCAGATTCATAGTATACATTCTTACCTTCTGCTATTGGTTCGGCATGATTGTTGTTTGTCCGTGCATACCAGAATCATGAAGTGATGAAGCCTATAAGAAGAACTCCAGTAAAGATTGCAGGTAAAATGATTTTAATGTTTGCTCCTCCTTTCTTTACAGAATTTGAATGAGCAACTGTGATATTAGTATAACAACAAAGGAAATTAGTAGTGTTATTAGATTGTCTGATGAACCTGTTCAAGCATAAGGTAGATCTATAATATATTCTCTATTGGATGATAGATAACTAGCAAATTCTTACCTAATTCAGAGGAAGCCATTCTTACAAAAATATCCCTGCCGCTCTTGCCTTCATGATACACTCGGATGTCTATAAGTTCACCGAACCACAGCAAGCAGCCTCTTCCTCCAAGACTGCTGTCAGGATTTGCATAAGCCATGCAAGTACAATTCTCTAAGCACCGTGCTTCACATTCTTGCATATTCGTGCTCTTATTAAACCAGCTATTATTTGTGTCTGGCAGTTTTACATTAGAGTATTTGATAAATGTTTCTGACCCATTTTTACAATCCAACGGCGATCGCCTAACACAACCATCTGACCAATCACCCATTTCCCAACCCTTTTTGTTTCTTGGCACAAATTTTGTCTCATCCAAGCAAGCACAGGACTGGTCGATCAAAATAATGACGCAGCTTCCATAAGCACCGCAAATGTTGTATGTATCACAGAGATCTTTAGGGAATGACACTCCAAGCTCCAGTTCTTACCACCTTCTACCCAGCCCCAAGTTTCTAATATCCCAGAAGAACTCAAGGTAATCCTCAATAGGGTAGAACTGTTTTCGATATTATAAGCAATATACACCTCACTTTCGTTAACAATTGCATAGTATGAAAAGGTCATGTTCCTGCTGAATGATGATATCCCTTTAAGCCGTTGATTTCTCCATAGCTCGCTGCGAAATTTGACAACAGAACCTTGTTTCAGAATGAAACTAGGAAATCCGTGTTTACCAGCAGCCCAGGTAAATTCACCAACAAGTGGATGTTGACTACTCTTCCATGATGATAAGCGCCATTCGATGCCCCTCAAATAATCATTACCCATCTTCATTCCAGGAAGCCAGTGTTCGGTTGGGTAATCAAAACTCTGCCAGAGAACATTCTCATGTTGGTCCATCAAGGCTAGATTCCCTGTATCCCGAAGCTTTGCAGTTGCGTTTATTGATTCCGTTGTTGAGTTTGATGACCAAATCACCCTTATATTGTTGAAAAGGACAAGAATTCCTGGATCAATGATCTTGAACACAAGTGCTGATGCGCTAGCAAGCGGCTGCTCTCGGTTGGCAACCCAAACCAGTGTTGTAACAGGGATTTTTTTGTACCGAATACCAAGATACCTGTTCTCAGGGCTATCCGACTGGAAAAATCCCAGTTCGAAAATTCCATTGTCGGAGACCAAAATGTCTCTGTCTGTCAAGAACTGAGAATCTGAAATGGTATGGAGTTCAGCACAGCTTTTGTGAAGGAAAAGCAAACAAAAGAGATCAAGAAAAAATATTATGGCTGCTACCTCCATTCCAGATGCTGCCTTGTTTTCAGAATATGATAATGATATCTGTATGAATCATAATGATATCTGCGAATCATAATAAACCAAAAGAGACTATAAAGTCCAAGATAGGGACTAAAGGTTTTTCTTTGTATGAATATTATTTCTCCTTTCGTTTATACCACGCTTGGTTGACCGGGGCTGTAGTTACAATTATGAATGGGGGCTTCTAAACCCACACCTTCTAAACATTCTAATTGCACGCCTCCTCCAAACTACAGTCTGGACAGACAGGGCTTACGTTATCCACGGACAAATATCAGATGGCTGATCAAAATAAATGAAAACGGCCGTCCAACCGAGGGATGACGTCAGCTTTGTTTAAAGTAAACGGCCATTTCGGTATTATGAAACGGCCGTTTAGATATTTTTATAATTTAATTTTTTAAGTGTGTTTATTTTTTTTATTAATTTTCTTGATTGAACTTCTTAGTTTAATTAATAATTAAACTGTTATAAAAAAACAAGTGTCGAAGATCGTAAGACTCATAAAGTCGTATTAAGAATAGAGAAAAATTAGATCAGTTGAAGGTTCTAGAAAGAGCCTAGAAGGAAAACCAGTAGAAGGTTGAGAACAAAATATCATATTGTCAACAACGAAGAAAAGAGAATGCCCATTGACCGACCTTGAAAAGTTGAGATCAAAACGCATACTATCATCAACAAAGAAAAGTTAAGATCAAAACTCAAATGATGATTTACTAATGTCAATGTCAGCCTCTACACACTCTAGTTGAGGAGGATGGGTTTGGTTCCTAGAAGGGCATCAAAAGAGTCACATTATATACATCATATTTAGTTCTACAAATGCGGAGTTAAAATTCACTTGGTGGTAATCAAATGGCGTAATTAATTAGTGATGTGGTTAGTTTATTAACAACCATTGGAGTGTTAATGGGCTCCCGCAAACGTTAGTCTCCCCCTCTAGTTGTTATTTGTACCAAAATTATCCTACTGACTTGGCTCCCTTAGGGTTACCTAGTCGTGTGACCTTTTGTAAAGTAGGAATGCACAACCACCACCATGCCATGCTTTGAATTATAAGGCCTCAAACCTAGGAACCCTACTTGTCGGCATACTCGACAAGCATAATAGTTTTAGACATTAAATAGTCTCACAAATGCGGTAGAAATAAAAGTCAACCCATATCCGGCGTCCCATCACCATAACATAAACAAATATTCAAATACTAAAATCCATTCAAAACATCAATAGTACTGGAATGCTAATAATCCATCATGATTCAGGTAACCACTTGCCATCCTAAGAGCCGCCAGCCTACTCCTTTTCCTTACCTGAAATACATGTTAAAAAGTCAGCTATGCTGAGTGAGTTCTATAGTGAGTTATTAGGGATGATTCATCCCAAAAATCGTTATCGTTTCATAATTCGTTACCGACAAGATTCGCGTTTAAAAACATTCACCACATGTCTCATTTATAAACTCTTCTGAAAATAAATCGTTTATAACTATTTAATCGTTATTATTTCCCGTTTGTTGTACTCCCGGATACTGGCAAACACAAGTCCCCGCCTAACCGTCGTTAGACCCAACAACCCGTTTGACCTCGTCAAACACAACCACTTGTATTCACAGTACTAATCTGCCACGTCCTTCACGTACGTAACACATAAATAGCATACTTACACAAGCATATAAATTATTGAATAAACCATTCCTCATAACAAGTCACATATACCTTGCGTTTATTAAAACGCTTACGTCACACGTATTCCATGCCTAAAATAGTAAACATTTTAAAAGAGTTGGGCGATAGAAACTCACCTTTAAGCGAAACGGCCCGCTTCCTAGAACTCACGTGCACCTCACCTTCGCCTTTCAACTTCACACCTACAACACATAATTTACGAGTCAATACGCGGAAAAAATCGATTTTTGACTTCAACGGTCACTCGCGGCCTCGTCCCGGACTTCGGTCGACTTCCGCTAGCCTCAGGCAGCCGTTGGCCGACCTGCCACACCACCTACGACCTCCGGCCCCATCCTATCTCCGCCTCCCCTAGCGTCACCCGAACAGTCATCACCCGGCCCTTCTCGTTGCCATCACCTGACGCCGGCCCAGCCGCCTTGTGCGTTCTCGGGTCTTCTCCTTCTAGCCGTCGGCCATCTGCCACCTAGCCGGCCACCCTTAGGGCTATCGGCTGAACCCCATGTGCATGCATGGGTGTTCCAAACAATCACACAAACAATCTAAACGTAAAGGGTTTCGTGATTATACCTTTGTATCGGAGAACTCGTGCGGATCGAACCCCCGATGAACTCGTCTTCCTCATAAACTCAACCTTTGCAAAACCCTAGAATCATCCACGCGTTAAAACAATGATTTGTTTATTAAAACGCATAATGAGGGATCAATTATTTCAGAAAATACCTTAAACCAGACTCTAATCGCCAAGAACGAGTCAACTCTCTCCTCATCTTGCTCTCTCATTGCTTGCAGTCGAAAAACAACAATAGGGAGTCCCCCCCCCCATTGTCGTCGCACATACTAGGGTTTCCCAATGGGCTGATTTTAGCCCTGGCGCAACTGGTCCCTCCCGTTTCATCTCTTTAACGTTTTCAGATAAACCCCGTTAAATCCTCGTTAAATATATACAATAAAATACAATTACACTAACCCCTTTATTTCATAAAACTGGGATGTTAAAAGTCCCCCCTGCCCCTCAAAGGGGTTTCGTCCTCGAAACCTGCATCATTCAGAAACAAATGCGAATAACGCTCCCGCATTTCTGATTTGAGCTCCCAAGTAGCCTCGGATTCTTTACGGTGCTTCCATTGCACCTTCACGATAGGAACCACTTTCTTTCTCAATCTCTTTTCTTTTTGGTCCAGTATAAAAACTATTTCTTCTACATAACTCAGCTTATCATCAACCACGATGTCATTTAATTGCACGTGCTCCGTAACATCTGCCAAACACTTCCGCAGATGGGCACATGAAATGTTTGGTGTATCCCTGCCAGTTCTTCTGGCAACAGAAGTCGGTAGGAGAAACTACCTACACGCTCTTCGATCTTAAATGGTCTAATATATCGCGGACTAAGCTTCCCACGCTTTTGAAATCTAATAATGCCCTTTCAAGGCGATACTTTCAACATGACTAAATCACCCACGTTAAAATCTATAGGTCGTCGTCTCTTGTCGGCATACGAATTTTGCCGATCTTGTGCGGCTTTCATCCTTGCCTTTACCGTTTCAAACTTCTAGATGTTTCTTTCACCACATCACGACTTCCTAGCTCTTTCTGCCCAATCTCACCCCAATACACGGGGGTTTTGCACTTTCGCTTATACAACATTTCAAATGGTGGCATCCCAATAGTTGAGTGATAACTATTGTTATAAGAAAATTCCGCCAGTGGTAGGTGACTATCCCATGCACCAACAAAATCGATAACACATGCACGAAGTATGTCTTCCAAAGTCTGTATCGTTCGCTCAGACCGATGGTCGGTCTGAGGATGATACACCGTGTTAATGTGTAATCGATTCCTCAAAGCCTCATTGAATCTTTTCCATAATTTGGATGTAAAACTCATGTCCTTATCAGACACAATTGAAATTAGCACTTCGTGCCTAGCAACAATCTCGTTCACAAATACCTCGGACAACCTTTCAGACAAAAACGTCTCTCGAATAGGTAGAAAATGGGCACTCTTGGTTGAACGATCAACCACTACCCAAATCGTGTCATGCCATTTTACCGTTTTGGGCAATTTGGTAATAAAATCCATAGTGACATGTTCCCATTTACACTTCGGGATTTCCAATGGCTGAATCTTGTAGTGCGGTTTCTAATGTTTAGCTTTGACCTGCAAGCACGTCAATCATTTACTTACATATTGAGTCACATCATACTTCATTCCTTGCCACAGTAGTTTCTCTTCATATCCTGATACTCTTTGTAGTTCCTGGATGAATCGAGTATCTTGACTTATAAGCCTCGTCAAGCACCTTCTCTCTGAATCCACCAAACCTCGGTATCCACATACGATCACCCCGTACCCGTACACCTTGACTATTCTCGGTCAACAACTCGCGTTGACCGAACATACGCTCTTCTTTCAACCTCTCTTCGCGCAATGCCTTGGTTTACGCATCTCGTATCAATGTCATAAAATCATGTGTTTTAATCAATTGGCACGCCTAGATTCTGATTGGCACGTACTTCTCCTTACGGCTTAACGGATCTGGAACTATATTCGCCTTACCTGGATGGTAAAGGATCTCACAGTCATAATCCTTTATTAATTCAAGCCACCTCCGTTTGTCTCGTGTTCAGTTCCGTCTGCTAAAAGAAGTATTTTGAACTCTTATGGTCGATATAGATTGTCCACTTAACCCCATAAAGATAATCCCTCCAAAGCTTAAGTGCAAACACCACCGCCGCCAATTCTAGGTCATGAGTAGGGTAGTTTGCCTCATGAGTTTTCAACTGTCGCGACGCATAAGCGATCACCTTCCCCCGTTGCATCAACACGCAACCTAATCCCATATATGAAGCATCCGAATCTACTACCAGATCATCCATTCCTTCCGGCAATGTTAACACCTCCGTCAGTCTCTTCTTCAATTCCTGGAATGCAATCTCTTGTTCCACTCCCCACATGAACTTCGCCACTTTCCTAGTCAACTGAGTCAATGGCGTTGCTAACTTAGAGAAGTCCTGAATGAACCTCCTGTAGTAGCCAGCCAAACCCAAGAAACTACGAATCTCAGTCGAAGTTTTAGGCCCGCTCTAATTCACCACTACCTTAATCTTGGCAGGATCCACCATAATTCCCTCTGTATTGATAACATTCCCTGAGAATTGTACTTCTCTCAACCAAAACGCACACTTAGAAAACTTAGCGTAAAGTTTCTCTCGCCTCAACATATCCAACACTTCTCGCAAGTGTTCCTTATGATCATTCTCGCTCCTTGAGTAGATTAATATGTCATCAATAAATACAATCACAGACCAATCCAGCATCGGCCAACATACTCGGTTCATTAAGTCCATGAATGCTGTCGGGGCATTCGTCAACCCAAACGACATCACCAAAAACTTATAATGTCTGTACCGCGTTCGAAACGCGGTCTTTGGAATGTCATCCTCTCTTACCCTCAGCTGGTGATACCCCGATCTGAAGTCGATGCGAGAAAACCACTTCGCGCCTTGCAGTTGATCGAACAAATCATCAATATGCGGTAAATGATACTTGTTCTTAATCGTCAACTTGTTTAACTCATGATAGTCTATGCACATCTGCATACTGCCGTCCTTTTTCTTAACAAACAGGAACGGTGCACCCCCAAGGCGAGATGCTCGATCGAATAAATCCCTTGTCTAACAAATCCTGGAGTTGCTTCATTAATTCCTTCATTTCAGTCGGTGCCAAACGATATGGCGCTTTAGCCACCGGCTGAGCTCCCGGTAATAAGTCGATCTGGAATTCAATCTCTCGCTCCGGTGGAACCCTAATCAAGTCGTCAAGAAAAATATCAGGTAAATCCTGCACCACCGGTACCTCCGACAACTCCTTACTCATTGTCTCGGTATTGGTGACATAAGCTAAGTATGCTCTGCACCCACGCCACAAAAACTTTATTGCCTTTATCATTGAAATGACTCTCGGTAGAGAGCTCACTCTGTCGTCGTACACCGTCACCACAGTCCCTTCCAAAGACGTCAACCGTATCCATTTCTTTCGACAAACAATATCTGCATCAAACGCGGCTAACCAATCCATTGCTAAAACCACATCAAAACCTCCCAAGGTAATGATGAAAAGTCTAGCAGGAACCTGTGACCCTCTAGATCTATGTAACAGTCATCCCTTGGTCACGCTAGTGGCTAGTCCCGCTGCGGTTTTGACACTAAATGGATCCTTTATTTTCCTAGCCACCCTAAACAAGTTACTACAAAAAGATGGGGCCACGAAACTCCTACTAGCCCCCAAAATCAAATAATACAGAAGCAGGTACATCATTAACAAGAAAAGTACCTGAAACAACATTCGGGTCAGTCTTGGCTTCTGTAGCAGTCATAGTAAAGGCTCTTGCCTTAGCCTTGGGCTTTTCATCCTCTTTCTTTACTGAATCCATTCCCTTACTTGATCCTGCATTTTAGCCAGCTTTGCAATCCCTCGTGATGTGGCCAAGTTCCCCACACTTGTAGCACTTATGGTTAAGAGGGAAATCCCTAGAGAAGTGACCCGACTTGCCACATCGATAACACAATAACGAATCAGCCCTACACTCACCCGAGTGCATCTTCCCACATTTGCGAAAGGTATCCGAGCCCTTCGTCTTCATCTTTTTACCGAACGAAACCTTTTGGTCCTTCCAAAACCTCTTTCTTGGTCCAGTCCACTTCCTTTCCTAAAGTTTAGTCTCTCACACTTCAGTCCCCATAACGCTGTCAGACAATGTCCCGCTTAGCTCAACTGCCTCATCGAAGCTCGGTGGTTTCTGAGCTTTCACCAGGTGTCTAACTTGGTCTGGTAGACCAGCTATGTATAGCTTCCTCCACCTCTCATCATTTCCTGCTAAATGTGGCACCAGATGTGCCATTTTAATAAACTTAAAGTATATTCACGATGCGCCAACTTGCCCGCCTTGAAAGTCAAAAACTCCCGCTCCACCTTCTCGAGCTCACCCGGAGCACAGAACTTCTTCCTAACCATGTCCTTCAACTCATCCCTAGTCATAGCTTTTATCTCTTGAGTTGTCTTCCTTTCTTTCATAGAGTCCCACCAATGCAGAGCCTCAGCAGAGAATGAATGTGAAGTGAACTTCACAGCTTGATTCGCCTTACACACACTAATGGAAATAGTGGACTCCATTCCAGTGATCCAATGGTAAGTATCCACCGCATCCTTGCTACCATCAAATCGAGGTGGGGTCACATTTCTTAAAGTGACCGTAGTTGCAAGCTCTTTTATCAAACCTGTCGCCCCCGTCATCTCCCGATGACTTCTTCGTTCGGATGTCTTTCAGTACTCCCTTTTTCAGTTCCTCGCAAGCACTCTCCACAATATCAGGCAGAAACTCCTGGATCATATCCACCACCTCTCTCTTAACAACATCATGAACTGTTGGTTCAAACTCAAACTTCTTAGTATGCTCGGAATACACTGATGGTTCAGTGTGCACCGACGGTTCAGTATGAACCGACACTTCATCCCGATTAGCGTCCTCATTACGAACACTTTTGCGAACCTTCATAGCATTGGCATCGTTAGCAATTTGCTTCTTAGGTGCCATCTACATTACTGAAACATTACCAAACCGAGCAACTCATGCGCAATTTAAAACATTATGAGCAGTGCAATTAGTTAATAACGGTGGCAGTCGCCATTACCCTCTCGCCTTGCATTTCGGGTTTTAAACTTTCCATATACTGCATATTTGGCATAACTCCCCTGTCCTAACAACCTAACACACACACATTCATACGTGGCGCTCCTGGAGTTTAGTTACCCGTGATGGCATTCCCACTCATGGTCCCATTCTCAGTCTAAGTCTAGGCATCGGGGATGCCCAGATCTTTTAAACCTGGCTCTGATACCAACTTGTAAAACCCGGGTGTCCTACTTGTTGGCATACTCGACAAGCAAAATATTTTTAGACGTTAAATAGTCTCACACATGCAGTGGAAATAAAAGTTAACCCATATATGACGTCCAATCGCCTTAACATAAACAAGTATTCAAATACTAAAATCCAAACAAAACATCAATAGTACGGGAATGCCAATAATCCATCAATACCCGGGTAACCACTTGCCATCCCAAAAGCCTCCAGCCTACTCCTTTTTCCTTACCTGAAATACATGCTAAAAATTCAGCTACGCTGAGTGAGTTCTATATTGAGTTATTAGGGATGATTCATCCCAAAAATCGTTATGGTTTCATAATTCGTTACCGACTTGTTTCGCATTTAAAAAGGTTCACCACATATATCATTTATAAAATCTTCTGAAAATAAATCATTTAATACTATTCAATCGTTATTATTTCCCGTTTGTTGTACTCTCGGATACTGGTAAATACAAGTCCCCGCCTAACCGTCGTTAGACCCAACAACCTGTTTGACCTTGTCAAACACAACCACCTGTATTCACAGTACTAACCCGCCACGTCCTTCACGTACGTAACACAAAAATAGCACACTTACAAAAGCATATAAATTACTGAATAAACCATTCGTCACAACAAGTCGCATATGCATTGCGTTTATTAAAACACCTACGTCACATGTATTTCATGCCCAAAATGCTAAACATTTAAAAAAGAGTTGGGCGGTAGAAACTCACCTTTGAGCGAAACGACCCCCTAGCTAGAATTCACATGCACCTCACCTTCGCCTTTCGACTTCTCACCTATAACACATAATTTAAGAGTCAATACGCGACCCAAGGTTCAATCCTAACTCACATGGTTGGCTCGCCACCTTGCATGACTAACTCGCTCTACATTCACCTACAATCGATATCGGACATCAACGGTCACTCGCGGCCTCGTCCCGGACTTTCTCTAACTTCCGCCAGCCGTTGGCCGACCTACATACCACCTACGGCCTTCGGCCAGCCCGTCCCGTCTCCGCCTCCCCTCGCGTCACCCGAACAGCCGTCACCCGCCCTTCTCGCTGTTGCCGTGATCACCAAACGTCGGCCCAAACGCCGGCCCAAACGCCATGCGCGGTCTCGGGTCTTCTCCATACGGTCGTCGGCCATCCGCCACCTAGCTGGCCACCCTTAGAGCTATCGGCCGAGCCCCATGTGCATGCATGGGTGTTCCAAACAATCTAAACGTAAAGGGTTTCGTGATTATACATTCGTATCGGAGAACTCGTGCTGATCGAACCCCCGATGAACTCGTCTTACTCAAAAACTCAACCTTTGCAAAACCCTAGAATCATCCACGCATTTAAACAATGATTTGTTGATCAAAACGCGTAATGGAGGATCAACGATTGCGGAAAATACCTTAAACCGGAATCGAATCGTGAAGAACGGCTCGGCTCTCTCCTCCTCTTGCTCTCTCGTTGCTTGCGGCCGAAAAACAACAATGGGGAGTCCCCCCCCCCCCCCCATTGTTGTCGCACATAATAGGGTTTCCTAATGGGCTGATTTTGGCACCTTGACACAACCGGTCCCTCCCGTTTTGTCTCTTTCATGTTTTCAGATAAACCCCATTAAATCCTCGTTGAATATATACAATAAAATACAATTACACTAACCCCGTTATTTTATAAAAACCAGGAAGTTAAATGAATGGACAAAATCAACTAATTATGTTCTTAGAAAAAGTTGGAAGGGCTACAAACCTCAACCACGCCGTTTTATAAGGTTACTTTCGTTATGACCTCATAATTCAGGAATTTATGTAACCTTAATTATAAAACATTTTAAATAAATATTCCCTCTTTATCAATCTTGAATACCACAGCTCCAGCTAAGAGTCCAATTTGAGCCAACACAAAAGAAGGAAAGAAATACCGGCACAAAATGTAAGGTCCGGTTAAGACTCGAAAGCTTTGTTGAATACCAAACCCCCAACCAATCCAAAGTATTAAATCTATACTAATCGAGCCCTTGGTAGCACCAAGTTTTGTATACAGACGTACAAGCTTGAATAGATATTTAGGTAAGATGTCTTGCTTAAGCCATCCATAAAATTTAAGACTTTTAATACAATTGAAAATTAAATATTCGCATCTTTTTATAACAATTTATAATTAAGATTCTTAAGAAACATAAACACGACTTTTTCTTTAATTAAAACATATGATTATACCAAGCTTCATCATTCACCCAAGTGATACAAGAGGACTAGCTAAGAATGGCCATATGTATGAATACGAAAACACTTGGTGATATAATTATTATGGAATGATCCAAGGATTCAAACCAAAGCAAAATGTGTTGTGATTATGGTGTGCCTCTTAAGAGATATGACTCTCTCTCTCTCTCTCTCTCTCTCTCTCTCTCTCTCTCTCTCTCTCTCTCTCCTCTTTTCCTAGGAGAAACCTTGAGGGACTCCCACTTGTTGCTTGTTGTTGCCTCCCAAAATGAAGAGCGCAAAGGCCCAATTTATAAGCTGAACATGGGGGGAGGCATGGTCGTGCCTTTGTATGCACGGGTGTGCCTCCGTGGTACTTGTTAATCTCTGTTATCCGTGCTTGCAGCTTTAAGTGGCAGACTCTAGTCAAAGGCACGAGCGTGCCTCTATAGGCATGGGCATGTCTGGTCTTGGCCAAGAGTTGACTTATTCTATAATCTTCTTGCTTGACTTGGTTCACTTTCAAGGGGGGCACGGCCTGCATTGGTAGGCACGGGTGTGCCTTTCCTTTGACTTTCACAAATTGTTGACTTTTCCTCGGCTTTTCGTTCCTTTTCGTACATGAGGTCAATTAATTTGTAAAATTTAAAAGGGAAGCAATTAAGTATGTTTCTGATGTGACTGCTTCTGAATCAACCGGACATTTGGATAATTATGCGTGTAAAACATGTATAATTTGATACATATCAGAGGGTTTTCTTAGATAGAATTCCAACTTTTAAATTGCTATCAAGGAGTCAAGGAGAGGTATTAATGTAACATTATTGACTTGCACGCTTTGTGGTTCCTCTACGGAATCTAGCCTCTTGTGATATCTTGATGTTAAATTGTGAGGTGGCTAAAGGTGTTTTGAGCTTATACAACCCATATTCCTTTGGACTCGTTAGAGGATCTCCTTGCTTTTCCATTCTCTGCTTCAAAACACAAAAATTGTTTCATACAATCTTTTTTGTTACATTATGGTTTATTTGGAGGGCGAGGAATGAAAAGATTTTTCAAAAGAAGAATACTAATGCGGAGAAGAGATTTAAGGCAGCTAAGTCAATATCTTATTTACGGATAAAAAATAGGGCTCTTTCCGAATGATTTAATCGGTCACATTGATGTTATTTTAATCTTCTTTTGTAGCTACTTACTAGCCTATTTTTAATAAAAATCCTCGCGGTTAAAAAAAAGGTAGATACATCAATCATAAGTGGAAAATGTTTGTTTAACTTCTTAAAAGTCAAATTAGTAAATTTGGACGAATTGTATATTTTTTTCAAATTATATAAACTTTTTAGGTTTGATTTCTATTTTTATATATTTTCATTAGAATTTGAATATATTTATAAATAGAAAACCAGAATTACTTTTACAACAGAAAAACAAACTTTTTAATTTGTGTAGTAAATTTGCAACCGACTTTGCGACCAAATTTGTCAGTTACTTGTGGAACAAGCGAAAGAAGACGAAAACGGTAGCTTATTTTTCAAGGAAGATTTCGAGTCGTTCAATTTTCATAAATCTACGGTCGTTACACTTCTTGATAATGATAGATTCAAGAGACTCGATTAATATAGCGTTTCAAATGTTAATAAAGCTACAATGGGTTGTTTCCTCGCGCTAACAATCCAAACAGATTACCATATCTTGCTACCTCTGATCCGGTCACCGCATGCAACGGGTACATGGTGGTTAAGCGCGGTTAGTTCATGTAGGCCCAACCCAAGCGCGTGGCCCGTTGTCTGATATCGGGCCACCATTCATCCCAGCCTGTAATGCTGCATTGCTGTTGAGAAGCTCCATTCCCTCTTCACCCATCTGCTGAACTTCAGAAGGTGAGAGTATCCTGATGCATCGCACGCAACCTACGAATTCCCTGCATTTATTATCGTTAAATCATTTATTAATTATAAAATTAAAGTATCATAGACATTAAGGTTGTTCACGGTCTGGTTGGGGCAGTTTTGACAAAAATTCTTTAGGGAATAACAAAACAAATCCGCCAGTTGTACCAGTTTGACAGTTTAAGGGTTTTAGTGGTCTGGCGTTTTGAACTGATTTTGTTTTCAAAATCTTTTAATTGTATTAAAGTTTTTAAAATCATTAGGCTATCTGTAGTGGTTTCGTGAGGGGCGTGGCTGCCACCTCAGCCTCTCAAGGTGACACACATCGCGCCGCACCCTCGTGAGAGGGGGCGTGAGGACGCAATCGTGACCAGAGCAACGGGCGTGGGGCTATGGTTTGTGTCTGAGAGTGAATCACACTCGCAAATATTACACCCTATTTTTTTCAAAATCATTTATATTTGTAATAAAACTTCTAAAATCATATAATGGGTTATGATTATAATACATATAAGAACTATATATTCCAAAAATAAAAATATATATAAGAATAATATAAGTTAAAATGGCCGGTATGGTTTACTCGGGCAGTTCCAAGTTCCAAACCGAACCGTCACCAAAACGGAACCGTTTGGACCTCAAACTGGCCGACTTGCTTCGCTTTGGGTGGTCCAGTCGGTTTCAACGGTTTATAAACAATACTGATAGACACCAAACTTACTCCCACGGGTCATCTCCAACTAGAAGAACATCATTCTCGAAATCTACATACACCAGCTTCCAACCCGACTCTCTCGAATCATTAAGCAATCCTTCCAGCCCAAACATCTTCTCAATCTCACTACAAAGCTCATCATAGTTCTTGAAACCCGACACATCAATCGACCTCCCCACTGAGCCCGCCTTTTGAATCTGCATTACCCGTAACAAAACATAAGTCTTATATCCCTACCCATGTTTCAAAAACTTAATCTTTAACATAAGTTCAAAAGAAAGTTTGAGCATTAACCTTCGTGTAAGTTCGTACGCGAGCAGGAGGAGCAACCTGTTGCCACGAGTTATTATTCAAAAGCGCGGTATCATCAAACTCACCATTGCTAGAAGACGCCCCACCCGAGTTATCAGGCAACTCTTGCATAGAATAAGCTTGAGAGTCAACAAGGCTAACTGATGTGATCTGTGATTGAACATCTTGGCTTGAACTGAAATTGTTACTAACTAAATAACTAGATGGGTTTTGGAACTCAATGTCTTTCAAGTTGCAAAAATCATCCAATACAGTACTAGAAACCGAATGATCATTGAGACAGTTGTATATATTGCCAGTTTGGGGATTGTTGTGGCTCTCATCTGATAAGTGTTTGAAGCCATACATGTTTGAGGGACATGTGGTTGTTTGTACAAAACATTTAGAGTTATTGTTCACTTGTGGGTCCCACGTTTCATGCCCGAGAGTCGGGTACGAGTTCAGTACATTAGTATCTGGGTATGGGAATAACCCATCGATCTGAGGCGAATCGAAGTGTTGAGTGTGGAGTATGCTTGAATCAAAGGGAGACAATGGACTAAGAAACGGAAGCTCGTGTATGGGATTTTGTGCTGTGTTGAGTTGTTTCGTGTCGGGTTTTATAGTTTCTGATGGCGGTTGAGTTCCAGGAACACTTGGGTTGGAATGTGGTGGTGTGTTTGACATTGTGGTGGTGGTGGCGGGGTTAGTGGTGGTCGTGGCAGTTGTGGTAGTGTTGGCTTGAATAAGTTGAAATTGGGG
Organism: Smallanthus sonchifolius; assembly: GCA_023525975.1. Classification (NCBI taxonomy): domain Eukaryota; kingdom Viridiplantae; phylum Streptophyta; class Magnoliopsida; order Asterales; family Asteraceae; genus Smallanthus; species Smallanthus sonchifolius. Next base: position 16,324,647 of record CM042028.1, on the reverse strand, counting down.
GCGGTTTTCGACTTGTAACTGACTTCTATTGGCGGGAAAAGTTTCTTGACAGTTAGGGGAAATGGTTGTTGTGGTGTTGTTAGTCATTTGAGGTTTCATTAACATCTTGATAAGTTGTTCTGGCCATAGGTTAGACATTGAAGGGTTTGAAAAGTTTCCATTTATAGTATCCGCCCGCATGAACGGGCGGCTTACCATATTGTCCCATTCGGGTTGCGCTCCTGGTAATAATTACAAAAACGTCAGTAAAAGAGCGGTTTAAAGAATTCGTTTCATGAAATGACAAGACGGGAACTCACCTAGAAAGGCAGAATTAAATGGTCGTTTAAGACTCGAAGTGAGAGATGGGAAAATGAAGAGACTTTCGGGGGCCTCGATATCCCACGGGCTCACTCTACTTTGCTTATCACCACAACCGGGCTCATCCCACTCGACCTGAAGATTATGCCACTTAGAGCCGGGCCATCTTAATGGATCCACGTCGCTAATGCCAACAATTGTGCCCATGTATCTGCATCAACAACAAGATGAAGGAAATATTAAATAGTTAGTAATGAAGATTTAGGAATTAATAAATGAAATATTAAATAGTTGGTAAGAAAATATTAAATAGTTAGTAATGAAGAAAAAATAAGCGGAAAAAATAATTTTGGGCTCACAGAATTGTGGCACGTGGCGCAACCAGTTACTTATTTATTAGGATATGCATACCTGCGTTTTCCTGACTCCTCGGTTTCAAACATCATTCCAAACCGCATCCCAACCGAAAGTTGTGTCCCATAGACCGATTTCCTATACTTCGCCAATGGAATCACGAATTCCGAAGGACACGCCCTAAATAAGAAAGTCGTTTTTAAGAATACATTTTGAACTAGAGGTGGCTTTCGACCCATGACTTATAAACGGGTCATGTTGGTTAAGTTTTATCAGAATTCAGACGGGTAAAATTAATAACAAAATTTGCTAGAAGGGAAACGGGTCAAAAGTAGTTTTATTCAAAAATGTAGATTATTATTGTAATGATTTAGTTTTTGTAATCATATTAAAGCCTTTAATAGGAGATATATTGTAATGATTTATATATTTTTTAAATGGACAACAAATATGTTTGTAAACCGTATTAAAAAGTTACCCATTTTCACCCAAACCCATTTTGATCCATTACTGACCCGCCCATTTTGCCAAACAGTTACCTCGGGTTGTAGAATATCGTAAAGGGGGTTCGATTAGCAGCAGCATGAGCGGCAGCAGCAAGGACTCCAATGTGCATGCTATCAGCAGATAAAACCGACGATGGCAAAGATGAATTTTGACGATTTGCTCGTCGTACTCCCAGTAATAACTGTGACTTCTCATCCCTACAAAACAAAAATTACATAAAATATTAGTTTACTGACCGTTACAAAAGGAAACATTTTTAAGGGGACATGTTTGGTGTCTTTAAATGTTTGTTTCACCCTGTCAATTTACATGCCCATTTCAGCAAACAAAGATTAAAGACGAAAATGCCCTTTGTAATGATCATGTGAACTGGCCAATGACCATGTTCTTTTTGTTGTTTGCTCATGGTTGGAAAAATCGCTAGGCGCTAGTCGGGCAGTGGGGTGGGGCCTAGGCCTAGGCGGGATTAATCGGATTGGAATTTTTATATGTAATTTTTAGTTTTTTATATATACACACACATTTTTATAAGTATTTTTTTATAAAAATGTTCATTTTTAAATATTTATACACATATTTGGCTGGAATTTGAAGGGGTTGGCTGGAAAATCCAAGGTTTTTCGGGAAAATCCAAGGTTTTTCCGGAAAATCCAAGGCTTTTCCGGAAAATCCAAGGCTTTCGCCGGAATTTGGCCGAAAATTTCAAGTTTTTGCCGGAATTTTCGCTGGAATCTGGCCGCCTAGGACCGCCTAGGCCCGATTCCAATTAATGGTCCGCCTAGCTCAAAATTACAAGTTAAATGGCCCGATTTTTACAACACTGTGTTTGCTTGAAGTCATTGTATTCCCAATGGTTGTTAATTCGGTTAAACTTTAGGGTCAAAACTGGAAAACTATTAAAAAGATAGTATACCTGATAAATAGAACAGCATCACCAGCTTTAAGCCTTTTAGCACCAACAAACATGCTCCAACCCGTAGTAAGTAGGTGTCGTTTTGGCTGCCCTGCATTCGAATACGAGAACTTCATTTAAAACATCGAATTGAAATGGAAAAATGGCAAACCCCGTTTTGACTTTTAACTAACTTTTGTTTCAAAACTAGGGACGTAAACGAGTCGAGTCGCTCATCAACCGCTTGAGATCGGCTCGTTACAAGCTTCATAAGCTTGTGAGCCTAAATAAGACTATTATATATATCATACCAAAGAGGGAATTATCCCATGAGATGCAGTCCATGATAAAGTGACAAGTTTTTCCTTTTTTTTAAGTTTCAATTTCTACCCTTATATTATACATTACATAATATATGCCTTTAGCCCATTTAACTTTTTACAAATTTGGTTTTCTCTAATAACTTTATGTTCTTTAATTTTTTTATAAAAAACTTAAAATGCATATTTGTTTAATTTTTTTTTCTCTACATTCTGCTATATATTTTGTTGAAAACGGAGTTATATTTGAAATCGTGTCTTTTTTTGGTATCGTACCGGTACCGTGATGGACGGAACCGATACCGACCGAACATTTCGGTCTTATCGGAACCGGTACAGGTATTCGTTTTTATGGTTTTCGATTGACGTAACAGATTTTATTTCTTTTGTTTTATAAAATTCCGAATATACCTTGTGATGCACTTATTTTTATCTACGTTTTGATATAAATTTTCTTATAAACCGAACAACGAAAACGCGTGGGCATAACATACTCGTTATTTATATAAATAGAATAATTTTTATTTAACATAACAGATATATAATTACAAAAGAAATATTATAATATATATGCATATAAATAAAATAATTAATAAATAACAAATTGCCGAGCTTGAGCTTGAGCTCTCTTAACGCGCTTAGCTCGTTTACACCCATGTTCAAAACTTCTCTCTCAAATGTGGAATGATTTGGATATAAAGGAAAAGGAAGCTTTATAAATTCTTTAATAACATGACTACCCTTGATGTAAAACCAACCAAATTGTTAGCTTTCTTTCACTTTTTATCCAAATTAGAACCCAACTAAAAACAATTAAAAGTTAAAACATTACACTTCCTTTTCATTTCTTTCCAACTCAAGAACACAAAAGATAAATATTAGATGCTTACCGCGGTATATATGACGGAAAGTCCACGTGTTATCGTGTAAATCTCGAACAATAAGCTCTTGAGTTGGAGGCTGCATTGAAAAATCCTAAAGAAAAGAAGAACATGACCAAAAGTTATGATCATTTAAAGCATAACTCAAATAATGATTTTATCTATGTTTTCATTAAGAAAATGAAATATTACCAACTGTGGAAATAGTTTTTCTGCGGCTCTACGCGGTACAGAAAAGCCACCGTGTGTGCTTGTATCACTCGGGGTCAATGTCTTGCAGAAGAACTCATTTGGATGCCTACTCGGTTTCATCCCGAAATCTGGTATAGGAAGAACATCTTTTTCCTGATTCTCAAGTGAATTCAACCAACATTCAGTCATAAATTTAAACTTTGATGATCAAATTTTGAAAATTATGAGTAATTGAACTTTTAAACCCAAGTAGTTGACTTTTTGGTGAAAAAGTCAACTGTGATGATGTTTAGTGTGAATTTGCATCCCTACAATTTATTCAAAATCGCTCGTTTCTTGCAAAGTTTGTAATCTTTTGTAGAATCCAATTTTGACTTCTTGAAAATTTGAATCCAATTCTGACTTCTTGAAAATTTGAGGTTAAGTTGACACTCAAAAGTCAAACTTTGACTTTTCTTTTGGGCCAATGTATCTACACAACTCACCGAATTCACGGGTCGAAGGCTCATTTGGGCGTAGATCTCATCGGTATCTTTATCTGCCTGTTTAAACCACCAAAATAAACAAAAAGATTTAAACAAAAACATAATAAAATGGGAAAGTTGTATATAATTTGATGGGAATTTAGGGGACATACATGTAAGGTAGCATTTAAAACTTGGCACAACAGTTGAGATGGAAGATTTGGATAATTAGGAACTTGTGATGTTGCTGTTCTATTTGTCGAAACCGCAACCTGGAAAATAAAAATAAAAGTAAATAAATAGTGCAAAAAATTGTTAATGAAATGCAAAAAGAAATAAAAATAAATAGAGTTTCTGGTGGTACATAATCTAGTCTTTATTAGATTTTTGGTAAATTCGCCGACCCGATAAAAAAATCAAGTTTGAAAGAAATCAAAAGACCAAAACATGTAAACACTATGATTTCTACAAAATCAATCCAAGATGCATTAATAACAAAGTATACAAAACAAGATTGCAATTCAAGCAAAATGGATGAAGTAAAGGTTGATAAAACCAAGATTTCAATTCAAGCAAAATGGTTAAACCAGTTTTTTGTTCAAAAAACTAACAAGAAGTTAACAAATCAAGTGATGGAAATCAAACCTGTTCACTATGTCCTTGTGGGAAGTAATAAACAAGGCTTCCTACTTGTGGCAGGGTCACCAATGGGCCAGCACAAGCATGCCATAGCTCAGAATTTATTGGCTTCTTTATCACTACAATATTCAACCAAATCCCACAATTTTTCAAACCAAATCTTGAAAAAAAGTAAAAATTGAATGATTAATCTTGATTATAGATAATTATTGATATTAGTTTATTAATTGTTTGGTTGAGTTCGTATTAGACTAGGAGTGAGTTTGCATATTTATTTGAGTTTGAGTTGGGTTAGGATTAGTTTAATTTTAGTATAAATAGAGGGTTTAAGGGACATTTTAAAGTGTGAGTTGAGTTTTATCAAAAATAGTAGATCTTGGTTGAGATCAAATTTTGTGTTCGTGTCCTTTGACTGATTTCCAACAAAAATAACAAAAAATTTGTTGGTAAGTAAAGAAAAATTTTACCAGATTGGTCCTGCATTTCCTTCAACAATTTCATCTCCTCAAGTAAACTATGAGCCCCACTGTTGCCACCTGTTGAATTCAGCTTCTCTTGAATGGTTGTCATTTTAAGAAGATCAAAATAACGCCCTATTCATCATCAAACAATCAAATCACATGACAACTTCAAAACCCATGTCACACAGATCATAAAGATCCAATCTTGACTCAAATTCTGACCAAAAGATCCAATTTTTTCAACTCAAGAAGCAAAGAAACCCCACCATCATAAGGGAATAACAAAAAGAACCAACCCCTTGTCACATTTTGAAGGAAGATAATCAGAATTCAGAAATGAAAGGAAACAAATGATGTCTGGTTTAGGGGGCAAACACAGAGGAATCTAAAATCCAATCCAAAAAAACACAGAGAATGCCCCAAAAACACACAACCAAGAAACATAAACCTGCAAAATCTAAGTGGGGCTAACTTGTAATCAAAAGAAAAACATCAAAAAGATTGAAAAAGTGTCTGTTTCTTGCATCAAAGCACGCCTCTATGAGTGTTTATAGGGACCTCCATGTAAAAGCAATTACCTTTCTGTGAAAGTGGTCATAATACCGATTTTCACTCCACAAAAAAACAAAATAAAAACACACCCAGATCACCTTTAAAAAACTAGAAAATTATTATTATTTTTTTTTAAATTGGTAACTAGAAAGAAGAGAGAGTGCATGTAAGATCTTAACCTGGTGTTAGACACTGTGTGTATATTGGGTTGATCACATTTGCAGCTTTAAACTCTGGGATTTCAAGATTTTTTAAATTAATTCTTCCAACCAAAAACTCTGCAGGAACAGAGAAAAGAAAGAGTATGGATACACGAAAACGAACTCACACTTTCAAGAGAGAGAGATTATTTAAAAATTGGTGGTTAACTTTTATACATCATCTCTGTAGGAAAGACAAAATTTTCAATCTACGTAGATTCAATATACAGAAACCGGCATATATTTTTTTATTTTTTTTATTAAAATATATTTTATTTTTAAATATGGTATACGTGTTAGAGAATATATGACGTTGGAAATATTAGATTAGAAACTAGATTTAAAGAACAACTATCCTGAACAGTAACTCTCTTAATGTTAAAATAATTTTTTTTTATTTTTATTTTTAACCCTTATAATATATATAATATACGCTTTTAGCCCGTTTAATTTTCTAATAATTTCATTTTTCTTTAATAACTTTCGCTTGTTAACTTTTTTCAAAATACGGAGTGCGAATCTATTTGTAGTTTTTTTGGTCAACGTTTCGATATAATTTTTTTTTAAACAGAGTTGTATTCAAAATCAAGTTTATTTTCGTTGCCTATAGTGAGTGTCGTTACCGTTGTGGTACCGTTACGAACCGAACCTTTTATGGGCGAACAACATCATTGTCGATATTGGTATTATCGGAATCCGTATCGGTATTCGCCTTATGGTTTTCAACGACCTTAAGCGGTATTTTTTTTAATTCGTTTTTTCCCTTTTTTTTATTATTTAGTTTTGTGTTTCCTTTTTATTAACGTTATTTTTACCGTTGCGCCTACATTTTCATTTAAATTTTATTAACGATGGGCCCGACATCGTTTTCTATGATAACTATCGTTCGTTAAGTTTTTTTAAATAACGGAATGCGTTGTTTTCTTAAATTTTTTTGTCAACGTTCTGGTTTAAAGTTTATTGAAGACTAAGTTCAATTCAAATTCGAGTGTTTTTTTGGTATCGTATGCTATAACGAGTTTGGGATTCGATGTAAATTGTATTCACGCAAACGAATCAAACCAACCCGTTGTAAGGCCCCAAACCCGGCACCCTACAGTTGGTTCTCATCACTAGGTAAACTCATTAAAAACACTTAACTTTCATTTAAGTAAACAGCGAAAGTCTTTCTCAAAATAATGTTATCTTTAAACTCATTAACTTTCACAACATTACCTAACGAATGCATGTGCACCAACCCGAGTAGCCCCGCTTTCAAGCCAAGATACCTCGTCTAGCAGACTAACCTGCAAAACAATCTAACGTACATACAAAGTCAGCTACGCTGAGTGAGTTCTAATAGTTTAAATTAACAAAAGTCAACTCGTCTCATTTATTATTTATCTCCACTCAAGACTCTCTGGTTATTAGAAAATAGTTGTATAGATTTTCATCATATAAATAACCCTCGTTATTTTATAATATCCCAAAGGATTCTATATCTCAGACTCTACCCATTGACTTACCCAGTCTTCACCAGATAGAACGAACTTACTATTCTGATGACTCATAATTTACCATATATATTAACCAAACACTGGTTAACTCATCCAACCTCTAGACATTGACTTACCCAGTCTTCACCAGAACTCTCATAAACTAACTGATTCAACGGTTGTACACTATGTACTCAGCCCGATACAACGGTCAATCTAACTCGACACACCACATTGATTCCATCTATTTATCACATCAATTTCATCTCTTACACAATTAATATAACTCATCACTTGCATGCAATTTAACACATATATATATATGCACACAAACACATACCTCGTCACTGCACCCTATGCAATTTAACACATATATATGCACACAAACACATACCTCGTCACTGCACCCTCGTTAGGGTTACCCGACTCACCCCTATTAGGTCACTATACGACCCACGACCATATACCTACCTTTAACCTACACACCTTAAGGACAACACACAGTCCCTTAGCCCCATATTTGAATACTTAAATTCATAGACTTTTCGGGTTATACCCCAAAGCTCGTTACACATTCAATGTAATAAAACACGTCTTGTAAGTATGTACAATAGCCCCAAAATATTAAAACATTTAAAAGTAGAGGATTAGAACTCACCGGTTAAGCTAGCCTCAGTCCTTTCTCTGTAACTCGTCTGTCCGCGCTCGAATCTCAAACCTGACAAACGCGTGATCACAAGATCAGAACACGTTCTAAACATACGTTGAATAGTGCATAAAATATAAACTCCCATGTCGTCTCGCCAGCTCGTTCTTCCTTTCCACTAAATCCTAGCCTCACGGGTTTACACAAACCGGATCGTCCTTGACCCGTTTAGAAACCGAATACCCGAACCGGTTTTATGCATTGCATGCACGTTTCATCGCCATGCAAACCCTAACTGTCTCGCTCACGCCCGGCTCGTCCATGCACCCTTACGCGTCGCCGTGCGTCCCCCGCACCGTTGGCACTGTGTCCAGACGTGACCTAGTCGGCCACTCGTTCCCCACCGTGCTCCACCGTCACGAACCGCTATGCATACCGCCAACGTCTTCGTCTTCCTTGTCGGGTTTAATAAATCTGCTCACCACCGTATGCACCATGGCTGCCTCCGCCTTGCGCCACCACAGCGCCACCACCTACTCCCGTCGTCTTTGTCTTCACCGTTGTGCCAACCTTAATCAGCTAGCGCCACCCTTACTGCCTCCATGCCTTTGCCATGACCCCCTTCGCCGGCTACTACCACCACCGTCCGCCGATCACCACCCCCAACCCTTAGCTACCCATAGCCATCATCTCACGCAACCCCCCCGGACCACCATGCTCAAGAACTAAAAACCCTAACCGGGTCTCATGCCAAAAAACGAAAACAAAAAGAGTAACGAGATGAGAATGGATCTTACCAGATCGCTTCTAGGGTCTCACCGCCGTAAACCCACCGTCGCACCCCTCCTTCCTCCTCCGGCAAGCGCTCTCTCTCTCTTGGTTTCTCGGCCGTCACACGCCTAGGATCCACCATGACCCTAGGTTTTACGTTTAGGTGGTTTATAAACCATCACGACTTACATCTGAGTCCTTCCTGTTTCGCTTTTACACTTTCCGATCACAACCGTGTGTTAAAGGGTTACCCGTTTCCTCTAACTCTCGTTAAATTAAATTATACGCGAAAACCTACTAGCCACCCCGTTTACTAAAGGTCCGGGTCATCCATTAGCTCAATCGTTAACATATGGATTTCCGGGATGTTACACCCACCTCGAAGCGCGGGGGGTAAAAACTAGTTTAAAATAATGCGGTAATATGTAATTAATAATATTATTTTATTTAAATAAATAATGATGTAAGCTTGATTGTTTGTTTTGGTCATGTGCAATGGGTGTGTAATTGATGAAAAAGTGTTACCATGTAGATGTCACGTATGCGGTGCAGTGATCTCCATAAAGATGTGCAATAAATTAGTGAGACTGATGCAGTTAATAATGATTAGTTAATCATTAATTATATATATATATATATATATATATATATATATATATATCCAAATGTTTTTAAATTTGACATTTAAAAAATATAAATATGAATAACATAACTATTAATATTAAAACATTACTATTAATATAAATAATATATTACAAAATAATTATTATAAAATAATAATCAAAACATTAATATCTATATTTCTGTCTAATCTCTTGCTTCACTTTCTCCGTGTTTTCATGCTTCTGGCCTTGCAAGTGATCGATATTCTCCCAAAGTAGTTTCAAATCCATCTGCAAAGGTTAGCATAGGTTACCCCATTTCCATTTGGGATCGGTAACCTGTGGTTGGATTGAATATGCATTAGAATGTTTGAGGAAATGGGATTTGATTCAGGTCGTTTGGGTTAAACAGGGCTTGATTCGGATTGAATGCACGGTTAAAGGGGTTGTTGAAAGGATTCATAGCTTGAAATTGGAATGTTGGATAATATAAAGATTTAGAAGAAGAAGAAGATGTGTAAGATTTAGAAGGAGAAGATGGTAAAAATTGCAAAAATAAGTTGGTATTTAATGGTATTTTTTGGGGTTTAAAAAAAATTAAAATAATTCCAACGGCTAGTTGGATTATGGTTTTTTATGTCAAACGATTCCCACACATGTTACCTCCACAACGCCACCACCCATCACGCCCCCTATCACGCCTTGCGGCGGTGTTTCGGCGTGATAGGTCGGGTTGCCACGCAGACATGAAAACTTCCCACTACACATGTCCTTATATATATATTATATGTAGATCTATAAATTTATTATAAAGAAAAAAGAATTTATACATTGCTTATATGAGTAAAATGTATAATAATGAATTAATTATAAAAAAGAAAATGCACAATCTGTCTCATTTGAGTTGCAATTGGATTGGTTGTATTTTATTAAAGTTGTTAAAGTTTAAATTGCTAAGTAAATATATAAATAAAATGCTTGGTCAAGCTAACCGTAAATTATAACATTTTACATGATTTGGAAGAGTTATTTGACTTTTAATTAAAAAAAACGAGTTTTTCCGGACTCGCTAACCGGCCTGCGACACCCACGCCCAAGAATACCGCAGGGGGCAATCGACTCACGGTTCTAAAACAAGGCCAAGGTGTGGGGTTCGAACTGCTATCTCTGCCCCACGATGGCATTATAGCTCATACCTTTACCTGGAATTCCCCGATCATCGTTGTGGGCTGGCCACTCCCAAAATGTTGTCTGTGAGAATCGAACCTAGGGACGTCCTTACCATTAGGCCATTTTGGAAGTTGTTATTTGACTTTTAATAAATTTGAGTAATTTGACTAGCTATAAACCTAGGCCTCAAGCAAGTGATTTTTTGTCTAGAGGACTCATAGGTTAACTTTATGGACGTTTTCGTTTTTTGTAAAGTACATTTGTGATTTAATAAATCTCTGTTCTAATAAAATATTAAATAAATAGACACATGTTATTATCATATTTTACCTTATAAGCTTTTTTCTCTTAAAACCACATTTATATTCACTATTTAATTTTTTCATATTTAGCTTAATTTTTTAAAAAAATTATACAAATAAACATTTTACCAAATCAATTCATCATTATTAATATTGACTCAATTTTTTTTTAAAACTATCATCAAAAGTGAATATTTTAAAAAAAATCAAGAATAAAAAAATAGGAGATTAAAAAAAAGCGAGTTTTTAAAATTTCATTATTAAAAAAGTGAGTTTTTAAAATTTTATTATTAAAAAAGCAAGATTTTTTTATTTTACATAAAAATTTTGAAAATACTACTTTTGTATTTTAAATAAATACGTGTTAGAATAAAGTTTACTAATATTTAATTAGTAGTTTTTTAATTAAGTTTGATATTTATAAATAAAATTTTTATTTTTATTTTGAAATTTTAATAGTTATTTTATAATTAAAATTAAGAAAATTATAAATATTTATTTTTAAAAGTGTATTATATTTTAAACTTTAATTTTTATTTAAAGGACAAGATTTTTTTTTCAAAAAAATATGTTTGGTTTCAATTCTAATTTATTAGTTTTAACTTTTTTCATATTTAATTTTGGAATTTTAAATTTAAATTGTGTCGATATATTAAGGAGTGCGGTTTTAATTTTAGAGTTTTAAAATTTGAATTTAAAACACAATATATTGTTAAAATTTAAAGTTTATTTTAAATGAGAGATTAAATATTAAAATATAGCGAGATTTTCCGTATAATATGCGAGATTTAAAAAAAATTAGTTTTGATACGTAAATTTAATTACAAGTTAAATATTTGTAAATATGTTACAACATCAAGGTTAAAGTTTCTATAAAAAGGCTGATAGAGTTTCAAAAAATAATAAAATTGAGAAACAACTTATTCAAGGAAATCGTTGACCAATTTGATTATCTTCGATTTCTTTGACTCGCTACTGGCTCCAATCAGGTTCGCACCGTTTGTGACCTTTTTTTAGAACGGTTTTGGCTATTTTGTGTTTTAAGTCATTGAGAAAAAAAAAACTCTACTCTTTGTTGCATTTAGTGGGTGTTAAACATGAAAAAGTTACCAATAACACGTCAAATGTTGTATACACTGAAATATTTTCAAATTTGTAAATCATTATTGTAAGATTTCATTTGACATGTAATTTAATATATTGTAAAAAGTACACCACTTATAAATTGTATTTTCATATATTTTTTTGATGTTTTGATTACTCTCATCTATATAATATTAACATTTAATAAAATTGAAAAATTACGAATACAATATCAAATTTGTATAAAAAGATGTGTTAAAATATTTATCATTATAATTTTAATGTTTCACCCCGTGTAACATATGAGGTTAAAGCTAATAGAAATATATAAAAAGAAAATTATAGAATTTCAGATTAATTGGGGCATATCTATGTAAACCCGTGAGTTCATAATTCGCGTTTAAGTAAGTGTGTCTAATATTAAATTTAAATGTACGTTCTATTCAGGTTCGTTTTTGGGTTCGAACCATTAACCTTTGAACACGACTCGTTCGAAATCCCTACTTAAGTGAGGTATTATCAATCACGGAACAAATGTTAATAAGCTTTCTAACTTATAAGGCTAAGTGTTATGGACGTGAATGACCGGGTCGTGATCCACATGGCCCTTGAATGGGCGTTGAACACCGCCCCTGGAGTGTGATTGGGGCCGTGAATGGGGGGGGGGCAGGATTCAATTTACGGGGGTTGGGTGTGGGGTGTGTGTGTGTGTTTGTATATGTATATGTGTACATACTGAAACTATTACACACCTTAGTGATTTGGAACGTGAATGCCGTTACACTTGGCCTAAGTTGACACTTCTTTAAGCCATGTGATACTTTTAAATGTTCAAGTTCAATATCTTATAAAAGGCACGTTTAATACATACTTGCACTCTCAGTTAACATCATTTTTGTAAAGGTTGATGTAAAGGTTTAACATATAACACAAATCTCATTTAACTAATTAGTTATTTCCCCAACAAATTGTTCATCCTCTTATATTAAAAATATATATAAGTATATATGGTGGAACCTTTTTATATTAGATATATAATGTATATACAACCACTAGCTTAGCTTAGTGACGGAGGTGTATACCCAATACTTCAATAAATTAGAGAGGTTTTGGGTTCAAGTCCCACATGTGACAAAAAAAGGGGGTACATGTTAGGTCAGGGGGTTTTCTCACCTATGATGGGTTTCCTTCTGAGTGTGATGTAGATGATCGGGTGGGCCAGTATGCCGTCAGTGATCCAATTTGCCGTTAAAAAAAGATATCTAATGTATATAATATGAAAAATAAGACCGGCTAGCTTAATAGTTTATATATTTATAGACTTTCCTCTATTTGAGTTCTAACCACGGATTTGTTTTATTATTTTTTATGTCGCAAACTTGATTTTATATAAAGGTGTACTCTTATATTATACATTACAACTCTAAATTACAGTTATGACAAAAATAAGACAAAAGAATAGATACACATTAAAAAGAGGAGCACGCGACGAAACCTGGACAGAAATATGTGATTTCTCATACGACTTGAGAGTTCCGTCTCTGGCTCATGGGTTTAGCCAATGGCATCAACGAGAAATCTTTTTTCTTAACACCTTTATTACCCTTTCATCCGGAGCTTATGTAACTTGGGCTCCTCATGATATACTCGTGGGGAAGGAAAAACAAGCATTGTACGTTTTAGTAGCTATCGTTTCATCAACTCTAGTATTCACTGCCTTTTAAGAAATATCAAGCTCCCTTCATAATTTCTAATATGGTTTTACCTTTTTTTTTAATGGTAACACCTAGATATTTTAGGATAATTGAGTTTTTTCGGAGCAACAACTAGAACATCCAGGGTAGCCCATCACAGAATAAATCCCCCAACTGGGTAAACCCCCTGACCTGGCCACAGACCCCTTTTTTGCTGTGGCCAGGATTCGAACCCAAGAACTCCACTATGGGAAGTATTGGGGCTACCGTTACATCAAATGGCCAACGATTTTACCTTTTTCTTAGCAACCGGTTTTCATGATCTTATAAATCTTCAACCGCAGACATTATCTTTTTTTTATTTTACTTGTTTAAATAAATAATTTTATTTTATTTTATTGGTTTCTATTAACTTTTTAGTATAAATGTAATATTTTATACATATAAACACTTACTATATTTCAAATATAAAATGTTTATAATTTTATTAAATGAGTTTTGATAAAACTTTTTAAATAATATAGAAAAATGATTTATATTTGTCAAAGTATATTTAATAAAAAGATAAGTTATATAAAAAAACTAAAATAATATAAAATAAATGGATATACAATTATTTTTTTAAATATGATTTAGATATAAGATTGGTGTATTTGAGGAGAAAGAGAGAGTTGATGGGAAAGGGAAAACGTCTGGCAACATACGGCGCAAATTAGCACGTGGGTTACGAGGAAATGTAAAAGGGGTTCTTTCGATATGCTTTTTTCAGGGATCGCGACTTTCAAGGCTTTTTGGCTTCTCGATTTTTGAGATATTTTTCACTCTACCCCCATATGTTTCAGTTATTAAGCAAATTACACCCTTGGAGTTATCTTACAAAACTCTCTCTTAATTAACTTCAAATGTCTTCGGTTTTTTCTTGTCTGAAAATTAATGTAAATATAATCTATAATTAGATTTTTATTTCACATAATAATAGATAATGAAGACACCAAAGTATCTGATAGGCATTAGTGTTGGTGATTTTAGTGTTATCAAGTTATTTATTATATTTTGATTTACTTTGTGACCAAATGAGAAGTTATATTAAAACATCTAACGAGTTGTTAAGTGTAGTGTGCACACTTGTTTGACTATCGTATGACTTCTTGTGCTTAAGACCTTGTTGTGTCAAGGGAGCGAATCCCACTGAACAACAGGGGTTCGGGGGCAGTGTTGGGTTGTGAAGGCTTTTAGGCTTGTTACGACTGGAAGATCAGGAACAAGAAAGTGGCGGTTGCCTTAGGGCTGTTAAGTCTATTACTTGCTGATTAAGTCGTTGCCTAATATATGTAACCCTAATCTAGTCTTATTTATACCTCTATGATGTAATGTAATCTTTGAGCACCTAATAAGAATAAACCCTAGTTGCAACTCGTGGATGTGGGTCACCTTGACTGAACCACGTTAAATCTCTTGTGTCATTTATTTTAGGCTATTGTGTGTGTGTGTGTTTGATTGCTTCCGTTGGACCGCATCTGATCTAATACCTAATAGGCAGCATCCCTAGTTAGTAGGGTCCTAGGGTCGGCAACCCCTAGTGGGGTCCAAGGGGCAACGCTCCTGGTTAGGGTTAAGCTGAGTTTGGAAGTGAAAAAATGATGAAGGATGGTCCTACGGACTAGTTTGGTCATGCTAACCAGTTTACTCCTCAGGAGTAGAGATTACTTCTCCCGAGTAAATTTGCTCTCATAAGTAAGTTTGCTCTCCTAAGTGAGTTTGGCTCTCTGGAGTAGATTACCTATCTTGAGTAGATTATATCTGCGGAGTAGAATAGCTTAGCAGTTATGGTTGACGGTTGTGGCAGTTTTTCAGCCAATAACCGTCATAACATTCCAATGTAACTGTTTACCCCTTATATAAATGCGAATTTGGTCATTGTATGATATACGAATTCTCTAACAGATTTTCATAGATTTTGTACTTGAATCTCTGATTTTTATCCGACTGAATTCTATGTATACCACAGAAATAATTTAACCTGAAAATGAACTATCACGATTGTTAGAGAATTCAAGTCGCATCATATACATGTAAGCCTCCAAACCAGGCACCCTACAGTTGGTTCACTCGTAGTGCCATTCTTTTAAAAACACTTAATTGTTTATAAAAACATACAGCGAAAGTCTTAACTCAAAATAGTATTCGTATTTTAAAATCATTAATTTTCTTTACCTTACCGTACGAATGCATACACACCGACCCGAGTAGCCTCGCTCCCAATCCAAGATACATTGTCGCATAAACTGTCACACCCGTAACACAGGACCGTCGTCTAACCAGAGTAGTACCTCCAACAGATATGTTCCCAGGAAGGAACGACGGGTCTAGAAGAGATTTATACACCGTCCTTTCCTAGACAGAAGATTCCGTTCGTCAGATAACTACATACCAGCTAGAAGGTCGCCTTCTAGTTACTTTGAAGTTGATACCAAATACACACAGCGGAAGCTAAGTAATCAATCTCATTTATTAATAACTAAAACTGTTTTACATAGGGACCAAACTTCTATTACAAACTAACAAGCACCAGTTCCTGTCAAGGAACTCAACACATCCACAGGGCTTACATCTCTACCAAGCATGCCTCCATCCACTCTCACAATTCCCGGATCAACCAGGCGACTATCCATATATATTAGCTACCTGGAATGCCCCTAATAGATCCACCTGCAACATATTTAAAAGTAACTGAGTCAACATAAGTTGGTGAGTTCATGAACCTTTACCACAAATGGTTGTTATTTAATCATCAGCATTCCCACATCCCACCCCATGCCACATTGCATGTGAGCTTTTTGGTATATATATAATTGGCAACCTTTCCACGACTGGTCCTCCCACACCAGTATAATCTAAATAAACTATCCCACCCTACTGGTTCTTCCTACCAATAAGATGAGATAATTCACCCATAGGTTCCATCCCACAACAGAACGTATAAAGTACTTATTACGCATTATATATACATGGAATAGGGTGACTATTTAAAATAACAACTGTGTAAAAATACACATTAAGTTCAGAGGAACTCAGTTGGGCAGTAATTCAGCTTATTGTATTGATAATATGTCAAATACCTCGAACAGCACCTCAACGTATATTTAACTGCTAATATTTCTTAATTAAAATCTATCATAAACTTAATAATATATAATCCACACTTAATAATAAGTAACGAAATTGCTAGAACCTTACCTCAATACTATCTTCCGAATTTTAAAGGCGTAAGGCTAGAATTTGGACTTCTAAACGTGTATCGGAACCTTGGCATGAATCCCTAGGTTAAGTGTGTGTGTAGTTTTTTGTGTGTGAATTGTGTCTCCACAGCTCTGGCCATCGAATTCTATTTATACGGCAACCTCCGACCCGTAGCGGACCGTTACACAAAGTCGTAGCGGTCCGCCACCCAATGAGGCGGCTTATCTAACGTAGCGCCTACGTAGCGGACCGTCACTCAGGGTGATAGCGGTCCACCACCCAACTGGTTTCAGCGAGTCACAGGACACACGTCCGCTCCTCGTAGTCCGGATCCAAATTGCGGCTAGCAGACCGTTAGTCAAATGCTTAGCGGTCCGCCATAGGGCTGAGTCATCAGACATGCGTCTGATGACGTGGCATTCCCTCATGATTGCCTTTCTCTCCACGTAGCGGACCGTCAAGACCTTGGTAGCGGTCCGCTATCAGCCACTTTTCAAAATTTTTATATTTTTAATCCTCCAACTTTGAAATAATTGCCACTTAACCCTTAGAGTTTAATTTCCTACATTTTTAGTCCTTAATTTCTATGGGAAAATTCGAGGTGTTACATAAAATCACCTGCAAAACAGTCTAACGTACATACAAAGTCAGCTACGATGAGTGAGTTCTAACAGATTATCTTAAAAAGAAACCTTCTCGTTATAAACGTCTTTTCATTAAAACTCAGACCTTCACTTCAGTTATAAAATAATTTTTCATATAACAACATATTAGTAACCCATGTTCCCTAAAACATACTAATTCCCTTGAGGATCCCACCTCTCCCGACTCAACCCATAACCACCACCCGTAAGTCTCACCGATTTGGATCAGACTTACTAGACCCTAACCTGTGACCTACCACCCATAACGACCCGAAGACCGGTTAACATAACTGAATCCTAGACATAGACCTGACAAGCCCTAAACAAGACTCTCACAAGGTCCACTAACACCTCCATCGTAAACACGACATCACGTCCATCAACTTTAAGCACACAAGCTAATATATCCATCACATCATTACCTTATCACTAAGGCTAAGCAAGATTTAACACATAATAAATCACACACATGAGACATACCTTCGAAGGGTTTCACCTGTCTCATCATCATTACCCTCGTCAGGGTTATCCCCGTCAGGATATTCATCATCCCAGAGCACCCCCTTCCGGGCCTCAATTGTTTTGCACTCATAGGTCCCTGTCACATCACACCATGACTACCTCGTTATCTACACGGTGACTGACACGTCACCCACCCGACGACTGCCAGATCTCTCGTATAGTGATGACCCGAAGGACCGAATCCTCCACGCCATCGTTGGCCGTACACACGGACAACAATGCTAGCATACAAAGCAACAAGTTATACACACATGACGCTACATGGACATGTACTACAACTCACCATTCTTACACAGATCACTTACGTATATAACCAACCACATACCCTAGACATATCCTCATAAAGTCTGGACACAACTTCTGACTTATCCCGAAGGTCATTATATGCCATACTGACCTCTAACCCACACAACCTAGGAACACCACATTGACCTTTAAATTTATTTTAAAAAGATATAGTTAACTCGTAAAACTCGACAAGTTTAACTCATTTCTCGTAACACATGCATTTATACGATAAAACATGTAAGTATGTACGATAGCCCAAAAACAAGTAAAAAGGGGATTAGAAACTCACCGGTTGCGAAGATCTAGGTCCTGCTCTGCAACCGTCCTATTGCTCGAAACCCGAACCTGTCAAACGTTCGATCACGTGATTAGACACGTTCTAAACATACGTCAAATAACACATAAGTATAATTAAACCCCGACACTCGTCTCATCAGCTCGTCATTCCTTCCCCACGAAACCCTAGTTTCACGAGTTCACATGAATCGGGTCGTCCTTGACCCGTTTAGAACTCGAATACCCGAACCAGGTTCCGTCCCATGCATGCATGTAACACCACCATGCAAACCCTAACTGGCAGAACCCTAGTCGGCCACCTTGTCGTCCTCCGTCTCCACCACCGTGCATCACCATGCACTTCATCTTCTTTATCCTCGCCGTGACTAACCCTAATCGGCTAACACCACCACTACCACGCCGAAGGACTCTACCCAAGCCTCCTCACACTTTGGAAACAACCCCCATCATCATCCCCCATCGTTCTCCACCATATGACACTACTACAGTAAACACCGACAGCCGCTGGACACCGCCACCGCCTCCTCGTCGATCTTTCATAACTCGCAACCCTCTTTCTTTCTTTATTTCTTTCCTCTTCTCGGAAACCGGCCACCACACCATCCGGGTCACCCACTTCCCCTCATGCCAGCTGTCCCTGTCACACCCCACCACCTAATCATAGTCGTCCACCTCCTCCGACCATCACGCCATCAACGAACCCGAAACCCTAACAAACCATGCAAGAAAACGAATACACAAGCGTAACTAAACATAACGGGGATTACCTTGTCGAAGTCCGGAAGCCACATGAACAAAGTCGAAGTCTCATGTTGCCGTTCCTCTCTTCCCCGTCACCGACTCCCTCTTTCTCTGCTCCCAGCCGTCGCACGCAAGTCCTAGGCTGATTGTGGCCTAGGGTTTCCATTTGGTGGCTTTTAAACCTCCTCAACTTTCATCCGGGTCCCTCTATTTCCATCTCGTGCGTTTTGATCTCGAGTTAGCTTTTTTAAACGACTAACCGTCCCTTTTCGGTAGTTAAACGCACCTCATATGACAAACCTTACAAATCCTCTTATTTAATAAAGAGTCAGGTCACCCATTAACCCGAACCATTATATTTTGGATTTCCGGGATGTCACAATACATGAACCCAGAATTCCTACAATTAGAAAAACACCAAGGGGTTAGCTAAATATTTAGTGTGTAAGTCTACTATCGGGGTGGGATTAAAATTTATTTAAAAATCTCTTATGATTAGGTACCAAATTACGTTCTAATACAACGTTAAAAGTTGAATTCAATGTGTAAACCTTACATTTAGATATTTAAACACGTGTGATACATCATCACAAGGCATGTGTTTAGACCTGCAAGTGAGTGAGGTTGAAATTTATCTTCTTTCTTATAAAAAATTGCATGGGAAGCGTAAGACTAAAAGAATTATCTATGTGAGTATTAAGTTTTGTTGCTTCAAGAAGTTTTGTTCTTGGGTTTATATACTCTTAAGAGGATAAGGACACAAGGCTTTATAATAGTGTCAAGTAAGAACACTTGAGTATTGTTAAACTTGTGTATATATTATCTTCATGTATTCAAATGAATTAAAAGAGTTCAATACGAGGAACACCATAATATTCGAATATCTGGACCGTGTAATATACTAAGATGAAAATTCAATCCTTAATATATTTTCATTTATGCATTAGTTTGTCTTTATGTTTTGATTATTCTATGTGAATCAAGGATTACACAAAAAATGAAGAACAAATGTTGGTGATTTTGACGTCATTACATCATTTTAGTTAATTGTGATTTGTTTAAGACCATTAGAATAAACATAGAAGTGCTCATTCACAACTAACTTGATTTCCGAACCAAGGAACCTTGAGGGTTCAGTGTGAAGCGTCTTGCTACTCGGTCAATGAGTGGCGCCCAAAACGAGTGAAAATTTAATATCATAGTTGAAAGTCTTTGGAACTTGCTTCTAATATGGCTGGTTGATTCAGTATAAACTTATTAATATGTAGAAAATGATTGATCGCTAGTAACTATGCTATCAACAAAAAAATAGACGATATGTGGTAACTAAGTTACTATTGACATAAGCCAATCATAATGAGTAAAAAATTACTTGTAATTCATTTGGCAATACGTTAAATTCATACTTATGATTATTAAGTTGTATTTAAAACTTTAAAAGATTCTTTTTTATTTGTTTCTATAAATATATGAATATAATAAACTTTAAGTACAAGGTGTTTAATTAAATACTGTGTGACGGTTAGTTCAACAAATCCGATTACCGATATAATAATAAACTTTGAGTAGAAGGTGTTTAATTAAATAATTGTGTCATATATATATATATATATATATATATATATATATATATATATATTAAATATTTATAAAAAATGAAAAATCAACATAAAGCAATGGTATACTCTCACCATCATATTGGTATATTATATTTGTTCGTTTATGTGGAATAAATCACATGAGAGAATAACCAATTTGATGCTTTTAATGATATGCATTAGGTAAATCTTTTAAAATAAGAAAAATTGTAATTCTTGTGATTATAAACATATAGTGTGATAGGTTAGGTAAACATAATATCATTTGCTCAACGAGCGACATTAGGAATGTTCTATCTCATATACAATCAAATAGGGTATTCATTGATTCGGTAAACCGAACTATATTGGAAATATGTCTAATAAACCGATTTAAAAAAAGTATATCCGAATAAACCGAACCATATTGGAAATATTTCTAATCGAACAAACCGAATAAACCAAATTAAAAAAAGGTATATCCGATAACCGAACCAAAAACCGAATTCGCAATTAGGATACGGTTAGTAACCAAACCGAAAATCGAATTCACAATTCGATTAGGTTTTTTTCGGTTACGGATATAATTCGGTTTTCTATTTTTTTCGGTTTTCGGTTTTTTTGCACACCCCTACAATCAAACATGTTGTTGGAGGTTATAAATTAGAGGAATTCTTTATAGTTAAGAATGTTGGATAAAAACAATTTATAATGTGCGACTTTTTAAAGAAATTTTCACTCAAATAACCAAAAACAAATTTATAAACTCATCAGTGGCAATACAATATGTTATTTGATAATTTTGTTTTATAATAAACAACAAAAAAAAAATTATACTACTAATCTTGATTAGATATACTATATATGTTATAAAGCATTTGAATATTTATTATAAGACTTTTAAAATTAAATACTTTAATATAGTTTATTCAAACTATTTTAATTATCTCTATTTAGTATATGTAGTACCATATTCATTTATGAAATATCTTTCAAACTTGCATAAACAAGAAAGATAAGATTGTGTTTAGTAGAATTGCTAGTTTTATATAACTGAAGGGTAACATTTGTAAATCAAAGTAGAATAAAGGGTTAAAGTGTAACTAAGCAATTCCTTTTGTCCGATTTGTACCTTCCCCTCACTCTGATTCTTTGACTAGCTGTCACGCGTGCCGCTCACGACTATTTAAAAGAAGCGCAATTTAGCAAATCAGCCACGTAAATACCTTAATTACAATATTAAAAACTAGCTTTAACTTAACGTGTTCCACGAGATGAAACTTTAATATTATAATTATAAATATTTTAATATCTTTTTTTATACAAATTTGATATTGTATTGGTAATTTTTTTATTTTATTAAATGTTAAAATTATATAGATGAAAGTAATCAAAACATCAAAAAAATACATTAAAATACAATTCATAAGTGTTGTACTTTTTACAATACATTAAATTACATATCAAATGAAACTTTACAATGATTATTTACAAATTTGAAAATATTTAATTGTATACAACATTTGACGTGGTATTGGTAACTTTTTCATGTTTAACACTCACTAAATACAACAAAGAATAGAGTTTCTTTTCCTCAATCACTGAAAACACAAAATAGTCAAAACCGTTCTAAAAAAAGGTCACAAACGGTGCGAACCTGATTGAAGCCAGTAGGGAGTCAAAAAATCGAAGATAATCAAATTGGTCAACGATTTCCTTGCATACGTTGTTTCTCAATTTTATTAGTTTTTGAAACTCTATCAGTTTTTTTGTAAAAAGTTTAAATTGATATTGTAACAAATTTACAAATATTTAACATGCAAATAAATTTACGTATCAAAATTATTATTTTTTAAATCTCGCCTATTATACGGAAAATCTCGCTAAATTTTAACATTTAATCTCTCATTTAAAATAAAATAAAAAATTACAAATAAACTATAAATTTCAACAATATATCGTGTTCTAAATTCAAATTTTAAAACTTCAAAATTTAAAACCGCACTACTTAATATATCGACACAATTTAAATTTAAAATTCTAAAATTAAATATGAAAAAAGTTAAAACTAATAAATTATAATTGAAACCAAACATATTTTAAAAAAAAATAAATTCTCGTCATTTAAATAAAAATTAAAGTTTAAAATATAATACACTTTTAATAATAAATACTTATAAATTTCTTAATTTTAATTAAAAATAACTATTAAAATTTCAAAATCAAAATAAAAAATTTATTTATAAATATCAAACTTAATTAAAAACTACTAATTAAATATTAATAAACTTTATTCTAACACATATTTATTTAAAATAAAAAAGTAGCATTTTCAAATTTTTTATGTAAAATTAAAAAATCTTGCTTTTTTAATAATAAAATTTTAAAAACTCGCTTTTTTAATAATGAAACTTTAAAAAGTCATTTTTTTAAAATCTTCTATTTTTTTATTCTTAATTTTTTTAAATATTCACTTTTGATGATAGCTTAAAAAAAATAAATTAATTATAATAATGGTGAATTGATTTGGTAAAATGTTTATTTATATAATTTTCCAAAATAATTAAGCTAAATATGGAAAAATTGAAAAGTGGATGTAAATGTGATTTTGGCGGGGAAAAACTTGTGAGGTGGAATGTGGTGATGACATGTGTCCATTTATTTAATGGTTTATTAGAATAGAGATATAACAAATTTTAGATACCGTTCTTAAACTAAGATAATATTAAAATTATCATTTATATTTAAATTTATTTACATGTTTCATCATTTCCGCTAATAGGTGACTAGCGTTGTATAAAAATCTTGTAGCTCGAAATTCGCACGAAAAAGCTCGCTTGAAATCGGCACATTTGTAAACGAGCCGAGCTCGAGCCAAGGTAAGCTCGCTTGTTTAAATTAGCCCTAAATTTTAATGTTTATAAGTTACAACTCAGATACCAATACAATCTTAATCTTTCTAACCCGAGTTCTACCTCAATCTAAGCTCGTTTGCTTGAATTAAATATGTTTATAAAGTTTGCATTATGTAAATAATATATTACTTTTTGTTAGAATTTCATAAAATAATGAATTGCCTCGAGTTTTTACGAACTAAGCATGAGCTCAAATTTTATACAATTATCTCACCCCAGGGTGAGCTCCCCCTGGGGTGGTGATTCCCTCTACAGACACACTCACTCCTAATGGGTATTCTACTATATATAGGAGGCCTCATGTGCCTTGTTTTCCAAGCCACCTGCCAAACAGGCCTGAAAAACAGGCATCGAAACTAGGTAGTTTCGATGGAACAAATGTTCAACCGAAACTACTAGTTTCGATTGAACAAATGTTCAACCGAAACTACTAGTTTCGATTGAACAAAAGTTGAATCGAAACTACTAGTTTCGATACTGTAGTTTCTATTGACAGCATCAGTCTCATTTCTATACCCAACAAGCTCGTTAAGTTTAAATGAACCGAGTTGGCCTTAACTTCGAGCTCGAGCCGATGTAAAGCTGGCTCGACTCGGTTCACTTGTAAAGCAACCTTAACGGTCACTCTACTATAGAATCAATTTTAATTAGTGAACTACAAAAACCACATAAATATTGTACTGCTTTAACTTTAACATATAACCACCTATTTCATTCTCTTCATCTATTTCCTTAAATTTACAAAGCATTACATATATATTATACGAAGAACCACATAAACTGTTGGAAATTTTGGGTGAAAGCATGTGGTTTTCACTTAGTTACAAAAATGATTTTTGTCAACTTTGAACATAAATAAATATATGCAAACGGTTTTTTTTGTCTATTTCTTTCTGGTTTTGTGTTCTATGTTATGAGAGCTTCGTAACGAACAAAACCGTGTCCAAAATGTAGCTTAAGTAAATAAGATACTCATGCTCGAAATTGGGTGTTAAGGGCAGTGTAAAGGTACGAAAATTGCAAAAAAAATGTGGAAACTTGTCCCACATAGGTTGGGGGACCAATCTTGGAGTGGTTTATTAGTGGTGGCCTCCTAAGGAAATTGTTTCCTTTAAGGCAAACACTAGTGGGACCCTATATGGTACGAAGTGCCCGCACACACGCGCGCATGGCTTTTTGATGGCACACTTGTCATTTTGCACACTCGCGCCGCTTAAGGGTCCTTTTAGTATTTTTGAAGGCCGGTCCCTTTAGTATTTTTGAAGGCTGGTGCGAGGTCAGATGACTCACCTACTCAGGAGTAAAATCTAGTCAGCATGATCATGTTACTCCGGAGAGCCAAACTAGTCAGAAGGAGGAAGTCTAGTCATGCTAACAGTCATTTAATTCAAGCAAACGAGCATGATCATGTTACTCCGGTACCGAATCTATCGGTACGGTGCACACTCGCGCCGCTTGAGGGTCCTTTTAGTATTTTTGAAGGCTGGTCCCTTTAGTATTTTTGAAGGCTGGTGCGAGGTCAGATGACTCACCTACTCAGGAGTAAAATCTAGTCAGCATGATCATGCTACTCCGGAGAGCCAAACTAGTCAGAAGGAAGAAGTCTAGTCATGCTGACGGTCATTTTATTCAAGCAAACGAGCATGATCATGTTACTTCGATACCAAATCTATCGGTATGGTACCTGTACTAAATGCTCATCCCTAGTACCGCTACCGGTATCGAAAATACTGGGATGAGCATTTGGTATCGAGTACCACCATACCGAACCAGTACCGTATCGATAGATTCGATACCGGTACCGATACCGGTACCGGTACCCACTTTTCCATAAACTCAGTACCGGTTCGGTACCGATACCATTTAGAGATGAAAATTTTGTAACGAGTACTCGTACCATACCGAACTGGTACCGTACCGATAAATTCGGTACCGGTACCCACTTTTCATTAAATTCGGTACTGGTACCGAGATCTCATCCCTATGCTGACCAGACTTCGAGAGCCATTCTACTCAGGAGGAGGAAATCTGGTTAGCATGACCAGACACTCCGGAGAGCCATTCTACTCAAGACGAGGAAATCTGGTCATCATGACTAGTTACTCCTGAGTAACAAGTTCAGTTCCACAGCTACTGTTACACAAAATCTTGAAACAAAATTCTGTTACGATTGAAGAATTAAAACAGAATAAAATGCATTGAAGACGTTTAATGCAAATTATTTTTGTTTGAATTCTTTTTTAAACTGTTTCGACTTAGTTTCCACTATAAATACCAAGATGTTCCTTGGTTAAAAGACATCCCATACATCCCAAAAACACAGACACGCAAAGCTTATGTTTTCCTACTCTTCTACTCTCATTGTATTCTTTCGGGTGTTAGGTCCTCCCCGACAGTATATATAGCTTCGGCTGTTGTAACCTGGGAAACAAACGAGATCCCTTGGGAGACTCGAAATTTGTTTTAAAGGATCCGTATTGAATACGACTCCTCGGTCACCTTAGTCTCTGATTCTTCTAAATTCTTGTAATTTTTACTTTATTTCAGCTGTAACATATACTGTAATTTACTACTTTATTTCCTTTTTGTATTGTAATTAGAATTATTAAAATTATTTTTATTATTTTATACGAGCGATTCCTACATAAACATTGTACTGCTTTTAACTTTAACATATATCCACCTTCTTCATTCTCTTTATATCTCTTTCGTTAAATCTACATAGCATTACATATAAATATATTATATGATCTCCAGGGTTGTTATTTAATACTAATTTAGTATAAAACTCTCTTTTAAAACAATATGTTCATCTATTGTTTTTAGTAACCACTTTCAAAGTGGCCTCGCGGTAAAACGTCTGGATTCTCCAAAGGAAACGCATGTTTGATTCTCACAGGTAACACTTTGGAGTGGCTAGCCTACGACGATAATCGGGGAATGACAGGTCATTGGTTTGAGCGTAACACAATCGTGTGGCAGAGATAACAGTTCAAACCCCACACCATGGCCTTGGTTTGGATCCGTGAGTCGATTGCCTTCTGCGATGTTCTTGGGCGTCGGTGTCGCAAGCCGGTTAACAAGTCCGGTAAACTCGTTTATATATCTATTGTTTTTAGTTTAAATTCCTTATATTTAATTAAATTCGTTCGGAACACATTTATTCTCGAAGGAATAGCCAATAATTGCATTAAAGGGTATACAAGTAATTGAGTTTGAATATTAAATTTGTACGTTGTATCGAACAACTTTATACCCGTACTCATTTTCTGCTGTTTTGGTATTAAATTAATATATTATTATTACTTTTCTTATTTATTTTACTTTGTCGAGTAGTTTTAATTTATTTAACAAATAATTATTTCTTATTAGTTTGAAAAAGAAAAGCTCGTCTGTCCAATAAATACATCATCAAATGTTAAAATATTGCTTTATTTATCATATCAAATGTTGAAATTTATTATTACTGGCAGGATCTTGGGCAACGACCTCTCGTCCCCTATTCACCTCAGAAGCAGCGACATCGTCAGTGACTCCCGACATCGTGTCTAGCTCTTCTTAGATTACGACCCGTTCGTAACCTTAGCTCTGATACTTAGATTAAATAACTTGCATAATTAGTTAATATTAAATACTCACATTATTTTTTTTTTAAAATAACAAAATTACTCGAGTTTTAATATTATTATAAATATGAAAACAAATTATAAATGTTAAAGATTTTTAAAATTAAGTGATCTAAATTAAGTGATCTAACATTTGCTCGACTGAAAACATGGTCTCAAGATTAATTGTATGATTACAAAATAAACTTTAAAATCCTACTAACTATCTTTTTTTTGAACGGCAACACCTAAAACACTCAGGGCAACCCACCCTAGAAGAAACCCCCCAACTGGGTAAACCCCCCGACCTGACCACAGACCCTCTTTTTGTTGTGGCCAGGATTCGAACCCAATACCTCCACTATGAGAAGTTTTAGAGCTATCATTACACCAAATGGCCAACGGTTCCTACTAACTATCTAACATATAAAAAATAGTATAAAGAAATATAATAATTGTAAAATGATAAAAGTAAATAGCTTAATAAAAAAATAAATAAATAAATTATAAAAGTATAAAAAAATCTATTTTTATAAAATAAGTAAGTTGCTTAATTAACTAATAAAAATGTAAAGAAACCTTTAAAATAAAAGTGAGAAAAGTAAATTACTTATTCAACAAACGAAAATAAAGAAATAAAAAAATTATATATATCTTTATAAAATAAACAAGTTGGTTAATTAATTAATAAAATTTTAAATAAAATTTATAAAGCAAAAGTGATAAAAAGAATAAATGAAGAATAAAATAAAAGAAAGAAAAGAAAAAAAATAAAGTAACCTTTACATTACAAGAATTGTCCTTTAGGGCTAAAAGGCAATAATGTCCTTACCTTAGCAGAAATATTTAACTTCAGTTAGTCAAAATGACAAGAAATAAGAGAAATAATCAAATAAAGGACATTGAGTGAAAGTAAAAGTTTTAAATGACCTATTCCATAATTTTGGAAAACATAAAGGACAAAAATTGTAATTTAGTCATAATTTTTTATGATAATTAATTTTGTTTTTCTTTTATATCTTTTCAAATATGATGTTTTCAAAAATTCCAAGTACACCATTGCGACGTGTTTATTTTTATCTCTTTTTGAATGTATATTTAATTCAAAATCGAGTTATGCATAATTATGTACATGTCATCCAAGACAAACGTACATGTCATTAAAACTACTTGAAGATTTAGTTTTTTTTATATAAAGTGACGTCGTCTTCTGTTTTTATTATTTTAATGATATAATATAGAGTTACATAATTAATTTATCTACGTTTTTATGTAAATTTTATTCAAAACCGAGTTGTTCATAACAATGTACAAGTCATTGAAGCACAAACGTACAAGTAATCAAAGCAACTTGAAAGTTTAGTTTTTTATATAAAGTCACGTCGTCTTCCCTTTTTATTATTTTTAAATAATATTTATAATGTTCTATAAAATTCTAAATATACCGCTGCAACTTACTTATATTTATCTATTTGTATATAAACTTTATTAAAAACCAAGCCGGATTACATACAAGTTTTTTATGCTTTATTTTTTTAATATAATTTCGTTTTTCCTTCATAACTTTTTATACATGAATATAGTGGTTGGTTTGAAATTCAAAGGTTCACGTTTGATTCACATACAAGTTCTTCGTTTTTGTTAAGTATCTGTTTCAAATATTCGAAACTCAAATCCGAATACGTTGTTTAAATTTGGCATTGTTCGAACTTCTATTATTTCTATTCTAAATTTACATAGCGATAGTTATAAAAATAAGCCAAAATCTAATTACATGTTCAATGGCCAATATGAAAATGTTAATGATGCAGGAGCGTCATCGGGTTTCCCTACGGTTCTTTCTAAAGAGTATGTGCTTGTGAAGGGTTGGGGTTCACGGGCTAGCTCGATTGGTTGGATCGGTCCAGGAGTGGGGCCTGTAAGCTGATGGTGGCGGCAAGGAAGAAAGGAGAAGAAGATTTGCATTATCTTTTTATTATTTTTTTGAAATTTGAATTCCTTAATTAGTCATGATCTTTTCCCGTTTAAGACTATTACTCGCATCTATAAGTTTAGAGTTAGAGTTTACGTTTTGATAGACTTTTGGATTATATTTTCTATAGAATTTACCGATCAAAGCTTTCGATTCGAATCGTTTGGTTTTTATCGTGTGTTCTTGAGTGCCATATGATTGTGCTTCCATTTGCATCGCAGTGGTATTAGAGCTACAGTTAATCAAATGGCTCGTGGAAGAGGTCGTCCTCCCTTGTGTAAAAACGCCGGTGAGGCACCAGATCCGCGTGATGAGGAGATCGCATGGTTGCAAGAACGAATAAGAGAGTTGGAACTGAACCAGTATCTGACGGAAGAAACAGAGATAGTGGTGGAAGGTGAGTCAGAAACAGATGATGAAAACCCATTAGGGGTTTCCGTTATGGCGACCGGGCCCCTCGACATTTCGACCCTCTACGGGGTTTCAGTCTCAAGGTAGAGATTTTAGACGTTAATGGGAGTGTTCAAGTAGATAATTTCATTGATTGGATCAACACCGTTGAGTGGGTTTTTGATCTCAAAGATATCTCTGACCGATTGAAGGTCAAACTGGTGGCTATTAAGTTGAAGAAATTGGCCTGCCTATGGTGGGAGCATGTCAAGAGGCAACAATAATAGGAAGGCAAGCCACGGGTTGGATCATGGGCCAAGATGAAGAAACTGTTGAGCAGAAAGTTTCTACAACCCAACCACCGCCAATAGGCTTTCTTAGATATCATCAGGAAACACAAGGTACGACGTCAGTATAGGAGTTTATTTCTCATTTCGATCGGTTGCATATGCGCTGTGTTGTAAATGAGGAGGAGGAACAGGTAGTCGCGACGTTTTTGGGGGCTATCAAACCCGAGATCTAGGACGTGGTACAACTACAACAATATTGGTCCAACAATGATGTGTGCAGGTTGGCTTTGAAGGTGGAAAGACAACAAAAGGGTAAAGCAAAGGTGACGGGGACTAAAGCAGCAGCATGAACACGGGCTCTAGCGGTGGCGCCAACGCCTTCTGTCCTGAAAGCTTGTGGTAGTAGCAGGGATGCTTCCAAAGCATCGACACCAGCCGTGAGGACCCCCTCTACGGGTCGCTCTGTCCGCTGTTATAGGTGCGGTTTGGAAGCTAGCATCAGTGTAACACCTTTCACTGAGCACTTCTTCCACTCCTCCATATATCAGGAACATATTTTTAGTTCTTCTCAAGTACTTCATAATGTTCTTCACAACAATCCAGTGAGCATCTTGAAGAATTCTGCTGATATCTGCTCGTCATACTCAAAGCATACGATACATCCGACCTAGTGCACAACATGAGATACATGATTGATCCTATCGCAGAAGCATATGGAACTATTTACATCCTTCTTTTATCTTTATCCATTTCCAGACACTGCGATTTATTTAGGATCGTTCCATGTGCCATAGGAAGAAAACCTCTCTTGGAATCTTGCTTTGTGAAGCGTTGTATAACCTTGTCAATATATGCACTTTGGCTCAAACCTATCACGCTTTGATCTATCTCTATAGATCTTTATTCCAGAATATATGCGGCTTTATCTAGATCCTTCATTGCGAAACACTTTCCAAGCCAAGATTTTACTTCTTGTAAGGTTGGAATGTTGTTTCCAATGAGTAGCATGTCATCTACATACAGTATTAAGAACGTAATTATGTTCCCACTTGCCTTCATGTAAACACACAACTCATCTTCGTTCTTGATGAAACCAAACTCTTTGATTTTTTTTTATCAAAACGAAGGTTCCAGCTCGGAGATGCTTGTTTCAATCCATAAATGGATTTTTGGATTTTGTATACCTTGTTAGGATTCTTTGGACCGACAAAACCTTCTGGCTGAGCCATATAGACATCTTCAGTAGGCTGTCCATTTAGCATAGCCGTTTTGATATCCATCTACCATATCTCATAGTCATAATATGCGGATATAGAATTTAGAATTCTAATTGACTTAAGCATAGCCACTGGCGATAAGGTTTCCTCATAATCTATTCCTTAAGTCTAAGTGAATCCTTTCACAACAAGTCTACCTTTGAAGATTTGCAGATTTCCATCCATGTCGGTTTTCTTCTTCAAAACCCACTTACTCCCTACTGTCTTACAGTTAGGAGGTAGATCAACTAAGTCCCAGACTTGGTTATCGTACATGGATTGCATCTCCGCGCCCATGGTTCTATCCACTAGTCAGATACCGAATCTAAAATTACAGTCTGGTTATTGGTGGGCTCAATTTGAGCCACCAAAAAGACATCGTCATTTTCCATGAGAAATCCTTATCTCTCAGGTTCCTGACGATTCCTACTCGACCTACGGATGCCTCGAGTTTTAGCCTGTTCCTGAATCCCTTCGGGTTTAGGTTCAACAACACCTTGTTGACTTGTAGTTTCAACCTCCGGTGAATTTACTAGTGGTTCTTGAACTTCTTCTAGATCCACAACATTTCTAGTCGACCTTTCGTATGGAATTCCTTTTTAAGAAAAACGCCTCTACGAGCTATGATAACTTTATTTTCATTAGGCTGATAGAAATAGTAACCCATTGTCTCCTTTGGATATCCACAAAAATTACCTTTTTACCTCTGGGTTCTAACTTCTTGGAAGTCTCACGTTTGACGTAAGCCTCACAACCCCAGACCTTCAGGTACGACAAGATGGGATATCTCCAATGCCATATCTCATATGGTGTTTTGTTCACCTTCTTGGTTCGAACCATGTTTAAAATTCGAGAAGTAGTTTCAAGAGCATAAACCCAAAAGGAGTGTGGCAAGTTAGTTCGACTCATCAAAGATCGAACCATATACAATAAAGTTCGATTTCTCTTTTCGGAAACACCGTTGTGTTGTGGCATTCCTGGTGGAGTCAACTGTGAAACTATTCCACATTGTTTCAGATGTTCGTCGAAATCAAAACTCAAGGACTCACCACCTCGATCTGATCGATTGGATTTTATGGTATTATCGAGTTGATTTTGCAATTTATTTTGAAAAGCTTTGAACACTTCAAAACCCTCATGTTTATGTTTCATAAGATAAACATATCCATATCTACTGTAATCATTATAAAATTTAATGAAGTATCTTTCACCAGTTCTAGTCATTGTCCTGAATGGTCCACATACACTGGTAGAAGTATCCTAAACTCTCCAATTTCCTTGACTGCAACATTAGCTCCATTTCTAACGTAGAGCTCCATATCGCCGGTCTTCAGTTCTCTAATGTTCCTTAGTCCATGCATATTATTGTATATTTGAGAACCACATTGAAACATCCTATTCTTATCTTATTATTTTATCAGAGTTTTATTGCAGAAATTAGTCCCAGATTTTTCAAAACCTTGTCATTGTAATGACATAGGTATATTTTATTATAAATATTGTTTGTACACACAATATTCTAGTACACATATCATAGGGATTCTTCATCTTCGACGACCGCGTCCTTAGGAAGCTTTTATTCCATGTGTTTTTTCCCTCTAGTGTTTGGAAAACATTTTTACATTAGCTTACGCTAAGTAAGTACATTGCTTGTCTCTTTTATTATGGAACCCTTTAGGTTCTTTGTTCAAGTTTCACCAGGCATACATGCCCTCGTGACCATCATAGGACGTCCTCAAGCCACGTCACTTGTTTAATTTTAGACAAGACCTGCCCCGTAGGATGGACATCCTGTCATAATACCCGCATATAGGCTGGACATATTGTTTATAAGGCCCGCCCCGTAGGTTGGATACCTTATTACATTCTCGAGACCCGCCCCGTAGGCTTGACATCTCGTTATATTCTTGAAACCCGCCCCGTAGGCCGGACATCTCATTCCATTCATTTCTATTAAGACCCGTCACGTAGGATGGACATCTCATTTCATTGGGATCTTGAGAATCATAGACTCACGGCCTCCCAATGTCTCAAGCACTTGTTTGTAACATGCATGTTTACTTTTATTAATGCATGTTTATGCTTGATTTATTCCCAACCAGTCCGCACCTTAAAACTTCATAATGGTTTGTCCACTACGCATTAAAGAGGTTTATATATAGGGTGTACCAGCGGCGTACCTACCACCCCTTTAATGCTTCGTAAATACTCTATTACTCCACTTTAGGGTTTAGACTCATTCCATTACACATTCACACTTAGCACGTACTATCATTCATTCATATATTCACATTTGTCATGCAACACCTCAAAAATTCCTCGAAATAAATACCAAGTATAAGGACCTAAGGTGCGAACAAATCAAACATCAAGGACTAAAAGTGAAAAATTGGAGAAAGCAGCCTATAACGGACCGTTACAACCATGACAGACCGTCACCATTTCATAACGATATGTACCGCAATACTGGAGGCGATTTTAGGGTTTATGACACGTGTCCGATGACTCAGCCCCGTGACGGACCGTCACGAGACCATAACGGTCCGTTACGTAGTCTGGAAGTGCGTAGCCGCCAAGCAAGGCATGACGGACCGTCAGGCTTGGTAACGGTCCTTGACGACCTTAAAACTTGCCCTATAAATAGATGGTCGAGCCCAGACCTTTTCTCACAACTTTTACACCATAAAACACACACACACACACACTCACACTCTGGTGTTCCGATCCCGAGCCCTAGTTCGCTTGCGAGAGTCCGGTTTCTAGTGTTTTGACCCCAAATAGTCGTATATAGTACCGAGGTAAGGTTCCGACTAACTGTTAAGCTTTGGTTATATACCATTAAGCTATGTTTGTGTAATTAAGTAATGTCATTATATATCTAGGAGCTCTATCCAAGGTGTTTGACATATTACGAATACAATAAGCTGGAATACTGTCCAAGTTAGTTCCTCTGAATTAAAATGTGTATTTGATTACACAATTGTTATTTGAAACATGTCTGATAAGTAACTCCCTACTCCAAGTATATATAATGCGTATTGAGTACTTTATACGTTCTGAGAGAGTCTGAGACTAACAGGTGGAACAATTATCTCATGTTTCTTTGTTGGTAGGACCGGTAATGTGGGATGGTTTATCCATTTTATACTGGTGGTGTGCACCAGTGGCTGAGAACCGTTGGCCAGTTATATATATAACAAAAACTTGTTAGTTTGTGTACTAATGGGTGGGACATGGGATTGCTGATGATCGAATAACAACCATGTGGTAAGGGTTCATGAACTCACCAACTTATGTTGCCCAGTTGCTTTTATTATTTTTAAAGTTATTGCAGGTGGATTGTTAGATGGCATTCCAGGTAGATAATAGATGTGGATAATTGTTTGGATAGTCACAGGATCTTGTAATGGATGGAGGCATGCTTGGAAGAGCTGCAAGGCATGTGGTGTTTTTAGTTCCTTGACATGGACTGATGTTTGATGTGTTGGTTATGTTTGTAATAGAAGTTCGGTTCATGATGTAAAACACTGTAGTTATTAATGAAAGAGGTTTATGGTTTAGCTTCCGCTGTGTGTTATGTACCATTCGTCACGTCTAAACAGTGCATGGAACTGGGGTGTGACATGTCACGTATTGCATGATTACTTATCATGCATGGTATGATCTCTTGTCATACTTTCATCTCGTCCCCGCTCTAATTCCTCGTAAAGGTTTCTCCATGTTACGTTAAAGAGGCTTGTATATAGAGTGTTCCAGCGGTGTACCCACCAGCCCTTTAACATATCGTGAATACTCTTTTATTTGGAAGCTGGAAATCTTAGCCATAAAGAATATACCAGTAAATTTAATGAAATGGCCAAGCTGGTGCCACATCTTGTGACTCCTGAATCCTGGAGAATTAAGTGTTATGTGTACGGATTACCACCGAAAGTTCGAACCTTAGTAAAAACTACTGCACCAACAACTATAGATTCGGCAGTACAACTTAGTGCAGTAATGTATGATGAGATAGAAGCTCAGGAGGTGGCCAACACAAGAAGCCTCGAAAAGACAACCTATGAACCCACTGATAACAATATCCTAAGAAAAGAAGGAGACAACTTGGGAAGAGATGCTCAAGGGATTATATGCGATAAGTGTCAACAAGAAGGACACACTGCAAAATATTGCCCAAACAATTGGTGTCATAATTGTAACGAAGTGAGACATTATAAGTATAAATGTTCAAAGATGGCCAAGGTTGGTGGTGGAGCCAAAGGACGTGTATATATCTTGGGAGGAAGGCAAGAGGAAGAAAATTAGGTATACTTCTTACAGAATAATATAACATAATAGTTAAATTATAAATTACGTGGTTATCCTTAAGAGGAGATTTAGATAAGAAATAAGTTAACAGAAATAAATAGGGAGAGAATCCCTTTCCGCTGTATGTTTTGATATCACGTCAATGTTACAAAAGGGTACCATCCAACCGGTATGTAGTTATCTTGCAAACTGAATGTTCTGTCTTAGAAAAGAGTGGTGTATAAATCCCTCCTGGACCAGTCATTCTTTCCTAGGAACATTTTAGTTGGAGGTACTTCTCTTGAAAGATAATAACCCTAGTTTACAAAGTATACCCTAAGTATAAATCATTCGGTTGAAGAAGTAATCCCAAATTTCGAGGACGGAATTTCCTAAATGAGGGGAGATTTGTAACACTTTGAAAATTCCTCGAAAGAAATACCAAGTATAAGGACCCAAGGTGCGAACAAATCAAACATCAAGGACTAAAAGTGAAAAATTGGAGAAAGCAGCCCATAACAGACCGTCACCATTCATGATGGTCCATTACAGCCATGACGGACCGTCACCATTTCATAACGGTCCATGCCTCAATACAGGAGGCGGTTTTAGGGTTTCTGACAAGCGTCTGATGACTCAGCTCCGTGACGGACCGTCACGAGACCATAACGGTCTGTTACGTGGTCCGGAAGTGCGTAGCCGCCAAGCAAAGGCATGTCGGACCGTCACGCTTGGTAACGGTCCGTCACGACCTCAAAACTTGCCCTATAAATAGATGGTCAAGCTCATACATTTTCTCACAACTTTTACACCATAAAACACACACACACACTTTGGTTTTCCGATCCCGAGCCCTGGTTCGCTTGCGAGATTCCGGTTTCTAGTGTTTCGATCCCAAATTGTCGTAGATAGTATCGAGGTAAGGTTCCGACTAACTGTTAAGCTTTGGTTATATACCATTAAGCTAGGTTTGTGTAAATAAGTATTGTCGTTATATATCTAGGAGCTCTGTCCAAGGTGTTTGACATATTACTGATACAAAAAGCTGAAATACTGTCCAGGTGACTTCCTCTGAATTAAAATGTGTATTTGATTACACAATTGTTATTTGCAACATGTCTGATAAGTAACTCCCTATTCCAAGTATATATAATGTGTATTGAGTACTTTATACGTTCCGAGAGAGGCTGGGACATACAGGTGAAACAATTATCTCATGTTGCTTGTGTGGTAGGACCAGTAGTGTGGGATGGTTTGTCCATTTTATACTGGTGGTGTGCACCAGTGGCTGAGAACAGTTGGTCAGTTATATATAACAAAAACTTATTAGTTTGTGTACTAATGGGTGGGACATGAGATTGCTGATGATCGAATAACAACCATGTGGTAAAGGTTCATGAACTCACCAACTTATGTTAACCCAGTTGCTTTTATTATTTTTAAAGTTATTGCAGGTGGATTGTTAGATGGCATTCCAGGTAGATAATAGATGTGGATAGTTGTTTGGATAGTCAAAGGATCTTGTAATGGATGGAAGCATGCTTGGAAGAGCTGCAAGACCTGTGGTGTTATGAGTTCCTTGGCATGGACTGATGTTCGATGTGTTGGCTTAGTTTGTAATAGAAGTTCGGTTCATGATGTAAAACACTGTAGTTATTAATGAAAGAGGTTTATGGTTTAGCTTCCGCTATGTGTTATGTACCATTTTTCACGTCTAACCAGTGCCTGGAACTGAGGTGTGACATGTCACGTATTGTATGATTACTTATCACGCATGGTATGATCTCTTGTCATACATTCATCCCGTCCCCGCTCTAATTACTCGTAAAGGTTTCTCCATGTTACGCTAAAGAGGCTTATATATAGGGTGTACCAGCGGTGTACCCACCACCCCTTTAACATATCGTGAATACTCTTTTATTTGAAAGTTGGAAATCTTAGCCATAAAGAATATACTAGTAAATTTAATAAAATGGCCAAGCTGGTGCCACATCTTGTGACTCCTGAATCTTGGAGAATTAAGTGTTATGTGAAGGGATTACCACCGAAAGTTCGAACCTTAGTAAAAACTATTGCACGTGCAACTATAGATTTGGCAATACAACTTAGTGCAGTAATGAATGATGAGATAGAAGCACAGGAGGTGTCCAACAAAAGAAACATAGAAAACACAACCTATGAAGCCACTGATAACAAGATCCCAAGAAGAGAAGGAGACAACTTGGGAAGAGATGCTCAAGTGTGACATTTCAGAATTTCCGCCATATTATTTAAACACGTAAAAATTTTAACATTTTGATTCAAAATATACACATGTGTATTTAACCAAATTTATACAAAGGTGTGTTTGCAAATTTTAACTTATGTATTTTTAAATTAAAACTTTAAAAATATATGAAAAATTGTATACATCATTTTTAATGAAATTAAATAATTTAAACATATATCTTTGGTAGAAAATTTTTATGAAATTAATTATTTAAAATGATTTATAAATATGTTTTTACAAATTATAACTTAATAAAAAAATAAATAAATAAATAAATTAGGTTGTATATAAACTTGTATTGTGTAAACTTTGTAAACAATTTCAATTTAATAAAATACAAGTGAATTTATTTAAATTTTGTATATATACAATGTACGGTGTATGCATTTATTTAAAAATAATTAAAATTTTATAAGTTTTAAACTTATATAAAAATCTAAATTTAAAAGGTTGGTATAAATAAATAAAATAATTTGTTTAAAATAAATTGATTAATATAAAATAATTAATTTAAAAAAAAAATAAGTTTATAAAATCATTTAAATATAATTTAAATTAAATTTGATTTTAAAAATTAAATTAATTAATCTAGATAAAAGTTCAGGGTTGGTTTTGAAAATTATTAAACTAAAAGGTGTTAGAATGAAAATAAGTCAAGGACTATTAAGGGACAAATCAAACCACAGGGACTTGTTAGTAATATTCGCAGGGACCAATTTAAATCAATTGAAAACCCCAGGGACCATATTTTCCACATCCCAATTCGCTTTCCCGGTCACCTTGTTCCTTGGTCCGGCGGGTAAAACGCTTTTCCGGCGAGCCCGACAACCCTGTCCCTCTACCCCTCGACACCTAAAACCTACGCCATTGCACTTGCCGTCCTCATGCGACCCCGTTCCCCCGACCAATTTGCCTTTTCATCATCAGATTTTTCACGCGCATTAAATGACCCGAAAGTCAACGGCGCAATACACCCTCGCGGCTGGACCTCGACCACTACAAGACGACTCGTTCGTTTCGGCATGTCCAGACGAGTGTGTAGGTGTACTCAATTGCGTGTCCCACCATCAAATTCAACTTCGAGTATAAACGGCCATTCCCGGTCCTTCTCGAGCTCCATTCTCCCTCGTCTCGCTCTCTCACTCTAAATTGAAACCATCACTGAGTTCTTCTTGCTGAAACGA
Organism: Smallanthus sonchifolius; assembly: GCA_023525975.1. Lineage (NCBI taxonomy): Eukaryota > Viridiplantae > Streptophyta > Magnoliopsida > Asterales > Asteraceae > Smallanthus > Smallanthus sonchifolius. The sequence continues at coordinate 16,285,668 of CM042028.1, read as the reverse complement.
AGCTGTGACCGGATTATAAAGACCCAATTCATCCCGAGTCGTGATTTCCCATTCTTGGTATTTTCGGGACTTTCGGTCGAAATCATCTCGACCCTTCGCGACCAGGTAATCACCTCTAATTCGTTCCATAGCTTTCGGTTAACATGGCGCTATCGATTTCGAGCACAATCGGGACCTCAGGCCATTGATTCCCGGCCAAACCATGGTTGTCGGACACTGGTTCGCATGGTTGCCAAGAACCAGTGGTCAGATCGCATGCTGGATATATATTATGTGCACAACACATAACCAGCGATGGGCTATAGCCCGACTGGTTATGCGTGTGCGAGTTGTGTCCAAGGTCCCGACTTCGAATCCGGTTCCAACCGTTTTTACACCCTTTTTTTTTTTTTTTTTTTTTTTTTTTTTCTGTTTTTGAACTTCTGGACCTTCTGCGAACCCCTGAACCCCCTTACACCCTGGACCCCTGGACCTGTGAACCCCCTGAACCTTACCCTTTGAACCTGAACCTTTCACAGAATTGAACCCAGTTCATAGAATTTAATAATTTTAATTATTTTTAATTATTGAGTTTATTTTAATTAATTTTAATTAACTATTTTTAACCCACTAAAATTATTTTGGACCCGTTAACTCGGTTCGTTTATTTTTAAACAATGAAACGACTTTTTACGCGTATTAAACCCGTTAAATTTTATAAAACGACTAAACCAATATTTTTACAAACTTATTTAAACCGTTTTAAACCACGAAAAATAATCAAATAATATTTTATTTAAAAACATAATATTTTACAAACATTATAAAATGCAAGATTTTTACAAAAATTGTTATATTTACACGATAACATTATTATACAAATAATTCCAAAAGGTTATTTTATTTATAAACCTATACACATTTAAACACGAATAGACAAACACGAACATATATTGATACATATATATTTACATAGGATTTCGTCGTGTATAACAACAATACAAATATCACCAACGCGCGTGAAGTAAAACCCTCGCTGCAAGGTGAGTTACATATCCCCTATTTACATTTTTATACATTTTAGGGTGAGACGTAATCTGTGCATACTTACATACAATTCAACTTGTGTTTACATGCGTAGATTATTGTGCTTTTGTGCATGGTCACTTGTTATGCTATGGATACTTTTAGGGTGATTTATAAACTGTGTGTGACCCACATAGTCTTGATTCCATGCCTATCACGTTAAACCTTTGTGCTTATGCATACTTACATGATTTGGATACTTTTAGGGTGGTTTTAAACTGTGTGTGACCCACACAGTCTTGATTTCATGCCTATCACGTTAAACCTATATGCTTATATTTACATACTTACAATTGGTATACACATAGTGAATTCTCCACATTATGCCGTATCTTACCATGTCAAACCAAGAATTGTATAAACGTTTTTAATTAAACTTTTATTATATTCAAACATATGTAAACTCACCAACTCTCGTAGTTGACACTTGTTTTGGATTACGTTTCAGGTGAAGATATGTGATTGTGTGACTATTTGTTGAAGGTGCCACACATAAGGCTTTTGGACCTAGTAAAATAATTATGTGTAATATTCTAGAATAGGGTGTGGTAACTTGAATTGTAATTGAATATTTTATATTTAAATCTTACTAATGAATTATGCAACCTTAGCAGATCATGTGCTTATGAACAATCAACTAGTGTCCGCCTCGATGATTCCGCCATCGGTCGGGGTGTGACAGATTGGTATCAGAGCCATGGTTATAGGGAATTAGGTGATTAGACACGATGACCTAGACTATAACCCTAGGACACCTTTTTATGTGTTACCTGCTACGTGTTTAAATGCTATGTGATTTTATGTGTAAATAAGTGATTATTTGAATTTTCCCAAGTTGGTACATAATGCTTATACATAGAATACATACGAGACCTTGCACATAAGATACATGCTTGTTATACAAACGTACGCGAACAGTTACACTACGCATCCTTATTCCAGATTCATGCTTTCCTCTTCCACACTATTTGCTTTATTCTTATGTGTTTCTTCATAATCTTAAAGATCTCGTCAATGTTTTAATTTATTAAAATGAGCAAAGGACACGTGCAATCCGGAAGGGTGACACCTGTACTTTGGGTTTTCTGTCTAGGAAATGCATTTCGTATAAATCCAAATAAATGGACCCGTATGCTTTCCTGGGAATTCCCGAAGTGAGTGTTTACCTATAGGCTAAAGCATGTCTCCTTGAAAACTTTAATAAATTATTTAACGTTGATAAGTCACTGTATTCGAGAGAATACGATCCGAACATAAACTCAAACTAGGGGACATTATAGCAAGATAGGAAGAACTAGATGAACATGCAAAACAAATTATTATTACGAGTGCACACGTAATAACGATTTGTAGTGCATGCGAATCCCGACAATTCCTATTGCGCGAATAATGATCTATGTTATCATATCCTCCCAGGAATAGATTTCATGGCTTATTTCCCCTATCCTTTAGTGTTATAAATTTTGAATGAATTATGTGATCAGTTTTAGTCAGAACATACATACATTATCACGCGACATGATGAGTGTCATCTCGCACTCCTGCTTGCATTATTGTGAACGGTCTACCAACTGTGGCACATACATACCCATTTTATCTGAAGTGTCATAAATTCTTGTCTTTTCTTGTGGTATTTTATAGAATGCCTCCCCGTCGCGCGGTTAATGCTAACTCTAGCAACTCCAACACCGACCTTGCTACATTACTTACCCAACTAGTAGGTCAACTGATCCAAGCTAACAACAACAGCAATGGGTCTAACACGCAAGGGAATGGTGCAAACCCACCATACTGCACATTCAAGTATTTCAATTCTTGCAACCCCACCAAATTCTTAGGGACGGAAGGTGCTACTGGCCTTCTTCAATGGTTTGAAAGTATGGAGAGTACTTTCCTAAACATCGATTGTCCCGACAACCTCAAATTCCGTTATGCTGCCAGCGTCTTCCAAAAACGAGCACTCACCTGGTGGAATGGTGAGAAACGTACTCGAGGCAACGAATCTGCTATGTCCTTGTCTTGGGACGAAATGAAACGACTTATGACTGACGAGTTCTGTCCTCGATAGCGGAGAGAATTTGGCTTACACCACTCGTTTTCAAGAACTAAGTCTGCTGGTGCCCCACATGGTTACTCCCTTAGCGCGGGGAATTGAGAAATACATAGGTGGACTGCCTATGCCAATCCAAGACACCGTATTGGGAAGTAATCCCTCCACTCTCGGAGACGCTATCTGTTTATCTGCTGTATTGACTGACAATCACGTCAAAGCGGGTACCTTATCTAGGAAGGGTACCAAGAAAGTGGTCGACAAAGCTGCTACTTCCGTGTCCGACAAAGACGAAGAGCCCGAATCTTCCCATCATGATAGGAAGCGCAAGGCCTAAAACTTTGCGGCCATCACTCCTGCCGTGCCTGTGACCCAAGTTACTCCTGCGGGTCAAATTCTGAGAAATTATGTAGGTTCATTTCCTCAATGCCCTACTTGTAAGTATCACCATGCCCCGCATGCTGCATGCCGTCTATGCTCAAATTGTGGACGCTATGGACACGTTGTTACTACTTTCCGTGCTCGCACTATCGTTAATCAAGCTACTCAAGGCAATCATCCAGTGCCTTTCGCTATCACCTATGGACGGGCCTGTTACAAATGTGGAGATCCAAACCACTTTCGAAACCAATGTCCAAGACTTCAAAATCAAGGTGGTCCTCGTGGATGAGCATTTAATATAAATGCTAATGAGGCTCCGGCCAATGACGACACTGTCAACGGTACGTTCCTTTGTTCACTATCTTTATACATCCGTTTTATTCAATACTCATGCCAATGGAATTTGTGTCTCTTGCTTTTAACCAACTATATTGCTAAACAACAAGCCGAATTTGATAACTCTTATATCATGGTAATAGCGGATGGGAAACCCATTGCTATAAATTCTATAATCCGTGATTGCGTATAGCAGCTATGCTTTCACCATGCATCTCATTCTTATACTATTGTGGAACAAATCAGTTATATTTAAATTTAGTCTTACAACTTGCTAGTTTTGTGGTAGTTTACTTGAATTGTTGAAGATCTAAATCCTAGTAATTATGCACGGGAATCCTCGGTATATCAAAAGGGTGGTGGGTTAGCCGCTGGTACACCCTATACATAAACCCACTTGATATAACGAGTATAAACCATGCATAAGTACTAGGGAGAGGATCGGGTTGTTAAACATATTTACACTATGAAGCCACTCATGGAGGTGAGAACACTTTCAAATTGTACGCATTTCGTTGTACAATTTTCATTTGAAAAAGATGATTTTATTAAAATGGTCTAAGTTCTGGTAATTATGCACGGGGGATCCCCGATATATCAAAAGGGTGGTGGGTTAGCCGATGGTACACCCTATACATAAACCCACTTGATATAACGAACATGAACCATGTATAAGTACTAGGAGGAAGACCGGTTTTTGAAAATGTTTTGCACGATTTTGAAAATATGAACACTCGTGAGGTGGAGTTTTAAAGGAAAATGCCATGTCACAAGGTGATTGGCACCCATATTATTAAGTGTGGTTTCTAGTAGTTTACATTCATGCTTTGTATGAACATTTGTATGCATAGATCTTATTACATTGTTAGATAAATTCATTGACAACACGACTCGATTTTACGCCGTCATCTGTTGTCATATGATATTTCCCGCTAAGTCTTTCTATTGTGATTAATTCTATTCTATGTCCATTGGCATTCCTTTTCCGTTTTCATAACCTTCGCGAATCGAATTTCGGGACGAAATTCCTTCAACATGGGGAGACTGTGACATTTCAGAATTTCCGCCATATTATTTTAACAAGTAAAACTTTTAACATTTTGATTCAAAATATACACACGTGTATTTAACCAAATTTATACAAAGGTGTGTTTGCAAATTTCAACTTATGTATTTTTAAATTAAAACTTTAAAAATATATGAAAAATTGTATAAATTATTTTTAATGAAATTAAATAATTTATACATATATATCTTTGGTAGAAAATTTTTATGAAATTAATTATTTAAAATGATTTATAAATATGTTTTTACAAATTATAACTTAATAAAAAAATAAAAAAATAAATAAATTAGGTTGTATATAAACTTGTATTGTGTAAACTTTGTAAACAATTTCAATTTAATAAAATACAAGTGAATTTATTTAAATTTTGTATATATACAATGTACGGTGTATGCATTTATTTAAAAATAATTAAAATTTTATAAGTTTTAAACTTATATAAAATTTTATATAAAAATCTAAATTTAAAAGGTTGGTATAAATAAATAAAATAATTTGTTTAAAATAAATTGATTAATATAAAATAATTAATTTTTTTTTAAAATAAGTTTATAAAATCATTTAAATATAATTTAAATTAAATTTTAAAAATTAAATTAATTAATCTAATTAAAAGTTCAGGGTTGGTTTTGAAAATTATTAAACTAAAAGGTGTTAGAATGAAAATAAGTCAAGGGACTATTAAGGGATAAATCAAACCACAGGAACTTGTTAGTAATATTCACAGGGACCAAATTAAATCAATTGAAAACCCCAGGGACCATATTTGCCAGATCCCAATTCGCTTTCCCGGTCACGTTGTTCCTTGGTCCGGCGGGCAAAATGCTTTCCCGGCGAGCCCGACAACCCTGTCCCTCTACCCCTTGACACCTAAAACCTACGCCGTTACACTTGCCGTCCTCATGCGACCCGTTCCCCCGACCAATTTGCCTTTTCATCATCAGATTTTTCACGCGCATTAAATGACCCGAAAGTCAACGCCGCAATACACCCTCGCGGCTGGACCTCGACCACTGCAAGACGACTCGTTCGTTTCGGCATGTCCAGACGAGTGTGTAGGTGTACTCAATTGCGTGTCCCACCATCAAATTCAACTTCGAGTATAAATGGCCATTCCCGGTACTTCTCGAGCTCCGTTCTCCCTCGTCTTGCTCTCTCACTCTAAATTGAAACCATCACTGAGTTCTTCTTGCTGAAACGAAGCTGTGACCGGATTATAAAGACCCAATTCATCCCGAGTCATGATTTCCCATTCTTGGTATTTTCGGTCCAATCATCTCGACCCTTCGCGACCAGGTAATCACCTCTAATTCGTTCCATAGCTTTCGGTTAACATGGTGCTATCGATTTCGAGCACAATCGGGACCTCAGGCCATTGATTCCCGGCCAAACCATGGTTCTCGGAAACTGGTTCGCATGGTTGCCAAGAACCAGTGGTCAGATCGCATGCTGGATATATATTATGTGCACAACACATAACCATCGATGGGCTATAGCCCGGCTGGTTATGCGTGTGCGAGTTGTGTCCAAGGTCCCGAGTTCGAATCCGGTTCCAACCGTTTTTACACCTTTTTTTTTTTTTTTTTTTTTTTTTTTTTCTGTTTTTGAACTTCTGGACCTTCTGCGAACCCCTGAACCCTTGACCCCCCTTACACCCTGGACCCCTGGACCTGTGAACCCCCTAAACCTTACCCTTTGAACCTGAACCTTTCACAGAATTGAACCCAGTTCACAGAATTTAATAATTTTAATTATTTTTAATTATTAAGTTTATTTTAATTAATTTTAATTAACTATTTTTAACCCAGTAAAATTATTTTGGACCCGTTAACTCGGTTCTTTTATTTTTAAACAATCAAACGACTTTTTACGCGTATTAAACCCGTTAAATTTTATAAAACGACTATACCAATATTTTTACAAACTTATTTAAACCGTTTTAAACCACGAAAAATAATCAAATAATATTTTATTTAAAAACATAATATTTTACAAACATTATAAAATGCAAGATTTTTACAAAAAATATTATATTTACACGATAACATTATTATACAAATAATTCCAAAAGGTTATTTTATTTATAAACCTATACACATTTAAACACGAATAGACAAACACGAACATATATTGATACATATATATTTACATAGGATTTCGTCGTGTATAACAACAATACAAATATCACCAACGCGCGTGAAGTAAAACCCTCACTGCAAGGTGAGTTACATATCCCCTATTTACATTTTTATGCATTTTGGGGTGAGACGTAATCTGTGCATACTTACATACAATTCAACTTGTGTTTACATGCGTAGATTATTGTGCTTTTGTGCATGGTCACTTGTTATGCTATGGATACTTTTAGGGTGGTTTATAAACTGTGTGACCCACATAGTCTTGATTCCATGCCGATCATGTTAAACCTTTGTGCTTATGCATACTTACATGATTTGGATACTTTTAGGGTGGTTTTAAACTGTGTGTGACCCACACAGTCTTGATTTCATGCCTATCACGTTAAACCTATATGATTATATTTACGTACTTACAATTGGTATACACATAGTGAATTCTCCACATTATGCCGTATAAACGTTTTTAATTAAACTTTTATTATATTCAAACATATGTAAACTCACCAACTCTCGTAGTTGACACTTGTTTTGGATTACGTTTCAGGTGAAGATATGTGATTGTGTGACTATGTGTTGAAGGTGCCACACATAAGGCTTTTGGACCTAGTAAAATAATTATGTGTAATATTCTAGAATAGTGTGTGGTAACTTGAATTGTAATTGAATATTTGATATTTAAATCTTACTAATGAATTATGCAACCTTAGCAGATCATGTGCTTATGAACAATCAACTAGTGTCCGCCTCGATGATTCCGCCATCGTTCGGGGTGTGACATCAAGGGATTATATGCGATACGTGTCACCAAGAAGGACACATTGCAAAATATTGCCCAAACAACATGTGTCATAATTGTAACGAAGTGGGACATTATAAGTATAGTTGTCCAAAGACGGCCAAGGTTGGTGGTGGAGCCAAAGGACGTGTATATATCAAGGGAAGAGGAAGAAAAAATTGGTATATTTCTTTCAAAATAATATAGATAAAATATTTAATATATAATTACGTGATTATCTTTAAGAGGAGATTTAGATAAGAATTAAGTTAACAGAAATAAAGAGGCAGAGAATCCCTTTCCGCTGTATGTTTTAATATCACGTCAATGTAACAAAAAGGTAACCATCCAACCGGTATGTAGTTAATTGGCAAACTGAATGTTCTGTTTAAGGAAATAGTGGTGTATAAATCCCTACTGGACCCCTCATTCTTTCCTGGGAACATTTTAGTTGGAGGTACTTCTCTAGAAAGATAATCACCCTAGTTTACAAAGTATACCCTAAGTATAAATCATTCAGTTAAAGAAGTAATCCAAATTTCGAGGTCGAAATTTCCTAAAGGAGGGGAGATTTGTAACACCTCGAAAATTCCTTGAAAGAAATACCAAGTATAAGGACCCAAGGTGCGAACAAATCAAACATCAAGGTCTAAAAGTGAACTAAAGGAGGGGAGATTTGTAACACCTCGAAAATTCCTTGAAAGAAATACCAAGTATAAGGACCCAAGGTGCGAACAAATCAAACATCAAGGTCTAAAAGTGAAAAATTGGAGAAAGCAACCCATAATGGACCGTCACCGTTCATGAAGGTCCGTTACAGCCATGACGGACCTTCACAATTTCATAACGGTCCGTGCCGCAATACATGTGGCGGTTTTAGGGTTTCTGATATATGTCCGATGAATCAGCTCCTTGATGGACCGTCACAAGACCATAACGTTCCGTTACGTGGCCGGAAGTGCGTTGCCGCCAATAAAAGGCGTGACGAACCATCACGCCTGGTAACTGTCCGTCAGACCTCAAAAATTGCCCTATAAATAGATGGTCGAGCTCATACCTTTTCTCACAACTTTTACACCATAAAACACACACACTTTGGTGTTCCGATCCCGAGCCCTGGTTCGCTTGTGAGAGTCCGGTTTCTAGTGTTTTGACCCCAAATTGTGGTAGATAGTACCGACGTAAGGTTACGACTAATTGTTAAGCTTTGGTTATATACCATTAAGCTAGGTTTGTGTAATTAAGTGTAGGTCCCTACGGGGTGTGATAGATCTCTAGACTCACGTTACGAGATGGTGATAACGTGCGAAAACTATTAATCAACGCGCAACGTGTTAAGAAATCAACAACACAAGGTAACTAATCCTCTTTGTATTTCCACTCAGAAACTCTATTTACAGACCCAGGCTCTGGTTCTTGCACTCTATTCTTGACTACTGAACTCAGACATGTAAACACTTATTTATAGGGAAACCACAAAGACTGAAGGAAAACTCAGCAAGTTCGCCTAGAACCTCTTAAGCGAACTTAGCATGTTCGCCTCTCAAGTTCGCCTAAACATTCCCTCACGTGAACTTGACAGGTTCGCTAACTTACAACACAGAATTTTAGCGACAATTACAAAAGATGTCCTAACAAACTCTATAATTCTATCCAATTACAAGTCAAAGACTCTAAGACTACGACATAGAATCCTCAAGCTCGTTATCACCAGAATATGCTTCAATAATATCTGTTGATTAGATTGGGTTCAGGGGTAGATAAGTGTGGAACTAAATGAGCACATTCAAACATCTTTGAGACATACTCCTGATATTTAGTTCCTTCCATACAGAGATTTAAGAATTTAGTTTCAATTCTTTCTCTCCCATTGATGGGACAGAATCTCTGGATCACCATTTCCTTGAATTCTTTCTATTCCATTGCATAGGCCTTGTGCTGGCCCATGGCTTGTATGATAGAATTCCGCCATTCCAATGCCTCATCCTTAAATAAATTTGATGCATGCATAAAGCACCATATCTTCATCAGCACATTTGCTGATGGAGATAACAGACTCAGTTTTCTCCAGCCACCTCAGGGCTGCTACATCACCTTCATTTCCAACATACTCAAGAGGTTGACATGCCCGGAATGCACGAAATGTACACCCCTTCTTTCTTTTTCTTTTCTTACTAGGTTTTTCATCATTTGATGAATTATATCCATTTGAAATATGGTTTTCTTCTCGATTATTGTTAGATTCAACAAGTTTATCTTTTGCTTTATCTTCCTTCATAGCTTTTAGAATTTTAGAAAGAGCTTCCTTTATTCCTTCTGCAACCATTTTCTTTATTTCTGCTTTCTGTTGTAGTTGTTCAGAATTTTCATTTTGGATTTGTTTGCTCTTGCCCCTTGTATTATGTGAAGGTCCTTGTTTCGACATTCTATTGAAAAGAAGGAATTTATTATTATTTGGAATACGTATTACAAAGATCAGAAAGGAAATTTACACATAACCCTGGTTACGGGCATTTTCTAGCATTTATCTTAACGCTTTATTCTGGGCGTCTACAGATGCTAATCTATGATTTTCTCTTTCCAATTCTGCTACTCATTCCTGTAAGACTCTTATATGATCATTATCAGAGTTTTCCTAATTCTCTTGAGGATTTTGTACATTCGTAGGCTCATAATACTCATATGGCCTATTTGAATCTTCTATTTCTTTTCATTCAGGAACATGTTTATTTTCATAAGGGATTTCAGGTAGTCCCTGATAATAGTATGGATTATAATATGGATTTTCTCCATAATCATGATTCCAGCTTGCAGCCGTTGGGGCAGAATGAAAACTTATGAAAGGTACATAAGGATTTACTGGAGGTGTTAATTCTCCTAAGCTCCGATAAGTACTTCCTGTATGTTTTGAACTTGTTCCAGTTTCTAAATCTGTTTCATTTGTTGGTTGGAACTCATATCAAGGTGGAGCATATTTTTGAACATAAAAGGTACCTTTTCCTTTTCCAGTCATCTGAACAGAACAAAATACTTTTATTTATACTTTTATTCTATATAATGAAATAGTAAATTATACTATTTATTACATTTTGTAGAATAGGGTGGTTATCGTTCAAGAGTATTACCTCCAACTAAAATGTTCACAGGAAAGAATGACGGGTTTAGGAGAGATTTATGCACCACTCTTTCCTTAGACAGAACATTCAGTTTGCCAGATAACTACATACCGGTCGGATGGTTATCCTTAGTCTATAGTGATGTTTATTCTTTCTTTTTATATTTTCTTTTAATTTTCTTTCTCCAGTTGACGAACTATTTCCTTGAGCTGCCTTGATTCTTTCTTTACTTCATTAGTTTCTCTTAAGGCACAATCAAGGAATTCTATGGGTGTTCCAAGACGAGCTGAAGAATAATTATACTAAGGAGGTGGTTCACGAATACCAAATAATATGTCGTTAAACACATTATGGTACGGATCATCAGAACCACCGGTTGGTTCATTGATATACTCCTCTAACATTGTTGGAAGAGTATAAGGATTTTCTTCACCAACTAGATAGAGGTATGGATCCTGAGTTTCTATTTCAGGTTCTAGTTCCTAATGTATCTCTTCATATACCTCTTCCTTCTCTTCTGCAGATACATGTACATGCTCTGTTGACATTCTAACATGCATCTTTGGTTTTGTAAACCGACTTGGTCCAGCTTCGTTTATGTCTACCTGTTTTATTGGAGGTGGAGTATCAGTTCTCTTATTCTCAAAATCCGAAGTAGCTTCCATCCAGGATGAGTTAGATTGATTTTGATGATAAGATTCATTGTCAGAGACAATGATAGGATCAGAAAGGGAGTCACGTGTATCAGAAATGATTATAGGATTTTCCATGGATCCAATAGGATGATAACGTTCTTCTTCAAATCGTCCGAAGATATAAGCATAGTAACTATTTCCGACATGGGTGAGTTCATGAACCTTTACCACATGGTTGTTATTCGATAATCAACAATACCATGTCCCACCCATTAGTACACAAACTAATAAGCTTTTGTTATATATATAGCTGGCCAACCGTTCCCAACCACTAGTTCACACCACCAGTATTTCAGCTTATTGTATCAGTAATATGTCAAACACCTTGGACAGAGCTCCTAGATATATAACGACATTATTTAATTACACAAACCTAGCTTAATGGTATATAACCAAAGCTTAACAGTTAGTCGGAACCTTACCTCGGTACTATCTATGACAATTTGGGGTCGAATCACTAGAAACCGGACTCTCGCAAGTGAACCAGGGCTCGAGATCGGAACACTAGAGTGTGTGTGTGTTTTATGGTGTAAAAGTTGTGAGAAAAGGTCTAAGCTCAACCATCTATTTATATGGCAAGTTTTGAGGTCGTGACAGACAGTTTTCCAGGCGTGACGGTCCGCCATGCCTTTGCTTGGCGGCTACGCACTTTCGGACCACGTAACGGACTGTTATGGTCTCGTGACGGCTTACCACGGAGCTGATTCATCGGACATGTGTTAGAAACCATAAAACCGCCTCCGGTATTGCGGCACAGACTGTTTTGAAATGGTGACAGTCCGTCATGGCTGTAACGGACCGTTATGAACGGTGATGGTCCGTTATGGGCTGTTTTCTCCAATTTTTCACTTTTAGTACTTGATGTTTTATTTTTTCGCATCTTGGGTCCTTATACTTGGTATTTCTTTCGAGGTATTTTCGTGGTGTTACAAATCTCCCCTCCTTTAGGAAATTTCGTCCTCGAAATTTGGAATTACTTCTTCAACCGAATGATTTATACTTAGGGCATACTTTGTAAACTAGGGTGATTATCTTTCCAGAGAAGTACCTCCAACTAAAATGTTCCCCGGAAAGAATGACGGGTCTAGGAGGGATTTATTCACCACTCTTTCCTTAGATAGAACATTCAGTTTGCCAGATAACTACATACCGGTTGGATGGTTACCCTTTTGTAACATTGACCTGATATCAAAACATACAGCGGAAAGGGATTCTCTCCCTATTTATTTCTGTTAACTTATTTCTTATCTAAATCTCCTCTTAAGGATAACCACGTAATTTATAATTTAAATATAATGCTATATTTTTCTGTAAGAAATATACCTAATTTTCTTCCTCTTGCCTTCCTCCCAAGATATATACACGTCCTTTGGCTCCACCACCAACCTTGGCCGTCTTTGGACAATTATACTTATAATGTCTCACTTCGTTACAATTATGCCCCTGTGGTTTGGGCAATATTTTGCAGTGTATCCTTCTTGTTGACACTTATCGCATATAATCCCTTGAGCATCTCTTCCCAAGTTGTCTCCTTCTCTTCTTGGGATCTTGTTATCAGTGGGTTCATAGGTTGTCTTTTCGAGGCTTTTTTGTTGGCCACCTCCTGAGCTTCTATCTCATCATACAATACTGCACTAAGTTGTACTGCCGAATCTATAGTTGCAGGTGCAGTAGTTTTTACTAAGGTTCGAACTTTCGGTGGTAATCCCTGTACATAACACTTAATTCTCCTGGATTTAGGAGTCACAAGATGTGGCACCAGCTTGACCATTTCATTAAATTTACTGGTATATTCTTGATAGCTAAGATTTCCAGCTTCAAGCCAATGAAATTTTGTTTCAATCTTGTCCACAACATTCTGTGGACAATATCTATTGACTATCAAAGCCTTCAAGTCCTCCCACTTCATTCTATCAGTGTATTCCTCTCCTTTGGTTTGCTTAACTGACTCCCACCAGTCAAGTGCATCTTCCTCGAATGAATGTGCAAAAAATTTGATGGCTTGATCAGTTCTGCACTCACTCATTTTGATTACGGCCTCTATAGAAGTCATCCACTGCATGGCTGCAATGGTATTCTTCTTGCCGTTGAAAGTTTTTGGGTGACAGTCACTAAAGTTCTTGTAAGTATATCCTTTGTACTTGTCTCTTATGCTCTGGTTTGTAATCACAACTGTTTCGGGGGTTCGAGTAGCACCACTATTATTTCCTATAGGGTTGGTACGAATCTAGGACTTAAATTTCCTTTCTTTCAAAATCTTACAATACCTTTCCATGGTGAAACTTTCAGTAGAATGTTGTCACCGACGTAGAATTCTAACGGCTTCCATCGTCTATCAGCATAGCTTTTCTGACGATCTTGAGCTGCTTTCAATCTATCTCTTATTTGAATAACTTTCTCAGTTGTTTCTAGGACCATTTCAGGTCCAGACAACTGATTTTCTCCTATTTTTAACCCTAGACTTTGGTACTTTAGATACACAAGTCCTTATAGGTTCTAACCTTGGCATTTCTTGGACATTTTGTGGCAGGTGTTACACATGGAAATTTTACTTGTTGGTTATACTTGGTGTTTCTTCTTTGCCTAAACTGAAAACTACAGATAGAAGTTGACAAGGGGTCCTTCTCTTGAGTTTTATTCTAGAAAGAGAGAGTGTGTTGATGAACAAGATGAAGATTACAATTCATTTGATAATGTTGAAGGCTGATGACAATCTTCTGAAGCTGTTGTCAAGGGGAGTCTGTTGGAGCATATTCTGGTGACAACGAGCTTGAAGTTTCTATGTCTTAGTCTTAGAGTCTTTGACTTGTAATTGGATTGAATTGTTAGCAATAGTTAAGAGAGAGTTTGTTAGGACATGTTTTGTAACTGTCGCTAAAATTCTGTGTTCTAAGTTAGTGAACTTGTCAAGTTCGCCTGAGTGAATGTTTAGGCGAACTTGAGAGGCGAACTTGCAAGTTCGCTTGAGAGGTTCTAGGCGAACTTGCTAAGTTCGCTTGTGGTCTTTGTGGTTTCCCTATAAATAGGTGTTTACATATCTGAGTTTAGTAGTCAAGAACAAAGTGAAAGAACCAGAGCTTGAGTCTGTAAACAAAGTTTCTGAGTGTAAATACAACTTTACACGTTGCACGTTAATCAATGGATTTCGCACGTTATCACCGTGTCGTACCGCGAGTCTAGAGGTCCGTCACACCCCGCAGGGACCTACAGATATATATTTGGGGTCTAGCTGAAGAAATCAGAGATATGGTCAAGGCTACTATGCCTCAGACCATTGCATCAGCCGTGCAGCTAGGAGGAATCCTAACTGACGGTATGATAAGAAAACAGGAAGAAGGAAAAGCAAGGGAATTTGCCAAGAGGGCTACAGAGAATCAGAAAAATAATTCTCCTTGGTAGAAATGAAATCAGCCTGCCAAAAGAGTATTTAACTCTTCCATCCCTGAATGCAAAATATGCAAGAAGAGGCATACCGGAGAATGCTTCTTCAAGAAAACTTACTGCCATTTTTGTAAGCATAATAGGCATGTGTTTGAAAACTACCCAAGAAAGAAAAATATTTCTTCTTTCAATTGGGAGAGACTGGCCATTTTAAATCAACCTGCCTAAAGCTTAATCAAGCAGGATCTAGTGGGGCAAAGGCCAATGAAGGAAATAAAAAGAATGTACGAGCTTTCGTACTTAATACTCGTGATGTTGCAGCTGTTCCAGATGCAGTCACTAGTACATTCGTCATTGACAATATTTATGCTAGAGTATTATTTGACTCTGCTCCAAATTTAAGTTTTATAGATTATAAATTTTGTAATCTAATAAATAATCCCTTAGTTCCACTAGATAAGATTTATGAAGTAGAAACGACCGAAGGAAATGTCAAAATCTCTGAATCCCTAGATGACTGTACTATCACCATATCGAGACACATCATACCTGTACGATTAATGCCTATAATATTAGCAAAATTTGATGTTGTCTTAGGTATGGATCGGTTAGCTAGTAACCAAGCACATATCCTTTGTGATAAGAAGGCCATAAAAATCCAAATTCCTTCTAGAAAATATTTAACAATCTATAGCGACAAACAAAATAGACCTCTTGGAATCATTTAAATGCTGAAAGCAACTAAATGCCTTCAGAAGGGATGCATTGCATACTTAGTTCACATTTCTGCCAGTACAAAAGAAAAGAAGATTGAAGATGTACTGGTAGTAGCTGATTATGCAAATGTATTTCCAGATAAATTACCAGGTATACCACCCGAAAGAGAAGTAGAATTCAAAATCAATCTTGTACGAGGAACGAGTCCTATTGCCAAAGCTCCATACCGACTAGCCCCAACTGAAATGAAAGAATTAAAGAATCAATTGGATGAATTACTGAAGAAATGATTCATTCGCCCAAGTTCATCTCCTTGGGATGCTCCAATTCTTTTCGTTAAAGAGAAAGACGGTACAATGCAAATGTATTGATTACCGGAACTAAACAAAGTAACAATTGAGAATCGTTATCCACTTCCTAGAATCGATGATCTATTTGATCAGTTACAAGGCACATGCCATTTTTCTAAAATAGATCTTCGATCAGGATATCATCAACTAAAAGTTCAAGAGGAAGATATTCCTAAAACTGCTTTCCGAACCAGATATGGACATTATGAGTTCACGGTTATGCCGTTTGGACTTACTAATGCTCCAGCCACATTTATGGATATGATGAATCGTATCTGTAAACCCTACCTAGATAAATTTGTTATCGTTTTCATTGACGATATACTTATTTATTCTAGAAATGCGGAAGATCATGAAAATCATCTCAGAATAGTACTTGAACTTCTGAGAAAAGAGAAATTGTATGCTATTTTCACTAAATGTGATTTTTGGCTTAGAGAAGTACAATTTCTGGGTCATATAGTGAATGCAAAAGGTATTAAAGTAGACCCATCCAAAATTGATGCTATATCCAAATGTGAAATCCCAAAATCTCCGACAGAAGTCTGTAGATTCTTGGGTATTGCAGGATACTACAGACAATTCATTTAGGATTTCTTAAAGATTGCTGTTCCTTTGACTACTTTAACTCGCAAAAATATAAGGTATGTATGGGGAACGAAGCAAGAGGAAGCTTTCCAAACTTTAAAACAAAAACTGACCCATGCTCCTATATTGGCTTTGCCAGATGGCGATGAAGACTTTATAGTTTACTGTAATGCTTCACACAACGGTCGAGGTTGTGTGTTAATGCAAAGAAACAAAGTAATTGCCTATCCATGTCGTTAGTTGAAAACTCATGAAAAGAACTATGCAACTCATGATTTAGAGTTAGGTTCCATAATTTTCGCCCTAAAATTATGGAGACACTATCTCTATGGAGTTAAATTTACAGTTTATATTGACCATAAAAGTTTGAAATATATTTTTGGTTAGAAAGAACTGAACATGAGACAAAGAAGATGGTTAGAGATCTTGAGTGACTATGATTTTGAAATATGTTACCACGAAGGTAAGGCAAATGTGGTTGCAGATGCCTTAAGTAGAAAAGAAAGAGAGAAACCTAAACGGGTTCGTGCTCTCAGACTTGAACTTCGTGTAAATATCTTATCTCAAATAAAAGATGCTCAACATTCTGTTCAAACAGAAGAAGAATTAGAACAAGAAGGAATGAAGAGCATGATTGAACAGTTAGTGAAAAGAGACAATGAACTACATCGAATGAATAAAAGAATCTGGGTTCCGATCACCGGAAAACTTTGGGAAAGAATACTTGAAGAAGCACATCAATCAAAATATATGATGCACACAGGAAGTGATCAAATGTATAAAAATTTGAAGGATAACTACCGGTGGATTGGCATGAAGAAAGATATTGCCATATATGTTGCAAAATGTCTTACTTGCGCTCAAGTAAAGGCAGTACACCAGAAACCTTCTGGTTTATTGCAACAATTAGAAATACCAGTATGGAAGTGGGAGATGAAAAAAATGGATTTTATTACCAAACTTCCTCGAACCAGTCGAGGAAATGATACTATCTGGGTTATTATTGACAAATTAACTAAATCTGCTCATTTTCTCCTAATGAAAGAAACCTTCCGTATGGATAGATTGGCTCGTCTTTATGTAAATGAAATTGTATCTTTACATGGAGTGTCATTATCCATAGTGTCATATAGAGATAGTCGTTTTACATATCGATTCTGGAAAAGTTTCCAAAAGGCCATGGGAACTCATCTAAACTTAAGCATTACCTATCATCCACAAACAGATGTGCAGAGTGAAAGAACAATTCAAACTTTAGAAGATATGCTTCGAGCCTTTGTGATAGATTTAAGTGGTAGTTGGGATGATCACCTACCCCTAATGGAATTCTCATATAATAATAGTTATCACACAAGCATTCAGGCAGCACCTTTCAAAGCCTTATACGGTGAGAAATACCGAACTCATGTGTGCTGGGCTGAAGTTGGAGAAAACCGAATGTCAGGACCTGAGCTTGTTCAGGAAACAACTGACAAAGTTGCTCAAATACAAGAAAAGTTGAAAACAACAAGAGACAGACAAAAGAGCTACGCAGACAGGAGAAGAAAGCCACAAGAGTTTGAAATTGGAGACAATGTGTTATTAAAAGTATCACCTTGGAAAGGAGTTGTTCGATTCAGAAAGAACGGAAAACTAAGTCCTCTATTTGTTGGACCCTTCAAAATTATTAAACTAATTGGACTAGTGGCTTAACAGTTAGAATTACCAGAAGAAATAAGTAGAATACACGAAGTATTCCATATATCAAATCTTCGCAAATGTCTAGCTGATGAATCTTTGATAATGTCTCTACAAGATATAGAGGTAGATGAAAAATAAAGATTTGTGGAACAAACTCTACAAATATAAGATCGTCAGACTAAAAAGTTGAAGAAGAAAAGATAGAAATTGTTAAAATCAAGTGGAATTCTAGACGCGGTCCTGGATACACTTGGGAACTAGAATCAGAAATGAAGAAAAAGTATCCACACCTGTTCTATTAAATCTCGAGGACGAGATTTTTCAAAAGGTGGGGAGAATGTAATATTTCTCAAAACTTTGTTCCTAAAATAATAAAAAAAAGTACATGGATTACAAACGTAATTATATGAAAGAACAAGGACCAAAATGAAAATTTTGAAAATTTGGACGGTAACGGACCATCATGGTCCGTAACGGTCCGTTACGGGCTGAGCACGCAGACAATGATGATGTGCCACGTGACTAATGGGTTGAATCTGACGCGTGGAAACCCTATGACGGACCATCATGGCCTCATAATGGTCTGTCACGGCCTCATAACGGTCAGCTGACTCGCTAGCCCTAATTTGGTGACGGACCGTCACCATTGGTCGCGGTCCATTACGACCCAGCTGTGACGGACCATCACCATCCGTAACGGTCCATCTGTAACATCCCAAAAATAATAAAACGAATAAATATAGAGAGACCGGTGATTTAGTCGGAATATTTAAACAAAAGGGAGCGGGCTTGGGCTCGGCTTCAATGGGCCGAGGGAAGCCCAGGTATATATATAAGGCAAGGCAGCCCTCTTCCCTGCTCATTCCACACTCATGCAGCTTCTAGAGAGAGAAAGGAGAGCTCGGGTCTAGAGAGAGAAAGTTGACGGATCGTCACGAGATTGGAGGAGCACGTTACAGCTGAGCCCGTGAGCAAAACCTCCGAATCAGAATTACAATCCAGGTAACGATTCGATCACATTATGAGTTTTTGTTCGTTTTGGGAAGTTTCGGGTTTTGGCTAAAAAGGTAACGATTTTGCGGATGAAACTTGAAAATGAACTTAGGAATAGCATCTAGAATGAAAACCGAACATTTTGATCAAAGAAAATTGAGATATTGACTCGATCAGACTCGCATGCAAAAACTTCAGATTCTTGGGGAAGACGACAGGTGCAGACCCATCGAAACTACATAGTTTCGATAGGTGCAGACCCATCGAAACTACTTAGTTTCGATAGGCGCAACCTATCGAAACTACTCAGTTTCGATATATATACAGACCCATCGAAACTACCTAGTTTCGATATGCCCACGATCCGAAGCTAAGATAATACATAAGTTACTTATCGAAACTACCAAGTTTCGACAGAAGCAACCTATCGAAATTACCAAGTTTCGACAGAAGCAACGTATCGAAACTACCAAGTTTCGACAGAAGCAACCTATCGAAACTACCAAGTTTCGACAGAAGCAACCTATCGAAATTACCAAGTTTTGACAGAAGCAACCTATCCAAACTACCAAGTTTCGACAGAAGCAACCTATCGAAACTACCAAGTTTCGACATAAGCAACCTATCGAAACTACCAAGTTTCGATATAAGTAAATCCATCGAAACTACTAGGTTCAAGCATAGTAATGTCTAGTGTCATCTAGGAGCACTACCTTACGTGTATAACTTTATTATACAGATCGTGAGTGACATTAGTGACGCTCAGTAGCCAGCTAAGTGTATCTCAGAAACTACTCATCAGGTGAGTTCTATGTGCCCCCTTCTATGCTATGTGCAAATCTTATTAAATGTTTTGGGGATGAAATGTATACACTAAATGAACGAATGATATGAATGCTAATGTGATCATACGTGATGTACTAATATATATTTTATGTATATATATAAAGAATGAATTTTGAACAAAGAATGAAACGTATGTTTACAAAGAATGAAGGAAAGAATGACATAACGTAAATAAATGAAATCTTGCTGTATAATTATTTATATTGCATGTTATAAATGTAAGTATACGTTATGGACGGAAACGAAGTTAACGGCTACTTCTGTAGACGGACGACCACGTGACTATTTTGCAACCGGGAAAGATACGTCCTTCGCAAGCTAGGACGTACAAAAATCATAAAAGGGCGATCGAAGTAAATGCTAAAATAGTATAACGGTTGCATAAACAATAGTTCGCGTGGGAAACGGATGCATTAGGGCAGACGGGCGAATATGACGGACTACGACGGTAGGACGGTAAAGAAGGACGGCCGAAGGTTGGCCAGACTAAAGTTAAGGCGGACGGTTTCTAGGACCGGACGAGTAAAAGAGCTACGATGGTAGCTCAAGAGCGTATGTCTTTGTGATATACGTACCGTAAGATGGGTTGATCACCCTTATGTGTATGACCAATGAATGTTAAAGAAAGAAAAGGTGAATACATATCTATGTAATCATATAAGAATAAAGAAGGAAAAGGTGAATACATATCTATGTAATCACATAAAAATGAAGAAAGAAAAGTAAAGACTATGAATACGTATTTGTAGAAATGTATGTATATATTTATGTATACTTATAAAGAAAAGAATGATCATACTTAATAGTTTTAAACTAGAACTCACCAGCGTTAGCTGACTTTTAGTATACATTTCAGGTAGCAAAGGAAAGAGTCGTGCGAAGGCGTGAAGGCTGCCCGACATGTGACTGACATCCCACCTTATGTTTTGTTTAGACAATGGTTAATGTTTGAATGTTAAGACTTCCGCTGTAATGTACTCAAATGTTGAATTTTTTCGCTGTGTTTGAATGTTTTTAATTAAAAGTTCAGTAATTAATGACTATGTTTATGAGTAAATCCAACAAGTGAGGTTACCCGGGAAAGGGGCCTTACAAGTTGGTATCAGAGTAATAGTTTGAGAGATTCAGACATCCCTAAATGTCTGGACTCAAATTGATTATGGGACCAACGCATGGATGTCAGTACGGGTAGCCAACGCCAACGCTAGCATGGTAAGTAAGTACTAGAGTTAATACACTTAGATAAGAATAGATGCCTTAACTTAGAACAAATAGATGTCAATGTCACAACTGAATTGAAGAGTTTTGAACCCGAAAAGCAATGTAAATTAGTAATCACAAACCGGTCACTGTAATTAAAAATTTACCTTGCTCGTACTGTTCCAAACTATGATCTGAAGAAATGACATTGATGTATTCCCTTTATAACTATCAGGAAACTAAGAACTATGGCTGGTGGAGGAAGGACAGGACGCCGAGGCGGTCGCACTGGCCGAGTAGGTAGACCTCAGTTGAACCAAATATTTGAAGAAGAAGAAAGTGTACACGCAGAACACACCGAAAGTGTGCACGAAACAGAAGTGACCCCAACTAGGGACGACAATCCAGGGCCTATACAGTTGGAACCCGAAGTTAAGGATGCTATAGCCCGTGAAGTTGTGCTCACTCTAAAGAACATATTGCCTGACCTACTATCTGAGGCACTAAAGAAAAGCAAGGAAGTGGATGAAGGGAACAATGAAGAGAAAATTTATGACAGTGACGGGGATGAAGTAAGGGTGGCATCAAGCAGTCGTGGGTGTACTTACAAAGGTTTCAAGGATGGAGACCCACCCAAGTTTGATGGTAGTAAGGATTCAGTGGCAACACTCGAATGGATTGAGAGGATGAACGCTGTAATCAACATCAGCGAGTGTCGACCAGACCAGGCGGTTAAATATGTTGCTCATTCTTTCACCAATGAAGCACTAGGTTGGTGGAGGAACATCCAGCAGATAAAGTCCCCAAACGCTCTTGCAAGAATGACATGGGAAGACCTAAAGAAGCTAATAATTCAGAAGTTCTGTCCCCAGAATGAAATTGATTGAGTGGAAAATGAATTCCTAAACTTTAAGGCTGGCAACAAGACACACCGCCAGTATACTTCTAGGTTCAATGAGCTAGCTCAAATGGTACCCCACCTGGTGGAGACAGAGGAGCGAATGATCAAGTACTATGTGAAGGGCCTACCTCAAAGGGTCCGTGTCCACGTGAAAGCCAACCTACCCTCGACCTTCGAGTCGGTAGTAAATTTGAGTGGAATCGTCTACGACGATTATGCCAATGAGGACCCACCAACAGAGACACAAAAGAGAAAGTGGGAGAACCCGTCTAGAGGCACCGGAAGAGGGAATGTAACAAATGAAACTAAGAAGCCAAGGTCGGATGAATATGAAACATGTAGGAAATGTGGAAGGCAACATCTTGGCGAATGTAAAATCGGCACCACAACATGCTATAAGTGCGGGAAGTCGGGGCACTTCTCTCGGGAATGTGTAAGAAACATCAAGTGACAAGTATGTGGATTGTTTGGACATCTGACAAAGAAATGCAGGAAGGCCGGCCAATCTGGTTCTGGAAGAGAGAGGGAAAAGGAACAGCCGCAGGCTAGGACTCGAGCCTATGCACTGACTGAGGAAGAAGCAAGAGGAAACCCTGCTGTTGTGTCAGGTACGTTTCTAGTAAATGATGAAAATGCTGCTATTTTATTTGACTCTGGTGCCAGTAAAAGCTTCATATCAAATGCATTTAGTCGTAAACTGGGTTGCACTATCAACACCATAGCAAAGGCCTTTAGCGTACAAACTGACGTGGGTAAAAATTCGGCAGTATTCCAAGTAACAGAGGATTGTATCATAGAAATAGAGGGCCATAAGTTTCCTTCTAGATTATTCCTTCTCACCTTAGGAGGATTCGATATAGTATTGGGTATGGATTGGTTAGCTGCCAACGAAGCTCAAATCATATGTAAACGTAAGAGGATACCCCTCAAAGCTCCTAGCGGCAATCCAATTACGGTTTATGGGGATTGGAATTGCACGATGCCGAACATCATCTCGATGATCAAGGCCGAAAGTTACATGAGGCGCGGTTGCGAAGCTTATTTGGCATATGTTATTGATGATAGAATAAAAATGAATGAACTCAAGGAAGTACCCATGGTGTGCAACTTTCCGGAAGTATTCCCTGAGGATCTACCTGGGTTACCACCCGATCGGGAAATAGAATTTCAGATTGACTTATTGCCAGGAGCTGAGCCCGTTGCCAAAGCCCCCTACCGATTGGCGCCGTCAGAAATGAAAGAATTAATGTCTCAACTAGAGGAACTAACAGAAAAAGGATTTATTAGGCCGAGCATCTCACCGTGAGGCGCTCCGGTACTATTTGTAAAGAAGAAAGACGGCAGCATGCGCATGTGCATGGACTACCGTGAGTTGAACAAGAGAATAGTAAAGAACAAATACCCACTGCCTAGAATAGACGACCTTTTTGATCAACTGCAAGGTGCGAGTTGGTTCTCAAAGATCGATCTTAGGTCGGGTTACCATCAGTTGAAAGTAAGAGAAGAAGACGTACCAAAGACCGCGTTTCGCACGCGTTATGGGCATTATGAGTTTCTCGTGATGTCTTTCGGATTGACCAACGTACCAGCAGCGTTTATGGATTTGATGAATAGAGTATGTCGACCCATGTTGGATCGATCAGTGATAGTTTTTATAGACGACATACTGGTATATTCGAAAAGCGAAGGTGATCACCACTGTCACCTAAGGGAGGTTTTGGAGGTGCTAAAGCAGGAAAAGTTGTACATAAAATTCTCCAAATGCGCGTTCTGGCTTAGGGAAGTCCAATTCCTAGGTCATGTAATAAACCCAAATGGCATCATGGTGGATCCTGCAAAGATCAAGACAGTAAAGGAATGGAACGTCCCAAAGACACCAACAGAGATACGAAGCTTCCTGGGATTGGCAGGCTACTATCGAAGGTTCATTCAAGATTTTTCAAGAATAGCCTTGCCACTAACTAAGTTGACATGGAAAGAAGTGAAATATGAATGGGGTCCAACCCAAAACAACGCGTTTGAAGAACTTAAGGCACGATTAACCCAAGCTCCAGTCTTAACACTACCTGAGGGAAATGAAGACTTGGTAGTCTACTTTGACGCTTCAGGGCAAGGTTTAGGATGTGTACTCATGCAACGAGGAAAGGTAATTGCTTACGCATAGCGGCAACTAAAGATTCACGAGGTTAATTATCCAACACACGATTTAGAGTTAGCAGCAGTAGTTTTCGCGTTGAAAAGATGGAGGCACTACTTGTATGGAGTTAAATGCACCATCTACTCCGATCACAAAAGCTTGAAATATTTTTTCGAACAAAAGGAACTAAATATGAGGCAAAGGAGGTGGTTAGAGCTACTGAAGGACTATGACTGTGAGATATTTTACCATCCAGGCAAAGCGAACGTGGTGGCTGACGCTTTAAGCAGAAAGGAAGAATCGGAACCTATACAGATCAAAGCGTGTCAGCTGATTATAACACCAGATTTGATGAGTGAAATATCAAAGGCACAAGACGAAGCGCTATTAGAAGGAAATATAAAACGGGAAAGAATAGTAGGTCAACAAGGGAATTTGGATGCAAATGCATACGGTGTACGAACTAGGTTTGGCCGAATGTGGATACCTAAGATTGGCGAGCTTAGAGCCAAAATACTCAATGAGGC
The DNA here is from genome assembly GCA_023525975.1 of Smallanthus sonchifolius. NCBI lineage: Eukaryota > Viridiplantae > Streptophyta > Magnoliopsida > Asterales > Asteraceae > Smallanthus > Smallanthus sonchifolius. The sequence goes on along the minus strand of CM042028.1, from coordinate 16,260,726 downwards.
CCATAAGTCTCGCTATTCTATCCACCCCGGGACAAACAAAATGTATCAAGACTTAAAGAAAGAATACTGGTGGCCTAGCATGAAGAATGATGTGACAGAATACGTGAGCAAGTGCCTAACGTGTTCTCTAGTTAAGGCCGAACACCAGAAACCATGCGGTAAAATGCAACCTTTACCAATACCGGAATGGAAGTGGGAGGAGATCACAATGGACTTCATTACCACGCTACCGCGAACAGCTAAAGGCAATGATACCATTTGGGTGATCGTCGACCGCTTGAAAAAGAGTGCTCACTTCTTGCCAATACGTGAGACCTCTTCGTCAGAAAAACTAGCAGAAATTTTTATCAAGGAAATTGTGAGCAGACATGGTATGCCGATGTCGATTGTGTCCGACAGGGATACTAGACTTACATCAAGGTTTTGGAAGAAATTCAATGAAGCGATGGGCACTAGATTGAACATCAGCACCGCTTACCACCCCCAAACCGATGGACAATAGGAAAGGACCATTCAAACCTTGGAGGACATGCTCCGGGCCTGTATCATTGACTTCGGTGGGAGCTGGGACAGCCATCTACCATTGGCAGAATTTTCATATAACAACAGCTATCACTCGACTATTGGCATGCCGCCATTTGAAATGTTGTATGGGAGGAAATGTAGGACCCCGGTTTGTTGGGGGGAAATTGGACAGAAGGATTTTGCAAGTCTCGAAGTGGTCCAAGCTACTTCCGAGAAGTTTGATCAAATCAAGGCTCAAATGAAAGCCGCAAAGGACAGACAGAAATCATACGCGGATAAGAGAAGAAGGGATTTAGAGTTTCAAGTGGGGGACATCGTACTGTTGAAAGTATCACCATGGAAAGGAACCATCCGATTCAGAAAGCGTGGCAAACTAAGTCCAAGGTTTGTCGGACCTTTCAAGATTTTAGCAAGAGTGGGTCAAGTTGCATACAGACTCGACCTACCCGTTGAGCTTAGTGGAATACACCCTACGTTTCACGTGTCGCACTTACGCAAGTGCCTAGCTGATGACACAGCTCACATACCTTACGACGAGATCGAAGTGGATAACAGTCTAAATTATGTAGAGGAACCGATAGCCATTCTTGACCGAGCTGAGAAACGACTACGCAATAAGTCGATACCGTTAGTCAAGATGCAATGGAAGCACAGAAAAGGGTCGGAAGCTACGTGGGAAAAAGAAGACGAGATGAGGAGACTATACCCTCAATTGTTTAACGTATGAACAGTTTCGAGGACGAAACCTCTTTAAGGAGGGTAGACTTGTAACATCTCAAAAATAATAAAACGAATAAATATAGCGAGACCGGTGATTTAGTCGGAATATTTAAACAAAAGGGAGCGGGCTTGGGCTCGGCTTCAATGGGCCGAGGGAAGCCCAGGTATATATATAAGGCAAGGCAGCCCTCTTCCCTGCTCATTCCACTCTTACGCAGCTTCTAGAGAGAGAAAGGAGAGCTCGGGTCTAGAGAGAGAAAGTCGACGGATCGTCACGAGATTGGAGGAGCACGTTACAGCTGAGCCCGTGAGCAAAACCTCCGAATCAGAATTACAATCCAGGTAACGATTCGATCACATTATGAGTTTTTGTTCGTTTTGGGAAGTTTCGGGTTTTGGCTAAAAAGGTAACGATTTTGCGGATGAAACTTGAAAATGAACTTAGGAATAGCATCTAAAATGAAAACCGAACGTTTTGATCTATGAAAATTGAGATATTGACTCGATCAGACTCGCATGCAAAAACTTCAGATTCTTGGGGAAGACGACAGGTGCAGACCCATCGAAACTACTTAGTTTCGATAGGTACAGACCCATTGAAACTACTTAGTTTCGATAGGCGCAACCTATCGAAACTACTCAGTTTCGATATATATACAGACCCATCGAAACTACCTAGTTTCGATATGCCCACGATCCGAAGCTAAGATAATACATAAGTTACTTATCGAAACTACCAAGTTTCGACAGAAGCAACCTATCGAAACTACCAAGTTTCGACAGAAGCAACCTATCGAAACTACCAAGTTTCGACAGAAGCAACCTATCGAAACTACCAAGTTTCGACAGAAGCAACCTATCGAAACTACCAAGTTTCGACAGAAGCAACCTATCGAAACCACCAAGTTTCGACAGAAGTAACCTATCGAAACTACCAAGTTTCGACATAAGCAACCTATCGAAACTACCAAGTTTCGATATAAGTAAATCCATCGAAACTACTAGGTTCAAGCATAGTAATGTCTAGTGTCATCTAGGAGTACTACCTTACGTGTATGACTTTATTATACAGATCGTGAGTGACATTAGTGACGCTCAGTAGCCAGCTAAGTGTATCTCAGAAACTACTCATCAGGTGAGTTCTATGTGCCCCCTTCTATGCTATGTGCAAATCTTATTAAATGTTTTGGGGATGAAATGTATACACTAAATGAACGAATGATATGAATGCTAATGTGATCATACGTGATGTACTAATATATATTTTATGTATATATATAAAGAATGAATTTTGAACAAAGAATGAAACGTATGTTTACAAAGAATGAAGGAAAGAATGACATAACGTAAATAAATGAAATCTTGCTGTATAATTATTTATATTGCATGTTATAAATGTAAGTATACGTTATGGACGGAAACGAAGTTAACGGCTACTTCTGTAGACGGACGACCACGTGACTATTTTGCAACCGGGAAAGATACGTCCTTCGCAAGCTAGGACGTACAAAAATCATAAAAGGGCGATCGAAGTAAATGCTAAAATAGTATAACGGTTGCATAAACAATAGTTCGCGTGGGAAACAGATGCCTTAGGGCAGACGGGCGAATATGATGGACTACGACGGTAGGACGGTAAAGAAGGACGGCCGAAGGTTGGCCGGACTAAAGTTAAGGCGGACGGTTTCTAGGACCGGACGAGTAAAAGGGCTACGACGGTAGCTCAAGGGCGTATGTCTTTGTGATATACGTACCGTAAGATGGGTTGATCACCCTTATGTGTATGACCATTGAATGTTAAAGAAAGAAAAGGTGAATACATATCTATGTAATCATATAAGAATAAAGAAGGAAAAGGTGAATACATATCTATGTAATCACATAAGAATGAAGAAAGAAAAGTAAAGACTATGAATACGTATTTGTAGAAATGTATGTATATATTTATGTATACTTATAAAGAAAAGAATGATCATACTTAATAGTTTTAAACTAGAACTCACCAGCGTTAGCTGACTTTTAGTATACAGTTCAGGTAGCAAAGGAAAGGGTCGTGCGAAGGCGTGAAGGCTGCCCGACATGTGACTGACATCCCACCTTATGTTTTGTTTAGACAATGGTTAATGTTTGAATGTTAAGACTTCCGCTGTAATGTACTCAAATGTTGAATGTTTCCGCTGTGTTTGAATGTTTTTAATTAAAAGTTCAGTAATTAATGACTATGTTTATGAGTAAATCCAACAAGTGAGGTTACCCGGGAAAGGGGCCTTGCACCGTCACATCCGCCAAATTTGCCTAAAAATAGAAAGTACCATTTCAGGTCAATCCTCACATCAAAACTCGACATTTTGAGTATTTAGCTGATATCCCACTCTCACAAATTCATTCCCGTTCATACGTTTAAGTTTCAAAAGTACCAGTTCGCTGTAGAGAAAGTCAAGAAGCTAGGAAACGATCATTCTGAGAAACCAAGCTAGGTTGTTAAGAACAGATGCTGCCCTCTTAGAAGCTTATTCTAAAAGAATCCTAAGTCCAACCTCTGTCAAGGTGAATACTTGTATTTTTATAAAATGATTTCAAAACTGAAAATAGTTTTGATTATACTCTGACCTGAATGAATTGATATAACCATTGGTTGCATAAGGTGATTTATTATATAGCAGTCATCCCATAGAGTCACGTATATATACACGTGTTACAGATGAGACGTTGTAATAGGGCTAGGGGTTGAACCCTTGGTTGTTATAAAAAGCCCATCGCTTAAGGCGTAAGGCAGAATATTGAACGTAAAAATATATCCAAGGTCCCTGGTGTGGCTGGTGGTTAGTCCATTGAGTGTGTAAATTGACCGAAAACTATCGGCAAATTGTTCTATTTATTCACACTTGTCAGATTATGATTTTCAATATACTTGTATTCATCAGTTTATACTGATAAAATATTTTCAAACGTTTTACAGGTAACCAAGGATGAATTGATATTGATTTAAGCCATGTGATGACAAGAAATGAAAGAGGTCATGAAAAAGGGAACGTCCACCCTAGACATCTGTTTGAAAGAAATGGCTCATGTAACCTTGGTTTTATAAATTAAACGTTTGTATAAAATACCAGGGTTTATCCCTATTTATGAAATGAAATGAAGTGGGAGATTCCCCGTCTTTTGAAAAGATCCTAAGTTATGAAAATATTCCGCTTTGTTTATAAATCTCTGATGAGATAAAATAAGAAACAAATACCAATCGTTGGTCGCACGCCCGGGTAGGATAAATCCGGGGTGTGACAAGTAGTGTGCCCGTAGATGATGGTGGCGACAAGGAAGAAAGGAGAAGAGGATTTACATTATATTTTTATTATTTTTTTTGAAATTTGAATTCCTTAATTAGTTATGATCTTTTCCCGTTTAAGACTATTACTCTCATCTATAAGTTGAGGGTTAGGGTTTATGTTTTGGCAGACTTTTGGATTATATTTTCTATTGAATTTACCGATAACAGTTTTCGATTACCGAAGCTTTCGATTCAAAGCGTTTGGTTTTATCGTGTGTTCTTGAGTGCCATTTGGTTGTACTTCTGTTCGCATTAGTTAATAGCGATGCACATACATAAATTCTCCGCCGAAATACATTGCACGTTTCCTACTTGATACACAAGATGCAAGAACACATGAAGATTCTTATAGCAACTTAACGATAAATCTAATAACATTATTTGAAGAATAATGACTGTCAGGGCTGGCCCTGGGGCAGGCCGCCGGCCAGGGCCCATTTTTTAGGGGGCCTGTACATATATATATATATGTTTTTTTATAAAGTTTTATATACCGGTTTTATATATTGGGACCTTTTTATAAAAACTTAAAAACATATTGGGCCCTTTTTATAATGGTTGGGCCATCTTTAATCTTTATAATGGTTGAGCCCTTTTTAAACTTAAAAACCAATATCAAACCATCGGCTTTTAAAAAAAAGGATCAATTGATTCCCCGATCGCTGATGCCCTGATCGCTGATGCCCTGATCGCTTATGCCTTGATCGGCTCTCTGCCTAACTGCCTCCACCGCCATCAGCCCATCAGCCACCGCCCACCACCCACCACCGTCCACCACCATCAGCCACCGCCCACAGGTTAGATCCAAAGGATTTATACTATTTGTGCAAATTCGATTAATCAGAGGCAAATTTTGAAAGATAATCTCATATCTTGAAGTCTCAAGTCACTTTCTCAAACTCGTTGGGAAAGTCGTATCGAGAGTGTTAAGGCTATTAAAATGCAACTTGTTAATGTACGAGAAGCTTTACTTGAAGTTAGGGAAAAAGATAATGATGTTGCAATTGTAAGTGAAGCAAATTCTATAACAGAAAAAAAAACTTAGTGAATTTGACTTTTTGGTTTCAGTTGTCATATGGTATGAAGTATTAGACAAGGTGAATGAAGTGAGCAAAAAGTTACAATCAAAGAATATGCATCTCGAGACTACTATTAAAGAAATAAACAAATTGATTGAATACTTCAAGGGATATAGAGAAACTGAGTTTTCAAAAGCGATTGATGAAGCTAAGGATATTGCTATTGAAATGGACATTGATCTGAAATTTCCAGAAAAGCGTTTGACTAAAAGAAATTTTTTTTGGTGAGAGTTCAACTAGCCAAGAAGCTTCATTTACACCTGAAGAGAATTTCATAGTAAATTATTTCTTATATATTATTGATCAAGCTATTGATTCTCTTGAGAGAAGATTTGATCAATTCAAAAACTATGAGAAATTATTTGGTTTTATGTTTCCACACAACTTGAGGGGAATTGAAGATAAAGATCTTAAGTTGTCTTGTCGTTTTCTTGAAAATGCACTCAAGTTTGAAGGAAAATCAGATATTGATTGTGATGAACTTTATATGGAGTTGAAGTCATTTCACACATGAGAAATCAATGAATTTAGCAACCCTATAGATGTTTTGAAGCATTTGAATGAGTCACAAGAAAATTTCCCAAATACAAGGACTACATATAGAATATTTTTGACTATTTCAGTTACGGTGGCATCTGCAGAAAAGAGTTTTTCGAAATTGAAGTTATTGAAATCATACTTACGATCTACAATGACCCAAGAAAGACTTAGTGGATTGGCGATGATAGTTATCGAGAACGAAATTTTAAAGAGCATAAACTGAGAAGAAGTTATCAAAGAGTTTGCTGGCAAGAATGCTAGGAGAGCTTCATGAATCATCGGTTAGCTATTACAGTATGTCATGTAACATACTATATTTTTTCTATTTTTATTGCTATAACGATAATCATCGTTTAAAAAAGTTTAGTTTATATATTTTGTTCGTAGGGGCCTTTTTTTCCCGCTCGGCCGAGTCACTTAAATCCTCAGAACCGGCCCTAGTGATTGTAAACTATTAACCAAAGAGTACCATCCCCGACAAAAAATTTCACATCATATGTTATTTACTTTGAAAAAGTTTAAAATATACTACCTAAATTGAAATCAAAAGTATAAAATATTACTCTAAAATACTAATCTATGTAAGGATGGCAATGGGCCGGGTATTGGTAATCCCATACCCAAACCTAGTTGTAAAATCTTTTCCCATACTCGGCCCATTACCCGTCGGATATCGGGCATACCCGTAGGTATCGGGTATCTGTTAGTATCGGGTACTGGGCATACTCGCGCGTATCGGTCAATACCCATCGGATATGTGTCGTGTACTTTTCTACGACTATATTTTTATATTTATAATAACATATTAAATATGAATAAATTACATACATTAGGGTTAGGTTATAGTAAAAAGGGTTTTAAAAATAAGAAGGGTAAGAAGGATTCTAAGCTTGACATGTGTCATTTTATTATTTTTAAAGGGATGGCATAATGGTCAATGTGTAATATACCAGGTCAATGTGTAATACACCAGGTCAATGTGTAATACACCTGGTCAATGTGTAATACAAGGTCTGATATTACAAAATGATCAGACCCGATATTACACAATGAACTGATATTACACAATGAGCATATTATATTTGAGCGAATTACACAATGAGCTGGAAAACATAAAACACAATGATAAAAATATATAACACAATAATGAAAAATATTTGACACGATGAACTTGTATTACACAGTGACCTGACTAATTACACAATGAACTTGTATTACATAATGACTTGACTAATTACACAATGAACTTGTATTACACAATAAACTTGTATTACACAATAAACTTGTATTACACAATGACCAGACGTGGTATTACACAATGAACTTGTATTACATGATGAACTTGTATTACATGATGAACTTGTATTACACATTGAACTTGTATTACACAATGAACTTGTATTACACAATGAACTTGTATTACACAATGACCTGACTAATTACACAATGATCAGATATTACACAATGACTAGACGTGGTATTACACAATGAACTTGTATTACACGATGAACTTGTATTACACAATGAGCCGAAAAACGTAAAACACAATGATAAATACATATAACACAATGAACTTGTATTACACATTAAACTTGTATTACACAATGACCTGACTAATTACACAATGATCTGACTAATTACACAATGACCATACGTGGTATTACACAATGAACTTGTATTACACAATGAACTTGATTACACAATGAACTTGTATTACACGATGACGTGACTAATTACACAATGAGCTGAAAAACGTAAAACACAATAATAAATACATATAACACAATGAACTTGTATTACACAATGAACTTGTATTACACAGTGAATTTGTATTACACAATGAACTTGTATTACACAGTGAACTTGTATTACACAATGACCAGACGTGGTATTACACAATGAACTTGTATTACACAATGAACTTGTATTACACGATGAACTTGTATTACACAATGACCTGACTAATTACACAATGAGCTGAAAAACGTAAAACACAATGATAAATACATATAACACAATGAACTTGTATTACATATTGAACTTGTATTACATAATGAACTTGTATTACACATGTATTACACGATGAACTTGTATTACACAATGAGCTGAAAAACGTAAAACACAACGATAAATACATATAATACAATGAACTTGTATTACACATTGAACTTGTATTACACAATGAACTTGTATTACACAATGAACTTGTATTATACGATAAACTTGTATTACACAATGACCTGACTAATTAAACAATGAGCTGAAAAACGTAAAACACAATGATAAATACATATAACACAATGAACTTGTATTACACAATGAACTTGTATTACACATTGAATTTGTATTACACATTGAATTTGTATTACACAATGAACTTGTATTACACAATGAGCTGGAAAACGTATTTTTTTTTTGTTTATAACGACACTATACTCGTTTTAAAGATAAAAAAACGCTCGTTTTTATGGTGTATTTTTTTTGAAAAAATAATGTCGTATGTAAAAGTTATGAACGTTTAAAAATGAGGGGGGAACTTGATAAAAAGTCAACAAAAGTGACCAAGACTAAAATACCCTTCCAACAACTTTTTCTCCTACAATTTAATCTCAATCATTAAATTTTTTTTACAATTTGATCTAATGGCTCTAAATCCTTCTCACCCTTCTTAGAATTAGAATCTTTTTTATCTGAACCTAATCCACATACATTAATATCATTAAATACATATTTTATAAGAAAAAATAATTTTCCACATAATTAACTTACTAAAATGAAACATTTATAGGAATGGGTTAACGGAAGATAAAAATTAAACTTAAAATTTTTTGGGTATATGGTTCGGGTAAACGGATATACGATTTTAGGTAATCGGGTAAGGTATCACCTAATCACATACTCGTCCCCTACCCGTGAAAATTTTTAAAATTAATACCATACCCATCGAGTTTCGGGTATACCCGTCCCGAATGTTTTGGGTTTCAGGTATACCCGCTGGACTCGGGTTATTTTAGCATCCCTAAATCTATGTTGAGTATTAAACGACACGACAACTATTTAGTTTTCTTAGGGGTTGAGAGTGGGGGTCCATGCGAGAAGGATGTGGTATCGCCTGGTATAAAAGTGAACACCACTCCCCCTCCCCCACGGTATCGCGAAAATCTTCAAAAATTGGGTTCTTCATGCCAATCCTTTGCTGATTCCAACGTCTCTTTCTAGCTCCCAGTGGTCAGCAAAGGCTACATTTTAAAAAAAATTAAAATTTTAATTTGAACACTGTAAATACCAACTAAATTCTTCATTTTTATTCAAACAATTATCAACCTATTACTCTCAAATTATTATCATTTTTCGCATGCTTTTAATGGATTCAAGGTCTCATAACACAAAGAAGGCCGGTTCGAGCCGAAACAAGTCTAGAAAATAGCCGAATCATCGCAAAGCCAACCTCAATCTCAACCAAACCCATAATCTCAACCAAACCCAGAAACATTCCTATAATTTCAACACTTTGTCAATTCTCCTTCATAATTTTCTCAACAATTTTCCACTCAACTATCATACAATGAATTCCGTTCCCCGCAAGAACAAACTAACCTCGACTCATTATATTACCTCAACTCTCATCAACAATCCGAGGAGTCGAGCGATGAAACCCAACCCCCCGCCCCCACGATGAAGAAAACAAACGCACTACGTCTACTATTGAGAAACTACAACCATGGAACGACGATGAAGAATTGGCTTTGGGGAAGGCTTGGATCACGATTCCCGAAGATCCAAAATATGGAAATCAACAAAAATCCTATTCTTTTTGTGGGAGAATCCTAAAACATTTTAAAAATCATTTTGGGGGCGATCATAGTATCCATCAAATTAATTCAAAATGGAAGAATATGAATACGAAGATGTCGAAGTTCAATACTATATACAACAACAAGGTGACCAATCGGCGAAGCGTTAATCGGATGAAGACATAACGAAGGCGACACATAGATGGTATAAAGTGTTCAACAAAAAGCGGACCCTTTACTCACGTGTCGTCATGGAACGTTGTTAAAGATCACTAGAAGTGGATTCCCATTCCTCTCATGGGTGCCGAGTTTGAAAGCATTCAACAAAAAGATAGAGGAGATCCAAATCTCACTCGCAAACTAGGTCTTCGGAAGCCGAGTTTCCCATTGACATATATTTTTTTAAACTTTCTAGTATCTCATAATCGTAACTTGACTTAGAGATTTGAACGACAAGGATGAGGATTTCCCCCATTATGGAGAGCCGTGAAGACTGCACTGAAAAGGGAAGAACCCGACATCAACATCATCAACGGACCAATAAGGATTACTTAACATGGCTTCTAACTACACTAGCTTGAAGAAGGAAGATATCGATGATAGGAAACGGGTTCGAGTAGAGTGGTTGAACGTCAAGAAAGAGGAGAAAGAAAGTGGACCCAAAAAGTCGAAGAGGCGATGCGCTACATGCAAGAACAACAAAAGAACGAAGTTATTAAGTTTTTATTAATGCCACATGATCACTTGGTAAGGGGCCAGTGTTGAATGCGGTGGTATCAAGCACGTGTGAAATAGCACAACGTTAGGGATAGAGAGTTTTAATTGACAGGTGGTTTTTTATGTTTTTTTAACTTGTTCTAGTATTTGTTTTTCGTTTTTTATTTATTCTTGTATTTTTTTTTACAAAATGTGTTTTTATTTTATTTTAATTAGTATTATACTTTTATTATATTTTATTTAATTTATTTAAAAAATGGTTTAGTGATGAAAATGGATGAATTTGTAATGTGAGGGATCCAGTCTCACCACGTTTATGGTAAGTGTTAATCTATTTTAATGCTCGTTCATCGACCGATAGTATAGAGAGAAATTGTATAAGATCAAGTGGTATGGTCAAGTGAAGGTGAGCCATGAGCATGGCTCACGCCATGAACCCTCATGTAACACCGCCCCCTCGTTTTCGTGAGGGGGGTTGTGAGCCACAGTCGTGAAGATCTTCACGTGTATGGAGGGGTTGATTTCTTGTTCAAACGGTTAAATTTTAAAAATGGCTGTTGGCGCAATTCTTTGTCCCTCCCTAGCCATATAGGGTCAATTTAAAAACAAATAAGTCACGAGAATAAATTTTGTTACTATGCTACCATCAAATACGTGTGAAGGGTTGGCTCGACTATACAAAAAAATAAGCTGCCGCTTAGGCCCCCCATATTTAAGGGGCCCCTAATTTTTAGGATTTAAATTCGTTTAATTTTCAGGTTTTAACAAGGAGAACAAAAAATCAGTATAACTGAAAGAGTTTTCTTTTTACTAAAAAAACTTTAATACGTGTGATTGTGTGATTTTAAGAAATTGTATATAAAAAATATGCATAATCATATTCCCATGCGGCAAGGAAAGATATAGAACGAGCGTTTGGTCTCTTGAAGAATAATTGGCATATTATCGAACGACGGGCTCGATCTTGGTCTCAAACGAGAATTAGGAACATAATGTATGCTTGTGTAATTTTACACAATATGATTTTGGAGGACCAAGAAGTGGCAATAACCCAAATGAAGAGGAACCAACCTACGAAGAAATTGACGAAGATCAAAAACGAAAAAAACCTTCAAGAAATACAACACCGGGATATTCATGATGCACTCAAAGCGGACTTGATCGAGCATATTTATGAACGTTCTCAAGATTTTAATTAAATATTAGGTTTTTATGTTTTTTTTAATTTATGTAATTTTATTTACGGAGATTTTATTAATAAATTAATATAAAATGCATTTAATGCTCACACCACACTGACTTACTTGATTATTTCCCTTGCCAAGTGAGTGTGGTGTGAGAATGCATGAAAATGACGTGACGCCATGTGACAATCACTTTTCCTCTCACTAACCCTCGATCACTTGGATATATCACATGTTATAAGGTATCCATAAACACCAAAGGGTTAGGATCTAATCCTATCACTCATCCGACCAATAAGTCACCATCATATATACTTAAAATAATTTATAAATTAATATTTCATTGCAAACTAAATTTAAGAATATTACGCTGAATGATAAAATAAAATGATTTAAATAAAAGCATAACTACATATATTTTTAACAAATTTAAGTTTACACTTTAAACACTTTTCTTTTTGTTTTTTTGGTGATAGGAGGGTGAATTATAAAAAAAAATTATATAAAGTTATCTAAAAATCACCTTTTTATAGGCGATTGGAAGAAAATGAATATATTTCATAGTATAGTTTAAATTTTTTTAATGTATGTTCTCAATGATAACTTTAATATAAAATCAATGTTAATTAGGCAATGCAATGACCGAATATGTACTTGTATATATTTGAGAGTTCACATCATTTTCATCTTCATATTTATAATTTAACTAAATATCACATTTTTTTAAATTTCTTTAAATTTGGTTTAACCTCTCACATCTCATTCTCTATCTCACTCACAAATATTTATTTATTTTTTATTTTTTCTCTTTCCTAGACACATACAAAAAATATTGATATTGATGAAAATAGATCTCTACATGTAGAGAAACTCTATTTACTAAACTCTAAAAATTTAAAGATAAAAATAGAGATCCTGATTGATGTGTAAAATAGAAGAAATGTTTGAATAACAGAGATGGAGATGAAGATATAAACCCTACTGTGAATATTTAGCTAATGCTCTTAGCTTTTAACATATAACCGCCTACTTAATTCTTTTTCTCTTATTAAATCTTCAAATTATTGATTTGATTATCTATTTAAAATTGATTTAGTAAAAAAAAAACTCTCTACTTTAAAACATATGTTCATCTATTGTTTTTAATTCCTTGTATTCAATTGAAGTGGTTCGGAACACATTTATTCTACATGAATAGCCAATAATTGCATTAAAAGGTATACGCAAGTAATTGAGTTTGAATATTAAATATGTACGTTGTATCTAACAACTTTATACTGGTACTTGTTTTTCTTCAATTTTGGTATTAAATTAATGTATTGTTATTACCATTTATTTACTTTCGAAAGTAGTTTTAATTTATTTTAAAATATAGTTATTTCGGTATTAGTTTGAAAAAGAAAAAGTCCTTTGTCCAATAGATACATCACCCAAAATAAGCAGATCAAATCTTTAAGGGGCAATTACATATATCTTTTTATAAATTTTATAAATTATATATATGTCTAATCAAAAATATAAATTATATATATCCTTTAAGGGACAATTATATATATCCTCTTCTTTAAAGCTAAAAATATCAAATATATCCATTTTGATTTATTTTATTAAAAATAAATTGAAAAATGACTATTTTACCATTTTTTTATAACTTTAAATTTTTAAATTACTCTTTTAACTAGTTTTTTTTACATTTTCTTTTTGTTTTTTACTTAGTTTTTTCATTTTTTTTTGCCTTTTTTTCGTTTTTACTTCTCTTTTTTTTGCCCTTTTTCGTTTTTACTTCTCTTTTTTCGGCCCTTTTTTTTCGACAATGACCGAAATATACACAATAAGTGTCAAAGTTTTGATGTTTGATGTGGAATCCCAAAATATTCGAAACAATAAAAACTCACCTGAATCAATCGACTTGTTTGGATTGAATCAGAAAAAATGCACATGTCGGAAGCAACCGACGTGGATCAGAAGGTCGAATCGATGGAATCAGCCAACTTGAATCAGCTGACTTGGAATCAACCGATGTACTGGGATCGGTGGATCGAAATCGCAAACCACCGGTTGAATCGCCAGTTAGGTTTGAATCTGAAAGTAGTATCGCTGGTTCGATAATCAGAAGAATTATGTTTTTCTTGTAAACTTAAAATGTTATTTTTGTCATTATAAATAAGGGGTATATGTAATTTAAGTTTTGGGTTGGTTATATATGTAATTAGGTTTTAAAATAAGGTGATATATGTAATTCCCTTTTAAAATAAGGGGATATATGTAATTTAAATTTTGGGTTGGATATATATGTAATTAAGTTTTAAAATACGGGGATATATGTAATTCCGCCAATGTTAAAATTCTTGTTTTATTTATCATATCAAATATTAAAATTTATTATTACTAGATTATATGACTTTCATAATAAATTAAAGGCAATTTGGATATTAATGAATCAAACTATAACCAATAGACCGATAATAATTCATACTAATAATTTGACTGGTAATAGTCATAACTTTAACTTTTGTTGCTAAGGCAATCCCAGTTGCATAATTATCATATATTTACATTTGTGTTGATAATTTTAAATGAAATGGAGAAACATACAAGCGAAATTGAGTGAAAATCAAGTGTAAATCGAGTGTAAATCTATGATAAAAGTGAAAATTAGGAACGTCATTGGCCGAATTGTTATTATGAATTATTATTAGCCAATTGATTATAATTTGAATTATTAAAAATCTAATTTATCTAAATTAAACAAGTTTAAGTTATACTGGGCAATTATATGAGTTTTACACTGGGCAAGGAGATGAGGTCGTATATTTGGATTAGGACGGTTATTTAATATTAGTTTATATCATTTTTTATAAGTAGTTATATATAGAATCTTAAACTAACATCATCATTTTATTTAAATATTTTAAAAGACTTTAATAAAAATGTAAACTGTCATAAAATCAAATAGTAATAAATTTGTATACATGTGTTGGTTTATGTAATTCAATTTTTTTAAATCACTAAAATACCTATTTAAGTATCAAAACTAAGAGAATAATCATTGATTTCTAATTTTACCAAGAAGTTCAACATTAAGGGTCTTTTTGGTAATGAGCTAATGGAATAAATGATAGAATGAAATGCACGAGTGAATGGAATCTACACGGGAAAGAAATGGATCATTACCATTTCATTGTCTTTTTTGGTTACAATATGAAAATAAAATGAATCATTACTTCGTATTGTTTGGTAAACAAGAAAATATTTTATGAAAAATAAAATATTTTTAACTAATAAATTTATATTATGGGTCAGATCATGGGCCATGTCATGGGACAGGCCATGGTTCGGGTCATGAGACGTGTAATGGTTTGGGTCATGGGTCAGGGCATGGGTCGGGCCATGGTTCTGGTAATTAATTAAACAAAATTATTATATTACTTGAAGAAATTAAAAGAAAACACCCCTTTTCCAAATAATGAAAATCATTATAAGAAAAATAATCAAATTTCTTATGTAATGGTCAATTCCATTCATATATGATTAATAAATATGTTTTTTTCATTCAAGTACAATAACCTATTCCGTTCTACTATACTTTCATGCATATAAACACACCACCTAAAATTATGACACTTGTCCTTACGCCACGTCAACACAAGAATGGAGCACCTTGCGACCTTTCGCGACATCAGCACAACGCTTACTTAATCTTGCGTCAAAAAATAATTTAAAAATAAAATAAGTTTAAAAATATAAAAAAGAAATAATTTAATAAATAGTAAACTGTCATTTTCGTCCCAATGGTTTAGTGATTTTTATCGGTTTCATCCAAAAAGTTAATTTTTCTTCTGTGTATCCTCATGTTTTACAAAATTTTTCATTTTTATCAAATCATTTAACTTTATCCATATTTTAACGTTAAATGATAGGTATTTAGATCTTTTTATATATTTCTTTATTTTATCAATATTTTAAACCATTAATTATTCCCGCATCCCTTTAAACCATGTTTTAGTTGGGTTGTTGATTGGGGCAAATACGATCGTAATTCAAGAAGGGGAGCCGGACTTTGGGAAATCGGTGTTCAATTACGATCGGCTTTGAAGGATTGTTGACTGTGGCAAATACGATCGTAATTCAAGAAGATCGATAGCCACAAGGACGATCGTAATTAAAGAAGATGATGGCCACAACGAAGATTGTAATAGAGTAATTAGGGTTAATACGGTTTAAGGGATGTGGGAATAATTAATGGTTTAAAATTTTTGATAAAATAAAGAAATATATAAAGAAGACCTGAATACCCCTCATTTAATATTAAAATATTGATGAATTTAACTGATTGGATGAAAATGACAAGTTTGTAAACCATGAGGATACATAGTAGAAAAATATTTTTTTTTCGATAAAACTGGTAAAAGTGACTAAACCACATGAACGAAAATGACATTTTACTCTTTAATAAAATGATACCTTGCACCATGTACTCATGTAGTCGAAAAAATTTCTGATTTTTGCGACATATAATTATAAAAATTAAAAGGTTAAAAAATTAAAAGGTTAAAAAATTAAAAATTTAGAAAACTAAAAAATAAAAAATGAATAACAAATAAAGCATAAATAAATAAAAATAGCTACATTTAATAAATTAAAAAGATAATTAAAAACATCAATAAATAAAATATCAACATTTAAATAAATAAAAGAACATAAATAAATAAATAAAATGTTCTCGATAAATGTATCTAAAAATAAAATATACTCATCACATTGTAACATCCCAATTTCTAAAGAAAATAGAAGTCTATGGACCCAAGTGTAAATACCCCAAAGATGGATGACTAAAAGTGTAAAATTATGAAATCTGGACTGATAGCGGACCGCTATCAGATCCCAAACGGTCCGCTATGTGTTGGTAAAGGCAATGATGAGAGAATGACACGTGGCGGAGACGTGTTTGATGAATCAGCCCTAAGTCGGACCGCTATGAGGTCCATAACGGTCCGACATACCACGACCTGGATTGCGGACCGATACCCCAGCCGCAAACGGTCCGACATGTAGGGTGGAAGAAAATTACCCAGGAGATGACATGTGTTGGATGACTCACCATAAAACCTGACACTTGTACAACCGGATATCAGACCAATATAAAACCATAACGGTCCGCTATGCGTATAACGGACCGACATCATACACATAACGGTCAGTTATGTGCTCATCAAGCCAAATAAACCGACATAGGGGATGTCGGACCGATATGGTACTAATGTCAGCCCGACATGGACCCCAATTCAGCCTATAAATAGTTGGCCATTGCCGTTTAATTGAAACATCACCAACACACAAACACTATCACACATACCGAGGCAAGGCCAAAACGACGGTTACGAACGTGGTGGTTACGAGTGCGGTACGCTACGAGT
Source organism: Smallanthus sonchifolius (assembly GCA_023525975.1). Taxonomy (NCBI): domain Eukaryota; kingdom Viridiplantae; phylum Streptophyta; class Magnoliopsida; order Asterales; family Asteraceae; genus Smallanthus; species Smallanthus sonchifolius. The sequence goes on along the minus strand of CM042028.1, from coordinate 16,243,422 downwards.
GTGGTTCGAGTTCGGAGAAGCGTTTAAAGCGAGGAACGAACTTAGGAACTACATAAGGATAAAGTAAGTACACTGGACCCGTACCCTATACACAAATACGTGAATTATGTGTTTAAAATGATACGTTATATGTGTTATGTGTTATGCATATGACGGGGGTACGGGGTAATGACGGATTAACCTAAACACTAAATGGGAATAATGGAGTAGTCACGACGTATCCAAGGGGTGGTGTATACGCCGTTGGAACTTCCTATATATAAATCTCTTGGTGCTTCGTGGTGAAACCATTATGAATGTTTAGGGGTATAGACTAATAGATAATAATGAAATATAGTAAACGTATGGGAGAACATCCAACCGGTATGTAGTTAACTGACAAACGGAATGTTCTGTCTAAGGAAAGAGTGGTGTATAAATCTCTCCTATACCCGTCACTCTTTCCTGAGAACATCTATGTTAGAGGTACAGCTCAGGTAGGAAAATCACTGCAGTTTACAATATATGACGAATACGAATATAAGATTAAAGTATACCATGCATAATGAATATGAATACGTGAAATGCATGATGAATACATGAATGCATGATGATACATGCAAACATGAATGAGTATGACGGAACGAGTCTAAACCCTAAAATGGAATAACGGAGTACTCACGAGGTGTTAAAAGGGTGGTGGATACGCCGCTGGTACTTCCTATACATAAACCCTTTTAATGCATCGTGGAGAAATCGTTGCGAAGTTTTAAGGTAAGAACTGGTTGGAAAATAAATCAAGCATATACGTGAAATGAAAACAAATGCTTGACACATTTGGGAGGCTGTTAGTCAAGGATACTCAAGGTCCCAAATGAAATGAGATACCCGGCCTATAAGGTGGATCTCAATAATAAAGAAGAAAATTAAAAAGATTCCAAGTCTACGAGGCTGAGGAAAAGAAAAAGGAAACTCTAGGCCTACGGGGCTGAAAGAGTAAAAGATTGCAAGCTTATGGGGCTGAGGAATGAATGAGTCTTCGTGACAAATGCAAGTGGTCAATACTGACGAGTATAAGAACCTTGCCCATACTCGGACCGGAGGTACGTCCTAAGATGGTTGCGAGGGGGTTAGCACACCCATAAAGTATACGAATACCGTGATCAGAGGTACGTCCGAAGATGGTCACGGGGGGCGCCGAGAGCCTGGGAAACTTGAACAATAATAAAAACCTAAAGGGTTCATGATAAAATGAATAATGCAGTGTACTTACTTAGCGTAAGCTAATTCAAAAACGTTTTCCCAACACTGCAGGAAAGAAAAACATGGAATAGAGCTTTCTATGGACGAGGGTGGTCGGAGTTGAAGAATCCCTATGTAATATGATGTAATTACATTATCTTTTGTAAAACAATGATATTACAAATAAAAAGATTACCTTAGCCTTTAATGGCAAGGTTTTGATAATCTGGGACCATTTTTCACAATAAAATACTCGGATAAAAGAAGAAATAAAGTAGGGTGTTTCAGCTTGGTATCAGAGAACAGTTTGAGGGATTTAAGTATCAAAAGAGGATACTTAAACTCAAACCATAAGTGCTCATGATATAAATAGGGATTCAATCCGAGGTCGTCCAAGGAAGTAGGTATGTTTAAATTCCAGTGCTTAAACAGAAATGTATGATTATACGTGGCAGAACTTTGTATAAGATAAGCTCCATGTGATAATTGAGAGTATCATGATACGTAACATACATTGCCTTATGCCTGGCCAGTATTGAAGCTAATGTATGGGACCATCATGATATCGCAAATGTCATATGATAACTTATGTTAGTAGATAGTAAACCGGGAATGTGATTATTCATGATTAAATGCATGAATGAATGTGCACATGTGTAACATGCATAGATGAGGCCTTATATGAAAACCTAGAATACTTGATTAGGGTTAAAATACTACGAGGCCTATAGTACAAAACCCTAGACTATGATTAGCGTAAACGAACGAGAGATTAAAAGCAATGCCACATTTCAGCAAACGATGGCGGAACATCAAAATGACAAAATACGTGATGAAGGGAGTCACAGGAGAACTGAATCTCCACGACATGATGAGAACGAAGTTGAGCAAGTCCCGAAAAATATCCGGAGACAAATTGCAATAGAAGTAGGAAAGGCATTCGATGCAAACTTCCCGATCTTATAAGCAGATCTACAGAGCTCATTAGAAAGTTGGTTTGAATGCCACAAAGATGTTACTCATAATGGAGAAGAAAGAAATCCAAAAGTTGATACGAAGTCAACTCGTTGTATCCATAAGGATTTCATGACCTGTAAACATTTAGAATTTAAGGGAGCTGTTAATTGATGTGTTAGAATTTACACATATTTTTGGCACAAAAATTCACTCATTTCACGATCAATTCTTGGTTATTTCCAACGTTTAGACACTTATTTTCTTCATTTCCAGTTTTGTAGGTTTTTGTGAAGCTGAGTGAACAAACAAGGGAATTCCAGGATAAAAGTTGGAGTTTTAGGGTTTCTGAGGTAGAGACACGGTCGTGCCCCCTACTTGGCACTACCGCGCCAAGCTTGCATAGCCTGGACACGGTCGCGCCCCGCATCTGGCATGACTTCGCCAAGACAACTTCTCGAGCACAACCATGCTCCAACACCCCCCACGGCCGCGTGTAATCCCGTGAGTCTGACCAGCCGTACTTCCTCGTTCAATGGGACCCAATCCGGATACCGGATCGGTTAACCCTCTGCCCCACGATCGTGCTAGTTCCTTGGCACGGTCGCTCCCCAGTGACAGGCACGGTCGTGCCTTACCTCCTGGCGCGGTCGTGCTTCCCCAATTCTATAAATACAGGAGCCATTCTCTCATTCAGACATTCAGCGACCAGAGCAAAAACCCACTGTTTGAGCTTCGAACCAGCCTTGTTCCAGCCATATTTCAAGCATCTTGGAGGGATTACAACATCAAGAGGATCACCATACATCAACAACATCTAGGCTTGTAGGAGTGGTTTGATTCTTGTTTTCATAGCATGTTTCTTACTATTTTTCCCTGCTTATTTATCATTCTTGTGCTCATGATGAGCTAAAACTCTTGTTCGCTTTGGTTTAGATGAAGTTTAGATACATTTGACAACACTCATGGATTATTGGCAATTATTGTGTTAATGTTATGACAATCGCATGATTATTTTTCAATGAAATTATGTATTCAAGTATTTTGAGTTGTTTGCAAGACTTGTATTTGTATATGCCATATCATGTTGGAAAACTTATGGTTTATGCTTGTATTCATGAATTGGTATATGTATTTATGCTTGTTTATGGCATTTGACTAGGAATGGTGAATGAAGTCTTGTTTATGATTTATTATTCTTGTATGTGTATCCTTATGCTTATGTTTGGAAAGATAAAGTGTTTGTTATGGTTTCATGCTTAGTTTTATGTTTATCTAGGATTTGTTGACACAATCCCCTAATTTATATGAACTTTGTATGAACATTGTATGTTGAAGAAATGCAAGTGATTTTTTAATTAAATAAACTTGAGGTGGGTAGTGTGTTTTTCATATTATCTTTCCAACTAGTTGTTGGATTGATGTACCTTAATCGGGAGCTAGTTCATTCTAGCTTTCCGAATGGTCGTTTGATTAGATGTCTTTGACGAGAATTTGGCTAATCTATGTCTCGTGTATTTGCCATGTTTATACGAGTGTATTGAATGTATTCTAGAAGGATTCGACACCGAAGTGATCTTTTCTCCTTGATTGTTTGATTTGTAATTTTAGTTTAGTTTAAAATAAATTGCATGTTAATTAATTAAACAAACTCTTCAAAATATCTTTTTACCATCACTTGATTGAATCTTAGTTCCGGTTCATTATCGCACTCCACCGTGTCCACGGATTGATATCCGGTTCTTACCTTACTATATTGCTATCCGACGGGTACACTGCCCGGTGTGTGTGATTAGTATTTGGTGAAAACCCTTTTTAAAACTCAAATTGTGTGAAAAATACTTATAAAAATACATATACACTTTCAACAAATCAAGTTTTTGGCGCCATTGCCGGGGATACGGTTGTGCAAGAACGATTGGAATTGATTTTTAGTCATTTAGTATATATTTCTTGGGCATATCGTACCTTCTTGCTTGTTATTTGCAAATTTCGTGTATAGATATTTTTGCATTTTTTATAGTTGTTATTTTTAGTCACATTTGTATATATATATTTTTAGTTGATTTTAATTCCAATTTAATTTTCACCTTTGTGTTTATTTATTTATTTTATTTGTCTAACTTGTGTTTTCTTTTCCTAGGTTTGTCCATTTAAATCTAACTTGTCTTGCAGATCGTGTATGTCCTCAACTCCCGCCTAGGAGGTTATTGAGCCGTCTTCCGAGCCGGAGCGCGATCTTCATCAGAGATTGCGGGCCCGTTCCTGATTCGTGGCCCAGTTACTCGAGCTTGACGAGGTTGTTGTTGACGAGGTAGAAGAAATGGCGGACGCGGATGCAGGTCGGACGCTTTCGGATTTTGGCAAATCGACACTTGAGGGTTTGGAGTTGAGCATCAATAGGCCGACTGTTGGAGCACATCAGTTTGATATCAAATCCAGCATCATACAGATGGTGCAAAACATGTGTTAGTTTGACGGCAAGGATCACGAGGATCCCAATACTCATCTGGCCGGTTTCTTAGAGATTTGCGCCACATTTAATATCCGTGACGCTACATTGTTCCCGTTTTCCTTACGTGATTAAGCCAAGGCTTGGTTACTGTCACTTCCCCCTAGGTCCATTAGTACTTGGGACCAGATGGCTGCTAAATTCTTAGAGAAGTACTTCCCTCCGAAGAAAACAACAAAATTGAGGGCTAGGATTCTTTCTTTCCAGCAGGATGACGGGGAGACAATCTATGAGGCGTGGGAGAGATTCAAGGAACTGATGAGGAAAGTTCCCCACCATGAATTGTTGAAGTGGCAGCAGTGTGAGACCGTCTACAATGGTCTAGATATGACAGGGAAGTAGCTGATTGACGCATACGCGGGTGGAAACATTTGAACAAAGAAACCCCAGGAGGCGTATTACTTGTTGGAGAAGGTGGCGTCGAAGAGCTATACGCAGCATACTTCCTGAGCGAGGACTCAGAGGCCGGGTGTCCATCACGTGGATGGAATCACCTCTTTAGCTGCCTAGGTGGAAGCGCTTTCCACCAAGATCGATCAGATGCAGGTCCATAAGGCCCAGTCCTTGTGTGAGTTATGTGGTGGGGCACATCCCACGAGTGCTTTTCAGATTGGGTATCTAGGGACCCACGAGCAGGTTGACTTCATGTCTAACCAGAATCGTCCCCAGAACAATCCCTACAACAACACATATAATCCGGGGTGGAGGAATCACCCGAACTTCAGTTGGAAGTCTGGAAACAGTGGCCAGAACCCACCCGGATTCACTCAGCGCCCACCATTCCAGCATCAGTCCCACCAGTCTCAGGGACAGGGTTCCCACTCCAGACCTCAGCAGGGCCAGTTTCATGGCCAAGGTTCTAGCAGCGGTCCTCCGCTCGCATCTGAGGGTAAATCCAGTTTGGAGGACATGGTTGCACGACTGCTTGCCAACTCGAAGAGTCAGAATCAGTTGGCCGAGAAGCAGAACCGTTACATGGAAGAGCATTTTCATACACACGAGACTGAGCTAAGGAATCAGAAAGCTTCGATCCACACCATAGAGAATCAGGTTAGCAGATCGCGAAGCGTCTTTCTGAGAGACCGCCAGGTGGCCTGCCTAGCAACACTGAGGCCAATCCCAATGCTCATGTGAAGGCTATCACCTTGAGGAGTGGTAGAGACACAGGACCAGATCCACCGGTCCCTGTGCATGAGTCATCCAAGGAGGAGGTTGTGATTGAGATTCCGGATGAGACACCACCGAGGGGTAAGCCGGTGAGCACATCGCGCCCTCAAGAGGCTGTGAGAGATTACACTCCCCCCGTTCCATACCCAGGCAGGTTGAAGAAACAGAAGATGGAGGAGCAGTATGGTAAGTTTTTGGGGTTGTTTAAGCAGTTGCATATCAACTTTCCATTTGTGGAGGATCTAGCTCAGATGCCTAAGTATGCGAGGTTCTTGAAGGACATCCTCACGAACAAGAGAAAATTTGAGGAGTTATCTCATGTGATGATGAACGAGGATTGTTCCTCCGTGCTTCAGAACAAGCTTCCCGAGAAGAGGAGAGATCCGGGGAGTTTCACCATCCCCTGTTTGATAGGGAACTTGTCGGTCAACAATGCCTTAGCTGACCTTGGTGCTAGCATTAACCTCATGCCATATACGGTCTTTGCTAAGCTTGAGTTGGGAGAACCTAAACCGACACACATGAGTATCCAGTTGGCTGATCGTTCGGTCAAGTATCCACGCGGGATAGTGGAGAATACGTTGGTTAAGGTTGATCGTTTTGTGTTTCCTGTATACTTTGTGATTCTGGACATGGATGAGGACAAAAATGTACCTATTATCCTAGGTCGACCGTTCCTGGTCACCGCCAAGGCCCTGGTTGATGTGTATTCGGGCCGGCCTAAACTGAGGGTGGACGAAGAGGAGGTGACCTTTGACGTTGGGAGATCCATGCAGCACACCCAGAATCAGGATGATTCACTCTATTTAGTAGAGACTGTCTATTCTTGCGTGAGTGATCATCTCCAGGACACAGTTGATGAAGAGTCCCTGGACACGCAGATTGTAGGAGGGGAGACACTAGATCCCGTTGGTGAGGATCAGTTCATGGAGCAGGTGTATGGCCTAAAGGGCTATGAGATCCCCCCGTGTCCAGAGGTATTTGAGATTGTTAATAGAGAGTCTGAGCCGAAAGAGCGGCCTTCTGTTGAGGACCCACCACCTGTTGAGCTTAAAGAGCTCCCGAGCCATTTGGAGTATGCCTTTTTAGATGGTGAGTCTCGATTACCCGTTATAATCGCTTTTGATTTGACGAGTGATGAGAAGAAGAGGCTATTGGAGGTGCTGAAGCAGCACAAGCAGGCCATTGCATGGAGGATTATGGACATTAAGGGAATTAATCCCTCTTTTTGTACCCATAAGATCCTTATGGAGGATGAGTTCATGCCAGTTGTGCAGCACCAGATGAGGTTGAACCCGAACATGTAGGAGGTGGTGAAGAAATAGGTGATTAAGCTACTCGACGTTGGTTTGATTTATCCCATCTCTGATTCACACTTGGTTAGCCCGATTCAGGTTGTTCCCAAGAAGGGAGGTATGACTGTTATCGCCAATGAGAGGAATGAGCTGATTCCTACTCGTACAGTCACATGTTGGAGAGTTTGCATTGATTATCGCAAACTCAATGATGCTACTAGGAATGACCATTTTCCCCTCTCGTTCATTGATCAGATGTTGGAGAGATTGTCAGGGAAGATGTTCTATTGTTTCCTAGATGGCTTCTCTGGCTACATTCAGATCCCGATTGCTCCTGAGCGCCTTCGATCATTATCTCGGGAATCTGAAGAGGATGTTGGCCAGGTGTGAGGAGGCCAACCTAGTGTTGAATTAGGAGGAATGCCACTTCATGGTGAAGGAGGGCATTGTGCTTGGGCACAAGGTTTCACTAGCGGGAATTGAGCTTGATCGAGCTAAGATTGATACCATAGCTAAGCTGCCCCCACCGCACTTCTGTGAAATCTATTCGGAGTTTCCTAGGTCACGCGGGCTTTTACAGATGCTTCATTAGAGATTTTTCTAAGATTACCCGACCGATGACCCAGCTTCTTGAGAAGGAAGCCCAGTTTGTGTTCTCTGACGAGTGCCTTAGTGCATTCAATCTGTTGAAGGAGAAGTTGGTGAATACCCCTATCATGGTGGCTCCTGATTGGAAGCTGCCATTTGAGATTATGTGTGACGGGAGTGACTTCGCTGTTGGGGCGGTCTTAGGACAGAGGAGAGAGAAGCAGTTTCACCCGATTTATTATGCGAGCAAGACGCTCAATGACGCACAGGAGCATTACACCACGACAGAGAAAGAGCTCCTCATCTTTGTCTTCGCATTCGATAAATTCAGGTCTTATCTTTTCCTATCAAAGACCATTGTATTCACTGACCATGCAACTATTCGGCACCTGTTTAGCAAGCAGGATGCCAAACCCCGACTGATCCGGTGGGTTTTGCTACTTCAGGAGTTTGACATTGAGATCCGTGATAAAAAGGGTGCGGAGAATGTTGCTTCGGACCACTTATCCCGTCTTGAGTGCTCAGCTTCATCTGAGCTTGTGGGGTCATCCATAAATGACAACTTTCCCCACGAGTCTCTCATGCACATACAGACACAGGATGAGGAGTGTCCTTGGTTTGCAGATCTTGCATACTTTCTTGCTAGTGGGATTTTGATTAAGGGCTTAACGCATCAGTAGAAGCGAAAGTTCTTTGCGGATATGAAGCACTATCTTTGGGAGGATCCCTATCTGTTTCGAGTCGGGGCTGATCAGATCGTGCGCAGGTGTGTGTTTTTTGATGAGGCACGTCAGGTGCTTAGACATTGCCACGAGGGCCCGACAGGCGGACACCATGGAGCTACCTTGATCGCGAAGAAAGTCTTTGACGCCAGTTTCTTCTTGCCTACCATCTTCCGGGACGCTCATGAGATGATCCGTGCTTGTGACGCTTTCCAGAGGGCGAGCAAGATTTCGTCGAGGAATGAGATGCCCTAGAACAACATCCAAATTTGTGAGACTTTCGACGTTTGGGGTATTGATTTCATGGGACCATTCCCAGCTTCTCGTGGCAACCGATATATCCTAGTGGCTGTTGACTATGTTTCTAAGTGGGCGGAGGCTCAAGCCTTGCCCACTAATGATGCTAGGGTGGTTGTCCGGTTTTTGAAGAAGCTGTTCTCACGCTTTGGTGCCCCCAAAGTTCTTATTAGTGACCGTGGGACTCATTTCTGCAACTCCCAGTTAGAGAAGGCGCTATCATGATATGGTGTGAACCATAGATTCTCCACAACCTGCCATGCACAAATTAGTGGACAGGTAGAGGTCACGAACCAGGGTATAAAGCAGATTTTGTAGAAAACGGTTGGTCAGAACTGTAAGGATTGGTCGGACAGGTTAGATGATGCACTTTGGGCTTTCCGGACTGCGTATAAGACGCCTATTGGTACTACACCATTTAGGTTGATCTATGGGAAAGCGTGCCATCTTCCGGTGGAGTTAGAGCACAAGGCTTATTGGGCATTGAAGGCGGTGAATCTTGACTTGGTGAGTACGGGTGAGAACCGTTTCACTCAGATTCATGAGCTTGATGAGTTGAGGAATCAAGCCTATACGAACTCCATGATTTACAAGGAGCGCACCAAGAGTTTACATGACCGACGCTTGAAGGACAAGAAGGAATTCCGAGGGGGTGGTCGTGTGTTTCTTTACAACTCTAGGTTGCGGTTGTTTCCCGGGAAGCTGAAATCCCTATAGATGGGTCCCTACACGGTTAGGGAAGTGTTCCCTTATGGGACCGTCGAGATTAAGCATGAAGATGGGAGAGTCTTCAAAGTCAACGGTCATCGTCTCAAACCATACATTGACGGACCGGTTGACCCGGCATTGGAGGTAGTGGACCTCCACCCCATGGACTAATTAATTCGGGGACTTGAGTCTAGAAAACGACTCGTTAATAAACTTAGCCTGTTTCGGTATCATCTTTGGTAGCATTTCCTAGATTTTATTTCTATCTTTATTTTCCTGTTGTTATTTTCCATTTTTCTAGGATTTTACCATCTATTTTTAAGTTTAGGTTATCAGGACGTGTTTTGGATCGAGCGGGTTTTGGTTGGTGATTGGAATGTCTCAGGTATGTCTTCTGAATTTTTAGGAATTTTAGTTTGGAAGAATCGCAGTCAGGTTTGGTACAAACTGCATAAAAAACCAGGGTTCTGTATCTGCTGGGCAAGAGACACGGTCGTACCTCCCTATGGGCGCGGTCGTGCCTCTAACCCTAGGCGTGGTCGTGCCTAAGCACCTGGCATGGTCGTGCCTCAGTATTTGGGGGCGGTTCAAATTAGTCTTCAATGACAGATTTTTTCATTTCCCCCAACAACCCCCCCTATTGCGATTCTCCCTGATTTCAGCCACGTTGATTCCTTCTCCCACGATCTGAGGTACGTTTCCACTTCTTTTCTCTTTTGTTCATGTGTAGACCTAGGATTATAGTCCATTTGCATTTATAGACTTAGGGTTTTAGTAAATTTTTAGTTTTTCTTCAACTTTTCCGTTTGATTGTTTTTTTTGAAACTTGTAAATACCTAGGATCATTGTTTTAGACCTCTAGGAATGTTGTTGTACTAAAATCCCCTTCATAATCATGCTAAAAATGTGAAATTTTGAATCTGAAAACCACAATTTGGGAGGAGCACGACCGTGCTCCGGACTAGGCGCGGTCGTGCCTGGCTTGAATAGTTTCTAGGAAGTAGTTTTTGGTTGAGCGCGGCCGTGTCTCCCACTAGGGTGGCCTTGGTCTTCATTTCTGGGTTTGTTCTAGGCGCGGCCGTGTGTCTCCCTAGGGTGGCCTTGGTCTTCATTTCTGACCTAGGCGTGGTCGTGCCCTGACCTGGCGCAACCGTGTTTCCGAGTTAGGACTGCCCATTTTCAGCCACAGCGCGACCGTGGGCTTGGATTTTGACCTTGGTGTGGTCGTGCCCCTTTCCAGGCGTGACCGTGCACCCTTCATAATTGGGTCAGAAACTTCATAATTCCGTCTAACGTCTTCATAACCATTCTGATTTCAATTATTTGCTTGTGCAGATGGCCGGCAACTGAGATAACCCATACTTGGAGTTTGATCTCAATGAGCATGAGTACGAGGCTCGTCTTGATGTTTTGTGGCCCCGTCGGGGCCGGATTTTGGATGCACGTGCCTTGAGCCAGCTGCTATTGACGCCATCGGTCAGCGGGACCGATGGAACGATCTTGTCACCGCCCCCTGTCGCCGTTTGTTCAGGTTCCACCCTATCCAGTACGTAGAGCTTGTGATGGAGTTTTTCTCCACATATGAGTTCGATTATCCTTGCACAGACCTAGAGCAGCCCGAGACGATTAGGTTTAGGCTAGGAGGGGAGTGGCGAGTGATGTCGGTTTCCAGGTTCAGGAGATTGTTGGGATTATACACGAGACATGAGATCCCCACTGAGTTGTTCATCGATGGTATCACCGAGTTCCTGGCAGAGGAGGACAAGGATCAGTTTTGGCACGAGTTTGGATTTGGGATGTATGATCCGAGTTTGAGCAAGGCTTCGAGCCTTCGGTATCTTCTGCACCGTGTTCTTCATCGCTGCATCGTTTATTCTATATCTAGGAGAGGTCAGGGGGAGACGGTAGTGAATATGAGAGAGTTGTTCTACCTTTATTGCCTTGTACGCCCGCGCAACTGTAATCTTGCGCACTATATTGCGGGGTACTTGGTTAACTGTTCGGGGCATGAGGTCACCAGCGCCATCTATGGAGGTCACTTTGTGACCAAGCTTGCGAGGCACTTTCAGCTGTTGACGGACGAGCTTGTTGGAGACTTAATCCCGGTGGTCGAGACCGTCATGATGACCGTGCAGACTCTTAGGAACATGCACGTGGCTCGTCGCGCGCTGAGAGGAGTGAGATTAGTTGATAGATGTGGTAGAGTGTGGGACCCAGACCATCCGGTCCCCGTCCAGATCTTGTACAGGCCGAGGCCGAGGCTGTCGCTGCCGCCCATCAGGCACACGCCACTTAGCAGGAGCAGGAGCAAGAGTAGGAGCAGGGGGCACGTCGACCCACATCATGGGCACAAGCATCATGAGCCCGACCAGCCGCCTCCTCTGCCTCTGCCGCCACCCCCACCTCCGCTTGTCATTCCACATGACCTGTTCATGCGTTACTGGACCTGGCAGTATGAGGTCCAGTGCGCCGCTGCTGCTGCCGGCGGGGCACCATATGTGGTTCCCGTACCCTTCTTCATGCAGCCACAGCCACCACCTTCACCACCGCACCAGCATCAGCCACCACCATCACCGCAGCATCAGCCACCACCATCACCCTAGCATAAGCCACTACCATCACCGCAGCATCAGCCACCACCATCACTACAGCATCAGCCAGTACCATCACCGTAACATCAGCCACCACAATCACCACCATCACCACTAGCAGGAGGAGCCGAGGGAGGCGGTGCAACAGGCGTCGACCTAGAGGGTATGTAGTGGGAGTAGTACCTCCTATTACCTTTTGGTATCATTTTTGTGAGTTGTACTTGGTTGTATTCTGTACAAACTCGTTGATCATGCTTCAGCGTTGTTTTGTTTGTTTCGTTGTACTTTCATTTCATCTTTTGTATTGTATGTAGATATTATCTTTACATTTCCTGTTATATTTTGGTTTGATGTTTCTGATCCTGTTTGATGCGGTTAGTCTTGATTAGATCTTGGAATTGTGGAACTGCTTGGAACATCATTTTTGTGGGTAGGCTTTTTGCGTTTGATCGAGATCGACACGAGGGAAGTTTCAGTTCTCCCTTCACACTCCATTGCATTGCATTCCATTTTGCTTTGTATGTTTTTGTATACATTGAGGGCAATGTATGTTTCTAAGTGTGGGGTTGGGTGTTTATTCTTCACTCTACATTATTTTTTGTTGTACATTGAGGGCAATATACGATTCTAAGTGTAGGGTGAGAATTTATTCACGCAATGTTTGTCCTTTTGAGCATTTTATCACTTCATTTTTTTGCAAAATCTTCCTTCATAATTTTTATTGGTATTAATCAATTTAAAAAAAAAAATTAAAAACACAAAAATATAATAAAAGTTAACCGTTTAGCATTCACAATTTTTAGTTAATAATAGAGGTTTGATTTTTCGAAAGCAATTGAGATAGAAATTCCATCGAGTGAAACCCAATTTTTTGTGATAACCATGAGTTTTAGTGGGCTAAACGAATGAATTGCATGTAACCTTTTGCTTACACCCATTCCTTTCCGTTTCAGTGAGTTTATTTTTGAGCCTTCATAGCTTTAGACGTTGTTTGCTCTCATTTTTGCGGATTTGTGTGTGTCGGATGTTTCATGCTTGTTAGAACTTGCTTTTAGTATACATTTCAAAATCATGAACATAAATATTGCATAAAAATGATTGAGGCATTAGGATAAACCACTTTGTTAGCCTTTTATTTTTTGTTTCCCGCACCCGAAAACATCCACTAGTTAGCCACGTTGAGCCTATCCCGTGTTTTGTTTTCTTGTTTTCACCCACATTACACCACCATTAAACCTTCATTATCCCTTTTATTTATTTTTTTCTTTTTCACCCCGTGTTAGAAATCCGGTTGGCTAATGTTGATTTTATAGTTTGTATTCTTGATTGATAGTTGTTGATTTCTTGAGAAGTTTTTAGCTAAGGAAAGATGTATATTTACTTAGTACCCTTCAAAAGAAAAGAAAATAAATAGTGTAAAAAAAAAAATCACCAAAATTAGGTGAAATATAGCCGATTAGAGCAATTTTGTGAGCACAAATGAAAAGAACCCGATTGTTAGCTCTTATCTATAGAAAAATATTCTTTAGTTATTTTTAGTTGAAAGTTGTAATAGTTTTTAAGTTAGCATAGCCACCGGGTTTTTAGCCATTTAGCCACTTTTAAATTCCATTTCCCTACCCCTAACCATTGCTAAGTTATAACCCATTCAAAGTCCTCTTGATCTATGCTTTGTTTCATGTTAGTTGGTAGAGATTTGATCTTTTAGCAAGCTTATGATTTATGCATGTTCATTGTCTTGGCATTTGAGTGTTCTATACATACACCATTTCTTGTATGATCATATATATACCCGAGTGTGTGTGAACATTGTGAGAAGCATAAAGTTGCATGCTAATGATTTCCTAGGCTTATTCATTTGCACTTTCAGTTGTTACTTCATTGGGCTCCTTGGGTTTCATTTAGTCAACTTTGAATTTCTTGAAAAATTTGTCAAACCTTTATAAGTTTATTAATGCTAACGGTTCTCTGAATTGCTCCTTAGTGCCATTGGAAGTTTTGTTTTATTTTGATTCTTGCTTGAGGACAAGCAATGTTCAAGTGTGAGGTTGTTTGATGTGTTAGAATTTACACATCTTTTTGGCACAAAACTTCGCTCATTTCACGATCAATTCTTGGTTATTTCCAACGTTTAAACACTTATTTGCTTCATTTCCAGTTTTGTAGGTTTTTGTGAAGCTGAGTGAACAAACATGGGAATTCCAGGATAAACGTTGGAGTTTTAGGGTTTCTGAGGTAGAGACACAGTCATGCCCCCCTACTTGGCACGACCGCGCCAAGCTTGCAAACCCTAGACACGGCCGCGCCCCGCATCTGGCATGACCGCGCCAAGACAACTTCTCGAGCACAACCGTGATCCAACACCCCCACGGCCGCGTGTAATCCCGTGAGTCTGACCAGCCTTACTTCCTCATTCAATGGGACCCAATCTGGATATCGGATCGGTCAACCCTCTGCACCACGACCGTGATAGTTCCTTGGCACGGTCGCGCCCCAGTGACAGGCACGGTCGTGCCTTACCTCCTGGCGCGGTCGTGCTTCCCTAATTCTATAAATACATGAGCCATTCTCTCATTCAGACATTCAGCGACCAGAGTAAAAACCCACTGTTTGAGCTCCGAACCTGCCTTGTTCCAGCCATATTGCAAGCATCTTGGAGGGATTACAACATCTAGGCTTGTAGGAATGGTTTGATTGTTGTTTTCATAGCATGTTTCTTACTATTTTTCCCTCCTTATTTGTCATTCTTGTGCTCATGATGAGCTAAAACTCTTGTTCACTTTGGTTTAGATGAAGTTTAGATACATTTGACAACACTCATGGATTATTGGAAATTATTGTGTTAATGTTATGACAATCGCAAGATTATTCTTCAATGAAATTATGTATTCAAGTATTTTGAGTTGTTTGCAAGACTTGTATTTGTTTATGCCATATCATGTTGGAAAACTTATGGTTTATGCTTGTATTCATGAATTGGTATATGTATTTATGCTAGTTTATGGCATTTGACTAGGAATGGTGAATGAAGTCTTGTTTAAGATTTATTATTCTTGTATGTGTATCCTAATTGTAACATTTCTGATTTTCATCATGTAATCGTTTGATTTCAATAAACAAACACATTTCAGTTTCGATTCGTGTACAAACAAACTACGATGCAGTTACATATACAAACTATTCTATTACAATAACAAATTAAACAAAAACACCATTATCTCACAAGCCCCGAGGACCAAAACTGACAAAACTCAAAAACTACAAAACCAGGCAAGCACGGTCGCACCTGATGACTTAAGCACGGTCGTGCCTAATACAGGCACGGTCGCGCTGCTGAAACCACGTGACTCCGCAGAGTCAGGCAGTGGTCCATACTCGTTGAATCAAATGGCATGAAGGCCGGATTTCACGCGTCCGACCATACCCAACTGTACACCATCTGAAACACGTCTCCAATTTCGTAATCCAATCGACCCATTTCAAATCCACACCTACCCCACTCACGAATTTGTGAGATTTCACATTATAAGGAGAATCCAATGCCTCCTACACCCACATCTACCCTCACTCAGTCTCTCAGAACTCTCACTCGACACTCATACAACTTCTGGAGCCCGATCGATCGCCAAGACGCCCGAAAACGCGACCCGTAGCCGACCGCATTCAATTGCCCAATAATCTCAAGTAAGTAATACTCCAATAGCTTTGTATCATCCTCTACTACGAAAGCCCTATGCCAATTCGTAGTAGAAACACTCAAGTCTGCCCGATTTCTGAACGAAAAGCCGAAACTAAACTTTTAGTCGAACTACCTTTTAAACACGAAATAAATCCAATTAAAACTCATAGATAGCTTCGAAATCATCCACTAAGTGAAAGCCCTAAGAATACAGAAACATTTAATATAAGAATCGACGGATTTGGGTCTGGAAAAGACCCGACACGGTCGCGCTCATCCCCGAGCGCGGTCGTGCCTGACCAAGCACAATCGTGCCCCAGGTGTGGCCCGGTCGTGCTTACCGAGCAAACAAGTCTTGATAAAAAACAAACACTAGACGCGGTCGTGCCAGATACGAGCACGGTCGTGCTCTATGTCCAGAACCTATGAAGTACTTTCTGACTCGACCACGGGCGCGCTCAGACCACCACGGTCACGCCCGGCAACGAGCGCGGTCGTGCCCTACTTGAGCACGGTCGTGCTCCTTGACCAGAATCAATTATTTTTCTGTTTTAAAGTCTATTTAACATATTTAGCTAAAAATTTCAAAATGTAATTATAAAAATTATTTTATAAAATCCCAAGACCCGGGAATCATTTATAAACCAAATCCTTGATTTAAGAATTTAAAACGATTAATTCCCGATAGTTCAAAACCGATGAAGTCGTGAGTTTATATAATCATTCTTATAAAACTATTTATACAAATATATATTTTGACTTCAACAAATGTTATTTATTTAAATTTATATTTAAATAAATATAAATATATATCAGTTATTTAAATTTACATTTTAAAGAATATATATATCACTACTATTTAAAATGTACTAAATAGATAAATAAAGTTATTTATTTATTTATTTCAAACAAACCCTAAACGTACAAATCCATCTTTCGACATAAAAAGAACACAAACAATGACACGCGTTATACATTTATCCATTAGGTCAAACGTAGCGACCTACAACATGCTTGGTATTTTTGTTGATCTGTGCAAACTACACTACCCAACACAAGTGAGTTACATAGCCCCTCTTTTACTCTATTTACAAACTTTTGGGGTGGAACATGCGTTCTATTTACTATGTTTACAAACTACACAATATACAATTCCACCCTCCAATCATGTGTTACAATTTTGAGCTTTGTGCTTGAGTACTAGGTGTGTAGACCAACACGCAGTTTGCTATTCACGTGCAATCATTAACTATTTTATAGCCTACAGTAAACAGTGATAGTTCTATTGAGTCTGACAAACCCACCCAGGTAGGGTGACTGTTACTGCCAACACGCGTTTGTTTTGCATGCTAGTTACAAAGGTTTGATTGTACTATCAGGTCACATGATGGTATCTCTCCATAAATGCCTTAATTGCCATGTTTGTATGAATTGTATGCACACGACACTATATTCTATTACATGACTCGAAAACCTATGTATTCTCACCAACTTTTTAGTTGACTTTGTTTTTAACCATGTTTCAGGTGACAATGTTTGAAGTATTACAAGCTGCTACATATAGGATTTGGACCTAGCAATTAATCTAAACTATTTATATTTTGTAATCGCTACATTTGGTTCTTGTATGGTATGAACTTGCTACGTGTAATGAAAATGAATGTTTAAATTATTCAAACTTTAGCAACCATGAGGTATGAACAGTCTGCACAGCTTCACGCCCCGACGTTTTCCGCCGTCGGTTGGGGTGTGACAGATTGGTATCAGAGCCTTGGTTATAGGGAATTAGGTTATTAGACACCATTGACCTAGACTATAACTTTAGGACACCCAACAATGCCATGCTACATGTTTTATGTGATACGTGCTATTTGCTATATGTCACATGCTTTATGTGTTAGTTATTTATTACTTAAAATGTTTAGACTACATGACTTAATAAGCATATGTAAATAATAAATTAAATAAATCGTATCCATACCCGTATCCTAAGCCGCATATCCTCCTTAACTGCTTCTATGTCATCATCGCCATAACTTGTGGAAAAACTCATACTCGTAGACATTAGTCTATCAAAAAATATTTTTATATACCTGTTAAGGTTTTAGACTCTGTTAATTATTAAAGGACATGTGCAATCTGGAAGGGTGACACCTGTATTCTGGGTTTTCTGTCTAGGAAAGCATTTCATATAAATCCCAATCAACCGAGGGATCCGTATGCTTTCCTGGGAATTCCCGGGATGAGTGTTTACCTATAGGCTAAAGCACGTCTCCTTGAAAATTATATAAGTCTAATTAACCTTAATATGTCATTGTGTTCAAGTAGAAATGTGATTACTTGAAAACAATCCGAACTATGAAATAAATGTGTTATTATTCCTCCTATCCTAAATTTCAACGGATTTTTTTTAAAATTCTCACAACACTTTTGTATCATTCTCTTTTTATAGAATGCCTCCTCGTCGTAGCATCAACCGCAACAACACCGACAACGCCAACAATAGCACCAACACCAATACCGGCAATGCCAACAACAACAATAATACCGACCTTGCTGCTCTCCTCACTCAGCTAGTAACTCAACTAACTCAAGCCAATAACAACAACAATGGGAACGCCAGTGGTAGTGCTAATACTGGTGGTGGCGGTGGTGCCAACCCGCCACAATGTACCTTCAAGCATTTCAACTCTTGCAATCCCCTGAAATTTTATGGTACCGAAGGAGCCACGGGACTCCTTCAATGGTTCGAAAATATTGAGGGCACCTTCCTCAATAGTGACTGTTCGGACAATCTGCGTGTTCGCCATGCCTCTAGTGTCTTTCAAAAACGGGCACTAACCTGGTGGAATGGGGAAAAGAGAACAAGGGGAGTAGAAGTAGCAATGGCTCTGCCATGGGATGAGCTGAAAAGGATCATGACCGAGGAATTATGTCCTCGAAATGAGATGAAGAAACTGGAAGCGGAATTTTTGGATCTTACCCAAGATAGTGGTGAAAGCTTAGCATACACCAACCGTTTTCACGAACTGAGCATGCTGGTACCTCACATGGTTACGCCTTTGTCTAGGTGTATTGAAAAATATATCGGTGGCCTACCGAGACAAATCCAGGACACTGTTTTGGGAAGAAATCCTGCAAGCCTGGAGGATGCTATTCGTCTGGCTGCTACTCTAACTGATAATCACGTTAAAGCAGGTACTCTTACCAGAAAGGGGGCCAAGAAAGTTTCTGACACCACAACACCTCCTGCTCATGTCAAGGAGGTCAAAGCCGAACCGAACCACAACACGAGGAAGAGGAAAGCTAAGAACTATGCTGTGATCACTCCGGCTGCCCCAATTAATCAAGTTGCACCCTTGGCTCAAAATCCAGCCAAGAAAGCTTATGGAGGTACCTACCCACTCTGCAACAACTGCAACTATCCTCACCCGCAAACTGTCCCATGTCGCATTTGCAATCATTGTGGGAAACTTGGCCATACGGTCAATATCTGCCGACAAAAGGCACTTACTACTCAAGCCAACCCGGTTAATCAACCCGGAGCTAATCAAGTGGTTCCAATCAATGCAAATGGACGGGCTTGCTTTGAATGTGGCAACCCGAACCACTTCCGGAACCAATGTCCGAAACTCGTGAACAATAATCAGGGCGGAGCTCGAGGGCGTGCTTTCAACATCAACGCCAATGAAGCTCAAGCCAACGATCATGTGGTCAACGGTACGTTTCTTGTAAATAAACAATTTGCATCTATACTATTTGATACCGGAGCCGATAAGAGTTTTGTGTCACTTAACTTTGAACCTTTACTTGCAAAAACACGATCCAAACTCGAGAAAACCTTCACCGTTGAAGTAGCGGATGGAAACTCCATCACTATTGACTCCATCATTCATGACTGCTCACTAGAACTCAATGGTCACACGTTTCCAGTCAACCTTATACCAATGCCGTTGGGAAGCTTTGACGTCATCATCGGCATGGATTGGTTATCTAAAAACCATGCCTAGGTCATGTGCTTTGAAAAGTACATCCGAGTACCTCTTCCATCGGGAGACATATTGAAAGTCTTTGGCGAGAAACCTTGCAAAGGACTCAAACTGATGTCATGCATAACTGCCCAGAAATACATTCGAAAGAAGTGCATGGTTTTCCTAGCTCATGTGATTCAAAAAGAAGACAAGGAGAGAAGAATAGAAGATATTCCCATCATTCGGGAGTTTCCAGAAGTCTTTCCCGATGACTTACCCGGTCTTCCACCTGTTCGGGAAGTAAAGTTTCGAATCGATCTTATACCCGGAGCAAACCCTGTGGCTAAAGCTCCATACCGGCTTGCACCTTCCGAATTGCAAGAACTTGCAAGTCAACTTCAAGAACTCGCTGACAAAGGTTTCATACGGCCAAGTCATTCACCGTGGGGTGCACCAGTCTTGTTTGTTAAAAAGAAGGATGGTTTATTCCGCATGTGTATTGACTATCGAGAGCTCAACAAGCTTACAATAAAAAATCGCTACCCGTTACCTAGGATTGACGACCTCTTCGATCAACTCCAAGGTTCTACTTGTTTCTCGAAGATTGATCTTCGATCTGGTTATCACCAACTGCGTGTCCGAGAAGAAGATATTCCAAAGACCGCCTTCCGAACAAGATATGGTCATTACGAGTTCACGGTTATGCCTTTTGGGTTGACCAATGCACCTGCTGTCTTTATGGATCTCATGAACCGCATGTGCAAACCATACCTTGACAAATTCGTGATCGTTTTCATCGATGACATCTTGATCTATTCCAAGACTGAGGAAGAACATGAACAGCACCTTAGACTGATTTTGGATCTCCTGAGAACCGAACAATTATATGCCAAGTTCTCCAAATGTGAATTTTGGCTAAAGGAAGTTCAATTTTTGGGTCATGTTGTCAATAAAAAGGGAATACATGTCGACCCTGCCAAGATCGAAGCTGTCAAGAATTGGAGTGCTCCTCAAACCCCCACCGAGGTTCGTTCGTTCCTTGGTTTAGCAGGTTATTACCGAAGATTCATTTCTAACTTCTCCAAGATTGCTGTTCCCCTCACCGCCTTGACACATAAAGGTAAACCTTATGAATGGGGGCCGAAACAAGAAGAAGCTTTCCAAACTCTTAAACAGAAGTTATGTGATGCTCCTATTCTGACTCTTCCAGAAGGAAACGATGACCTAGTCGTCTACTGTGATGCCTCTAACCTAGGCCTTGGTTATGTTCTCATGCAACGAGGAAAGGTAATCGCTTATGCATCGAGACAACTCAAGATCCACGAGAAAAACTATACGACGCACGATTTGGAGTTGGGTGCAGTCATATTTGCCTTGAAAATTTGGAGACATTATCTATATGGCACGAAATGTGTGGTATTTACCGACCACAAAAGCCTCCAACACATCTTCAATCAAAAAGAACTCAACATGAGGCAACGACGTTGGGTTGAACTACTCAACGACTACGATTGCGAGATTCGTTATCATCCCGGCAAGGCTAATGTTGTAGCCGATGCGCTGAGCCGTAAAGAACGCGTCATGCTCCAAAGTGTCAATATTCATTCCGACATTCAAACCCGTATTCTAGCAGCTCAACACGTCTCAATTACCGAGGGCAATATGTATGAGGAAATGTCGTGCGGTGCTGAATTCCAACTAGAAACTAAAAACAATGGCTTACTTTATTTCTTGGATCGTATTTGGGTTCCCAATCGCAATGATCTCCGGGAATTCCTCATGACTGAAGCACACAAGTCTCGGTATTCTATCCATCCCGGTGCGGATAAAATGTATCACAATCTTCAACCACAATATTGGTGGCCTGGTATGAAGAAAGACATTGCACTCTATGTTGCAAAATGTCTAACCTGCTCTAAAGTCAAAGCCGAACATCAACGTCCTTCCGGTTTACTTGAACAACCGGAAATCCCCGTGTGGAAATGGGAAAATCTAGCCATGGACTTCATTACTAAACTCCCCCGTACTTCAAACGGCTATGATAGCATTTGGGTAATCATTGACCGTCTCACAAAGTCCGCACACTTCCTGCCCATCCGTGAAGACTATCGGGTTGAGAAATTGGCCCGAATCTATATTAACGAAATTGTGAGTCGACACGGTATACCTTTGAACATAATCTCCGACAGAGATGCTCGTTTCACTTCCAGATTTTGGCAATCTCTGCAAAAGGCACTTGGCACACGATTGGATTTAAGCACAGCCTACCATCCCCAAACTGATGGCCAGACTGAACGAACAATCCAAACCCTCGAAGACATGCTGAGAGCCTGTGTCATAGACTTTGGTGGCAATTGGGATTCACACTTGACACTTATTGAATTCTCCTACAATAACAGCTACCACACTAGCATCAACATGGCTCCATTCGAAGCTCTTTATGGTCGCAAATGCCGTTCTCCCATCTGTTGGAACGAGATTGGTGAAGCACAAATCACCGGTCCCAAGTTAATTCAGGAAACATCCGACAAAATCCTTCAAATCCGTGACAACATCCGAGTAGCGAGAAGTCGACAAAAGAGCTATGCCGACAAGCGACGAAAACCCTTGGAATTCCAAGTGGGTGACCTTGTGCTTCTCAAAGTATCCCCTTGGAAGGGTGTGATCCGCTTTGGAAAGAAAGGCAAGCTAGCACCTCGTTACGTAGGCCCGTTCAAGATCCTTGAAAGAATCGGAAAAGTGGCTTACAAACTTGAGCTACCTCCAACACTCAACAATGTTCATCCAACCTTCCACGTGTCTAACCTGAAGAAATGTCTTGCTGATGAGAACCTCCACATACCTCTTGACGACGTGCGCATTGATGAAACGATGCATTTCGTCGAGAAACCAGTGGAAATCATGGATCGTGAAATCAAGCAACTCAAGCGCAGCCGCATCCCTATAGTCAAAGTCCGTTGGGATTCAAAACGCGGTCCTGAGTTTACTTGGGAACGTGAAGACCAAATGAAACTCAAGTATCCTCACCTATTCACCAATTCTGCAACCTCAACTGGTTGAATTTCGGGACGAAATCCCCTCAACAAGGGGAGACTGTAACATTTCTGATTTTCATCATGTAATCGTTTGATTTCAATAAACAAACACATTTCAGTTTCGATTCGTGTACAAACAAACTACGATGCAGTTACATATACAAACTATTCTATTACAATAACAAATTAAACAAAAACACCATTACCTCACAAGCCCCGAGGACCAAAACTGACAAAACTCAAAAACTACAAAACCAGGCAAGCACGGTCGCGCCTAGGACTAGGCACGGTCGCGCCTGATGACCTAAGCACGGTCGTGCCTAATACAGGCACGGTCGCGCTGCTGAAACCACGTGACTCCACAGAGTCAGGCAGTGGTCCATACTCGTTGAATCAAATGGCATGAAGGCCGGATTTCACGCGTCCGACCATACCCAACTGTACACCATGTGAAACACGTCTCCAATTTCGTAATCCAATCGACCCATTTCAAATCCACACCTACCCCACTCACGAATTCGTGAGATTTCACATTATAAGGAGAATCCAATGCCTCCTACACCCACATCTACCCTCACTCAGTCTCTCAGAACTCTCACTCGACACTCATACAACTTCTGGAGCCCGATCGATCGCCAAGACGCCCGAAAACGCGACCCGTAGCCGACCGCATTCAATTGCCCAATAATCTCAAGTAAGTAATACTCCAATAGCTTTGTATCATCCTCTACTACGAAAGCCCTATGCCAATTCGTAGTAGAAACACTCAAGTCTGCCCGATTTCTGAACGAAAAGCCGAAACTAAACTTTTAGTCGAACTACCTTTTAAACACGAAATAAATCCAATTAAAACTCATAGATAGCTTCGAAATCATCCACTAAGTGAAAGCCCTAAGAATACAGAAACATTTAATATAAGAATCGACGGATTTGGGTCTGGAAAAGACCCGACACGGTCGCGCTCATCCCCGAGCGCGGTCGTGCCTGACCAAGCACAATCGTGCCCCAGGTGTGGCCCGGTCGTGCTTACCGAGCAAACAAGTCTTGATAAAAAACAAACACTAGACGCGGTCGTGCCAGATACGAGCACGGTCGTGCTCTATGTCCAGAACCTATGAAGTACTTTCTGACTCGACCACGGGCGCGCTCAGACCACCACGGTCACGCCCGGCAACGAGCGCGGTCGTGCCCTACTTGAGCACGGTCGTGCTCCTTGACCAGAATCAATTATTTTTCTGTTTTAAAGTCTATTTAACATATTTAGCTAAAAATTTCAAAATGTAATTATAAAAATTATTTTATAAAATCCCAAGACCCGGGAATCATTTATAAACCAAATCCTTGATTTAGGAATTTAAAACGATTAATTCCCGATAGTTCAAAACCGATGAAGTCGTGAGTTTATATAATCATTCTTATAAAACTATTTATACAAATATATATTTTGACTTCAACAAATGTTATTTATTTAAATTTATATTTAAATAAATATAAATATATATCAGTTATTTAAATTTACATTTTAAAGAATATATATATCACTACTATTTAAAATGTACTAAATAGATAAATAAAGTTATTTATTTATTTATTTCAAACAAACCCTAAACGTACAAATCCATCTTTCGACATAAAAAGAACACAAACAATGACACGCGTTATACATTTATCCATTAGGTCAAACGTAGCGACCTACAACACGCTTGGTATTTTTGTTGATCTGTGCAAACTACACTACCCAACACAAGTGAGTTACATAGCCCCTCTTTTACTCTATTTACAAACTTTTGGGGTGGAACATGCGTTCTATTTACTATGTTTACAAACTACACAATATACAATTCCACCCTCCAATCATGTGTTACAATTTTGAGCTTTGTGCTTGAGTACTAGGTGTGTAGACCAACACGCAGTTTGCTATTCACGTGCAATCATTAACTATTTTATAGCCTACAGTAAACAGTGATAGTTCTATTGAGTCTGACAAACCCACCCAGGTAGGGTGACTGTTACTGCCAACACGCGTTTGTTTTGCATGCTAGTTACAAAGGTTTGATTGTACTATCAGGTCACATGATGGTATCTCTCCATAAATGCCTTAATTGCCATGTTTGTATGAATTGTATGCACACGACACTATATTCTATTACATGACTCGAAAACCTATGTATTCTCACCAACTTTTTAGTTGACTTTGTTTTTAACCATGTTTCAGGTGACAATGTTTGAAGTATTACAAGCTGCTACATATAGGATTTGGACCTAGCAATTAATCTAAACTATTTATATTTTGTAATCGCTACATTTGGTTCTTGTATGGTATGAACTTGCTACGTGTAATGAAAATGAATGTTTAAATTATTCAAACTTTAGCAACCATGAGGTATGAACAGTCTGCACAGCTTCACGCCCCGACGTTTTCCGCCGTCGGTTGGGGTGTGACACTAATGCTTATGTTTGGAAAGACAAAGTGTTTGTTATGGTGTTTAATGCTTAGTTTTATGTTTATCTAGGATTTGTTGACACAATCTCCTAATTTATATGAACTTTGTATGAACATTGTATGTTGAAGAAATGCAAGTGATTGTCTAATTAAATCAACTTGAGGTGGGTAGTGTGTTTTTCATATTATCTTTCCAACTAGTTGATGGATTGGTGTACCTTAATCGAGAGCTAGTTCAATCTTTATGAACATTGACATGATTACAACACGTGAGCTTTATTGCATGATTTTAGGTGGTTAGTTTGTGTTATTCATTCTAGCTTTCTGAATGGTCGTTTGATTAGATGTATTTGACGAGAATTTGGTCAATCTATGTTTCGTGTATTTGCCATGTTTCTATGAGTGTATTGAATGTATTCTACATGGATTCGACACCGAAGTGATCT
The DNA here is from genome assembly GCA_023525975.1 of Smallanthus sonchifolius. Taxonomy (NCBI): domain Eukaryota; kingdom Viridiplantae; phylum Streptophyta; class Magnoliopsida; order Asterales; family Asteraceae; genus Smallanthus; species Smallanthus sonchifolius. Next base: position 16,217,793 of record CM042028.1, on the reverse strand, counting down.
TTACTCCTTGATTGTTTGACTTGTGATTTTAGTTTAGTTTTATATAAATTGCATGTTAGTTATTTAAACAAACTCTTCAAAATATCTTTTTACCATCACTTGATTGAATCTTAGTTCCGATTCATTATCGCACTCCACCGTGTCCACGGATTGATATCCGGTTCTTACCTTACTATATTACTATCTGACGGATACACTGCCCGGTGTGTGTGTGTGTGATTAGTCTTTAGTGAAAAACCTTTTTAAAACTCAAATTGTGTGAAAAATACTTATAAAAATATATATACACTTTCAACACATCATTAATCCCTTAGAAAGTCAGAGGTGGATCGCCTCAATTGAAAGGGCATTCGATACATGCCATTGTGAGAAGGAGGACGAGGTTACCTTCGCCACCAATCAACTGAAAGAGCGAGCTGATGATTGGAGGGGAGCGGTAAAAAGAGAGAAATGTAGAGAAAGGATTAAGGAAATGAGTTAGGAAGAATTTAAGGATCTATTCCTAAAACATTATTGCCCTCGAGCGGTAATCGAAAGAATCACTGAGGAGTTTCTTCAACTCCATCAGACAACAGAAACGGTGGACGAAATCACGGGGATCTTCTTTGACAAGGATAGGTTCTATCCAGCTTTGTTAACAACCCCGGAAATGTGGATGAGGAGATACCATCTCGTTTTGAAAACAGAGATTGGAGAGTTTATCCATCCATCCAAGTGTACGAACGTGGAGGAGATGATTGATTGGGCTCGGGAGCGCGAGACTAAGCTCAAGAGACAGATAGAGAGGGACGGGAAGAGGAAAGGAGAAAGTTATCCTTCTCCTATCCCTCTTAAGAAGTTTAAATTTACCAAGCCAAGAGGCAATTCCTCCACAAGGAAAGGAGTACATGATTTCAAGACTTGTGGAAGAAGACACCCGGGGGAGTGTCGGTTCAATCCCACAAGTTGTAATAAATGTGGCAAATTAGGACACACTGCATTGCAGTGTATGTGTGGAACTAGATTATGCTACAACTGTTATAAACCAGACATTTTAGCAGAGAATGTCCTGAGTTAAAATTTCAGACAGAAAAGACCGGAGCAGAAAATAAAGTTAAAAGGATCGAGGCTCCAAAGCCAAGGGGAAGGGCTTTTCAGATCACTACAGAGGAAGCAAAAGATGTTCTTGACGTCGTATCAGGTACATTGCTCTTGAATTCCCTACCTGCTTGTGTCTTATTCGATACTGGAGCTAGTCGGTCATTTATTTATTTAAACTATGAAAACTCTAGAAACTTCAATAGGAGTAGATTGGATAAGATATTAGAAGTAGAAATCGTGAGTGATCGCAATTGCATAGTGACGGAAATATGCCGAGATTGTCGACTACTAATAGAAGGAGAAGAATATCTCATCGATTTAATCCCGATACCAATGCAAGAATTCTACATGATCATTGGAATGGACTGGTTGTATTCACATGCTGCAATGATTGTATGCAATCAAGAGATTGTAAGATTCATGACGCCCACAGGAAAAGAAGTTAGTGTCATTGGTGAACGACGAAACCATATCACGTTATGTACGATGACCAAGATAAATAGCTACGTCAGACAACGTCATCAAGCCTTCTTAGCCTACGTAGCAGATGTAAAGATGAAAAGGAAAGAAGTGGATCAAGTTCCAGTAGTAAAAGAATTTCCAGAAGTATTCCCAGACGATCTCCCAGGTACTCCACCTGAAAGAGAGATCGAATTCAAAATTGATTTGATTTCGGAAGCTAAACCGGTGGCTAAGGCTCCATACCGGTTAGCACCAACCGAAATGAAAGAATTAATGTCACAACTGCAAGAGTTGTTAGACAAAGGATTTATACGTCTATGTGTATCCCCATGGGGTGCACCAATTCTGTTCGTGAAGAAGAAAGACGGTAGTATGAGGATGTGTATAGACTACCGTGAATTGAACAAATTGACTATTAAGAATAGGTATCCTTTACCTAGAATTGATGATATGTTTGATCAATTACAAGGATCAAGTTGGTTTTTCAAAATTGACTTAAGATTCGGTTATCATCAAGTCAAGGTGCGAGAAGAAGATGTGCCTAAAACGGCATTCAGAACTCGTTTTGGAGACTATGAATTTGTAGTGATGCCGTTTGGAGTAACGAATGCTCCGGCAATCTTCATGGATCTCATGAGTAGAGTATGCCGGACAATGTTAGACAAATTCGTTATTGTCTTCATTGATGATATCTTGATTTATTCAAAGAATGAATAAGAACATGCACAACACCTTCGTGAAGTACTTAGAACTTTACGGAAAGAGAAACTATATGCTAAATTCTCAAAGTGTGCATTCTGGTTAAGAGAGGTTCAATTTCAGGGTCATGTTGTAAACGCAGAAGGTATCTAAGTAGACCCAGCAAAAGTAGAGGCTGTAATAAAATTGTCTCCACCTAAGAATCCAGCGGAAGTTAGAAGTTTCTTGGGATTAGTTGGCTCTTATAGAAGGTTTATTCAGGACTTCTCTAAGATAGCCACCCCATTAATTAAACTGACCCGAAAGAATTCAAAATATGAATAGAATGCGGATCAGGAGAAGGCATTCCATATATTGAAAGAAAGATTGACACAAGCTCCGGTTCTAGCATTGCCAGAAGGAGTAGAAGACTTAATAGTTATCTGACAAACGAAATGTTCTGTCTAAGGAAAGAGTGGTGTATAAACTCTAGGCCAACGGGGCTGAAAGAGTAAAAGATTCCAAGCCTACGGGGCTGAGGAATGAATGAGTCTTCATGACAAAATGAAAGGGGTCTATACTGACGAGTATAAGAACCTTGCCCATACTCGGACCAGAGGTACGGCCTAAGATGGTTGCGAGGGGGTTAGCACACCCATAAAGTATACGAATACCGTGATCGGAGGTACGTCCGAAGATGGCCACGGGGGGCGCCGAGAGCCTGAGAAACTTGAACAATAATAAGAACCTAAAGGGTTCATGATAAAATGAACAATGCAGTGTACTTACTTAGCGTAAGCTAATTCAAAAACGTTTTCCCAACACTGCAGGAAAGAAGCACATGGAATAGAGCTTCCTATGGACGAGGCTGGTCGGGGTTGAAGAATCCCTATGTAATATGATGTAATTATATTATCTTTTGTAAAACAATGATATTACAAATAAAAAGATTACCTTAGCCTTTAATGGCAAGGTTTTGACAAACTGAGACCATTTTTCGCTATAAAATACTCTGATAAAAGAAGAAATAAAGTAGGGTGTTTCATCAACACCCCAGATTGAGGGATATGAAATCTCCGTTCCATTCACTAAGGCTATGTGTAGTACAGCCCACACCCCACGCCCCACGGGGCTTTCCCATTGGGCAACATAGAAATGTCAACAGAGGGATGGGTAACAGAGATAAGAGCAACACCCGTGACTCGTCTCATAGCTCCATCACACACCCCCTCTCACAGAGGGGCAGCGCGGTGTGCCACGTTTCTCACGGCTGCCATGTCAACCCCTCATTCCCGCTCACAAGACCATTACACATACCCTATTAATGCACATTTATTTCCTTTATGTAGATAGTACACGAACCAAGAAAGTAAGTGTTTTCAAAGTGCATTTGAAGGCCTGAAAGAAAAAAACTTTCCTACATCTATATATATTGTTCAAAATAATAAAATAAGATAATTTATGTAAAACTAAGTTTGATTTTTCACACAAGACTAAAAGAATAGGACCCTAGCTAATGGTGGATAATGTTAATTTTCAATAGAAGATTCTCTTTCAAAGATAAAAGAAATTACAAGGAAGATATAAATACAAGTTTGGAAATTTAACAAACCAGTAACACACTTAAGCGAAACAAAACAAACTAATAGTTTCGCCGGAACTTGCTTAGTCTCGCCGGAGCAATTTCGCCACCGGAGCAGTTTCACCGGAGAAGAACACTTTCGTCGGAGATGAACACCACTACCCCCCGGAAGTTGGAGGCGCTTCAAGCTCCAACTTAAGAACTTGATTAACGAATGCGAATAAAAAAACTTCAATTCAATGATGAAGATTATGATGCGAATGAAAAACTTTCGATCTGAACCAGTAAATAAACTTCCAGAAGTTTCGCCGGTAAAACAACATGTTCTCAACCTTGAGCATGATAACTGCTAAATTGAACATGTGGAGCCGGAATCAACTTCGCTGGAAAAATGAAACATGAACATGAGTCGCAAGAAAATGAAAGAAAAATAGAGACCAAAAGTTAAAACTTAAAACAAGAAGCAGAAACTGACGATAAAGCAAACAGTAGATAAACGAGATGAAGATGATCAAGGAAACTGAGCAATTGAATTGATATATATATATATATATATATATATATATAGAGAGAGAGAGAGAGGCTGGTTCTGGTACAAATGATTGTTATCCTAAAATCGTAGTTAAAGATCTTGGCCTTCCATCTAGTTAAATAAAAGGCAATTAAAATCTTGATGGCATTATTGTAAATAAAGTGTTGTTTTACAAATACAAAAGGGCATTAAGGGTATTTCCCCATTTTCAAAAAAAGGAATGGTGCGTACAATCAGGGAAATCGTCCCGCTTCATCGCTTCGAGATCACCAAGGATATTCGACATGCATTGGAGTCCTATTATCATTTAAGACATTTAAACTATTTACCTGTTTGTCAGTAACTTGACTTTTGGGCGCGTTTGTTTTGCGCATCAAATACTTTATTTATCGCTTCCGCATTTACTCTGAACATTAATGGTTTTTATTGAACTCATATAGTGTCGTTCGATATGAATAATGACTGAGATCCTGGTTTGTCACATGCCTTGCGGTAAAACTCCTACTTTACCTTCACAAGAGCCTAAGAGGCATCGGCTGAGCCTGATTGACAACACCATAGTGTACGACGAGCCCTTCCATCTACGTGTCAGAGGTAACACCCAGGAATGGGAGTGGTATCCTAGCATGATCAGGAGCTGGGTTCAACAGGAGCAGGTCCCACCTCCATACTTTGCAGCCACTACTTATTCTATACAGATTCTACCACCACTACAGTACCCTATGGAACAGCTCTTTGCTGCCTTAGTAGCAAAGATGGACAGGGAGATAGGCAGCATGCGTGATGCTACAGGAGAGATTACCAGACTGTTACAACGAGGAAATCAATCTGAGAAACTGATAGAAGATCTAGGAGAGACTGACAGAGTACATGACAACCTGGTAGCAGCATTTCATGAATTAGAAAACCGGGTGAATGCACTAGAGTTTAACGTCAGAGCGGCTGCGAATAAGATTGAAGAGCTAGAGGCACAGCTTGCAGCTGCTAATGCAGCGGGAGATGCACAGGAGGATGATCCCGAGGGAAAACCGGCTGAGGATGAAGATGACGGATCAGTTGTCTCTTCAGCTGGCAGTGGCATATGATATTCAAGCTTCACTTATGTTTTCTTTCTAAACCTAGAAGGGCAGGGTTGTTCCCATCCAACAGCTATTTCAGGATTTTGATGTTTTGGTTGATTTACTTTGTAGCCGTTACAATTTATTTAATCAAGAATTATTATCGAAATATTAGATGTTGTGGTTTAGTTTTCATTTGTATACTCGTACTTGTATGATGATAATATGCGATGTTTTTTCTCATTATTTGTATTTGTGAATGTGAAGAATCATGTCTGGACACGGTCGTGGATGCGGTGGACGTAATGGTAGTCGCGGTAATATCAATATGACTGCAGCCGAAGTCACTGCACTCATCAACGATAGCGGGGCTGAAGCCTTAGCAGCCGCACATAATGCTGCAGGAAAATCCGATTTCTGTCGACTCTAGCAAGTCAATTACTTACTCCAAAATCGTATCCGAACCTTGTATCCTCAAATACGTAATTATTTCCAATCCAAGTCAGCACAATAACCAATAGACTTGCACTTTCAAAACTTTCATGGAATGGAAGCCCCACACCTTTAATGGAGCTGAAGAAGTTGTTGGCTTACTCCGCTGGATCGAAAAAGTTGAATCGGTTTTTGCTATGTGTAACTGCCTACAGGAAAATTAAGTCAGATATGCCTTCGGTACACTTGAGGGTCCTGCCCTTACATGGTGGAACTCTCAGGTCCAGATGTTGGGTCTGGACATGGCTAACACCCTACCTTGGGAAGAATTGAAGACTATGATGAGGGAAGAGTATTGCCCTCGTGATGAAATTCAGAAACTGGATTACGAATTTTGGAACTTGAAGATGGTGGGTTCCGAGATTGAGCTTTATACTACCCGCTCTCATGAATTAGTTGTCATGTGTCAACATATGGTAACTCAAGCATACAAAAGAATCGAGAGGTAAATCGACGGCCTAGTACCTCAAATTCAAAGCATGGTTACTTCTTCTAACCCTGGTACCATTCAGCAAACTATCCGGCTAGCTCATAAGCTGACCGATCAGTCAACCTCTTCGAGTCAGAACTAGGGTAATTATGCTGGAAAGTACCCTAAGTGAAACAAATGTGGCTTCCACCACAATGGACCATGTGATAAACAACGTTGCCAATGGTGTGGAAAAATGGGCCATGCTGCAAAAGACTGTAGGGGTGAGCTTCAACCTAAGCAACCATTTCAGCAACTGGGATGTATCAGGGGGTTGGTATGAATGTGGAAAGGAAGGAAACTTCAAGAAAGATTGTCCTCAGTTGAAGAAAAATGGAAATGGCAACGGAAACGGTAACAATCAGGGCAACAACGGTAACAACAATAATGGTAACAACAATGGAAATGGTGCGAAGGGATGGGCCTTCGTGATTGGATCAAGAGAAGCAAGAAACGATCACAACGTGGTTACTTGTAAGTTCCTTCTGAACAACTGTTTTGCTTCTTTCCTTTTTGATACTGGTGCTGATAGGAGTTTCATATCTAAGAATCTTAGTAACTTGTTAAAGGCAACTCCAACTCTATTAGAAACTAAGTACACCATAGAGATAGAAGATGGTCAGATAATCAAAGCAACTCACATTCTTAAAGGATGTAAACTAGGATTGACTGGTCATAAGCTTGACATTGACCTCATATAAATCACACTCGGCAGTTTCGACATAATTGTCGGTATGGATTGGTTATCCAAAAATCAAGCTGAGATCATTTGTTGTGATAAAATTGTTCGTCTTGCTCTCTCTAGTGGAGAAGCCCTTTCTATCCAAGGCGAAAAGAGTGGTGTAGTTGTAGGAATCATATCCTTCATGAAAGCACAAAAGTGTTTGCGTAAAGGTCATACTGCTATTCTACCTCTTGTTGCCGAGCAACCATCCGAAGAGAAGAAGATTGATGACATCCCGATTGTTCGTTACTTTCCTGAAGTATTTCCCACAGACATGCCTAGTGTTCCACCTCACCGTCAGGTCGAATTTTAAATTGACCTAACACCCAGAGCAACACCTATTGCACCAGCACCATATAGACTTGCACACAGTAAGTTATAGGAGCTATCCACACAACTGCAAGAGTTATTGGATAAGGGCTTTATCCAACCTAGCTCATCGCCATGGGGAGCCCCGGTCCTATTCGTCAAGAAGAAAAATGGGACTTTCCGTATGTGCATTGATTACCGTGATTTGAACAAAGTGACTATCAAAAATCGTTATCCACTACCCTGTATTGATGATCTGTTCGACCAACTTTAGGGGTCAAGGTTTTATTCAAAGATCGATCTTAGATCCGGTTATCATCAACTGAGAGTCCAAGACGAAGACATCTCTAAGACTACATTCAGAACCAGGCATGGCCACTACGAGTTTTTAGTCATGCCATTCGGATTAACCAACGCACCCGCGGTGTTCATGGATCTCATGAACCGTGTGTGTAAACCCTACCTCGATCAGTTCTTCATCATTTTCATTGATGATATCCTCATCTATTCTAAGAATAAGAAAGAGCACGAGGAGCATATACGTTTAATTCTGGAACTGCTTAAACAAGAGCATATGTACGCCAAATTTTCCAAATGTGAATTTTGGATTCGCGAAATTCAATTCCTAGGGCATGTAGTCAACGAGAAATGAATACATGTCGATCCAACTAAGTAGAAGCCATCAAAAATTGGGCGGCACCAACGACTCCGACAGAGGTGCGACAATTTCTAGAGTTGGCTGGTTACTACCGTCGATTCATCGAAGGATTCTCAAAGATTGCTCAACCTCTCACTGCCCTAACCCAAAAGGGTAAACCCTATAACTGGAGTGAAACCCAGGAATCAGCATTCCAACTACTGAAACAGAAACTTTGTAGTGCACCCATCCTATCTCTTCCAGAGGGAACATGTGACCTTGTAGTGTATTGCGATGCCTCTATTCAAGGTCTTGGTTGTGTACTGATGCGGCACGAGAAAGTTATCGCATACGCTTCCCGTTAACTGAAAATTCATGAGAAGAGCTACACGACCCATGATTTAGAATTTGGAGCCGTAGTGTTCGCACTGAAAATCTGGAGACATTACTTGTACGGTACCAAATGCACCATCTACACCGATCACAAGAGTCTTCAACACATCTTCGAACAGAAAGAGTTGAACATGCGACATCATCGTTGGATCGAACTCTTGAATGACTATGATTGTGCTATCAAGTAGCATCCGGGCAAAGCTAACGTAGTAGCCGATGCCCTAAGCAGAAAAGAAACTAAAACTAGACGAGTTCGAGCATTACAACTCACTATCCACCCTGGATTACCTGATCAAATCCGTAATGCTCAACTCGAAGCCCTGAAAGAGGAAAACCTACCGTTAGAATCCACGCGTGGTAAAGAGAAACAACTCGAAGTTAAATCTGACGGCATTGGCTACTTCACAGAGCGAATATGGGTTCCAGTGTACGGGAACTTAAGGGAGCTTGTAATGGATGAGTCTCACAAATCTCGGTATTCTATTCATCCTGGTTCCGATAAGATGTATCATGACTTGAAGGTTCTCTATTGGTGGCCGAACATGAAAGCCGATATAGCCACCTATGTGAGCAAATGCCTGACCTGCTCGAAAGTCAAATTTGAATACCAAAAACCTTCTGGTTTGCTCCAACAACTAGAAATCCCGATGTGGGAATGGGATCAGATTTCCATGGACTTTATCACTAAACTACCCCGAACTCCTAGTGGATGCGACACCATCTTGGTGATCGTAGATCGTTTGACTAAATCCGCTCACTTTCTAGCAATCAAAGAGACTGATAAGATGGAAAAGCTAACTCGTATATATCTGAAGGAAGTAGTCTCTCGCCACAGAGTGCCAATTTCAATCATTTCTGATCGAGACGCTCGATTCACATCACGTTTCTGGAAATCATTACAAAAAGCTCTAGGCACGCGCCTGGATATGAGCACAGCATACCATCCTCAAACAGATGGCAAGACTGAACGTACTATTCAAACCCTAGAGGACATGCTACGAGCTTGTGTGATTGATTTCGGTAACAGTTGCGAAACCCATTTGCGCTCAGTAGAGTTTTCCTACAATAACAGTTATCACATTAGCATCAAACCAGCACCGTTTGAGGCATTATATGGACGGAAATGATGATCACCTATTTGGTGGACTGAAGTTTGGGATAGCCAACTTACGGGTCCTAAACTTGCACTCGAAACCTCAGAGAAAATCGTGCAAATTCGAAATCGTATGGCAACAGCCCGTGACCGTCAAAAGAGCTATGCCGATAAGTGTCGGAAACTGTTGGAATTCCAAGTGGGAGACATGGTCCTATTAAAAGTCGCACCTTGGAAAGGTGTAATTCGTTTTGGGAAAGGAGGCAAGCTAAATCCTCGTTATGTTGGACCGTTCAAGATAGTGAAGATAATTAGCCCAATAGCGTACCAACTGTACCTACCTGAAGGACTTAGTATAATACACAACGTCTTTCATGTCTCAAACTTAAAGAAATGTCTAGCAGATGAGACACTCGTGGTTCCACTTGAGGAACTAGAAATCGACGAACAATTATGCTTCATTGAATAATCGGTCGAAATCATGGATAGGGAAGTCAAGATACTCAAGCATAGTAAAATCCCTATTGTCAGAGTTCGTTGGAACTCGAAACACGGACCGGAATTCACGTGGGAGTGCGAGGATCAGATGATGTGCAAGTATCCTCATCTTTTCAAGCAGTCAACGTCAAACACATAAGGTATTATTTAATTTTCGGGACCAAATTTCTTCCAACTAAGGGATGATGTGACATCGAGAAATTTTTTTATTAGCTACGTTACTTTATTTTCGAGACAAAAATTCTTTCAACTAAGGGATGATGTGACACCCGGCTATTTCGGGTTAACCCCCGTTAACCCAAATCCCGTTATCTCACAACTCAGTTAACACAATTACAAACTCCAAGGACTAATTTTGTCATAATCTTAAACATATACACAGAAATTGCAGGGACTAATTCTGTCAATTCCCAAAACATGATTTGTTGATTTTTAAAAGTCAAAGAGTGGTGTTCTAAGTCAAAATTCATACCCATAACTCAAAACCGTTCAAATTCGTAACCAATACTCGTAGCATTGATGATCTCGAACATATCCTACGAGTTTCCAAGCGTTTTGATTGATAATAATTAAGAATTAATCGTAATAAGGCTCATTAAACTCGAAACCGTCGAACTCATTACTAAGATTCATCAATTCGATCAATTGGTCTATCAAATTCGAAACTAATCACTCTGCACACGCTAGTCGAACCTCTGTCAAGCTTTTGCACATTCCAATTTGATCGGAGAAGCAGCCAGAGGAGCCAGAGAGCAACCTGTCAAGGCCGCGATTGAGTTTTAGTCGAACTCCATCAATTCGATACCAATTGAGGTAAACAAACACACTCTTAAACTCATTTCAGTCTCTAGAACTAAAGCCCTAACCTATTCAGGGCTTATATCATCAAATTGAACTCAAATCAGCCTAGGGTTCATCACATAATCGGTTTAATCGAACTCTACCCTAGACTCAACCTCAATCCAATTAAACCACACTGTTAGATTTGCAATCCATCACTCGTTGAAAGCCCCGTGAATCCGACAATTCATATAATCATGTTTTGCCAAATCGATTCCATGTTCAAAAATCTAGGGTTTCGGTGTTTTCAAACAGGAATCAACGATCTTAAACTCGATATTTTTGCAATTAAACTAGTTAGTAGATTCAAAATTCATCAATTAACAAAACCCCCATACCCTAATGGTCAATCGCAATCGAAATCTGATGGATTGGGACTGGTTTTGGATTGGCTCGCGTAGGGGGAAGAACAGGAACTTTCTGTGTTAAAAACAAACCGAGCCGGGTCTTTAACGCAATACCCTAGCAGGCGGGACTGGTTAGAGCCTTGGGCTATTGTGGGTGAGACCCGGGTTCGAATCCCACAACCTACATTGTTTTTTTTGGAGCAGTTTCAAACAACTATTTATATAAAAATCATTTCCTATATTATTATAATGTTATATTATCACGTTTGGACACCGGAAAACACCCATGTGCTCGGGATTGAATTTCTAATGCATTCTAAGTATTATTTTTGTTTAAAAATAATATATATTTTTGTATTATCACCAAAACATTTATTTCATTCATAAAAACACACGAATTATTATTTTATATTATTACCTCGTGTTTAGTGGTTTATCACCCGTACCACATCTGTATTTGATACTAAACTAGGGATTTACTAATCCCGATGACAAGATTTTCTATTCGTTAATCATAAGCATATTTAGTACATCCGATTCTCCCGTATCGTCTTGACTCATTCCTACGTGTTCCTAATTATCGTGATCATATTCTAGGGCATTTGTAGACTGTCCGCTTGCAAACTATTTGTGGTTTTGTTGCATCCTTGTGTGGTGCTAATTACTACTCTCTAGGGGGAGAAAACATGACGCAAACATATGATTACTGTAATTCTTATATTATCAATTGTTAAGCTAAGCGTAACACTCTATCATGAAACTCCTTACACATCTAACCGTTTAATATAACTCAGCGAGTTAATCTTAGTACTACTACTGGGTTTGACAAACCCCACCCGCGTTAGCCGCGCTAACTCGACTGGAGGTTGAACGAGTGTAATATTGACCTAACACATCGCCATTGTTGATAGACATGGTGGAAGGCATTCAAACATAAACAATCAGCTTCGGTTACGAGCGCTTTAGTAACATGAACATAGGTTAGCTACCTAATGATATATATTGAATGTACATAATCTTGCAAACATTATTACGAACTGAAACATGTGAACTCACCAACCTAGTATTGACACGTTTTCTTACATGTTTTCTCAGGACGCTAAAGCACAGGTGCACAATTAGGACATGCATTGGAGTCCTTTTATCATTTCCGACATTTAAACTATTTACCTGTTTTTTAGTAACTTGACTTTTGGGCGCGTTTGTTTTGCGCATTAAATACTTTATTTATCGCTTCCGCATTTACTCTGAACATTAATGGTTTTTATTGAACTTATATAGTATCGTTTGATATGACTAATGACTGACATCCTAGTTTGTCACACGCCTTGTGGTAAAACTCCATTAGTGGATTTTGGGGGTGTGACAACATGAGATTATGGGGGAAAAAGAGACAGAAGATACCTTGGATTGGATCAATGGCATGGAGTCCACCATCCGCCTCAACGGATGCCGACCGGATCAAGCGTCAGGTTCGCACCAAAGTCGTTGAAGCGAGACGCGGCACACTGGTGGGAGACTGTGAAACAGGCAAAGGGTGACCAAGCGGTCAAGCTAATGCGGTGGATGACCTGAAAGCGTTAGTAATTGAGAAGTTCTGCCCTAATAACGAGGTCCACAAGGTATGATGACATAGTCTCTACCGAAGTCGTCCCTGAAGCACCCAAGAAACAAGCGATCAAGCAAACAGGCGAAGACCTCCAGGGTCCAAACGAAGTAAGAGCAAGGGTAGACACTGACGGGACATGCGGTAAGTGTGGAAAGAAGCATGGAGGCGAATGCAGGTTAGGATCGATGGGATGTTATAAGTGTGGCAAGCAAGGTCACCTTTCTCGCAACTGCATAGACAAACGTGTATGTTATAACTGTGGCGAGAAGGGGCATTATGGTGATGAATGTAAGAAACCAAAGGCCGCAGCAAGGGTATGAGTATACCAGATGATCGATAAGGAGGATTGAGAGAGAGCTTGATGCCAGGTCGGGTACGTATCTTTTTCCGAAGTGTTTAATTTCTTGTACCGTCAAAGGAATCTTAGTGTAAATAGAAACGTGCGTCGTTGGAAACTTTTAGCCATCCCAGTTTGCCTAGACGCCTCAGGAATAGAAACTGTCCCATATATATAGCATTCTTTGGAAAAAAATGAATTGTCTTAGACTCTCTATGGTAGCAAATCACAATGGCCTTCACAACCGAGCTACCATGCACAACAATGGTTTATGCTAGTATAACTTATGGCAGGTTTCGAGGATGAAACCTATTATAAGAGGGGTATACTTGTAATGTCCCAAATTTCAAAAACAATACATCGGGCTCGGGATTTTACATAGTCATAAGGAGAAAGAAACGAGATGGACCGGGCCTTGGCCCGGGTTGCTAGATGGGCAAAGATGAAGGAGTGTAGGCCTTAAAACCCTACACCTCGTCCCCCATCTCATTCTTCGTCTTCCTCTTTCCCATTTCTAGAGAGAGAAAGCTAAAGGAAAACCCCACCAAGACTTGGATCATGCTTCTATATCGATTCTCCAGCATCATAGATCGATTCTACGCGAAGAACAACGCTTTTTGAGGTAAGAATCGATCTCAGATCTATTGTTTCGTATGGAAATGGGTTTTTAGGGCTTCTTGGGTTTAATCACATAAAGGTCGGATTTTTACGTATAAAAACACCTGAAAAGTGTAGATCTAGCTTCGTGGAAGTTGGAGAAATGATTTGAACGTAAAAAGTTATGGTTTTTGATCAAAATCGGGTCTGTTTGGAATTCATGTTGTTGAGCCTACACTCGAGTGTCGACCACCTTCATGTGGCGACACTCGACGAAGAAGAAAGCCAAGGAGAATCGGCCACTGAGAATCGGCCCTCCTATAGCATGAAACAAGTCCTGGACACAAGTTTAAGCGACACTCGAGAGTGTCGGTCGAATCTATTAGTCGACTCCCGAGAGCATCAGCCGACACTTGTGGCCGACTCTCAAGAGTGTCATCCAACATTAGCGGCCAACTCTCAAGAATGTCAGCCGACACTAGCAAGTTTAACCGATTTCATGTATTGTGTTCGCACAGATCCTGTAGCACTTGTGTAGCCTAAAGCTTTCTAGTTTGCATAGTAGACCGTATACCAGGTGAGTTCTAATCCCTTTTTTTCCTACTTTAGGGGTGATATGCATACTTAGAGAAGAGCGTTTATTACATATTTTATACTAATAAACAATGGTTATGAAACGTTTACGAGCAGTAAAGATGTTTTTAAAAGAAGAATGAATGTAAAGTCTTAAAGAAACTCATTAATACTTTAATAGAAATAAAGTTTTTCCTTCGGGAATAAGTACCAAGTCAAGCTACGGTTCCTATGGGGATAAATGTTACTATATACATAGAGTTAGTTCTGGGCTCAGTGCCTATAATAGGGATCAATTCCTAACGTAGGGCTCAGTGCCTATAGCAGGGCTCAATGCCTGTAGTAGGTCTTAGTGCCTAGGCAGGGCTCAGTGCCTAAGTAGGTTTTGTGCCTAAGCAGTTACAAATGGAATTAACGGCATGGTGACAACGTCTCAACACTAGCCAGGACTGTTACAAAATGTTATTGTGATGCATCGTGTTATCTTCCCTTATTTGTCGACCATTGGACTTGAGTCATTTGGGGCAATATGGGGAGAAATGGAAAGTTAAAGATAAGTTTAAGTTAAGATAATGTATGTATAAGTTAAAAGATACTATACGTATAGTTTTGCCTTATTGGATTTAAAAGATATGATCAAGCAAAACTTTCTTCTTTTAAATTATGTATTAATGTTTTATGTAAGCGTTAGAACTCACTCAGCGTTGCTAATTTTTAGTGTGCATATCAGTGAAGTGTAGGTGGCAGTTTGGATGCTTGGCTGGCTTGAGGAATTACCCCGAAGAGAAGATCTGGCATCCCGTTGTTGTGTTTAGTATTTTATGTTTACAGTTTATGATGTTTCAAGACAAGTTTAAATTCGTACCAGACAAGAAAGTTCAAGACATGATTTGTAATCCGCTGTTATGTTAAAGTTTAAATCGTTTCCGCTGTGATTTGTTAAATGTCCCATGTTTATATGCTATGTGTTGATGAGTAAATCAAGTAATTGAGCCCTCCCGGATTTAGGGTATTACACATCACATGTTAGTGAAATGCAAACTTATGTAAGTAGTGATACATATGTAGTGATTGTATATTTTGATAAAATATTAATATAAAGTATAATATTAAAAGGTAAATATTATGTATAAACGGGTTCATATTAATGTTATTGAAAGTTTCATGACTTGGAATATATTTGTCAATATTACAACCTATTAGAGATATGATAACACATTATTTTGAAACACAAGAATTATTTGAACTCGAAAATGATATAACACATATCGTGTTCCAAAAGAATGTAATTTGGTTATGATAACAGGTCATCGAAAATCGGTGCTTGTTGGACACGAACCCACGATGGGAAGGGGGGGTATCCAGAAATTGCACATTGGCCCCTGAAGTTTTATGGGTTTATTATTTCATGTAAAAACTTAGGTTTAGTTTTAATCAAAGTTTCTGAAATTATAAATCTCACCCTAAACTTTTATAAAGATATAAAATTATTAGATTTTATAAGTTTTTATAAACTCTAATAAATTTTTGTATTATATTTAAGTGTTATAAATATAAAAGATTGATTTTTATAATTTACAAAAAAAAATAGATATAAATTTTATTTCTATTAAATCATTTTCTTTGAACTTTATAAAATAACTTTTATAAATCCTATTTTATTTATAACTTAGTATTTGTAAGTTTATGTGTATATATATATATATATATATATATATACACACACATAGGTTTAGTAAATACCTAAAATATATATATGATTTATTTTTGAACCTTAAACAATTATCTATATAATTTCTTATATAAATCTTTGTTATGATTGAAATGAAAACAATTGTACTCATATGCACTTATGTATGTATGTGTTCATGTGTTGAGATGGATAAATATGATAGCTTCCATTGAAATAGGAAAGTACAAATCATAGAATAATGGAAATACAAGTACTAAAATAGGAAAATTAAGGCCGGAAAATCCTGGAGGTTACAGTCTCCCATACTTTATGGAATTTCATCTCGAAATTGATTAGGAGTAGGGTCCAGGAAAGAGATGTGGGTATTTAGTCTTCATTTGAACCTCACGTTCCCATGTAAATTCTGGGTAACGTTTGGATTCCCACCGAACCTTGAAGATCAGGATACGACTTCGCTTGAGTTGCTTAACTTCTCGATCCATAATCTCCACGGGTTTATCTACGAAGTGCATTGTCTCATCAATGTGAACTTCGTCCAGCGGTATGTGAAGATTTTCGTCCGCCAAGCATTTCTTCAAGTTCGAGACATGAAACGTTGGATGTACGTTGTTGAGTCCTTCAGGTAATTCCAATTTGTAGGCTACCTTTCCAATCCTTTCAAGGATTTTAAAAGGACCCATGACATGCCCTAAATTATACATGTTTTGCATGCATAATAATCCACATATTATGGTACTAATTGATTAATAACCTTGCATTTGATACTTAAAACCTTTATATTTTGTAAATGCAGGTTATTCGGTGTTTAAAATATAAATCAAGAGAAAATCTATCAAAAACACCAATAATTCAAGCTTCTAGAAGGATCATTCCCATGCTTTGACACCCATGAAGTCCAAATTGGTCAACTAAGAGTCAACCAACAGCTAAAAGACAAAACTAGGCAGCAGGTGGGCAATGCACGGCCGTGCATCCCTATGCACGGGCGTGCATTTGCCCATCTTGCTCCCCACGGCTCTCAGTACACTGCCACTGCTACCCTATGATTCCCTAGGTGTTTGCACGCCCGTGCAAACCAATACACGACCGTGCATTGCTCAATCTGAGACCTATAAATAGGAGGCTTGGGTTCTTCATTCCACACACCTCAAGAACAGCAAATACACTATCCAGAGAGAGAGAGAGAGAGAAAGAACTTCGTAGTTAGAGTAGAGTAGAGAGTATAGAGGCTCCTCCTCTATGTACCGCAATAGGGCCGCCTACAAAACTCAGCGTTACACTAGCTAGTATAGCCATTTGTGGCTAAACTTCCTTGTATTGCTAGGGTGAAGATGATGTTTGGTGCATGTTAATGTTTGACGTATTAATTTAGTGATATGTTTATATCTTTAATTATTTGCTCTTAAAGCCATCGTTTGTTGCACTTTTATTATTGTTTAAATCCGTCTTTATAATTGTGAGTGTCTTGATTTTAAAGCGTAAGATCGTAAAACCTTTTTAATCAAAGTTCCTTTGAAGCTTGTACGTCTTTATACAAGCTAATATTGATAAGCCAAGGATTGATCTACACTATTAAGGTCGTACGTCTTTATACAAACTTACTTTGCGACCAAGAATTGGTGAACTCATGTTAGGAACGATACGTCTTTATACTCGGTCCCATTGTTACACCGCCTCCCGGTCAGCAAAATATAATCACCTATTTAACTTTAATATAAAGCATTTAAGTTCGATGTATTAAACCAACTCGGAGATAACACCAAAGAGTTGAGGGTAAATGTTGTCCCTAACGGGAGGCACTACTATTTTAATTTAAAGATTTTAATTCGTGAATCAAATGTCGTGAGTACGAGGCTCTAGCGGTGACCCAGGCACAAGTTTGTAGTAGTCATACCACTAGATTAGTCAACTTAACATTATCGCGTACCAAGCGGATTCGAAGCCCAAAGCAATACTCTTCGTGACATGATCATTTTCGAGATATTTACTTTCCTGCTATTTATTATTCTGTTATTTACATTACTGTTACACACATCATGCACGTTTTTACTTTTCTGTTATTTACTTTACCGTCATTTACTTATCTTCTTCACAAGCACACAAAACTAACTTACTGATTAATCCGGCTAAACGATAACAAAAGTTGAGTCTTGGAACTCGACCGTGACCATTGGTTCGATACTTGGTTCTTGCCTAAACTATATTACGCTGCGATAACTACACTTGCCTATTGTGTGTGTTTTAAGTTAAAGTAATTATCGTTTTATAAATTTAAAACTTGATCTCGTGAAACCAATATCTCTGAATATATTAATATTTAATATATTTTCTATATACTTAACACACGCTATCAAGTTTTTGGTAGCGTTTCCGGGGACACGGTGATTTCAAGAAAGATTCGAGTTAACGGATTAGCCTATTTAACCTTAACATTTTTTTTGTGGTTTGTTTTGATTGTTCTTTACAACAACTTTCATGGATATGAGTACCACTATTCGGAGGTTTGGTGTGAGGTCTGTGGGGAAGCCCACAACACTCAAGATTGTTATCACTATCAAGGGTATTCCATAGATTTTCACCAAGCCTACTAGCAATCATATGATGAAACCACACCGCCCCACAGCTTTAGATTCCGACTCATGGACACCAGGAAATCTGTTTCGTCATTTGGAATAAATTAAGGTATCCAACTGAATAACAAGATGATCCATTCAAAATCCAAGAATCGGAAGTTATAACTTCAACATCTTTAGTAGGGTCAAGTGACTCTAAGGAGCAAGAACCTTCTAACTTCACAAGCATTGATTAGTCGGAAGTGAGTCCGGATGATTCAGAAGTGAGGGTTACTGCAACTTTACAATTTCTTCTTGACTTTTCTGAGAAGCTGGAAGCTAAACAATCAAAGGAGCCAGAAGAGCAAAGATCTAAAGAAGAACCGGTGGGAATCCTCAATATGGAAGCACAAAAAGGATGTATGGAACAGTCTGGAGTTCCTGTCACTTCAGAGACATCATCATATGAAGAACCAGATTGTGAGACCAACATCCAGGAAGAGATTATGTAGGATAATGTGATCACCAACAAACAAATGATATGGTGGCACCTCTTCCTTGCAACAGTGATAGCTTGCCTATGACCAAGCATATCAGTAAATCATTCAATGAATCACATAAGCCACAGGATAGGGCACATCACTCTGAGAACCACTTCTCATAGAAGAAGCAACGTTCATCTAACGAAAATTACGTGACAAAATTATCATACAGGGGTGATCGTCTCCTTCACTACATGGGTTTCTTGAAGTTTGGTCCAGGAAATTTCAAATGCTGGTGGTGTGATTTACTTACACCATTATCTTTAGGTGTTCTTCTATAGAGCATTCAAAATTTGGCAGATTTACAAAAAAAAATTCAAAATTTTAAATCGATTCATCCAAACTAAAATTAAAACTACAAATAGACTTTGAAAATATATAAATCAATGATTCACCCGTTTTAGCACTAAAAAGTTGAAGGTATACAGATTAGAAATTTGGGAAAAATCTTTGATTTATGAAATTGGGCCACTTAATGGGGGATTTTTACTCAGACCACTGGGACAAACCGCCTACAGCTGTTTGCCACATGATCCGGCTCGTCAAAACCTTTTTGTCCCCTGGTCAGGGGCCCTCTATCTCCAAACATTGCTCAAGTTATGACCGTTTCAAGTTTGAACATTTTTTACCCTGTTTTCCTCTGTCCAGCTGGTCCGAGATGGACTCCACTAATTCCTGAATCAACTTATTATCATTGTATGCATGGTTACCAAATGGGTTGGATGAACCTCTCTATATTACAAGCCACCCATTTGACAGATTCAGCACTAAATGGGAAATTCACGAAGTACGTACGGGTCTAGCCAACGACCCTTAAATAAATGTGGCGCTTCCGGGAGGTAAACCGATGATCATGACAAAATTGAGAAGTTGGTGCATACAACAGAACGTATGGACCTCAAGTTTGGTTTTCCAAATTTAAGTTTCTCATACTTCAGCCCTCAGGTATGCCTTCTCGATACTAGGACGTTAGTAGCTTAACTACTACCATTTATTTTCCTTTTCTGTTTTTATGTTTTTCTTTATGTGTAGCATAACATCACAAGGTAGTTTCTCTACTTTTTTGAGAAGTTACACTCCACCTCTACGAACTTGGAACCGAAGACTAGGGGTGTTCAAAAGTATCCGTATCCGAAACCGAACCCGAAATATCCGAAATTCCGAATCCGAATTATCCAAAAATTCAGATATCCAAAATTCGGATATCCGTATTTTCGGATTCGGATTCAGATAGCGTTTTTCAAAAAATTCGGATATTTCGGATATCCGAATATCTGAGATTTTTTTTAAGATATCTTTCTTAGAATGTGTTATTAATACAATTTATATAAAGTATATGGTTTTTATGTTATGTGTTTAGCTCTCTTATTTTTTAAAAAAATAAAACGTATTCGTGTCGTAATTTCGAAAATTATATTTTTTCGGCCAAATTTATATATTGTTTCCTAAAAAGTGTTATAAATACAATATATATGAAGTGTATGACTTTTTATGTTATGTGTTTAGCCTTCTTATTTTTTTAAAAAAATAAAACGTATTCGTGTCGTTATTTCGTAGATTACTCAAAAACTGGTTTTTAATGTTTTTTTAATCATTTCATAGAGATGATTTTTATTTAGTATATTTTCTATATTTAGATTTTAATTTAAAAATATATTTAAGCAAAAAAAAAAAGAAACGGATATCCGTTTCTCTATCCGAAATTCGGAGATCCGAATTTTCGGATATCCGAATTTGAACACCCCTACCGGAAACCACATCAAATTTCTGAGATTTTCGATGAAGTATTTAAAGCAACGTGTTGACAAGCAGCTGATAGGCATAGCCTGACAACATCAATAAGTTTTGGCCTTAAGTTATAAACCAAAATGACCGGGGGAGTACTAGTTTCTTTTCCGTCAAAACTTCATGCGTTTAAATTCCTGCATAGCATTCAATTACATGCATTTGTACATTGAGGGCAATGCACAGTTTTAAGTGTGGGTGGGGAATTAGAGATTTAAGACTACTTGTAATCTCAAAGCAGTAAAACTTAACTTGTGATTTTCTACCCATTTGACTAAAACCTTACTGAAAACCTACCTTTCGTAAAACCCCGAAAAATTTTCAAAAATTTTAAACCCTAAAATCTAAATCTCTTTAAGTTCGCACTTAATTAAATAAAATGAATACATGGCAAGTAGAAACAAATTGATATTATGCATAACAAATCACTAAACCCTATCCCACTCGTTTCCATGTGAGAATAATCTGAGCCTTTTCATGAGCATTATTATCATTGTTTTTCGCATGCTCTTTCGTTTAGTATACTGAGTGTTTATTCGATCGGATTTTATGCATAATTAGAACTTGTTTGACTTATACATATCGAGATCATGAACTAGTAAAAGTATGAAAATGATTGAGGTACCTAGGACTTTATTACCCTTATATATTATTCTTAAAACGCAAAAATTCCAAAAATAGTATCTGCCTAGATAGCCCTCTGATCCTTAGCCTTTTCTTTTCTACTACCCACATTTATCACCTAACCGGCTTTTCGTAAACACCGGTTATTGGCTAACTATCTTCGAAATGGAAAATTATCCTATGTCGTTATTTCAAGTTCATTACTATTGAGGCTATTTTGGAAAGAATTTGTTTTACTCAAAAAAATTAGAATATACAAGAAGGTGGATGTATTAGGAAGAAATAGCCGAACTATCTGCAAAGAATTTATGAAAATATTATTTTAAGGAAATTGTAGAAAAAGAATTATTGAAGAATTTGTCTTAATACAAAAAGAAAAGAAAAAAATAGAAAAAGAAGAAAACAAAAAGAAAGAGAGAAGTGGGTCTTTTATCGGCTATACATTAAAGAACTGGATATGCATTCTTTTGATTTTAATTTGTTTTTCTGCCTTCATTTCGCAAAGCCTGAAATACCAACCGAACTCCGAGAGAAGATTTTCCAAGAAACTAGTGATGAAAGAAAATGGTGACACAAGCAAGAACAATTGCCACCATTCTACGGCTTGTCAAAAAGCGCCGCTAAAAGAAGAGCTAAAAGATACGACAAATGTGTGAAGTGTGGCAACTGGAGCCACGATAGAAAGTGTAGCAAGAATCAAACTCATTCCCCTAGCGCCACGATGGAAAGTGTAGCAAGAATCAAACTCATTCCCAACATGAGTATAAGCATCTAATCAAAGTAGGAGCTGTTAGGCTACAAGCCGAAGGAACCATAAGAAAAGGCAGTAATGTGTACTACGCAGTAAGAGAAGAGTTAAGAAAGATGAGAGATCTTGGACTTGGCATACTGACCAAAAACGAGCCCTCAGATTAGTTATACCCTCATGATCTGAGTATTGTAGAGAGAGGGACCCCTAGTATTTTCCATTTTAAGCCATGAAGCCGTAGCTGTGTGTTTCACGATAGCTGCAACCCTTCAAACCCTTTTAAAACCTTAAAAAAATCCAAAAACATTTTCATTTTCACCCTTTATTTTCTTTTAGCCACATTACAACCCTTTTTAAGTCCTCTTGATTCATGCATACTACTTAGTTAGTTGGTGGATACTTGATTTGCATACAGGCTTATGACCATTGCATAATTCGATTTGAACTCGAGTGTTCAACTTAACTTACATTATCCATACATATACAACCCTAAAGTTGAGTGAACATTGTGAGAAGTGAGGGATTATGCATAATTAAATTTCTAGTAGGCTTGTCATGGATTCCCTCATCCCAAAATAGAAGAGCACAAAAATAGAATAAGCAAATCAAGAGTTATCCCGGAGTTTCCACTTACTTGGAGCTCCATTATGTTAGTAAAAGTTCTTAGTTATGGGTATGATCATGCATGAGTTTGCTTGAGTACAAGCAAAGTTTAAGTGTGGGGTATTATGATATGCCCTAAATTATACATGCTTTGTATGCAAAATAATCTTTATATTATGGTACTAATTGAGTAATAACCTTGCAATTGATACTTAAAACGTTTATATTTTGTAAATACAGGTTATTCGGTGTTTAAAATATAAATTAAGAGCAAATCTATCAAAAATACCAAGAATTCAAGCTTCTAGAAGGATCATTCCCGAGCTTTGACCCCCAAGAAGTCAAAATTGGTCAATCAGGAGTCAACCAGCAGCTAAAAGACAAAACTGGGCAGTAAGAGGGCAATGCACGGGCGTGCATTTGCCCATTTTGCTCCCCATGACTCCCAGTACACTGCTACTCGTACTCTATGATTCCCTAGGTGTTTGCACGCCCGTGTAATCCAATGCACGGTCGTGCATTACTCAATCTGAGACCTATAAATAGGAGGCTTGGGTTCTTCATTCCACACACCTCAAGAACAGCAAATACACTATCCAGAGAGAGAGAAATTCGTAGTTAGAGTAGAATAGAGAGTAGAGAGGCTCCGACTCTATGTTCCGCAATAGGGGAGCCTACGAAACTCAGCGTTACGCTGGCTAGTATGGCCATTCGTGGCTAAACTTCCTTGTATTGCTAGGGTGAAGATGATGTTTGGTGCATGTTAATGTTTGACATATTAATTTAGTGGTATGTTTATGACTTTATTTATTCGCTCTTAAAGCCATCATTTGGTGGGCTTTTATTATTGTCTAAGTCCGTCTTTATATTTGTGAGTGTCTTGATTTTAAAGCGTAAGATCGTAAAACCTTTTTAATCAAACTTCCTTTGAAGCTTGTACGTCTTTATACAAGCTGAGATTGATAAGCCAAGGCTTGGTCTACACTATTAAGGTCGTACGTCTATATACGAACTTACTATGCGACCAAGAAATGGTGAACTCATGTTGGGAACGGTACGTGTTTATACTCGGTCCCGTTGTTACACCGCCTCCCGGTCAGCAAAATATAATCACCTATTTAACTTTAATATAAAGTATTTAAGTTCGATGTTTTAAACCAACTCGGAGATAACACCAAAGAGTTGAGGGTAAATGTTGTCCCTAACGGGAGGCACTACTATTTTAATTTATAGATTTTAATTCGTGAATCAAATGTCGTGAGGACGAGGCTCTAGTGGTGACCCGGGTCACAAATTTGTAGTAGTCATACCACTGGATTAGTCAACTTAACATTATCACGTACCAAGCGGATTCGAAGCCCAAAGCAATACTCTTCGTGACCTGATCATTTCTGAGGTATTTACTTTCTTGCTATTTACTATTCTGTTATTTACATTCCTGTTACACACATCACGCACGTTTTTTTCTTTTTTGTTATTTACTTTACCGTCGTTTACTTTTCTGTCATTTACTTATCTGTTTCACAAGCACACAAAACTCACTCACTAATTAATCCGGCTAATCGATAATAAAATTTGAGTGTTGGAACTCGATCGTGTCCATCGGTTCGATACTTGGTTCTTACCTAAACTATATTACGATGCGATAGGTACATTTGCCTATTGTGTGTGTTTTAAGTTAAAGTAATTATTATTTTATAAATTTAAAATCTTATCTCGTGAAACCAATATCTTTGAATATATTATTATTTAATATATTTTCTATATACTTAACACATGCTATCAACTCACAAACCTTGGTGCAAGTTTACCCTTTTTTCCTAAACAAACTACACCCTTCTAAGGGGAAACCTTGAGAAGAACCAGATCGCCAATTTGAAATTCCATGGGTTTTTGACATTTGTCAGCATAACTCTTTTACCGACTCCTTTCTACTTGAATATTGTTAAGGACTAACATGATTTTGTCGGAAGTCTCCTGAATAAGTTCGGGACCAGTAATTTCTACTTCACCAATCTCAGTCTAACAAATAGGCGAACGACACTTTCGACCATAAAGTGCTTGGAAGGGAGCCATGTCAATGCTCGTACGATATCTGTTGTTATACGAGAACTCGACTAAAGGTAGATGTAAATCCCAATTTCCTTTAAAGTCAATGACACAAGCCTCCTCAAGGGTTTGTATCATTTTTTCAGATTGACCATCAGTTTGCGGATGGTAAGCCGTACTAAGATTCAGTTGAGTACCCAAAGCGGATTGCAAGGATTTACAGAAGCGAGAAGTGAATCGTCCATCACGATCAGAAATAATGTTGAGAGGTACACCATGACGACTAACCACTTCATGAATATAGATTCGAGCCAATTTCTCGACTCGATAGTCTTCACGAATGGTTAGAAAGTGAGTAGATTTAATCAAACGATCAATGATTACCTAAATACTATCATAACCATGAGACGTATTGATAGCGTGTTTTTAGTAATAAAAATATTTAAAGATATTAGTTTCACGAGATCAAGTTCTAAAATTTTAAAATGATAATTACTTTAACTTAAAATACACAATAGGCAAGTGTACCTATCGCAGTGTAATATAGCTTAGGTAAGAACTAAGTATCAAACCAATGGACACGGTCGAGTTCCAGTTTGTTATCGTTTAGCCGTATCAATTAGTGAGTGGGTTTTGTTTGCTTGTGAAGCAGAATAGTAAATGACAGAAAAGTAAATGACGGTAAACTAAATAACAGAAAAGTAAAAACGTGTGGGATGTGTGTAACAGAAATGTAATGAACAGAATAGTAAATAGCAGAAAATTAAATATCTTCGAAATGATCAGGTCACGGAGAGTATTGCTTTGGGCTTCGAATCAGATTGGTACGTGATAATGTTAAGTTGACTAATCCAGTGATATGATTGCTAAAAACTTGTGACCCGGGTCACCGCTAGAGTCTCGTTCTCACGACATTTGACTCACGAATTAAAATCTTTAAATTAAAATAGTAGTGCCTCCCGTTAGGGACAACAGTTACCCTCAGCCCTTCGAATGGTCATCTCCGAGTTGGTTTAAGACATCGAACCCGTAAATGCTTTGTATTAAAGTTAAATAGGTGATTATATTTTGTTCACCGGGAGGCGGTGTAACAATGGGACCGAGTATAAAGACGTACCGTTCCCAACATGAGTTCACCAATTCTTGGTCGCATAATAAGTTCGTATAAAGACGTACGACCTTAATAATGTTAACCAAGCCTTGGCTTATCAATCTATGCTTGTATAAAGACGTACAAGCTTCAAAGGAAGTTTGATTAAAAGGTTTTACGATATTACACTTTAAAATCAGGAACACTCACAAATATAATGACGGATTTAGACAATAATAAAAGCCCACCAAATGGTGGTTTTAAGAACGAATAATTAATGATATAAACATACCACTAGATTAATAAGTCAAACATTAACATGCACCAAACATCATCTTCACCTTAGCAATACAAAGAGTTTAGCCATGAATGGCCATACTAACTATCGTAACGCTGAGTTTCGTAGGCTCCCCTATTGCGGACAAAGAGGAGGAGCCTCTCTACTCGCTACTCTCTACTCTAGACTACAAAAACAGACTTTCTTTAGCTCTGATTGGGTGTGTAAGGGTTGTCCTAATGAAGAACTCAAGCCACCTATTTATAGGCCTCAAAATGAGCAATGCACGGCCATGCATTGGATTGCACGGGCGTGCAAACACCTCGGGAATCAAACAGAGTACAATTGGCAGTGTACTAGAGCCTTGGGGAGCAAGTTGGGGTTTGCACGGCCGTGCATGGCATTGCACGATCGTGTAATGCCATGCCAGCTCCCCAACTTGTCTTTTAGCTGCTTGTTGACTTCTTGTTGTCCAATTTTGACTTCTTGGGGTTCAAAGTTCGGGAATGATTTTCCAAAAGGCTTGTTTTCTTGGTGTTTTGACTGGTTTCACATGGGAATCTGTGGTTTCTCAAGTAAACCGGACGAGCGATGGTGCTCTGCCTTAACTTTTCAAACAAGTAAGGCACTTGGACACATATAGAGCGATGTCCTTTTTCCAAAAGGCCACTGATGTCGCCCAGACTGTCTATATAAAACTAACTATAAAACCTAACCTAGACTCCTAAGTAATAAAAGGAGTACCTTCAACTAAACCGCACTGACAGGCAAGTGTACATATCGAGTATAGCACAGCTTAATGGTAAACCGAGTTATCAAACCCTAGAGACACTGAATACTAATACTAGACTCTGACTCGGACTAAAGATTGATGATTGGGGGGTTGACTACACTAAAGATTAACTAGTAATGCAGTAAATAAGGTCGACTCAAGCTATCAAGATGAAGAACTAAGGAAATAATCTGAGATGGGAAGAATATTACCTAGGTCGGAATCCTACTTGCAAAGCACAACTTCTACCGGTTCTGGAAACTATGATGGATCTGGGTTTCTAAAGATGACAACTAAAGACTACCTAGTGGACCCCTAATCACTCTCAGGGTGTCACCAACAAAGGAACCTAAAGCATACTAACTCACCAGTTGGTTGGATCACCTTTTAGTCTCTCCAACAATAATAAAGTACCCGAATAGATAGATCACCTCTCAGTCTCATTGTCCACCATACATTCGAAGAACGCACAGGGTAATATCAAGATAACAACTATGACTCGGAATAGCAACAATCACTAGACACCTAATACCAACTTCCTCTCAGACAGCTGACACTCGGATTCCTAATGACGAAGACTAAACAACTATCTCTCACTTCTCGGGTATTGAACTAGGACACACACTCAATCTAATCAAGAATTAACCATCACCCCTAAGGATTACTACGTCTAGCAAACCACTCAGGTCACAAGCAATACGCAAACAACTTAAACATGCATCTATTAATAAAAGACATTCAACAAGACAACATGAGGAACATTAATCAACACAAAACCAGATTCAAGCATGCATATTCATCACTATTAATTATCAAAAGACTGTTTACAAAATCATTCAACCATCCTTAGAATCCAAAACCGATAAAAATCGTAAATTTATCAAGTATTCATCATAAACCTAGGTAGTACTAATAATCTAGCCAAGAATCATAATCCAGCCAAGAATCATAATTCAAAATATCAAAACAGAAGTAATAGACAAAGACATGGTTCAATCACAAGCAATCAAGGAATACAAATCGAATCTTGAAACCTAGAACGCTATTATTAACGAACTCGGAATCAAAAGCTCCAAACTTTAACTCCAATTGATTTCTTACTCCTCAAAATCGCCAAAATACTTGCTCCAGATGGCTAAATTCGAACTCCTGGTATTATGGCATTACAATTCTATTAAAACTCGAATTTGGGCTTTTTCATGAATTACGGGCATCGCGCGTACGGCGAGAGGTTTTCATGGTTTCCTCACGTACCACGAGGAACAAAATAGTCGCGGCCTCTTTTAGCTTCCCTTGCATACCGTGAGGAATTTCTCTCTTCTCTCTCGCGTATCGCGACAGACCTAAATTCACCATTTTTTCATTATTTTCTTTGGGCTTTCTTTCTTGCTCGGTTTCTTTATGTATTGACTTGTAATCTTCACGAGCACCTGCAAACAAGACATAGACTCAATAAGTATACAAAAAATGACTCAAAACAAAGACAAAACTATCTAAAACGAACTAAAACACTAGGAATAAAGATGTGTGCCTCGCACTACATTAAACATCCCCACACTTAACCTTTTTTCCTCCTGGAAAAAGCTGCAATGGAATCATAACTGAGATCTAACTTAACAAACATCAATTACCAATTAGCAAAACATACTCACGCTTTAAAAAGCAATAATCGGTATTTCTGTCCGATTAAACCCAAGCACCAACTTTCAAGCCCCCGTAATGTGTTCTAATTCTCTTAGACATCAATCAACCTATGTGACTCACACTCAAAAGTTACAGCTCTACCTAATACCGTCTCACGGTTATGTCTAGGCACGGATCAAACCATATAGATTTACCCTACAACATTAAACTAAGATTTACAGGTTTTTAGAAATCAGATGATAAATGAATGAATGAATGAATGATAATGAGCATTAATAAGCAAATCAAACTTCATCTAGAGGCGTTTCAACCAAGTCGTTATCCCGGAAGGTAACACATAGACTAACGCACATAAGAATCAATTAGGGGTGATTTCTCCAAGTAGCCATCCCGGAAGGTAACACATAGGCAAAACTCACATTTCTAACTAAATAAGCTCATGAATTATGGAATCATGGATGCGGGCGCCACCAAACTTGGATTAATTCTCATAAAAAGAGAATGGTGTGCCAAAAATTTCAAAAACCTCCAAATTTTAACTTAATGTGGTACCTATCACCCTATGTTGACAGTTTTGGTATTACCGACACCCTAAGATGAGTACCACAAGATATCATGATTTTAATCACTTATTAATCCTAAACAACACAAACAGGATATTTAAGCTTTACTAGCTAGCTGGGTCTACCAAAACATCACTAATTAAACGCGTTTTCTATTATTTATTCATTTAAACTCAACAAAAAGATCTTGTTGTACTATCATTTTCCAAGTATAAACAGTTATTTCCAAGGACATTTAAACTCACGTCCCCACACTTGAAAGACACATTGTCCTTAATGTGAAGCAAAACACAACTAAAAATAAAAATGAAAAAACAAACAGGAATCGACTTAGCTGTTAATGATATATGCACTCGAATGTATCCAGCTTCGTTCATCATTGTGTGCACCGTATAGCATTTCGGTCGCAGTTGTACAATCGACTGTCGGGTTGCCCTTACAAACTAGATAAGATCATAATCAATCCCGCTCGAATGGAGATTGAGTACTGGTGGGATAATAAAACCTGCAAAACAAACCTCACAACAAACTCGCAACATTAAACTGACTCAAAATAAAATAAAGACTCACTAAAAATTTAAAGACTTAAGATAGATAGCATGAAGAGAAACATACTCGATGTGTGACAAAACACATAGACATGAACGCCACAACAAGGTGAATCAACGGTTACGAACGGTTTCTAACGTTCCCCATGGCCATGGTGGTCGGTGATGTGGATGATGATGAATGATATTGGTGGAAGGTGATGGATGATTATGGTGATAGAGGTGGTATGATGATGGTGATGAGTGGTGATGGTGGATGTGGAAAACCATGGAAAACAAGGGAACAAGGCAAAACCAAGAGTTTTCTACCATAAACAAGACTTCATCCACCATTCCTAGTCAAAATCCATAAACTAGCATACATACATACATTAATCAATGAATACATGCATAAACCATGGGTTTTCCAACACACATAGCTTACACATATACAAGTCTTGCAAACAATCTCGACTCCCAAATACACAATATCATTGAAGAATAATCATGCCATTGTTATAACATTAAAATAAACTATGCCAAAAATCCATAAATGTTGTCAAACGTTACTAAACTTCATTTAAACCAAAGTGATATCATGAGTTAGCTCATGGTGAGCATCAGAACAAGAACAAAGCAAGGAAAAGTTACAAGACTCATGAAGAAATGCCAAGAATCAAACCAACTCTTCCAAGCTAGATGATGTATGGTGATCCTCTTGATGTTGTAGTCTTTCCTAGAAGCTTGAAATGTGGCTAGAAACAAGGAAATTTGGAGCAACTCAGGGCTCCAACTCTCCAGGTCTCCAGTCTTCTCCGGGAAAACTTCTGATATATATATAAGCAAGAAGGCATGACCGTGCAAGGGTACTGGGCACGACCATGCCTGAGCATGAGGCACGAATATGCCATCTTTTGGCAAGGTCGTGTGATAGTAGGGTTGACCGATCTGCTTCTCCCATTGGTCTCTTTCTTCGAGGAAGTACGACTTTTAGACTCATGGGTATACACGCGACCGTGGGGCGTCAAGAGCACGGTTGTGGTCGGCAAACTTGGCTTGGCGCGGTCGTGCCAGATGCGGGGCGCGACCGTGCCTCGGGTTTGCAAGCTTGGCGCAGTCGTGCCAAGTAGGGGGCACGAACGTGCCTCCATGCCATAAACCCTAAAACTTTATCTTTATTCATGGAATTCTCTTGTTTGTTCACTTAGCTTCAGAAAAACCTACAAAACTGGAAATGAAGAAATTCAGTGTCTAAATGTGGAAAATAACCAAGAATTGATCGTGAAATGAGCAAAGTTTTGTGCAAAAAAGATGTGTAAATTATGACACATCAAACAACCCCACACTTGAACATTGCTTGTCCTCAAGCAAATCAAACTAAAACAAAACTTCTAATGGAACTAGGGATCAATTTATAAAACCGTAAGCATTAATAAACTTATAAAGGTTTGACAAGTTTTTCAAGAAATGCAAAGTTGACTAAATGAAACCCAAGGAGCCCAATGAAGTAACAACCGAAAAGCAAATGAATATGCCT
This sequence comes from Smallanthus sonchifolius, assembly GCA_023525975.1. NCBI lineage: Eukaryota > Viridiplantae > Streptophyta > Magnoliopsida > Asterales > Asteraceae > Smallanthus > Smallanthus sonchifolius. Next base: position 16,186,477 of record CM042028.1, on the reverse strand, counting down.
AAGAAATCATTAGCATGCAACCTTATACTCCTCACAATGTTCATACACACTCGGGAATATATATGATCATACAAGTAATGGAGTATGTATAGAACACTCAAATGCCAAGACAACGAATCATGCAAAAATCATAAGCTTTCTAAAAGATCAAATCTCTACCAACTAACATGAAACAAAGCATAAATCAAGAGGACTTTGAATGGGTTGTAACTTGGCAATGGTTAAGGGTAAGGAAGTGGATTTTTTGAAAGTGGCTAAATGGTTAAAAACCCGGTGGCTATGCTAACTCAAAAACCATTACAACTTTCAACATAAAAATAAACTAAATAATATTTTCCTATAGATAAGAGCTAACAACCAGATTCTTTTCGTCTTTGCTCACAAAATTGCTTTAATCGGCTATATTTCACCTACTTTTGGTGAAATTTTGTTTTGCTTTTTTTTTTTTTTTTTGTAACACTATTTCTTTTATTTTCTTTTAAAGGGAACTAAGTCAATATGCATCTTTCCTTAGCTAAAACTTTTCAAGAAATAAAAATTACAATGATAATAAAAACTAAAAAGTTAACATTAGCCAACCTGATTTTTAACACGGCTAAAAAAATCAAATAAATAAAAGGCTAATATGGCTATGTGGCGGTGTAAATGTGGGTGAAAATAAGAAAAACACGGGATAGGCTTAACGTGGCTAACTAGTGGATGTATTCGGGTGATGGGAAAACAAGAATAAAAAGGCTCACAAAATGGTTTATCCTAATGCCTCAATCATTTTTATGCAATATTTATGTTAATGATTTCAAAATGTATACTAAAAGCAAGTTCTAACAAGCATGAAACATCCGCCACACTCAAATCCACAAAAACGAGAGCAAACAATGTCTAAAGCTATCAAGGCTCAAAAACAAACTCACGGAAACGGAAAGGAATGGGTGTAAGCAAAAGGTTAACATGCAATTCATTCATTTAGCCCATTAAAACTGACGATTATCATAAAAAATTGGGTTTGACTCGATGAAATTTCTATCTCGATTTCTTTAGAAAATTAAAACTTTTAATATTTACTAAAAATGTGAATGCTAAACGGTTAACTTTTATTCTATTTTTGTGTTTTTTTAATCTTATAAAACTGATTTAGTGAGAATAAAAATTATAAAGGAAGATTTTGCAAAAAATGAAGTTATAAAATACTAAAAGGACAAACACCGCGTGAATACATTCCCACCCTACACTTAGAATCATACATTGCCCTCAATGTACAACAAAAAATAATGTAAAGTGAATAATGAACACCCAACCCCACACTTTAGAACGTACATTGCCCTCAATGTACACAAAAACATGCAATGCAAAATGGAATGCAATGCAATGGAGTGTGAAGGGAAAACAGAAACTTCCCTCGTGTCGATCTCGGTCAAACTCAAACGGCCTACCCACAAACATGACGTTCCAAGCAGTTCCACAATTCCAAGATCAAAGTATGACTAATCAACATCAAAACACAGATCAGTAACATCAAGCCAAAATATATACGCGAAATAAGTACAAATATTTACAAACAATACAACGGAAACAAAAGTACAACAAAATAAATAACAACAAACGCCGAAGCGTGATAGTAGAGTTTGTATAAAATACAACCACGTACAACTCACAAAAATGATACCAAAAGGCAATGGTAGGTACTACACCCACTGCATCTCCCCCAAGTCGATGTCGGCTCCTCCACCTCCCTCGGCTCCTTGTGTTGGTGGTGGTGACGGTGGTGGTGATGGCTGGTGCTGCGATGATGGTGGTGGATGATGAGCAGGAAAGAAAGCGGAGATGGCTAGTTCTGGTGCTCTGGCTGAGGTAATGGTGGTGGCTGGGGCTGTTGCTCTGACTGCATGAAGATTGGAAGGGGAACCACGTATGGCGCCCCGCCAGCAGCAGCATCGCACTTGACCTCAGACTACCAGGTCCAGTAGCGCATGAAGAGGCCGTGTGGAATGACGACCAGAGGTGGTGGTGGAGGCGGAGGCGGAGGAGGTGGTGTAGCAAGCGGATCAGGCTCGTGGTGCTCTGCATGCTCGTGCTCCTGCTCCTTGTGAGTTGCATGTGCCTAGTGGGCGGCGGCAATAGCCTCTTACTCTGCCTAAACAATGTCGGGGTGACCGGACCCAACGATCTACCAATCGGATCCCTCCCGGTGCGTGACAGGGTGCATGTTCTGAAGAGTCTGCACGGTCATCAATGAAGTCTCGGCAACGGGAGTCAGATCTCCAATAAGCTCATCGGTCAACAAGTGGTAGTGCCTGGCGATCTTGGTCACAAAGTGACAACCACAATTGGCATTGGTGGCTTCTCTCCCTAAGCTGTTCACCAAGTACCCCGAGATAGAGTGCGCAAGATTGCAGGTGTGCGGGCGTACAAGGCAGAGCAGGTAGAACAACTCCCTCAAGTTCACGACCGTCTCTCCCTGACCTCTCCCGGATATAGAGTAAACAATGCAGCGGTGGAGGATACGGTGAAGAGGGTCTCGAAGGCTCGAAGCCTTGGTCAAACTCGGATCATAAATGCCAAAACCAAAATCTTGCTAGAACTGGTCCTTGGCCTCCTCAGATGGAAACTCGGCAATCCCCTCAGAGAACAACTCTGTCTGGACCTCATCCCTCGTGTATAAGCCCAATTAATTACCAAACCTGGCGACTGACATCACCCGCCACTCCCCGCTGAGTTTAAACCTAACTGTCTCGGGCTGCTCTAAGTCTGCGCAGGGATAATCGAGCTCATATGTGGAGAAAAACTCCATCACAAGCTCTACATATTGAATAGCGTGGAACCTGAACAAACGGCGCCATGGGGTGGTGACAAGATCGTTCCATCGGTCCCTCTGACCGACGGCCTCGATCGTTGCTGGATCTATACGACGGGCAGCCAAAATCCGACCCCGACAGGGCCATAGAACATCCATACGAGCCTCGTACTCCTGCTCATTGAGATCGAACTCCAAGTATGGGTGATCTCGGTTGCCAGCCATCTCCACAAGCAAATATTTGAAATCAGAACGGTTATGAAGACGCTAGACGGAATTATGAAGTTTCTGACCCAATTATGTAGGGGACACGGTCGCGCCTTGGAAGGGGCACGACCGTGCCAAGGTCAAAATCCAAGCCCACGGTCGCGCGGAGACTGACCACGGGCGTCCCAACTCGGACACATGGCCGCGCTAATTACCGGGCACGACCGCGCCTGGGTCAAATAACTAACCCCCGGTCGCGCTGTGGCCGACCACGGGCACAAGTGCTCGACAACACGGTCGTGCCAGGGGCTCAACAAAGGCACGACCGTGCCTGACCAAAACCAAGCTCTTCTGGGATATCAAAGGCCGAGCACGACCGCTCCTAGTCATGAGCGCGATCGTGCTCAACCCATTTTAGGGTTTTCTGTTTCAAAATTGATCAATTTAAACATGGTTGATGAAGGGGCTTTTCAAGCAGCCATCCCAGGAAGTATTTTCGACTAGAACTACGTATTCACAACATAGAAACATCACATAACTTAAAATATGTACAAAACCTAAGAAAAAGAAATTAACCCTAGAAATTTGCACACAATTTGATGATGATCCTAATCCTAAACACACGACGAAGAGAATGGGATTGCGGGAGTGTACTTTAAATCGAAGAAGCGGACACAAGGAATCCGGAAGCGAAATCACAAGGAAGAAAATCGCAAGTAGGGGGTAGGGGGGTCGGTCTGCTCGTGGGTCGTTTGGGGTGGGAATAAAAAATATGCTTTGCAAATGAATTTAAACCGCCCCCAAATACTGAGGCACGACCGTGCCAAGTGCTTAGGCACGACCGCGCCTAGGGTTTGAGGCACGACCGCGCCCATAGGGAGGCACGACCGTGTCTCTTGTGCAGCAGACAGAAAACCCTGATTTTTATGAAGAGTGTGCCAAACCCGACTTCGATTCGTCCTAATTAAAATTTCTAAAAATTCAGAAGACATACCTGAGACGTTTCAATCCATATCCCCAATCCACTTGATCCGAAACAAGATACGACAACCTAAACTCAAAAATAAACGGTAAAACCCTAGAAAAATAAAACAAAACTAAGAAAATAATTCGGAAGATAAAAATGAATAGACACAACTAACGGGCCAAACATAGACATGCTAAGTTTATTAATGAATCATTAGCTAGACACGTGTCCTAATGCGCGTCAATAGGACAAACGATGGGGCAAATTAACAAACGGGTGGCCTATGATTCTTGAATACTCATCCGACCCGTTTGGTTTAATGAATTTACCACCAACTAGTGACAACCAATAGTAAATGCATAAACGAAGTGATGGGTCGAGCCACCAACACTTATATTTGCCCGGACCAAACCTGGGGTACATGATGTAGTGAAGGAGGTGATCATCCCGGCAAGATAGTGTTGACCCGCCGTGCTTTGTGGACCGATGTCGGGCCTTCCAAGTCGTTTGGTCTGTGAAATGTCTCGCCCTCTCCCGCTGTTCGGATGACTCGTATGACGAATCATGATAATGATCAATCGTAGGCCGACTCTCCTTGGTGCACAGCGGAGGATCGGGTGTCACTATAGTCATTGGTGCGGCCCCCGTTTCATTACCACGGTTTATTCTTCAAACAATAATGTTTCCAATTCGTCGGAATCACCAACGGGGCCGAATGTAAGATCTTCATAGCGCTTTGCGGGGTAGCCCGGGAACAGATAACAATCCAATGTGAAATGTGGCCCCCATAAATCTGCCACCAAATCTCCTCGTGGTAACCCCACAAATCAAACGGGTACTCCTCACTGCAACTCCCATAGTCGTGATCCATGAAAATCACTACAAAGAACACTCAAACAAAACGATCACAGGTACCGGATAAAAATGAAATGGAAAATAAAAACGACAAATAAAATTGAAATTCAAAACGCTATACACAAATATAAGATGATAATGATAAAATAAAACTAAAATTAAAATAAAATTAAATAAAGAAAACTATTTACCAAGATATACACAAATATATACTAAATGACTAAATAATAATTCCAATCGTTCTCGCAAAACCGTGTACCCGAAAACGGCACCAAAAACTTGATGTGTTGTAATTATATATATTTTTATAAAGATTTTTACACAATTAGTTTTAAAAAGGGTTTTCACCAAATACTGATCACACACACACACCGGGTAGTGTACCCGTCGAATGGCAATATAGTAAAGGCAAGAACCGGATATTAATCCGTGAACACGGTGGGATGCAATAATGAACTGGAACTAAGATTCAGTCAAGTATGGGTGAAAGATGTTTAAGTTGATTTTTAATTAAACTATTATGCAAGAATATAAAACTAAACTAATAGCACAAGTCAAACAATCAAGGAAGGAATATCACTTCGGTCTCGAATCCATTTAGTAAACACCCAACAACAACTATGGATACATGGCAAATACATGAAACATATGTTGACTAATTTCTCGTCGAAGACATCTAATCAAATGACTATTCGGAAAGCTAGAATAAATTATACAAACTAACCACCAAAAATCATACAATGAAACTCACGTGCTATGAATACGTCAATGTTTAATAAAGATTGAACTCGCTTCCGGTCAAGGTTGGCTAACTCAACAACTAGTTGGAAAGATTACACGAATCAACACATAACCCACCTCAAGTTGATTAAAGTAAACAATAACATGCACTTCCTCAACATACAATGTTCATATCAAGATTACATAAATTAGAAGATTGCGTCAACAAGTCCTAGATAAACATAATACTAAATATGACACACTATAACAAGCATTTTGTCTTTCCAAACACAAGCACAAGGATGCACATTCAAGAGTTTTCAACCATAAACAAGACTTCATCCACCATTCCTAGTCAAAAGCCATAAACTAGCATACATACATACACTAATCAATGAATACATGCATAAACCATGGGTTTTCCAACATACATAGCCTACCCATATACAAGTCTTGCAAACAATCTTGACTCCCAAATACATAATATCATTGAAGAATAATCATGCCATTGTTATAACATTAACATAAACTATGCCAAAAATCCATAAATATTGTCAAACGTTACTAAACTTCATTTAAACCAAAGTGATATCAAGAGTTAGCTCACGGTGAGCATGACAACAAGAACAAAGCAAGGAAAAGTTACAAGGCTCATGAAGAAATGCCAAGAATCAAACCAACTCTTCCAAGCTAGATGATGATGATGATGATGATGTATAGTGATCCTCTTGTTGTTGTAGTCCTTCCTAGAAGCTTGAAATGTGGCTAGAAACAAGGAAATTCAGAGCAGCTCAGGGCTCCAACTCTCCAGGCCTCCAGGCTTCTCCGGAAAAACTTCTGATATATATAAAAGCAAGGAGGCATGACCATGCCAGGGTACTGGGCACGACCGTGCCTGAGCATGAGGCACGACCGTGCCATCTTTTGGTGCGGTCGTGTGACAGTAGGGTTGACCGATTCGCTTCTCCCGTTGGTCTCTTTCTTCGAGGAAGTACGGCTTTTAGACTCACGGGTATACACGCGACCGTGGGGCGTCAAGAGCACGGTTGTGGTCGGTAACTTGGCTTGGCGCGGTCGTGCCAGATGCGGGGCGCGACCGTGCCTCAGGTTTGCAAGCTTGGCGCAGTCGTGTCAAGTAGGGGGCACGACCGTGCCTCCATCCCATAAACCCTAAAACTTTATCTTTATTCATGGAATTCTCTTGTTTGTTCACTTAGCTTCACAAAAACCTACAAAACTGGAAATGAAGCAATTCAGTGTCTAAACGTGGAAAATAACCAAGAATTGATCGTGAAATGAGCGAAGTTTTGTGCAAAAAAGATGTGTAAATTACGACACATCAGATCACCTTTCAGTCTCTCAAACAATGATAAAGTACCCGAATAGAGAGATCACCTCTCAGTCTCATTGTCCACCATACCTTCGAATAACGCACGGGGTAATCTCTAGATAACAACTATGACTCGGAATAGGAACAATCACTATACACCAAATACCAACTTCCTCTTAGACAGCTGACACTTGGATTCCAAATGACGAAGACTAAACGACTATCTCTCACTTCTCGAGTATTGAATTAGCATACACACTCAATCTAATCAAGGATTAACCAACACTCCTACGGATTAGAACGTCTAGCAAACCACTCAGGTCACAAGCAATACTCAAAGAACCTAAACATGCATCTATTAATAAAAGACATTCAACAAGACATCATGAGGAACATTAATCAACACAAAACCAGATTAAAGCATGCATATTCATCACTATTAATTATCAAAAGACTGTTTACAAAATCATTCAACCATCCTTAGAATCCAAAACCGATAAAAATCGTAACTTTATGAAGTATTCATCATAAACCTAGGTAGTACTAATGATCTAGCCAAGAATCATAATCCAAAACATCAAAACAGAAGTAATAGACAAAGACATGGCTTAATCACAAGCAATCAAAGAATAAAAATCAAATATTGAAACCTAGAACGCTATTATTAACGAACCCAGAATCAAAAGCTCCAAAAGTTAACTCCAATTGACTTCTTACTCCTCAAAATCGCCAAAATACTTGCTCCGGATGGCTGAATTCGAACTCCTGGTATTATGGCATTACAATTCTATTAAAACTTGAATTTGGGCTTTTTCACGAATTACGGGCCTCTCGTGTACCGCGAGAGGTTTTCATGGTTTCCTCGCGTACAGCGAGGAACAAAATAGTCGCACCGCTTTTAGCATCCCTCGCGTTCTGCGAGAAATTTCTCTCTTCTCTCTCGCGTATCGCATAAATTCACCATTTTTTCATTATTTTCTTTGGGCTTTCTTTCTTGCTCGGTTTCTTCATGTATTGACTTGTAATCTTCACGAGCACCTGCAAACAAGACATAGACTCAATAAGTATACAAAAAATGACTCAAAAACAAAGACAAAACTATTTAAAACAAACTAAAACACTAGGAAAAAAGATGTGTGCTTCGCACTACATCAAACATCCCCACACTTAACATTTTTTCCTCCTGGAAAAAGCTGCAATGGAATCATAACTGAGATCTAACTTAACAAACACCAATTACCAATTAGCAAAACATACTCACGCGTTAAAAAGCAATAATCAGTATTTCTGTCCGATTAAACCCAATCACCAACTTTTAAGCCCATGTAATGTGTTCTAATTCTCTTTTTACAGATATCAATCAATCTATGTGACTCACACACAAAAGTTACAGCTCTACCTAATACCGTCTCATGGTTATGTCTAGGAACGGATCAAACCATATAGATTTACCATACCACATTAAACTAAGATTTACAAGTTTTTAGAAATCAGATTATCAATGAATGAATGAATGATAATGAGAATTAATAAGCAAATCAAACTTCATCTAGAGGCGTTTCAACCAAGTCTCTATCTCGGAAGGTAACACATAGACTAAGTTATATCAATAACGCACAAAAGAATCACTTAGAGTTGTTTTCTCCAAGTGGCCATCCCGGAAGGTAACAAATAAGCAAAACTCACATTTCTAACCAAATAAGCTCATGAATTATGGAATCATGGATGCGGGTGCCACCAAACTCGGATTTATTGCCATAAAAAGTGAATGGTGTGCCAAAAATTTCAAAAACCTCTGAGTTTTAACTTAATGTGGTACCTATCACCATATGTTGACAGTTTCAGTATTACCGACACTCTAAGATGAGTACCCACAAGATATCATAATTTTAATCACTTATTAATCATAATCAACACAAACATGGTATTTAAGCTTTACTAGCTAGTTGTGTCTACCAAAACATCAATAATTAGACGCGTTTTCTATTATTTAATCATTTAAACTAATCAAATAGATCCAGTTGTAGTATCATTTTCCAAATATAAGCAGTTATTTCCAACGAAATTTTTCAAAATTTTTAATTTTTTGTATTTTTGATTTTTTATAAACACAACCGAGACAAACTAGACACTCACATCCCCACACTTGAAAGACACATTGTCCTCAATGTGAAGCAAAACACAACTAAAAATAAAAATGCAAAAATAAACAGGAATCGACTTAGCTGGTAATGATATATGCACTCGAATGTATCCAGCTTCGTTCATCCTTGTGTGCACCGTATAGCATTTCGGTCGCGGTTGCACAATCGAATGTCGGTTTGCCCTTACAAACTAGATAAGATCATAATCAATCCCGCCCGAATGGAGATTGAGTACGGGTGGGATGATAAAACCTGCAAAATAAACCTCACAACAAACTGGCAGCATTAAACTAACTCAAAATAAAATAAAGACTCACTAAAACGTAAAGACTCAAGATAGATAGCATGCAGAGAAACGTACTCGATTTGTGGAAAAACACATAGACATGAATGCCACAGCCAGGTGAATCAACGGTTACGAACGGTTTCTAACATTCCCCAAGGCCATGGTGATCGGTGATGTGGATGATGATGGATGATATTGGTGGAATGTGATGGATGATTATGGTGATATAGGAGGTATGATGATGGTGATGAGTGGTGATGGTGGATGTGGAAAACCATGGAAAACAAGGGAACAAGGCAAAACTAGGGGGCCTCGCATACCGTGAGGTGGTAAAATTTAGGCCGGCCCCTATTCCTATCCGTCGCGTACCGCGAGGAACAGGGGAGAAACCTCTTGCATACCACGAGAACCCTCTGGTGACAGAAAGTTTTGAGGGTTTTTGTACTTAGAAAATTTTTGACCCCTCAAACTTTTTTCACCCAAATTTCATAAAAACCTATTTCAAGCATAAAAACATATGTAAAAATAACTAGAACTTCATTCCTGACGATCTTCCTCGCCGAATCAAGAGCGAATTCCTACAAAACATGACACAAACAAAACACACATACCGAAAAACACATAAAAAGACACAGACTCAAACCAAGTAATGCACACAAACTCTACATCACAGGCACTTGCCCGAGATTCAAGCAACCTATCAGGAGTCTTCTCTTTGATCCTAATCGGTACCGCCTTCATCCTACGCGGTCTACCGGTCATCCAAATCCTCCGCAAACAAATACTCCTATCAAACCTCAAATGTATATCATATGCATCAATCCAGTCTTTCCACCATAACTTAAATCTACACGGTCCAAAGATAACACGGTTCAAGTATCCTAGCAAGTTGTCACTTCTAACCATCCCCACACTTGGGGTTTTCACTCTCCCTAGATCAGATGAATCTATGAAAGCACGGGTTCTCTTACAGGATGACTTAGACTTAAGAGATGACTCGGCTTCCATCCCCTCAGTACAAAGAACAGTTAGAGGTTCAGGAATAGGTACTTCTAAAGGTGTGACCTTTACACTATCAACCACGGGTGTCTTATAGATTAATGACCCGACTTGTGCTAATATCTCACTCAAACTGCAATCATCACTATCAGCAACTAAAAATGCGGACCCTGTCAAATTCCTTTCAAACTCAGCAAGCCAATCCGACGGGTCCTCAATTATTTCTCCTTCATCCCTATCAACAGCATCCTCTACTGTATTAGAGTCCCGATGTTCATCTATGAAGGCATCAACCATGCACACGGAGTGGCTATGCTCGCCAACATCCTTCACGGACTTCATAGCATCGAATGTGAGCATCTCATCCCCCACACGGAGTGTGAGTTTCCCGTCAAAAACATCGATCAATGCCTTGGCGGTACGTAGGAACGGGCATCCTAGGATGAGTGGGACTTTATCATCCACTTCCATATCCAGAATAACAAAATCCACGGGGAAGACAAATTTTCCTACTTTCACTAACAGATTCTCCACAATTCCCCGTGGATACTTGACTGAACGGTCAGCGAAGGAAATGCTCATGCGCGTAGGCTGCGGTTCACTTAGGTCTAGCTGCTTATAGATAGAATATGGCATCAGATTGATGCTAGCACCCGGGTCGGCCAACGCGTGGTTTAAGGGCAAACCGCCAAGAAGACACGGGATCGTGAAACGACCCGACTCCCACATTTTCTCCGACAGTTTGTTCTGAACCACTTCAGAACATTGCTCACTAAGTGGACTTTAGAGATCCCCTCTAACTTCTTCTTGTTGGAAAGAAGATCTTTGAGGAACTTGCCATACTTTGGCATATGCTGGAGGACCTCTATACATGTGAGATTGACCTTGAGTTGTTTGAACATATCAAGGAAAGTACCGTATTCCCTAGTATTCTTATATGGCAGTAAGCGCGCTGGATTGGGAATACGACTCAAGTCAACCTCGGGGGTCTTTATCTCACCCCCACTCTTCTTCTCCACTGCCTTCTCGGCAGGCTTCTCCATCTCTATCTCCTCATTCACCGGCTCTTCTTCTTCTACTACCGGTGGGATCTCCTTCTCTTCTGCCCTTTTACTCCTTGTCGACACAACATTCAACTCGGGCTCCTCTAACATCCTAGCATCGATCTCAGCAAATTGAGCTCTCCAATCTACCTTCTTCATTAAACCGCTCCCAGGCCATGTGATAAGGCTCGTTAGGGTCCATCCGGAACGAATGGATTTGATCCCTAAGGCGAGCGGCCCTGGTAGGTGGATAGTACTTCTTATAGAATTATCTTGAAGATCCTCCCATGTGGTAATGGAATTGTCGGGGAGGGTGTCAAGCCAAGTAGATGCACGCCTAGAGAGGGAGAATGGAAAGAGACGCAAGTACATAGCGTCCTTAGATACACCCGTGATAATGAAGGTATCACATATGCGCACGAAACGAGACAATTGTCCAGGTACATCCTCATCCTCGAGGCCATGAAATTGAGTGGCATGAGTGATCGTGCTCATGACATGTGATGGGATCTGCCAAGTATTGGCATTAGTGATAGCGCCCCGAGGACCCCATCACTGGCTCTCTGGTGCACAATATGCCTCACGGGTGGGTCAGTGTCGCCCATATTAGGAAAAGGAACTGGGCTAGTAGAACGTACATGGGTGCTGCACATTGCATTCAAACGCTCCCGGATGTCGCGGGTGCACTCGTGCAGCTCTTGTTCGGGCTCTAAAGAAGCAGAATACGGTGGTGATCCCTGTGAATGAGTGTGGTGCATAAACTGTCACAAGAATAAAATAAAAGAATTAAATACTCAAAAACAGAAAAACTCAATCCTATTTTAGACTCACAGATAAGACACACAAGTAGCACAGAATACAAGAACACAAATAAGACTCAAAAGAACTAAACCAAAAATCAAACTAAGAACTAGTCAAAGCTAATATTGCTATTGCCAATTGTCCCCAGCAACGGCACCAAAAACTTGATGTCGCCAGACGGTCTATATAAAACTAACTATAAAACCTAACCTAGACTCCTAAGTAATAAAAGGAGTACCTTCAACTAAACCGCACTAACAGACAAGTGTACCTATCGAGTGTAGCACAGCTTAATGGTAAACCGAGTTATCGAACCCTAGAGACACTGAATACTAATACTAGACTCTGACTCGGACTAAAGATTGATGATTGGGGGGTTGACTACACTAAAGATTAACTAGTAATGCAGTAAACAAGGTCGACTCAAGCTATCAAGATGAAGAACTAAGGGAATAATCAGAGATGGGAAGAATACTACCTAGGTCGGAATCCTACTTGCAAAGCACAACTTCAACCGGTTCTGGAAACTATGATAGATCTGGGTTTCTAAAGATGACAACTAAAGACTACCTAGTGAATCCGTAATCACTCTCAGGGTGTCACGAACTAAGGAACCTAAAGCGTACTAACTCACCAGATGGTTATATCACATTTCAGTCTCTCCAACAATGATAAAGTACCCGAATAGATAGATCACCTCTTAGTCTCACTCTCCACCATACAATCAAAGAACGCACGGGGTAATCTCAAGATAACAACTATGACTTGGAAGAGCAACAATCACTAGACACCTAATACCAACTTCCTCTCAGACAGCTGACACTCGGATTCCTAATGACGAAGACTAAACGACTATCTCTCACTTCTTGGGTATTGAACTAGGACACACACTCAATCTAATCAAGGATTAACCAACACTCCTACCGATAACTACGTCTAGCAAACCACTCAGGTCACAAGCAATACACAAACAACCTAAACATGCATCTATTAATGAAAGACATTCAACAAGACAACATGAGGAACATTAATCAACACAAAACTAGATTAAAGCATGCATATTCATCTCTATTAATTTTCAAAAGACTGTTTACAAAATCATTCAACCATCCTTAGAATCCAAAACCGATAAAAATCGTAACTTTATCAAATATTCATCATAAACCTAGGTAGCACTAATGATCTAGCCAAGAATCATAATCCAAAACATCAAAACAGAAGTAATAGACAAAGACATGGTTCAATCACAAGCAATCAAAGAATAAAAATGGAATCTTGAAACCTAGAACGCTATTACTAACGAACCCGGAATCAAAAGCTCCAAACTTTAACTCCAATTCACTTCTTACTCCTCAAAATCGCCAAAAGACTTGCTCCAGATGGCTGAATTCGAACTCTTGGTATTATGGCATTACAATTCTATTAAAACGTGAATTTGGGCTTTTTCGCGAATTACGGGCCTCTCGTGTACCACGGGAGGTATTCATGGTTTCCTCGCGTACCGCGAGGATCAAAATAGTCGGGCCGCTTTTAGCTTCCCTTGCGTACCGCGAGGAATTTCTCTCTTCTCTCTCACGTACCGCGAGAGACCTAAATTCACCATTTTTTCATTATTTTCTTTGGGCTTTCTTTCTTGCTCGGTTTCTTCACGTATTAACTTGTAATCTTCACGAGCACCTGCAAACAAGACATAGACTGAATAAGTATACAAACAATGACTCAAAACAAAGACAAAACTATCTAAAACAAACTGAAACACTTGGAATAAAGATGTGCGCTTCGCACTACATCAGCCACCAATACTGAGTACGAACGTCCTTATACATTTTATCTACACCAGGATGTATAGAATAACGAGTGTTGTGAGCCTCGTTCATGAGAAAAAAATGAATATTTTCACGGTCCGGAATCCAGATACGCTTCAGGAAATAAAGTATACCATTGGGTTTGGTTTCAAGTTGGAGTTCAGCGCCACATGCCATCTCATTGTACATGTTTCCTTCGGTGATCGAAAGATGTTGTGCCTCAAGGATGCGTGTTTGAATGTCATTTTGGATTCGAATGCTGTGGATCCTAATAGATTCTTTACGACTAAGAGCATCGACTACGACATTCGCCTTACCAGGATGATAACGAATATCGCAGTCGTAGTCGTTTAGAAGTTCAACCCAACGCCTTTGCCTCATGTTGAGTTCTTTTTGAGTAAAGATATGTTGAAGACACTTATGGTCGGTGTAAACCACACACTTAGTGGCATATAAGTAGTGTCTCCAAATTTTGAGAGCAAACAAGACCGCACTCAACTCAAGGTCGTATGAACCGCATGTGTAAACCAAGTATGGATCTTATGAACCGCATGTGTATTCATGGATCTTATGAACCGTGTGTACGAAAAGCTGTTTTTGGAATATCGAATTCAAGGACTCGTAACTGGTGGTAACCAGAACGAAGATCGATTTTTGAGAATAAGTCGATCCTTGAATTTGATTAAACAAATAATCAATTCTCGGAAGTGGATAACGGTTCTTCACAGTAAGCTTGTTGAGTTCCCGATAGTCGATACACATACGAAAAGAACCATCCTTCCTCCTGATGAATAAAACAGGTGCTCCCCAAGGAGAAACACTAATAGGAATGAAACCTTTGTCAGAAATTTCTCGAAGTTAGCTTGAACGTTCTTGCATTTCCGAGGGTGCAAGACGATAGGGTGACTTAGCCACGGGATTTGCTCCTGGCACTAGGTCAATACGGAATTCAACTTGACACACGGGTGGAAGACCGGGTAGGTCTTCGGGAAATACTTCCGGAAAGTCTTTGATCACGGGAATGTCTTGGAGACTTTTGCCCTTGTCTATCCGCTCCACAATATGTGCCAAGAATGCCACACACTTCTTCTGCAAGTACTTTTGTGCGGTAGTACAAGACATAAGCTTGGGTCCTTTAGATGGTTTCTCACCATAGACGTTCAAAGTGTTGCCCGAGTCGAGAAGGATACGAATATACTTGTCAAAGCAAACAACTTCAGCATGATGCTTAGTTAGCCAATCCATGCCTACTATGATATTGAAACCTCCAAGAGCCATAGGAATAAGATTAATTAAGAAGTCATGGTCATTCAAGTTTAGGGTACAATCTCTAATTATGGTGTCACGAGTAACAGAATATACATCCGCTACTATTATATCGAAGGATTTGTCTAACTTAGTTCAACTCGTAGCAAGTTGTGGTTCAAATTCAAAAGACACGAAACTCCTATCGGAACCAGTATCAAATAGGATAGAAGCATATTGATGATTAATTGGATACGTACTGTTCACCACATCATTGTTGGCTTGAACCTGGTTGACATTAACATTGAAGGCACGTCCACAAGCTCCGGGATTTGCATTCCCCTAGTTCACATTCCCCTGATTCATGTTTCCTTAGTTCATGTTGGCTTGATTAACAATGACCAAACTAGGACAACGGTTCCTGAAATGATTAGGGTCACTGCACTCGTAACAAGCACGACCCTAGGTAATAGTAGCAGGAGCAGGAGCAATAGGTTGGTGGACTTGGTTAACTTGTGGAATAACACGACATGTGTTAGCCACATGCCTATAACGTCCACAAGTGGTACATAGATGACATGGCACGTTAGTCGTATGGTGGTGCTTGCAGGTGCTGCACAAAGGTGGAGTTCCTACATAAGGCTTCTTGTTGGGGTTGTAAGCATTAGGGGCTACTTGGGCTAAAGGTGCAGCAGGAGTGATTATAGCAAAGTTCCTGCCTTTCTGCTTCTTACCATTGGAAGAAGACTCAGCCTTGACTTCTTTGGTGGGTTCCGTAGTAGTTTTCTCAACGGTTTTCTCCCTGCCTTAACATGGTTATCCGTCAATGTAGCAGCTAGATGGATTGCTTCCTCAAGTGTGGTTGGATTGCTACCTAAGACGGTATCTTGGATTTGCATAGGTAGACCATTGATGTACTTTTCAATAGACCTTGAAAGAGGAGTGACCATGTGAGGCACGAGGAGGCTAAGTTCATGAAAACGTGTGGTATAGGCAAGGTTTTCACCACTTTCCTGCTTAAGATCCCAGAACTCAGTTTCTAGCTTCTTAATCTCGTTACGAGGACAAAACTTATCAGTCATAAGTGTCTTAACCTCAGCCCAAGGTAGAGCCAGTGCAACTTCCATACCACGGTTACGCTTTTCCCCGTTCCACCAAGTGAGTGCCCTCTTCTGAAAGACACTAGTAGCAAAGTGCTTTAAGTTCTCGGGACAGTCAGCATTGATAAAAGTACCCTCAATACTTTCGAACCATTGGAGAAGTATAGTTCCTCCTTCATTCCCATAGTACTTGGTGGGGTTGCATGAGTTGAAATGTTTGAACGTGCATGGGGGATTTCTTGGAGTTGCATTCTGATTCAGTTGGTTGAACATGGTTGGAAAAATTGTAGCCATTTGCTGGACAATCCTATTAGTGAGGTTGTCCCTACGATGACGAGGATGAAGCATTCTACAATAGTAAAACACAAGAAAGAATGAATAGGAAATTCATATGATATGAATCATGAATAAGAGTTTGTAATAAAATCATGAGATATTTAATAAAACATTGGATGGCACCCATTCAGTTTACATCACTAATTGGATACGTTGACTTATCAAAAGTATTTTAAGTTCACTAATGTCCGAGAAGTCATGCTTTAGCCTATAAGCGGACACTCATCCCAATAATTCCCAGGAAAGCATAACAGGTCCATCGGTTGATTTGGATTTATACGAAATGCTTTGCTAGACAAAATTTCCCAGAATACAGGCATCCACCCTTCCGGGTTGCACAAGTTCTCATTCATTATTCAGAATTCAGATACTTTTGACAAGAATTTCATTTTGGATTAGACTTTTAAGTCTAAGAGTGTGTTTCAAGTAATCCATGTAGTTCAAGTAGTTTCAAGTAGTTTCATGTAGTTCCTTGAAGTTGTTGTTCATGTATTTGCACTGCGTAGACAGAAATAGATAGATGTAGATAGATGTAGGTAAGTGGATATGGTTCTTGTAAGAATAGATGTAAGTATATGTGTGTAAAGACTTAGGAATAGAATAAGAATAGAGTGGAGTTCCTAATAAAGGACACAAGTTAAACTCATGTTTTGGACTCCTAGGGTATAGACTAGGTCACGTGCAGCTAATAACCTAATTCCCTATAACCAGGGCTCTGATACCAATCTGTCACACCCCGGCTGACGGCGGATTATACGACGGGGCTAACGCGGTTGTTCGAAAGCACATGATCAAATATTAAATGTGTTTCAATATTTATTCATTCATATTAAATATCCGTTACAAGAAACATATAGTTCAAAAGTAACATAACATAAACAAGACTTGAATTTATTATAACTAGGTCCATAGTCCTAAGTGATCAACACTGGTCCTCAAACGTGTGCACCGGAAACATGTTAAGTAAATGTCAACTATAAGTAGTTGGTGAGTAACTAGGTTTGACACCAACAAAAAATGAGTTACAATTCAATATGTTCAAATCAAATCTAAGACATAAATGTGAAAAACATACAAGGTTTCAAAGTGTACAATCAAACCATGTAATATGTATGCACAATACACCTGCTTGTGTGATGTAAGGTACCAAAATGTATACATAAATCAGCCAAGATTTGTATTAAGTAATGAATCGGATTCCCATATAAATTATCATAGTAGGTACTACATTAGGCTTGCAACACAAGTTGATGATTGTACTAAAACATAAACAATGTATCACCAAGTAGTTTAAGACATAAAGCACAAAGACTTTGCATAAGAATATTGTAATTGAATTGTGTGTGTAAAGTAATTGTAGACATGTTCCACCACGAGTATTTGTAAACAAAAGTAATGTAAAAGAGGCTATGAAACTCACTTGTAATGAAGCTAGTAGGTTGTATAAATTGTAAATGAAAGATAGGCTTCGTGAGGATTTCTCACAATCAACCTACACAGATAATTGTAATTTAGACTCAATGTACGTATAAATGGAAATGAAAATAAATAATTCTAAGTTTATTTGAGATTCTAGGGAATCTTAGAAGTTGGAATCGGATATAGGGTTTGTACAAGTTTTTAGGAATATATATGTGTTTATCACAAGTATTGAAATAATAATGATAAAGTAAAATTAATTAGAAATTCTAATTAATTATATAGTATTTATAATAATAATAATAATACTTTTGAATTTATTTAAATAACTATTCTAAGAATAATTAATAAATTGTGAATTAGAAAAAGGTTTAAATAATTTTTTTATGTAAATAAATTAATTATTTAAATAATTTATTTTACTTAAATGATAAATAAAAGAGATATTAAATAAATATTAGTATAAGTAAGCTTTAAATAAAATTAAAAGGATTTGTATAATTATTTATCTAAAAATAATTATTTACGTAATTCTATAAATTTTCAAATGTTTTAAATAATTATTCTTTGTCAAAATAATTATTTATACACTTTGAGAAAAGGATTAATAATGTTTAAATAACTATTTAAATTTTGTTTTATAAACATTACTATTTTATAAATAAACAAAATAATTAGATTTGTTTAAATAAATCATTTATATTGTTTATTTAGGAATTTATAATATGTTTTTAATAAATTAAAATGAATAAAACATTATTTGATATTTCATGTTTTTATAAATGTTGTTGAATACATTTATAAGATTTATAAAAATTAAATCAGAATTTAAAACATTATTTTATGCATTTAAAATGACAAAAAGGAGTGACTCAGGCTCAAAACCGGCCACACAGGCCTCGAACCCGGGTGGGTTCTGAACACAAACACGCCCAACCACCGGACCAGGGCTAATACCTTGGTAAATGGCTAATGAAATTAATTTTTAACTAGCAATCCCAAACCCCCTTCGTCCCCAACCAGCAACCGTAACCCTAGCCTTCCAATTGACCCGTTTATGAAAATCGATCGACCCCAAAACCATAGGGCTTTCATTCCTCGGATTGAAACGAGTAAAATGGTATAAGGATTACCTAAAATGGTTGAGCGACGAAGGAGAACGGCTGAGTAAAACAGATTCGGGTTCGTCTGCTTTGATTCGTGTTCCAGAGGTGATATGAGATGCGATTGAAGGTAGGGGGAGTTTTTAAATGATCTCATCGATGATTAGAAGTGCCTATTTATATTCAATTTGGACTGAAATGGATCAAACGATTATATGGAATTTAAGGAAGAAGCGGTTACGAGTTTGTTATTGATTAGGCCATGAAATCTCAATTAACTTCGAGTGACGAATCGTTTGGATGTCCTCAACGTTTAGCCGGTTTCGATTTTACACGAAAATGGGTTAAGGACTGAGTTAGTGTTTAAATGTCGAAAACCGGTGCTTGTTGCACTCGAACCCACGATCGGAAGGGAGGGGGGATCCGAAAATTTCATCGGAAGGGAGGGGGGATCCGAAAATTTCACATTGGCCCCTGAAATTTTATGGGTTTATTATTTCATGTAAAAGCTTAGGTTTAATTTTAATCAAAGTTTCTGAAATTACAAATCTCACTCTGAACTTTTATAAAGATATAAAATTATTAGATTTTATAAGTTTTCATAAACTCTAATAAATCTTTGTATTATATTTAAATGTTATAAACTATGGGGAATTCTCGCGCTTCGCGGGGAGTTAGTAACTCACGGTAATTATGATAAAATGGACGCGTTAAAGTTTGTAACGTAAAAATCAAATTACGAAAGAAAAAATAAAAAATATAAAGCTTAATAAAAGCTTGGAAAAATCTAATAAAAATATTAAAAAACAACTCCCACACCCAAGGTTCGAACCCGGGTGAGTGGGATGGGTGTGAGTGAACTCTAAATAGTCGGCGCAACCACCAAGCCAAAGTCAACTCTGTGTTTGATTTCCCACTAAAACGTTTTGGGCAAAAAAAAACTTATTAAACAAATAAATTAATAATTAAAAATGCGCGTTCATAAGCGGGTGGGTTTGTCACACCACCGAAACGGTAACGTCGCTTGCTATTGAGTACTACACAAAAACAATAGTACCGGTATCGGAGACGATAATACCACAACACCCCAAACGATGTTGTTCGCTCATAAGTGGTTGGGTTTGTCACGACACCAAAACGATAACGTCGCTCGATATAGCGTACGGCACAAAAAAATACTCGATTTTTTAATACAACTCCATTTTAATTTTTTTTACACCGGAACGTGAACAATAAAACAAAAAAAACCGCGCCTTCCAATATTTTTAAAAATGTAACGAATGAAAGTTATAAAAGAAAAAACTAAATTATTATAAAATAAAACGGGTTAAAAGCGTATATTATATATATTATAAGGGCTGAAAACAAAAAAATAAATAAAGAAAAAATCAAAAACCACTCATTGGGTGACATATGGACCAATTATGTGCTATTCACATATTATTGAAATGTATGTATATATAATATAAATGATTGATTTTTATAATTTACAAAAAATAAATAGAAATAAATTTTATTTCTATTAAATCATTTTCTTTGAACTTTATAAAATAACTTTTATAAATCCTATTTTATTTATAAATTTATTTATATAAATCCTATTTTATTTAATAAATCCTATAAAAATAAATTTATTTATATAAATCCTATTTTATGTATAAAATAACTTTTATAAATCATATTTTATTTCTATTAAATCCTATTTTCTTTGAACTTTATAAATATATCTAATGTTCCTAAATTCTTCTCACCATTTTTAGATTTAAAAAGCTTTTTTTATTTAAACCTAATCCAAGATATCAATTTTTGTTAATTGATTCAATTAAAGAAAATATAATACGATTATCATCGTTATAAAGTTTATTTTTTAAATATGTAACTAAAAATATATAAAATTTCCCTATCTATTAAATATGATTTATTGTATCTTTAAGTATATGCTTTGATTCATTCAACTACTGCTCCTGCACACAATAACTTGTGGTTGGTGCAATAATAAGTTAATAACACCCCCTGTCGCAACAAAAACAATGAGAAGGTTATGCCTGTAAATTCTTTAATGCATTAAATAATTATGTTATTTGTTGTCTGTATTTATTAATAGAATTTCATATTATTAATACTTGGTTAAAAATAGTGACGAAATCAGAATTTTCCAATTACAATTTTTGTAATAAAACTCTTTTAAGTTCAATTCATTGAATTTATCATTGACACTTTAAGATTTAAAAGCTAACTTTTATTTTCATTATACTCTCATATTAAACTTTTAAACTTATACTCATAATATTTTTTACAAATAAAGTCTTCTTGATTCGAGTTTTGCTATCAAGGACTGAACTAGACCACTGATAGACCATTTGATTCTCGTCCGGATTGGTTTTGGTAAGTTGATCTTATGGGTTAAACCGAGACCGACAACTGCTAGGATAGGCTACAATTGATTTATGGCGGGAAATTTCATCTTAAAAGCAATGACATGAGAAAGTATCGAGTAGTCATTCTCTTAATCATAACAGAAGCTGCTAAAGTGGGATCACTATAAGAAGGGACGGGTACACCTTTACTCTAGGACATACCCGTGCTTTAGCATATGCTCCTATTGGATTCCCATCATATACAACAACAATAATTCTAAAACGGTAAATATATGTACATGCCAATCAGTAGAATTCATGAACTGGATTGAACTGAAAACTAAAAAATATAAGAACATAGACCGAAAAGCAAACAAAAATAAACACTCTTGACTACCTCTGATTCAAGTTGTCGGTTCGACCGGTTTGAACTGAAATATGCCCCTCCGTTGTTATATAATAAAGTGCAAACATTTTCTTAAAACATTAATTATTTAAAATTTAGAAAAAAAATAACAAAGTACCTATATGAAAAAGAAAAACCATATATTGCATTTTAAAGAACATGCCACATTAATCCCTTTACTAACTAGCTCAAGTGGTTTTGGTGCACTAGGACTTACACAGGTATGACTCGTACGGATTATAAACGAAAAATGATTTGATTTTTCTTCGTATTTATTTCTTACCTCTAGCTTTCTTTGTTTCAAATAGTTGTTTATAACAAAAACGTAGTTTAAAATATAAGAAAATTTATTTAGGAATTCTAAAAAGTTTGCAACCATCAATCTGGACTCCGGAATGAAAAAAATAAAAATAAAGATTTAAGTAATCACATTAAGATACTCGTAATCAAATGTAAAAAAATAAGAATAATAAGAATACAACTTTAAAAAATCACATATGAATACTATCTATTCGTATTAATCAATTTACACTTCCATTCAAATATGATTTACAATTTGATCAAATGTTATATATACATTCAGGCATTCAGCCGATATTTTCTGAGATCAATGAACAATAACATGTTGTCCAATCAGAGGCCGTTATGTGACAGCTTCTCTTTCTTTTTTTTCCCTACAATTTAATTTAATATGTACATAAATATGTGTCAAATAACCACTATCCAGTCTTAGGTATGGTGTTTAACGCGGTCCCCTCCACCTCTTCCACTGTTAATAAAATAGGATGTAATTCAAATGATAACCAATATTTATGTGATAACCACTCTCAAACATAGTGTTACGTATAAATAACAATTATCATTCTGTTAGTGTTGCATATACGTAGCACTATGTGTCACGTATATGTAACATTATGTGGTACGTATATGTAAGACTCCTCATTTCCGTATTTATGTTCAAGAAACTTAAGTACTCTTTTAACAATTAAAAATAATAATTTATAAATTATGTGATTGTGTGAGAGTGGTTATCACGATTATCACATAAAAAATTGGTTAATATTTGAACCCCTCCCTAATAAAATATTGGTCTTTGACACCCAAGCCTTGTAACTCTTAGGTGTACCGTCCAATGAAAAGTACATGAAAACTTTTAATGCTGAGGATTGACCAATAACATCTTTGTTTGTTACGGACTGCTTGTCGAGAGGAACTTTTGTTCCTGCTAATTACCTATTAGTTTTGTAATTGACTTCCTCTTAGGCCATTTAACACTTCTATGTGCTTTCGGGGTGTAGTAGGAACCTTAGTTTGTACTGAATGTTTATTGGTAGGAACTTATAGACTTCTGATTTGGCCTTTTGGCGACATTATTTTTCCATTGCATGTGTACTTTCTTGAATCCTTCTACGTTTTTGTAAAGGCTTGGTTAATTTAAGGGGTTAAAACAAATGTGATTTATCCTCCGAAGTAAAAAAACGCTTCTTTCATCTTTGATTCTGGGTTCTTTTAGAAAATGGAGAGCTATTTGTGGGTTTGGCAGGTCTAAATTTTTCTTTGACTACCATGTTCTTTGGTTTAAAATGATAACAGCTTGTACGCTTGTGTGACTTTCTATCATCACCTTTTTGCTTCACAAAAGGCTTTTCTTTGAACCCTAAGTCTTAGATCATCCTTGTCACCATTGATGAAATGGTAAAAAGATAAAGATTGAGATGAAATGAAAGACGATGGAACCCAACTGCTTATCTCAATCGTGCTCAAAAGTATGCTGATGTGCTTGCCATCATTGGTGAAATGGTATCATTATGCTTGTCTTCTCCGGTCTACATAAAGAACATAATGGCCTTAAATGTACCCTTCATGCACACCAATTCTTATTGCATTTAATGAGTTCCATGTGTTTCTTAGTGATCATGACTACATGCCTGGAAAGACCTGTGCTACAACCCCAATAATTGCTCATGCCTCTACCGCTACTATCGGAGATCTCATCAACAATTTTGGATTCATATCATCTCTAATATTTTGATCCCACACAAGAGTCTTAGAATTTAGCCTCTAATAATTGGATACTCAACTTGGTGTCCAGTTAATACATACATACCCACTCCTCTTCCGGTTCCTAAACTCTTTATTAGTCTTATAACCCAACAATAACAAATGTGGAAACCGTTAACATAGGAACTCTCGCGGTAACAACGGGGATCATGGTGAAAGTCATCAAATTGGTTGGACGTCCACTTAAAAAACGGTATATGGTACTCCAATTGATGTGGTGTTTGTAACGAACCACTTTCGGGTTTAAATAAATAATATGTTAAAACATATTATAGGGGTGAAAATAAACCAAAATAAAAGTGAAGGGTTTGTTGGGTTGTTGAGCATACTTGGGGTTTTTGGGAAGGAGTCAAAATCTGAAGTCCGGGGCCTGTTTTGTACTTTTGGAAAAACCCCTTTTGTCTATAGGTGTCACACCTCGCCTCAAGCACCCCCTGGACGTAAGTGAGCTGGATTGGTACCTGTTTTTATTTCAGAGTTGTTTTATAAAACACAACGAAAGTCTTTTTCACAAGGATCTTTTCCTCATTTTCTCAATCTCGAGGGTTGTCTTTGTGAATATCAAGATCTAGTTGGAAAACAAAAGCCTTATATTTATTTTATAAACACATGGATTTAAATACCATTTTCATTCTGATTACAAACAGTGTTTGAAATGAAATACATCACTTGTCTCCTTTGGACAAGTTCAAGCCACTAAAAATAGTACTATCCAAGGTTGATCAGTCCCTTGGTCCTATCTCCTTTTTCTTCTTTCCATGATTATCTATGCATGAGGCCTGAGAATCCAACATCCTTTTCATTTCTCAATTCATAGGTCAGATCCTTTGTCTGCCCTTCTCATTTCATGGGTCAGATCTTATGTCTGCCCGTATCCCCTTTTCCTTTATATTTTATTCATTACCTGAAAAATATTTTGAAAATGAAATGTCAGCGCGAACGTCGGTGATTACAATTATTTTGACATAAAATCATTTGGCACAAACAAGTATTAATTTCATAATCACAACTTTCTTGTTCAATCTACACATTCAGCAGGCCTTTATCTCCTGATCATACGCACCACTGTATACACTGGTATCATGCCTTATGGCAATGGCCACGTCTACGCCTCCGAAATTGTTATAAGATAAGTACCAGCCGCAATACGGGACTTTCACCCGAGATCCGTGTATCCCTTGCAAGTTTTACGTATACCTATGGCCTTAATGCTTTGTTCGTAGAAGAACGTTGAGCATTATTCCCTTAACCTTTATTTGGCCATTTTCGTAAACGTGAATGTTTTGACACAAGTTTTTAAAAGAACTAAAGTATTCACCTTGATAATAGGAATGAGCCTCTAAGTTAGAATCAGCTTCCTAACTTGGTTTCTCTAGCGTTCCGACACTTCTACGAGCGTTTCTTCTTACACCGGGTGCTATAATGAGCAGGACTTGGACCGGGATCTTCGGGATCGTCTTAGGGATGCTCTAGAACAAATTTTTGAAGTAAAGGACGAGTGTGAGATAAAGAAAACAATTTAACTCGTCCAGGTATTTATTGGCTGGAATCTGGACCCATGTCGGACCGACATGGCAAGGCGTAGCGGTCTGATGTCCGTATATTCTTGCATCCGCCCTACACGTCCAAATCTGATTGGACCGCACCTCGTATTACGGCTAGCAGACCGTTATGAGGTGCATATCGGTCCGATATCAAGACACGTGTCAAAAGCTAGGGCTGAGTCATAGGACACATGTAAGCACCAAAAATTACGGCTGAAGGCGACTAGTCGGACCGTTATTCAATCGATGTCGCTCCGCTATCCGACCCTCCTGCCCATTGCAGACCATTATAGGATATGATAGCGGTCCGCTATCTATCCAGAAATCAAAATTTTCATTTTTAACCCTAGACTTTGGTACTTTAGATACACAAGGCCTTTTTAAGTTCTAACATTGGCATTTCTTAGACATTTTTGTGGCAGGTGTTACATCCTCCCCACCTTATTTTAATCTCGTCCCCGAGATTACTCAAACAAGTGACAGGTGTTACATCCCTTTTACTGCATGTCCTCGATTTGCAAGGGTTGTTTCACATATTTCAATTTTTCATTTACCTCTACGTATTGTAGGGACATTACCATGGTTTCATCTGTCAAACACTTGCGCATATTTGACACATGGAATACATCGTGTACTCCATTCATTTCTTCTGAAAATTCGAGTTGATAAGCCACAGTCCCAACTCTTTTCAAGATTTTGAATGGTCCTACGAATCTAGGACTTAATTTCCTTTTCTTTCCAAATCTTACAGCGCCTTTCCATGGTGAAACTTTCAACAAAGCGTTGTCACCAACGTTGAATTCTAATGACTTTCATCTTCTATCAGCATAACTTTTTTGACGATCTTGGGCCGCTTTCAATCTATCTCTTATTTGAATCAATTTATCAGTTGTTTCCTGGACCAGACAACTGATTTTCTTCTATTTCGGACCAACAGATTGGAGTTCGACATTTACGACCGTATAAGGCTTCAAAAGGAGCGGCATGTATACTTGTATGATAACTATTGTTATAGGAGAATTCCATTAGAGGTAAGTGGTCATCCCAACTTCCTCCAAGATCAATAACACAAGCCCTTAACATATCTTCCAATGTATAGATAGTTCTTTCACTCTGCCCGTCCGTTTGAGGATGGTAGGCAGTGCTAAGATTCAGTTTTGTACCCAGGGTTTTTTGAAAACTTTGCCAGAATCGAGAAGTAAATCTACTATCTCTATCTGACACAATAGATAGTTGCACACCGTGTAATGACACGATTTCATTAACGTACATTTGTGCCAACTTATCAATGCTGCATGTTTCTTTCATGGGAAGAAAATGAGCAGACTTAGTAAGTCTGTCAATGATAACCCAGATAGTGTCATTCCCTCGACTGGTTCGGGGAATTTTTGTAATAAAATCCATAGTTATCATTTCCCATTTCCAGATAGGAATTACATGTTGCTGTAACAAGCAAAACGGCTTTTGATGTGCAGGTTTAACTTGAGAACAAGTTAAGCACTTTGCAACGTAGATTGTGATATGTTTCTTCATTTATATCCACTAACAATTGGCTTTTTAGATTTTTATACATTTTATCGCTTCCAGGATGCATTGTATACTTAGATTTATGAGCTTCTTCAAAAATTTCTTTACATATGTTTCCATAGATAGGAACCCAGATTCTCTTGTTCATTCTCAGAATATTATCATCGCCTTTGACCAATTGGTCGATCATGCCTCCCAAACATTCTTTCTCGAGGTTTGGTTCATGTAAGGCAAACTTTTGAGATTCCTTAATACGAGTAATAAGATCGATTTAGAGATCAAGTATTAAAGCATGAACTCGTTTAGGTTTCTCATGTTCTTTTCTGCTCAAGGTGTCAGCTACAACATTAGCTTTGCCTTCATGATAACAGATTTCACAATCGTAATCATTCGGATTTCCATCCATTGCCTTTGCCTCATATTCAGTTCTTTCTGACTGAATATATACTTCAGGCTTTTGTGATCATTGAATATAGTGAATTTGACTCTATATAGATAGTGCCTCCATAATTTTAGTGAAAAAATTATGGCGCCCAATTCAAAATCGTGAGTCATATAATTCTTTTCGTGAGTTTTTAGTTGTCGGGAAGCATAAGCAATAACCTTGCTTCCTTACATGAGAACATAGCCGAAGTCGGTGTGTGAAGCATCAAGTAGACTGTAAAGCCTTCGTTTTCATCTAGCAAAGCAGTATAGGTACTTGTGTCAGTTTCTATTTCAAAGTTTCAAAGACTTCAGATTGTTTAGGTCCCCATTCATACTTAACTGACTAACGAGTCAGAGAAGTTAATGGAATAATAATTCGAGAGAAATTTTGGATAAATCTCCGATAGTAACCAGCGAAACCGAGAAAACTTAGAACGTCAATTGGAATTTTGGGATTTCCCATTTGGATATCGCTTCAATTTTAAGAGGATCCACTTGGATGCCATCAGCGTTAATGACATGTCAAAGAAATTGAACTTCTGACAACCAGAATTCATATTTTGAAAACTTAGCATATAACTTCTCATTTCTCAGGAGTTCAAGCAAGATTTTCAAATAGCTTGCATGTTCTTCCTTACTTTTGGAGTAAATAAGGATATCGTCAATAAATACGATAATGAATTTATCCAAGTAAGGGTTGCAAACTCGATTCATCATGTCCATGAAAGAAACTGGTGCATTAGTGAGTCCGAACAGCATTACCGTAAACTTATAATGACCGTATCGAGTTCTAAAAGTTGTTTCAGGAATGTCTTCTTCCTGGACTTTCAATTGATGATAGCCCGAACGAAGATGGATTTTTGAGAAACATCGAGCTCCCTGAAGTTGATCAAAGAGATCAGCAATTTTGGGAAGCTGATAACGGTTCTTAATCGTGACTTTATTCAGTTCACGATAATCAACGCACATACGCATTGAACCGTCTTTCTTTTTAACGAATAGGAACTGAGCTCCCCAAGGTGACGAGCTTGGTCTAATGAATCCTTTCTCGAGTAATTCATCGAACTGCTTTTTCAATTCTGCCATTTCCGTTAGAGCTACCCTGTACGGTGCTTTGGCAATCGGTGCCGTACTAGGTACAAGATTAATTCTGAACTCCACTTCTCTTTCAGGTAGAATTCCAGACAGTTCGTCGGGGAAGACAGCAGGAAATTCAGCCACAACCGGCACTTCTTCAATATTCTTTTTAGTGTCGGTGGTTACAGATACAAGGTATGCTAAGCATCCTTTTCATAGATATTTTGTGGCTTTTAACATGGAGATTATTCCAACAGAGTTGGATAATTTATCACCATTTATAATCAAGATATTGCCTTTCGGCGAACGAAGCTCTATGGCTTTCTTATGCTACAAGATATAGGCTTGGTTAGAGGCTAACCAATCCATCCCTAGAACAATGTCAAAACCTGCCAAAGTCATTGGCAACAGATGTGTAGGAATAACATGTCCAGCTAGTGTGATATTACAATCGTTTAGAACTTCGAAGATTTAGACTATGTCTCCGTTGGCAGTTTCTTGTCTAATTTAGCTAGAGTGTTATTTAACAGTCTACAGAATTTATGATTTATAAAACTTTAGTTTGCACCAGAGTCAAATAAAACTCGAGCATAAATATCATTGACAAGAAATGTACCTGTAATGACGT
The DNA here is from genome assembly GCA_023525975.1 of Smallanthus sonchifolius. Classification (NCBI taxonomy): domain Eukaryota; kingdom Viridiplantae; phylum Streptophyta; class Magnoliopsida; order Asterales; family Asteraceae; genus Smallanthus; species Smallanthus sonchifolius. The sequence goes on along the minus strand of CM042028.1, from coordinate 16,157,300 downwards.
CGGGCATACCTGCTGCTTCATGAGTATTGAGAACGAATACTCGAGCATTTTTCTTTACTCCTTCAGCAGGCTTAGGACTTGTCCCTTCAGGTTTCTTCAGTTTGGGACAATAGCTCTTGATGTGGCCAGCCTCACCACATTCATAACAGGTGATAGGTTTCTTCTTATAAAAATCCTCCGTTTTGTATCCAGACATTTTGCAAAAATTGCAATAAAGTCTAGATTTACATTGCCCCAAGTGACTTCTCTTACACTTTGGACATTCAGGAATAAAAGAGTTGTTATTTCTGGAACTGAAGCATGATCCTGGCTTCTTAAAAGCACTTGGGTCCTCCATAGGTGTTTCCTTCTTTTTCTTCCCTTCCTTTTGGTTCTTGATCAGACTATCAGTCAAGTAGGCTCCCAAATCCATAGCATCGTCAAGGGTTTCACATTTAGCAACCTTGACCATGTCACGGATTTCTCCGATCAATCCCCAAATGTATCTCTTTATTAGATTTGATTCAGGGGCAGCAAGATGAGTAACTATTCGAGCATACTTGAGGATTTTAGTCGAATACTCCTGATGATTTGTTCCAACCATCTTTAAACTCAAAAATTTTCCTTCGGTCTGTTCCCTTTATTCTAGGGAACATATTTCTTCTCCACTCTTGCCTTGAAGGAATTCCACCCTATGGCACAGGCTACATACCTTCCTTTGGTAGCAATGGTGTTATTCCACCATTCTAAAGCTGGATCTTTAAATATATTGGAAGCATAAAGAACTTTATCTTCCTCAGCACATTTACTTATACCAAGCACAGATTCAGTTTTCTCGATCCACCTCAAAGTAGCTATTCCTCCTTCTCTTCCAGAAAAGTTAAAAGGCTTGCAGTCTTGGAACATTTTGTATATACAACCAACAATCTTCCTCTTCTTTTCTGGATGACGGTAATTATTCCTCATTCCTTCTTCTTCTGAGGAATTATGGTATAATTCTTCTCTTTCCGTTTTCTTGGTTTGATGAGTAGCAGAACCCTCAGGTTTGAGAGTAGCGGGTTTGGATTGAGTAATGGTTCGAGTATGTTGAGTTATTGGTTGAGAATGGATGGATTTTGGAATTGATGGCTCAGCCTTCCTCTTTTCCATTTCAGTAAAGATCATTGGGAGAGAATCCTTGATTCCTTCCGTGATCATGTTCTGGAGTTCTTTACGAGAAGCAGTAACTTTAGCAGCGTTTTCAACCACTGCTTGCTTCTTTTTACCCCTTGTGTTATAGGATGGTCCGGTTTGTTTAGACATACTATAAGAGAAATAAGATTGAATCAAAAACTAAACTTTTTATTGATGAAATGTATACAAGAGAAAATATATATATAGAAATCATTGTTCCTAATAATTTCTAAAATTCTTTTCTTCAAGAGCTTGAACTAACAAAGCATTCTGAGCTTCGACTTCAGCTTTTTCTCGTTCTAGCTCTGTTATTCGATTCAATAGTATTTTTTACCTTTCACTTCCCGATGCATTCTCATTCATATAAGGAGCGAGGAAAGGAATAGTCTCATAGTAAGGAACGTAGAGTTTATTAGAATTAGCTCGTTCTTCTTCTTCAAAAACACATTTATTTTCATAAGGCATTTCGGTATATCCCTCATGAAAAGTATGTGAGAATATTAGAGTGATATTATAGCTTCCAGCAGTCGTAGCAGAATGGAAACTTATAGAAGGATTATACGGAACACTAGGGTTACCTATTTCTCGGAGGCTTCTGAAAGTGGAACTTTCAGTTTCCTCATTGTTTTCTATAGTGGTTTCATTCGTTTTACGTTCGAAAAAACTAGTTGGTGCAAATTTACGAAGAAAGCTAGGACCTTTGCCTTTTCCAACCATATATGTTCAAAACAAAACTAACTGACGTTTATTATATTGAAAATACGTTACAACAAAATATAATTACAATGTAAGAATTTTAATCCTCCGTCAACTCTTTTCCAATGATCATCAGGTTTTCTCCATATTGTACACCTGTTGTCCATAGAATTGTGTTCTTACTTTATCCATGATTTCTCCCGTTCCGTTTGTCGCAACGAACGATCTAGACTCTCAATAGGAGAAGAAGGCATACTATGCTCATAACCGAACTTAGGTGGAGGTTCAGAAAGTCCTACCATGATATCGTTATAAGCATTTTGATACTCCGGAGGAGCTTGGAAATAAGTTTCAAAAGGACCATGATAAACAAGTTCAGGAAACATATATGGATCATACAAAACTGGAGATTAAGAGTTAACATGATTAGATTCTTCTTTAGAAGGATCTTCTTCTGCAGATATGTTCTGATGAACTTAACTAGACTCGGCCTCATTTTCTTGCAGTAATGGAGCATCGGTATTCCAATTGCTAAAATCGGATCCAGCTTCCATCCATTGGTTTGAAGTATCATATGATTGGGGATGATATTTAGGAGTAACATTATCCGGAATAATAGCAAATGGATCATCGTTATAATAAGGCGAAGAAATGGGATCCATTTGTGAACCCAAGGCGTGATATTCAGGAGATTCTTGCTTAATTGGTCGGTTAGGATCATAATAAATAGGAAGAGAGTTATCTCCAGACATCCTGTAACTTAATTCATTAGTATCTTATTCTATTCTTTTGGTCAAGACTTAGATACTAAGGTCGGTATCCATATCTTAACTTGTCACACTCTCACCGCGTGCGAAATCCGCGGTGCATGACCTCACGGTTTGATCAAAGAACCATTGGAATAAAGAAATTTACTATTAATTGAATAATTGAATTACAATGTTAATCCCATCTAAAATAATAAAACAGATTGTTCAAACAAAATAAATGACTAAGTCCTAATCTTGATATCTAGGCCATCCTATGTCATCTTGAATCCTGTTCTTAAATCTTGATTACCTGAAACATGGAAAAAAAATGGGTCACAGGATTCTCCAAGTGCGACAAATGATCGCACACAACATTCTTGACTCCTTTTTATCACGGATCTCAATATCAAACTCCTTTAGCGGCATAATCCAACAAATGATTCGTGGCTTGGCATCTTGTTTGCTAAAGAGATATTGAATAGCAATGGTCTGTGTAAACAATGGTCTTGGACAGAACAAGATAAGATATGAATTTGTCAAAAGTAAACATCATAGCTAATAGCTCTTTCTCGGTGGTGGTGTAATGCTCTTGAGCATCATTCAAAGTCTTTAGCATAGTATATCGTAAGAGACATAGGTTTAAATAAAAGCATAATAAAAGATTTTATACAATTCATTAACAAGGTTCAAATAAACACATTATCAAGCAAGCAAGTATGTAGATAATAAAAGCAATCAAAGAATACCAAAAAAATAACAATGTGGCACAACCCCATGGTTGTCCTAGATAGATGGCATAATCCTCAAGATTACCCATAAAGTTTATAGCTCCCTCATGTTTGAACAAGAATACGTCAAACCCCGAGTTGTCCAAAAGTTTATAGTTGCTTCGTGTTTGAATAACAATACGTCATACCCCGAGTAGTTCAAAGTTTATAGCTTCCTCGTGTTTGAACAAACCCCGAGTAGTTCAATGTTTATGAAAGATTATAATTATCATTTTGAACTTGTTAATAATAAGTTTAGTTGAACGTCTTGTTATGTTTGAATTGTATTTGATAGAAAACGTGTTTTAGATATGTTTACATGTGCCACCCCAAAATAATTAAAGTAAAAGTAGGGGCTATGTTCTCACCTTGAGAGTTTGATGAAGACTGATGATTACTTGAGAGTTGATGCCCTAACGATTCAAGAGAGTCATACATAATTAGAATTGATATAGGGTTAGATTGCAAGTTTTGAAAGTGGAGGGTTCATTTGGTAACATTGAAAAGTATAGAGTAAATATAAAACTTTGAGGGACCGATAGATAACATATGATTGTAGGAGGGTTATAAATGAAAAATAATAGGAGTTTGATTATAATTATGATTCTAGATTAGGGTTTATATGTTAATAGTTGGAAAGATTTAGTTTCCATAAATATTAGATTTGGCAGATTTGCTGCTGTTGAGAAAATGATTTTTTTTTTAAATATCAAACGGATTCGAAACGACATGAAATGTGGATTTTGGATTGTGTTCGGACTTTAAGATTCTGGTTTTTTTTTTTTAAATATCACCTATTTTGGACTGTGAGCTACAACTTTCATGAAGGGACTTTGTTTTGGTTCGGACTTTAAGATGGTGAAAAACGTGATAAAAAACAGAAGGTCCAGATCTGCGCACCGGTTTTGTTTTGGTTATTGTGAAGCCATACGAAAGAGTTAGAGGATCTATTTGGTATGGTTAGAAAGAGGATTCGGCGAAATTAATCGTGGAATCTGAGTTTGTCCCAAAATACTTTGTTATGATAAAGATACAGACCGAGGAAGTCGACCTTTCTTTCTATCTAGAAAATCAGACCTGACCTTTGATTTTGTTTTTGAGATTTGAATGACTTCTAGTTATCAAAAAATTACGTGGTCGAATTCTTCGGAAAGTAGACTCTTTAAACATAGATCTTGACTCATAAAACGTGGATTTTGGTTTAGTTATGACCGAGATATGGTCGGTTAAAGTTGGAGAATAAAACTTAAAGGAAATCAAACTAGATCTAGGATTCTTACCTTGTTGGCTTGTTGTGTTAACTAGGAGAAGGGGGAGGAGTTGGGGGACGAATTCAAGGCTTCTAGGAGGCTCCAACATTTGATTTTAGGTGTGAATAATGAAGGGGAATAAGGGCCATATTTATAGTTAAGGGTTGGGGGGTTTATTTTAGAAAAAGATCTTTTCTTGGTGTGGGGAACAAGTTGGATGTTTCTAGAATAGTTGAGGAGGTTAAGTAAAGGGGGGGGAATGCCTTGTTTTTGCCATTTTGCAGCAATGTGGGGGTGTTAGGTCATGAACATCCCATGGGTCATGGCTCATGGGTCATTTTGACTCATGTTATGGCCTGATAGTGTGTATATGCGTTTTCTGATTGTTTTAAGCATTTTTAGCAAATCTTTTCTTCACGAAAGTTGTTCCTTATATTAAAACGCTTCTAAAGAATATATGTATGTATGGCTTAAGTTAAGTTATACGCGCTTAGTTAACGGTTGTCGGTATGATCGAAACGTGTCGTTAGTAGGGGTTCGTGTTATAAAAGGCCTAACTCATGAAACCATGAGTCTTGTAAAGTGTTTTTACATGTTTTAAGATATGATAACTTTGCTTTGTGTTATTGGACTCTCTCTTGATCGTTATCGGGCTTTGGTTGGCATATTGGGACCATATATGGCCCAATAATGAAATTGGCCCCTTTTTACTATGAAATGTATTGTTCTATGGGCTACCAAGTATCAATTGACTATGATGGAAGCATGTTAAATAAGGTTTAATGGGCCGGGTACCTGATATGTCGGGCCCGAAAAGGAACAGATGTTACAGTCTCCCCTAGTTAAAGAAATTTCGTTCTCGAAATTCAACTAGTAGGGATTGGATTGTTGATTGATTATAATGATGAGTCGTAGGATTTTTGTCTTGAAAGGATATTTGTTATCTAGGACTAGCTCTTGATCCGGTTCCTAGTCCCACCTCCAATGTACCATTAGTGCTTATATATAGGGTGTACCGCAACTAACCCACCACACTACTAGCACTTTGAAGGCGTTAAAGTCACCTACCAAAACTAATCCTTGACTTAACTAAAGTGGAGAATCTTGAATCGAGAGTAAAATTTGTTTGATAACGATCTCAACCTCACGGTTGGGTCTGTTGTTCAAATGACTAAAACGGATAATTTCTAAAGATTAATGTTACTTAGTTGTAGAATGAGATTCTGCTAGGATTTGCATGTACTAAAAATTACTATTACATGTGCACCCGTAATAATTATTTGCATTGTACGTTCACCCTAGTTTCCTCTTATTCTGTTACGGGGTTTAAACGTTCACAATGATGATGATGATAATGGTGATGACAATGATGATGATGACGATGATAATGATAATGGTGATGATGGTGATGATCAAGACCCAGTTGGAAAACAAAAGCCTTGTATTTATTTTATAAACATAGGGATTTAAATACCCTTTTCATTCTGATTACAAACAGTGTTTGAAATCAAATACATCACTTGTCTCCTTTGGACAAGTTCAAGCCACTGAAAATAGTACTATCCAAGGTTGATCAGTCCCTTAGTCTTATCTCCTTTTTCTTCTTTCCAGGATTATCTATACATGAGGCATGAGAATCTAACATGCATTTCATCATTTTCATTTCTCATTTCATGGGTCAGATCCTTTGTCTGCCCTTTTCATTTCATGGGTCAGATCTTATGTTTGCCCGTATCCCTTTTTCCTTTATATTTTATTCATTACCTGAAAACATTTTGAAAATGAAACCTCAGCACGAACACAGGTGAATACAATTATCTTGACGTAAAACTATTTGGCACAAACAAGTATTAAATTTCATAATCACAACTTTCGTGTTCAATCTACACATTCAGCAGGCCCTTATCTCCAAATCATACGCACCATTGTATACACTAGTATCATGCCTTATGACAATGGCCAATTCTACGCCTCCGAAATTGTTATAAGATAAGTACCAACCACAATCCGGGACTTTCACCCTAGATCCGTGTATCCCTTACAAGTTTTACATATACCTATGGCCTGAAAGCTTTGTTCGTAGAAGAACGTTGAGCATTATTCCCTTAACCTTTATTTGGCCATTTTCGTAAACATAAATGTTTTGAAACAAGTTTTTAAAAGAGATAAAGTATTCACCTTGATAATAGGAATGAGCCTCTAAGTTAGAATCAGCTTCCTAACTTGGTTTCTCTAGCGTTCCGACACTTCTACGAGCGTTTCTTCTTACACCGGGTGCTATAATGAGTGGGAATTGGACCGGGATCGTCTTAGGGATGCTCTAGAACAAATTTTCGAAGTAAAGGACGAGTGTGGGATGAAGAAAACAATTGAATTCGTCCAGGTATTTATAGGCTGGAATCTGGACCCATGTCGGACCGACATGGCAAGGCATAGCGGTCTGATATCCGTCTATGCTTGCGTCAGCCCTTCACGTTCAAATCTGATTGGATCGCACCACATATTACGGCTAGCGGACCGTTATTAGGTGCATATCGGTCCGATATCATGGCACATGTCAAAAACTAGGGTTGAGTCATAGGACATGTGTCAGCACCAAAGGCGCCTAGTCGGACCGTTATTCAATCGATGTTGGTCTGCTATTTGACCCTCCTGCCCATTGCGGACCGTTATAGGATATGATAGCGGTCCGCTATCTATCCAGAAATCCAAATTTTTATTTTTAACCCTAGACTTTAGTAGTTTAGATACACAAGGCCTTTTTAAGTTCTAACCTTAGCATTTCTTGGATATTTTTGTGGCAGGTGTTACAATAGGGGTGTTTTATGCAGAACACACATAGAATGTGTGTGTTCTTGCGATTTAAGCTAAAAGGAGGAAGAGGGGGAGAACTTTAATATGGAAATTTGAAGACTTGTGTGTGTTTATTGTAGGTTTTGGCTTTCTCGTCACCTTCCAATCGACAAGTAATTATCAATCAACCTTTTGAATCACCATGTTTATGTTCTTAAAGGATTTTGGGTAAAAAAAACCCTAGATTCCTAAAATTAGGGGATGTTGGATGGGTGATTCTTGGTTAAGTGTTGTTATCTAGATTATCTAAAGCTATTGGTGTAAGAAATTCACCACTTTAACCCCTAATTTGATTATGTAAAAAATGAGGGTTCTTGAGGTGAATTAAGGGGTTTTTTTTTCCTAAATTAGGTGTTTAAATGTTGTTATAGTGTTCAGAAACACAAAACCTAATGAAAATCCCTAAACTTTTTTGTTATCAAAGATTTTAAGAAATAGGGTGGATGATGAACTCAACCCAAGCGGGTCAAATATGTTGAGTTGATTAGTTACTGAATATTGATGATGTTTTGGGAAGCTAGAGTTTAGAATAGGTTGTTTTGGTTATTTTTTATCATTAGGGCAATCATTAACTCATAAGATTATGTAAAGCATGATTGTTGTATCTTGGGATTTTAGATTACTAAATAATAGGTGTGAATTGTTTAGGTAATCGGGTTGCCAAGGTTGAAGATCAACCTTTAGCATCTTCAAACAAATGTAAGCGTTTATTCACTTACTTAGTAATGGTAGTTGGGTAATCCCCTTAGTTATGTATGATTATGTGTTTAGACGATTGGGAATACCTCTATGCTTGTTGATACTTGATTATGTGATTACATTAATTTATGTTGAATATCAAGTATGTGATATAGTTTGCAAACAAACTAATAAAATTGGAGTATTGTGAGTTCAAGGTTCTCATGGAGGTTGTGAGAACTTGAACCTCACGGGTGTGAATTAAACTCATAGTCCTCACGGATGTTGTGAGGATATGTATATGAAGGTGTAATTGTGGTCAAGGTTCTCATAGAGATTATGAGAACTTGATCTATATGTAAATGAAATAAAGTCATGGTCCTCATGGATGTTGTGAGGACATGAACTACAATTGGTGAATTATGGGTTTATGGTCCTCATGGAGGTTGTGAGGACATGAATCTCATGGTGTGTTAAAACTTACAATCTAAGTGTTCTTGATTGGAAATTAAAGTTTGAAACTTTGTGTTTGATAAATGAGACTTAAGTCTCCTAAAGTGTTGTATGTTGTTGTCTTGGGTTTGTGTATAAGGTTGGAGAAACACGTATAGATATAGATATACTTGTCTTGTACTATGCATTCGCAGGATTTGGGTTGAAAATCGGATTTTGGATGGAACTTGGTTGTTGTGAGTTTTTATGCAGGAGGCGTAAGCTACGCCCGCCCCGGTGTAGCTTATGATGGCATTGATTTGCCTACGTCGTGTTGCCTGTCCTATGCTGATTTATAATTTTTTAGTTTTTCTTGGGTTTAGTACATGGGAGTCATGGGGGATCTTCATAACATTACTAGCTTGTTGTTTGTGGTGTAGGTAAAACTCCAATCTAGGCCTCATGAAGTCCAAAAGCTTGAATTGGATTTCTCTCCTTCTTATGATGTCGTTTATGAACAATTGATCTGTTTTAGCTATCTTCTGTCTAATCCTCTTAGGAAGACTTTAACAACAATGTGTTGTACATAACTTATGATGATAACTACTTGGTGTTTACCATTTTGACTTCTTTTATTTTAGAAAGAAATGTTTTATGCAATGATCTTTTTAAATGAAAATCATGAAGTTGCTTTTGGGATTGTAATTGGGACCGTTTCTGCTCGTTTTTAAATGTTTAAATTTGGTTTAAAAACTTGTGTTATAGTGTTGGACATATTCCACCACAATGCCTAATCATGATCCCTCTACCATCCTTACTAGGCCAACATCCAACTTTTCTTACCGCCATGCCTTCTCATCTGCCACTTCCACTACATGGTTTCCAGACATGGGAACTAACAGTCATGTCACGACTGATTTAAAAAGCCTGGACAACTCATAGTTATATTGTTGTAATGATACATTGCTTATTGGTGATGGTATGAGACTTCTTATCCTTTATATTAAATCTTCAAAATATCATTGCCATATGAGACTTCTTATCCTTTATATTAAATATTCAAAATATCATTGCCATATAAAACTTTTTGTCTATCTGATATTCTGATGTCATTATTTAAATTTGTCTAAATAATAATATCTTTATTTAAATTTCACTCAACCTTTTGTTGTGAGAGACAAGTTTACAAGCACAATCATGTTGGCTGCTCATGGCCCCCATTAAAAATGGCCTTTACTCAATGCCCCTACAACCACATACTTGTGCCACTATAGACCTTTGGTATCACCTCATGTGGTGACCGATTATACCCACACGTCTCATCTGACTCCCTACCCTCATCGATGTCCATCACCTTCCCAACCTCCCCAACACCACTAACATCATCATTTCTAGTGTTCACAACATCCCCATCTCCACCCACGTCACCACCTCCTCGCCACACCTACTAGTCGGCACCCCTAATATACGTCTGGACCCTTAACATGGGTTCATTTCCAACCATCAGCTAGTCCCTTGTATGGCCCTGATCCCAGAAGGCCTCACTTGTTTGATTTACTCATTCACAAACAGTTGTTAAACTTCAAACATTCGATAGCAGTGGAATTTAACGACATTACATTGTCTTAAAACATAACTAATTAAAACATTCATTCAAATTGTTCGACATTAAACAACAATCAAATGGGATGCCAGATTTCTCGTGCCGGGTAACTCCTCGGGATATCCAAGCAACATCTACTCATCATCCACCACATTCTTAACCTGACATGTATACTAAAAGTTAGCTAACGCTGGTGAATTCAAGTCTTTCGTTCGTTTTAAGAAATGGTTTATCATTCGTTCATTCACTCATTAGGGTTTTAACATCCAAAAAAAAACATGGCTTATCATTTACATTCAATCATTTAACCATTCATTCATCGTTAAAGCATAATTTAACGAAACATTCATTCAACATTTACCATTCATTTAAGTCATACATTTAAATCTCTAAATCTGTATCATCATTCGTTTCGTCAATTTCATTTCATTAACCGTACCTTTCATCGCCCTTGGAACTCATAGTTTCGCAAGGTAATTTCATCGCCCTAAAGACCCGTGGATCCTTAAGGTAATATCATCGCCCTTACGACTCATTGGTGTATAAGGTCTTACCATTAACGGGCCACGTTAACCTCAGGTGACCTTCGTCACCCTTCCTTCGCCAGTTGTACAACCGTTATACCCATTGATAGACCACATAGGCGCTACCCCTGTTATGCATATGGTACTATGGCTTTCCCTTAACATACCATAAGGCTGGGGACTTACATCCCCATACTTCGTTCGCCAATTCCTTTCCATTTAACAGATAAGACATGTACTGACTTCTTTAAATCATTTGCCCTTTTTTTCGTAAAGCATTTCATTCGTTAATAAACCCTTTTCTTTCATTTAAAACCATTCCTTTATAACATTTAGTTTCATAAACATTTCTCTCGTAAACATTCCTTTCACAAACCTTTCATTTCGTAAACATTCTTCTTTCAAACATCGTTTCTTTCGTAAACTGTTCATTCGTAAACATTTCATTACGTTCATTCTTCATTTCATAAACATTCGTTAAGTATGCGCATCACCCTAGAAACAAGTAAATAGGGAATCTTGACTCACCTATTCATTCGTAATTAAACCTGAGTCGGACGTTTAGTTGGTGATAACTTGTTAATAGATCTACATATGTCATCACACGAATTCTATCATTTAACCTTGTGTCGCCTAACAGTGTCACCGGGACATGATCAGTGTCGCCAGGCTTAGTGTCACCACGCAAGTGTCGCTAGGCACACCCACAGCGTCGCCAGAACTTGCGTTCTAGTCTTAGTGCCGTGGAACTCAACTGCCGCCTCTTATAGTGTCGCCAAGTGTCTTTGGCGATGCTCTCAGTGTCGCCAGAGAATGACACATGTCCAATCATTGGATTTCTTGGGCACAACGCCGCATCCCCAACCATTTCTCCGTCAAGTGTCGCCACTTGAAAGTGGAGACACTGGGGAGTGTCGGCAGATGAACAAGAAGCTCATACATGCCCGTTTTTAACCCAAGTTTACAACTTTTTATGTCGAAATCGTTTGTTTAACTTCCATGAAGCTAGATCTGGGCTTAGTACCCCATATTACACGTAAAAATCCTTACTCTGAGTTCAACACCCTAGTTTTACCCCAAAACCCATTTACACTGAAAATTAGAGGTTTTAGGTTCAGTTCTTACCTCAAATTGGACGTTTCTTCATGTAAACTTCTTCACCAACACTTGAGAAGCAACTTGGAGCAGATCTTCAAGCTTTTTGGTGGATTTCTTGACTTTCTCTCTCTATAGAGCTCTCTCTCTCTCTATGAATTTTGGAGCAAAGGAAGATGATGGTGGCTAGCTAGGGCAGCACCTCAGGCCTTTAAACCTTCTTCCCATGCCCCTAATGGGCTCAAGCTCATTTCCCTTCCCCTTCTTTCTCTCCTTTGGCCCATCCCTCGTCCCGAGTAATTAGTGTCAGGTTTTCGAGATGTTACATCACTTCACTGCTACTAATACGCCCCCACTTACTGAACCAATTTTTTTACCATTTTCAACAAACATTTGAAGTGTTCTTAGCTTGGACATACGAGACTATGTACCTATATATAATTATCGTATCTAGAATATATCTATATTCAATATTGTACTTTATATATATATAGAGAGAGCTCTAGTGTAACCATGTTTGATACACAATCAATATATAATTATTATCTCTGGTTTAAGTGCTTTAAATTTGAATACTAAGGGGGTGTTTGGGATTGAGTTTGAAAATGACTTACTGGCTTTTCACAAAAAGCCAATAAGTCAAAAAAGTGTTTGCCATGGATAAAAGTTCTTTTTATTTTGGCCTTTTGATAAGTGTTAAAAAGTTGTTTTACATCATCGGATGTAAAGTTCTCATCAATAGTTCTCATCTGCTCGCAATAGTTGTTGACCTGATAATCGATTTTTGCATTACATGTTTGCATTAGTATTGCTGATAATCGAATCTATACTATATAATAAATAAAGGCTTTTCATGTCACGTGTCACCTCCATATTCATTCTCATCAATTTTTTCTCACCTCTCTCTCTTATTAAATACACATGTATCTTTTAATAATAATATATTTTTAAAGAAAATACTAGTTATACTAACAAAACACATTTATTTTAAATTATCTCTTATTATAGTTAATTTTGAAATCTAATTATGTAACTTTTATTTTTAATAAAATAGTAATTGAAAGTTAAATTACATTAAATAGTAATTAAATATTTTTGAAACCCAATTATATATTAATTTATACATGTTTTGAATTTTTTTTTTCTATACTTAGTATATGTAATACATTTTTATACCTGTAAAATATATACATAAATATTTAAAAATTTTATGTACATTTTCATTCCGTGTATAGACACGGGTTTTAAGCTAGTTATTATATATATACCTGATAAACGGAGGTAAAGTTCTCATCTGCTCGCAATAGTTGTTGACCTGATAATCGATTTTTGCATTACATGTTTGCATTAGTATTGTTGTTTGCATTAGTATTGATTTATACATGAATTAAAACCAAATTATTATGCAAACAGGTAAAGTTCTCATCTGCTCGCCATATACATGTTTTGCATTATACCTGTTTTGCATTAATCCATTTTTTTGCATTATACCTGTTTTGCATTAATCGACTTTTTTTATTGTAAAATTGTTGTATGTAATAATTTGGTTTTAATTCATCATGTAGTTCAATTCATATAATTTATCAATTTAACCAAACTAACTAGAATTTATCATCTTGACACCACGAGTTGTTAAAGATGTAATTTATCATGAGGTTTATAGAATTTATCAACTTAACTCAAATTTGTATTCTCGATCATACTGATTTTTTATTGTGGTACTACGTAATTATCAGATAATGGATGGAAACCACCCTAATGTTGTTGATTGTGAAACATCAAATAAAAAGAATACACCAAAATTTGTGTGAGATAATGCTACATTCATGGAGTTTATCGATGCTTGCTTGACTGAACTTAAAAATGTGAATAGACCTGGTACTCACTTCAATAAGGTTGGGTGGACAAATTTAGAAAAAATCATGAAGGAAAAAATCATTGAACGAACTTTTGGAGTGTGGACATACTAGTGCAATACGTGCTCCTCGCTGACCGAAAGAAACATTTAACCATCACCACTCATCATTGTGAAATATCATTGAACGAACTTTTGGAGTGTGGAAAGCTAGGTGGGCGTTATTGAGAGATATGCATGTTAATTACAAGTATGAGCACCAAGTGAGTATTGTGATAGCATCGGTGGAGATCCATAACTTTATTAGAAAGGCCGGTAGGTCTGATAAAGCATTTGACAGGGCACAATAAGAATCCTACAATCCCACAGAAGGTGGTACTAGTAATGAAGTTCATGAAGAAGTTCTGGTTACACGTCGTACGAATAATGATGATATGTAGCGATACGAGATATTATTGCACAAGATATAATGATATCGCGGGGATGAATGTACGATGACATCATTTTGGTAATTTTTATGAATTATTTACAATTTGTATGAACGTAATATTATTATCATCTAATCAAGAAATTATAAAATTTGTAAAAGAAATTTATATTATATATTTTGTATTTTTTTTTAAATTATAATTTTTTTCTAAAAAATTGTTAAGTATATAATAGTATATGCAAATAAGCAATCTCAAACACCCTCAAAATATAACATGGTTTTAAATATAAAAGAATGTCTTTTTTGTCATTTTACAAAAATAAGCTAAGTCAAACACTTTTTTAAAAAAACAACTTATTGGCTTATTGGCTTTTCCCACTATAAAAGCTAATCCAAACATTTTTTTAAAAACTCATTTTGAAAAAGTCATATGTCAATAAACACTTTTAAAAAAAGAACACTTTTAATAAGTAATGAAAATATTTAAACCCTCGTAAAAATCAAATTATAAGTTTAAACCCTCTTACGAAAGTAGTAAAATTGTTAAATAAACAAATATGTCTTCGAAATCATGCTTGTAATAAGTAATAAAAATACTTAAACAACTTATAAAGTTTATCAAAGTTTATAAAAGATTATTTTTATAAAAAGATCACTGAAAAAAAATCATACTTTTTTACCAAGTTAAACCAATCTTGATGTGCCGGTATATTTGTAAACCAAATATTTGAGAATTGAGATTTATCCATCACTTTCTCTAGCGTCTTTGGTTCAGAACTTCAGATTCTGACTATAAATATAGCCGCTAGAAATTTATGAAGGAAAATGTCTACACATAAGCGGTGACGCACAATGATTATAAAATTATTTTTTGAATTTGATTTTGTTGTTGAATAATGGAGAGTCGGTAGAAGACGTAAGTTTTGATGGTTTTTCCTTGTAGTTGTAGACATGCTCATGAAATACACGACACTAAGATCATTTCATCATTGGAAAAAACTTTAAAAAAATAAACTAAATTAATTAAAACATTTTTAAGTTTTATGTTAAATAAAATACATTATTTAATAAACTCTAAAATAAATAAATAAATAAGATATAGAGTAAACTGTTATTTTCGTCCACATAGTCTAGTCACTTTTGACACTTTCACCCAAAAGTTTTATTTTTCTCATACGTATCCTCATGCTTTTCAAAAATCAATAAGTAAATATTTACACACATTCACACGCCTGTGTATTAGCAAAGTGGAACTTATCCCGATAAGATTTTCTTTTGAGTTTCAATTTCTTCTCTTATGCTATATATAATACATATCTTTAACCCGTTTATTTTTTTTATAAATTTGATTTTTCTCTAATACCTTTCGTTCGTTGACTTTTTTATAAAAAATTAATACGCGTTCGTATTTTTTTTCTCCACATTCCAGTACAAACTTTGTTTGTTATAATTGGATCAATCTCAATACCAATCAACACCGGAGAATGAATCAAGTAAACGGTTAAAAGTAAGAACCAAACGATTACAGAATCAAAAGCCCCAATTTGAGGAGCGTAAGAACATTCGGAAGAAAAGATTAAGCTAACTAATTGTTAACTACAAAGCCTTTAAACAAAAGAACAAACAAGAAAAACCCTGAACTATTAACAAGTAACTAATAGCCCCCTGAAGTTGTAGTTTCAGTAAATGGCAGAACTAGCCCTTGTACTTTCTGAAAACTTCACATTATTAATAATCTCCACCTTGGACTAAAGTTATCCAATGTTTAAGCTCTCAAAATTTGGCCCAGGTAATGCTTTGGTAAGCATATCAGCAGCATTCTCAAGTGTATCCACTTCCTTGACTTCAATTTCCTTAGATTTAACCACATCCCTTATGAAGTGAAGTCTTACACTAATGTGCTTAGTTCTATCATGGAACACTTGGTTTTTAGCTAGTTGAACAGCCCCTCTATTGTACAACACTACATCACTAGTTACTTCAACCCCCAATTTATAAATAAATCCCTTTAACCACATTGATTCCTTGACTGCTTCAGTCAAAGCAATGTATTTTGCTTCTGTTGAAGACAATGCCAGTATATGATGCAATGTGGACTTCCAACTGATAAGACTTCCAAATACAGTAAAGACATAACTTGTCATGGACCTTCCCCTATCACTGTCATTTGCAAAATCAATGTTTACATAGCCCAAAACCTGACCATGAATACTTTCTAAAGAGCAGTTCCCAAATACCAACCCAATATCTTTTGACCCATTTAGATATCTAAAAATCCACTTTGCAGCCTGCCAATGGACCTTACCTTGATTGGCAATATACATATTAACCATAGAAACTGTATATGTAATGTCTGGCCTTGTGCAGACCATTAAGTACATCAAATAGCCTACTACATTTGCATAAGGAACTGACTTCATTATTTCTATCTCCTCTTCTGTTTTAGGAGACTCTCTACTAGAAAGCTTGAAGTGCTGAGTTAATGGAGTAACCACTGGTTTACTTCCCTCCATACCAAAACTGCCAAGAATTTTGTGAACATATGCCTCTTGAGCCAGCCTTAATAACCTCTGACCCATATCTCTCCATATTTCCATTCCCAGAATTCTCTTGGCCTCACCAAGCTCCTTCATATCAAACTCATTTTTAAGTAGATTCTTTGTGGCCTTTATTTCATCTATACTCTTACAAGCCACCAACATATCATCCGCATATAAGAGTAGATATACAAACTCACCCTTGGAGTATCCCTATAATACACACAACTGTAATAACTACTCCTTAAAAACCCATGGCTAACCATATGCTCATCAAACCTCAAATACCATTGTCTGGGATGACTATTTGAGTCCATATATGGATCTTTTAATAAGCATACCTTATCTTCTTGGCCCTCCACTGCAAAACCAAGTGGTTGTTTCATATAGAAAGCAGTTTTTACATCCAGCTGCTCAAGATCATAATCCCTATAAGTTGTCAGAGCCAGTATGACCCTTATAGAAGTATGCTTTACCATAGGGGAAAATATTTCATTAGAATCAATGCCTTCCCTTTGGGTAAAGCCCTTAGCTACTAGCCTAGCCTTGAACCTAGGCTTAGTTACCTGTAGCCCTTCCTTTACCTTATAAATCCACTTACAATCCACAAGTTTCTGGTCCTTGGTTTTTCTACCAAAACCTATGTTTCATTCTTGTGCATGGACTCAATTTCTTCCTCCATAGCCTCTATCCACCTCTCTTTGTTTACTAAACTAACAGCATCATTAAAGCTCAAACTCTCATTCATACTCTCCTGTTCAGTAGTGTAGGTCCTGACGATAGGGTCCCTATGCTAGAATGATTCTAGTTAGGAAACAACCAACAAATCAGCTATAGAGAAGCTGATTGTTGATGATAATGATAAACATAAGATGAAGAGCAACACAAACAAGAACATAAACCACACGATTCTATTACCTCTACTGTGAAACGATTACAATAAAGCATCTAGAATTACAATTAAAACAACTACAACCTCCTACCGGCTCTCTAAACGACAATAATAACGACGTGTGAATCAAGAGCTCCATAATTAGGTTCTTGGGGTGTTATTTATAGAGAACATAGAAAGATTCGTCGTGAAGATTGTCGATTATCGACAGTCGGCCGACAACCGACATAGCGACTCTTCAAGAGTCGACTCTTGACCCAAAAACCTAATATACAAAAATTACAATTAAGCCCCTATATTTTATCAGGAATGCATCGGTTTTTCAGGTTCCAACAATTTCCCCCGAAACCGTTGCACTCTTGATTCTTTAATGCTCCTTGGGTCTCTCCTCCTCAGAATCCTTAGACTGTTCATCCTTTTCTTGAGCTTCGATGATGGCTTTTAGTTCATCCATTTTATTCTTTAATTCCAAAGCCCGGGTGGCAGCACGAGCAAATAACATTGCTTCCTCTTCAGTTGCATGACCTGCACCCCTTCTGATGTTGATTTTGAACAAAGTTTCAAGATTAGGAATTAAGAAAGAGAACATGTCCATTGGATCAAGCACACGAATATCATTTGATGGAGTCCATTTCTATAGATCACAGCTTCTCCTGTGAGATTATCATAGTACCATTTGATGAAGTGATGAAGGCAGGTCTCTCTTTCTGGAGGAATTGTAACTCTATTCACGACCTTTGTCGGTTTAACATACATAATAATCTTTAGACTCTTGGTTACCGGATCCACTTCTTTCTTGGATTTTCTTTTCTTTGGTTGTTGTGGCTTGAACATCATTCAGAGTTTATCATCATTTCAACGTTGGTGCCTTCCGAGTGATTGCCATGATTGATCATATTCAGCTTTTCTAGTGCATAGATATCCCAAGATGGTAATGATTGAAGATCGTGTTCATTTCGGAAATATTGGATCTCTCCCGTTCTCCTTTTGATAACAAAAAGATGCTTCAAACCATCAAATGCCCATGAAATAATTTTCCTGTCAGATGCTTTACGAAGTACCTCAATGTTTTGATGGAGAGGGCGAGGGATTGGTTTAAGAGCCTTGAACCAGTCAGACTTGTCAAGAGGCTCTTCATTGGTTAAATTAATGGATTCTCCAAAGACAGTTTCATAAGTGGTTGGTTCTTCTTCTCCTTCTACCATCATTAATTCTGGCATTTCTTCCTCATCACTATCTATCACAACATCATCCTTGGCTACACCCGACTCAGGAATATCGGATGCACTGGCATCTTTATTGTCTATGTTACCTTCATTGCTTGCTGTCTTGACACCAGGAGTGCTAGGGCTTGTGCCGCCTGTTCCTTGACCAGTTCCATCATGTCCTTCATCGTCATCATCATTCTTGTTCTTTGGTAATGTTGTGTTGGGTTCAGGATCCATGGACTTTTCATTTTTCTCTCCTTCATTCTCTTCTTGATCAACATCAAAAATGACCACGTCATTGAAGATGGATAAGTCAAAGAGACCATTAAAGCTCAAAGGTTCTTCATTCAGTCTTTCCCTTAGTCTGTTGACTTCATTTGTTAGGTAGTATCCTCCTTTTCTCAAAATCATCAGAGCTTTGCTCATGTCGTTCATGTTGACTTGAATCTTTTTGTTAAGAGAGACTTGATTATCCAGTTGAAACTTCAATTTAGCCACTGTATATTTAAGTTCTTCAATCTCAAGATCTCTATCATCTTCTCTTGACTTTGACGCTTCGATCTGACCATTCATCCATCTCAACTGTTTTGCAGCTTCAATAGCGACATTCTTGATCATTTCAGGATCCAAAGTTTCTTTAATGGGAGGAGGAACTGGTTTTCCAGATGGGTGTTTTCCTTTTTGCCATGGATTTTAGCCTTTTGGGAGTACCGGTAGGAGAAATAGATTGAGATTGAGGTGGTGGAGAGTGTCTTGTTCCCGATGTGCCTTCTGTTTTCCTGGACGGAGGATGTCCTTCAACTTCTAGAGTGGCACGGACTAAACGATCTGCTTCTATGTCTTCTTCGGTGATACCGATGGGAGGAGGAGTTTTAAGTCTTGATGGACTACGTTGTTGACGAACATAGTTGTCTCTTACAGATTTAATCCTTCTCCATCACCTTTTGCCTTTTGTTTCTTTTTCTTGCCAGCATCGATGGCTTTCCCTCTAGCTTTTCTTTTCTTTATAGCCTCTTCGTCATCACTTGGTGGTTCCTTTTCTTTCTCAACTTTTCTCTTTTTCTCAACAGTATTTTCTTTCTCAGCTTTCCTTTCCTTGATGGATTTAACAGCTGCTTTGATTGTTGGTAAGCGTTCTTCCCGATACATATTGTCAAACATTGGAGTCCACTTCCGAGAGAATTTTTCATATACCCTCAACACATCGGTGTAGACGCTTTATTCTACTTTAGCAAAGGTCATGGGATGACCACATGGCGGCAACTCTCTTAGAAGGTAGTTGAGGATCATTTGTATGAAGAGAGGATAGAGCATCCACTTGCTTTCTTTTGCTCAGTTGATTATCTAGGTGAATATATGATACGAGAGATTGAATTTTTCTTCACCACAATTTTTAGCAAAATGCTGCACCAATATACACTCAATGCATCATAACCTCCTTTTCTGTGGGAAAG
This sequence comes from Smallanthus sonchifolius, assembly GCA_023525975.1. Taxonomy (NCBI): domain Eukaryota; kingdom Viridiplantae; phylum Streptophyta; class Magnoliopsida; order Asterales; family Asteraceae; genus Smallanthus; species Smallanthus sonchifolius. The sequence goes on along the minus strand of CM042028.1, from coordinate 16,137,125 downwards.
AGAATGTATAAACACGTACATAATGACTTTCCAATCTCTAGATAAAAATATCTTTTGAATTTCATTCTTTCTGAACGATCCCTCATACCCTAACTCTTGCACGAATCTGTTTCTTGTCTCATCTTCATTAATAGCTCTTAGGTCCCATCTATCATCATCTAATTGTAGTGCATTTCTCATAGTACTTTCATAGATCAGTACTTCCTTTCCGTGAACAAAAGATCTTACATGAGGCCTTTTGGTAACATAGTGGACTTTATATTCGGCATTAATCCAGAATTCTTCAATTAGGTCTCTCTTCACTGCTTCATTCCAAGTAATTGCATAAGCAATTTTGCTGCGAAGGATCCATCTCACAACATCATTAAACTCCTGAGTAACTGTTTCAGGAAAAGATATTGCCATGTTGTGTCGATTATCACTTGCAAGATGATCGTCGTCCATTTTCTGTAACAGAATAGAAACCATCATAAGTTACAACCACAAATTTTAAATATATCTATATTAAAAGGAGAGTGTCGGCTAAAGAGTCGACTGAAAGGATGAGTTTCCCGATGATAGTCGATCATAGAGAAGTAACATATTTATGCATGGAGAGTCGCCTGTTGATATGTGACAGTCTTCCGAAGAAGAGTCGACTGAGATTATAGATCAACGGCAAAGAATCGCCGAGATAAGGGACAAGAGTTTGTCTTGATCATGAGAGATTTGACTAATATCCTTTGTGACAGTCGGCTCCAGTCAATAAACAGTCGATAGTCCATATATGAAGTAGCCATGAATCGACCCGTATAAGACTGATAACAGTCGGGTACGACTTTGAACTTGCGTTCAAGGGATCAGTAATCAAGACAAGAAATGAGAATCGGCTAACATGAGCCGATTCTTGTCATCTTCTCCATCTGGACAGTCGGTTATAAGGAAGATGAGCAGTCATCTTGTTCCAGATCCAAAATCCGATTAAAGCTTCCATATTGATGTTTATTCTATGTTCTAATCAGTCAAAGGATGTTAATAAACAAGTATGAAATCAGAAAGTTACCTCAAAAAGATGCAATAATCACACAAAGAGCGACTGATCGAAAAGAATGGTTTTAAATCGGAACAGTGAGAAGATTTCCGGAGAAGGATCAGTAAAACTAGGGTTTCAAGTAAAATAAAATTCCCTTTTTCATCCTTTATATACTCAGTAAAAAATGGAGAGCTGACTCTTGACTGTCGCCCTAAGAGTCGCTAGGGCAGAAAAATATGAACGTTTGACCAAAACGAATCAACTTTTGAGCTAGAATTTTCAAAAAAGATCCCATAGGACATAGGTACAAGAATACATACACACCAAAAAGCTTTAGAGCAAACATTACTACCAAAACGAGGCACAAACGATTCAAAATTCAAATCAAGGACATAGAACATGCAAACTTGTTCTCGTGGAATCATACCAACATAACTTGTCACGCAACATTTTCTTATTGCATTTGGGCGTCCACGGCCTACGAAAGACTGTTGGTATTCCTGTCCTCTGAAGCCCATGCACCATTCTTTCAACATACAACTAGCGAACGTTTATCATGTTCTTGTAAGAATTAAGATGAACGCAGTGTTCCCCACACTTGTCAGGTATAACCTCCCCATCCTCATGGTCTTTTGAGTACGATGATGAGAGCTTCAGGTCTATGCCAACGCATAATCAGAGAAGTTGATCAACGAGAATCCTAGGATAGCTAATGGAGCATAACTAGCACGGGTCCGTGAACTGTTCAGAGTTTTTTTTTTAAATGATTTTGAGTCAGGGACAAAGCACGACGGACTTATATGCCCTGATTGTGAAATAAGGTTGGACTTACTTGCACGTCGGACTTACAAGCCATGTTTTTGTGAAGAAAGTCCCTTCACAGTCATAGGAGCCCAAAAAGGAAAATATATATGTATATAATATGTACACACTAACATTGTGTATCTTTTTTTGTTTTTGTTCCTAATGCACGACATTGACATTGCGTGTCTTTTGCTCAAGATTTACAATTCCAGTACTAGGATGCACATCATTGGTGTCTTTTGCTTGGATTTGCACATCATTACATGTCTTTTATTGACCTAATGCACGTCATTGCGTGTCTTTTTGTTCTTTTTGCTTTTTCTTTTGAATAAGTATATATATTAAGGACTCGCAACCCCTTTGTGACGGGACTATGGTTATATGTAGACCTGGACAAGATGGGTATACACTTTTCAGCAGTCATTATCTTTGTCACTGAGTTACAGTCTATTTGTTTGAATATTGAGCCTACCAACATGTCCTTCAGTATAACCGCTTTCCCCATTTGATCCTATTCAAACAGTGATCAAGTATGTCAGTTCAACTATCATTTCCCACAATAACAGTTATACAAAAGCAGCAATGAAACGCATATATTTCAAACTATTTTCTTTTTCTTTTCAATTCACAGAAACTTTCCCCCAAAAATTTTATTTATAAGCAACCTCTTTAAATGGAATTTTCTAAACATAAGATAAAATATTTTTGCAGCTCGATCATCAACTCATTCTGGTCAAGAAAATATTTTTGGATTTTTGAAAGAAAATATGAACAGATATATATATATATATATATATATATATATATATATATATATATATATATATATTTATATATATATACTAGCTTAGACCCCATGTAATACACACGGGTGAAAAATATCAATACATATTTCTAAAATTTTATTTATGTATTTTACAGGTGTAAAAATGTATTACTATATACTAAGAATATAAAACAAAATTAAAAATATGTAAAACATAATATATAATTGGGTTTCGGAAATACGTCAATTACTATTTAATATAATTTGACTTTCATTTACTATATGATTGAAATAAAAATTACATAATTAGATTTCAAAGTTTTTTTTGGAATAAAAGATAATTTAAAAATAAATGTGTTTTATTTGAATAATTGGCAATTTATTAAAAGATATGGGTGCATTTAATAAGAGAGAGAGGCGGGGAAAAAATGATGAGATTGAATATGGTGACAACACGTGGCATACAAAAACCTTTATTTATTATATAGTATTGATATATATATATACACACAATGCATGAGGGATAGAAGATGTTACTTAAAGTTCAACAAACCCAATTTCTGCACGAGATCAAGAAACTTGGATTTATCAAACGCCTTCGTAAAGATATCAGCTTTTTGATCATTGGTGTTCACTGGAAGGACTTGAATATACTCTTTCTCATATGCATTCCGAATGGCATGAACCCGCACATCGATGTGCTTTGTTTTTTAATGATAGATCGGGTTCTTCATGATTTTCACACAAGCTTCATTGTCGATGAACATTGGTGTCTTCTTCAAGTTGATACCATAATCCATTATTTGATGCTGAATCCACAGGATTTGAGAGCAGCAACTGGAAGCAGCGATATACTCAGCCTCTACAGAAGTGATGGAGACAGAAGTTTGTTTCTTGCACTGCCATGACACCAGACGGTGTCCCAAGTACTAACATCCTTCTGACATAGAATTTCTGTCAAGCTGACATCCACCATGATCACTATCATAGTAGGCGACCAAATCAAAGCTACTGGCCTTTGGATACCAAAGCCCTAACTTGGGAGAGCCGTTCAAGTAGAGGAAGATTCTTTTTACGGCGACTTCATGGGATTCTTTGGGATTTTTCTGATAACGGGCGCAATAGCAAACAGTGAACATGATCGGACGGCTGTCGGTGAGATACAGCAGAGAGCCTATCATTGAATGATAATGGTGCCTGTAAATGGGTTTTCCTTCTAGATCAGCGGAGATTGGAGTTTGAGCAGCAAAAAGTGTTGACACTGCCTTAGAGTCAGTCATCTGGAACTTTCTGAGCATATCTTGAATATACTTGGCTTGATGAATTAGAGTTCCGTCATGTGACTGCTTCACTTCCAATACGAGAAAGAACGTGAGCTCACCCATCTTGCTCATTTCAATTTTGGCTTTCATAACATCCTTAAAGTCTCTACAAAGCTTCTCATTGGTCGACCCAAAGATGATGTCGTCCACATAGATCTGCACCAGCATAATATCCTTTCCAATCTTCTTCTTGAATAAAGTCATATCAATCTTCCCTTGCTCAAATCCATTCTGTAGAAGATAAGATGACAGAGTATCATACCAAGCCCTTGGAGCCTGATGAAGTCCGTATAGAGCTTTGTCTAACTTGTAGACTCGACTCGGATAATCTGGATCATCAAACCCCGGAGGCTGGCATACATAGACTTCTTCCTTGACCTTCCCATATAAGAATGCACTTTTAACGTCCATTTGATAGACCTTAAAGTTCTTGAAACATGCATAAGCCAGAAAAATTCTTATTGCTTCCAAACGAGCCACGGGAGCGAACACCTCCTCATAATCAATTCCCTCTTCTTGGGCAAAACCTTGCACAACCAATCTTGCTTTATTCTTGATAACAACATTTCTTTCATCGGTCTTGTTTCTGAAGACCCAGCGAGTACCGATTGGGTACTTATTCTTTGGAAGGTCAACCAGATCCCAGACTTTTAATTTCCTGAATTGAGCCAGTTATTCCTGCATTGCATCTATCCAGCTTGAATCTTTTAGGGCCATAGAAATATTCTTTGGAACATCTTGTGAGAGAAAACAAGCACACAGGGTCACGTTGTAAGGAGTTGAATAACTTCTAGTACGAACACCTTCAGTGATTAGCCCAATCACATTCTCCAAAGGATGATTTGATAAAGTTTTGAAAGATGGTCCATCAGTAACTTCAACATGAGCAGGAAGGTTCGTTAAATTTTCATCAGGAATAATTGGCTCATCATTGTTATCAGAATCATTGTCAGAATTAACAGAGGGATCATTTGTCAAGTTCTGGTCAACATTTGAATTTACAGTTGCTGTTGTATCAGCACTGACATCACCAGAAGTACTCACAGGGGCAGTATCGGTAGCCTTAGAATGAGAAGAGGTTACTGTACTGTTGACGGAGACAGACACAGGATCAGCAATAGCAGGTGTGATTCGTGTTGAGAAAGGCAAAAATTCATTTTCTACGTGGATGGATGGAATGAATGATGGTTCAGCGGATGAAGATGGATCAGATACGAGTGGTGCAGGATGAATGAAATTGTTGAAGACAATATCTGCATCATAGAACCAGTCGGGACGGGTTCCAGTATTTGTAGTATTTGCTTCTTACCAGTCAACGTAATAAGATTCGTGCACAGTCTTTGTCCTTTTGTTGTAAACACGGTAGGCTTTTTGAGATGATTAATATCCAATGAAATAACATTCATCACCTACTGCACCAAACTTTGCAAGATTCTCAGTTGTGTTCAATAGAGTACATGAACATCCAAAAGCTCTAAAGAATTCAATCAGGGGCTTTCTTCCATGAAACAGCTCATAGGCAGTCTTGTTGTAACCCTTGACCACAAGAGCATGATTCAGGACATAATTAGCAGTGTTAACTGCTTTTCCAGAAAATGATTGGCAACTTTGAATCTATCAGCATCGTTCTGGCAGCTACAATCAATGTACGGTTCTTCCTTTCAGCAACTCCATTCTATTATGGAGTCCTGGCAGCACTGAATTGTCGAGAAATTCCTTTGCTTTCACAAAATTCATTCAAGACAAGATTTTTGAACTCGGTGCCATTGTCACTTCTGATAGATATCACCAAACGCTTGCAGATTTTCTCGATTTTGAGAATCAAACTCTTCAATATTTCAGCAGTTTCATCTTTAGTTGCTAAGAAATTAACCCAAGAGTACCTGGAGAAATCATCTGTCACAACCAAACAATAAGAGTTCTTAGAGATGCTTTTAACACTGACAGGACCAAAAAGGTCCATATGAAGTAATTAAAGAGGAACAGAAATGGAATTCACTGCTTTGGACTTATGTGACTTTTTGTGCTGTTTGCCTTTAGCACAGGCCATGTATTTTTCAGAAAATTTGAAGTCCTTGGAGGGCAAACCTCTCACAAGGTCTTGTTTTACTAAACGATTAATGTTTTTAAAATTCACATGGCCAAGTCGACAATGCTAGAGCAGTGATTCAGAGTCAGATGCTTTCGATAGTAAGCAAGCCATAGAAGCTTTTGTATTAGGATCATTCATGTCGATGATGTAGGTGTTGTTTCTTCTTGGCGTCCTCAGCAGGATCAGGTCTTCTGGAACAACAATTCCAGGTTTGAGAAAGAGACATTCAGCCTTATTGAACAACATAAACAGCTGTTTATCACAAACTTGTTATACACTCATCAGATTATAGCAGAGTTCTGAAACAAGATTCACTTTCTCCAGAGTGAGAGTTCCATTGCACACAGTTCCATGTCCGATAATCTTTCCTCCTTTTTCGTCACCTGCAAAGGAAACGTATCCCCCATCGATAATTCTGAAGTCAGTCAGCAGATCTTTTAGCCCCGTCATGTGACGAGAGCACCCACTATCAACATGCCATGCATTATCAATAGTCCTCCTGGGAAATCTTTGTCACATACAAGACAATTTATTGAGAAACCGGAACCCAAGTCTTTCTTAACTTGGGTGGAACATCAATTTTAGTATTTCTATCAGTTTTGGTTCTCCACCAACATGTTCCCTTTAGAAAATGATTTATATTTTGATGAATTTTGTCAATTTTATGATAAAAAGGATTGTGGTCTTGTTGGTGTCTGTTAAAATTTCCCACACTATGCATTTTAGGTCGTTCAAATTTGACCCAATTATTATGATAAGATGCACTAATGCACTTCCTAGCAGTGTGATCGCCCTTCCCACAACTAAAAAAATTAACATGCTTAAAAGATTTTCTTTTACGTGGTGGTTGATAAGATGATGAGAATGATTGCTGCTGAACTGGCACTTTGATTTGCTTTTTTGCTTTTGCCTTTGATGAATTTCTTCTTCTTTTGATCAACATGAGTGGTTGACGAATCTTGATCAGATTCTTTATCAGCGTTTGTCATTTGTTATCCTTCCTCATCAGTTGCATTGTATGATTTTGTGGATGTCTCAACAGATCTGTCTGAATCAAATGCACTTTCTTCACTATCTCTTGTAGACAAATAGTCTGAGTCACTTTGACTATCACTTTCTTCATATGCACTTTCTTCACTATCTCTTGTATCCCACCCCCTTTTTTCACAAAACCAGGAGTATTTTGACAATCTAGCATAGTATCTTGTGCCTTTTTGCTAACATTCCACTTGTCAATAATTTGCAATTTAGCAGATTCATTTCTGGAAGAGGTTAGTTTTTCAGTTAAATCGGTGATCAAAAATTCCTTTCTATAGACAAACTCTTTTAGGGTTTGGATTTCTTGATTTGCTTGGTTCAAACTGACTTTGAGAGAAATCTCACTCTTTTTTATTTGATTAAGGATAGCAAAAGCATCATCCTTCTCACGAATAATAAGTTGGTTTAAAGTGCGATAGGGAACAATCATGTCAACACAGTCAGAGGAACAGAGACGAGATTTTACCTTAGTTGGAATCAGCTCAGCAGCAGTTTTCCTTCAGATGCATCCTTGATTAGAGCTTCCATCACCATTGGCTTGAGTTCCATCACTTGTACTTGTCGGAGAGTTAACTCGATTCGTTGAGCTGGAACCGGGATAGGTGTCCTTCTTTTCATCACTTACCTTCACTACATCCATGATCTTGATGTTGGCATTCTCAATCATACTTCCTTCAGTGTCAATAACCTGACTCTCTATCTTGTGATTAGAAAATTGTCTAAGGAGAACAGCAGGACCAATAGAGTCAGTGTTGACTATAATCCTTCTCAGCACCTCATTCTTCTCCTTTTCAACCAGACTTGCTTCCATCCCATGAACCACAAACTGTGTAGATGGAGTGTTAGCTATGAGTGCCTTGCACACCTCAACCTGATCTTCTTCAATTTCATTGCTCCAATCAAAGTCATTTACTACCAAAGCATTTGCTGGTTCTTTAGCCTTCTCAGTCTGTTCTTGGCCATCGGTAATTGCAACAATGGTGGGAAGAGGTAGAGCATCGGTAATAGGATGGGGACATTCCCTCTTGAAGTTTCCAAGTTGCTTACAGTTGTAGCATCTCAGTTTAGACTTATCAAAAACTGCGGATTTTCCACCAAGACGTTTCTTTCCAGTTCTATCCATAAATTTTTTGGCTCTCAGAGTCAACATGGCCATTTACCATTGCAAATCAACTTCTTCCATGTCATCTGGATCAACTTGGAAGACATCTTCAATGTGGCTTACCCCAGCCTTTAATTCACCTGAAACAAGAGCTTGATAGTTGTTGACGAAAAGACCAAACAACGCCATGTGTTCACTTGATGGGTTTGGTGCAGAGGTATTGCTTGGATTAATTTTTAATTCATTGCTTGACAGAGTCTGCTGAGTGGTGACAGGAGCAGAAACCATAGCAGGAACAACTCCAGATGATCTAGCAGCATTGTTTGAAGAGGTTGGAGCAATAAAAGTTGCATTAGTCGGTGCCATAGTTTTGGTATACCCTGTTTGATTCATTTGACGCTTTACAATGTCCATTTCAAAGGACTTTAGGGTATTGATTACATCAGATAGAGTAGATGCTTCATTCACATACTTCTTTTGATCAGCATACATTGTATGCTCCATTCCTGAGGTAGAGAGTCTAGCAGCTTCTTAATCATATCAGAATTTCTGATGACCACCCAGGCTTGCTTCAATTTGCTTGAAATTTCCATGAACCTTGAGATATGTTTAGACAAACCTTCTCCTTTAATACTCCCGAATGTATCATATTGTTTCCGAGCATATCTTTCTTTCCTTCTTTCAAATCTGAATTTCCCTCATAAAATCACACAACGCCTGCCATAAAGTTTGAGCAGTCTTGTACTCCTCGAACATGTTCATAATGTCGGCTGGAAGAGCCATATTGATAGCACCGAAAGCTTTATAATCTCTTAGGATCAGAAGTTTGTCATTTTCGGTATAAGCAGCAGGATCAGTTTGAGCTATAACACCATCAGCTCCAGTGGTCATTGGACAGTGAGGACCATTAGTGGTTGAGACCCACTGACCGAAGTCAGTCACATAAACGTAAGCTTTCATACGGTTTTTCCAATTAGGGAAATCATCAGTGGATAGGAGTTTGGGAGGTCTAGACATGGATCCAGTCTCCAAATCAGCTTGGGTAATAGAAATAACAGACATCTTGAATCAATGAAATCACAAACAAACACAGAAAGTGAGAAAATCAGAGAGTCGGCTCGGAACAGCAGGACGGTCGGCTCGAAAGATTCGGTTGATGAAATAGGACAAGAGGCACCACCACTAGGTGATCAGAAAAACTCACTCAGAGTGTCGGCTCAGAAGAGTTGCCACCCCACACAAGTGAGTCGTAAACTTGCGTTTACAGATAGAATCACTGGAAATGCAGACAATCGGTCCGGACAATCTACCAGATCACGCAACAGTCGGCTCAAGCAAGAGAGTCGGAACTGAACAATCGGATCAAGAACATCAACATACTCTTTTCACAAATTAACATAAAATCAATCACTGAATGCTCAGATCCAAACCAAAATGACAATTAGATCTGTCAAAATCTTCACAAACAAGTTTCTGAGTGAATTTCAATATCAATTTCTGATCTTGATACAGATCAAGCCAAAAATCAAATAAATTCAGATTTCAACAAAAACCCCCCAAAAACTTCACAAAAATCACTGAAATCAAGAGCACAGAAGTCTCTGATACCAAAATGTATGTCCTGGCGATAGGGTCCCTGTGCTAGAATGATTCTAGTCAGGAAACAACCAACAAATCAGCTATAGAGAAGCTGATTGTTGACGATAATGATAAACACAAGATGAAGGGCAACACAAACAGGAACATAAACCACACGATTCTATTACTTCCACTGTGAAACGATTACAATAAATCACCTGGAATTACAATTAGAACAACTACAACCTCCTACCGGCTCTCTAAACGACAATAATAACAACGTGTGAATCAAGAGCTCCATAATTAGGTTTTTGGGTTGCTATTTATAGAGAACATAGCAAGAGTCGCTGTGAAGATTGCCGACTGTCGACAGTCGGCCGACAACCGACATAGAGACTCTTCAAGAGTCGCCAGCGACTCTTGACCCAAAAACTTAATATACAAAAATTACAATTAAGCCCCTATATTTTATCAGGAATGCATCGGTTTTTCAGGTTCTAACAAGCAGCCATGAATACAATGGCTGAAATTTCATCAGCAGTCCTATATCTTGCAGGTACTAAAACTTGCCTTCTTGGCCTGTCTCTAGCCAAACTATAACTGCTAGATTCTCCTCTATAACTTCCCATAACCTAATCTTCAATTTCATTACTATCACATTCCATAGGCTCAAGTTGTACTCCTCCCTTGGACTGCTCTTGACCAACATTTCCTTCACTATTACTTTCCATCGCAGTTTTGTACACTTCATCCTCCATAAAGGTTACATCTCTACTAAGAAACACTTTTGGATTACCATTATCTAGCCTCCACAACCTGTAACCCTTAATCCCCTCTGGATTGTAGGTCCACCCGTCCCTCTTATGGATCAAACTCGAGACATGACGTAACAAGAACACGGAGTGCGGAATCCAACCGTGTTGATGACTATGTATACGAGACAATCCTCATAATGACAATCACAAACAATGTAAATAATCACTCTTTCAATAGCACCAAAATATAGAGTTCACAGAATGTCAATTTCAAAAGCCTTTTAAAACTGAACAAGTAAACATCTATTTATAGACATGCATTCTGCCACAGGCCAACATAACAAGTTCGCCTAAACTAGGCCTAAGTTCGCCTATTGTAGAACTTAACTAAAACATTACAAAACATAGACATATCATATCTAAACTATTACAAGGCCCATTGTCACACTTCTATGTCCTAACAGACTCCCCCTTGACAATAGCTTGATCTTTTGTCTTCATGCTGAGCTCTTCCACATCTCCGGTAATTTGCTCCCTGCGTATACTCCATGTTTCACACAGATCTCCAACACAAGTTTATATTGTAATCCTTGTTCACGCCATTCACTTGTAAACATAATCTCCTTTCTTTTCAGCATCAGTTGGTCTTTCTTTGAAAAGTTTATAAGGTTCATAGCATCATAGAAACATGTTATGACCTTATTATCTTGATCTTAAATTCTTGCTTTTCCAGTGTTCACATCCATATATCACCACTTCATATTACCCAAATAGTCTTGTGGTATTTTCCTCAAAGGTATCTTCTTCACTACCTTGACTAGTTTGAACTTGTAATTCCAAATCACCTTACCAGTTTTAGAGTCAACACTTTTTATTCTCTTTCCCTTTTGTGGTTTAAGCTTTTCATACTTTCCAGAACCAACTTTCATCCTTATCAATTTTCCAATCGCATTAGCAATGCCATGCTTAGATCTATTGATTAAACACTTTGTTGCCAGACCATTCATCTCACATCTTGGTAAAGTATTGAAGTACCTTAGTCTTGGCTTCAAATATTGTACAGCATCAGATCTCTTCAAAGCAAAAAGATTAATTTCTTCATCAAAGAACCAACTTATAATCCTCCCAACACATCTATCTTTGTTCACATACTTTTCCTTAAGAACAGGTGGTGACAATGAAACAGGTAATACTTTCTTCCAACTCTTTACCAACTCTAGCCATTTCTATTTAGTCATGCATGTATCCCTATACATCACAGGCTCTTCAGTTGTCATTGTTAATCAGGCTTTGTGACATCTTCAGTAGAGTCCGTAGAGTCAGTCAATCCATTAGAAGTGACTTCAGGAATAATATCATCTTCGATGAAATCAAAAGGCACATTAAGACCATCACATCATACGTCAACCTTGTTGTATCTTTAGTAATCTCCAATTCTACTATCTCTCCTTCTTCTATCTCTGAGTTATTTATTTCATCTTCTAAATCATCAAATAACTCATCTAGATCATCTAAACAATCTATCTTTTCAGCTTCATCAAGATCAGAATCTTCTCTAAAGAATTCTAGAAGCAATACCTCTTCATTTTTTCCTGTACTTTTATCACCAGAGGCTTGATTTGAAGTAGACTCCGCCTGAAACTGAGATACCGGAGCAATGTCAGAGTATTGACGATCACCCTTGTTCCCACTGGGATCATTATCTTCATCGTCATTTCTTTGAACTGCTTCGGTATGACAAGCATCTTTAACCACTACAGGCATCTCCCATTGAGCGTCAATACGCTCTATTAACTGTGAAACAATAATCTACATCTCAGATAGTTGTTTGCTTTGAGATTTAAGAACTTGCTCTCTCTGAAAATCTTTAGCCTTTAACACATCTACTTGAACTTGAATACCCACAACTTGAGCTTCTAGACAAGAGACTTTACCTTGTAAAGCAACAATCTTAGCATCCTTGGATGTAGACGGAGCAACTTGAGAAGAAGTATGAGGAGGAATTAGAGTAGGAGTAACATGTGGAGAAGTAGTCTGAGACGGTTGTGGTGATATAATCAGTGATTCCACAAATACCACGTCATCAGCTACCTGAGTACGAGCAGCAGCTATAGAAGCAGACATTAGCTTCTTTGATTTTGGAGAAGGAATATACTCGTAATCAGACGACGATTCATCCCGTAATGTTCTTTTACCAAGTACTGCACCAGGAGGAGGACCCCGAGCAAACTTGCGTCTTGGTTTCTTTTACCAAGTACTGCACCAGGAGGAGGACACCGATTCTTGATCTATTTAGAAAATTTATGATTTCACGGTAGTTCACGGCAGTTCACGGCCTCACACATGTTTGGATCCAATAATGCCACCTGGTTATGCTTATATTCCACTCTACGATCCATCTGTACATATCAATGATGAAATAGCAAAGTCACAAACATTTTAAAAAATTACACAAAAAAAACTTTGCTAAGTCAAAACACTACTGCACACTGAGGCGAACTTAATAAGTTCGCTTAGAGTTGCAAGAGGCGAATGAGCAAGTTCGCTCCAAGCACTTAACACATATTAGAAATCCAACTTGTCCAAACGATGAAATCCGATGCAATTAACCATACAAATATCTACTATACCCACCAAAACAACATATTATATCATCAATTTCAATATCAAGTCGCAAAAACACCTCTATAATCGACACATCAGGTATGACGCAAGAAAACCTAAGGTCAGAATAAAATTATGCTCATACTGATCGATTCAACGGTCAAAATAACGTGATTCTACCTTCGATTGAAGCGCAAACACTTGAATATCAAGAAATTATCACAACAGCTGATCAACAAATACACAAACTCGGAATGATCAAGTTCGCTCGACTATGCGCTAGTTCGCTCAAGAAGTTCGCTTAGATTTGAAATTGGGTAAAGGAACAAGTTCGCCTTAACTGATATATATACACAGTCACTAAGTTCGCTTACCAGGTGAACTTGGTAAGTTCGCTTACCAGGCGAACATGATAAGTTCGCTTAAACTCAAACACTTAGAGAATTTTGAATTTTCATCCTTTTCATGCTTCAACTTTCAAACACCTATCCATTTTTCTTCCACCTAGAACATGTATCTGATCCAATCACAAACATTAAAAAAATGGAATTTACATGGAAGCCCGAAAAAAATCTTTTTGGATTTTTGAAAGCTTTAAAAAATGAAATATAAAACTAATAAACGAAACACAAAAAATCTTTTTGGATTTTATCTATATAAACAGAAACACATATTTTTTTAATTTTTGAAATGAAACAACAAAATCACATATTTTTGTTCGAACATCATGAGTAAGAAGATCATATCAGTAAACGAGAAATCCGTCGCACAATCTAATTAGATCTATGGGTAACCTATGATACAAATTTTCATATCTCACTGTTGACTATATTACAAATCTTTCAGAATATATTCTTTTCAATTTATACACTTAGCCTTGATATGATACGCGATAAATCTCAAAGTAAACAAGATCAGATCATAAAATGCTCAAATATTCACACCGAATTTGCAATATAAAGCATGTAAATCTAGGTTGTCAATATTATAGAATTTGAAACTACAAGCTTTTTTTTCATGTTCTTATGAGTTAAGGTACCAATTTGATGAAAAACAATGTGTACCCCACATATATGCCAACAGAAATATAAATTTGCACCATCTTCAAGACATATGAAACTTATACAAAGATAATATCAATCTCCAGGATGAAACTATCTCAATTAGCACAGAAAAATAAACAGATCCCGAAGGATATCAGGAATCAGAATGATTCAATTGCTTGGCTTTGGATGTATATCATGATTGAGTGTAACAGAAGAACTCTTCAGTAGAATGAAGGATTAAAGAATCGATTGATTCAATAATATAGGGTAATGTGGTCCAACTGTTATCTGGATATTCAATGGAATCAATATATTGATCCAAGGGCGAGTATATGTTCCAACAGATGTTGTCAGAAACATATCTTAGTTCAACATCACATTGCATGTTTTTTGAGGCATGGGTAGTGAAGTGAAATGAAAAATTGTGTTAATCAATATAGTTCGATACTGGTCTCATGAACCACTTTAAGCCTCATGTTCTATATCTGATAATGATCTTTTAACACACACACTCAGGCATAAAATGGGTTCAAATCACAGTTGTTATCAAGAATTATTATGTTTTCACACTACTAATGGTCCAAAAACGCTTCTAGTCTACTGAGAATCTAAATTACATACACATATCCAAATTAAACATAAAATGGATTTTCAATATTAGGGCATTTATGACATTATCATTTCTTATTCATGTAGACTTTGAAATTTAGATCAAATCAAAAGAACACAAACACAAATTATCATATCATATCAACATGTCATCTATGGTCATGTGTGATAGATTTTCAACTGATGTGCTATCATTTCTTCTCTAACTTCGAATGATGTCAAATTTTAACTTTTTCATTTTGTTTGGAATTTTTATAAATAACAACTTTTTGACTAGAAAGTAAAGTGCAGAAATGTAATAAAGCAATAAATGAAAATAAAAATAAAACCTTCCATTAAAATTATGTTTGAAAAACCTTTTTATTCGGGATTGATCATACCAATCATTTTTACCATAAATTTGAACTGTAGGTCCTTGAAGCCTCGTCGCGCAGCGGAGATACACGGACCTGTTCAGTGATTTGTGTGGGAACAAAGAAGAACGAGACAGAGAGAAACACGAACATAAAGAAGAGAATCAACACAAAAATGATACGTAATCCATAATAATGAAGTCATCTCACATTACATACCGAAGAAGCACACATCTCTCGTCTACGCTCACGGTCCAGGGGCGGGAGAGCTCATCCCGCCCGGACACCTCTCGACCTAGTTCCCAGAAGTTCCACCTACAAATGAATACAAGTCTTCTATTTATAGGGGTAGGAACACTACCTGCGTGCTTGGCTAAGTACGCAGGGCATTGGTCATGCGTACTTGCTAAGTACGTTCTAAGTACGCAGGACCAACTGGTGAACAAGCTAAGTAGGCAAGAAACACCCTCCTGCGTACTAGCCTAGTACACCGATACATAGAATTTAATCTATAGTTACTAAAACATGCTTCTACACAAACCTAGTTCGATCAAATGCCTTGGTGAAGAGATCAGCAAAATTGTTATCAGTATGTACCTTCACCAGCTCAATCAAACTCTTATCTGCACAATCATGAATAAAATGATATCTTATTTCAATGTGTTTAGTTTTATTGTGCTTAACAGGATTGTTAGTTATGGACATTGTGGCATTGTTATCTATGAACATAGGGGTGCAAGTAAAATTCAAATCGTAGTCTCTTAATTGTTGCTGGATCCACGAAATTTGGGAACAACAACTTGAAGCTGCAATGTATTCTGCTTCACATGTTGATATGGAAACTATGGTTTGCTTTTTACACTGCCATGAAACAAGCCGATTACCCAGAAATTGGCAACCTCCTGTCGTAGATTTCCTGTCCAAACAACAACCTCTGAAATCTGAGTCAATATAAGCAATAAATTCAAAATTAGAACCATGCGGAAACCATAATCCTAATCTCGGTTTCCCTTTCAGGTATCGAAAAATACGTTTGACTGCAATCAAATGAGATTCCTTTGGTTTTGCTTGAAATCTGGAACAGAGACACACGGCAAACATTATATCTGGCCTTGATGTGGTTAAGTACATGATAGATCCAATCATTGCCCTGTACAAGCGGCTGTCAATATCCTTTCCTTCCGGATGTGGATTTATCTTGTGATTTACAGGAACCGGATTTATCTTGTGATTTACTGATGAATAAAGAAACCATACTCTTTTTGATTAACTTGCAATCCTAAAAAGAACGATAACTCTCCCATAGCAGACATTTCGAACTTCAATTTCATAACACTCTCAAACTCTTTGCATAACTCTTCGTTTGTTGAACCAAATATAATATCATCCATGTAGATCTGAACCATCAAGTAATCTCCCCCTTCTTTCTTGATGAACAAGGTTGAATCAATTTGCCCACGATCGAATCCATTGTCCAAAAGATGCTGCGACAATGTTTCATACCACGCATGGGGTGCTTGATGTAGACCATAAACAGCCTTATCTAGCTTGAATACTCGTGAGGGTTACAATGGATCCTCAAACCCCGGTGGTTGACACACACACACTTCTTCTTTAACCTTTCCATACAAGTAAGCACTTTTGATGTCCAATTGATATACCTTAAATCCTATAAACGACGCAAATGCCAGAAACAAAGAATTGCTTCCAACCGTGCAACAGGTGTGTACACCTCAGTATAATCTATACCTTCTTGTTGATTGAACCCTTGATCTACCAATCTTACTTTGTTCCTCACCATGACACCACGATCATCTTTTTTACATTCAAAAACCCATTTGGTGCCGATCGGATACATGCCCTTTGGAAGATCAACCAAATTCCACACCTTTAACTTATCAAACTGTGCAAGCTCTTCTTGCATCGCTTCAATCCAATTATTATCTTGTAACGCCATCTCCACATTTTTTGGTTTGATCTGAGAAATAAAACTAGAATCTAAGCAAACATCAAGTACTCCAGTATCCCTAATGCTAGAATATAAACAAGTATTTTCAGATAAAGAACGAGTTTGAACTCCATCCTGCAGATTCCTAATGATATTTGTCACCGGATGATCTTTCAATTCTTTTATGGAGGCCACCTCAGGAACAGGTAGAACATCAACTTGAGTAGTTTCCTTTTGAGAAAGAACATTTTGAGTAACTGGTATCATAGACTCCAGATTGGTAGGAAGATCCCCCTGAACATGTGTAGAAGTAGACGAATCATCAACAATTAATGGATCAGCCGAAGAATCCTGGAAAATTGCTTCATCATCTTCACTCTCATACTCGTGAGTTCCCGAATTTGATGGTACATTCGGATCAGGGTTAGATGAGGATGAAACGGATAATGGAACCGTTGATCTTGGTAGAAAACCGCAATCTTGGTCACCATGATAGGACTCATATAACAATGCAACTTCTTCAGCAGATAAATCAGAAGTAAAATTGAAACACTTGAATAAGCTATCATAATCAAATGCCCATTCTGGACCAACCGCCTTCTAAGGAATAGATCGATTAGAACAATCGATATGGAACCATTCTTCAATCTATCATGTTTCCTTGTTATAAACTCTTTTATTCAATGAATTGGAAACATACCCCGGAAAAATTCCCTCGATCGCCTTTTCACTAAACTTGGTAGAAACATCCCGGATCTTCAGAAGCGTACACGGATTCCCAAAAGGAAGAAGATAATTCAGATTAGGCTTTCGATTGTTTAACAATTCATAACAAGTCTTGTTATGGAGCTTCACAGTCAGAACACGATTCAGGATATGGCATGCCGTATTCACAGCTTCGGCCCAAAAAGTAACCGGTACCTTAAAATCCACCAACATTGTTCTTGCTGCCTCAATCAGAGTTCTGTTCTTTCGGTCAGCAACACCATTTTGTTGAGGAACATATGGCGCACTAAACTCATGATGAATTCCCTTTTGTAAGCAAAAGAAACCCATCTTGCTATTCTTGAATTCGTTGCCATTGTCACTTCTAATATGCCTGACTTTCTGCTTACAAAGAGTCTCCAAACCAAGAATCAAGTATTGAACTATCTCAATTGTTTCAGCCTTGGTTGCTAAGAACTTGACCCAAGAGAATCTGGAAAAATCATCTGTTACCACTAGACAATACAATTTTCCTCCAATGCTTCAAATACTTATCGGCCCAAACAAATCCATATGAAGTAGCTCTAGAGGAGTAACAATAGAATTTTGTTTCTTCGATTTGTGGGACTTTTTGTGCTGCTTGCCCTTCTTGCAAGGAATACAGTCATCAGGCACAGAAAATTTCATTTTCGGAATACCAGTAACTAAATCATTCTTCACTAAGTAATTCATTTTTCTGAAGTTGATGTGTGCTAGCTTCCTATGCCAAAGAATAGAGTCAGATTCAGATGCTTTCGAGAGTAAACATGTAGGAATTGAATCCGTTGTTGTAGCAACACTCATGGCTAAAACATATGTGTCATTTATTCTTGGAGCCTTCATTAGAATCTATTCCTCAGGTATTACAAATCCCGGCTTCAAAATATAACATTCAGAATCATTGAAATGGAAAGCAAACTTCTTGTCACACACTTGGGATACGCTAAGCAGATTGTGCTCGAGTTTCTCAACATAATTGACTTTCTTAAACTTCACCTTTTCATTCTTCAGTGTTCCTTAGCCTGTTATGTACCCACATTTATTCCCAGCAAAGGCGACATAACCAACATCAATTTTAATAACATCTTCAAGCAAACGAATATTTCCTATCATATGTCGAGAGCAACCACGATCCACATACCAAGTATTGTTGATAGTCCTCCTTGGTTGACCCTACACAAACAAAGGAAATCAGTTAGAAACGGGGACCCAAGCCATTGTGGTCTTGGGCCTACAATTAGCATCAAAACAAACAACTTCAAGCAATTCACAATCTCTATTATCATCCACCCTTGGTGATTTAAGCAAATCAGAATCAGATATCCTGGATTTTGAAACATTCTTTTTCTTATCAAAATTTGATTGATTTTGAAATTCAGATTCAAATTGATCAGTTTTTAAAAGTTTTCTTAACCGTCTGTTCCTTCTTTGCCTTTGAGGTCTTGAAAGTTTGACCTCAGGTTGTGAATTCTTTGTGAATCCAACTTTAGGATTCTCAACAAACGTATGATAAACAACATGTTGTCTGATGTGTTAGTATTTACACATCTTTTTGGCATAAAACTTTGCTCATTTAATGATCAATTCTTGGTTATATTCAATGTTTAGACACTTATTTACTTCATTTCCTGTTTTCTAGGTTTTTGTGAAGCTTGGTGAACAAACAAGAAGATTCCAGGATAAAAAGTGAAGTTTTTAGGGTTTCTGTGATGGAGGCACGGTCGGGCCCCTATTTGGCACGGTCGTGCCAAGCTCGGAAACCCTAGGCACGGTCGCGCCCATATCTGGCATGACCGCACCAAGCCAAAATCCAAGGCACAACCGTGCCTTGGCCTCCCACGGTCGCGTGTCATCTCGTGAGTCTGAACAGCCGTACGTCCTCGATCAGTGGTACCCAATGGAAGCTACGGATCGGTCAAACCTCTGTCACACGGTCGTGCCAAGACCTAGACACGACTGCGTCTATTTACTAGGCACGGTCGTTCCCTCTCTCCTGGCACGGTCGTGCCTCCCCTTTTCTATTTAAACAGAACTTAATTCTCATTCAGACATTCAGCAAACAGGAGAAAAAACCCTACTGTTCCAGCTCGTGTCTTCCTTGTTCCAGCCATATTTCAAGATTCTTGGAGAGGATACAACATCAAGAGGATCACCATACATCAACAACAACATCTAGGCTTGGAGGAGTGGTTTGATTCTTGTTTTTATATCATGTTTCTTACTATTTTCCCTGCTTATTTGTAATTTTGGTGCTCATGATGAGCTAAAACTCTTGTTCACTTTGGTTTAGATGAAGTTTAGATACATTTGACAACATTCATGGATTATTGGCAATTATTGTGTTAATGTTATGACAACCGTATGATTATTCTTTGATGAAATTATGTATTCAAGTATTTTGAGTTGTTTACAAGACTTGTATTTGTGTATGCCATTTTATGTTGGAAAACTTGTGGTTTATGCTTATATTCATAGATTGGTGTATGTATTTATACTAGTTTATGGCATTTGACTAGGAATGGTGAATGAAGTCTTGTATATAAATCATTATATTTGTATGTGTAACCTTATGCTTATGTTTGGAAAGACAAAGTGTTTGTTATGATGTGTCATATTTAGTATTATGTTTATCTAGGAATTATTGACACATCCTCCTAATTTATATAACCTTTATATGAACATTGTATGTTGAAGAAATGCATATTGTTGTCTAATTTAATCAACTTGAGGTGGTTAGTGTGTTGTTCATATTATCTTTCCAACTAGTTGTTGGATTAGTGTACCTTAATCGGAAGCTAGTTCAATCTTTATAAACATTGACATGATTATTAAACACGTGAGCCTCATTGTATGACTTTAGGTGGTTGGTTTGTGTAATTCATGCTAGCTTTCCGAATGGTCATTTGATTAGATATCTTTGACGAGAATTTAGTCAATTTATGTATCGTGTATTTGCCATGTTTCTATGAGTATATTGAATGTGTTCTAGATGGATTTGACACCAAAGTGATATTTTCTCCTTGATTGTTTGATTTGTGATTTTAGTTTAGTTTTATATTCTTGCATATTAGTTTAATTAAAAATCAACTTAAACATCTTTTACCCATACTTGATTGAATTTTAGTCCCGGTTTATTATCGCATTCCACCGTGTCTACGGATTGATATCCGGTTCTTGCTTTTACTGTATTGCTATCCGACGGGTACACTGCCCGGTGTGTGTGATTAGTATTTGGTGAAAACCCTTTTTTAAAACTAATTGTGTAAAATACTTATAAAAACATGTATATAGTTTACACGCATCAAGTTTTTGGCGCCGTTGCCGGGGACACGTTTTGCGAGAACGACTGGAATTAATTTTTAGTCATTTAGTATATATATTTTTGTGAATATCGTGTTTCCTTGTTGTTATTTTGCAATTTTGTGTGTATAGATATTTTTTGCATTTTACTTGTTATTTTTAGCTTCATTTGTATATATTTACATCTTGGTTTTTATCCCATTTTATTTTTTATTTTTTATTTTTTATTTTCATTTTTTTATTTTATTTTATTTTTGTTTTATTTTTATTTTTGTCTAATTTGTGTTTTCTTTGTCCTAGGTTCGCGTATTTAAATCAAACTTGTCGTGCAGATCGTGTATGTTCTCAACTCCCGTCGAGGAGGTTCCTGAGCCGTCTTCCGAGCCGGAGCGTGATCTTCATCGGAGATTGCGAGCCCGTTCCCGATTTGTAGCCCGGTTACTCGAATTTGACGAGGTTGTTGTTGACGAGGTAGAAGAGATGGCGAACGAGGATGCAGGTCGGACGCTTTCGGATTTTGGCAAACCGACACTTGAGGGTTTGGAGTCGAGCATCAATAGGCCGACGGTTGGAGCACATCAGTTCGAGATCAAATCCAGCATTATACAGATAGTACAAAACATGTGTCAGTTCGATGGCAAGGATCACGAGGATCCTAATACTCATTTGGCCAGTTTCTTAGAGATTTGCGCCACTTTCAAAATTCGTGACACTACCGACGATGCTATTCGGCTCCGGTTGTTCCCGTTTTCCTTACGGGATCGAGCCAAGGCTTGGTTACTGTCACTTCCCCCTAGGTCCATTAGTACTTGGGACCAGATGGCTGCTAAATTCTTAGAAAAGTACTTCCCTCCGGAGAAAACATCAAAGTTGAGGGCTAGGATTCTTTCTTTCCAGCAGGACGACGGGGAGACGATCTATGAGGCGTGGGAGAGATTCAAGGAACTGATGAGGAAGGTTCCCCACCATGGATTGTTGAAGTGGCAGCAGTGTGAGACCTTCTACAATGGTCTAGAGATGACTGGGAAGCAGCTGAGTGACGCATACGCAGGTGGAGACATTGGAAAAAAGACACACCAGGAATGACTTGCTAGAGAAGGTGGCATCGAAGAGCTACACTCAACATACTTCCCGATCGAGAACCCAGAGGCAGGGTGTCCATCACGTGGATGGAATTACCTCTTTAGCTGCCCAGGTGGAAGAACTTTCCACAAAGATTGATCAGATGCACGTCCACAAGGCCCAGTCCTTGTGTGAGTTTTGTGGTGGGGCGCATCTCATGAGTGCTTGTCAGGTTGGGGATCAAGGGGCCCATGAGCAGGTTGATTTCATGTCCAAACAGAATCATCCCCAGAATAATCCCTACAGCAACACATATAATCCGGGGTGGAGGAATCACCTGAATTTCAGTTGGAAGTCTGGCAACAGTAGCCAGCAACCACCCGGATTCACTCAGCGCCCACCATTCCAACATCAGTCCCACTAGTCGCAGGGACAGAGTTCCCAGTTTCGACCTCAGCAAGGCCAGTTTCAAGGCCAAGGTTCTAGCAGCGGTCCACCACCCGCACCTGAGGGTAAATCCAGTTTAGAGGACATGGTTGCACGGCTACTTGCCAACTCAGAGAGTCAGAATCAGTTGGCAGAGAAGCAGAACCGGTAAATGGAGGAGCGTTTCCACACGCATGAGACTGAGTTGAGGAATCAGAAAGCTTCGATCTAGACCATAGAGAACCAGGTCGGGCAGATCACGAAGCTTCTTTCTGAGAGACGGCCAGGTGGCCTGCCTAGCAACACTGAGCCCAATCCCAAGGCTCATGTGAAGGCCATCACTTTGAGGAGCGGTAGAGACACAGGACCGAATCCATAGGTTCCTGTGCATGAGTCATCTGAGGAGGAGGTTGTGATTGAGATTCCTGATGAGACACCTCCGAGGGGTAAACCGGCGAGCACATAGCGCCCTCGTGAGCCTGTGAGAGATTACACTCCCGCCGTTCCATACCCAGGCAGATTGAAGAAGCAGAAGATGGAGGAGCATTATGGTAAGTTTCTAGGGTTGTTTAAGCAGTTGCATATCAACTTACCATTTGCGGAGGCTCTAGCTCAGATGCCTAAGTATGCGAGATTCTTGAAGGATATCCTCACGAATAAGAGGAAATTGGAGGAGTTGTCTCAGGTGACGCTGAATGAGGAGTGTTCGGCGGTGATTCAGAACAAGCTACCGGAGAATAGACGAGATCCGGGGAGTTTTACCATCCCCTGCTTAATAGGTAGCTTGTCGGTTAGCAACTCCTTAGCTGACCTTGGTGCTAGCATTAACCTCATGACATATGCGGTCTTTGCTAAGCTTGAGTTGGGAGAACCTACACCGACACGCATGAGTATCCAGCTGGCCGATCGCTCGGTCAAGTATCCGCGAGGGATAGTGGAGAATATGTTGGTTAAGGTTGATCGTTTTGTGTTTCCTGTAGACTTTGTGATTCTGGACATGGATGAGGATAAGAATGTCCCTATTATCCTAGGTCGACCGTTCCTGGCCACTGCCAAGGCCCTGATTGATGTGTATTCGGAGAGGCTTACATTGAGGGTGGATGAAGAGGAAGTGACCTTTGATGTAGGGAGATCCATGCAGCATACCCAGAATCAGGATGATTCACTTTACTTTGATGAGGCTATTTATTCTTGTGTGAGTGATCATCTCCAGGACATAGCTGAGGAGGAGTCCCTGGACACCCAGATTGTAGGAGGGGAGACATTTGATCCAGTTGGTGAGCAGTTGCATAGCCAGGAGAGCTATGAGTTTCCCCAGTGTTCAGCGGTTTTTGCGATGGTTGATAGAGAGTCTGAGCCGATTGAGCGGCCTTCTATTGAGGACCCACCACCTGTTGAGCTTAAGGAGCTCCCGAGCCATTTGGAGTATGCCTTTTTAGATGGTGAGTCTCAATTACCTGTCATTAGCGCCTCTGATTTGATGAGTGATGAGAAGGAGAGGCTACTGGAGGTGCTGAAGCAGCACAAGAAGGCTATTGCATGGAGGATTATGGACATTAAGGGAATTAATCCCTCTTTCTGTACCCATAAGATCCTTATGGAGGACGACTACAAGCCCGCTATGCAGCACCAGAGGAGGTTGAACCCGAACATGCAGGAGGTAGTGAAGAGGGAGGTGATTAAGTTACTGGATGCTGGTTTGATTTATCCCATCTCCGGTTCACCTTAGGTTAGCCCGGTTCAGGTTGTCCCTAAGAAGGGAGGCATGACTGTCATCACCAACGAGAGGAATGAGCTGATTCCTACGCGTACAGTCACCGGTTGGAGAGTTTGCATCGATTACCGCAAACTCAATGATGCTACTCGGAAAGACCATTTTCCCCTCCCGTTCCTTGATCAGATGTTGGAGAGATTAGCGGGAAAGATGTTCTATTGTTTCCTGGATGGCTTCTCTGGCTACTTCCAGATCCCGATTGCTCCTGAGGACCAGGAGAAGACGACATTCACATGTCCCTATGGCACATTTGCTTATCGGCAGATGCCCTTTGGATTGCGTAATGCTTCGGCCACTTTCCAGCGTTGCATGGTGGCCATTTTCCATGATATAATTGAGGACTCCATGGAGATTTTCATGGATGACTTTTCTGTGTTTGGGAGTTCCTTTGATCATTGCCTCGAGAATCTGGAGAGTATGTTGGCTAGGTGTAAAGAGGCCAATCAGGTGTTGAACTGGGAAAAATGCCACTTCATGGTGAAGGAGGGCATTGTGCTTGGGCACAAGGTTTCACGCACGGGGATTGAGGTTGATAGAGCTAAGATTGACACCATATCTAAGCTGCCCCCGCCGACTTCTGTGAAATCCATTCGGAGCTTCCTTGGTCACGCGGGCTTTTACAAGCGTTTTATCAAAGATTTTTCTAAGATTTCCCGACCGATGACCCAGCTTCTTGAGAAGGAAGCCTAGTTCGTGTTCTCCGACGAGTGCCTCAGTGCATTCGATTTGTTGAAGGAGAAGTTAGTGAATGCCCCTATCATGGTGGCTCCTGATTGGAGGCTGCCATTTGAGATCATGTGTGACGCGAGTGACTTCGCTGTTGGGGCGGTCTTAGGATAGAGGAGAGAGAAGCAGTTTCACCCAATTTATTATGCGAGCAAGACGCTCAATGACGCACAGGAGCATTACACCACGACAGAGAAGGAGCTCCTAGCCGTTGTCTTCGCTTTCGATAAATTCCGGTCTTATCTCGTCCTATCAAAGACCATTGTATTCGTCGATCATGCAGCCCTTCGGCACCTGTTCAGCAAACATGATGCCAAACCCCGGCTAATCCGGTGGGTTTTGCTGCTTCAGGAGTTCAACATTGAGATCCGCGATAAGAAGGGCGCGGAGAATGTCGCAGCGGACCACTTGTCCCGTCTTGAGTGCTCAGCTTCATCTGAACTTGTGGGGTCATCCATAAATGACAATTTCCCCCACGAGTTTCTCATGCACATCCAGACACAGGATGAGGAGTGTCCATGGTTTGCTGATTTTGCAAACTTTCTTGCTAGTGGGATTGTAATTAAGGGCTTAACGCATCAGCAGAAGCGAAAGTTCTTTGCGGATGTGAAGCACTATCTTTGGGAGGATCCCTATTTGTTTCGAGTCGGGGCTGATCGTGCGTAGGTGTGTATTTGGAGATGAGGCACGTCAGGTGCTTAGACACTGCCACGAGGGCCCGACAGGTGGACATCATGGAGCTACCTTGACCGCGAAGAAGGTCTTTGACTCCGGTTTCTTCTGGCCTACCATCTTCCGGGATGCTCATGAGAAGATCCGAGCTTGTGACGCTTGCTAGAGGGCGAGAAACATTTCGTCGAGGAATGAGATGCCCCAGAACAGCATCCAGATTTGTGAGATTTTTTATGTCTGGGGTATTGACTTTATGGGACCTTTCCCAGCTTCTCGTGGCAACCGGTATATCCTAGTCATTGTTGACTATGTTTCTAAGTGGGCCGAGGCTCAAGCCTTGCCTACTAATGATGCTAGGGTGGTTGTTCAATTTCTGAAGAAGATGGTCTCTCGCTTTGGTGTCCCCAAAGCCCTTATTAGTGACCGTGGGACCCACTTCTGCAACTCCCAGTTGGAGAAGGCTTTATCACGATATGGTGTGAACCATAGATTCTCCACAGCCTACCACCCACAGACCAGTGGACAGGTAGAGGTCACGAACCGGGGCATAAAGCGGATTCTTGAGAAGACGGTTGGTCAGAACCGTAAGGATTGGTCGGACAGGTTAGATGATACACTTTGGGCCTTTCGGACTGCCTATAAGACTCCTATTGGTACCACACCATTTAGGTTGATCTATGGGAAGGCGTGCCATCTCCCGGTGGAGTTGGATAAGGCCTATTGGGCGTTGAAGGCGGTGAATCTTGACTTGGTGAGCGCGGGAGAGACCCGGTTCACTCATATTCATGAGCTTAATGAGTTGAGGAATCAAGCCTATGCAAACTCCACGATCTACAAGGAGCGCACTAAGAGTTTACATGACCGACACTTGAAGGACAAGAAGGAATTCCGAGTGGGTGGTCGTGTGTTGCTTTACAACTCTAGGTTGCGATTGTTTCCCAGGAAGTTGAAGTCCCAATGTACTGGTCCCTACACGGTTAAGGAGATGTTTCCTTATGGGACCGTCGAGATTGAGCACGAAGACGGGAGGATCTTCAAGGTCAACGGTCATCGTCTTAAACCATACATTGACGGACCGGTTGACCCGGCATTGGAGGTAGTTGACCTCCACCCCAAGGATAAATGAATTCTGGGACTTGAGTCTAGCTAACGACTCGTTAATAAACTTAGCCTGTTCCGGTATCATCTTTGGTAACAATTTTTAGATTTTGTTTCTATGTTTATCTTCTTATTTTTATTTTCTTTATTTTTTAGGATTTTACAATTTATTTTTGAGTTTAGGTGATCGGAACGTGTTTTGGATCAAGCGGACTTTGATTAGTGATTGAGATGTCTCAGGTATGTTTTCTGAATTGACATTTTAGTTTGGAAGAATCGCAGTCGGGTTGGGTTCAAGCTGCATAAAACTCAGGTTTTTCTGTCTGTTGGGTTAGAGACACGGTCGTGCCTAAGCACTTGGCACGGTCGTGCCTCTAAACCTAGGCGCAGTCGTGCCTAAGCACCTGGCGCGGTCATGCCTAAGAGATTGGGGCAGTTCAAATTGGTTTCAAGGCAGAAACTTTTCATTTTTTTATTTTCACCCACCGAACCCCCCTACGTGCGATTCTCCCTAACTTTCGCCGTGTTACTTCCTTCTCCGCAATCTAAGGTACGTTTCCAACCCCTCTTTTTCTGTTGCGTTTGTATTTAGCCCTAGGATTTTACTCTAGAAATCAAAATTTTAGCTAGTTTAGGTTTTGTAATTTTTTTCCGTTTATTTATGATATGTAGTTGGTTTGGGTCACACATGTCCCCTAGGATTCTAGGCCATGAAACCCTTTTATAAAACGTGATTAAAATGGCAAAATTTGAATTCTGGAAACCCTAAAATGGGTTGAGCACGGTCGCGCTCCAGACCAGGCGCGGTCGTGCTCGGATTTTCAATCCCAGGTGGACTTGGTTTGGTCAGGCGCGGCCGTGCCTCCTATGAGCGCGGTCGTGTCAACTTGGGTTTATGCTAGGCGCGGCCGTGTGTTTCCTTAGCGCGGCCATGGACCTCATTTTTTACCTAGGCGCGGTCGTGTCATGTTTTGGCGCGACCGTGTCTCTGGGTTGGGACTACCCGTGGTCGGCCACAGAGCGACCGTGGGCTCAGATTTTGGCCTTGGTGCGGTCGTGCCCATTCCCAGGCGCGACCGTGCCCCCTTCATAATGAGGTCAGAAACTTCATAACTTCAGTTTAGCGTCTTCATAACTGTTTTGATTTTAATTTTGTTGTCGTGCAGATGGCAGGCAACAGGGACCACCCGTACCTTGAGTTTGACTTGAACGAGCATGAGTACGAGGCTCGTCTGGATGTTTTATGGCCACGTAGAGGCCGGATTTTAGCCGCTCGTCGTTTAGAGCCTGCCGCCATAGACGCCATTGGTCAGCGGGACCGGTGGAACGACCTCGTCACTGCCCCATAGCGCCGTTTGTTTCGACTTCACGCTATTCAGTATGTCGAGCTCGTGATGGAGTTCTTTTCCACCTATGAGTTTGACTATCCTTGCGCGGACTTAGAGCAGCCGGAAGCGATTAGATTTAGGCTAGGCGGGGAGTGGCGAGTGATGTCAGTTGCCAGATTCGGGAGATTATTGGGCCTGTATACGAGGCAGGAACTTAATACTGAGATATTCACCAATGGTATCACCGAGTTCCCGACAGAGGAAGACAAGGATCAGTTCTGGCATGAGTTTGGATTTGGGATGTACGATCCGAGTTTGACTAAGGTTCGAGCCTTCGAGATCCCTTGCACTGTGTTCTTCATCGCTGTATTGTCTATTTGATTTCTGGGAGAGGACAGGGAGAGACGGTCATGAACTTGCGAGAGCTATTCTATTTATTTTGCCTTGTACGCCCGCGCACCTGCAATCTTGCCCATTCTATCGCGGGGTACTTGGTGAACAGCTCTGGTCTCGATGTTACCAGCGCCATTTGTGGAGGTCACTTCGTGACCAAGCTGGCGAGGCATTTTCAGCTGCTTACCGACGACTTGATAGGGGACCTGACCCCTGTGGCTGAGACCGTCTTGATGACCGTGCAGACACTGAGAAACATGCACGTCGCTCGTCGTGGCGCAGGAGGGATCAGATTGGTAGATAGATGGGGACGGACGTGGGATCCAGACCGTCCGGGTCCCGATCCAGATCTTGTGCAGGCCGAGGCCGAGGCCGTCACCGCCGCCCATCAGGCACGCTGCTCAGCAGGAGCAGGAGCAGGGGCACGAGCATCAGCAGCCCGACCAGTCGCCTCCTCCGCCTCCGCCGCCACCACCGCCTGCGATTGTCATTCCACATGACCTGTTCATGCGTTACTGGACCTGGCAGTATGAGGTCCAGTGCGCCGCTGCTACTGCTGGCGGGGCACCATACGTGGTTCCCCTTCCATTCTTTATGCAGCCAGAGCAGCAGCCCGATCAGCCACCACCATCTCCACTGCATCATCAGCCACCACCATCTCCACCGCATCATCAGCCACCACCATCTCCACCGCATCATCAGTCACCACCACCATCACCACCAGCAGTAGGAGGCGAGGGAGGCGGGGCCACCGGCATCGACCTTGAGGGCGTGCAGTGGGAGTAGTACCTCCCATTGCATTTTGGTATCATTTTTGTGAGTTGTACTTTCTTGTATGTTGTACAAACTCTTGTATCACACTTCGGCGTTGTATGTTGTTCTTTTGTTGTACTTTTATTTCCATGTATTGTTATATATATTTGTCTTTACATTTCTGTTGATATTTTGGCTTGATGTTACTGATCTGTGTTTGATGTTGTTAGTCTTGGTTAGATCTTGGAATTGTGGAACTTCGTGGAAAGCCATTTTTGTGGGTAGGCTTTTTGCGTGTGCCATGATCGACATGAGGGAAGTTTCAGTTCTCCCTTCACGCTTCATTGCATTGCATTGCATTCCATTTTGCTTTGCATGTTTTTGTATACATTGAGGGCAATGTATATTTCTAAGTGTGGGGTTGGGTGTTTATTCTTGTTTTACATTATTTTTTGTTCTACATTGAGGGCAATGTAGAATTCTAAGTGTAGGGTGGGAATTTATTCACGCGATGTTTGTCCTTTTGAGCATTTTATCACTTCATTTCTTTTGCAAAATCTTCCTTCATAATTTTTATTGACACTAAATCAGTTTTATAAAATTGAAAAACACAAAAATATAATAAAAGTTAACCGTTTAGCATTCACAATTTTTAGTAAATAATAGAGGTTTGATTTTTCGAAAGCAATTGAAATAGAAATTCCATCGAGTCAAACCCAATTTTTTGTGATAACCATGAGTTTTAGTGGGCTAAACGAATGAATTGCATGTAACCTCTTGCTTACACCCATTCCTTTCCGTTTCCGTGAGTTTATTTTTGAGCCTTGATAGCTTTAGACATTGTTTGCTCTCCTTTTTTTTGCGGATTTGAGTGTGCCGGATGTTTCATGCTTATTAGAACTTGCTTTTATTATACATTTCGAAATCATGAACATAAATATTGCATAAAAATGATTAAGGCATTAGGATAAACCCTCCTTTGTGAGCCTTTTATTTTTATTTTCCCTCACCCGAACACATCCACTAATTAGCCACGTTGAGCCTATCCTGTCGTTTTTCTTTGATTACCCACATTACACCACATTCAAACCTTCATTAGCCTTTTCATTTATTTTTCGCCCGCGTTAGAAATCTGGTCGGCTAATGTTAATTTTATAGCTTTTATTTTGTTGTAATCTTCAAATTCTTGAGAAGTTTTTAGCTAAGGAAAGATGCATATTGACTTAGTTCCCTTCAAAAGAAAGAAAAGAAATAGTGTGTAAAAAAAAATTCACCAAAATTAGGTGAATTATAGCCGATTAGAGCAATTTTGTGAGCAAAGATGGAAATAATTCGGTTGTTAGCTCTTATCTATATGGAAGTATTAGCTAGTTTATTTTCCTTATTAGAAGTTGGTTTAGTTTTTGAGTTAGCATAGCCGCCGGATTTTTAGCCATTTAGCCACTTTTAAATTCCACTTCCTTACCTTTAGCCGTTGCCAAGTTACAACCCGTTTAAAGCCCTCTTGATTTATGCTTTGTTTCATGTTAGTTGGTAGAGATTTGATCATTTAACAAGCTTATGATTTATACATGATTCATTGTCTTGGCATTTAAGTGTTCTATACATACTCCATTCTTGTATGATCATATATATTCCCGAGTGTGTGTGAACATTGTGAGAAGCATAAAGTTGCATGCTAATAATTTCCTAGGCATATTCATTTGCTTATTCGGTTGTCACGTAATTGGGCTCATTGGGTTTCATTTAATTAATTTTGCATTTCTTGAAAATCTTTTCAAACCTTTATAAGTTTATTAATGCTTACGGTTTTCCGATTTGATCCATAGTGTCATTGGAAGTTTTGTTTCATTTTGATTTCTCACTTGAGGGCAAGCAATGTTCAAGTGTGGGGTTGTTTGATGTGTTAGTATTTACACATATTTTTGGCATAAAACTTCGCTCATTTAATGATCAATTCTTGGTTATATTCAATGTTTAGACACTTATTTACTTCATTTCCTGTTTTCTAGGTTTTTGTGAAGCTTGGTGAACAAACAAGAAGATTCCAGGATAAAAAGTGAAGTTTTTAGGGTTTCTGTGATGGAGGCACGGTCGTGCCTGGCACGATCGTGCCAAGCTCGCAAACCCTAGGCACGGCCGCGCCCACATCTGGCACAATAGCGCCAAGCCAAAATCCAAGGCACAACCGTGCCTTGGCCTCCCACGGTCGCGTGTCATCTCGTGAGTCTGAACAGTCGTACGACCTCGATCAGTGGAACCCAATGGAAGCTACGGATCGGTCAAACCTCTGTCACACGGTCGTGCCAAGACCTAGACACGACCGCGTCTATGTACTAGGCACGGTCGTGCCCTCTCTCCTGGCACGGTCGTGCCTCCCCTTTTCTATTTAAACAGAACTTAATTCTCATTCAGACATTCAGCAAACCAGGAGAAAAAACCCTATTGTTCCAGCTCGTGTCTTCCTTGTTCCAGCCATATTTCAAGATTCTTGGAGAGGATACAACATCAAGAGGATCACCATACATCAACAACAACATCTAGGCTTGGAGGAGTGGTTTGATTCTTGTTTTCATATCATGTTTCTCACTATTTTTCCCTGCTTATTTGTAATTTTGGTGCTCATGATGAGCTAAAACTCTTGTCACTTTGGTTTAGATGAAGTTTAGATACATTTGACAACATTCATGGATTATTGGCAATTATTGTGTTAATGTTATGACAACCGTATGATTATTCTTTGATGAAATTATGTATTCAAGTATTTTGAATTGTTTACAAGACTTGTATTTGTGTATGCCATTTTATGTTGGAAAACTTGTGGTTTATGCTTATATTCATGGATTGGTGTATGTATTTATACTAGTTTATGGCATTTGACTAGGAATGGTGAATGAAGTCTTGTATATGAATCATTATATTTGTATGTGTAACCTTATGCTTATGTTTGGAAAGACAAAGTGTTTGTTATGATGTGTCATATTTAGTATTATGTTTATCTAGGAATTGTTGACACATCTTCCTAATTTATATAACATTTATATGAACATTGTATATTGAAGAAATGCATATTGTTGTCTAATTTAATCAACTTGAGGTGGATAGTGTGTTGTTCATATTATCTTTCCAACTAGTTGTTGGATTAGTGTACCTTATTCGGAAGCTAGTTCAATCTTTATAAACATTGACATGATTATTAAACATGTGAGACTCATTGTATGACTTTAGGTGGTTGGTTTGTGTAATTCATGCTAGCTTTCCGAATGGTCATTTGATTAGATATCTTTGACGAGAATTTAGTCAATTTATGTATCGTGTATTTGCCATGTTTCTATGAGTATATTGAATGTATTCTAGATGGATTCGACACCAAAGCGATATTTTCTCCTTGATTGTTTGATTTGTGATTTTAGTTTAGTTTTATATTTTTGCATATTAGTTTAATTAAAAATCAACTTAAACATCTTTTACCCATACTTGATTGAATTTTAGTACCGGTTTATTATCGCATTCCACCGTGTCCACGGATTGATATCCGGTTCTTGCCTTTACTGTATTGCTATCCGACGGGTACACTGCCCGATGTGTGTGATTAGTATTTGGTGAAAACCCTTTTTTAAAACTAATTGTGTAAAATACTTATAAAAACATATATATAACAAACAACTTCAAGCAATTCACAATCTCTATTATCATCCACCCTTGGTGATTTAGGTAAATCAGAATCAGATATCCTGGATTTTGAAACATTCTTTTTCTTATCAAAATTTGATTGATTTTGAAATTCAGATTCAAATTGATCAGTTTCTAAAAGTTTTCTTAACCGTCTGTTCCTTCTTTGCCTTTGAGGTCTTGAAAGTTTGACCTCAGGTTGTGAATTCTTTGTGAATCCAACTTTAGGATTCTCAACAAACGTATGATAAACAACAAGTTGTCTAACACCAGATTGTACAAACTCTGGTTTAGAACCAACAAATCTATCATGACCATGTTGTTTCATCTCTTTCTTAAACCCAGAAGGTTTAGTAACATGCTGCTTAGGCAAATGTTCCCTGACAGATTGTTTCATCACATATCATAAATAGGCTTTCCTATATTCGGTCTTTGCAGAATCTTTACTACTCTTGATTGACCATGAACAATAGCTGGTGTAACTTTCTCTGAAATAAGAGAATTATTTTCTTTGTTCTTTTAAGGACAATATATCACTATATGCCCCACTTCATTACAATGAAAACAAACTCTCTTATGCTTGTATTCTCTGATATAAGGAACCCTTGTTGAAGGTGAGGAACTTCCTGATGAATAATCTTCAGTAGATTTAACATCACTACCTCCTTGCTTCTTTGGAACATAAATCTTTCTGAATGGTTCACCAACATAAGTCTTTGAAACTTGACACTGAACAACTTTGGATTTTGCCACATTCACCTTCTGTTTAATGAAATCACTTGTTGATTTATTTTCAACTTTTGAAACCTCCTTCTTGATATCACCAGGACTTATAAAACCACTTTTAGATAAAATTGGTTAAATAATTGGTTGTTCAAATTCATCGGGCTCTGTAAGAATACATCGATCTCTTGTGACATGTTTTACCACTTTTGGTTCATCAATCTTCACATCTTTAGGAACACCATCAATTTTCTGAGCATCAAATATCTCATCATCACTATCAGAATCATAAACCATTTCTTCCCCTGTGACTGGATTAATCTTCAAAACTTTCTTTGGATCAATATCCTCTTCAGTAATGATCTCTGGTTCTACAACATAGTTTCCATTAAATGGTGGAGGAGCAAATCCAATTCCAGTTGTTCTCTTAACAAGATCAGCACTGTCATTGAAATAACCCAACAATAGTGATGAATTTCCAAAACTTTCAAGTTTTTTATGTAATCTGATCACCTTTGCTTCTTTGTCTGAAAATTCTTTGTTTTTCTCAGCAACAATTTCATTTCTCTTTTCAATCTCTGCATAGGCCATATCCAAATGATATGCATGTTCCTTAATCTTCAAAGTCAAAGAATTGATGTCTCTCTTAAGTGATTCAATTCTATCAATACACATCTTATCATTGTCCTTTAATTTCTGATTCACTGTGTGTATCAATTTCATATCACATATCAAGTTTGTGTTATCAACCATGACTTTTATCATTTTGTCCTTCACCAAAATACAGTTAGAACAATATATATTACATATAACATCTTTTACCTTTGATGGATCAGACATGTCAGTCATGAAGACTTTTGCAGTTGGAATCTCTTCAGTCATCTCATGTACTCTTTTAGTCAACAAAATATCATCTTCAGATACACTTGTTGTGGAAACATTATCTTCAGAATGAACTTCATCAGTACTTTCAGTATCATTTTCTTCAGAAATTTCTTCTGCTGTGAAATTCAAAGAAGATTCATCATTTTGACATTCTACTTCACTCCCTAAGCTTTCTTCATCACTTGAATTATCATCCTCAGATGTCTCATCGGTATAAATTTCAGCCACGAAAGCTTGACTCATAGCACCAACTAAATCCTGCAAGTGAATTCCCCAGTCATAGTTATCATCTCCTTGAGCAACCAAAGCAGATGATGTTGAAACATTTGATGAACTTACAGAACTACCAGATCCTTGTTGTTGATTTATGTTGTTTTGATAATTGTTCTTCTTTTGAGAATCAAATTCAACCTTTGGCTTGTTACATTCCTTAGCAAAGTGACCACAATCTTGACAGTTGTAACACCGAACCTTTGTTTTATCAAAACCCATTCTTGTTCTGTTGTTTGATCCGATGTACTTTCTTCCAGTCTTTTTAAGAAAATCCTTTACTTGCCTCATCAACATTGCTATATTCCATTGAATATTCATCTCTTCTAAATCAACAGGATCAATCTGACGATAGTCTTCTTCAATTTCTTCTAGATCATGAATCTTCCCTCCGATAAAGTTTTCATACGAAGCAACAAAGGATGAAAACCTCGCCATATAATCTTCAGCTACCCTCTGACTCACATGTTATGAATTAGATGGTTGTGATCCAGATGAAGGAATAGATGTATTTGCAGAAAATCCCGATTGATAAGAATATCCAGAAACATTCTCATTTGAATTATCTTGACCATCTCCAAAAAACAATGCAACTCTAGATCCAGATTTTCCAGATGTTTTAGCAAAGTACATTGAAGGATCTTGAATGTGCTCCATATTAGTTTCCTTCTTCTTCAAATTTAAGTCATGAGATTGTATCTTTCCTAACACATCTTCAAGAGACATAGTTTTGTATTTGTCATTCTCTTTGATTAGAACTGAATACACATCAAACTTGGATGGTAAAGCTTCCAAGAACTTGTCATTTATCTCTTCAGGTTCATAAACAACCTTGGCACTTGCTAACTCACTCAGTAAATGATAAAATCGTGTTGCTAGATCATCCAGAGATTCATTCTGAAAATGTTTGAATACCAAGAATTGCTTTTTAAATAACTCCTTTCGACTTTTCTTCACATCCAGACTTCCTTCACATCGTTTTTGTAAAGCTTCCCATAACTTCTTGGAAGATTTAAAATTGTTTGAAGCTGTGATAAATCTCTTTTGGTAATGACATAGAAATGCTCACCATTGCCTTCTTTTCACGATCAAATAACAGCTTTTCTTCAGTTGTTAATGCAGATACATGCATAGGAACATTATCACTATCCATCCATGAATAAGTCGGATGAGTATATCCTTCCAGAATAGGAATCCATAAACTGGTATTAGTGAATGACACGAACTCATCAAAACGATCCTTCCAGTTTGTATAATCAGCAAGCCTTAGCAGCTTTGGTGGTTTCTGAGAAGTACCAATCTCATTGTCATAGTTGAACATGTTTTGTAACCTGCACCATGTTAGCCATAACAACAAATACACAAATATCACAAGTAAAAAACAAAGGTTTAGAATAAAAATACCCTGAGGCGAACTTGATAAGTTCGCTTCACACCATTCAAGCGAACTTGATCCAAGCGAACTTGATAAGTTCGCGTAACCAATAATTTGCACTAAGTTCGCCTAATAAGTTCTCCTGTAACTGACTTCTTGATTAAGTTCGCCTGTTTCAACTAAACAAACTCAGGAAGAAGAACTCTTTAGCCAAAACACGAACCAGAACCTCCAAAAATCATCATAACTTGTTGAATTGATGGAATTTGATGAAATTGAACCGTAGAATTGAGTATTATATGAAATAGAACACTATTAATGGAACAATTTCTTCAAAAACACCTCCAAATTGATGAATTCAGATCCAAAAGCCTCTCAAGAACTTGAAAACTCTATGGATATGAAAAATATGCAAAAGTCAATCGTTTATGTGTCAAATCATATACAATTCGTCACAAATCAATCACAAAATCACGAGCAAGAGCTCTGATAAACGATGTCAAATCATATACAATTCATCACAAATCAATCACAAAATCACGAGCAAGAGCTCTGATACCACTTGTAGGTCCACTCGTCTCTCCTATGGATCAAACTCGAGACATGACGTAACAAGAACACGGAGTGCGGAATCCAACTGTGTTGATGACTATGTATATGAGACAATCCTCACAATGGCAATCATAAAAAATGTAAATAATCACTCTTTCAATAGCACCAGAATATAGAGTTTACAGAATGTCAATTTCAAAAGCCTTTTTAAAACTGAACAAGTAAACATCTATTTATAGACATGCATTCTGCCACAGGCGAACATAACAAGTTCACCTAAACTAGGCCTAGGCGAACTTATTAAGTTCGCCTATTACAGAACTTAACTAAAACATTAAAAAACATAGACATATCAGATCTAAACTATTACAAGGCCTATTGTCACACTTCTATGTCCTAACATGGATAACCCAAGAAGATACACTTCACTGCCCTTGGTTCCAACTTGCCTTGTTTCACATGTGCATAGACAAGTGACCTAAACACTCTAAGGTTACTATAATCAGTCTTAATACCTTATCGTTTCTCTATTAGCACTACCATATCAATGGCTAATGAGGGGGGTTTGTTTATTCAGTATGCATCAGTAGAAACAGCTTCTGCCCAAAAGCTCTTTGGTAATCCTAACTCATGAAGCATGCATCACATTTTATCCAACAAGGTCCTATTCATTCTCTCTGGAACTATTAAATGCCTACTCATACCCTGCTCTTTACACAATTGATCAAACTCCTTGTTACAAAACTCCAAACCATTATATGTCCTTTATTTCCTGACTTTCTTCCCAGTTTGAGTCTCTACCATAGTTTTCTATTCTTTGAACTTTGCAAAAGTTTCATATTTGTGCTTAAGGATAAACACCCCAAAGCCTCCTAGAATGGTCATTAAGTAGTGACCCCCACCTAAGGAAGCAGTCTTAGATGGCCCCCACAAATCAGCATGCACATAATCAAGTAACCCCTTAGTGCAGTGTACCCCCTTTTTGGACCTGACCTTGTGAGATTTGCCCATGATGCAATGCTCACAAAAACCAAAATCAGACTCTTTCATATTGTCTATTACTTGCTGCTTCTTTAGCTCACTAAGACCTTGACCACTCATGTAACTAAGTCTTCTATGCCACAGCATGGCTTGACTCTCCACCTTAGCCTCTACTAGGGATACACTTCAAATATTAGCATGAGCATCAAGGATATACAGATTATTACTAGTCCTAGTGCCTGACAACATAATCATAGAGCCTTTAATTACTCTAGACTTGCCATTCTTTAGACTCACTGTACACCCTGCCTTTTCAAATGTGCCTAAGGATATCAAGTTCTTGGTTAATTAGGGAATATACCTGACATCAGTTAAGTCCACTAATGTTCTATTCTCCATCTTCAAATTAACTGTTCCAAAACCTTTAATCAAACATAGCCTATCATCTCCCAGATTTACTTCACCTAGACTCTCTAACTTCAAATCTTTAAAGAGCTCCTTGTTTGGAGTCATATGATAGGAACAACCTGAGTCCATAATCGATTGTTCACCCAACTTTTCATTTGAAACAACTAAGATATCAGCACTATCATATCCTTCTTGGAACCCTTCTGGTGATGAACTATTTTGATTCTTGAAGTTACTAGATTCTCCCTTCCGGTTCTTTCTTTCTGGACAGTCTTTCTTGAGATGCTTTTCAGAGTTGCACACATAGCACTTTCTCTTAAATCTTGACTTGGACCTATTAAAACTCTTTAGCTTAAAGGACCTTTGTTCTGACCTTCCTCTTACCACCAACCCACCTCCTAATTCTTCTAAACCATATGTCCTCTTCTTTAACTCTCTTGAATTAATGGCAGACAAAACTTCCTCCATGGACAGGGTTTCCTTTCCATACATTATGGTGTCCACGAAGTGCTCATAGGAGTGAGGCAAAGAGGTCAGAAAAATAACAGTCTGGTCTTCGTCATCAAGGTCCACATCTATATTGCCAAGATCTAACACCAATTTGTTGAACTCATCGGTGTGATCTTCAATTGATTTACCACAGACCATATGAAAGGTGTATAACCTTTTCTTGAGGTAAAGTATGTTGGCCAAAGATTTGGTCATATACAGACTTTCCAATTTAGACCATATTCCGGCTGCTGTAGTCTCTTTGGAAACTTCTCGAGACTCGGTCACCAAGACTCAAAATGATAGCAGTATGTGCCTTTTCCAATGTGTCTTTCTTCTCTTTATCGGATAACGTTGATGGAAGACCTACCTCTCTAGTAAGAGCATCTACTACCCCCTGATGAACCAACTTGGCTCTCATCTTGACCCTCCATTGCCGAAAATCGTTTCTCCCATCAAACTTCTCTAATTCAAACTTGGGCGACGCCATAGCGAACACCAATTTGACCTAATCGTACCTCATTCTTCGAATTCGAGCCAAACCATGGCTCTGATGCCAATTGTTATAATTAGATCAATCTCAATACCAATCAACACCGAAGAATGAATCAAGTAAATGATTAAAAGTAAGAACCAAACGATTTCATCCCTTATTAGCACCAAACGATTACATAATCAAAAGCCCCAATTTGAGGAGCGTAAGAACAATCGGAAGAAAA
This sequence comes from Smallanthus sonchifolius, assembly GCA_023525975.1. NCBI lineage: Eukaryota > Viridiplantae > Streptophyta > Magnoliopsida > Asterales > Asteraceae > Smallanthus > Smallanthus sonchifolius. Next base: position 16,097,746 of record CM042028.1, on the reverse strand, counting down.
GATTAAGCTAACTAACTGACAAGCCTTTAAACAAAAGAACAAACAAGAACAACCCTGAACTACTAACAAGTAACTAATAGCCCCCTGAAGTTGTAGTTTCAGTAAATGGCAGAACTAGCCCCTGTACTTTCTGAAAATATTAGAACACGTCATTAATATTTGTTGAAAACAAAGTTGTATTTGAAAAAAAAAGGTCTTCTTTAGTATCGTACTGTTACCGTGATAGACAAAATCAACATCGACTGAAAAACATCGGTACTGTTATCGATATTATCAAAACCGGTACCGGTATTTATTTTTTGGTTTTTGGTAGTTACATTTTTTTTCTTTTGAAATTAATGTTTTATAAAATTCCGAATATACCGTTGCGACATTCTTATTTCTATCTACGTTTCAATATATATTTTTTTTAAAACCGAACTTCATCAACGCGCGAAATCAAGTTGTTTGCTTCTAAAATTTAGAATTATAACTTTTTTATACTATTATCTTTTTATATTATATTTATATGAATACATTTATTTGAAAGCAATCATTAGATATATTATTTTATTTTATTTTTCTTTCAAAAAAGGATATATTATTTTTTATTGAATACCGAATAAAAATTGGTCAACTATATCTTTGCTTTTGAAAATTGTCATCAGGCTTACGTATTTATTGGATCGAAATATTTTTCTTATTGTGGGTCAAAATGGACTATTTATTGTGACCCGAAAATTATGTTAAACGTGTATTTTGGCCCAAGTGTAGTTCATATAATAAGAGGGCTTGTACCAACGTGGCATGCTAAAGTAAGAAGTGTACAAACAAACTCGATTTTGGGCCCAATCGATTCGGTTTCTGTCCACGCCACTTATTCTGGCCTAAACTTATTCGGTTTGAAACCGGTTTTTAAGGGAAAAATCTGAACCGATAGAAAATGGTTCAAACCGGTTTGGATTGGATTGGTACCGGACTAAACCGCATTCAATGTATTATATAACTAGTCTTTTTCAAACCGGTTTCTCTCAAACCAGGTACAACGTATACTGAGGCGGCTCCGAGGGTGTGCCGGGTGGGCGACCGCTCAGGGCCCAATATTTTGGGTGGCCCAAAATTATTTTTTTCGCGTTTTGGCAGATCTCAACCAAAGGGGAAAGAAGACGGATCTGCATGGATAATCTTTCGTCTTCATCATCGTCAAACGGGAACATGTATGGTGTTTCATCATCATCTTCGAGTGGAGATGGTGTGATGGTGAAGAACAGAGCTCAAGATGAAAGAAAAGTTGTAAAATGAAAAAGAACTTTGAGTTTGGTATTTGAAAATCAAAATAAAAGTCATAGACTCGTCGACTGAGTGACCTCCAAAGATTCATGACTTTTAGAGCACTTCCGATGCACGTTTGGAGGGTGCATCCGGTTCAAGCGGACAAGGTGGAGGAAGCATTGGAGGGTGCTTCCTGTTCTCGTTTGGTTTGGTCTTCATCTGGAAAAGAGGATGGAGGTGGACGAGAGGTGGTGAGCCCATTTGGGGTGCTAACATATTTTTTTTTTTTTTTTTTCAACGGTAACTATGCCTTTTTTATTAAAAAATAATAATTTATTTTTTGTTTGTTGTTTCTTCATCAAACGGTAATTTTTTAAATAATAATTTTTTGTTTGTTGTTTACCTCAAACGGCTCTATACCTTTTTATTAAAAAAATTAATTTTTTTTCAAATAATCACTATAAATACACCACACGAACCGGTCCCCTTTCAATCGAATAGGACTAAGACTTCAGCCTCAGGGGACTATAGTACATCCGCTTCCGATGGCCATTCAACCCCGATCGACCTCAACGACGATGACACTCCTATCTCGATTGAGGACTTCAAGATCAACATTGGAGACGAGCCAGAAGAGTATCAAGAACTAACTCGTCCCATCAGTCAAAAGAAGTCAAAGGTAAAGGCAAAGGAAAAGGCTAAAGCAAAGGAGAATTCGGACATAATGGAAGAGCTTAATGAAATTTTGAGAAAGCGTTTAGAATTCGTGGACACGTTCAAACAACAAATGGAGCACTTCCTGTTTAACCAAGACATTAACATACTAATGATGGATCGAACGCACATGAATCCGGAAAGATTGGCGACGCACATGGCGTTATGTGAAAACATTAAGAAAAAACATAACTTATAGGTTATGTAATTTTTAATTTTTAGGATATGTAATTTTTAATTTTTAGGATACGTAATTTTTAATTTTAGGTTAAGTAATTTTTAGGTTATGAAATTTTTAATTTTTACGTTATGAAATTTTTAAATTTTCGTTTATTTTTATTTTTTTTTAATATTATATTATTTTAAATAATACGAAATATAAAAAATAAGATTATAATAAATATAAGTTTTTTTGTATATAGAATATAAATGTAAAAATAGGTGATGATTCGGAAATATAAGGGTGTTTGAAAGTGGATGTATGGTTGGAGTAAAAATGTGGGTTTTTGAAAGATGAGTGAAAATCTGATGTGGCGCGTTTGGTTGGCATCCACCATTGTGGGTGCTCTTAATTCAAGTTTCAATGACACTTTTCAACTTTTGTTATTATTTGTTACCATTTGGTGCAATGGTAGCCCCAAGACTTCCCATAGTGGAGGTCTTGGGTTCGAATCCTGGCCACAGCAAAAAAGGGGTCTGTGGCCAGGTCAGGGGGTTTATCCAGTTGGGGGGTTCCTCCTGGGGTGGGCTGCCCTAAATGTTCTAGGTGTTGCCCCGGAAAACCCAATTATCCTAGAACATCTAGGTGTTGCCGTTCAAAAAAAAAATTTGTTTATTTTCTTATTTAATTTTTATTTATGATTTATTATTTATATATGTTTTTATTTTAAAACATTTGTTTTTTTAAAAAAAAAGTTGTTGAATTTTGTGAATTTTTTTTATATTTATAAACTAAATGTGATTTCAATCGGTTCTTAAACTCACTCCGATTGATCCGCCCAGTGAGCCGGTTCAATGACAAGTACGGTTATTAAAACATTGGTTTATGAATTAATTACATGTTCTATAATCTTGGGAAATTCCAATAAGTTAATAAACATTTTATAACCTAATTAGAAAATAATATGTACTAGAGATGGCCCAATAAGTTAATAAAAAATTAAAACCTAATAACATTTTATAGAGGAACTCCATTAACCCAGTTAAGTTTAAAATAATAAAACCGTTGCACCATTCGAAGTCAAAGCTTGGTTTTAAAAATCGCGCGTTAAGCGCGCTTACTCACAACTCGACGTGGGCCGAGGAGTCTAGCGAGTCTTGTCACACATCTCGAACCCTGTACAAGACTCGTGCGAGTTAGTCGATTTTCGAGGAACCGTGAAGTGAAGGAAAAGGTCGAGTTTTGTACACGACTCTTGCGACTTGGACTAGTGGGCTGGTGGCGGGTTTTAAACAAGCAGGTTATAATTTTTTGGGTAAATAAAGGCCCGATAAGACCTGATAGAACTGCTGAAGTCAATGGGCGGTAAAATCAGGCAGTAATATCATCCCAAATTCCCAATTCTTACCCTAATTCTCCTAAAGCGGTAAAATCAGGTGGTCCAAGCTGCGATTCTCTTTTCTCCTCCACTCCACAGCAGAATGGCAAGGTAATACTCTCTTCTAATCTTCTCTTTCCTGTTCATGTTTTTTTTTCTTTTCATGCTGTTAGTTTGACCTGAAAAGTCAAACAGTAGTTTATGTGTTATACTGTTATTTTTTTTCTTTTCATGCAGATTCTCTCCTTTTCATGCTGTTAGTTTGACCTGAAAAGTCAAACAGTAGTTTAAATGTTCAATTCAGTAAATGGCTACTGATGGTGGTGTTCTTGTGTCCAGTTTAACCTGTATGTATTATGTGTTATACTATTATTACGTTCAGTTAAAATGTTTAATTCAGTTCTTGTGTTCAGTTTGACCTGAAAAGTCAAACAGTAGTTTAAATGCTTAATTCAGTAAATAGTAGTTTGACCTGTATGTATTATGTGTTACTGTGTTCAGTTAAATGGCTACTGATGGTGGTGAAGGTGTTCAAGCAACTAATACGGGTGACCCGAGTAGAAAATATGGCACACAAGACCCGACAAACAAAAATCGTTGGACTTGATTTTTTTGTGGAAAACCATCATCTGGTGGGGTATACCGGCTAAAGCAACACTTAATTGGTGGATTTAGAGATGTTTTAGCATGTGGTAGGTGTCCCGAACACGTACGACAAGAGATGAAGGACTATATGTTGAAAACTAAGTCTAAACAAACATATGACCCCATGGTTGATGATTTTGACTTTGGTGACAAAGAGGAAGAATGTGTGGTAACAAAGGTGAAGAAGTCAAGTGGTTCGAGCCAAGCACCTGTGCCAAAAAAGCCAAGGCAAAAAGGGCTTGTAGATATGTATTTTACTCAAAATCCTGAAGCCATACTAAAAGGTAAGAACAGTGAGAAAGGAGGAAGACAACAAACCATAAATGAAATTTGTAAAAAAGAATTAAGGACCAAAGTTTGCAAGGAGATAGGTCGGTGGTTCTACGACACGGGTATTCCTTTTCACCCGGCTACCTATGATAGCTTTCAAATTATGTTGGAAGCTATGCACAGTTTGGCCCGGGATTTCAAGCACCAACTATGCATGAATTGAGGGTGCCTTTACCTACCGAAGAAGTAGACGACACCACATTGGAGATTGATAATCACAAAAAAGAATGGGCTGCCAAAGGATGTTCTATTTTATCAGATGGATGGCAATATTCCACAGTTCAAAAAGATATTATTAACTTTTTAGTCAATTCTCCAAAAGGGTCGGTATTTATGAAGTCGATGGATGTATCAGAGATTACGACAAAAGATGGGAATGTCAGCTTCATAGGCCTTTACATGCTGCGGGATTTTTTTTGAATCCTGAGATGTATTATGACAATAAAGAGAAAGCAAAGTATGGATCGGTTATGCGAGGTATGATTGCATGCATTGGAAGATTGGTTGCTGATCTAGAAACTCAAGACATAATCAGTAGCCAGTTGGATTTATATCAAGAGGCAGGTGGTTTTTTTGGCGATCCAATGGCTATACGACAAAGAAAAACAAGATCTCCAGGTAAAAACAACTTTATTTTTATGATTACCAAATTATTTAAAGACAACTCATGGATTTTCATCTGTTAATAGCGGATTGGTGGGATAGCTTTGGATGCGATACCCTAGAGTTGCAAGAGTTTGCCATCCGGATTCTTAGTCTCACATGTAGTGCCACGGGGTGTGAGAGAAATTGGAGTGTCTTCCAACAAGCAAGTTGACTTTATTATTTCTAGTTATTATTTAGTTAATTTTTTTCTAGTCTTTATTTAATTAAAATTTATTATTTTTACAGCTTCATACCAAGAGAAGAAACCGATTGGCACAAAAACGATAAAACGACTTGGTGTATGTAAAGTTTAATCGTGGATTGAAACAACGATATGAAAAAAGGAACACCACCGATCCTATACTTCTAAAAGAAATTGATGAAAGTAATGAGTGGGCCATTGGTATTATGGATAGTGATGAGGATGAAGATACTTTAGAGTTTGTGTTTGAAGGGGATGGATTGACAAGGCTTTCGGGGCATCTGAACCGATTTATTCAACAAGATCAAATGCCCATTAATCCAAAGGAAATGGTGTTTCTTCTTCTACCACCCCTACTCCAACGACTTACGCTAGAAAAACACAATCTAAAAGATTACGTCAACTAATTGATGAAGATGATGAAGAGATGGAAGAGGACATTGGCGTGAGTGGAGACGAGGGGGAAGATGTGGTACTTGGAATTGATGTTGATGATGATGGAGATAGTGAAGAAAGTGACTAGTTTAGGCGTTTTGCTATATTGCTATTTACCAAAGTTGCAAACACTTCAACAACCTTCTTTTGATTATCTATTCCTACTTCATACTATATTATTATTAGTTTCTTGTTAGGTTCGGTTGGTTTTTCCTACTTAAGGTGATATATATATATATATATATATATATATATATATATATATATATATATATATATATATATATATATTATGGTGTTTTAGATGTTTATATTAATGTGTTTTAGGTGTTATAAGTGCTTTATATATAATTTATATATTTATTTTAAACATGTGCGCTTCACGTACGAAAATCGGTCCGCTTTTACGCTTTATGCTTCGGATTTAGACTTTGTCGCTTTGATGCGCTTCTCGCTTTTTAAAACCAAGAGCCAAAGTTCAACTGTCATAAATCACCCCCAAAACCCTGTAAATCGCAGTTCACAGTCGACAATCGTTTTAGGCTGTTTGCAAAATCACAATTGACAATCGCAATGTTTGTAATTGGAAATTTTGGTTTAAAATCGTTTAGTTGTTTGCAAAATCACAATCGCCAAAATCGTTTTGGTTGTTTAAAATCGTCGACGACAATCATGAGGTTTGACATTTGTTTTTTATGTCTAATGCCTCTCAGGTTTAAATTTATTTTATTTTGCTTTAAATTTGAATTTATATATATATATATATATGGGAATGTTGCGGTAAGAAGTGAATTTTCGCTAAGAAACTGGGTCAAACGAACTTTAATTGAACTAATTCCAGCGGCGTTGGAACCGGCTCATCGAAATAAAGCGTAAAGCTAAAGCCTAAACCTTAAAGCTAAACCCTAAAGCTATACCCTAAAAACTAAGCGCTAAAGCTAAACCCGAAAACCTAACAACCCCACCCCCCCTCCAAAACCTAAATCCTCCAACCCCCACCCCCCTCCCCCCCCCAAAAAAAAAAAACCTAAACCTGCCCACCCCACCCACCCCCCCCCCCAAAAAAAAAAAAACCTAAACCCCACCCAACCCCCCCCCCCCCCAAAAAAAAAAAAACCTAAATCCCCCCCACCCCCTAAAACCCTCTACGAGCCGGTTTCAACGCCGCTGGAATGAGCTCAATCGGAGTTCGTTTGACCTGATTTCGGTTTAAAAAAATCATTTCTTAGGTTTTTTAGCGAAAATTCACTTATTATTTGAACCTCTCCCTATATATATATATTTATATATATAAGTTTATATTTTAGAGCCTATTTTTACAAGTCGCGCAGGGCATACGAAATCTTAGGACGGCCCTAAACATATATAATCTTAAGCTGGTATTAAACTGGCGGATATAACCAGATTTGGACCTGTTTCATTCAAACTTGTTTCGCTGTAAGTTTCGGATCAGATTTAGAACCAATTATTTTATTTTTTTTTTATTTTTTTTGCACCTCTATGCTAAAGTGAGGTTGTGGAAAACTTATTGGGACCTAATTAATACTTTTTTTGCTAAGTAGTAAGATTGGGTAAAAGGCTTTGAACCTAAACATATGTTAAAAGAAACTTAGATACTGAGCTATCTTATTAAAGAGTAGGGGAAGATTCAATTCAGAACACTAAATATTGTGAGAACATGAGGAACAAAATGAATCCTTCATTTTTTCAATCTTAAAAAGTTTTGAAATATAAGAAAATAATAGAAATACAATGTTTATTCATCTCTCAAGAAATTTATAAAAAAAAATATGAAAAAATTTCATTTATTTAAACAACCTACACATGTGTATGATGTATAGGTTATTTTACCTATACATAATCTGCACATGTGTAGGTAAACTTTTAAATATATAAAAACATATTCAAAAAATTATTTAATGGGTTTTTATGTATATAAGCATGCATATTTATATGTATGAAGTACAAATTTTTAAAAATATAAATTATGGATCAAGAAATTAAACGATTTAAGTTTGTTCTTTTTGTCCTCACATTAATTTAATGTTTTGTAATAAACCTCTCCCTTAAAGAGTAATATGTTTCAATTTACGCCCTAACTTTAGTTTTTTGATTATTATTTAGTTTCTATTTACGCTCTAACTAATATGTTTCTATTGCCATGACTTTATGATTTAGTGGCATTGGTGATTGCTCACCATAAAAATAGGTTTAAATTTTACAAATGCAGGTTTAAGTTGTATTTAGGAGTAAAAGAAAATGATGTTAAAAAAAAGGATATGAGTTTAATACACCACTTAAAGCTGATACACCATATTAATTTTACTTTTTACCCAAACATCAAATCATCATTACATTTACATTCATTTGTCACCTCATCGTCTTCACTCTATTTTAATTTTAATAAATAAATAAAGAGATAAAATACAAATCTCTTTATTTTATATTATTCATTTGATTTATAAAAATTATAAAGTTTGCATAGGAGTTTTTTTCTTTATTTTACATTATTCAATTAATTATAATTTTATTTTGATTTAGGATTTATCACTATATACTATTTATCGTCGTATAATTTTTTATTTAAATGTATAGTTAATCTTTTTTTTTAATTTATGAACATATATAACTAAAAAAAACTACTTCACCAGTGAAGTTTTTTTATGTAAATTGACAACCTTTTTTATGTTGACTATATATTTTTTTATTATGACCCCATAGTAAAAAAGTTCTAGTTCCGTCACTGGATAAACGGATATATATTGTGAAAAAAAACCGGTTTATGAACTGTAAATGGTTTAGAAATCAACCCGAACTAAAAACAAAACCAGTTTGTAACTCTATAAAAAATTAAATTTTTTTTTGAGATTTACATATAAATTTTAAAAAAATAGTTAACTTAAATTAAAAAAAAAAGAATAATAGTTAACTTAAATTTTAAAAAAATTATATTAAGTTTATATACAAAATTTAGAGTAAAAAAAATAAAGAAACCAAATAATAATGGACAAAATTTAGGAGTTTTTTTTTCAAAAGAGTGTTATGATAAAACTTATTTACCAAAATGGTGTTATATATGATTATTTAGAACTAAGTGTTAATTTAATTTACAGTATAATCTTATATCATGTTGTAAACAAAACATTTTTTCCGTAGTCATCATTATTCTTTTTGGCATCATCCCATATAGGGGTGTTCAAAAAAATCCGAATCCGAAACCGAACCCGAATTATCCGAAAATCCGAATCCGAATTATCCGAAAATTCGGATATCCGAAATTTCGGATATCCGAAATTCGGATATCCGAATTTTCGGATTCGGATTCGGATAGTGATTTTCGGATATTTCGGATAGTTCGGATATCCGAATATCCGAAATATTATATTTATATATTTTTTTTAATTGTTTTTATTATTTAAAAATAAGAAAATTTGAATCAAAACCCGATATATTATATTTATATATTTTTATATGTATATTTTCTAATGTTTTTTAAGGTTTTTAATTGTTTTTGTAATTTTAAAATATTTTTTTTATATATTTTTTTATTTTTTTTATATTTTCGGATATCCGTTTCACTATCCGAATGGATATCCGAAATTTCGGATATCCGAATTTCGGATATCCGAAATTTCGGATACGGATTCGGATAGTGAAATTCACTATCCGAAATTTTCGGATATCCGAAATTCGGATATCCGAAATTTCGGATATCCGGTTTTGAACACCCCTAATCCCATACATACAAACTAAGGGTCTAATTCTTATATATAAATTTAGGTTTGTTTATTATTTATATTAAAATATTGTAAACAAATACGTATAAAAGTTCTAATATGAAAATTATATTAAGAAGTTCAAAGATAATGTAAAACGTATATTTATTATATAATCAGTTGATTATTAATAGATGTAATATAAAAATAAGATTATAACGTAATTTTATATCAAATGTATATTTTTAGTGATATACTTGTTTGAAAGAAACACATTAGATTTTATTATTTACGTAGCAAACTTAGATATAGGGATGAGCATTTGGTACCGATCGAGTACTTGTACCGTACCAAACCGGTACCCTACCGATAGATTCGGTACCGGTACCGGTACCCACTTTTTCATAAATTAGATACCGATACCATCTAGAGATAAACATTTTGTAACGAATACCGATACCCACTTTTTCATAAATTCTGTACGTATATGGATTTTAATTCAGTTAAATTTAATATTATTTACACTATTTAAAATATAACCGGGAATAAAAATTTAAATCATCCATCAAAATTGACCCACTAAAATAAAATATTATTGTTATGATAACATTGGTTTATTATTTGTTAAAAAAATAAATATTTTCTATTTTTCCACGTGGATGCAAAACCAGTATGGTGATAGATGAATTAGGTTTATTAAAATTAAATACTATTGTTATGATATACTCTTAAATTTCTATTAATTTATTAATTTATAATTTATATAAGCCTAATAATAACTAGTAAAATAAAAAAATAAACTTTCTTTTATTTAGTCATTAATTAGTTAAATGTTATCCAATAAGAATAAGAGTGAGAAACAGTCAATTTTTCAACAACACCATTTTGGTTAACTTAAAACAATCTTTTGAGATTTACATACAAATTAAAAAAAATATATATATATTTAACTTAAATTAAAAAATAATAATAGTTAACTTAAATTTTAAAAATAATATATTATGTTTATATACAAAATTTAGAGTAAAATAAAAATCAATGAAACTAAATAATTATGAGCAAAATTTAGAGTAAAAAAATAAAAATTAGTTAACTTAAATTAAAAAAAAACTGATTTGACTTCTTTAATTATTATGATTATCATGGGCAAAAACAAAAAAAATCACATCAAAAGTGTAAAATGTTTAATTAATTGATGTGTGAATCATGGCTCACTAAAAAAAATATAAGATAATTTATTATGCACAAATTATTATCTGAATAATATCTGACATCCTTTGTAAAACATTTATCATTTTTTTTTATAAAAGTTAGTTTATTGTTAAAGGTGTATTGTATTTTTATTTTTTTGTCCAAATATGTTCAACCAGATTGGCTCTAGTGCTATTATGAATTTATCTATTAGGTATTTTCATTAAATTTACTTGTTTCTCTTCCTCGTTGAGCTCTATAGAAGTGTCAGCGTCTTCTTCGTAGTTTTAGCAAATCGACAGCCCCTTGTTCTCTAAAATCATAGTGTAATATCAAACAAGCATACATTATGCCAAATACCTGAGAGATTCGAAATGATGTGCCATTTGTTTTCAATAATTTGAATTGCCGTTGAATACCCTTTCTCTCCGATTCTTGAGTTTTTTTAAATACCATCGTTTTTCATCATCCAGATGAGGATGTGGAAACGAATTTACAAATGTTGAATATTCAGGATAAATCCCATCAGTAAGATAATAGTTGTGCTCCCTTCGTACCGTTAACATGAAACGAAGACCCTAGTGCAACTCCATCTACCATGTCGTTGAAAATAGGTGATTGATCTAAAACATTGATATCATTGTTTGAACCAGCAACACCAAAGAACACATGGCAAATCCAAAGATCATATGACGTCACAACTTCAAGCATAATGGTAGGGTGTCGATAGCCACCTCGTTGGTGCTAACCCCGCCAAGTAGTGGGGCAGTTTGCCCACTTCCAGTGTGTACAATCGAAGCTACCTAGCATCCCGGGAAAACTGTGGACCTCTTCATGCACCTCGTATATTGTTTGAATGTCACTCAACGTCAATCTCCTCAAACACTTCTTGACGTACAGATGAATGATACATTTACAATAATAATAATAAGAATAATACAAAAAAAGTATAATAATAATTCCATCACAAAAAATGGTAAAGAGTATCCCACGATACTTTACTCGTTATCTTTAAATATCGTCCCATGAATCGCTGCTAGTGTCATACGCGAGTTGACGAATTGTAAGAGCATCCACATACTTTGTAATAATTACTTAATCATTAACTATTAATTACTTAATCATTATATATATAGATGAAGTTTTAAATACAAAGTGTTTTTTTTATGAGAAGGGTAGGAATTATTTTGAAGCGTTGATCTACGAATCAATGGTTAAGATCAAATATGATTGTTTTAAGTGTGAAAAGATTCCAAAAAAGGTAAAATTGGAATAACCTACCTTTATTGACTTTTTTACAAGTTCCCCCATTTTTTAAAAAACAAGCATAACTTTTTATACGATATTAATTTTTTTTTTAAATTACACCATAAAATCGAGCATTTTATTCTCTTTAATTTGAGTATACTCTTGCTATACTTTTATTAAAAAATGACTTTTTTTTAAAAGGTCGATGTGATGTGCGTATACAATGCGTGATTACGTGATTATGGTCATGTGTATAACATGCGTGATTACATGATTATGGTCATGAATATAACATGCATGATTACGTGATTATGGTCATATGTTATTATAAATCATGCGTGATTATAACGCGGACGCATTTACCCCTCGCCCAATGAACACGTATCGCATGTCGGTGCCTTCGTACGCTTCGTATGCTAAAACACTTTGTACGATAACCGGCCCCTATATATATACATAAGGGGATGTTCAAATAAAAAGTAGTTTTTGGCTAAAAAAAACCTAAGAAATAACAAAAATCTTAATAAACGATATCAAACGAACTCCGATTGAGCTCATTTCAGCGGCGTTGGAACCGTCTCGTCGAACTCTACCATCTTAGCTTTTAGGGTTTAGCTTTTAAGGTTTAGATATTAGAGTTGAATTTTAGGGTTTTAGCCTTAAGGTTTAGCTTTTAGGGTTTTAGCCTTAGGGTTTAACTTTTAGGGTTTAGGTTTTTTTTTAGGCGGGGTGGGGGTTTAGGTTTTTAGGGGGTGGAGGTGGTGGATTTAGGCTTTTCGATGTGGGGTTGGAGGGGGGGAGTTAGGTTTTTGGGGGTGCGGGTGGAGGGGAGTTTAGGTTTTTAGGGGCGGGTTAGGATTTGATAAGACGGTTCCAACGCCGCTGAAATTAGCTCAATCGGAGTTTGTTTGAGCTATTTTTTAGCATTTCTTAGCGAAAAACCACTTTTTAGTGGAACCTTCCCCTATATATATATATTAAACAATTACTTTTATAAAATAAATATTCATATTAATAATAATTTATTTAAACATTACGAAATTATAGTTAAATTTTTAAACACTACAAAACAATAATTCAAACTACACCATTTGCCCAAATATGTTCAACCAGATTGGCTCTAGTGTTACTATGAATTTCTCTATTGGGTATTTTCATTAAATTTGCTTGTTTCTCTTCCTCGGTGAGCTCTATAGAAGTGACAGCGTCTTCTTCGTAGTTTTAGCAAATCGACAGCCCCTTGTCCCCTAAAATCATATTGTGTAATATCAAACAAGCATACATTATGCCAAATACCTGAGGGATTCGAAATGATGTGCCGTTTGTTTTCAATAAGTTGAACTGCCGTTGAATACCCTTTCTCTCCGATTCTTGAGTTTTTTTTTAAATACCATCGGTTTTCATCATCCAGATGAGGACGTGGAAACGAATTTACAAATGTTGAATATTCGGGATAAATCCCATCAGTAAGATAATAGTTGTGCTCGTGCTTCGTACCGTTAACATGAAACGAAGACCCTAGTGCAACTCCATCTACCATGTCGTTGAAAATAGGTGATTGATCTAAAATATTGATATCATTGTTTGAACCGGCAACACCAAAGAGCGCATGGCAAATCCAAAGATCATATGATGTCACAACTTCAAGCATAATGGTAGGGTGTCGATAGTCACCTTGTTGGTGCTAACCCCGCCAAGTAGTGGGGCAGTTTGCCCACTTCCAGTGTGTACAATTGAAGCTACCTAGCATCCCGGGAAAACTGTGGACCTCTTCATGCACCTCGTATATTGTTTGAATGTCACTCCACGTCAATCTCCTCAAACACTTCTTGCCGTACAAATGAATGATACATTTACAATAATAATAATAAAAATAAGTATAATAATAATAATACCATCACAAAAAATGGTAAAGAGTATCCCACGAAACTTTACTCGCTATCTTTAAATATCGTCCCATGAATCGCTGCTAGTGCCATACGCTAGTTGACGAATTGTAGACGTACACTTTTTTAATGCCATGAAACCAAGTCTACCCATTGCATCATATTTTTGTTGAAAAAATTAAAACTCTCGTTCCAAATTATGAACACGAACCGGCCGTTAAACGTATCATCATACGTTGGTGTATCAGAAAAATAATCTTTAAGAAGACGTTGGTTGGTGGCTTCACTATCCCGGTTAACTTGTACTTGTCTTGTACATGGACGTGAACTCCCGGCCTTGATTTGGTGACACACATATGTTTTGATAGTAGAGAGTAGTAGAAATGTATAGTTTTGAGAGTAGAGAGTAGCAGAAATGTATAGGTTTTGAAAGTTGAGATTAGTAGAAATGTATAATTTATAAGAGAGGATCTCAAAATATTTATAGGTTCAAATTAAATTTAATTCATTAAAAAATTCTATCCGTTATTCAATGGCCTTTTATTTTGCTTCTTTGATGCGGTCAAACACTCAAACGCCCTTGATCACCACCTAGAAATGGACCATCAGGCCCCCTATCACGTCTAGAGGCGGTGTTCTGGCGTGACATGGGTGTCACATGAGCTCCGTAACGCCCCATTACACATGACCTGATGACCGGTTAATAAGGATGAGGTCAATCCTTCACTCAGTTGGAGCTGCTCTAAGCGTATTAGATATACCTCAATGAATAGGGGGCATGAGCCTACGTGGCATGGTGTGAGTGTGAGGCGTGAGTGAGCTCACAGAGTGAATTGTGGGTGTGAGATTGAATGTGAGGGATGTGAAAATTTTGAACACCACCCCTCTCATATGAAGGGCGGGAGTGGCCTCAGTAGGGATGAGATCGATACCGTACCGGTACCGAAAATACCGGTACCGAATTTATAAAAAAGTGGGTACTGGTATCGAGTTTATCGGTACGGTACCGGTACTCATTACAAAATGTTAATCTCTAGACTGTATCGGTACGGTATCGAAAATACCGGTACCGAATTTATGGAAAATTGGGTACCAGTACCGACACACAATTTATGAAAATTTGGGTACCCGTACTGGTATAGAATCTATCGATTCGTTGTGGTACCGGTACTGATACTTGATATCAAATGCTCATCGTAAGCTACACTCATGGTCCATAGGGGTGTTCACGGTCTGGTTTTGACGGTTTTTAGGTCAAACCGTGAGCCAAACCGTTAGTAACGGTTTTTGTTTATTGAAAACCGAAACCGAACCATTAAAAATTAAAACCAAACCAAACAAAACTGTTACTAACAGTTTGGTTTCGATTTTGTTTCATGGTTTGGACTTGTTGGGCTCCATAAAAAAAAACGCTTATAATATAGAATGAAAAAGCTACGCAAAATGCATAAAATCTAAACTAACCAACCATCCGAATACTTCCGAAAAATAGTCAAAATAAGTAAGTAGACTAATAAAACAAAATAAACCAAATTTTTTAAAGTGATCTCGTTGATTGCTTTCGACTAATTTCAACATTTATACCGGGGAGGATCAAATAAGAAGTTGTTTTCGGCTAAGAACTCTAAGAAATGACAAAAACATTAAGAAACGATATCAAACGAACTCGGATTGAGCTCATTCCAGCGGCGTTGGAACCGTATCTTCGAACTCTACCATCTTAGCTTTTAGGGTTTAGCTTTTAAGGTTTAGATCTTAGCGTTGAATTTTAGAATTTTAGCCTTAGGGTTTAGCCTTATGGTTTAGCTTTTAGGGTTTAGGTTTTTTTGGGGGGGGTGGGGGTGGGGGTGGAGGTTTAGGTTTTTGGGGGTGGGTGGGGGTGGGTTTAGGTTTTTTTTTGGGGGGGGGGGTGGGGTGGGGGGGGGTTTAGGTTTTTGGGGGGTGTGGGTGGTTGTTTTAGGCTTTTCGGGGTGGGGTTGGAGGGGGGGGTTTAGGTTTTTGGGGGTGCAGGTGGAAGGGGGTTTAGGTTTTGGGTCCGGATTAGAGTTGATGAGACGGTTCCAACGCCGCTCGAATGAGCTCAATCGGAGTTTGTTTGACCCACTTCTTAACGTTTCTTAGCGAAAAACCACTTCTTAGCGGAACCTTCCCCATTTATACCTCCTATTCCATTTTAGAATGACATGTATATTAATTCATGGTTCAATAAATTAGGATAAAAAGTATACAAGAAACCCACTTGGATTGGATTGTGGGCTGCCCACTACACTTCTAAGCTAATACTCTAACAAACTTAGTCCATTTGTATTATTAAACTTAAAATAAAATATAAATAATAAAATATATGGTAAATTATAGAAATCGTCCTTTATGTTTATACCATTTTTCATTGTATGTTCTTTAGCCCAAAAAATATCAGACATCATCCTTTATGTTTAAAACCCTTACACGTCATGTCCTTTAGCCTAAACAATGTTAACTTTTAATGTTAGATCTGGTCATGTGTAGGGTAATATGATCATTTTATTGTTTCAGGGACTATTTGTGTAATTAACTAAGATACTTGGGTTTAAAACAACCCTCTCTCTCTCTATCAAGAACAATCCCTAATTGATCATCAAGATACCTCTTTAACAAATTCACTTCCACCACCACCACCACCACCTCTCCTCCTTCCACATCCTCTGCCGGACTTGATGGCACCACCATCGCAAACCACTGGTCAACCACCACCACCAGCCAACCACCACACCACCCCCTCCTCTGATCTGAGCACCACCACCAGCCGACCACCACCGCCATAACACCCATCTAGCTAGGGTTCCGGCGACGAGTCCGTAGCGTCATCGGGCCGCACAACCTCTCCTCCGATCTGAGCCACACCTGTCGTCAGAACAAAGATCCACCACCATCGTACGACACCACCACGTCGTCATCTGATAGCCTACACGACGAGCGCAGCCTCTGTTTGGTCGGAATCCCGCTGCCGTCGTGATCCTTCATACCTGTTCATGAACCCTAACCACCGCTTGCCTCCGATTACAGCCTCTAATCGATCGGATCTTGGCTGTTCTTCCCTTTCTGTTGTGAATAGAGTGAAATCTTCCCCTTTCTTCCCCTTTCGGTTGTGTGGTGGTCGGCCGGTGGTGGAGAGTGGTGGTAGTTGCAAGTGGTGGGGGGGGGTGGGTATGCTTCTTGCAGGTGTGTGAGGAAGGAGATGACAATTTAGGTTTGTATATATTAACTTTTTAATTAAAATAACTTAATTAAACAAATAGTCCTTTAAAATATGGAAAGACCATTTTACCCTCACGTTAGTGGCACATGACTTGAGTTAACTGAAAAAATTAACGCTCGTTAGGCCGCAGGACGTAAGCCGCAAAAAAATTAAACATATAGGATGATACCTGATAATTTTTTTGCTAAAGGACGCAATCTGAAAAATGGTATAAACATAAAGTACGATATCTGTAATTTACTCTAAAATATATGTAATATAATATAGAGTAAATTACAGATATCGTCCTTTATGTTTATACCTTTTTTCAGATTGAGTCCTTTAGCAAAAAAACTTATCAGGTATCATCCTTTACGTTTAAAACCCTTACACCCCATGTCCTTTACCCCAAACGTCGTTAACTTTTATAGTTAAAACCCCTCACGTGGCCCCCACGTGAGGGCAAAAGAGTCTTTAACAATATATATCTTATTCATCATCCATTTGGGCTAATCGGGGGACTAATCTGATGCAAAAAGATTTGATTGGTGTTCCCAAATCTATGAAAAATACAGGGGTAGCAAGTTCTTTTTCTTATAAATCTGGGATTTCCAAAGAAGTTGGAGGAAGCTTTTTTAATACTAGTTCAATAATATCATCACAAATCAGTTCTTGGGCTGACAAACACAATTCTCTCTCTAAACCCTAGTTATCACAATGGAACCACCACCACCACCTACTCCCGGCAACACCCGCCAGAAAAACGAGCAGCTCCGGCGAGTTCATCTTCTCCGGTGACACTTCTATACTCGCCGGAAAAGCAAGATCGGTTTGGTTTGCTAGAGAGAGAGACGATGGAGTATTCATTTCGCCGGAAGAAGAGTGTGGTTTGCTCAGATCTGTAGAAAAAAAAAACCAAAGAGAGAGACGATGGAGGTGGTGGCTGGCGGAGGGGCGACAAGCGAGGTGGCGGTTGGTGTACGGGGGCCTAATTCATGCGAAGTGGGGAGGGGGTTGTTGGTTCTGCTGATACCAACAAAAGAGCTTCTGATTAATCGATTTTCGATTAAACAAATTGATCGAATGAAAGCGGTTGTGTGATTTGGATGTTTGGAGATCTAGATCCACCTTCTCCTCCGAATCAGATCATTTTTCCTCGATGGAGGTGGATTTGGACGGGTAAAACTTAAAACCCTCACCTATCCCCCTTTTCACTTCATTTTTCATTAATTTCGTGTTTTGAACTCTAATTTGTTGTTACAGTATAACAAAATCTTAGGCAAAGGAGCTTGTGGTGGTGGTGGGCACCAGTTGGTGGTGGAGGGTGGTGGTGGTGTTTGGCGGTTGTTACAGTATAACGAAATCTCCAATTTGGTGACAAATTCAGGTGGTGGTGGCTGTGTGTGGCGGTGGTTGCAGGTGGTCAGCTGGTGGTGGTGGTGTTTGGCGGTGGTCGGCACCAGATTTGAGAGAGAGAGAGAGTTGAGAGAGAGAAAGAGTTGAGAGAGGGTTTACTATTTATATAGATATATATATATATATATATATATATATATATATATATATTTGTTGGTAAAAAGACCATTTTGCCCTCATGTGAGTGGCAAATGAATAGAGTTAACTGAAAAACTTAACGCCCGTTAGGCTAAAGGACGTAAACCGCAACAAATTTAAACGTAAAGGATGATCTCTGATATTTTTTAGGCTAAAGGACATACATTGAAAAATGATATAAACATAAAGGACGATTTCTATAATTTACTCTATAATATATATATATATATATATAAATCTTACGGTGCGGTCCGGTTTTATACGGTTTGAGAAATGTGAAACCGTAAACCAAACCGTTCGTCACAGTTTGAAAATTTTGAAACCGACCGACCGAAAGTTAATTAAAAAGACTGACCGTGAAACCAAACCGATGACCAGTTTGGACGGTTTCACGGTTTTAACCCATACGCAAGGAGGTATAAGTCACATGGTTTTCCCGCCTTTTTACAAAAAAACCTAACAAATATTCTAGATCCAAATGGTTATCTATACCGCCTCAATCAAATGGAGCCATGGGAAGAAGCTCTTGATGTAGACGACTCCGATCTCCATCCTCCTACCCTTCTCCGCCCTTGCAAGCAGCAGCGCTGCAGTTATCAAACCAATTCTATCACCGCCACCGCCACCACCGCCACCGCCGCCGCCGCATGTATTTCTCAATCTCAAACCCTAGATTCCTCACCATTGCCATCTCAATCCGTTAACTCTCTTCCTCAAAACCTAACTTCCGCATCTCCGGCTGAACCACCACCGCAAACTCATACAATTCCAGGCCCTGCCGGCATCGTTCAGGCTGCGAAGCTTCGTAAAGGCCAGGAGGAGCATGCGATGGCCACACAGGAGTATATAAGGAAAGTTGTTGAAGATCCAGAGGAGGATGAGGATTTTAAGCGTAATCCTTGGCTTTCTGCGATTGAATTTCTCTATGCTGATGGTATTAACACTCGACTGGTTTTGTTTTCGAATTAATATACCTGTAAAAATCAGAAAATTTGATGCCTGTTTGTGATTGTACTTTTTTTTTGAATGTAGGTATGTTCGATTATGCTTCGAATGCACATTTGGGCGAAATAAACAAGTGTCAGAAAAATGGCAAACTTGATCAGGTATCATCATAATGAGTGAATTTCTTAGTTACTTATGTTTTGGAGTTGGAATTGAAATTTAAAGGATTCCTTTGAAAATCCATAATGTGTTTGGCCAATTACATTTGTTAAAGGAATTGGAATGTAAAAATACTTGAAATGACAAAATTATCCCTTAAAAATTAAAATTAACAAAATCAATAAAAAAGGATCCAAACTCAAATATCTTTAAAAAAATGTACAAAAAGGAAACAAAAAACGGCTAAGGTTATTACGTAAATTATAAACATTCCTGAGGTTTCCTTTGAAATATCGAGGGATTCTAAATTCCATCAATTGGAGGATTTGGTTGGAATTAATTCCAATTCCAATTCCAATTTCTTCTTTGCGCCAACCAAACAAGCCCTTAGGGTTTTGTAGGGACTGATCTGAAACTGATTGGGCGTTTAATGAGCTAGGTCTATTGTTGATGAACTATAATTTCTTGGTCATACATTCTGAAGTTAAGTATTACCAAATTTTAGTCACTTGACAGATTGATTGGTGTTCTTCTGAATCCTGTTGTAATTTAGATATTGGCCAATCTCAAATTCGGTTTGCACTTTATATCTAATTCCAGTGATCCTTGCATGATTGCTGAACTCTTTGGTTGTCTTGATTTTAGCCAAGACTTAACAGTTTTGATGGTAAAATTGTAGGAAAGGAGATGCCAAGGTAGACAAAAATCAGCAATAAAAACATGATGCATGTGCCAATGTCCAATTTATTTCAGAATTCAGACGGTGTGTTGCCAACACATAGATGGAAAAGCAATAAATCAATGATTTGCTTAGGTGTATACTTTTTATTAGGGGTATTAACTACCTGGAAGAAATTTCATCTGTACATGCAGATGCATCATTTTGTGCTTCTAGTTTTTTTGAATTTGAAGTAGTTGTATTTCTTATTTAGGAAGCACTAGCAATGCCTTTATTTCAATCTTTCTTATTTAAGAATTAAGATGAAGAACATTGCTACTTTTTTCTTTATGGAAGTCTACGCAAATGACCAGATCAACATTTGTAGCTCTCTTTTCATTGTTGCGTCACTAGTCCCTTACTACCTAAGAAACTCTGTAATTGAATTTTCGTGTTAACTATATTATATTGGTGGCATGGGAGAATAAAGAAAGAAAGATAATTGAAGCAGGGTACCCATGTTTGTGTGCTAAGACAATTAGAAATGTTCATATGACTAACATAGTAACATTGACAAATTCCTTGTGCTGTGATGAATATCTGCTGCTGTAAATATATCGTGTCCCTAATCTGTTTGTGGTTGGGACTAATGTCACTAATGACCTACTCATCACTTGTAATCTTCTTAAGATCAGCAAAAATAGTCGTCTAGCAAACGACAATGGTTTAGAAAGTCAGAATATTCTATGAAGGGACTAGGGAGACAATAGAGGTTATTGACACATTATTAGGAAAATTTTAAAATTAATTTCAATATCAAGCAGCAAACAAACAAACGCAGTAAAAATCCCACAAATTTCTATATTAAGCAAATCTCATATATTGACACTTTTTTTGAGTGGTACAAGATGTTTAGTGATGCAATATAAATTTCAATATGAAGCAAATCTCTTTTGATAGAAAGTAAATGCATGAGCAGAACTAGATTAGTAATAGATTTGCAAATCTTTGGTGACAAACAGTTACTATTTTTGATGAAGAAAGATAACTTTTGGTCACACTTGAATAAAATGTCGTGTAATATGGTTTGCTTGCAAATTATATGAGCACAATTTGTCATTCTTTCGTACATCTGTTATCACTTATATTTGGTATGTATCAGGTTGTTGCTGTTATCAAGTCTTGTACTCCAAATGAGCTTGGTGATATGATGGTAGCACTGAAAGTAAGGATTTTTTGTATTTTGTATTTCAGCAGGTTAAGTTAATATTTTGTTACTTATTTGTTTGTTATAAGCTTTAGGATCCTACAGGCACAGTTTCTGGTACTATTCATCACAAAGTCCTTACAGAGGGAGACTTTAGAAAGGGTATTTGTGTAGGATCTATTCTCATACTCCACAAGGTATGTTATTTCTGTCTATTCATATCTTCTTCAAATGCGTACTAGAGTTGGCAAAATGGGCGGGTTGGGTGGGTGGGTAACAGGTCAAATTGGGTTCGGGTTAGAACATGTAGTTTTCATTACATAATCAAAAGGGTAGGTTAGAGTTGGGTTGGCCTATAGTCATGTGTTGTTCATTTGTTTTTTTGAAAATTTTAAGTAATTAATGCATTAACTATTAAACATGATTATAAAAGCTATCAAATTAAAATACTATTTTTTTCCTGAATGATGCGATACATGATTATAAAAGCTATCAAATTAAAATACTATTTTTTTCCTGAATGATGCGATTTAAGAGTTTATAAGCATTTGAATACATGTTGGGCCACTTTTAACTTGACTCATCTCATTTCTAATGAAACTAATACGTTCAACCATTTGACTCTTTAAAGTTAAATATAACTCGAATTAATTCATTTTTAAGTAATGGCTGAAACTAACCTCTAATCCATGCAAAATTAAATTAAATTTGTACTAGTTTTATGTAATATAGGTATCCGTATTTTCCCCTTCACGATCGACTCATTATCTTAACATTACGAAAAGGAATTTGGTAAAGGTACATATCTTTTTGCTGTAGTTTTCTTATTCACGTGCCTTCATTCATTAGTGTTATGATTTACTGCTGTGACAACTATCACGCATAGTGCAGTTTATATATCTTAGATTGCTTGAAGCTTTTGAAAATTGTTTTATGTTGTAGATAAGGTTTATTGCTCTATGATTTGGATAATATAGTATGAAGAATCTTATGTAAATTCAGTCATACTTCATTGTTAGGGCTGTTAGAGATGTTGATTAAACACACTAACTACCTTCTAATGCTTGTTGTGATATACATACATCATATAAACTAGAATAGAATATCCAAGGAATCATATTTGAGGTTAAGAAAGCTTTGGTTTGACTTTTAAAAATAAAAAAAGATCAAGTTGTGATGAAGGGTTTGGAACAGGATTAATTGAAGTACTGGAATGTAGAATACTATGTGGTCATGTGGGTAAAGAATCCTGAATGTGTATAGTTGATCAGACAGCCCACAATCCCAAACTTATAAACATATTCTACTTTATAGCACTAATCTTCGTAATAACATATAAATAAAACAAAAAAACTTTTATGATTCAGGCATTCTCCTATAAATAAGCACCCTTGTTGTTTGACTATGTCAATTCCCATGTTGTTTGACCATGTCAACTCATGAGTTGGCTATATTTTTTCAGCTTTTTGAAACTCAGTTTGAAAATGGTACTATCTGATTTTGAATGAAAGTCAAAAGAACCACGGTTGAGTCAAAAGTATTGAAAGTCACCCAAAGTCTACTTCTAATGTGTAAACCTCATAATCCGTTTTATTCAAAGATTTAGCTTGTTATTATTAAGATATTGTTTTTGAATTTAAGTTGAAGCTTTATTTATTTATAAAAAAATGGACAAAAGCGCTAGTATGTCTTTACTTGTCATCGTTCATGTCATGATCAACTTAAGATACTCATGTTTAAGGTCTTAATCTGATGTGATCTTTACCATTTAAGCACCTTATGGAAGTAGAACCTTTTAGTAGTCAATCTTCCTTGGGCTTTCACCATTCGTCACTTTGTTTGCTCTGTGGATTGATACATATTTGTTTTCGTTACTAGTTTTTGTCGTTTAAGATTCTTTTGAGAAATAATGTTTTTCATATGTGATAAATCTGATAAAATCGAGGGTAAAAAGGGTTTTCGAGGAGTTAATGTAAACTTTTCTAAACTTCTCAAGATCCTAGGTAACCGAATAATCTTAACTGGGCACAATGGAGCATGTTTTGACCAAAATAGACTTGAGAGTGTGATTGATGCCAAGTGTTTGGTAACAGAAATATTATAATTTAGTAATGAAAAGTTTTCTCATTGGCGTGTACCAATTTCTGTAAACAAGCAAATTCGCAAAACCAAATAGGTAAATACCACTAATAATTTTATAAAAGTTGTGAATTAACATGCTTACTTAATCCTTCATGTGATGTTAAATGAAGATTCATAATTATTCACAGGTATTCTACAAGGATGGTGGATCTTCACAAATTCAGACATTCCATGGAACCATAGATGCAACTCCTCATTCTGGTATTTGGCCACTCTTTCTTTTAGAGGTGGAAATTTTGACCCATTTACTTATAAATGTGTTGATACAGGTCGTGTGTAATTTTGAACGGATCAAAGAAAAAAGAAGCTAAAGAGACAAGGTGAAAATAATTAAACGGGTTGTTTTCTGGTTGACTTGTCCATTTAAAATGAGAATAAAGAAAATATTGTTGTATGGTCAACGTGCTAATAATCCACCAACCTATTTAATTCATTTATTAAAAACCGTTTAGTTACAACCCGTTTGACTCGTTTTGATAAATGGTTCGGGTAACATGATTTTAAGTGTGTCCGGGTTAGGATTAATGTCTTTGACACGAATAAATATATAGCTCGTGTTCAGGTTCATCAATTTAACCGGCCAACCTGACACGACTAACACCCCTAGGTGAAATGGGTTGAACGCCATTGAAGCCTTTTCCTTTTAATAAATACAGTCTCTTAAAACATTTCTAGTCAAAGATTTAGAGTATCATAGTAATAATACTCTCTTTGTTATCTTAATCAACAAATCAGTTTATAAAAGTTATAAAATCAAGCACAACAAAGTGTTTGGGGTCAACCCAATAGTTAGTTTCAACCTCTACTAGAAAACACCTGTTTCAACCCGAACTTGTTTTGACCCGTTATACGACCCACCCAATTCACTCATTTTTCCACCTCTACTTTCTTTAGTTGTGTTATTTTAATTAGTGGAACACTGAAGAAACTTGGTTATTATTAGGTGGAATATTCCCTTATTCAACATCTAACAACTCTACACATCTTTCATCACAAGATTCTGCGCGGGGAACACCAACGTTGGGCAGTGTGTTTTCCTTTGAACAAGGAGCAGAAGGAATACCGAATCGAATGAAAAGAAGTAAAAGTATGAACAATGAGCAAGAAAACATAAATTACAGCAAGACAAGTAACAAAGGCACAAACATGCAGATCTCAAGAGACGAGGAAACCTTAAAAGAAGCAAATGCTATAGAAACAGGTGAAAATTTCAACCAATATACTTATAAATGTGTTGATATGGGCTGTGTGTAATCTTAAACGGCTCAAAGTAAAAAGAAGCTAAAAAGCCAAGGTAAATATAATTAAATGGGCGGTGTTCGGGTTTACTTGTCCGTTTAAATTAGAATAAAAAATAAAAAAATATTTTTTTAAAGGCAACCCGCTAATCCACCAACCCCGTTTAACCTTTTTGTTACAACACAACCTGCTGACCCGTTTATGATCTATTTAACCCATTTACAACTTAACTACAACCCATTTACAACCAGTTTGACTCGTTTAGATAAATGGTTTACACGAGTCGTGTTCGGGTTACATGATTTAAAGCGTGTCCGGGTTAGAGTTGATGTCTTTTGACATGAAAAGATATATAAGCTGTGTTCATGTTCATCAATTTAACCTCCCAACCCAAAACTCGTCAACCCGAGACACCTAGATGAAATGGGTTGAACGCCATTGAAGCCTTTTACTTTAAATAAATACAGTCTCCAAAAACGTTTTTATTCAAAGATTTAGAGTATTATTGTAAGTTGTAACAATATTCTCTTTGTTATCATAATCAACGAGTTAGTTATAAAAGTTATAACAAGGACAAAAAAGTGTAACTGTTAGTTTCAATCTCTACTAAAAAACACCAGTTTCAACCTGAACGTGTTTTGACCCATTACACAACCCGCCTAACCCACCTCCACTCTCTTTAGTTGTATTATTTTAATTAGTTGAACACTAAAGAAGCTTGGTTATTATTAGGTGGAATATTTCCTTATTCAACATCTAACAACAACCCTACACACCTTTCATCACAAGATTCTGTGCGAGGGACACCAACATTGAGCAGTGCGTTTTCTCTTGAACGAGGAACAGAAGGAATAACGAATCGAATGAAAAGAAGTAAGATGAACAACAGGCAAGAAAACATAAATTACAGCAAGACAAGTAACAAAGCCACAAACATGAAGGTTACAAGAGACAAAGATACCTTAAAAGAAGCAGATGTTATACAAAAAGGTGAAAATGTTGGACAACTGAGTGAAGGGTCTACAAATGGATTCAATGAAATAAAAGCTTTACTACCTGACTGGACAGAGGAACAGCTACTTGAACTCTGTTTGGAATGATTTCTAGTTCTTACATGGATCACGGTATGTCTTTTTTTTTCTTTCGCTATGAATCTCATGAATTACTCTTTGTAAAGTTGCATGGGGTCGCTATAAGTTTTCTTTTTTACAATATTTTCAGTTACTCCAGTATTGGTGACAATTTGAGGGGTCGAAGTACAATAGAACGACGACGTTAGATACCTCTATTAATTGCAATCCGGCAAGATGGAGGGGCATAAGGTGTCCGGATCCCCTCTTGATCCCCCAATGTAAATGAATATTATGAATTGTATTGAAGTTGGGACACTTCTTTGAGCCCATAAAACCGAATTCTAGTTCTCTTTTTTGCAGCTCGAAGCTTGCTTGAAAAAAGCTTACTCGAAATCGACTTGTTTATAAACAAGTCAAGCCTGAGCTAAGGTAAGCTTTGCTCGTTGGCTCGCTCGTTTAAAAATATTATTTTTTGTTTTTTTTATATATATCAATGTACAAAGATACAAAATATAAAAAAACTTAAAAAGTAAACTAGTTGGCTCGAACTTTTTACAAGCCGGGCTCAAGCTTAATATTTCAGCTCGTTAAGATAAACGAGTTGAGCTGAGCTAGATCGTTCAACTCCGTGGCCAACCTGGCTTAGCTTGGCTTGTTTACCGACCTAGTTCTATTTGATTCGGATATTGGTTTTCTCAACCAGGACTCAAATACTGAAAACACCTTAATTAAAATATAAATCCGAGCCCGTATATGATATTATGGCAACATTTCTGTTCGCAATTCGTAGCCGAACATACCTCAAAACCAAAACTGAACTGTTTATTCCCAGACATGAATCATCAAACAAACAAACATTGGAGAGAGTTGTTATTTTAGACTAAAATTAATAAAAAATGGATTCGAAATATACAACATCAAATATCTGGATAATCTTGTAGGACACGCAATGATGAAGACAGTGAATTTCGATTCAATAACAGGAAATCAGGAGTGTAAAAGGGAAGCTGTTGAGTTGGTTTGCATAAGAAATTTGTCGGGTTCGCCGGAAAAACTGGTGTAGGATTAAAACAACGATCAAATCCCGCCACCTTGTAAGGTGGCGGGCCTGGCGGCACAATCCCAGCACCACCAATAACAAAACAAGAATTTACCCGAGAGACGACATCATTAACACTGCCGCCATGCTCCTCCGTCACCACGAAGGACGACTCGTTATCCTCCACATCCCCTTCATCTTGACGCTGTCTCTGATCCCGGGTTGGTTGTGCTGCCTCCAGTGGTGGGGAGTATCC
The DNA here is from genome assembly GCA_023525975.1 of Smallanthus sonchifolius. Taxonomy (NCBI): domain Eukaryota; kingdom Viridiplantae; phylum Streptophyta; class Magnoliopsida; order Asterales; family Asteraceae; genus Smallanthus; species Smallanthus sonchifolius. The sequence goes on along the minus strand of CM042028.1, from coordinate 16,070,456 downwards.
GGTGAGTTTTTGAACCAATGCCATGAAATCGCGTGGGTGCGTATGAATCACTTTTGGCGAATATGTGTAGATGATGACGGGTGGTGGTGGTCCGGTGGAGGGGGATGGCGGTAAACGGTGGTGGTGATGTTCTTGTTTTGCATGTAATGGTGTAGGGCTCATGGTGGAACTATAAGATCAGTGGGAAATATATATGATGAGTTTTAAACGTGCAAGTGTGTTTCTATAAATTGTGTGGATTTGAAGGGTAGTGTTCGTTTGGATTTCCCTTGATGCGAGGCAGGTTGTTAACGAAATCTATACTATCTAATAAATAAAAATAAACGAGGACACTTGTCATCCATTTAGGACATCACCTATCATTTTTTCACGCGGATCTCATTTTGGGTCGTTACGCGGACCCCGGGTTATAACCCGTTTTATCAGAACATGGGCCTATTATTTTTTTCCTTTTCAAACCCTAATACACCATTGTGTAATCGCCGATATAGATTCATCCTCTTCATCATCCTTTAAGGTTTGTTCTTCTATTTATTTCTATACCAGCATCTTCCTTCTTCTATTACTACACGTTTTTTGTTTTGAATCTTTATTCCACATCATCTTATTTCTGCAACCGTTGTGTTCTTGCTAAAGTTTTGATCTCCGCAATACCAACTAACCAATCGGTTAAGGAAATACATCGCAGAAGGTATGGTTTTTTTATCTGATTAATTGGTTTTTTATTCTGAAACCCTAGATTAGATCGATTGCTTTTGCATAAATTGGGGGTTTTTCCGATTAAAGGCATATACATCAGTTTTCGTTTCATTGTTGTTGTTTAGGTTGTGTTTATTCCAATTAAAGTCACATAAATCACTTTATGTTCTAAAACCCTAGATTAGATATATTGCGATTGCATAAACTGGTGGTTTTTTTTCCAATTACAGGCATATACATCACTTTTCGGTTAATTGTTGTTGTTTAGGTTCTGTTTATTCCAATTGTATTCACACAAAATTTGTGTTCATTGATGTTGTTTATTTTCAGTTAGTTCCTATTGTATAAAAACAAAGAACTGTTAATTCAGTTTAGCTGTTATTTATACCATGCTAATGGTTTCACAGTTCTGAAACATATTTCAGAAATTAGATGTAAGCCAAAGGTCAAAAGAACTGATATTTCACAAAGAAGTTGGTGGATCCACTTCATCTTCCTTCTACAAAGAAATGTTAATTATATTTCAGGAATGATTCTGTTTAAAAAGAACTCTTAAGGATTATGTTTCAGTAATGATCTTTTAAATCTGTCAAATTTGGCTTACATCCAATTTCTGCTATATGATTTTATAGCAACAAATATTGTGCTCTGTATTATTAGCATTTAGTAGTATGAAATATTTGAACAAATTTTATCATAGCAAGTTGGTAGCATGAGTACCATTGCAAAAACTGAGACCCCTAAAATAGACTTAAACATGAGAGTAGTATTTAATATTGTTTTGAAATACATCGCAGATCCTTAACCTAATAAATGATTCATTTTCTGCCACGTGTCGCTCTATCCTTCAACCTCACTTTCTTTTTCCCGCCCAAACCATTTACCCCAATTTAACAACACGCGGACCCTTTTCCTGGTCAAAACCCGAATCTCATTTCCTCCGGTCTATCTCAACAAACCCTAAATTGAAAACACAGTTCTCTCTCCCTGCTTGATGGCGATTACTTTGTGGCTTTCTGGACTGTCGATTTCCAGTGGAGAAGGTTAGTTTCGGGTGCTTAATGTTGTGAGTGATTAAAAGTCACTAAAAGTCTGCAGAACACAACAACATTAAATTGCAAGAAAAAAAAAATTACTACATTAAATTGCAGAAAAAAATTAACAAAACATCACTAAAAGTCAGCAGACACACAACAACATTCTGCAACCAAAAAAGCCGTTGAGGGGTAAAACAGTAAAAATTAAACGGCATTATGCAGTTATATATTTAATTTTATGGGTATAGTAGTGTCAGCTTTTAATGTTAATAGAGTATTTATTTACATTATGCAGTGATATATTTAATTATTTGTTCTATGCATTAACAGACATTTCCATTCTATATTGTTTCATTGAATGGCAATGAACAGATAATTTGGATTAATGTTGCTTTAACTTTTTTTTTAACACTTATAACTTACTTTAAACTCTTTTAAGATTTGATTATGTAGTGTGATGAATTATAATGTATGATGAAGATATTGATTTATTAGTAACTATGTTAGAATTTCGTGTATTTCACGGATTGAATAAATTTAATGTTATATATTTAGTAATAAAAATTTTATGTTTTTAAAAATCCTTGTATTACACAATTTGAACAAAATATAATGTAATCTGTTAACACATACATTCTTCAAAATATGTATTTAAAAAAATGTATTTTGACGTAACAATTATAAATCTTGTTAAGTTAATTTTTAAAACATTTTTTTCAACTGAGTATTAATTTTTTTATGTAACTGATAAATATTAACTTATATTAAACTAGGTTAGAGACCCGTGTACTACACGGGTTGAATATAAATAATGAAATAAAAAGTATGCTTTAAATTACGTATAACTAAAAAAAAATCTATACTAATATAATTGAATCAACAACTTTAGCATTGAATTTTGTCAATGTTTTTCTTGTAACTTGGACCATGCTAAGATATACAAACTTCTGTGAATGCACCTTGTGAATGCACCTTGTGAATGTAAATTTACTAAAATTGAGATTAGTTTAACCACATAATCTATTATCCGTCCTGCCCCAACCCTCGGACTGGATAGCCGTTTAAAACTTTATATGGCACCTGGAAAGGTAATGTTGACCAAAAAAAAAGTCAAAGGTCAATGTTGCAACAGTGCATTAAAGTGGTCGGAGCACTCAAATGAAAGACATACCTGTGATGTTTGATATCACCCAAATCTGAGTAGAAATATCATAAAGCTTCTTTGCCAGTGCAAGGGAAGACCTCAAGATCTCCCTGGCTTGACCCGTATCATGAAGAGCTAGTGCCAGATTTTCAAGAACGGTTAGATACGGTGACACGTTGAAGATTTCCTAGAGTCATGTGTGTTGTCTGCAAGCCACTTGCCAATTGAACTATTCATTAGATTTATGAACAATTAATGTTTAAAACAAAATTGAACTATTCATTAGATTTCTATACTGTGTACGTTTGGTAATGTTTAAAACAAAATTACTGGAATTATGATATTACAATAAAAATCTAACTTTTTAATATAGCAACTTTATAGGGGTTTTATGTATTAAAATACACTTTAAATGACTTTCAACCCATTAAGAGATCAAATATAACCTAAATAAACACATTTACAGGTTAGGGTCAAAATCACCACCTTTACTCCCTAAGTTCATCTACCTCCAACGGGTCGAACGGATTTAATGAAAAAATAGCTTAAAGGCGACGGCTCACATGGGTCAAAATTCGCTAACATGTATTTTTCATGTACACATGATACAACATTGAACATCCTAAATCATTCTATGAATGTACATGCTTGACAGTTATTCTACAAATCGTAAACACGAACAATTGAAGTAAAAAAAAGATCGAAACTATGCGCAAAAAAGCATCTTAGTTACTAAATGAGAACACATATGAGTTGAAGTTGAATTTTCCCTTAGACGATATGTGTTATTACGTAATAATTTGTGTTTATATAAAACAAATTTTCACTAAGAATATAGATCTTTAGAAGTTGAATGGCACTTCTATATTGACCTCATACGATCCCATAGAGGTGGTGATTCGATCCATTTACTTAAAAACAGGTCGATTTGGGTTATGCTTTATCTCTAATAAGTCAAAAGGGTAAAATTCCAGTACATGACATCTTAAATGCAAGGGTAAATGTGGCATTTTACTAACTAAAAGCTGCAGTACATGAACATATGTTGTCTACGGTACTAAACCCAACATAAACACGCTTACAGTTCTGCCAATATTGGTTACTGTATGTTCAAACACTTTGAGCATCCAGGCTATCGATGTCAAAAGGTGTTTCAGTATTCGTATTCAATCTCACAAAGATGGCAAGTTCAAAAGGAGCGGTTGACGCACTCTTTAATGCGAGTCTTTTTTAAGCACTTTACTTTCCATGCCAACTATTGTTGGAGTTCATTACTTATAAAGAAAAATAATTTGCAAAAGAAAACTAATTTGCAGGTTTACACAAAGCAACCCTTTGATATAACTGATTAACTGGTTTGCCAAAACCAAAAAAAAAAATTATTAGTAAAGATAAAAAATTTACCTTGCATGTTGCAGTTCCTATCTAAGCCCTCCAATTTATGACTCAAGTGCTGGAACTTGCTGCAAGTCAACATTAGCTCTGGCAAGATCTTGAATCTTAGCCGGAACTTGAGCAGTAAGCTTCAATGATCAGCTTTCCTTTTGCTAATCCGCTATCAACTTGCATAATATCATATTTACCCAACAAAAAGAAATCATAATATTAAAGTGTTGGAGGGCTGGGCCAATACAACTTGACCCGACTTGTTTTGACCGGCAACTAAATTTTTATTCTCAACCTAAAAACATTTTGATCCATTTCCCGGACCGCTGACCCACCTGGTTTGCCACCTATAGTATTTAGTGCATTGACACAAAAGTGTCACTGACATCACAAAGGCACATTCTTTCGATTCAATGCAAATTAGTTCTCGAGCTAGCGAAGTCAGCAGCTACATAGAAGCAGATAATTCCTAAAGCATATGAAACTGAATAAATGATGAATCGACATGAGTTGCGGATCACACACATTCAAAGATCCCAGAGAACACAAACAAATAAATAAAAATAATAGTTATCTTAAATGAATCAGGAACTCATGACAAGTAAATTAGTTAAAGCATATATTCACATTCAACATCCCTATTTTAGCCCTAACATGATCAATCAAGCTTATAAAAATTATCAGAAAAAATCATAAAAAGCATAAATTAATTACAACTCTTTTGGTTAAACGATTGATATAATTATCCCTAAAATCAAATATACGAACTGAAACAATTCATATAAACCAGAAAATAAGCAACAAAAGTGAAGCAATCTCACAGATAATCAAAGGAACAAATTTTTGTACTGATTAAGCAGAGAAGGTTTAGCAGCAGCTTTGACAGTGGACTAACACGCCTCAACATTTTCAGTAACATTTTAATTGGCAAAACTTTATCTTCAAACAATTTAAGCAGTAACCCAAATTTGGACTTATCCAACTACAAATAAAAAATAATGAATTTACAAAAACGTTCGCTGAAATTAATGGCAAAAACATCAAATAACACAAGAATTTTTACCAGATGTTTATTGCAGCAAGAATGAGATGGTGTCTTTCCTCTGTTCTGAACTTGCGATCACTGCACACCCAAAAAAAGAAATTGGGATGATGGTGATAATATGTTTTTAAGTCCCCAATCGCTACCAAATTCTCTACCACCAGCCCAATTTAAACATAGCAAGAGGAAAACATCTCGAGAAAACCCAAACAAAATTCCTGTGATTTATCCCAAATTCACTACCACCACCCAAATTTACCCACACAATAACAAGCATAGGTTTTAGGTTAATAGCATCGGTCCAACCCATAAGCTTAGCTGCTTACATAAATCATCCAAATAAAAACAACCCACAACTAAAGCAGAATAAGAAAGATGAAAATACCTTTACAGAATTGAAAAGAAATAGAAGATCCATGACAGAATCGGCGGAGGAGGATGAGCGATGGGGGGAGTAAGAATATAGGGTTTTCGATTGAATATGGAGAATAGAAATCATCGATGTGAAAAAGAACGTGCGGGTCGAAGTTAGATCCGCGTGAGTTATAATTCGGGTCAAAAGAAGTGTGCGGGAAAACGAATGGGAAAATGACTGAGAGTGTGACACGTGGCGTTTTGGTTATTCCTTTATTAGGATAGATTCATTTGGTTAATAATACGATAACTATTCATAATTAAATAATAAGTGTGTATAATTAAATTTATATTAAATATTTAAAAATATATTATTTTAATATCGTTACTTAATAGGAGAGAGGGGCGGGAAAAATATGCCGAGAATGCACCATAAAGTGACACATGTCACATATGATTTTTTGTTTATTAGTATAAAATAACTATGTTAGAACCCCGTTTATTACACGACTTGAATAATGAAATATTAAATAGTTAGTAATAAACATTTATAAATTATAAGCAGGAAAATAAATTTTAAGAAAATTATATAGTTGGTAATGAAGATTTAGAAACTATTAAATGAATTAAAAATAAGCTGAAAAAAATAGTTTTGAGCTCACTGAATTGTGACATATAACGTAACCAATTACTTATTTATTAAGTATAAAAGATTGTATAAGAATGAAAAGATTACATTATAGAAGTGTTAAAATATATAAATTTTTAAAACAAAAGAAATACAATATATATGGTAATAATAAAATAATTATTGTAAGAGATAAAAATTGATGATAGAAATAATAATTGATCGATGATAAACCAAACTATGAATTAAAAATTTTGTAAATAAAAATTGAAACGAATTATTAATCTAGTTAAAATAACGGAGTTAATTAAAATGTAAAACAACCTTGATGATATAATAACTATCAATAATAGAAATTTATTTTTTAAAAATTGATAAGTAACGTCAGAAATTATTAGCAATTTAATTAATTTCATATTAAATTCATTTAATTAATGATATAATATAACTATCCATAATTACAATTATATTAAATATCGATGATAAAGTTTCAGAAAGTGACACATGTTACTTATTTAATATATCAGAGATGAGAAAATAAGGGTGAAAATACATTAAAGAGTGACATGTGTCTTAGTTTTTTTTTTTTTATTATAATAGATAGATAAAGATGAAAGACTAGTCAATATTTCATTTAGGTGGTATACTGCGGACATATGAGGGCGCCAAACTCAAACATTAGAATACATTTTTTTGGGACATATCTTGTTTTTTTTTTAAATGTGTCGGTGAAAAACTATTTATTAAAAAGAGCGATTTAAAAAATACTTATTAAAATAAAGTTTTTATTTAAAAAGGTTTGAAAAATATTTATAAAAATGAGTGATTTAAAAAATATTTACCAAAAAATATTTATCTTTTATTTCTTTATTTTTTTTAGCAAACTATTTCATTTCAACTAATTTACCATATTATTTTATAAAAAAAGTTCGCTCCTCTCAACTCTCGACGCTTCAGTTTTGGACGAACTTTTCATTTCCGCATAGTCGATTATTGTTGTTCTATTCCGTCACTGATTGAGATACGATTCAGTCGACTATTGTTGTTCTCTCAATTTCCCAAGATCTCTCTTTAACTTTCTATGAAATTTGTCGGTGCAACATTTTGTTACTCTTAAACATGAGTAGTAGTAGCACTACTGAAATGGTTTCTAGTGCTAGCCCTAGAAGAATAAACACAAATGAGAAAAGACTTTCTTTTGATATTGAAAATGATTCTAATGGAGGTTTGAAATATCCAAATAAAGATTCTGTTGATAGCAATAGAGATCTTTTGGCGAGATCCAAGGACCTAATTAGCTTTTTTTTAAGCTTTCTTATTTTATTTTTAAAGTTTATTTAGATTATTATTTTAGCTATATTTAACAAGGTTTGATTAAAAAAATTGTAATAAGTTAGTTTGAGAAAAAAATTATGATGAGTTGATTGAAGAAAAAAATAAAAAATATTAGTTAGGTTAAATAAAAAAAATAAAAAGAAGCCAATTATAATATATTACTTAAAAATAAAAAAATAAAAAATATAACCATTTTGGTAAAATTTTTTTTAAGTAACTCATTTAAATAAAATATTTTTTCCACCAATATAAAATCGCCTTGTTCGTGTAATATTGTGTTACTTTATTTTATTTAAAGAATGCACATTAATGGTGCAATTAAAGCGATATCTTAATTTTTTTTTGAACGGTGGATATTTTAATGTTAATAACTCTTGTGTTTAGTTTATATGGCTATTTAAAAAGACTTACAACTACATGAACTATCATCTCTTCATTCTCTTCGTAAAATCACTATCAAGGAATATCAAACATCAAACCAATGGCTTTCACTTTGAAACGTTCTCTTGTGTTGACATTTGTCATGGTAGCATTTCTTTCCATGGCATTTGTTCCATGTTTTGGTAAGAAATTCTTCTTTAGTTTTCCACATTTTTAATGTTATTATCTTTTTTTTAACGGCACCAGATCTACTCCTGTTAAATAACACCATCAAACATGCACGCTGCAAGATTTGAACCCTCACCATATGGTGAGAAAATTACATCATTTACCATCAGGATGTCACCAGATCTACTCCTAACAACATCAAACCTGCACGCTACAGGATTTGAACTCTCACCAGTTGGTGAGAGAAATAAATCATTTACCACCAGGATTATTATTTATTATATTTAATATAATGTTTTTGAATGTAGCTCCTGCTCCAGCATGTCTTGGAGATTGCAACTATTTAAAGGACTGCTTGAATCTATGCATAAAACTTCATTTCAAAACCGGTTCTTGCACAGGCAAACAACTTAGGTGTTGTTGCCATAATTAGTTTGTTAAGTTAACCGTTGGTAGTCATTTCAAGTATGTTAACGATAATCTCGTGTGTTCTCGAGGATTTGATGTTCGATAAAACTGCTAAGGTTTAAAATAAAAACTCTTATATCTCGTTTTTATCGTTTTATTTTTCTCTACTGATATCGCTTCCTTATTTTAATCGTTGTGTATGATTTTTGCGTTCTAAACATCGATATCATCTCAAAAGGTTAACTGAGAAATTTAACTGGGTTAGTGTCAAGGGACGTAATGTGCAAGATTTGTAAACATAAATGACGATCTCTGATAATTTTTGAGCTAAAGAACAATATCTGAAAAATGGTATAAAAATAAAGAACGATTTCAGATATTTGAAGTTTATATGGGATCTTTAATTAGCCGTATAAGTTGGAAGCTTGACTGTTTCTCATGGAATCATGGGTTAACATGGACTAGATTTATCATTTATGGGATTCGGATTACCTAACGAATTTAGATTTAATTTTAATATATTCAAATTGGATTAGCAATCAATTCGAATAAAATTTTATTTTCTAAATCGAATTTGAATCTGGAAAAATTTTATTTTCTAAATCGAATTTGAATCTGGAAAAATTTTATTTTCTAAATCGAATTTGAATCTGGAAATTTTAAACCGTACCCTCCCAAATATCTAAATTCAAAATAGATATATTTTTTATGTATTTTATTATTTATTTATTTTTTTCTCTTATAATCCGGTTTGATTCGAATCGACCAGATATCCAATTTTTGAATCAGATTCAAATTCAAATTCACTTTTAGAAAATCTAACTTCGAAGAATCCAATTATAAATATATAGACCACGGTGACTTAACCGTGGTCTGTGTTTCATGAAACTCAATCGCGGCCACTCAAATTCATCTTAACCGCCTATAACCGAAATTTAAGAAGATCATATCCGTTTAAATTAAGAAAATTTGGCAGTTACAATTTTCAATAGGATTTGGCATATGGATCACCCACGTTTCCCTCCCACGGTTATCCCATGTGTATGCTTCTCCCTAACCCCCCTCCCTCTCACACACATCCATCCTCTCTGCCTCAAATCTACGCACCTAACTTGATCAGATTTCACACGGATCGTCCTTCACACACAGATCTTCAACCCACGAAAAGCAGCACCACGAGTTGTCTTTACCCCCACGTCGACGCCATCTAACGCGAACTACTGTCTCCGCTTGAACCCTAATCAAGACCACAAGGGGATGACGACATGTGCGGCTCAACTTATTTTGGGGCCTAAAGCGAACATCAAAATTGTAGTTTTTTGTGCAAGTTTTTTAAATATATAAAGATTAGGGAAATGTAATTTTATGGAGTGTGAAAACGTATAATGTTAACACAAAATTTGATAGATTATCATTTGTCTTAGAGAACACAAAAGTTGCTAAATTATCACATATATTTTTATGTTAAAATATAGATTGAAGTAGTTTCTTCAGTTTTGGGGCCCTTAAAATTTGGGGCCTAAAGCGGTTGCTTTATTTACTTATACTGTAGAGCCACCCCTGGATGCGGCGATGAAGAAGACTAGAGAATGGTTGAAGTTATTGTTCTTTGTCGATCCCCTTCTCCACTTCCCGCCCTACTATAAACCAAGCGAAGCAATTTAGGTTAGAATTCAACCGTCCGAAGCTTCAATTACACCATCAAACATTCCACCGATGACCTTTGAGAGAAAATTACAGGCTAAGAAGCTTGTACTTCTTAGTAAAGAGCAGTGATTAACGTAGGGTCAGAAGATTCAGCGATTAGCAAATGGCTAGTGGCGGCAATCAGAGGGTCTAAGGTGTGTCACTAGTTTAAGTCGAATAATCAAAGGTTTCCCATTCTTCTATTTCTATTTCTCCGATTTCACTTGAATTCTCGATTTCTCTCATCTCACAGGTCACAACACGAGCTTTTTGATTTGCAGTTCTAACCATTCTTCCATCTATCTGTGCCTCAGGGCTTTGTTAATTCTATCCATTCTTCCACTAGTTTGAGGCACATATATGCAAATCGCTTATTTGTTATTCATTCAACATATCTGATGTAACATTGTAAGACCCCGACCCGGGTATCCTACAGTTGGTTCTCATAACGGGTTATTCCCTTGAAAATACTCATTTTAGATATATTAAACTACAACGAAAGTCTTTCTAAAAACATTAATTACCATTTAATGTCATTAAGTTATCTCACGAATGCTTGCACACCAATCCGAGTAGCACCGCTCCCAAGCCAAGATACGTCAACGCAACGCTTACCTGCAAAACAATCTATCGTGCACACAAAGTTAGCTACGCTGAGTGAGTTCTAATAGTTTAATTTAATTAAAAGCCAACTCGTCACAAACGTTATTTGAACTTTACTCAGGACCCACAGTTTTATAAAATAGGTCCACAATTCATTAACAAATAGATAACCCCTGTTATCACACGATATCCCATAATAGTTCATTACCCAGGACTCATCCCATAATAATAATAATCCCGTAGTCTCATCGACATAGGTCGAACATACTACACTAATAACTCATACTTAAATACACGTATTAACTCGCCACTTGGTTAACACAATAAATCCCTAGACATCAACTTACTCAGCCTTGACCAAGGCTCTTACAAATCAACTGACATAACAGTTGTAAGCACCACATCACAATCCTAACACCACAGTCAAACTAACTCTAGTCACCACTCTAATACTATCTCATGCAAAATAAATATAACTCAACGCGTGTATGCAATTTAACGAAAATATATAAGCACACAAACACATACCTCATCACTGCACCATCGTCAGGGTATTTGACACACCCCGAGCTCATCACTGTCCTGTTGGACATCATCACCTTTGGTGCTCCCGAAGGACCTCGTCCTTCACAAACCCCATTTTCCGTGTCATAAAGATGACGATGCAAACACATCACCCACCATGCCACAAGGACAACGACATACAAACACACAACTCAATTATAAACATATAATATCACACTACACGTATATGACTTGTCAACTACACCTGCACCTCACACATAGCATTAGAACAATACATATATCCTACACGTAGTCATAAGTGTTTAGCTTATACTCGACTCACCCCGACTAGCCCTTAACACAATACCCTACTACTATAGCAACACACGTACAAATACTATGCCTCATTATCCAAGTAAGTACCACGTACATGCATAACCGTGACACCTCCTAGTCGTACTCGTACGACCTGTAAATACAATCCCGACTCGCCCCTACTAGGTCACTATACGGTCCACGACCATTTACCCACCTTTAACCTACACATCTTAAGGACAATGCATAGTCCCTTAGCCCCATATTTAAATACTTAAATTCGTAAACTCATCGGGTTAGACCCCAAAGCTTGATACACATTTAATGTAATAAAACACGTCTCGAAAGTATGTACGATAGCCCCAAACACGTTAAAAACATTTTAAAAGAGGGGACTAGAAACTCACCAGTTACTGAGTCCAATTCCTTGCTCTGCAAATCGTTCATTCCCGCTCGAACCCAACCTGCCAACGTATGACCACACGGTCAGAGTACGTCCTAAACATGTGTCAATTACGTATAAATATAATTATTCCTAATACTCGTCTCATCCGCATGTCCTTTCATCCATGCAAAACCCTAATTCACGTAACCGTCCAAACCGGGTTACCCTGGACCCGTCTGGAACCCGTATGCATGCATGTTCACATGCAATGCAAGGCCTTAGACTCGTAGGTCACACGTACATGAGCCCTGACTCCCATGCACGACCAAACTCGACATGCAACTCTACATTCACAAAACACTAATCGGGTGTATCCTGATCTAATGCCCTTACCCATTCACCACCGTTCACCACCACCATCGAGTATCATCACCAACCGTAGCCCGTCTTGTGCTACCGTCGGGTTTCACCACCTCCCAACACTCTTGTGCACCCGCCACCTCTCTTACCCAAGAAGAACCCTAAACAGATACAATATCAAGCGTGTTCCGCCGTCCGCCACCATGAAACAACGCTACAGCAGCCCCTCCGTGACCCCCAGTACCCCCACTTGCCGCCACCGTCGATTCCGGCTAACCCCGAGGCCACCACCACGTCACCCCTCTCCCGTTCTCTCCCTCTCTCTCTCGGCCGTTCCTGCCACACACCACCTCCTACGATCAATGTAACCATCGTCACAACCGGCCACCCGCATCTTCACCATCGTGATCGTTGTTCACTGCCAACACCCCAAAGCTGACCGTGGACCTCAAACCCTAATCGTATCCCTAGTAAAACAAAGGTAAACTTGTAAACGAATATAAACCGGGGTTTACCTGTCTGAATGCTTGCTCCCGTCACTCGAACCCTGCTCGAAACCACCGTAGCTATCCCGTTCGCCGGCCTCTCTCCCTCTTGCTCTTTCCTGTCATTTGCGAACCCCCACAACCGAATGTTTTAGGGTTTTTGTTTAAAGTGGTATTTAAATGGCTACAAGTTTTGCTTCAGCCCCCTCTGAAACCGTCTCGTACGTTTTTAATCCCGAATTAGACATTAAACGGTTACCCGGTCCTTTTATTGTTGTTAACTCAAGCTTTATGTGGCAATCCCCGCTAACCTGGACATTTAGTAAAGATTTAGTTAGTCCACTAACCCGAATCTTTCGCTCACAAATTTTCGATCACAAATTTTCGAGATGTTACAAGTCTACCCCCCCCTTAAAAGAGGATTCGTCCTCGAATCCTACATCGACATAAACCACACAACTCCTCCTTTCCATTCTTATTCGTGCACCAAAACCCTTAGGTGCTACCTGTTCTCTTTCGTATATGTATAATCCTGATCCTTACTTTTCCACCCAACCACCAGCCTTGGTGTTTAAAGAAATCTTTTCCGTTGCTCGCTTTCAACTTTATGAGTTGTAGGTTTCGCCTACCCATTCCTTCGTCTCTCGTCTCTCCAGTCATTAGCCAAACGGCTTCACTTCCCACTCTCGTTATCCCGGCACTTGCTAGAAGTTGCCATCTGTGATTGCCTTGAAAATCAATCCTTTCACGTAGGTCTTGTTGTCATTGTCCTTGACAATACCTCGTCGCTCTTAATGTCTTTAAGAATACTGGACATATCATCTCTAGTACCGCGTAGTACAACACTGCTAGTTATCCGCTTACTTGTCACATTTCATTTTGAGTTACGAGCACAATCGCCCTTTGTCTCTTGTATAATCTAAATGATTTCGTCATCCCGATGATCATCCTCCCAAGTAGGTCCTTTTCCTTCACAGCCAGGAGTACTAGTTGCTTTACTATCATGTGTCCATCACGCTCCTCTCTTTATGCTCAAAATGCTATCTTGCGATGATTTCTCAAACTCGAGCCCACAACTTACCCATAAGGGTATTACTTCTGCCCTTCTCTGATGATCTCCAGGAGCTTGTACAAAGCTACGTTGGTCTCCACAAAATTCCTCTACCATAGTATCTCTTTACTTCATTACCATGCGATCACCGACCGCGTCTCATTTATATATTACGAACACATAGTCCGTCTGCTCACAAGCCTCAGCTATTCGTCGTCTCGTCCAGGGAAAACATCCCTACTCATCTGGTGTGTCACCTCGACTGAATCCTGCATATGGAACGTGTTCCATGAAGGTTCTTCGTCACTTTGTTAACTCCGTGCTGAAATCTCCAGCGTCATCATCTTGATCTCATCATAAACATTTCTGGACGAGCGTAGATGATGACGCTGAAGATTTCCCACAGGACCTCGTCCTGAACATTTACACCTACTAAAGATGTATAATCATAACTCCCCACAGGACCCTGTCCTGACTACTAACACAAGGCGCAACACACCCATTACACTTCAAACCATCACCTAGACATTAACACCTAGGTGACATTATCATACGACCGTTGACACAGACAAATTCAAAATTCATGTCTATACAAGTGTACTCACACCATCTAATCAACCATGTTCTAGTATCACAACAAAAATCACATTTAACGCTAACTCAAATTATTCGGAATGCAATCACACAATCACATTATACCACATATATTCCACTATTGTAAACACGATCATACGCCGTCACAAACACAATTATCATTAATTATGTTCAAATCATCATGCGGTAAGACTTACAATAGTTGTCAAAATCAAATAATCACTATTTGAATTGAGCATCACCCCACGTCAACGTCTAATCATTTATAATGTCAAATCACCTTGAAATCTCTCACGACAACTATCATACAAACTACTCATCAAGAAATCGAGCATCCCAAACACTGCCTGCCAAATCACTGTTTGACCACGTCAGGTGCATCTGGCATCTCCTCCTCTGGTTCCTCCTGAAACAAAGCTCTCTTAACCACTGCAAGTGGTCGATCTCTCAACCGTGTCGGTCCACATCCTGGGGGAAAATCACTTACAGCTCGCACTGCTCTCCTTTTCCATCCCATCTTTCCAATCATAGCTCCACGCGGTATGTCTCCGACCGAAGCTGTAGTCACACTTGGCACGAGAAGCGCTAACAATACTCCTATCTCACTAACAGTTTCACCCGCAGCAGTCGTCGTCTTGACTGGTCATTCTGCATTCCCCTTAGCAAAGCATCCCGCCTGACCGATCTTGTATGCTTCGTCTTAACCACCTAATCCTACTCAAGATAGAGCGTTTGAGTGATTACTATGGGTACAAATTCAGAATATGAGAGTAATCATAGACTGCCAAATCACGATGATCAAATGCAATTTGGTGATCCACATTACTGCTCATACTCTAAACCTTTCCCACCATACTCACACTAGCTTTCTACCTTTCACACATGCCGGATACACATGCATCCGCACAACTGACATAGCGCCACACAATAATATAGCAAATCATCATCATAATCACAATTACGCAACACACAAGGTTATACACCATTCCACTAACCATGCTAACACACCAACTAGCTCACATAACGCAATTGATTCTACTCCACATTACTTAACTCACGCATAATGTTACTTAATCACACCACTACACGTAGTGTTACACTACTCAATCAATACTCTAACAGTTATTATAAAACTCAAAAGACGTACCTCTTGACTTGCGGTTACTCGTGGTGGCATTCGTTTCACCCTTGTCCCATTTTCAGTTTAAGTTAAGGCATTTTATTTTAGTAAAAGCATCGATTTTCTATTAAACCACGACTCTGATACCAACTTGTAAGACCCCGACCGGGGCATCTTACAGTTGGTTCTCATAACGAGTTTTTCCCTTGAAAATACTCATTTTAGATATATTAAACTACAACGGAAGTCTTTCTAAAAACATTAGTTACCATTTAATGTCACTAACTTACCTCACGAATGCTTTCAAACCAATCCGAGTAGCACCGCTCCCAAGGCAAGATACGTCAACGCAACGCTTACCTGCAAAACAATCTATCATGCACACAAAGTCAGCTACGCTGAGTGAGTTCTAATAGTTTAATTTAATTAAAAGTCAACTCGTCATAAACGTTATTTGAACTTTACTCAGGACCCACGGTCCTTATAAAATAGGTCCACAATTCATTAACAATTAGATAATCCCTGTTATCAAACGATATCCCATAATAGTTCATTACCGAGTACTCATCCCATAATAATAATAATGACGCAGTCTCATCGACATTGGTCGAACTTACTACACTAATAACTCATACTCAAGTACACGTATTAAATTGACACTCGGTTAACACAACAAATCCCTAGACATCAACTTACTCAGCCTTGACCAAGGCTCTTACAAATCAACTGACATAACAGTTGTAAGCACCACATCACAATCTTGACACCACGGTCAAACTAACTATACTCACCACATTAATACTATCTCATGCACAATAAATATAACTCAACGCTTGTATGCAATTTAACGCAAATATATAAGCACACAAACACATATCTCATCACTGCACCCTCGTAAGGGCATTCGACACATCCCGAACTCATCATTGTCCTGTTGGACATCATCACCTTTGGTGACCTCCCGAAGGACCTCGTCCTTCAAAAATCCCGTTTGCCGTGTTATAATGCCACAAGGACAACGACATACAAACACACAACTCAATTAAAAACATGTAATATCACACTACACGTATATGACTTGTCAGCTACACCTGCACCTCACACATAGCATTAGAACAATACATATATCCTACACGTAGTCATAAGCGTTTAGCTTATATCCTGACTCACCCCGACTAGCCCTTAACACAATACCCTACTACTATAGCAACACACGTACAAATACTATGCCTCATTATCCAAGTAAGTACCACGTACATGCATACCCGTGACACCTCCTAGTCGTACTCATACGACCTGTAAATACAATCCCGACTCACCCCTACTAGGTCACTATATACAGTCCACGACCATTTACCCACCTTTAACCTACACATCTTAAGGAAAATGCATAGTCCCTTCGCCCCATATTTAAATACTTAAATTCATAAACTCATCGGGTTAGACCCCAAAGCTTGATACACATTTAATGTAACACATCTCGAAAGTATGTACGATAGCCCCAAAAATGTTAAAAACATTTTTAAAGAGGAGATTAGAAACTCACCAGTTACTGAGTCCAATTCCTTGCTCTACAGACTGATCATACCCGCTCGAACCCAACTTGTCAATGTATGACCACACGCCAGAGTACGTCCTAAACACGTGTCAATTACGTATAAATATAATTATTCCCGATACTCGTCTCATTCGCACGTCCAAACCTGGTTACCCTGGCCCCGTCTGGAACCCTTATGCATGCATGTTCACATGCAATGCAAGGCCTTAGACTCGTAGGTACATGAGCCATGACTCCCATGCATGACCAAACTCGACATGCAACTCTACATTCACAAAACACTAATCGGGTGTATCCTGATCTAATGCCCTTACCCGTTCACCACCGTGAACCATCACCATCGAGTATCATCACCAACCGTAGCCCGTCGTGTGCTACCGTCGGGTTTCACCACCTCGCAACACTCTTGTGCACCCGCCACCTCTCTTACACAAGAAGAACCCTAACCTGATACAATATCAAGCGTGCTCCGCCGTCCGCCACCGTGAAACACCGCCACAGCAGCCCCTCCGTGACCCCCGGTACCCCCACTTGTTGCCGTTTTCGATTCCGGCTAACCCCGAGGCCACCACCACGTCACCCCTCTCCCGTTATCTCCCTCTCTCTCTCGGCCGTTCATGCCACGCACCACCTCCTACGATCCATGTAACCATCGTCACAACCGGCCATGTCACACCCCAACCGACGGTGGATTATACGTCGGGGCGGACGCGGTTGTTCAATAGCACAAGGTTGACTATTAAAGTTTCAATATTTCATTTATAATAGATTCAAAGGTTTAATCAAAGGAAATAACAAGTATACAACATTTATTTAATAAGTAGTCTAGGTCCAAAGCATCCTATGTGATCACAAATGAGTCTCATGATGTAGAACCTGAAACATGTGAAAGAATCTGTCAACTACAAAATAGTTGGTGAGATACAAAGGTTTTGACATCGTTTAACAAGTATTTGATAAGAATTACAATTCATTATGATATATGCATTCTATAATGTAAGTATGAGAAACAAGTATCTTAAACATTGTGCATGTCAAACCTCCAAACCAAGTGTAGGCATAACCCGCAGGTTACCCTTATAGTATCAAGTTTAATAGTTTAAGTAACAAACACCAAGGGCTCCCCCCGAAGGGTCAATCAATCAAGGTGGATTGGTTAAATGCAATAGATCTATCATTGTTACTATCGGCTTGATCAAAGTTAATGAACATGCTAGAATTAAGTTTAATCTAAGCATACAAGTCTCAAGTTTAACATAAGAATAAGCATCTAGTCATAGTTTGTACAAGAATTGTATAAGTTTGAAGTTTGAACATGTTTCACCCCAAAAGAATGTAAAATGAAAAAGGGGCTAAGTATACTCACTTGGATGATGAATAGTATCCGACACGGATAAGTATTTGCAAGCTTTGGAGGGAGAATATCCTCACGATAAGCCTAAGTATGCAAGTTTAAAGATTTAAGTATGATCCTATAAGTCTATGGTAATGATCTAGGATTTCGAGATTCGACTAGGGTTCCATTGGGAGGTGGGATTGATTGTGTTTAAGAAGTTTGAATCAAAGTTCTAAATAAAAGTTTTGAATAAATGACACAAGATTTGGATATCAAAGTTTAATAAGCTTATAGTCTAGAATAATTATTAATAAAAATAATTATTTAACATGTTTAACTATTAATCACACAAAATAGGCAATAATAATTCAAAGTAATTTTCTACGTATCTTATAAATAGAGTTGTACGGATATTTAAGAAAATAAATAATGATTAATAACAATTATTTAAAATAAATAATTATTAAGAATAAATAATAATTATTTAAGAATAAATAATTACTAAGGACAAATAATTATAAAAAAAAAAAAATCATTCAAGATTTGAAGTATTTAAGAATTAAGTATTTATCTTACAAAATAATTTGTAATTTAATAATGTTCAAAATGTGGTTACAAGTTTAAATAATAATAGGCATTTATAAGTTTATAAAATGTTAAATAGAATTTCTTGTAAAGCTTATATTTTTAATTATAAGTTCATAGATGTTTTTAAAGTTTGAATGAAAACATAAGTCTACAAAGTCTTAAATGATAAGTTTATAAAGTTTTATGTTTCAACTATAAGTTTATAAATACTCTAGAGTGTAAATATAACCATATGTATATAAGATCTTAAATTATAAGTTTATAAGTATTCTAAGTTGTATACAAATTTTATAAATATTGTTTATAAAATTTATATAATTTATTTATTTGAGGTTTTAAAGTTTCAAACAGAAAAATAATTAAAGTTTTATGTTAAATTAAAGTTTCAAGTTTTACAAATTATTTTTCTGTTTATTATATAAGTTTTATAGAGTCTTAAAAGTATATATATATATATATATATATATATATATATATATATATATATATTTTTATAGTTTTTAAAACTAAATTGAAGTTTTAACTAATTATAGGTTTAACCAAGTTTGATTTATTAAAATAACATGAAATATGAAAACTGTAAATAAAAATCGTAATTAGGTTTATAAAAATTTAATAGATTTTATAAAAATTAGTAGCAATATTAAATCTGCTTGGAAAGTATAAAAAAAAATAATATCGCAAAAATAGGGGCTGACCGGATCGAACCCGGCCCCCTGCCCGGTTTTCACTTACACACGCGCACACTAGCCACCCGGCTACGGGCCTCGTTAGTTTAATACCCGGAAAAATAAATTGATTAACACTACTCCCAAACGCCCCCAACTCCGTATGAGCCCTAGAACGATTCCGGCCAAATACGACCCGATGATCCCTCTGTCTTTATCGATTGACAGAGGGCAAATGATCCTATCATGAAAACGAAACTAATAGACATTCGAATTACCTTAAACGATGCTGAAACGAGTGAGAACGGGTCTGTGGCGGTCGTAGCTTCGAATCGAAGAATGTAGGTGATGAACGACTGAATTGAGAGTGGAGAAAGTTTTGGTGTGATGTTACTGAGGTTTCTAAACCGATATTTATAGCCAATTTCGTTTATTTAATGCGTGTTTAGGTGGGAAGGTTACGGATGGCCGAAAGAGTTAAATCGCGGGTTTACGCGTGGTTTCAGTTTGAATCGAGCATTTACACACCTCGGGGCAGGGTCGCATGCGCGAGAGGATGCCCGAGGTTCAACGAATCTGGTCGATTTTGTGTTTTTGAAACAAAATGGTTGGAACCGGTCCTGGGTGGGAGTCGAACTCGGGACTGGATTCAGTCTCGGGAGTTTGGTCTCTTTGCAAAACAGGTCCCTGTAGTTTGTAGCTCTTGCCATTTTATGTTGAAATATGTATTTAAGTTTGAAAGGAGTTTTGGAAATGACAGTTTTGTCCCTGGACTTTTATAAAAATAAATGTATATATGTTTAAAATTCTAATAAGTTTTTCTCAAATGATTTTATGAATTTTATAAAATATTTTATAAAATCTATTAATAACTTTGAGTAATTACGAACTTGTAAAGTTCTGAGAATTTAAATGATATTTTGTTTATAAAACACACACACATATATATATATATATATGTATATGTATAATTGTTTTTCCTTGAATCCATATTAAATAAATGAATAATCACTATTTAAGGAAATAAGAATTTAAGTTTAGAATAATACGGTAAATGTTCGGGAAAAAGTACATCGAAAAAGTCCGGGATATTACAGGCCACCCGCATCTTCACCATCGTGATCGTTGTTCACGGCCAACACCCCAAAGCCGACCGTGGACATCAAACCCTAATCGTATCCATAGTAAAACAAAGGTAAACATGTAAACGAATAAAAACCAGGGTTTACCTGTCTGAATGCTTGCTCCCGTCACTCGAACCCTGCTCCAAACCACCGTAGCTATCTCGTTCGCCGGCCTCTCTCTCCCTCTTGATCTTTCCTGCCGTTTGCGAACCCCCACAACCGAATGGTTTAGGGTTTTTGTTTAAAGTGGTATTTAAATGGCTACAAATTTCGCTTCAGCATACTCAAGCTTTACGTGGCAATCCCTGCTAACCTGGACATTTAGTAAAGATTCAGTTAGTCTACTAACCCGAATCTTTTGCTCATGGATTTTCGGGATGTTACAAACATCCGGCCTTTTATAACAACAATATTGTCCGCTTTGCCCACTGGGATCTCACAGATTTGTTTTTGGTTACCCGGGTGAAAACTTCCCAGGGGTCACCAATCCCTTGATTACTCCGACTCGAGCACGCTTAACTGTGAAGTTCTCCTCTCATACACTACCATTAAGCCCCAAAACACGTTGTTGGTATTTGAGGCAGGGCATTCCTTATGAACCAATAATCTTTTCTTGCCCTACCAATATTGCCCGCTTTACCCACTAGGAGCTCACATATTTATTTTTGGGTGCGTGGGTGAAAACTTTCTAGGGGTCACCCACTCCTATATTACTCCCACCCGAGCACGCTTAACTGTGGATTTCTCCTCTCATCCACAGTCAATGCGCCTAAAATGCGTTGATAATATTTGAGGCGTGACATGCCTTACGAACCAAAAATCTCTCATGGCCACGGCTGATGTGAGATTTTCCTAGTGTGTTACAATGGGCCATGTTAATCTTCTCTGTATCGTTGCAATCGCCCCCTGATGGACTCATCGTCCTCGATGAGGTTTGCCCCACCATCCCAATCAGGGATGTGGGATTTTCCTAAGGTGTTCTCATAGACACCATCGAGGACTCACCATCCTCGATGAGGTTTGTCCCACCATCCCGAAAGGCACAGGAGTGGCTCTGATATCATTTGTAACACCCGACCTCTCATACCACCAATATTGTCTGCTTTGCCCACAAGGAGCTCACGGATTTGTTTTTGGTTGCCCGGATGAAAACTTCCTTTGGGTCACCGATCCCTGGATTACTTTCACCCGTTCATGCTTAATTATGGAGTTCTACTCTCATCCACAGCCAAAGCCCCGAAACGTGTTGTTGGTATTTGAGGCAGGACATTCCTTATGAACCAAGAATCTCTCTTTGCCACGGACGATGTGGGAATTGACTAGGGTGTTAGAATAGGTCATGTAAATCTTCTTTGTATCGTCACAATCACCTCCCTTATGGACTCATCGTCCTCGATGAGGTTTGCCCCACCATCCCAATCAGGAATTTGGAATTTGCCTAAGGAGTCCTCATGGACACCCCTAGGGACTCGCCATCCTTGATAAGGTTTACCCCACCATCTTGAACGGCACATGAGTGGCTCGGATACCATTTGTAACATCCAGCCTATCATACCACCAATACTGTTTGCTTTGCCCACTAGGAGCTCACATATTTGTTTTTGGTTGCACGGGTGAAAACTTCCCGGGGGTCACCCATCCTGGATTATTCCCACTCGAACACGCTTAACTATGGAGTTCTCCTCTCATCCACAACCAATGCGCCCAATACGCGTTGATGGTATTTGAGGCGGGACGTTCCTTATAAGCCAAGAATCTCTCCTAGCCACGGCCAATGTGGGATTTTCCTAGGGTGTTACAATGAGCCATGATAATCTTCTCTTTACCATTACAATCACCCCCATTTATGGACTCATTGTCCTCGATGAGGTTTGCCCCACCATCCCAATCAGGGATGTGAGATTTGCCTAATGTTTCCTCATGGAAACCCCAGGGGCTCACCATCCTTGATGAGGTTTGTCCCATCATCCCGAACGCCACAAGAGTGGCTCTGATACCATTTGTAACATCCGACCTCTCATCCCAACAATATTGTTTGCTTTGCCTACCGGGAGCTCACGGATTTATTTTTGGTTACCCGTGTGAAAACTTCCCAGGGTGTCACCCATCCCTAGATTACTCCCACTCGAGCACGCTTGACTATGGAATTCTCCTCTCATCCACTACCATTAAGCCCCAAAACGCGTTGTTGGTATTTGAGGCACGTCATTCCTTATGAACCAAGAATCTCTCCTGGCCACGACCGATGATGGATTTGCCTAGGGTGTTACAATAGGTCATGTAAATCTTCTCTGTATCGTCACATCCGATATTTTCAGTATAACACTAAGTGTATGTGTGCATGTCTATTGCAAAATAGATGGATTGCCCGCAAACCTTGAAGAGAATTAAGAGGTGCAAGATTCCGGTGGTGGCGACGATTTTAGGGTTTCTCTCGTTTGAAAAGGGAAAGATCCGCGTGTCTTAGTTATCGGATCCAACATATAGGAGGGAAAATAGAAAGAGTTATGGCTTAGAATTGTGACACGTGTCGCCATTTACTTTTATTTATTATATATAATAGATAACAGATATATAAATAGATTCAGTTCATTAATCATTAGTTATATGGAGTATTGAATGTTCTGTTACTTTATTTCTATTAGTTCATTAGTTGTATTAATTATTGAATCTTTTTATCTTCTAGTAATTTTTCTTGAAATTGTTAAATCCCTACTCTCTTTGAATCTCAAAAATAGCTGATTTGAGACCCAAAGTGAAGTAAATGTAGGCATCTTTGTGATGAGAGGAGCATTACTATTGGTGGCATCTTTGAGTTTGTCAATCAACTTATTGAATTTTGATATTTTGTGCACTCATATCTATTAAACTTTCATTCGTGAATTTTTTGATAATTGTTATTGAAATAATTTGCTCTAACTTTAGTAATTGGTGTGTAAGAGTAGAGTCAATCAACTATTTAAATTTTAATATTTCATGTACTCATATTTTTTAAACCTGCTGTCAGTTTCATAAATCAAAACATTTTTTCAAATGACATAATAAAAGAAATCACTTTGACCCCTACCGTCCTATCGCAGATTCAATCAGGTTCAATCTACTTGAACGCCACTAGCAGCTCCCCAAATCCCCAATGGAGCAATTCATACAGGTATATTTCTTACTATTCCTCAATTCTTTACGGTAAAGTCAACACTGGAGCTTAAATTGAATTCTCTTGTTCTGCACTCCAAATGAACTTTGTTTCCTTCTTTGTAAGCTTCATCAAAGGTGAAGTAATCTTAGAGAAATCTTGTATAAATATTCTTTAGTAGCCGGCCAAACCCAAGAAACTGCGAATTTCTGAAGGTGTCTTTGGCGATTTCCACTTCATCACTATGATGCCGTCTGTGTTTATCACATGGCCTAAGAATTGAACTTTTCTAATAAAAAACACACATTTAGAGATCTTTACGTACAACTGTTCTTTCTTTAGTGTCTCTAACACTTTTTTGAGATGACACACATGATCACATTCACTTTTTGAGTAGATTAGGATGTCGTCTATGAATACTATAACTGATCAATCCAACATTGGTTGACATACTCTTTTCATTAAATCCATGAATGATGCTGAAGCATTCGTCAGTCCCAAAGACATCACAAGTAATCTGCAAAATTAGAATGTACCTAATGTTATTGGTGGGGAAAAGTAACGAAACGTGTGAAAAGAGCATAAAGAAAGCAATATAAGGTGTTATTGTACTGTTGAGTAAGGCATACAAATTTTGTACCTACATGTAAGAAGAAAAAGTGAAGGACTATCATTTGCTAAAAAAAATGACAGGAACCTATTTGTAACTAAAAAAGACGGGAATGTTACTGTTCATAAGCAATTCATACAATCACAACCATTTGTTATAAAAAATACCATGTTTCTAAAAACCAAAAACAGCAACGAAACGCTAGCAACTGTCACGTATAAGCCACGAAAGAAAAGGCAAACCTGGTAAAATCCAAAAGCTGTGAGGCATGACTAGCAAAATGCAAACTGAAAAGCGACAATGTAGAAAAACACGAACAGTTGTTACTAAATCAAACCTGAAAGCTGCGAGGCTTCGCCATCAAAACATTAACCGGAAGGACAAAAAAATGAACCCATTATACACCACTTAAGAGAAATAACCTATAAAAACAAACATCTGAAAAGGCTACAAACAATCCGCACACATTAAACCAAGCAGATGTCATAAAACACATAAATTGTCCAATGTCTTAGATATACCGCAAACAAAAGAAATAGTTTTACTAACAGTCATATTCACAAGCACCTGGTGTTCGAAAGTTTAAAGCCAAACCACACAAAAATTTATAACTGAATATAGGATTAAGATTATCAATGTGTAATAACGTTGATTGTTGCCGAGTCTTGTTCTTAAGCGCTCATAATTGACAAAGTTGAAGGATTTAGGTTTTTTTTTGGGTTGGGGGTGGGGTTTAGGTTTTGGGGGTCGGAGGATTTAGGTTTTTGCGGGGTGGGGGTGAGGGGTTTTAGGTTTTTTGGGGGGAGGGGTGAGTAGGTTTAAGTTTTTGGGGTGGGTGTTTTTTTTTGGGGGTGTGGGGAGGGGGTGATTAGGTTTTTGGGTTTAGATTTTAGGGTTTACCTTTAGCGTTTAGCTTTTAAGGTTTAGTTTTTTAGCGTTTAACTTGACTCGTCTCATTTCTAATGAAGCTAATACGTTCAACCATTTGACTCTTTAAAGTTAAATATAACTCGAATTAATTCATTTTTATCGTTGGCCATTTGGTGCAATGATAGCCCCAAAACTTCCCATAGTGGAGGTCTTGGGTTCGAATCCTTCCCAAAGTTTAGTTCATCAAATCACCAAAAATTTCAGCATCTTAGGAGGCTCTGTTATGAATGTTCTCATTGATTCTATCTATGCTCATCAACTTGCTTAACATAAATTTATAATAATATTTGACTTGACAAATGTACGTTTTGTCAAGTTGTTCTTCATGTCTTATCTCATCTCAATTGATAGCTTATGTCAAAGTTCTAGAAAATAATGTAAGTGATAATCTCAAAGTACACTATGAAATGATAAATCCCTTAAAGATGGCAAAAGGCTCTGTAACGGGACAAAGTGGGTCGGCAAAATATTTCAGTATTAATTTCGCATGTTAGTTTATTGATGCAGTTTTTCACATGGAACTCAAATAAAACAATGCAAAATATATGAAATCTTGAAACAGGAAACATAACAAAGGTTAAATCTTACCTCAATTTCTAGTTTACGAATTTTTTCTTCTTTTTAGCTTCTGATATAGCAGGTCTTTGCAACTCAAAATACAAGTCCTGCATTTATGTTTAGTTAATCTCAAACTGTTGTTAGGGAATTCAAGCAATGTTTTAGTTTAAAGTCTGAAAATCAATTGTTGTTACGAAATTATATACCCCTTACACATCCTCAAACAAGGTATCCATAACCCGAACTAGTATTTCTAATTAATTATTCTACGGGTCGAAGAGATATACCTTTCCGAACACGAACCTGTAATCTATCCAAGGCTCGACCATACGGACTCCGAATCGGGTGATCCGATAGTCCACGAACTCGTCTCGGCCCGCCGGTTTTGGCAAGAATGGAACTCATTGTCGTTGGCCTCATCATACTCTTATTATCACCGTACCATGATACCGTCATCATCCTCATAATCATAGCACCACCAAGAACCACCATGAACCATTATTATCATCATGTTCTTAGCACCACCATGAACCACCACCACCTTCACCCTAAAACCTGTGTCAACCCCCACCGCCGTCATCATGAAGCTTGGTTCATCCACCACTAACCTCCGTCTATACCACCCCGTTAACCACTGTTGGCACCACCATCACCCACCGTTCTTACCGCCACCTTCAAGTTCATACCACCACCTTCAGGTTCGTACCACCCCACCGCCGTAAGCTGATAACAACCTCTTTACTCTACATAACTAGAAATCACACGATCCTTCTGTCCATATACATAGCGTTGCTGCTGCCGGAGCTATGGCAGCAACTCGTACACCCTGTTACAGCTCCTATCGCTTACGAACTAACATTGTCATGACGATGTGAGCCTTCACCTGTCTTCTTCACGCGCTACCCAACCTCACCACCATCGCAGGAGCTTCCATCCAACCCCTGCTCGTGTTATCTTGAATGCTTGCAACAACAGTGAACCGGTCGCTGTTAACTTATCCCCATCGGAGCACACAGCAGTCGCCGGCCACCGGCGCTGTTCCCCTCCCCCACACACACGATTCCGGCCAAACCTGCCGCTACCGAAGTTGCCATGGCCTGTGATGCCGTCCTTGGTGAACACCGATGAGATATCGAAGAGGAGATGGAAAATTTTAAGGTTTAATGGATGATTGTGTTGCTTGTCTTGAGTTGCAATCGACGAAGGAAGAAGAAGAAAGCAAGTAATGGAGATGGCGACCGGAAGAAGAAATTAGTAATTTTAGGTTTAAATGAATTTTTCACTTTGGCCTCTTCTCTTTAAAGGAAATACACTATCGGCTTTTAGTTTTAACTAGTTATTGAACCAACAGGTCCCACGATCGAAACCTGGCTTTGAAACCAACTTGTAAGGCCTCTTTCCCAAGAGACTTCACTTGTTAGATTTACTTACAAACATAGTGATGAAAAACGGAATGAACTATAACTTCTTAGAACATAGCGGAAACGTACGTCCTTTTATTACATAAACAGCGGAAGTCTTTAACAAATAAAGGAAACAATTGTCTGAAAACACAAAATCACATAATAGGATGTCAGTCTTGTGTCGGACAGCCTTCACGCCTTGGCACATTCTTTCCTTTCTTGCTACCTGAAGTGCATACTAAAAATTAGCTAACGCTGGTGAGTTCTAGTTTAAAAGCAATCAGACGTTAACATTTTCTTATGAGAATATATATATATATGTATGTATATACTTATTTGTACCTTCTTTACTTTACTTCTTTCATAAAATATACATAATGAGTACATATATAGACACATACATGTTTATTACTTGGTGCACATTCATTGGTCATACACATATGGGTGATTAACCCGTTACTTTGCTTATGTAAGTCACAACGACAAATGTTCTCGAACTACCGTCGTAGCCCATTTACTTAACCGTCCGGCACTTGAAACCGTCCGTCATATCTTAAAACCATACGACATACCTTCGGTCGTCCGTCTAAACCGTCCTACCGTCGTAGTCCGTCATATTCTCCCGTTTGCCCTAAGGCATCCGTTTCCCACTCGAACAAATCATACAACCGTGCATCGATTGAGGGACTTACTCCACCATAGTGGCCTTAGTTTAGTCTACCTTTGTAAGGCCCCAAACCCGGGAGGCCTCACTTGTTGGATTTACTCATTCACAAACAGTTCTTAAATTTGAATATCAAATAACGCAGCGAAATTATTCATTCAACATAATTAAAACTTGTTCAAACATGCGGAAGCGTAACATTGTCTAGAGCATTCATTACATAACATAAACATAACGTAAACAACTCATAACGGAATGCCAGTTTTCATGATCAACCGAGTAACTTCTTTCGCCAGCCAAGCATCACTGATCAACTTCCATACCCGCCTTAACCTGAATGTGCATACTAAAATTCAGCTACGCTGGTGAGTTCTAGCTTTACATAAAACCTTAACATAAACATTTTTCCAAAAACATAACATACATTTATTTAACAAAAGCGTACGTAAAACATGCAATAACTTAACATCATCATAACATCGTAACATAGCATCATAACATTAGTCAACATGAATCGAATCTGCGCCCTCTCGTAACCGTGAATTCCATACATCGCATACCAGCGGATGAACTTAAGGCTTGTTACCTCTAAGTCATCCGTCACACAGGTCCCCTAAGGCTCGTTACCTCTAGGTGGACCAAACATATGTCTCCTAAGGCTCGTTACCTCTAGGTAGACCAAACATATGTCTCCTAAGGCTCGTTACCTCTAGGTAGACAGAACATAACTTAGGCACTATTTCCCCGCAAGGAATAGTACCTTCCATTGGGATCCCGGTAATCCCATGGGTGACCGTCGTCACCCCATCCTCAACCATTTGTACGACCGTTAGCCAGCCAAAGAGGCCCCCCATAAGGGTGAGGCCAATACATACATACATACATACATACATACATACATACATACATACATACATACATAACCTAGCTCCCGTAGGAACTCGTGGAAGATTCGTTCATTTGTGACTTTCATAAAACCTTTACCTCATATTAGTTAAAGCATTCGTACGTTTTATTAAACGAAACATCATTTCATTCGTAAACCTTTCGTAAACTTCATTTAGCAAAACATTTCGTAAACATCATCCTTCGTAAACATCATTCTTCATAAACATCATTTCATAAACGTCATTTCGTAAACATCGTTTCGTAAAACATCATTTCGTATGTATGCACACCAGCCCAAAAACATTAATTAAAACATTTAAAGAAGGGCTTCTAGAACTCACCTGATAAGCTAATCTGGGTTGTCCTAAACAAAGGTCCAACAACGTCACTTCCGATCTGAATTGATTAGTTAAATACACATCAGACCAATCCTGACTCTAACAGTTTAACCATTCTGAATTAGGCGAATATACTGACTTTACTAACCAGCCTGATACCTGCGCACTTAGCAAGTGCGTAGGGCCTTGTTTTTGCGTACTTAATAAGTGCGCAGACTTCGCTTCATGCGTACTTGATAAGTACGCAGGCTTTGCTTCATGCGTACTTGATAAGTACGCAGGACCTACTTCATGCGTACTTGATAAGTACGCATGACCTGCTTTTTGCGTACTTGATAAGTACGCAGGACCTTCTTCCTCGCAAAAACCCTAACTTTTTGCATGAAGATCTGATCATGTCAAGATCCCGACTTTTTACGTTCAAAACGTTCATTTTTCCTTCTAGATGCTAGATCTATGTTCATTTTCTAGTTTTATACGTAAAAACGGTACCTTTTCTTCCAAAACCCGAAAACCCCAAAACGAACAAAAACTCAGATCTAGACCAGATCGTTACCTGTATCGAGCTTCTGATTCAGAGGTTCTTCTCACGAGATATGGAGCAACACTTTTCCGGAATCTCGGGTCGATCCGTCTACTTTCTCTCTCTTCGGTTTCTCTCTCAAGAACTTGTAAAATGAGAGAAGAGAGATGGGCTAGGGTATTTATAGGGAGAGACTACCCTTGAGCCCATACGCGCGCAAGCCCATATTCGGCCCATTCCACGCTCGTTTATTCCGTTCGTCTCGCGTTTAACCCGTTTCCATACTCAGATCTAGACCAGATCGTTACCTGTATCGAGCTTCTGATTCGGAGGTTTTTCTCACGAGCTATGCAGCAACATTTTGCCGGAATCTCGGGCCGATCCGTCTACTTTCTCTCTCTTTGGTTTTTCTCTCTAGAACTTGTAAAATGAGAGAAGAGAGATGAGCTAGGGTATTTATAGGGAGACACTACCCTTGAGCCTATACGCGCGCAAGCCCATAGCCGGCCCATTCCACGCTAGTTTATTCCGCTCGTCTCGCGTTTAACCCCTTTCCATTATGCGTACTTGATAAGTATGCAGGACCTGCTTTTTGCGTACTTGATAAGTACGCATAACCTACATCCCCGCAAAAACCCTAACTTTTTGCATGCAGATCTGATCGCGTCAAGATCCCGACTTTTTACATTCAAAACGTTCGTTTTTCCTTCTAGATGCTAGATCTATGTTCATTTTCAAGTTTTATGTGTAAAAACATTACCTTTTCATCCAAAACCTGAAAACCCCAAAACGAACAAAAACTAAGGTCTAGACCTGATCGTTACCTGTATCGAGCTTCTGATTCAGAGGTTCTTCTCACGAGCTATGGAGCAACACTTTGTCGGAATCTCGGGCAGATCCCTCAACTTTCTCTCTCTTCGGTTTCTCTCTCTAGAACTTGTAAAATGAGAGAAGAGAGATGGGCTAGGGTATTTATAGGGAGAGACTACCCTTGAGCCCATATACGCGCAAGCCCATAGCCGGCCCATTCCACGCTCATATATTCTGTTCGTCTCACGTTTATCCCGTTTCCAAACTCAGATCTAGACCAGATCGTTACCTGTATCGAGCTTCTGATTCAGAGGTTCTTCTCACGAGCTATGGAGCAACACTTTGCCGGAATCTCGGGCCGATCTGTCTACTTTCTCTATTTGGTTTCTCTCTCTAGAACTTGTAAAATGAGAGAAGAGAGATGGGCTAGGGTATTTATAGGGAGAGACTACCCTTAGGCACGTACGCGCGCAAGCCCATAGCCGGCCCATTCCATGCTCATTTATTTCATTCGTCTCGCGTTTAACCTGTTTCCATTTATTATCGTTTATTATTTTTGGGATGTTACAACCTTTCTAGACTTTAATTTCTGCCTGCATAATAGTCGAATGGCCATCCGTCTACCGAAGTAGCCATTATCATCGTTTCCGTCCATAACGTTTATTCATACTTGGCAAACAATATATACATGGATATAAAGCAAGATTTCATTCTTATACGTTATGTCATACTTTTCATACTTGGCAAGCAATATATACATAGATATAAAGCAAGATTTCATTCTTATTCGTTAAGTCATATGTTGGGTATAATTTTGAGACCGATGCTGTCAATCGAAATTACAGTATCGAAACTACTAGTTTCGGTTGAACTTTTGTTCAATCGAAACTAGGTAGTTTAGATACTTGTTTTTCAGGCCCATTGGGCGGTGGCTTGGAAAACAAGGCGCATGTGCTTGGCCTCCTATATATAGCAGATTATGCCCTAGGAGTGAGTGTGTGTCTGTAGAGGGAATCACCACCCCAGGGGGAGCTCACCCTGGGGTGAGACTAATTGTTAGTGTATGATCGAGCGTTTATTTTCATTTCAATCAAAGAATCATACGTTTTATGCTTTCAATTATCTGTTCTTTTCATTTTCATATGTTTCTGTTCGTGTATGTGATTCCCGCACCCGTCTCTACCCATTTCTGATTCGAGAGTGATACCGGATCAAGGGATTCCGCCCCTTGATCCGGACTGTTTGAAGAATTTCTCCGCAGATCTGTGTCTACAGTTCTGCTCAGGACCTACATCATACTTTCATTTCATAGCTTGTCATTATTGTATTCACTATGTATTGTCACATAACACATAAGATTACATATATCATTTATATCTTTCATTCAATTCATGTATACACTTCAGCCCCAAAAACATTTAAAATGATTTTCACGTAACACATAGGGGGCAAATAGAACTCACTTGATGAGTGGTTTCTAAAATACACTTAGCTAGTTTCTGAGCGACACTAAGGTCACACACAATATGTATAATGAAGTCATACCGGAGAAGAAAGTGATCCTAAACGACACTAAACGTTGCTATACTTAGGGTTAGGCGAACTTAGTAGTTTCTATAAGTGGCTTCTATCAAATTTAGTAGTTTCGATAAGTGGCTTCTATCGAACTTAGTAGTTTCGATATGTGGCTTCTATCGAACATAGTAGGTTCGATAAGTGGCTTCTATAGAACTTAGTAGTTTCGATATGTGGCTTCTATCTAACTTAGTAGT
Organism: Smallanthus sonchifolius; assembly: GCA_023525975.1. Classification (NCBI taxonomy): domain Eukaryota; kingdom Viridiplantae; phylum Streptophyta; class Magnoliopsida; order Asterales; family Asteraceae; genus Smallanthus; species Smallanthus sonchifolius. The sequence continues at coordinate 16,037,868 of CM042028.1, read as the reverse complement.
TTCGATAAGTGGCTTCTATCCAACTTAGTAGTTTCGATATGTGGCTTCTATCGAACTTAGTAGTTTTGATAAGTAGCTTATATCGAACTTAATAGTTTCGATAACATTAGTCTTCTTTCCCAAACCGTAATGAGGGCGTCTAGGTTGTAAAATACATTTATTTAATTCTGACGAAAATCGGAAAGAGTCCCGTTTGTTTTTATCTAAACCCCAACAATAATAATTGTCTATTTCCATTACCAAATCATAACCAATATTCCATAATAATTGAGTTTTAACTTCTAGCCTCGATATCTTTCTATGCCTTTATCAGATAACACTTACAAAAATAGTAAATCTTTGTCGGTTATTGTTTGTCACACACACACACACACACACACACATATATATATATATATACCCCTTACACATCCTCAAACACGGTATCCATAACCCGAACTAGTATTTCTAATTTATTATTCTACAGGTCGAAGAGATATACCTTTCCTAACACAAACGAGTAATCTATCCATGGCTCGACCATACGAACTCCGAATCGGGTGATCCGATAGTCCACGAACTCGTCTCGGCACACCGGCTTTGGCAAGAATGGAACTCATTGTCGTTGACCTCATCATACTTTTATTATCACCATACCAAGATACCGTCATCATCCTCATAATCATAGCACCACCAAGAACCACCATGAACCATTATTATCATCATGTGCTTAGCACCACGATGAACCACCACAACCTTCACTATGAAACCTGTGTAAACCCCCACTGTTGTCATCATGAAGCTTGGTTCATCCACCACTAACCTCCGTCTATACCACCCCGTTAACCACTGTTGGCACCACCATCACCCATTGTTCTTATCGCCACGTTCAAGTTCATACCACCACCTTCAGGTTCATACCACCCCACCGCCGTAACATGATAACAACCTCTTTACTCTACATAACCAGAAATCACACGATCTATATGTCCATATATATAGCGTTGCTGCTGCCGGAGCTATGGAAGCAGCTCGTACACCCTGTTACAGCTCCTATCGCTTACAAACCGACATTGTCACGATGATGTGAGCCTGCACCTATCTTCTTCACGCGCTGCCCAGCCTCACCACCGTCGTTAAGATCTTCCCTCCAATCCATACTCGTGTTATCTTGATTTCTTGCATCAGCTGTGAACAGATCGCTGTCAACTTATCCCGATCGAAGCACACAACAGTCGTCAGTCACCAGCGCTGTTCCCATCCCCAGCGCACAATTTCGGCCCAACATGCCGCTACCGAAGTCGCCATGGCCCTATGATGCCGTCCTTGGTGAACACCGATGAGATGTCGAAGAGGAGAGGGAAAATTTAAAGGTTTAATGGATGATTGTGTTGCTTGTCTTGAGCTGCTGTCGAAGAAGGAAGAAAAAGAAAGCAAGTAAATGGAGTGGCGGCTGGAAGAAGAAAATAGTAATTTTAGGTTTAAATGATATTTTCACTTGTAACATCCCGAAAATAATAAATGAATAAATAATAACGCGGGCGGGGTTGAAATCGAGGTTTTAAAACGAAAAGAAAGAAAGAAAAGGAAACGGGCTTAGGCTCGACTTTAAAGGGCCGATGAAGCTCACCTATATAAGGACAGGAGCAACCCTCATCTGTTCATTTCTCCTTGCATGCGCCACCTTTAGAGAAAGAGAAAGAGATCGGGTTAGAGAGAGAAAACTCCGGTTTCAACTCGAAACCTCAAGTAATCTCGATTATCATCTCTAGAAGCACTAGCAACGAGAAGGAGGCGAAAACAGGTAATCACTATGCTCGAATTTGAGTTTTTGGTTAATAAATGAGTTTTAAGGTTTCTAAGGTGGGTTTCACATAAATATGAGATTTTTACGATTGAATTTGCATAAGAATTATGTATTTAGCTTCATAGAAGCTAGATACAAGTTTTGGACGTAAAAAGATAGAAGCTTGGATAAAAAACGAAGGATTTGATCAAGAACAGATGAATCGTCCGAGAACTCGATGAATGGTCCGAAAATTATCGTTCGTCCGAAAAGTATTTTCGTACGACATGATTTTAGACAGATGTTTTCGAACAAGATAGTTTTCGAACAAAAGATCTCGACCGAGATAGTTTTCGAATAAAAGATTTCGAATGAAATAGTTACCAAATAAAAGATATTTCTAACTAAATAGTTTTCGGTCGAAAAAGATTTCGACCGAGAAAGATTTTGACCGAAGGAGATTTCGGTCGAAGAAGATTTCGAACAGATAGATTTTGGATGAAACATGTAGGTTATAACCTTGTTCCATGCATGACCCTTGACAGATTTGTAAGCACCCACCTAACTCGGAGCTTCTAAGTATCTTTCGGGAAATGCTCATTAGGTGAGTTCTATGTGCCCCGTATATGTCACGTGCAAATCCTATTCAAATGTTCTGGGGCTGAAGTGTATACATTAAACGAATGAATGTTATGAATGCCAATGTGATCATACGTGATATATGAAAATGAATAATGAACAAAGAATGAAACGTATGTATGCAAAGAATGAAATAAACGAATGACATAACGTGTAAGTATAAAATCTTGCTTTATATCCATGTATATATTGCTTGCCAAGTATGAAATGTATGACATAACGTGTAAGAATGAAATCTTGATTTATATGCATGTATATATTGCTTGTTAAGAATGAACGAACGTTATGGACGGAACAATGATAACGGCTACTTTCGGTATACGGATGACCACTCGACTATTATGCAGCCAGAAATGAAAGTCTAGAAAGGTAGACTAAACAGGCCACTACGGTGGAGTAAGTCCCTCAATCGATGCACGATTGTATAATTAGTTCGGGTGGGAGACGGATACCTTAGGGCAGTCGGACAAATATGACGGACTACGACGGTAGGACGGCTGTAAGTATGACGGACTACTTCGGTAGGACGGTTGTAAGATAATGACGGACTATTTCGGTAGGACGGTTGTAAGATAATGACGTACGGACACTAGTTTCCAGAAGGTTGTAAGTATGGCGGACTACGACGGTAGACCGTGACGTTTGTCTTTGTGACTCACGTAATCAATGATGGGTTGATCCCTTTATGTGTAAGACCAGCGAAGGTACAAATGAATGTATGAATGTACGTATCTATATACGTACTCACATATGAATGAACTATGAAAGAAAGAATTGAAATGGTAAATATATACATATATATATTTATACTTATGAAAATTATGACAAAAAAATAATGTTTATGCCTACTTGCTTTAAACTAGAACTCAACAGCGTTAGCTGACTTTTAGTATTCACTTCAGGTAACAAGAGGGAAGGAAGGGCTAAGGCGTGAAGGCTACCTAGCTCAAGACTGACATCCCGTTAACCAAATTTATGTTAAGACAATATTTTATGTTTAATGTTAAGACCTCCGCGGTCAATGTAATTGAATGATTAATGCTTTCGTTATGTTTGAATGTTTTAATTAAAAGTTAAGTGATTAATGACTATGTTTATGAGTAAATCCAAAAAGTGAGGCCCCCCGGGAATGGGGCCTTACAAGTTGGTATCAGATCCAGGTTTTGATCCTGGCACATATGGGTTATTGCTTGTTAAGTATGAACGAACGTTATGGACGGAACAATGATAACGAATCCTTTCGGTAGAAGGACGACCACTAGACTATTATGCAGCCAGAAATGAAAGTGGATAACAGTTTAAACTATGTAGAGGAACCAATAGCTATTCTTGACCGAGCCGAAAAACGACTTCACAATAAGTCAATTCCTTTAGTCATGGTGCAATGGAAACACATAAAAGGGGCAGAAGCGACTTGGGAAAAAGAGGAGGAAATGAAAGAACTGTACCCTCAACTATTTAACGTATAACAGGTTTCGAGGACGAAACCTCTTTAAGGAGGATAGACTTGTAATATCCAGAAAATAAAAAAACGAATAAATAATAACGCGAGCGGGGTTGAAATCGAGGATTTAAAATGAAAAGAACGAAAGAAAAGAAAACGGGCTTGGGCTTGACTCTAAAGGGCCGATGAAGACCACCTATATAAGGATAGGAGCAGCCCTCATCTCTTCATTTCTCCTTGCATAAGCCACCTTTAGATAGAGAGAGAGATCGGGTTAGAGAGAGAAAGCTCCGGTTTCGCCTTGAAAGCTCAAGGGATCTCGATTATCATCTCTAGAAGGACTAGCAACGAGAAGGAGGCGAAAACAGGTAACCACTATGCTCGAATTTGAGTTTTTGGTTAAGAAATGAGTTTTAGGCTTTCTAAGGTGGGCTTCACATAAAGATGGGATTTTTACGTATGAATTTGCATAAAAGTATGTATTTAGCTTCATGGAAGCTAAATACAAGTTTTGGAGGTAAAAAGATCGAAGCTTGGATCAAAAACGAAGGATTTGATCAAGAACAGATGAATCGTCCGAAAACTCAATGAATGGTCCGAAAATTATCGTTAGTCCGAAAATTATTTTCGAACGCCATGATTTCGGACAGATGTTTTTGAACGAGATAGTTTTCGAATAAAAGATTTCAAACGAAATAATTACTAAATAAAAGATATTTATAACTAAATAGTTTTCGGTCGAAAAAGATTTCGACAGAGAAAGATTTCCACCGAAGGAGATTTCGGACGAAGAAGATTTCGGACAGATAGATTTTGGATGATACATGTAGGTTATAACCTTGTTCCATTCGTGACCCTTGACAGATCCGAGAGCACCCACCTAACTCAGAGCTTCTAAGTATCCTTCGGAAACTGCTCATCGGGTGAGTTCTATGTGCCCCGTATATGTTACATGTAAATCCTTTTAAAATATTTTGGGGCTGAAGTGTATACATTAAACGAATGAATGTTATGAATGCCATTGTGATCATACTTGATGTGTTAGTATTTACACATCTTTTTGGCATAAAGTTCGCTCATTTAACGATCAATTCTTGGTTATATTCAACGTTTAGGCACTTATTTGCTTCATTTCCTGTTTTGTAGGTTTTTGTGAAGCTTGTGAACAAACAAGAAGATTCCAGGATAAAAAGTGAAGTTTTTAGGGTTTCTGTGATGAAGGCACGGTCGTGCCCCTAATTGACACGGTCGTGCCTAACTTGCAAACCCTAAGCACGGTCGCGCCCCGTACATGGCACGACCGCGCCAAGCCAAAAGACAAGGCACAACCGTGCCCTGCCTCCACACGGTCGCGGGAACACCCGTGAGTCTGACACCTCGAAGCAAGAGACCCAATGGAAGCTCCGGATCGGTCAACCCTCTGTCACACGGTCGCGGCAAAGACCTAGACGCGACCGCGCCTTCGCACGTGGCACGGTCGTGCCCTCTCTCTTGGCACGGTCGTGCCTCCCCTTTTCTATTTAAACAGAACTTAAACTCTCATTCAGACATCAAGCAACCAGGGGAGAAGGTCTACTGTTCCAGCTCGTATTTCTCTTGTTCCAGCCATATTTCAAGATTCTTGGAGAGGATACAACATCAAGAGGATCACCATACATCAACAACAACATCTAGGCTTGGAGGAGTGGTTTGATTCTTGTTTTCATATCATGTTTCACACTATTTTTCCCTGCTTATTTGTAATTTTGGTGCTCATGATGAGCTAAAACTCTTGTTCACTTTGGTTTAGATGAAGTTTATATACATTTGACAACATTCATGGATTATTGGCAATTATTGTGTTAATGTTATGACAATCGTATGATTATTCTTTGATGAAATTATGTATTCAAGTATTTTGAGTTGTTTACAAGACTTGTATTTGTGTATGCCATATTATGTTGGAAAACTTGTGGTTTATGCTTATATTCATGGATTGGTGTATGTAATTATACTAGTTTATGGCTTTTGACTAGGAATGGTGAATGAAGTCTTGTTTATGAATCATTATATTTGTATGTGTATCCTTATGCTTATGTTTGGAAAGACAAAGTGTTTGTTAGAATGTTTCATGCTTAGTTTTATGTTTATCTAGGAATTGTTGACACATTCTCCTAATTTATATAATCTTTACATGAACATTGTATGTTGAAGAAATGCATATTGTTGTCTAATTTAATCAACTTGAGGTGGGTAGTGTGTTGTTCATATTATCTTTCCAACTAGTTGTTGGACTAGCGTACCTTAATCGAAAACTAGTTTAATCTTTATAAACATTAACATGATTGTTAAACACGTGAGCTTCATTGTATGATTTTAGGTGGTTAGTTTGTATAATTCATGCTAGCTTTCCGAATAGTCATTTGATTAGATATCTTTGACAAGAGTTTAGTTAATTTATGTTTCGTGTGATTGCCATGTTCCTATGAGTGTATTGGATGTATTCTAGATGGATTCGACACCGAAGTGATATTTTCTCCCTAATCGTTTGAATTGTGACCTTAGCTTAGTTTTCATATATTTGCATGTTAGTTAATTAAACAAAACTCTTCAAAATATCTTTATACCCTCACTTGATTAGATTTTAATTCCGGTTTATTATCGCATTCCACCGTGTCCACGGATTGATATCCGGTTCTTACCTTTACTATATTGCTATCCGACGGGTACACTGCCCGATGTGTGTGTGATTAGTTTTTGGTGAAAACCCTTTTTAAAACTCATATTGTGTGAAAATTCTTTATTAAAATATATATATAGTTTACACGCATCAAGTTTTTGGCGCCGTTGCCGGGGATACGGTTTTTACGAGAACGATTGGAATTAATTTTTAGTCATTTAGTATATATATTTGTGAATATCGTGTTTTCTTGTTTATTATTTTGCAATTTTGTGTGTATAGATATTTTTGCATTTTTACTGTTATTTTTAGCTTCATTTGTATATAGATATATATCTTGGTTTTTATCCCATTTTATTTCTCTTATTTTTATTTTATTTATTTTCAATTTTTTTTTATTTTATTTTTATTTTTGTCTAACTTGTGTTTTCTGTGTCCTAGGTTCGCGTATTTAAATCTAACTTGTCGTGCAGATCGTGTATGTTCTCAACTCCCGTCGAGGAGGTTCCTGAGCCGTCTTCCGAGCCGGAGCGTGATCTTCATCGGAGATTGCGAGCCCGTTCCCGATTTGTGGCCCGGTTGCTCGAATTTGATGAGGTTGTTGTTGACGAGGTAGAGGAGATGGCGAACGAGGATGCGTGTCGGACGCTTTCGGATTTTGGCAAACCAACACTTGAGGGTTTGGAGTCGAGCATCAACAGGCCGACGGTTGGAGCACATCAGTTCGAGATCAAATCCAGCATTATACAGATGGTGCAGAACATGTGTCAGTTCGATGGCAAGGATCACGAGGATCCTAATACTCATTTGGCCGGTTTCTTAGAGATTTGCGCCACTTTCAAAATTCGTGACGCTACCGACGATGCTATTCGGCTCCGGTTATTCCCGTTTTCCTTACGGGATCGAGCCAAGGCTTGGTTACTGTCACTTCCCCCTAGGTCCATTAGTACTTGGGACCAGATGGCTGCTAAATTCCTAGAAAAGTACTTCCCTCCGGAGAAAACATCAAAGTTGAGGGCTAGGATTCTTTCTTTCCAGCAGGACGACGGGGAGACGATCTATGAGGCGTGGGAGAGGTTCAAGGAACTGATGAGGAAGGTTCCCCACCATGGATTGTTGAATTGGAAGCAGTGTGAGACCTTCTACAATGGTCTAGAGATGAGCGGGAAACAGCTGATTGATGCATACGCGGGTGGAGAAATTGGAACGAAGACACCCCAGGAGGCGTATGACTTGCTAGAGAAGGTAGCATCGAAGAACTACACTCAGCATACTTCCCGAGCGAGATCTCAGAGGCAGGGTGTCCATCAAGTGGATGGAATTACCTCTTTAGCTGCCCAGGTGGAAGCATTTTCCACCAAGATTGATCAGATGCACGTCCACAAGGCCCAGTCCTTGTGTGAGTTTTGTGGTGGGGCGCATCCCACGAGTGCTTGTCAGGTTGGGGATCAGGGGGCCCACGAGCAGGTTGATTTCATGTCAACCAGAATCGCCCCCAGAATAATCCCTACAGCAACACATATAATCCGGGTGGAGGAATCACCCGAATTTCAGTTGGAAGTCTGGCAACAATAGCCAGCAACCACCCGGATTCACTCAGCGCCCCCCATTCCAGCATCAGTCTCACCAGTCTCAGGGACAGAGTTCCCAGTTCCGACCTCAGCAGGGCCAGTTTCAAGGCCAAGGTTCTAGCAGCGGTCCACCACCCGCTCCTGAGGGTAAATCCAGTTTGGAGGACATGGTTGCACGGCTACTTGCCAACTCGGAGAGTCAGAATCAGTTGGCAGAGAAGCAGAACCGTTACATGGAGGAGCATTTTCACACGCATGAGACTGAGTTGAGGAATCAGAAAGCTTCGATCCAGACCATAGAGAACCAGGTCGGGCAGATCGCGAAGCTTCTTTCTGAGAGACCGCCAGGTGGCCTGCCTAGTAACACTGAGCCCAATCCTAAGGCTCATGTGAAGGCCATTACTACAAGGAGCGGTAGAGGCACAGGACCGGATCCGCAGGTCCCTGTGCATGAGTCATCCGAGGAGGAGGTTGTGATTAAGATTCCAGATGAGACACCGCCGAGGGGTAAACCGGCGAGCACATCACGCCCTCGCGAGCCTGTGAGAGATTACACTCCCGTCGTTCCATACCCAGGCAGATTGAAGAAACAGAAGATGGAGGAGCAGTATGGTAAGTTTCTAGGGTTGTTTAAGCAGTTGCATATCAACTTGCCATTTGTGGAGGCTCTAGCTCAGATGCCTAAGTATGCGAGATTTTTGAAGGATATCCTCACGAATAAGAGGAAATTAGAGGAGTTGTCTCAGGTAACGCTGAATGAGGAGTGTTCAGCGGTGATTCAAAACAAGCTACCGGAGAAGAGACGAGATCCGGGGAGTTTTACCATCCCCTGTTTGATAGGTAGCTTGTCGGTTAGAAATGCCTTAGCTGACCTTGGTGCTAGCATTAACCTCATGCCATATGCGGTCTTTGCTAAGCTTGAGTTGGGAGAACCTGCACCAACACGCATGAGTATCCAGCTGGCCGATCGTTCGGTCAAGTATCCGCGATGGATAGTGGAGAATATGTTGGTTAAGGTTGATCGTTTCGTGTTTCCTGTAGACTTTGTGATTCTGGACATGGATGAGGACAAGAATGTCCCTATTATTCTAGGTCGACAATTCCTGGCCACCGCCAAGGCCCTGATTGATGTGTATTCAGGGAGGCTTACATTGAGGGTGGATGAAGAGGAGGTGACCTTTGATGTTGGGAAATCCATGCAGCACACCCAGAATCAGGATGATTCACTCTACTTTGTTGAGACTGTTTATTCTTGCGTGAGTGATCATCTCCAGGATACAGCTGAGGAGGAGTCCCTGAACACCCAGATTGTAGGAGGGGAGACGATTGATCCAATTGGTGAGGATCAGTTTGATGAGCAGTGGCATAGCCAGGAGAGCTATGAGTTTCCCCAGTGTTCAGCGGTTTTCGCAATGGTTGATAGAGAGTCTGAGCCGATTGAGCGGCCTTCTGTTGAGGACCCACCACCTGTTGAGCTTAAGGAGCTCCCGAGCCATTTGGAGTATGCCTTTTTAGATGGTGAGTCTCGATTACCTGTCATTATCGCCTCTGATTTGACGAGTGATGAGAAGGAGAGGCTATTGGAGGTGCTGAAGCAGCACAAGCAGGCTATTGTGTGGAGGATTATGGACATTAAGGGAATTAATCCCTCTTTCTGCACCCATAAGATCCTTATGGAGGACGAATACAGACCCGCTGTGCAGCACCAGAGGAGGCTGAACCCGAACATGCAGGAGGTGGTGAAGAAGGAGGTGATCAAGTTACTTGATGCAGGTTTGATTTATCCCATCTCCGATTCGCCTTGGGTTAGCCCGGTTCAGGTTGTCCCTAAGAAGGGAGGCATGACTGTTATCACCAACGAGAGGAATGAGCTGATTCCTACTCGTACAGTCACAGGTTGGAGAGTTTGCATCGATTACCGCAAACTCAATGATGCTACTCGGAAAGATCATTTTCCCCTCCCGTTCATTGATCAGATGTTGGAGAGACTAGCGGGGAAGATGTTCTATTGTTTCCTGGATGGCTTCTCTGTCTACTTCCAGATCCCGATTGCTCCTGAAGACCGGGAGAAGACGACATTCACATGTCCCTATGGCACATTTGCTTATCAACGGATGCCCTTTGGATTGTGTAATGCTCCGGCCACTTTCCAGCGTTGCATGGTGGCCATTTTCCATGATATGATTGAGGACTCCATGGAGGTATTCATGGATGACTTTTCTGTGTTTGGGAGTTCCTTTGATCATTGCCTCGGGAATCTGGAGAGGATGTTGGCCAGGTGCAAGGAGGCTAATCTAGTGTTGAACTGGGAGAAATGCCACTTCATGGTGAAGGAGGGCATTGTGCTTGGGCACAAGGTTTCACGCGCGGGGATTGAGGTTGATAGAGCTAAGATTGATACCATATCTAAGCTGCCCCCGCCGACTTCCGTGAAATCTATTCGTAGCTTCCTTGGTCACGCGGGCTTTTACAGACGCTTTATTAAAGATTTTTCTAAGATTGCCCGACCGATGACCCAGCTTCTTGAGAAGGAAGCCCAGTTCGCGTTCTCCGACGAATGCCTTAGTGCATTCAATTTGTTGAAGGAGAAGTTGGTGAATGCCCCTATCATGGTAGCTCCTGATTGGAAGTTGCCATTTGAGATCATGTGTGACGCGAGCGACTTCGCTGTTGGGGCGGTCTTAGGACAGAGGAGAGAGAAGCAGTTTCATCCGATTTATTATGCGAGCAAGACGCTCAATGACGCACAGGAGCACTACACCACGACGGAGAAAGAGCTCCTCGCCGTTGTCTTCGCTTTCGATAAATTCCGGTCTTATCTCGTCCTATCAAAGACCATTGTATTCACTGACCATGCAGCTCTTCGGCACCTGTTCAGCAAACAGGATGCCAAACCCCGACTGATCCGGTGGGTTTTGCTGCTTCAGGAGTTCGACATTGAGATCCGTGATAAGAAGGGCGCGGAGAATGTCGCAGCGGACCACTTGTCCCGTCTTGAGTGCTCAGCTTCATCTGAACTTGTGGGGTCATCCATAAATGACAATTTTCCCCACGAGTTTCTCATGCACATACAGACACAAGATGAGGAGTGTCCCTGGTTTGCTGATTTTGCAAACTTTCTTGCTAGTGGGATCGTGATTAAGGGCTTAACGCATCAGCAGAAGCGAAAGTTCTTTGCGGATGTGAAGCACTATCTTTGGGAGGATCCCTATTTATTTCGAGTCGGGGCTGATCAGATCGTGCGCAGGTGTGTTCGGAGATGAGGCACGTCAGGTGCTTAGACACTGCCACGAGGGCCCGACAGGCGGATACCATGGAGCTACCTTGACCGCGAAGAAGGTCTTTGACGCCGGTTTCTTCTGGCCTACCATCTTTCGGGATGCTCATGAGATGATCCGAGCTTGTGACGCTTGCTAGAGGGCGAGCAACATCTCATCTAGGAATGAGATGCCCCAGAACAGCATCCAGATTTGTGAGATTTTTGATGTTTGGGGTATTGACTTTATGGGACCTTTCCCAGCTTCTCGTGGCAACCGGTATATCCTAGTCGCTGTTGACTATGTTTCTAAGTGGGCCGAGGCTCAAGCCTTGCCCACTAATGATGCTAGGGTGGTTGTTCAGTTTCTGAAGAAGCTATTCTCTCGCTTTGGTGCCCCCTAAGCCCATATTAGTGACCGTGGGACCCACTTCTGCAACTCCCAGTTGGAGAAGGCATTATCACGATATGGTGTGAACCATAGATTCTCCACAGCCTACCATCCACAGACCAGTGGGCAGGTAGAGGTCACGAACCGGGGCATAAAGCGGATTCTTGAGAAGACGGTTGGTCAAAACCGTAAGGATTGGTCGGACAGGTTAGATGATGCACTTTGGGCCTTCCGGACTGCGTATAAGACGCCTATTGGTACCACACCATTTAGGTTGATCTATGGGAAGGCGTGCCATCTTCCGGTGGAGTTAGAGCACAAGGCTTATTGGGCGTTGAAGGCGGTGAATCTTGACTTGGTGAGCACGGGAGAGAACCGGTTCACTCAGATTCATGAGCTTGATGAGTTGAGGAATCAAGCCTATGTAAACTCCACGATCTACAAGGAGCGCACTAAGAGTTTACATGACCGACGCTTGAAGGACAAGAAGGAATTCCGAGTGGGTGGTCGTGTGTTGCTATACAACTCTAGGTTGCGTTTGTTTCCCGGGAAGTTGAAGTCCCGATGGACGGGTCCTTACAAGGTTAAGGAGGTGTTTCCTTATGGGACCGTCGAGATTGAACATGAAGATGGGAGGATCTTCAAGGTCAACGGTCATCGTCTTAAGCCATATATCGACGGACCGGTTGACCCGGAATTGGAGGTAGTTGACCTCCACCCCAAGGACAAATGAATTCGGGGACTTGAGTCTAGCTAACGAATCGTTAATAAACTTAGCCTGTTTTGGTAACAATTCTTAGATTTTGTTTCTATGTTTATTTTCCTATTTTTATTAATTTTTAGGATTTTACCATTTATTTTTGAGTTTAGGTATTCGGAGCGTATTTTGGATCGAGCGGATTTGAGTTGATGATTGGAATATCACAGGTATGTCTTCTGAATTTTTAGAAATTTTAGTTTGGAAGAATCGCAGTCGGGTTTTGGTACAAGCTGCATAAAAAAATCAGGGTTTTCTGTCTGCTGGGCAAGAGACACGGTCGTGCCTCCCTATAGGCGCGGTCGTGCCTCTAAACCTAGGCGCGGTCGTGCCTAAGCACTTGGCGCGGTCGTGCCTCAGTAATTGGGGGCCGGTTTAAATTAGTTTTCAAACGACAGACCATTCACCCCCCCCATACCTCCCAGCAGACGATTGCCCTCCCCCTCGGTGATTTTCTTCCCGTCACCATTTCCGGTCTACCCCTTCAATTCTTCGATTTAAGGTACGCCCCGAACCCCCTTTTCTCTCGATTATCGCGATTATAAACCTAGTTTCTCCTTTTCGTTTTTATTTTTGTCGATTTATAGATGTTTAGGTCTGTAAATACATAGAATTAGGTTCTGCTTGCTTCCTGGGTTGGTTATGTATAAAAGCCCCTTCATAAAACGTGTCTAATTGATGAAATTTGAAACTGGAAAACCCTAAAATGGGTTGAGCACGGTCGCGCTCCTGACCAGGCGCGGTCGTGCTCGGCTTTTAAAATCCCAGGAAAGCTTGGTTTGGTCAGGCGCGGCCGTGCCTCTGTCGAGCGCGGTCGTGCCTATTGAATTTGGCCTTAGCGCGGTCGTGCCTCGCACCTGGCGCGACCGTGTCTGTCGAGATATTGTGCCCGTGGTCGGCCATAGCGCGACCGTGGGCTCAGATTTTGGCCTTGGCGCGGTCGTGCCCCTTCCTACGCGCGACCGTGCCCCTTCATAATTAGGTCAGAAACTTCATAACTTCAGTCTAGCGTCTTCATAATTGTTCTGATTTCATTTTTGTTGTCATGCAGATGGCAGGCAACAGGGACCACCCGTACCTCGAGTTTGACATGAACGAGCACGAGTACGAGGCTCGTTTGGATGTTTTGTGGCCCCGCAGAGGCCGGATTCTAGCCGCTCGTCGTTTGGAGCCGGCCGCCATAGATGCCATTGGTCAGAGGGACCGATGGGACGATCTTGTCACCGCCCCCTGGCGCCGCTTGTTCAGGTTCCATGCTATCCAGTATATAGAGCTTGTGATGGAGTTTTTCTCCACATATGAGTTCGATTATCCTTGCTTAGACCTAGAACAGCCCGAGACGATTAGGTTTAGGTTAGGTAGGGAGTGGCGAGTGATGTCGGTTGCCCGGTTTGGGAGATTGTTAGGATTGTACACGAGACAGGAGCTCCAGACGGAGATATTCACTGAGGGTACCACAGAGTTCCCGACCGAGGAGGATAAGGACCAGTTCTGGCATGAGTTTGGTTTTGGGATTTAGGATCCGAGTTTGACCAAGGCTTCGAGCCTTCGGGATCCGCTACACCGTGTTCTTCATTGCTGCATTGTTTATTCCATATCTGGGCGAGGGCAGGGAGAGACGGTAGTGAATTTGAGGGAGTTATTCTATCTGTTTTGCCTTGTACGCCCGCGCACTTGCAATCTTGCGCACTCTATCGCGGGGTACTTGGTGAACAGCTCGGGGCGCGATGTTACCAGCGCGATATGTGGAGGTCACTTCGTGACCAAGATGGCACGGCACTTCCAGCTGCTTACAGATGATTTGATAGGGGACCTGACCCCTGTGGCCGAGACCGTCGTGATGACCGTGCAGACACTCAGAAACATGCACGTAGCTCGTCGAGGCGCAGGAGGGATTAGATTGGTTGATAGATGGGGACGGGTATGACCGATGGGACGAGTACGAGGCTCGTTTGGATGTTTTCAAACGACAGACCATTCACACCCCCGGGAGGTATGGGGGGGGGGTGTGACAGATCCAGACCGTCCGGGCCCCAATCCAGATGTTGTCCAGGCCGAGGCTGAGGCTGTTGCCGCCGCCCATCAGGCACACGCAGCTCAGCAGGAGCAGGAGCACCACGAGCATCATGTCGAGGATCCAGTTGTTCCGCCACCTCCACCTCCTCCGCCTCCACCACCACCTCCGGTGACCGTCTCCCATGATTTATTCATGCGCTACTGGGCCTGGCAGTATGAGGTCCAGTGCGCCGCTGCTGCTGCTGGCGGGGCACCATACGTGGTTCCCCTCCCATTCTTTATGCAGCCAGGGCAGCAGCCCGATCAGCATCAGCCACCACCATCACCGCAACATCAGCCATCACCACCACCGCATCATCAGTCACCACCACCCGGAGGAGATGGAGCAGAGGGTGCCGGCCTTGATCTTGAGGATTTTGAGATGGAGGAGTAGTGCCCTCCACTATTTTGGTATCACCTTTTGTGAGTTGTACTTTTGTTGTATTGTACAAACTCTTGTATCGCGCTACGGCGTTTATGTTGTACTTTTGTTTCCTTGTACTTTTGTTTTCTTGTACTTTTGTTTCCATGTACTGTTGTATATATTTGTGTTTATATTTTGGCTTGATGTTACTGATCTGTGTTTGATGTTAGTCTTGATTAGATCTTGGAATTGTGGAACCACATGGAACTACGTGGAACGTCATTATTGTGGGTTGGATTTTTGCGTGTGCCATGATCGACACGAGGGAAGTTTCAGCTATCCCTTCACACTCCATTGCATTGCATTCCATTTTGCTTTGCATGTTTTTGTATACATTGTGGGAAATGTATGTTTCTAAGTGTGGGGTTGGGTGTTCATTCTTTGCTTTACATTATTTTTTGTTGTACATTGAGGGCAATGTACAATTCTAAGTGTAGGGTGGGATTGTATTTGCGCATTGTTTGTCCTTTTAGCATTTTATCGATTCATTTTTTGCAAAATATTCCTTCATAATTTTTTATTGGCACTAAATTAAAAGTTAACCGTTTAGCATTCACAATTTTTAGTAAATAATAGAGGTTTGATTTTTCGAAAGCAATTGAGATAGAAATTCCATTGAGTCAAACCCATTTTTTTGTGATAACCATGAGTTTTAGTGGGCTAAACGAATGAATTGCAAGTAACCTTTTGCTTACACCCATTCCTTTCCGTTTCCGTGAGTTCATTTTTGAGCCTTGATAGCTTTAGACATTGTTTGCTCTCGTTTTTGCGGATTTGAGTGTGCCGGATGTTTCATGCTTGTCAGAACTTGCTTTTAGTATACATTTCGAAATCATGAACATAAATATTGCATAAAAATGATTGAGGCATTAGGATAAATCACTTTGTTAGCCTTTTATCTTTGTTTTCCCTTACCCGAACACATCCACTAGTTAACCACGTTGAGCCTATCGCATGTTCTTTCTTTTATTACCCACATTACACCGCCATTAAACCTTCATTAGCCTTTTTACTTATTTATTCTATTTTTTTACCCGTGTTAGAAATTCGGTCGGCTAATGTTAATTTTATAGCTTTTACTTTGTTGTAATCTTCAAATTCTTGAGAAGTTTTTAGCTAAGGAAAGATGCATATTAACTTAGTTCCCTTCAAAAGAAAAGAAATAGTGAAAAAAAAAAAAAAAAAAAATTCACCAAAATCAGGTGAAATATAGTCGATTAGAGCAATTTTGTGAGCAAAGATGGAAAGAATTTGGTTGTTAGCTCTTACCTATATACGGAAGTATTAGTTAGTTTATTTTTCATATTAGAAGTGTTTTAGTTTTTGAATTAGCATAACCGCCGGGTTTTTAGCCATTTAGCCACTTTTAAATTCCATTTCCTTACCCTTAACCATTGCCAAGTTACAACCCGTTTAAAGCCCTCTTGATTTGTGCTTTGTTTCATGTTAGTTGATAGAGATTTGATCTTTTAACAAGCTTATGATTTATGCATGTTAATTGTCTTGGCATTTGAGTGTTCTATACATACACCATTACTTGTATGATCATATATATTCCCGAGTGTGTGTGAACATTGTGAGAAGCATAAAGTTGCATGCTAATGATTTCCTAGGCATATTCATTTGCTCATTCGGTTGTCACTTCATTGGGTTTCATTTAGTTAATTTTGCATTTCTTGTCAAACCTTTATAAATTTATTAATGCTTACGGTTTTCCGAATTGATCCATAGTGTCATTGGAAGTTTTGTTTTATTTTGATTTATTGCTTGAGGACAAGCAATGTTCAAGTGTGGGGTTGTTTGATGTGTTAGTATTTACACATCTTTTTGGCATAAAACTTCGCTCATTTAACGATCAATTCTTGGTTATATTCAACGTTTAGGCACTTATTTGCTTCATTTCCTGTTTTGTAGGTTTTTGTGAAGCTTGTGAACAAACAAGAAGATTCAAGGATAAAAATTGAAGTTTTTAGGGTTTCTGTGATGAAGGCACGGTCGTGCCCCTAATTGACACGGTCGTGCCTAACTTGCAAACCCTAAGCACGGTCGCGCCCCGTACATGGCACGACCGCGCCAAGCCAAAAGACAAGGCACAACCGTGCCCTGCCTCCACACGGTCGCGGGAACACCCGTGAGTCTGACACCTCGAAGCAAGAGACCCAATGGAAGCTCCGGATCGGTCAACCCTCTGTCACACGGTCGCGGCAAAGACCTAGACGCGACCGCGCCTTCGCACGTGGCACGGTCGTGCCCTCTCTCTTGGCACGGTCGTGCCTCCCCTTTTCTATTTAAACAGAACTTAAACTCTCATTCAGACATCAAGCAACCAGGGGAGAAGGTCTACTGTTCCAGCTCGTATTTCTCTTGTTCCAGCCATATTTCAAGATTCTTGGAGAGGATACAACATCAAGAGGATCACCATACATCAACAACAACATCTAGGCTTGGAGGAGTGGTTTGATTCTTGTTTTCATATCATGTTTCACACTATTTTTCCCTGCTTATTTGTAATTTTGGTGCTCATGATGAGCTAAAACTCTTGTTCACTTTGTTTTAGATGAAGTTTAGATACATTTGACAACATTCATGGATTATTGGCAATTATTGTGTTAATGTTATGACAATCGTATGATTATTCTTTGATGAAATTATGTATTCAAGTATTTTGAGTTGTTTACAAGACTTGTATTTGTGTATGCCATATTATGTTGGAAAACTTGTGGTTTATGCTTATATTCATGGATTGGTGTATGTAATTATACTAGTTTATGGCTTTTGACTAGGAATGGTGAATGAAGTCTTGTTTATGAATCATTATATTTGTATGTGTATCCTTATGCTTATGTTTGGAAAGACAAAGTGTTTGTTAGAATGTTTCATGCTTAGTTTTATGTTTATCTAGGAATTGTTGACACATTCTCCTAATTTATATAATCTTTACATGAACATTGTATGTTGAAGAAATGCATATTGTTGTCTAATTTAATCAACTTGAGGTGGGTAGTGTGTTGTTCATATTATCTTTCCAACTAGTTGTTGGACTAGCGTACCTTAATCGTTAGTTTAATCTTTATAAACATTAACATGATTGTTAAACACGTGAGCTTCATTGTATGATTTTAGGTGGTTAGTTTGTATAATTCATGCTAGCTTTCCGAATAGTCATTTGATTAGATATATTTGACAAGAGTTTAGTCAATTTATGTTTCGTGTGATTGCCATGTTCCTATGAGTGTATTGGATGTATTCTAGATGGATTCGACACCGAAGTGATATTTTCTCCCTAATCGTTTGAATTGTGACCTTAGCTTAGTTTTCATATATTTGCATGTTAGTTAATTAAACAAAACTCTTCAAAATATCTTTATACCCTCACTTGATTAGATTTTAATTCCGGTTTATTATCGCATTCCACCGTGTCCACAGATTGATATCCGGTTATTACCTTTACTATATTGCTATCCGACGGGTACACTACCCGATGTGTGTGTGATTAGTTTTTGGTGAAAACCCTTTTTAAAACTCATATTGTGTGAAAATTCTTTATTAAAATATATATATAGTTTACACGCATCAATACTTGATATATGAAAATGAATAATGAACAAAGAATGAAATGTATGTATGAAAAGAATGAAATAAACGAATGACATAACGTGTAAGAATAAAATCTTGCTTTATATCCATGTATATATTGCTTGCCAAGTATGAAATGTATGACATAACTTGTAAGAATGAAATCTTGCTTTATATCCATGTATATATTGCTTGTTAAGTATGAACGAACGTTATGGACGGAACAATGATAATGAATACTTTCGGTAGACGGACGACCACTCGACTATTATACAGCCAAAAATGAAAGTCTAGAAAAGTAGACTAAACAAGCTACTATGGTAGAGTAAGTCCCTCAGTCGATGCATAGCTGTATAATTAATTCGGGTGGGAGACGGATACCTTAGGGTAGTCAGACAAATATGACGGACTACGACGGTATGACGGGTGTAAGTATGACGGACTACTTCGGTAGGACGATTGTAAGATAATGACGGACTACTTCGGTAGGACGGTTATAAGCGTGCGGACACTAGTTGCTGGACGGTTGCAAGTATGGCGGACTACGACGGTAGACCGTGACGTTTGTCTTTATGACTCACGTAATCAATGATGGGCTGATCCCCCTAATGTGTAAGACCAGCGAAGGTACAAATGAATGTATGAATGTACGTATCTATATACGTACTCACATATGAATGAACTATGAAAGAAAGAATTGAAATGGTAAATATATACATATATATATTTATACTTATGAAAATTATGACAAAAAAATAATGTTTATGCCTACTTGCTTTAAACTAGAACTCAACAGCGTTAGCTGACTTTTAGTATTCACTTCAGGTAACAAGAGGGAAGGAAGGGCTAAGGCGTGAAGGCTACCTAGCTCAAGACTGACATCCCGGGAATGGGGCCTTACATCACTTTAGCCCCTTCTCTTTAAAGAAATTACACTATCGGATTTTAGTTTTAATTAGTTGTTGAACCACCGTAACATACTTTCTTCCTTTGGCAACCTTAGTCTTAAATGAAACCACGTGTTATAAGTAAATGAGAATTTGGGTTGTCACATTTACGTATTATGAGATGCTTCTTTCTCGCTTCTGGGCTGGAAATAAATACTACTAAATGCAGTGTTATGGGTTTTAATGTGCTGGATAATAGTGTGAGCGAATTGGCCACTTTAGCCCGTTGCCAAATTGGTCAGGTCCTATTCTCTTATCTCGGCTTGATCGTTTGTGCTAATATGAATTTGGCCAAGAACTGGAAACCCGTTAATGATACGTTTGAGGCAAGATTATCGGTGTGGAAAGCAAAACATTTATCCATGGGTGGGCGGGTGGTTATGATTAAGCCAGTTCTCGATAGCTTCCCGGTCTACTTTTTTTCATTACACAAAGCCCTAGATAAAGTAATTAACACACTTGAAAAAAACTTGGAGAAATTTTCTATGGGGAGGGGCAGGTAATAATAGGAAGTTCAACTGGGTTAACCGGGAAAGGGTGTGTGCGTCTAAAACAATGGGGGGGAGGGGAGTTTGGGTGTTGGGTCACTTAAGATCTTGAATTTGAGCTTACTCACAAAATGGTGGTGTAGATTTAAATCAGAAACTCTGATCATGGGGCTTTCGATCTCTGGTTTAAAACGATCACAAAGGCATAAGGATCACCTGGTTTAGTGCAGTAACGAAGGACAACCGCTAGAGTGTAGGTTCCGGAATTTCTTGAGCTCGACGAATTTCCAGAGAGGTAACGAGACGCGAAGAAGAGTTCTGTGAGTTTGAATGGGGTTCTACGAAGGTGTGTGGCTGTATTAATTCGATTAATTTTGTCTTAATTACTCGATTCGATTTCAAAAGGCAAGTGTAAAATGTCGGGATCCTTTTACACGTAATCAGTTCGGTTTTGGATGAATTGAGTCGGGATTTGGGACTGAATACACATACCATCAATAAAAGCATGATTTACGGGTTTAAAACGCGTCTGATTACTTGATTGAGGATTTAATTGAGCACAATTTGACTTCGTGAGGTCAAACTGTCTTAAATTTGTAATTAGCCGCGTGTATTGTTAAATTGAAAGGTCTTGACGAGTTAGGAGGGATCGATAGATGTTTACTCGCTCAAGGAAAGTTGAAAACGAACGAATGGATCCATTTTGGAAGTTTGGATTACCCAAATTCGACCCTGTTGACTATAAAAAGTCAAAGCAGGTTGAGTTTGTGAGTGGGAGGTTCAAAATTTAGGATTTAGGGTTCTTGGGATTAAAAGGTTCAAACTGATTTATTTAAAATTGTACTTGTGAATATTTACAATTAATCATGCCTTTCTACTATTTATAAAAAATATTATTATTATTATTAGTATTATTTTTTATATACTCTATAACATGATGTAAGAATATATATTTAATAGTATAATAATATGTTAGTGTGTAAGGTTGAGAACTTAAATTGATATGTTTTTAAATGTGACATATTGTACAGAACCGGTACGGAATTGAATTGGATTGTGAATTGAACTAAAAATTATATCATAAAAGTCATGGATGTTACAGTCTCCCCATGTTAAGGGGATTTCGTCCCGAAATTTAACTAGTGAAGACTATTGCAACAGGAAGAAACTGAGTTTAGGGTTTTGATTGTCGGTTTGAGGCGTATGATATATAACAAGGTTAAGTATGGAGGATATCAGTGGATTTTAGTTCCTAGAGAGTTAAGGAGAGATCTGTCGAAGAATCTAAATTTGAAATGCGTTACTTGGAATGGATTTGATGGGGACTTGATAATTAGGGTTTGTTTAAGATGTTGTCAATTATGCTCAAAACGGTTAGTGGACAAGAGGTTATACAAACATTGGTCTAGGTCAAAATTTCACGTGGAACAACGCTACTTCTGATATATATGATAGGGCACTTATATAAAGGAAGTACCATCGGCGTATCCACCATGCCTTTGTCATATCACATTAGTTTTGTTGCTATACATCATGATAGGTTTTAGGTCATAACACACGATAGAATTCGCTAGGTTTTCCATGCGCTGATTTTTATAATTTCGTGTGCACCCGTAATTACTCGAATCATCACATGGTCCGTATAGATCCTTCCGTTGTGTGTGGGTCAAGAGGGGCACAAATTCACTTAGTTCATATATATTTTTTTCACTTATGAGTTGCTAATAAGTAACTATGTCCCTAAATAGGCAGGTCAGTTAGCAACTAAAGAGTAATAAAGTAGTATAACTTAAAGTTCCATAGTTTGCTTGTGTTTGAACAAGAATATGTCAATCACCGAGTTGTTCTAAAGTGTTACAACTTCCTCGTGTTTGAACAAGAACACGTCAAACCCCGAGTAGCTTCAATGTGTTATGGTTTTCTAGTTTGGTGAACAAAGTGTATGACCATGCTTCGTGTATATTGTGATAAATCAATTGCAATAATTGTAAGTAACTTAGTTTCATGTATAATGTAGCACTCAAGTTTCATGTATGGTCTAGTGTTATGTAGCTTGTAATCAAATAGGTTTCATGTGTAACGTGAACAAATTAGCATCATGTATTTTGCAAATCAATAAGCTATCGTGTGTAATGTAAACAACATAGTATCACGTGTATTGTAAGAAATGAATTTCATGTATGGTGTTAACAACTTAGCATCATGTATTTTGTAACTCAATAAGTTTCATGTTCAATGTGGTCAATCAAGTATTATGTACCAAACAATCAATTGTTATGTATCATGTGATCAATTTAGTACATGTATATTACAAACAACTATGTTTTATGTATTCCGTAATCAACCCAGTAGAACGTGTATTGCAAATAATCAAGCTTCATGTATTATGTAATCAGTGTAGCATTGGGTATATTGAAAATAACTAAGTTTTATGTATTATGTGATCGTGTTGTGTATATTGTGAACGTGCATACGTAAGTTATTGAATTTCGAGTGTGACGTATACTAGCGAGTTTCGTATGCGATCACGTGTTGTAGGGAAGCGTGTCGTTGGGTGTTCATGTAAAATGTGATAGTTAGGTTCTAGCTCCTTAAATCTCGTTGAGGTTTGTAGAGATGGTTAACGTCTATGCGAAATGGGTCGTCCCTTGAAGTGGCAAGTATACTCATACATTATTGAAGGTATAAGGAAATGAGGGGTTTCTGAAAATATCATGGGAAATGTAATTGCAAAGAACTGATCTTTGTTTGAAAATAGGGAATTGTAAAGTAGTGAATTTATTGAGTTAAATAATGGACAATTTATAGGAGAAGTCTTTTTATTAAATTTTCAATTATTATAAAGAGGATATTTTTAAGAGTAATTATTGGCTAAACAAGTAGTTGTATATTAATCCAGCTAGGATTTAGAAATGATTACTTTAATGAGGAAAATCATACTTATTTATCAATTTGAAGTGATATTTTTATAAAATAGGTTGCATTAAGTTCCCTTATGAAGTGAAAATGTTTATGGAAAATTTATATTGTTGATACTCTTTTAAAGGTTTGATAAACGTTTGGTTTAAAAATAACGAGGTTGTTTAAATCTAATAGGATGATTTGTTTATGAAGGATATTGTCGGTAGTGTACTAAATCGTGTTGAATGAAGAAGGCGATACTTGGAAAATTTTGATGAAAATATGATGGGTGTAATTCACACTCACTTGTCAAATAATCTTAGAGTTGGAATATATGAAATTTATTAAATGCTGAAATGCTAAACATTATTCAAAACTTAGGGAAATGGTTCTCAAACTGAAAATTTAAAGACAATAAATAGAAATTTTTGTTAACGTCTCTGGTAGCTTCCCACTAGAAGGAAAATAATCACCAAGACGAGCACCGCTATGGTCATTCGGGTAGTCGATCTAGCTTCAGCTCTAGCTGTTTCTGTGCGATTCTCAAGCATTTCTTTTTCAAGGATGGAAATTAACTCCTTTTGGTACCCTAATTGGTTTGCTAGGCTATCCATTCTTTGTCCTTGCAAGTCATGCATTACCTCGTGCTCCATCCTTTGCCTCTCAAACTCTGAGGTCCTTACATATTGGTGAATGTCATTGGTTGGAATTCCCATAACTCTAGTGGGTGCCATGGTATGCCTTACCCAAGGGTTAGGATGATACGGGTCGGGCACCAGATACAGGTCTCTTAATGGGGGTGATCTAGGTGTTTGAAGTCTTGGGCCGGTGTTCCTAGCCCAATCTGTCCTTACATCAAACCTTGGTCTGGCAGCTGGGGGTGGTGGTGACAGATACACGGGTGACCTGATGTCTTCTTCCCAATCCGACTCTGCTCTGGGACGGTATACCGGGAGGAAGGAAAGTAGGAGTCCATGTCTAGCAGCAAATAATGAAAAGGTTGTAAGTGATTATGAAATACTAAGTGTTAATTATAGGAGTTCCCATAGGTTTAGAGTTTGACTAGTCATAACACCGAGTCTTCACAATAATATTTTAGAAATACACTTGACTTATAAGCAATGCATCCCTGAGGAGAATTCCCAGGAAAGAGAGGTGAGTCACTAAGACACACTTAAGTACCCTGTCTTTCCTTAGCCAGAATCCCTCATGGGCCTACACACTCTTCCAGCCATCATGTATTAATAGCACTATTTTTGGGCTCATGGTCATGATGAGAATTGTTGTGGACTGGGCTTTTAGGCACAGAAGTGAGGCTTATATATTGTAGTAGACTTCTTCTTCTTGGAGGGTAAGTTGGCTTCTTGTTTATTATTAATGGGCATTAGGCCCAATAGTTTAGATTTAGATCATAAGAGGTGATGACATTATATATGTGAGTTTAAGAGTGCATGAAAATCTAAGTGTGTATAAGTGTGTGTTAAAACTTAGAATAGTACTTACATGAATCAAATAAATAGCATGAATATAGCACAACAATTATCATGCAGTGTGACACATAAATTATTAAATATTGTATCAGGTAATGTATTTACTTATGATAGTATGTAGGAATATTCACCCAAGGAGAAATTATGTAGGAATATTCACACAAGGAGAAATTATGTAGAATGTAGTAGCATGGCATTGTATGAGTGTCCTAAGGTTATAGTCTAGGTCAAAAGAGTCTAATAACCTAATTCCCTATAACCAAGGCTCTGATACCAATCTGTCACACCCCAACCGACGGCGGAACAAGTCGGGGCGGGACATGTAGACTGTTCACGAGCTCAAGGTTGACTAAATTGTAATATGTTAATCATCCAATTTCGTTTCAAATAAATCAAACACAACCAAATTCAAACAAGTACGTAAATGAAATACATAATATTCTTGTTTGGTGTGTGACCTTTTGGGATCATATATCAATGTCAACCTTGTTGCACGTTGTGTCTTGGGCATATAGTTACAACAATCTCCCACTTGCACAAGATTCAACATACATCAATGTAGACAGTGGTGAACGTCTAGCAACATCTTACTGCCCCCAATGATATAAGACTTAATATCATCCTCAACACCTATTTAATTAAGCCTTCAACTTAATAACAATAGTGTATGGTTAGCTATCAATTATCCCTCTGTAATAGATATCTAGTTGAACATGAGACATGGATTGACATCAATCTCATATATTGTTCAACCAATAGATTTCTCGATCGAGATTCAACATGATTTAAATCAAACATAAGTTTGAGCACGACCATGCATTTGAATCAATCTGAATCATCGAGGGGTCCAAAGATATCAACCTTATAAAGGTACATATCCCTTATTGACTACATACGCCTCTCACTAAATTTCGATTTGTTCCCAACAAGAGCCCTTATTACTGCCTGGTTAGAGAACAACGCTCCATGTAATCAAGCCCCAATATGTATCTCAGGTCAAAGGATACAAATATACTACCATTTTTCAAAACACTTAAGACGCCGATCCATGAAGTGTCTTTGAATGTGGTCACGTCCAATATTCACCTTCCATGAATATTTGTGATCTTTAGTTAGTCATCTCCAAACTAAACGACCCACAATAGTCTTAATTCATAGTTACTCCCATAACTTTGACTGACTATGGACATTTTGAATAACTTGGTTATTCATGGATGTAATTGTGCTAATATAGAATAGAATATGCATAAAGAGACAATGTCATAATAAGGAAATGATACTGATATATATAGCTTCAAAATATCCAAAGTACAAATTAGATCCAATAACTAGACATACAAAGCCCTATAGATCTAGCATGTGCCTCATGTTTAGCTTGAGGCCTGGGCTTAGTGAAAACATCAGCCAAGTTTTGATCCGTGTGTACTTTGCTAACGATGACATCTCCTCGTTCCACTATCTCCCGAATATAATGGAAACTCCTCTGGATGTGCTTGTTTCTATGATGCGCCCTTGGTTCTTTCACTTGCGCAATAGCACTAGAGTTATCACAATAGATCTCAATAGGTTTCTCGATGCTTGGCACCACCTCGAGATCATAGATGAATTTCTTCAGCCATGCAGCCTCCTTGGCCGCCTCTAAAGCAGCAATGTACTCAGATTCAGTCGTGGACTGTGCAACCACCTTTTGCTTGGAACTTCTCCAGGTAACTGCTCCACCATTAAGGGTGAAGACATACCCCGATTGGGATCGAGAGTCATCTCGATCAGTATGGAAGCTAGCATCCGTGTAGCATCTCACAGTAAGTTCCTCTTCCACACCTCTATATACCAAGAAAATTTCTTTAGTCATCCGAAGATACTTGAGAATGTTCTTAACAGTAATCCAATGTCTTTCTCTAGGATTCTGTTGGTAACGGCTCGTCATGCTTAAAGCATATGACACATCCGGTCTAGTGCACAACATGGCGTACATGATGGATCCAATTGTCGAAGCATATGGAATCCATTTCATCCTCTTAATCTCCTATTCCGAACTAAGACATTGAGATTTGTCAAGAACCGTGCCATGCGCCATAGGTAAGAAACCTTTCTTGGCATCTTGCATTGAGAAGCGTTTGATAACCTTATCAATGTATGCACTTTGACTCAAGCCAATGAGCCGCTTATATCTGTCTCGATAGATCTTGATTCCTAGAATGTATGCGGCTTCTCCTAAGTATTTCATTGCAAAACACTTTCCTAACCAAGACTTAACGTCCTTCAAGGTTGGAATGTGGTTTCCGATGAGTAATATGTCATAGACATACAAGATTAGGAATGCAACGGTGCTCCCACTAGTCTTCATGTAAGCACATGGCTCATCTTCATTTTTGATAAATCCATACTCCTTGATTTTCTCATCAAAGCGAAGATTCCAGCTCCTTAATGCTTGCTTTAATCCATAAATTGATCTTTTAAGCTTGCATACTTTATCGGGATGTTTAGGATTGACAAAACCTTCTGGCTAAACCATATAGACATCCTCAGTCAGATGTCCATTTTGGAAAGCTGTTTTGACATCCATTTGCCATATCTCATAATCGTGATAAGCGGTAATGGCAATCATTATCCTGATAGATTTAGTCATGGCTATAGGAGAAAAGGTATCCTCATAATCAATTCCTTGAGTTTGAGTGAATCCCTTTGCAACTAGCCGTGCCTTAAATGTATGCACATTTCCATCCATGTCCGTTTTCTTCTTGTAAATCCACTTACTCCCAACGGCCTTTCCATTGGGAGGAAGATCAACCAAATCCAAGACTTGGTTGTCATACATGGACTGCATCTTGGCATCCATGGCTTCAAGCCATTTATCAGATTCTTTGTCTGATATAGCAGATTTGTAGTTGGTAGGTTCGGTCTGATCCACCAAATATACCTCATAATCACCATATCTCTCAGGTTCTTGACGAATTCTACATGATCTGCGGATGTCTTGTGTTACAGTGGGTACTTGAACCAGCATAGGTTCAGGTTCAACAATATTCTATTGAGCAGTGGTTCCAACCTCAGGTCCAAAATTGGGTGGTTCCCGAATTTCTTTAAGATCCACACTATTTCCACTTGGTTCTTTTGAAAGAATGTCTTCTTCCAAGAAGATTCCACATCAACTAATAAAGGATTTATTATAGATTGGATGGTAGAAATAATATGCCTTTGTTTCATTAGGGTATCTGGCGAAGATTACTTTCTCGCCTCTTGGATCTAGCTTGGAGGTATCACGTTTAACGTAAGCCTCACAACCCATACCCTAAGGTAGGATAAGTTTGGAGTTCTTCCATGTCATAATTCGTATGGTGTCTTATCCACCTTCTTTGTTGGAACCATATTGACTATGCGAGCAGCCGTCTCCAAGGCATAGCTCCAAAAGGAGTGAGGCAAGTTCGTACAACTCATCATGGAACAGACCATATCAAGCAATGTCCGATTTCTCCTTTCGGACACACCGTTGTGTTGTGATGTTCCGGGTGGAGTGAGTTGAGAAACTATCCCACATTTCTTGGGATGTTCATCAAAGTCGCAACTGAGATATTCACCACCACGATCCGAACGGATGGTTTTTATCGTTTTCCCAAGTTGATTTTGTACTTCATTTTGAAACACTTTGAAAACCTCAAATGCTTCATGTTTATGCTTTAAAAGATAAACATAACCATATCTACTGAAATTATCAGTGAATGTAATGAAGTACCTCTCACTACTTCTTGACATTGTTCTAAAAGGACCACACACATCGGTGTGTACAAGTCCTAATAGATCCGCAGCTCGTCCACCCGTACCGGTGAAGGGTGCTTTGGTCATCTTGCCACAAGGACATGATTCACTTATGTCAAAGGATTTTGAACCAGTGGGCTCTAAGATTCCATCGGTTTGGAGTTTTGACATACGTTTCTTGTTTACATGGCCAAGTCTACAATGCCATAGATACGATTTGTTAAAGTTTAGTTTTGATCTTTTAGTGTTGAGAGTGTAAATAGAGTTATAACTACACGAGCCATGAATATCAACTTCATAAATTTCGTTATGAGGCCTAGCCTCAAAGTACATAACGTTGGATTTGAAAGTCAAAATGTTTTCTTCATGGAAACCAAAATTAAATCCTTGCTCATATAGTCGAGCATCCGAGATAATATTCGTAGTTAAACTAGGTACATAACAAACATTTTTCAAAATAAGATACAGGCCAGTTGGTAACAAAATGGAGTACTCTCCTACGACTTCAACCGCTACATTTGCTCCATTTCCAAGATGGTGCACCAATTGGCCTTCTCTCAGCTGTCTAACCTTCTTTAACCCTTGCAAATCATTGCAAATGTGAGTAACACAACCTGTGTCAAACACCCATGAGTTACTAGTGAAGGCATATAACTCTATTACAAAGATACCTGAAGCTGAAGCCGCATTGGGGTTCTTCTTCATGTCAGCTTGAAACTTGGGGTAGTCCTTCCTCTAATGACTTGTATCCCCACAATGGAAGCAATTGGGGTTCTTTGGAGGCTTGGCAGGTGCCTTTGCTGTTGGTTTAGGGACCGACTTCTTGTATTTGATAACAGCCTTTGGCTTTGCCCTTGGACTCACCCACGGCTTCTTGCCCTTGCCTTTTCCTTGAGTAGTTGGCTTCTTGATTTGACCCTCCCTTATCATAAGAACCGGTTGAGACTTAGTGGTGATGTTCTTATCGGTAACCCTAAGCATGCCAAGAAGCTCCGAGATGGATTTCTCAAAACCATTCAAGTTGTAATTGATTACAAACTGGTTATACGACTTCGGAAGTGACCCTAGTATCATGATGATGGCTAGGTCATTTTGAAGTGGAGATCCAAGTCTCTTCAACTGTTCCACATAGCCTTTCATTTTTGACACGTGAAGGCCTATAGGAGTTCCCTTTTGGATCCGGCAATTGGTAAGTGAGATCATGGTGTCATAGATCTCTTGTCGGGCTTGATATTGGAACATCAAATTGAGTTCCTCAATGATGTTGAATGCCTTTTGGTGCTCCAAATCATGTTGCAGATCTGGTTCCATAGTGGCAAGCATAAGACATGCTACACTTTACGTATCATCAAAGTGTTTAGCCCATGCATCCTTAGCAGCTTTGGGAGCATTTTATGCCGGAGGGTCGGGGATGGGTCCCTCAAGAACGTACATCTTCTCGTCTTGCATAAGCATAATCCGAAGATTGCGATACCAATCCATGAAGTTTGCGCCGTTGAGTTTCTCCCGATCCAAAATGGGTCGGAGAGCGAAAGAGTTTGAGGCGGGAACGATAGCGTTGGTTGGTGTTGTTGTCGTCTACAAAAACAAAGTTTTGATTTTAGTACTTTGATATTTTAATTCCTTTAATAATTAAGTACCCTCGTTTTAATGATTAAAAACTTAATTAGTTAAATGCGAAGATCCACATCACCCTTAACTTCTTGTAATTGGGCTAGCGCACTTGTTACAGGAAATAAATTGATTGGTAGGTGTATAAACCAATTGCTAACTTGCAATTCTTAGAATCTTGGGATTCGATAACAATAAATTATTAAAACGACACGGTTAATCCCGAACTATGCTTACCCACACTTCATGTTTGGCCTAACGCACTTTCCATAAAGTCAAGTTATAAGTCGTCCTACTTTAGAGACGTGTGATATTTGGTCCAAGACTCTTGGTGACCCGAAGTATCACCTTATACACGTTATAAGGTGAATCAAGAGTTTGGCCGAGCGTACTTACCACTAGAATACATTAGTAACGTCATAAGTGTTCAAAATAGGGAGGCAAAAACTTATATTTTGAAAAAGGGGTTTTTGACGTTTTTGATGAAGTGGGTTTAATAAAAACGCTTATGTAACGAAATTTTTTATGTATTGAGATCGTTACATTTAGAAATAAAACCAAGTTTTATTTGATTGGTCTTGCGTTTAATTTTACGGATCGTGACGATATAATTTTAATATCCTAGATATTAATACGTCGGTATTTAAACGCGTCACACCGATTTTAGCTATTAATAAATCGTCTTATTATTAGCCATTGAGTTTTATAAAATAAAGTTATTTTAAAACCCAAAAATTGTGAAACTCAAAATAATCTTTATTTTAGTTTCTTACAAGTCTTCCAACTTGTTAAAATATATGTTGTGTTAGAGTTTATAAATTGTCATTTTATCAAACTCATTTATTTTTGCATTTTATATTTGTTAAAATGGTTTGAAATCCTAGATTCAACACAACTACCAAACATAATTAATAAATATGCAAAAAAATAAATGCAAAGCCAAGTAAAAAAGTATGGTGTTCGTGTGAGCCAACAAGAACACCAAGAAGGTCTAGATACAACAATATACAAATCTTGAACTTTTGCTCCCACTAGCTTCAAGATCCAAGTATGACCACCTTGTTGGACTCATTAGTTGCACCTTATTTTGGACTCAATTTTTCAAGTCTCTAAAATTACATTTTGAAATAAAAATAGAAACTAATCTATATTTTACATCTCAAAATATAGATACAAGACTTGGAAAAAAAATAATAATTACATGCCCAAATAAATAATATTACAACCAAATCAAAAATCTAACACAAACATACAAGGGTCATGACTTGTTTTATATTACAAACAACACAAAATATATATTCTTGACATTTAGCAACTTATTACCTACTTGCAAGCATGATGCAAGTTGGTAACATAAAACTAGCTTGGAAATATAAATGTTGCTACCACATATATTATTTTTCTAACTTGAAAAATAATATATCTTTTGATTTTATAACTTTAAAACCAAAGTATGTTTAAAAATTTCAAGAACAAACATAAGAGACTCTAGATAACAATTGTTGGGTTTTAACATGTCCTTTTAAAACGAGTTTTGCAATGGAAGCGGTTTTGACACGTTAGATCTAAAACTTTAGTAAATAAAAACCCATCAAGGATCCAAATGTAGTTCTTGAAACATAAAAAGAGCAACCATAGGATGTTTAGAGATAACAACCTTTGATGAGAAGTGGTTGTAACAAGATGAAAGATTAGCTAGGAATCAAGTGCTTCCTCTCCAAGAGAATCCACACCAAGCAAATTGCTTCCTTTGATGCTAGTCACCAACCAAAGTCAAAAACACACTCACTAGAAACACTATTTGAAGTGATTATGAATGTGTAAATAGAAATCACAACAATATTCAAGAACCAAGACAAACTACAAAGTAAGATAGTAGTTTGTTGTAGTTCTTAAGTTGTTTTTCATCCAACAACTCCTCTCTCTTTTCTTTTCTCAAACT
The DNA here is from genome assembly GCA_023525975.1 of Smallanthus sonchifolius. Lineage (NCBI taxonomy): Eukaryota > Viridiplantae > Streptophyta > Magnoliopsida > Asterales > Asteraceae > Smallanthus > Smallanthus sonchifolius. Next base: position 16,006,196 of record CM042028.1, on the reverse strand, counting down.
CACGACCAGGAAGCCTATCTAAAAAGGGTTCTTGCCAGCTATTTCAAAAGAATAATAAGCAAGGAATAATGCCCCGTTTTCATTCTTAACTTTTGTAATGCCAATGTGAGCAATATACTTAGAACTCGCAAAAAGCATTAGTTGGTCAAACACTCCAATCTTTTGGTTTCTAATGAAAATCTCGATCAAAAAGAAAAGAAATTGGGAGAATGGAATTTCCAAATTGTATGTTGGTTAAAAGATAGAAATTAAATCATTTTGATTTAATTTTAACATGTTTTATAAACTTTTACTTATTTTATTTATACTAATCTTATAAACTTGCGTTATAAATGTTTAGGTATAAACCTATTAATACATAAGATTATATATATAAAATATCCAACATACATAACACAATGCATATAATGATTAACAACATAATTAATCAATTATATATATTTATGTAACTCGATAAATATATTATGCAATGGTTTATTCCATATTATCATTTTACTTAATGATAATAGTCTTGACATAATAACGGGGTTGTACACGTTAAACCTAGTTTAAACGCGTATGTGGAATATTTGCTTAGTGTGTGACCTTTTGGGATCATATATCAATGTTGCACGTTGTGTCTTGAGTATATAGTTCCAACATAATCTTCTTGAAACCCTCATCGTGTTTATGAGATATATGAGATACATGCCAAATTCATGATTTATGCCCCTTGTGTTTAAATAAGCCAGAAGTGATGGATCACTTGGTCGAGGAATGTGTTATTGCTACAAGAACATGGAATGATATTGCAAGGTGGATTCACTTGGATCTTTCGACTTCAAAACAACCATTGGATATTATTGATTAGTTAGATTCACGTTCTCTGTCTACAATCAAGAAGAAGGTGTTAGATGGTATTGTGTTGACAACCTGGTGGGTTATTTGAAGATTCAGAAATGACTTGATAATCGAGAAGACCATGCAGATGAGAGATTCGATATTTGATTATATTGTTAACCATTCCTTTTTATGGTTTGCAAATACAAATAGTAAAGTCAAATTGAACTGGGTCGCTTGGCTCCAAAACCGTGTTATGACTTAATTTGTAATTTTGTTCGTGACTAGCTAGCGTCTTGGTAGTCGGTTTTTATTAATTCAATTTAGCTGTTAATTATTTCCTGACTTGTAATCCTTACGTAGCTATGCTATCACTGCTAAAAAAAATCACGTTTCCAACACATATTTGCATGACACATTTGCTACAAAACATTTTTGTCGGGAAAAACCTCTGTCGGAAAATGTTTGTGACATAATTCCGACCAAAATATGGTGTTGGCATTTCCGAAGCATTTCCTACACAAACTCATAATTATAATTATTAACATAATTCTCTTTGTGATTTAATATAATTATTTATCTATTTAATAAAACAGAAAATTAAATAAAACTTTTTGTCGCAATTGTGTCAGAAATTCCGACACATATCCGACGGAAATTTTTAATATGTTTATTTATTTATTTAAAAAATAGAAAATTAAATAAAACTTTTGTCGCAAATGTGTCAGAATTAATTCCGGTACATTTCCGACAAAAAACTTTTTTAAAAATTAAATAATTTAATTTAATTAATTTTAATTATTTATTTGTTTATTAAATTTCCAAATTTTTTCTACTATAATAAATCCAGTTTTTTTCTGTTACAAAAATGCAAAAAAAAATCAAATTTGAAACCTATTTTATAAAATAAAAGCAAATACAATAACCTAAATTTCAAGCGTATACATTACAATAACCACATATTTAGTATGTTTAACCTACAACTAGGTATATGTCTATTACTACTCACTACCGCGATGACGCAAGTTTCTCGTAAGCTCTTCAATTGGTTTTTTAATTTTCCTGCATTTGTCGTTGGGACTCCTCCCTTGCTTGTTTTTCAGCTTCAATTCGAGACTCAGTTATTTGTTTTTCAGATTCAATTCGAGCTTCAATTTTTGTTTTCCAGATTCAAATCGACCTTCAAATATTGAATATAAAATTTTGTTAAAATATATAATAATTAATAAACAAATAACACATAATTATCAGAATAATAACATACAGGCAACACATAATAATAATAATAATAATAATAATTTTCATGTAATTAGTTTATAATGGTCCAATACCTTATGATGAGGTTGGTGTCCCGATCACCACGTACTTTAGATCTGAAGATCCGGGCCCCGAGACATCCCTGAACACTTAACCACACATCAGGATCATCTGTGGTGAAGTTCGGTCCGTGCACCTCTCTCATCTCTTGCAAATACGCCTCCTACAATTTATCAAAATAACACGAGTGTTACTGTACTAAATGTTGGTACGATAATTATATAAAAATAATACAGATAACTTACATGTTGGTACGAGGAGAGGAATAATACACATTTAGTATACAATAAAAGCCATAAAATGTCATATTCTAAGATTAACAAAATGCTTAAAACTTCAAGAACTCATGACTAGAGTTAATATAGTAACTTCTTTTAATATTTAAAAATGATAAATTATTAAAAAGTTAAAGAAAAATACTAAATATATTCGGTTTGTAGCAAATGTGTCGCAATTTGCGACAAATTTATGACATAATCAATAATAAGTATTATTATAATTAAATGAAAAAAAAAGTATCTTTATTATAGTTAACATAATTATTATTAGTTGTCGCAAATGTGTCGCAATTTACGACACATTTCCAACAAAATCAATAATAAATATGATAATTATATGAAAAGGTATTTTTATTATAATTATTAAGATTATTATTGATTTTGTCGCAAATGCGTCGCAATTTGCTATACATTTGCGACAAACACTAGGGTTTTCTAGGGCACTCTTTGGTCGCAAATGTGTCGCAATTTGCGACAAAAATTTTACGTCGAAATTTTTTTGTAGCAAACTCGTTTTTTTGTAGTAGTGTATGTTCATGAAAATTATGTTTTTCAGTCATAATCTTTGACTTTAACTGGAGTGTTAATGTTTGTTAAAGAATTGTTCGACACATAGTCGGAGGATCATATCTTGTTATGTGTTAAGGAGTTTGTTCATCTAGAACACTGACCTTTTGATCTTTCATGCTTGGTAGGATTTGTATGTCTGTTTTAAAATTTTATTTTTGTAGCGGATTGAAAGACATACAACGATTTTAAATCATCGTTAGAAATCTCCTAACACGGATCAATTGCGAGTAACAAGAAACAAAGACAACCCAGAAGAGGTTTAGAAAAATAATCTTTAATTGAAAATGATAGCTGGTTGTTGTAGTGGCGGGTGAAAGGATTTGGGTGCATTAACAACTGTTGTATCAATAACAAGTCTTTGTCCAGTGCAAATTAAAAAAAATGATGCTATATTTGTTAGAATTAGTTAATGCTGAGCTTAATTATTTAATCAACGCCTAAAAAGCTATTATTATCATCTTATGCTAATTAAAAAAAAAACTATTTCTTTATAAGCAATTAGGAAACTATAAAAGTAAGAAAAAGTCAACTTAAACACGTGCCACGTGACACTCATTTGGTACATAATTTAACTAAATACTAAATACAACAAACATTGTTTATTAATTAGATCTGTTCATTAAAAGAACGACATCAGTATTAAATAGAATACTATTTCTATATCTCGCACACTAAAACCTTAGAAGGAAGAAGGTCAAAGTTCATCATGTCCTTGGATATTTTGGCCACATGAAGGTGAGGATCTTAAACTTTCGAACCAGACCTCATCAGCCACAACGGAGGCGGAATCATTGTTCCGGTGCCATGACCAACGAGCATGTGTCTCGTTCATTATTCTCAATCGACCATGCCCAAAGCTTGCCTCCCTGAATAGCGATATCGAAGGGCTAGGTTCTTTGTATCTAGAATTTACCCAAAACAAGCGTCAGTTACTATCCTAGGATTAAAGAAATTTGTCTTTTAAAAAAAAGGTTACTAAATCATTTAGCATATAGAAAAGGTGAATGTTTTTAAAAACTTACATCATTGCGAGACCCTCTCTATTGCCTCCATCTCCAATGGTTACATATATTGGTCCACAAGGAGTAGCATTGTTGTTGAAAACCCTAGTCTGAAAACAAAGGTGTTTTATTAATTAATGGCCATATATATAGCAAAAATTAAATTCTTTACAACTTTTGAAAAGTTGTAGGAGATGAAATTAAACTTACAAATCTTTCATATGCATGGACATGGCCAGCGAAAACCATGTCTACCCGAGAATCATACAACACTTGTTCCATTGCTAGTCTCATGCTTTCACCTTCCCCTTGATGAGCCGCGTTTGAATTATACCATGGGGCATGGAGGAGAACGATAAGCCACGGTGTTAGCAATCGGTCAACTTTTTCTAAGTCATTGGCTAACCACTTGTATTGATCTGAATCAACACCAAAATCAGTGTATGACCCTAACATAATGATGTGAGTCCCGGCTACATCAAATGAGTAATAAAGGTTTGATTTGGAGCCACTTTCTTCATGTGGCATGGGCCAACGAGCATTGTAAGCCTTGAACCCTTTTGGGTAGATAATAGGGAATATTTCTTGTTCATGGTTCCCTTCGGTAACCATCCATGGTCTTTGGCTAGCATATGGCCCAACCAATCGTCCAAATGAATCCCACAGTGGTTGGTGTGTGTCCGCATAAGATAGATCCCCAGGGAGGAGCAAAACATCATAATTGCTTGCATTGATATGATCTAAGGTGGAGCTAGTCCATTCTGTTTGACCAAGGTCACCTGATCGAAAATAGAGTGAATAGTGAATCATTCATATTAGATTATTGGATAGGTACAAGCAATCAATTTAAAACCAGGTCAAGTTCTAATTCTTCAAGTTGAATCTTTGTTAATACGACCAGCTAAGCCTTATTTGGCTACTCCAGGAGCAAGTGTCATGTCCCTCTAGCTAGGGGTGTACCAAGACTCAAGACTATAGAAGTGGGATTTTCTATCCTCCAAACGCGAAATAGTATGTGTTGTCTTGGCAGAAAGAAAGAAAGCAAGCAATACGTATAATCCAGAAATACTTACCAACAACTACAAACTCGATTGGAAACTTTTCTGGTGGTGTTCGGAAGTTAAACTCCGGGCCAGTGCCACCACAACGATAGTAATATGTCGTTGCCGGATCTAATGGGCCTATTGTCACATGGTGGATCTTGCCAGAAGAATACAAGAAATAACTGTACGAAGTTGTTTCTCCGGTGGCCAATGAGTCGTACTTCCCCGAAACTTTTCCAAAGTCGACTACGGACGGCACATTGTGTTCATCAGTCACCCATGAAACTTTCATGTACTTGTTTCCAACCAATGACACATGCACCTAAAATCATATCTTAACATTAATTAACACAATGTTTTTATCCATAATTAATTTCTAACTAAATTTACCAGGGAAATTAAAAATATATGAGAACACCATATAGCAATAGTGATACCTGTTGAGGATGAGATTCTGGACCGTCATGATAGGTGTTAACAAGGGGTCGTGGTGGTTGACGGGTGAAATCCACCGACGCATCATGTGTTCGGAGGAAGAAGATGGCGAGGAGGAGCAGCGATCTATGCATGATTTGTGATGCAGGCGACTAATAACCAAAAATTAAAGTAATAATGAGTACAGAAGTATTTAGTATGAGGAGGAATGCAAAGGCGTGAAGCAAGCTACTGATATAGGCTTATACTCAATGTAGATTAAAATAATACTCCAAGAAAGTCGTGCATCGACCTAACATATATTAATTCGTTACATTATTTACAATATTTTCAGAACAGCACCGGACGTCGAACCGGTCTCATTACCGGCTCACTGATCGGACCGTATTTAAGAAATAGGAGGGCATTATAAATATTATAAAATGAATAAATCCAAACAACCATTAATCATTAAAAAACTATCAACAAGTCAATTCCGATGCTTTTAAACTAACAATTAACTATGAAATACGAATCCAATAGACTTAAAAGAGATTAAAAAAAATAGACAACCGGGTCGCTGCAAGACCGTTTCAACACACCTAACCGGACCGGCCAAGCCTTAGATTCCCGATCCGAACGGTCTGACCGAACGGTCTGACCGACCGGTCCGGGTTTCAAAACACTGCTCATTACGAAGCGTTCCGGTTGAGTGGTAGCACCATGACCTTCCAAATGCAAGGTCATGGGTTCGAGTCTCGGTTGGGGAAAAAATGTTCCAGAGGGGGTTTTCATAGTTGTGGGTTTCCTACTGGGTGGTGTGGGCCGGATCACCACGCTTCTGTTATTCGAGCGAAACATATCAGTGTGATGTTGGGTGTCCGATCCTTTGCTGTTCAAAGAAAAAAAGTCGTTACCTCATTAAAAACATATTTAATTAAATATTGAATTTTCAATTGTAGACCAAATTTCGGGGAGAGTGTGTCAACACGTTTTGTAGTAGGTAGTTCATTTGGAACTTGGATATCCTAGGAATGTACCTTAACGTGAGGCTCATCTTTAAGAGAACCACAACCATACAACACTCACCACTCATCTAGATTCTAAGAAAACACACACTTATCCATACACGCAAACCTCTTTTCTGTGTCCGACACCGTTCTAACTATCACTATCACCATAACCGTCGCCACCTTATATAGTTATATGTCATTACCCTATCTCGCCGATTATGACCACGATGGATTTTTTGGATTGTAGGTGGTTTTTCTAGGTGAGTTTTGAAGTTTTCATAGTTTGTAGGTGATCCGCTACTTGAGTAGTGGATCACCTAAAAACCATGAAAGTTTTAAAACACACCTAAAAACCGAGTGGCTTGCAAAAACACTATTACAAAAAAATTTCTAACCAACCACATTAAATGTTGGATCAAAAATGATAAAACTTTGACATATGAAAACAAATTACTAATAACACGTTATTATATAAAGTTATAAACAATAACCAAGCTGACACAAATCATCTCTCTTGACACAAATCATCTCTCTTGATCAGTTTTTAATAGTTCAACCAAATAACGTTACTATAAGTTATTTAATTAAAATAATACACAATGTATGCATCAGGCTTTGTGGACGAAAGCGAATTATAAAATCGGCACCTTTTTCATAAAAACAATATATTTTTTCTTACAAGTCTAATACATGAGAATATGATTATGCACATTTTTTGTATAAATTTTTTAAGTAACACAATCACAAGTATTAAAGTTGAAGTGAGTTTTAGTGAAAATAAAACTGTTTTAGGTATACTTATTTTTGTTCTCCTTGAAAACCTGAAAATTTAACGAAGTTAAATCATTAAAATTTGAGGTCCCTTAAATATGGGGTCTCTAAACGATAACTTATTTTTTTGAATAGTCGAGCCACTCCTGATATGCATTTATGTATATACGTGTGCCTAGTTCGGTCTGTTAACTTGGTGTAGAGGATCAAACACACATTCCTTGAAAAGACTTGTTCGACTCTTTTTATTAATTGAAAACGATAACAGATTACATACTAGATTTCAGGTTATATACTAACCTTACCTTGTAAACTAAGAAAAGCAAACACAATCCTATACTAACTCTTACGATAACCAAACAAACTTTCAAAATTCAAAATATTAAACTTAATATAACTTGACACTAATAGTCCTTAGACTTTTGATCTCCGCCATAACCACCCCTTGAGATTTCCGATCCTCCCCCTTGAGTCGTCACTAGCCCATGCCACCAAGTTTGGTATTGTACCAACTTTCACACTCCCTCTTAATACCAACCTTCTCCGCACTTAAGCTTGCTCGTTCTAACTTTGGCTTAGGTAATCCTTTGGTTAGGACATCTTCTACTTGTAGATTGGTATTTACATGGATTAAATTTACTTCTCCGCTTAGCACCTCTTCATGCACGAAGTGATAGTGCACTTCTACATGCTTAGTACGAGCATGAAATGTTGGATTCTCCGCTAGGTTGATCGATGACATGTTGTTACAAAACAACTCAACTTGTATTCCACCTTTTGATTCAAGTCTTCCGACAACCGTTTTAACAACACTAATTCTTGAGTAGCAACGGCCGCAGCTCGATATTCGGTTTCCGTGGCTGATAGTGGAACAGTGGGTTGTCTTTTACTGCACCACGACACCGGACCATCTCCAATAAAGAACACATTGCCACTCGTGGATCGACTACTATTTGGATCACCCTTATAGTCCGCATCACAAAAGCTCCTCAGTTCAATTTGACACTCCCTCTTAAACTTTATGCCAAAATTAAACGTTTCCTTCACGTACCTTAGCACCCGGTTTGATGCATGCATATGTGGTCTCCTTGGTTGTTGCATGAATCTACTCAACACGCCCATAGAGAAGGCCAAGTCGGGTCGGGTGAGTGTTAGATAGATCAAACTCCCCACTATTTGACGATACTTGGTTACTTGTTCCAACTCAGCCCCTACTTATGCATATAACTTCACATTCGGATCCATTGGAGTTGTGGCTAGTTTTGACTCCACCATACTAATCCTATGCAGTATTTCTCCATCATATTTTCGTTGGTGAAGTATCACCCTAGTCTTACGATACTCTACTTCTAGCCCCAAGAAGTGAGTTAACTCTCCTAGGTCGTTAATCTTGAACCGTACACTTAGATTAGCCTTCAACTAAGCAATCTCCTCTTCCCCATCTCCGATAACGATTAAATCATCTACATAGATTAACACTATGGAAACTTGAGATCCTTTTCTCTCGACAAACATACTTGCATCAGATACTATGCTCACGTATCCGTTGTGTTCAAGGAATTCTCTGATCTTTCTATACCAAGCCTGCGGGGACTGTTTTAGGCCATATAAGGCCTTTAACTTGTACACATATCCTAGGTTTAACTTCTTTTTAAACCCTGTAGCTCCATACCTTCTTTTGGCTAATCTCTATACTTCTTTCCAATATGCAGGTTTGGTCTTTACCTTTTTAGTATAAGGAGTTGAAGTCCACTATTAAGACAAACTCTTATACCCAGGTTATTAATGGCATTAATCACAATTTATCTAAGCTTGTTGACTTGAGGAGATGCTCTGCAAGTGACTATCAAGAGATGCCTTCATGCCACGTCATTATCCATTTGCATATCAAGAGATGCCTTGTTTGCTTCGTACGTTTGACTAGGTCAGCATTCATGCTGTTCTGTAAAACTAGTGATGCATCAGTTTCGAGTTCTTCATGTTCTGTGAACCTATCAATATGCTATGCTCACATCTTCACCAAGGGTTTCCCACCATCGCGGTTTATCAGTTTTCCCACGAGTATGGTGGATACAACATGAAAACACCAAGGATATATTTGTTTATTATATCAGAGGCTGTTCATCGATAAGCTACATAGCCTATCAGTTGAACTTCAAATGCAATAAGATAAATAACTTTCTTAAAACAATTATAATGATAACAACAATCAAAGAACAAATTAAAATAATAATATTAACAACAATCCAAGAACAAATTACGAGAGAGCTCCAAATAAATTGATTACTCCGTCATGCCGGCTAGCTAGAAGCATACGAGGACAAGGTGACATTTGTTTTAGGAAAAATTACCAAAATGAACATGTTTGACCATAAATTTTCTAAACTAAACATTTGACTTGTAGCCAACACTTCATATACATCACCATACATCACTTCCGTGGCCCAAACAGAAAGCGTCACATCAGCTTTTAACCACCCCTTTTTGCACTGAAACCCTTAAAATTACAAGGGGGCCCACTTTCTGACTAATCAGAGTTTGACATGTGTCACTTGTAGGCTAATTAGTTCAAAAGCAGCGACAAAGCTGTCGCCTAAATTCGGCGGCTAATTTAGTCTAAAAGTTGTGGCGGCCAAATGACTTTGAATGGTAGGCTAATTTAGCCTACAAGTGACTTGTCAAACTCTGGTTGATCAGAAAGTGGGTCTGGTTGTAATTTTATGAGTTTCGGTGCAAAAAAGGGACAGCTAAGCCAGGCTGATGTGGCGCGTTCTGGTGAGGTAACGTAGATGATGTATATGAAGTGTAAGCTAAAAGCCAAATGTTTATTTTGGAAAATTTCACGTCAAACATGTTTATTTTGGTAAGTTACCCTTGTTTTACCGCAGCCATAAACATCACAATAAGCTTGGTAAGTTAACATGAGCACTGTCACAATGCTAATCTTGAATGCTACAATCTTCCATGTAGCTCCCACAAAACTTCCAATAGCTGTTAATACCACCATCAACCAGCTCGCCAATGTCTTCAAGAACAAATATGTCTTTATCTTTAGCCTACTTTCATAAACCTTGTTAACGTCATCTATCATTTCTTGCAACTTGGATTTCTCTTTGGTTTTCAAGCTCGGTATAGAACTACTCATCTCAATGAATATTTTGGCAACTTCATCGTCACCCAAATCACCTTTGATGATGTTCTCTTTTCTAAGAAGCTTGACGTCGTCAACATTAATGACAAGACGACACATCAAGCCCATGTATTCAGCAAGTGGAAACTTATTGGAGTCCGGCATTAATGTTTCGTAACCCACCAAATTTCTTAATATAACCTCTGAGTCATTATTCATCGTAACGCATGGCAGGTGAAAGTTGTTACTGAAATCGACGTGTATCAGTTGTATACCTTCGTCTTTCTCTAGAGCGTGAAACCGGAATCCAGCTTTACCTTGAAGTTGGGAAGCTGAAGGGAAGGTAATGTTATTTCTGGTGAACTTTTGTAGACTTGTGATGATTTTCTCATATAAGAGAACAACTTCTTTCTGGGGAACGTTTTTGAGAAAATCTGTAACATTGATGATGGTTTCTGTAATGTCGTCGTTTATTTGAAGCAAACAGATCGGGGGTGCGGCTAATTTTTTTAAAAAGGTAGGGACGTTATTTATGATAGAAAGATACATATAATGGAGCTGATGTTCTGCATGGGTAGGAGGATGTGACGCTGAGCACAACTCAAGTGGTGAATGGATCTTACTAAAAGAATATAGAAGGTGAAAAGTTATTACTTGACCACATAAAAGGAATTTCGTTGTCTTCTGTTATTTCTTCGTCTTCGTCATCCTTTTCCTCTTCCTCTTCCTCCTCCTCTTCTGATGACGACGAATGCAAACCCTCATTGACTTCCATAAGTGGTGAACAGAAGATTTTAACATGGAAGGTGAAATATATATATAATATAGTACCTGATGATGAATGAAAAGCCTCATATATTTCCTTCAACACCATAAAAGGAATCTGGTTCTCCACCATCATTATGTCTTGTGCCAATAATTCCTTTGTGGATATATCACTGTCATAAGTTTGGAACAGATTAAGCAAGAAGAGACCATCGATGGCGAAAACCCAAGCCATCGAATCATTATCATCTTGCAGGAACATTTCGTAGCAAGGACGGACGACAGGAACAAGTTTCTGAACTTTATCAAGGACAGTGAGTCTAAAACCTTCAATTTTGTGATCTTGTATGACCTTTTGCACCACAACAGGTTTTTTCTGTTCCATTTTGGTGTAAGGTTGAGGGCGAAAATGATGATATGGACCAAACCCTTTCCGCTGTGGTTTATAGGCCTCGGGTTTTTCTGTGGTTATGGTTTCTGGTACTTGAAAGATGGAAACAGGAGGAATTTCAAGGTGGATTTCGAGCTGACGACTCAAGATTTCACTTATTACACCCGTCCATTTTTGCTCTCCAGGGTCTGTAATGATCAACGATGGATCCATGGAGTCCATGTAGATGATTACAATTTATTGATACTTTAAGAAGCTAGAACCATGCATGTGGTTATATATTGATAAGGCGTGGAGTTTGGTGCAAATTACAAAAACTAACTAATCATTTAATTAAAAATAAATAAATAGGTATCATTTATTTGTCATAAAAGCAAACCATTTAGGCCCCATCCAAATGTCAGAATTTGACTTCAATAAATTCAATAATGAAAATACAACTACCAAACTAACTAGAAGCACATGACACCAACGTGATGTTTGTACTATTGCAGGCGGGTGGAGTGAACCCTTTGAACTCAAAAGTATCATATATTATCCATCAAATCATGTCATATCATTAAAATATGTAATGTCATTTTTACTCTAAACACAAGGGGTGAAACCAGTGGCGGATCTAGGAAAAAAATTCAGGGGTATCTAAAATTTCGTTCAGGGGTATCTATATACATAAAACGGTAAAAAAAAAAAATTCCCGCTGCACGTCAAAAATTCCCACTACGCGTCGAAAGTTGAGGGCGCCTCCTCATAGATCCACAATTTAAAAACACAATTTAATTAACTAAAAAAATAAATAGATTAAAGTTAAAATAAAAAAAACATAAAATTTAAAAATAAAAATTAAATAACTAAAAGTAAAAAAACTATAAAGAGGATGAAATATGATTTATTTCAAGGTTTATGGTAATGAGTGTAAATATAGTCCAAATGATCATATGCAAGAACTATTAACTCTTCAAGCACGTACTATTCATCTCCACTTCCACAATCCTCAACCCCTATAACATCTGCAATTTTTTACTTATAAACTTAAATAGTCATGAAACTTTATATAACAATGGAAGAAGTTTAAAAACATGGCAAATTTATATTAAAGGAGTCAACGGTTTCAAAGTCAACAAAAGAGTTTCCACCCCAACGGTCCTTTCACATTCGGGTAGTAGAACACGTGAACCTTACCTGTGAACCCTACCCGCATGGGTTACGACGGTGTTACTAGCAAGTCGCGTGAACCCGAGCCTTTTACCTGAGTCCACCCCCTCTACCCCCTAATAAGCATGGTAAGTTTACATGAACACTGCCATAATGCAAATCATGAATGCTACAATCTTCATGCAACTCCCACTACAAGAAAATAAAGATAATGCAACTCTAGTAAAATGTTGCATTAGGCCTTGAAAAGGTTGCATTAGGCTTTGAAAAGGTTGCATTAGGCCTAATACAACCTTTTATCAGGGGCTGCATTAGAAGCAGTTGCATTAGACCTAATGCAACCTTTTCAGGGGCTAATGCAACCTTTTTAAAAGTGTTGCATTTTCTATTCAAATGTAACCTTTTTAGTATGCAACCTTTTTACATTCTAATGTAACTTTTTTTACATTGAAATACAACTTTTTTAATACTCAAATACAACCTTTATTATAGTTTAGTTACAAAAATGGAACATTTTCTACACTCAAATGCAACTTTTTCTATACTTAAATACAACCTTTATTATAGTTTAGTAACAAAAATGCAACCTTTTACTAGACTTAATGCAACAATTATTATCTCAAATGCAACTTTGTAACATAAATTTTATTTGCTATTAATTAATATGAATTCAAATGGTTTACTTTAACATGTTTATCCAAACTCAGATAACAATATAGTAAACACAAAGAGTCAATTACAATAATAATTACAGGAAATGAAAACATTCTATTGATCTTGATCTGAAGGTGGTAGTTGTTTCATAATCTCTCACATTATAGCTTCCAAGTTTTGTCGCTGGCTATCAATATCTTTCTTCGTAGCTTCGAGCTACGCTTTTTTTATTTCACTATCCTCTTCAAACTCTTTGCGCATTTCTAGCAACTAGTTTGTCTTGAATGATTACACCAGCCCCTCCAGAATCATATATGATGTGCAAGCACCATCTACTTTTTTTATCAATGTATTTGTAACGCTTCTACCATAAAGTCGGCGATATCCATAGTTCTCTTTGTTCATTACAACCAGAAAAGGATCTAATGTAGCTAGGCAATGATCTGAAAAACTGAAAGTACCAGAAAGTTAAGAAACAATAAATTCACCCAAGACTAATTCCTTATAACTGAAGACTAATACCAGAAAGTTGAGAAAAAAGCTAGGCTTGAGGTACATGTCACATACCAAAGAAAGCAGTTTCTTGCCTATATTTCCATAGAAATTCACCCAAGAATCTGCACAACATGAGAAAATAACATTTTAGTTCATAGTTCCTGATATCACCTTGATAAACAGAACTTGCAGAAAAAAAATATAACATACGTTGATCTATAGATTGCACCGCCATTTGACCATAATTTGTTAACCCGCCAAGCAAATCAAGCAATATGTTACTAATGCTGAACCCAATTGTGCTCTTCCTTTTAAAATTCATAATTGCCTGAATCTATAAAATTTAGTTGGATAATATCTATGCGCTTAAATAGTAGTGGTGGCAATTTTGACTCATTTGGGTCTTTTTTTTCTTTTCGCAAACGGGTCAAACAAAAAATTATTATTAATGCATCTTTTTTTTCACTTCTTAAATCATTTTATTCAAATACTAAGATAACTATCATAATACTTTTTTGTTTTTGTAATAATATTAGCACACTAATTGTGTATTAAAAATTTTAAGAAATAGGATAATAGTGTTTTCAGGTCAACCCTAAACTTTAACCCAATTCTGCCGTCGCCTTTCTTGCCACCTCTAACTAGAAGTATTGTTACAGGATAACAGTCCTTACCTGGGGTAGGTACTTGATGACAGTCATGGAAACCTGCAACATGCTGCCATTAACATCATAAACATGCTACTCTTCACCTCAGCTCTAATAAAGGGTCAACAAGATTTGCCAGCATATAAGTTGGACCATTTACAGAAGACCCGAGCACTATATTGCCAGCCTATAGAGGAACACAGTCACCCATGTTACAATATATAGAAAAAAATACCCAAGATGGCAAATACAAATTACTGAGAGTTATAAAAAATTAATAAAATTTAGAAATCAAAATACATTTATTATAAATCTATCACTTGAACTTCCTTGATGAAGTAACGAAAGTATTATTTGTAGAATACAATTTAAAAGTTTAATGTTTTACTCGTTTGTCATATTTCTTCTAAATTCTTCATGTCTTCATTCTTATGTTCTCATCAACAAATCAAGAAATCCCTTATAGGTTTTCTTTAGAACTGTGCACAACATTCCCATTTAGATATCCTATTAGATTTTTCTTATGCATCAAAATTATAATGGTCATACTTCATATAAAGTGAACCCTAATATGGGTGCTTTTAGTGGAATTCAATTCTAGCTTAAAAGTACAGGAACAATTATGTTTTTTTGCTTCTGGATTGGAGTTTACCGAGATGAGCCTTATGCGGCTTGATTTTTTCAATTGTAGGGTAATGAATTTATTATTAGGTTATAATAATAATAAACCCTACTAATTGTTTCCGGGCCCATAGTCCAATACGAGATGCAAAGCCCGAACCTATTTAATTGTTTTAATTAAAGATTAAAACAATATATATAATTATTATTTATAAACTAGTATAAATAATAATTCCCGTCTAACAAATATATATAAAATATATCGTCTCGTTAACAGTTCGTAATTACCAGTTAAGCAGGTTAAGTGGATTTAATGTTCGTTGCCCTAGGTGTAACTCTTACGGGTCATAGCTCGGTCAGCCGCGTTGTCCATCGGGTCGGTCCATAAAATCCAACAGCTACTTGAGTAGTGGATCACCTAAAAACCATGAAAATTTTAAAACACGCCTAGAAACCGAGTGACTTGCAAAAACACTATTACAAAAAAATTTCTAACCAACCACATTAAATGTTGGATAAGAAATGATAAAACTTTGACATATGAAAACAAATTACTAATAACACGTTATTATATAAAGTTATAAACAATAACCAAGCTGACACAAATCATATCTCTTGATCAGTTTTTAATATGTTCAGCCAAATAACGTTACTATAAGTTATTTAATTAAAATAATACACAGTGTATGCATCAGGGCTTTGTGGACCAAAGCGAATTATAAAATCGGCATCCTTTTCATAAAAACAATATATTTTTTCTTAGAAGTCTAACACATGAGAATATGATGATTCATATTTTTTGTATAAATTTTTTTAAGTCACACAATCACATGTATTAAAGTTAAAGTGAGTTTTAGTGAAAAGAAAACTGTTTTAGGTATACTTATTTTTGTTCTCCTTGCAAACCTGAAAATTTAACGAAATTAAATCATTAAAATTAACAGATTACATACTAGATTTCAGGTTATATACTAACCTTACCTTGTAAACTAAGAAAAGGAAACACAATCACAATCCTATACTAACTGTTACGATAACCAAACAAACATTCAAAATTAAAAATATTAAACTTAATATAACTTGACACTAATAGTCCTTAAACTTTTGATCTCCGCCATAACCACCCCTTGAGATTTCCGATCCTCCCCCTCGAGTCGTCACTAGCCCATGCCACCAAGTTTGGTATTGTACCAATTTCACACTCCCTCTTAATATCAACCTTCTCCGCACTTAAGCTTGCTCGTTCTAACTTTGGCTTAGGTAATCCTTTGGTTAGGACATCTGCTACTTGTAGATTGGTATTTACATGGATTAAATTTACTTCTCCGCTTAAGACCTCTTCTTGCACGAAGTGATAGTGCACTTCTACATGCTTAGTGCGAGCATGAAATGTTGGATTCTCCGCCCAGTTGATCGATGACATGTTGTTACAAAACAACTCAACTTGTATTCCACCTTTTGATTCAAGTCTTCCAACAACCGTTTTAACAACACTAATTCTTGAGTAGCAACGGTCACAGATCGATATTCGGTTTCCGTGGCTGATAGTGGAACAGTGGGTTGTCTTTTACTGCACCACGACACCGGACCATCTCCAATAAATAACACATAGCCACTCGTGGATCGACTACTATTTGGATCACCCTTATAGTCTGCATCACAAAAGCTCCTCAGTTCAAATTGACACTCCCTCTTAAACTTTATGCCAAAATTAAACGTTTCCTCCACGTACCTTAGCATCCGGTTTGCTGCATGCATATGTGGTCTCCTTGGTTGTTGCATGAATCTGCTCAACACGCCCATAGAGAAGGCCAAGTCGGGTCGGGTGAGTGTTAGATAGATCAAACTCCCCACTATTTTACGATACTTGGTTACTTGTTCCAACTCAGCCCCTACTTATGCATATAACTTCACATTCGGATCCATTGGAGTTGTGGCTGGTTTTGACTCCACCATACTAATCATGTGCAGTATTTATCCGTCATATTTTCGTTGGTAAAGCATCACCCCAGTCTTACGATACTCTACTTCTAGCCCCAAGAAGTGACTTAACTCTCCTAGGTCGTTAATCTTGAACCGTACACTTAGATTAGCCTTCAACTAAGCAATCTCCTCTTCCCAATCTCCGATAACGATTAAATCATCTACATAGATTAAATCATCTACATCTAAAAGGTTGCATTAGCCTCATTTTCTAGTAGTGTCCAGCAGCGGACCTACCCCAAAGAAGGGGTGACAGGTTGTAACACCCCAACCCGATAAGGGCCGACATGTCACTATACGGAAATCAAATCCAAAACATAGTTCCAAAATGAATAAAATCCAACGTTCAAAGTCCCAAAACATCAAAAGGTTCATAATTAAATAGTTCATTACATAAATAAATGAACGTCTTCCTTGTTCAGGTTGTCACTCTTCACTTCCCTCCCGGATAACCCTGCTAACCTGCCATGCATGAAAACAAAAGCACGCCTGAGCATAACGCTCAGTGGGAAAAAATATAACAGAAAAAAAAAACAGAATGTAACAGTAACATGGGATAAGATAAAGTAATTATATCAAAATATAACTCATATCAAAACAGGAATACACGGAGCTAATAAGTAACATCATATAATAACAGGAGTCATGGGGAACACATATAGCTATCCAGTGAACCAATGTGAGATGGGGTATGGGCAGTCATACAACCATCCACCAGAGTCCTAAATGGATTGGCATACAACCATCCATTAGGAAATAACAAGACTAACCTAGGATCGATCCATACGCTTATGAGGAAATAATACATATAACAAGATGGCCAATATAAATTCAGTGTCCTCTTTAGAGACGCCGTGATCTCAGCTCACCGCCATGGTTGGTGCCACGTCGTTGATGCCGCAACGACGCGTCTTGGTCACCCCCAACATAGGGAGAGCTCGGGTAACATAATACATAAACAGAGAGTAGCCTAACTACTTATAACAGATATTAGAAATCAAAAATCGAGGAGTAGCCTAGCTACTTATAACAGGAGTAAGAAATCCGTACCTTAGCTAACCAAGCAAAAGTGAAACGAAACCAATCAAGTCGTCCTCAACAACCACAAGGACCTACACTTTATTTATAATTACCTCTTATCAGATTAGTACACTTCACTTCAGTTTTCTGACTTGTTGGTTAACTAATATTCGGGCGACGACTTTACTAGTTTATTGGGCTACTAGCTTCATGAATCTATTTACCATTTTGAAATATTAATTCGATTTTGACTTTTGACTTTATATGATGCTGATCAACTACCCACAGTAATATATTTATATTTGCAAACAGTCAATCTCACCTTCATAATATTCACTATTTAGATCATATAAAAGAAAATTAGTAATTAACCAAAGGAAATTTAATGAAAACAGTAGCCTAAAAATCGTTTGATTTGAAATTTGCAACTAGCATAACAATAGTGGCTAAAATGAACCTGTTATGCTAATGGTTTTCTTTGCCGATCAGTAAACTTATGAACATAAATTTTTGGGTTCATAATGATACAAATCTCAATTCACAGTAGCTTTTGTTAAATTAAATTAGTTATTTATTCACCAAATAATTTCACACACCTAAACACACGCACATAAACCTATTCAAGCCTAGAATTATCATGTTATAAATCATTCAAATGCATATTTAGTCTGAATACGTTTAGTCGCCGGAACAAAACGAGACAAACCAGAAATTAGCGCATCTATAATAGAATCAGAAAGGCTTCGGTTTGTTACCTTAATCGTCGAGATACGGTTAGACAAACTGTAGAGATAAAGACTGATGGCTACAAAATTCTCTAAGTAAGATTGCTGTGGACTCCACAATTTTGCTGCTGACTTACAAGTTGTTGCAGATAAGGCTAAGTACTGTAGATAGTTGTGTTCTCCTGCTGATGAACAAGTTTCCTGCTGATAGCCTTATCTGCTGAAGTCCAAAGTTGCTGCTGATAGGCTTCTCAGCAGCATCAAACATTTGATGCTGCTGATAGGCAAATCATCAGCAGCTTTGACTTTGCCACTGACACCTCTGCTGTAACACTGACACACCTATCAGAAGAAGGAATGTTATTGGTGCAGATGACAAAAGACAATGCTCCTATTCTGATCTGTCATGCAATGATTTCTGAGAGGACCTTAGTTTTGTTGTAGTCTTTTCAGTGTAGAAGTCTTTTCACTGCAGTTGTCTTTAGCTACTTGTCTTTTAGTTGTCTACCAATAGTAGTGTAACTTGTAACTGTTAAAGATCAACGACTTGTGTTTGATCTGATCCTTAGAATCAAGGTTCTGTCTTGATTCTAAGTTCCTTTATATGTATTGTATCTTTTCATTTTACAATGTGTGCTTCCTTAGAGCTTTCTCTGTAACTTGTAAACATTGAAGATTAATACACTTTGCATTTATCAGTATTATCCTTGTTTTCTTGTTTACATTGGTTAGTTGTTATTGTGTCCGCCAATCTTAACTAAGAACAGAATCATCTTGTAAACACCGATCCTATAAGTGGTATCAGAGCTTTGGCTCTCAGATTAAACAAACTAACACTTGTTTAATCACTATCTGGTTCTGTTATCTCTTTGCTGCTGAACCATCTATCCATAGTATGGCACATGATACTGGATTTGATGATGTTGGAAGCTTTCACAGAGCACCAAGACTGGTGTTTGGAGAAGATTATGATATGTGGAAGAAAAGAATGGAAAGTTTCTTCTGCTACCAAGAATATGGAATGTGGAGATCCATAGTTGATGGTCCATATGTGCATATGGTGGCTTCTGCTGATTCTGGAGGTCCATCAGTCCCTAAAGAAGCCTCAAAGTACTCAGAGGAAGACATCAAGAAGATGGAGGTAGATTTCAAAGCTTTGGGAGCCATTCTGATGTGCTTGCCAAACGAAGTTTTCCATAACTTCAGAGAATACAAGACTGCTAAGGAGCTATGGGAAGCTCTTGAGAAGATGTTTTTCGATTCTGAGGAGGTGAAGGAGAATAGAAGAGACATTCTAAATCAACAATATAAGAACTTTGTCTGGAAGGAAGGTGAGTCACTTACTGTTTTGTTCAACAGGTAAACCTATTTGGTAGGAGAGCTACAGTGCTCTAAAGTGAAGCTGGAGAATGAAGACATTCTCAAAAAGTTTATCAGATCTCTTCCAAGCTGCTGGACACTCTATACAGTGTTAATTAAAAGAACTGAAAACTTGAAAACTCTAAAAATGACTGAACTGTATGGCATGCTAAAGACATATGAATTAGAAATGATTCAAGCTAAAGAAAGAAGCTCAGGTCATTCAACAGCTTCATCAACAACCTCCACTTCATCTGCCCTACACTCTGACCACTAAGCTCCTAGTTCTAGTAATTATTATCCTCCCATTGTCACCCACCCTCAAACTCCCAACTCACAAACAAACAACTCACCATTTCTTCTTGAAGCTCCACCTCAACCAAACTCAGCTGCCTTTGTCTCTGAAAATTCTAGCAACATGTCCTTCATCAAAGAAGATATGGAATACTTTCATACAGATGACTTAGAAGAAATGGACACACAACACTCCTATGCCATGCTTTCTCTCAGAGCAAAACGGTTCTACTCTAGGACTAGAAGACCAATTCCAAGCAACAACTCTAACACTAGAGTTGGCTTGGACAAGACCATGCTAAGATGTTACAATTGTAGCCAACTTGGTCACTTTGCCATAGAATGCAAGGCACCAAAGGCAAACCCATCTGTGGCACAACCTAGACAGACCCATCATGGTCAAGCAAGCCAAGGCAACACCACTCCTGCTCAAACTGTAGCCTGTGCAGCTGTTGGAACAGCTGATTTTGATTGGAGCTCCCAGTATGAAGATCTTCCTTCCAACAACCAAGCACTCATGGCAGACACAACAGAGATACCACCTCAGGTATATGAACATCTTTGTACTCAAGCTTGCATTGATAAGGTTCTAAGATACAGGAAACATAACCAAAACCTTATAGATCAAAATAAAGAGTTTCACCAAATGAAATCTGAATTTAAAAAGGTTGAAAACAATTATAAAAAAAAGATTAACTTCCTAAAGAAAGACATTTCATCACTAAAACATGAACAAACAAATCTTGAAACTCAGATTGATGATCTATTGGTTAAGTTAAAAGCTACAAGAGCTGAGTTGGCAGACCAAAAAGTTCATGTTGACAAATATGAGTTTGCATCTAAAAAGCTGCAATGACTTTTGGATGCTCAAATTCATAAAAAGGTGACTCCTGGCCTTGGGTTTCAAGCTGAAAAGCCCTACAACACCGTCCCCCCACCGGCTGACTATGTAACAATCCATGAACCAAACTTCAATCTCACAAATCTTGACCATGCAAACCGAAACCTTGATCCTTCCAAGGAAGAATCATCTATGCAAGACTGCAATACCCCCTCTGAATCTGAGTCCACATGCTCAGAATCCACTCAAACAAGTGAAGCTTCATTACTCCCTACCAATGAAGTAATTCTCAAAACCACCAAATCTGGTAAAGTAATCCAAACCAATGGTCCAAGTCCCTTTATTCCCTCTATACCAGTAACTCCTCCCACCAAACAAATCAAAATTAGCTATCCTCCTGAAGGAAGAAAGTTAAAAGTTGAACATGGACAATCTTCAACCTCCACCATTCCTCAATTAAAATCCAATCAACCCAGGAAGATGTTTGACATTTGTCATGCACCTGGAGAGAGACCTCCATATGTTCAGAAAACAATGGAGGAAGCCACTTTTGAACACAACAAAGCTCATCCCTAGAACTTCAAAGATCTATTCAAAAGAAAAGATTATGTATACTTTCAAAGAGATAAATCAGCTAAATCATGTTTTGTCTGTGGCAAATACAATTGCACTGCAATCACATGCTTCTGCTACCTTCAGCAGCAAAGAAACCTAAAGCAAAATGCTTTTGAGAAGATAAACAAAAACAAGAAGGTAAGAAGCTATAAAGCCAAAACAACTTAATTCAGAAAGTCTCTCTCTCCTCCAAGAAAGCAGCTTCAAAAACCTCAACAATCCAGCATCATATGTGGTGAATCAGACCACTTTGCTGCTGATTGTAAATTCAATCCTTTCAGCCAGATTTTTCAACCAGCCTCTATAGCAGTTCATGCTACTCCAAAACAGAAGCATATATATAGAAGAACTCCCACGGAGAAACCCACTTTTAATATAAAGGTAAAACAGGAGAAGCATGTATCTGTTGAACCATCAACAGCCAGCAAAAATGTTGCTGATCATGTAAAGTTAAAGAAGCCCAAGAACAAGCCATCAGCAGCAACCAAGTTTGCTGCTGATCAGCCAAAGCTATCCGCACCAAAAGCCACATCAGTCAATGATAGAGTAAAAGGGTCTGGAAAATCACTTCCTCAACAATGGAAAGCCAAGTCCACTGCTTCCATCTCTCAAAGCATCATCATAGGATCCATTGAATGCAAGCATACTGATGTTATTGGCTCAAAGCCACACTTACCCAACTTTACAAGTTCTTGGGTTCCTCCCTCTAACTAGATATCTCTCATGTGTAAGGACAACCAGGTCACAAGGATAACACCTGGGTTGTAGACAGTGGTTGTTCCAGGCACATGACCGAAAACAAGTCCATTCTCTCCAATTTCTGACATTTCAATGGAGGATATGTTGCCTTTGGGAGTGATTCAAAGTGAGGATCTATAACTGGACAAAGAACCATGTACAATGAAAGAATGAGTATTGAAAGGGTAAAATTTGTCAAAAAATTGGACTTCAATCTCATGAGTATGTCTCAGATATGTGATCAAAAGCATTGGATGCTTTTCACAGACAAAGAATGCTTTGTGCTCTCCCCTGGTTTAAGCAAACCTCCTCCAGAGAAGATTTTATTAACTGCCCAAAGAAAAGATAACCTATATGTGCTTGACATGAATGTGGTCACTCCAACCGGCAATATATCTTGTATTCTGTCCAAGGCATCAGTTGATGAATCAGCTCTCTGGCATAGAAGATTAAGCCATGTTAATGTAAAAACCATCAACAAGTTGGTGAAGGGAAATCTTGTCAGAGGCCTTCCTGAGAAGGAATTCCAACTTGAAGATTATTGCATAGCATGCCTGAAGGGGAAGCCACACAAAAGTTCTCACAAGCCCAAGACATTGAATACAAATGACACTCCTCTACAACAGTTGTATATCGATCTTTTTGGTGCTACAAATGTCATGTCAATGGGCAAGAAGTCATATTGTCTGGTGATAACTGATGACTATACCAGATTCTCATGGGTATACTTCTTGAGAACAAAATATGAAACTGCTGAGATCCTTAAATCCAACATTCTTAGGGTAGAGAATCAAATCAATCAGAAAGTCAAAGTCATAAGGTGTGATCAAGGTAACGAGTTCAAAAACCACACCTGAACTGTTTCTGTGAGAGCAAGGGTATAAAAAGACAATACAGTGCTCCAAGAACTCCTCAATAAAATGGGGTTGCTGAAAGGAGAAACAGAACTCTAATTGAATCAGCAAGATCAATGTTGGCTGATTCAAAACTGCCTCTCACATTCTGGGCAAAAGCAGTAAGCACATCTTGCTATGTGCAAAACAGAGTTCTCATTGTTAAGCCTCTCAACAAAACACCTTATGAACTTTGATTCAAAAGAGTTCCCTACATTAGATTCTTGAAACCCTTTGGATGTCGATGTACCATTCTTATCACCAATGGAAGTCTTCCAAAGTTTGGTGCAAAATCAGATGAAGGATACTTTGTTGGCTATTCCTCTCAATCCAAGGCTTAAAGAGTATTCAATTCCAGAACAAGAATAGTTGAAGAATAAACAAATGTGGAATGTAGGGAACACATTCCATGTGAAAAGGGTAAAGGACCAGACTTACTTTTTGATATTGACTCATTTTCACAAGTATTTGAGCCTCTCATATTCTCAAATATGGAATCTACCTCTTCCAAAAAGCAAGCATCTACATCATTTGATGACTACAGAGTGGGTCTCAATGGTCCATCTATAAGAATCAAAAATACCATCCATTGTTCCTCTATCTGTTGTTGATGCTATTGAAGCCGGTGAAGCCAGAACAAGCAACTCTAATGTTACCAGCAACAATCTCTCTGACAATGAAGATCAAGATGAGGGTATTGCATATGATGCTGCTGATACTGCTGATGCGGCTGATGCTGCTGATGCTGTTGATACTGCTGATACTGTTGATGCTGCTGACAACTCACCTACAGATGTTGTTGCTGTTGAAGAAATTTATGCAAACAACCCTCTTGACAATCATCATCTTCCTGACCAAAATCACAGCAATCTTGACCATGGAATACAATTGGAAGTTGTTCCCACACAAAGAATCAACAAAGAACACCCCTTAGAAAATGTCATTGGTCAAGTTCAACAAGGAGTTCAAACTAGAAGCAAGACTCATGAAGCTAATATCTGCCTATACTCCTGTTTTCTGTCTCAAGTTGAACCAAAGAAGATTGATGAAGCTTTGCAACACAGTAGTTGGATTGAAGCAATGCAAGAAGAATTGCTGCAATTCAAAAGACAAGAGGTGTGGACCCTAGTTGATCTCCCACCTGGCCATACTGTTATTAGCACAAGGTGGGTCTTCAGGAACAAGCAAGATGAAAGAGGGATTGTAATCAAGAACAAAGCCAGACTTGTGGCACAAGGATACACCTAGGAAGAAGGAATTGACTATGTTGAAGTCTTTGCTCCTGTTGCCAGACTGGAGGCTATTCGAATCTTCCTAGCATATGCTGCATCCAAAAGCTGTACTGTTTATCAGATGGATGTCAAAAGTGATTTTCTATATGGGAAGATTGGTGAGGAAGTGTATGTCCGACAGCCTCCAGGCTTTGTAGATCCCTCACATCCAAACAAAGTTTTCAAACTAGACAAGGCTCTATATGGACTACACCAAGCCCCAACAGCCTGGTGTGAGACCTTGTCAAGATATCTAATAAGCAACAATTTCAGAAGAGGTGCCATTGATCAGACATTGTTTATCAAAGATGAAGGGGGATAAATTCTATTAGTGCAAATCTATGTAGATGTCATCATCTTTGGATTAACAAAGAAGAAATAATGCAAGGAATTTGAGATTCTAATGCACTCAAAATTTGAAATGAGTTCAATGGGTGAACTAAATTTCTTTTTGGGTCTCCAAGTCAAACAAGTTCCAAATGAAATCTTCATCAGCCAATCCAAATTTGTCAAAAAGTATCTTGGAAAGATTCAAACTGGCTGACTACTCTGCTATAAGAACCCCCATGCAAGTGCACCATCAACTGGCTCCAAATAAAGATGGAAAAGACACTGATCAACATTAGTACCGTGCAATGATAGGATCACTCATGTATCTAACTGCCTTAAGGTCAGATATCATGTTTGCAGTATGCCTGTGTGTAAGATTCCAAGCAGCTCCAAAGAATACACACTTTCAAGCTGTCAAGAGAATTTTTAGATACCTAAAGGGAGCCCCAAGACTTAGGCTATGGTATTCTAAAAATGACAAGTTCAATCTATATGCATACACTGATAGTGACTATGGAGGATGCAACTTGGACAAGAAGTCCACATCAGGGGGATGTCAATTTCTGGGAGAAAGACTGATTTCATGGCAATGCAAAAAACAAACTTGTGTATCAACCTCTATAGCAGAAGCATAATACATTGCAGCTTCCAGTTGCTGTGCACAAGTTATATGGAGACAAAATCAAATGCTGGATTATGGGATGACTTTCATGGCAACTCCCATTCACATTGACAACATGAGTGCTATATCAATTACAAACAATCATGTATAGCACTCCAAGACAAAGCACATTGACACCAGGTATCATTTCATAAGAGATCAAGCTGAGAAAAAGAGAATCATTTTAACCAAAGTTTATACCAATGAGCAGTATGCTGACTTATTCACAAAAGCCTTTGATGAAGCAAGATTCAGATATCTAGTTGATCCATTGGCATGATGAACTTTGATTAAAATCTTTCTCTAAAAACTTTAAAATAAATGTGTCTTTCTCTCTCTTGTTGTAAATAAAGTTTTCTGAAAATTAAATGATCAGCAGCAAACATTTTGGCTGCTAATAGTTTTAGTCATCGGCAGTAAAGTATTTGCCGCTGACTGCCTTAAGTTATCAGCAGCAACAAGTTTGCTACCGATAGCTTCAAGGCAATCAGCAGCAATATCTTTGCTGTAGACCAGTACATCCATCAGCAGCAATCAAGTTTTGCAGCTGATAGACTTAACCTTCCACAACAACCAAGTTTATTGTGGATGGGTAAAAATGGTTCAAATTAACTTTTACCCGCTGTAAAAACCATCTTTAGTCTTTACCATGGCTGCTACAGTGTGTTACAACTGTAAAATAGTGAAAAGTAAATGGGTTGTATAGTAAAATTTGTCACACCCCGACCGATGGCGGAATCATCGAGGCGAACAATGGAATGATTATTCAAAAGCACGTGATAACTAAAATGTTGCATAATTCATTAATTAGATTTAAAGACAACAAAGATCCAAATACAATACATTTCAAATAACCTAGTCTAGTTCAAAACATTGATTTATTTAACTAGGTCCATAGTTCTTAAGTGGAGGAATCTTCGGCAAGCAATCACATATCCAAACCTGAAACATTATTTAAATCAAGTGTCAACTTAAAAGTTGGTGAGTACATAGGTTTTGTAGTTCCGGTAAGTAGTAGATAAAAACATTTTATAACTCATTGTTTATCTTGTTAAACATAGTATATATATATATATATATATATATATATATATATATGGTGTATCATTTATCTAATCACAATTCAAACCTTGATTGACGCGCTTGAACATAGCACAACAGCTAAGTCCGGTATGTTTGAATATAGTTACCCACTATATCCGGTATGTTTGAATATAACACACGGCTATATCCGAGTATGCAGTAATAAACACCCTAACCGGGTGGGCTGGTCAGTCATAATAGATCTATTAATATTACTGTTGGTTTTCTTGTGTTTAAATGTATGTACATCCAAGATAATCAGCATATAGTCCACATGTATAACACGTATAAACAATGTGAGTAGCATGTATAATGTTTCACCCCAAAAAGTGCAAAAATGTAAAATAGGGGCTATGTAACTCACCTGGCTAGCGGATGTTTTAATCCACGAGTGCGGGTGATAAGGATGTTGGAAACTAATCACGATGAAATCCTATGTAGATAAATATGTATTATTGTATGTTTGTATATGTGTATTCGTATTTAAATGTGTATAGGTTTATAATAACATCCCTTAAAATTTATTGTATAAAATATTGTAGTAAAATAACAATGATTTTTAGTAAAATTTAACATCTAAAAATATATATTTAATCTTGTTAAATATTTATATTTTTAAACAAGTAGGTATCATATTTATAAAAATTTCTATTTTGTTTATTTATATTATCTTTATTATATATATATTTTCTTTTATGAATTAAAACTTATTTAAACAAGTTTATAAAATATAGGGTTTGTTATTTATTATTTTAAAACTTTGACGGGTTAAATATGTGTAACGAAAAATTGTTTAATTGTTTCCAAAATAAACGAACGAGTCAACCGACTCGTAATAGTTTTCATTGTATAGGGAAAATATTAAAATAAGATAAAATAATTAAATAAAATAAAAACAGAAGAAAAATGGGTTGGGCCGGAGGCCATAAGGTCCGATAAAAGCTATTTATGGCCGAGCTCGATCCCGATAATGGGACAAGCAATTGAGCATGTCCCGACACTCGTCTGGACGAGACGAAGCTGTCGAGCCATCTTGCAGGCGTGGAGGTTGACTGTCGGGGCCGAATTCGTGGCGTGGGTTTTCGGCCACAAACACGATCGAACTTTCTATATGTCGGGGAGACCAATTGGTCGGGGGCTATTGTTCGCGTGGGGACGACGAGGTGTAGGGGACAGTCGTGTCGAGGAGTCGCCGGAGAAAAGCTCGGACCGTCGGTCAATGGGGAAGACGGCCGGAATTGCGAATTGGGAAATGGCAGAATTGGTCCCTGAAGTTTGTTTTTGATTTAAAATAGTCCCTGAGAGTTATTACAATTTGTTCCCTGTGGTTTAATTTGTCCAGAAACAGCCCCTTAACAGATTTTGCCTTATAACCTTTTAGTTTCATTATTTTCAAAAACAACCCCTTAACTTTTATAAAATAATTAATTAAATTTCATTTTTTTTTCAATTATATTTTATAAACTTATATTATTATTATAAATATATTTTTATAAAAGTCAATTATTATTTAGATAGATTATCATATTTTGTTATGAACTTTTTAAATTTAGATTTTTTTTATAAAATTTTATATAATTTTAGAACTTATAAAATTTTAATTATTTTAAATCCGTAACTTAAAAATATATACTTTGTACAAAAAATAAAATTAAATAAAAACGCTTGTATTTCATTGAAATAGAAAATGGTTACATGACCTATGTTATATATATAAAAAAGAAAAAGAACGTGAATAAAAATCCGGAATGTCACAGTCTCCCCATGTTAAAGGAATTTCGCCCCGAAATTCAACTAATGGAGGTTATGAAAAGAGATGCGGGTATTTGGTCTTCATTTGGTCTTCACGTTCCCAAGTGAACTCAGGTCCACGTTTAGACTCCCAACGGACCTTGACAATGGGGATGCGGCTACGCTTGAGTTTCTTGACATCTCGGTCCATGATTTCCACGGGTTTTTCAACAAAGTGCATTTTCTCGTCAATACGCACTTCATCAAGAGGGATGTGGAGATTTTCGTCGGCTAGACACTTTTTCAAATTAGATACATGAAAGGTCGGATGAACGTTGTTGAGTTCTGAAGGAAGATCGAGTTTGTAGGCCACTTTCCCTACCATTTCAAGTATCTTGAATGGACCCACATATCGAGGTGCAAGTTTTCCTTTCTTTCCAAATCGGACTACGCCTTTCCAAGGTGATACCCTTAGAAGAACCATATCCCCAACTTGAAATTCCATGGGTTTTCGTCGTTTATCAGCATAGCTCTTTTGCCGACTCCTTGCTACTCGAATGTTGTCACGAATAAGAGAGATTTTATCGGTGGTTTCTTGGATAAGCTCGGGACCGGTGATTTGTGCTTCACCAATTTAGTTCCAACAAATCGGTGAACGACATTTTCGTCCATAAAGAGCTTCAAACGGTGCCATGTTAATACTTGTGTGGTAGCTGTTGTTGTAGGAAAATTCGATCAGTGGTAGGTGAGAATCCCAATTGCCACCAAAGTCAATGAAACAAGCTTTAAGCATATCCTCGAGAGTTTGGATTGTTCGCTCGGTTTGTCCATCAGTTTGAGGATGGTAAGCCGTACTTAAATCCAAACGAGTACCAAGCGCAGATTGTAATGATTGCCAAAATCGGGAAGTAAAACGCGAATCACGATCGGAGATGATGTTCAAAGGGATTTCGTGACGACTTACGATTTCATCAATGTAGATTCGAGCCAATTTCTCGACTCGATAGTCCTCACGAATAGGCAAGAAATGAGCAGACTTTGTAAGTCGGTCGATAATAACCCAGATACTATCGTGCCCACTAGAAGTGCGTGGAAGTTTGGTGATGAAGTCCATAGCGAGATTCTCCCACTTCCACATGGGAATTTCTGGTTGTTCGAGGAGTCCGGAAGGCTTTTGGTGTTCGGCCTTCACCTTAGAACAAGTTAAGCATTTTTCCACAAAGTGGGCAATATCCTTTTTCATGCCGGGCCACCAATATTGCTGACGAACACCTATCTACATCTTATCAGCTCCGGGATGTACCGAATATCGAGTTTTGTGGGACTCGTTCATCAAAAATATACGAAGGTCGTCGCGATCGGGAACCGAGATACGGTCCAAGTAATACAATAAGCCGTTGGCTTTGGTTTCTAGTAAGAGTTCTACACCACATGCCATCTCTTGATACATGTTTCCCTCGGTAACCGAAGTGTGTTGTGCTTGAAGAATACGGGCTTGGATATCGTTATGAATACAAACACTATGAAGCATGATACGTTCTTTACGACTCAAGGCGTCGGCTACAACATTTGCTTTGCCAGGGTGGTAGCGAATCTCGCAGTCGTAGTCGTTAAGAAGTTCAACCCATCGTCGTTGCCTCATATTAAGCTCTTTTTGATTGAAAATATGTTAGAGACTTTTGTGGTCGGTGAAAACCACGCATTTGGTGCCATAAAGATAATGTCTCCAAATTTTCAAGGCGAAAACGACAGCACCAAGCTCGAGATCATGGGTCGTGTAGTTCTTCTCGTGGATTTTGAGCTGACGTGATGCGTATGCAATTACTTGGCCATGTTGCATTAGAACACAACCAAGACCTTGGTTGGATGCATCACAATAAACGACAAAGTCGTCATTACCACTAGGAAGAGTTAGAATATGAGCATTGCAGAGCTTGTGCTTGAGAGTTTGAAAAGCTTCCTCTTGCTTGGGTCCCCACTCGTAAGGTTTACCTTTGTGAGTCAAGGCAGTGAGCGGAACCGCAATCTTGGAGAAATTTGAGATGAAGCGACGATAGTAACCCGCTAGTCCAAGGAATGAACGAATCTCGGTAGGAGTCTTGGGAGTACTCTAATTCTTTACCGCCTCGATCTTTGCCGGGTCCACATGAGTTCCCTTATCGTTGACTATGTGTCCCAAAAATTGAACTTCCTTTAGCCAGAATTCACACTTGGAGAACTTGGCTTATAGTTGTTCTTTCTTCAAGAGTTCCAAAATCAAACGAAGATGTTGTTCATGCTCCGCTTTCGTTTTAGAATAGATGAGAATGTCGTTAATGAAAACGATCACGAACTTGTCCAAATAAGGTTTGCATACACGGTTCATGAGGTCCATGAAGACCGCAAGTGCATTAGTCAAACCGAATGGCATGACCATGAACTCGTAGTGACCATATCTAGTCCGAAAGGCAGTCTTCGGAATGTCTTCATCGAGAACACGAAGTTGATGGTATCCGGAACGAAGGTCAATCTTGGAGAAACATGTTGAACCTTGAAGTTGATCGAAAAGATCGTCGATACGGGGTAAAGGATAACGGTTCTTAATTGTAAGCTTGTTGAGTTCACGATAATCGATGCACATTCGAAACGATCCATCCTTTTTCTTTACGAACAGCACGGGAGCACCCCAAGGTGAATGGCTCGGGCGGATGAATCCTTTAGATGAGAGTTCTTGTAATTGACTTGCGACCTCTTGAAACTCGGAAGGTGCAAGACGATAGGGAGCTTTTGCCACGGGAGTTGCTCCGGGCACATGGTCAATACGAAACTCTACTTGTCTTGGGGGAGGAAGACTGGGTAAATCCTCAGGGAATACCTCGGGAAAGTCTCGAATGATCGGAATATCTTGCAGTTTCTTACCTTTATCTTTCGTGTCAACTACGTGGGCCAAGAAGGCAACGTACTTTTTCCGCAAGTACTTTTGTGCCAATGTGCAAGACATGAGTTGAAGACCACGACACAGTTTTTCACCGAAAATAACTAACGTGTCGCCCGAAGGGAGAGGTATACGAATGCACTTTTCGTAGCAAATAACCTCGGCATGGTGCTTGGATAACCAGTCCATGCCAATTATAATATCGAAGCTTCCCAATTGCATTGGAAGGAGATCAACAAAGAATTCATGATCATTAAGCTCGAGATTGCAGTCGCGGATAACAGAATTTATAGTAATAGATTTTCCGTTTGCTATCTCCACAGAATAAGAATTGTCAAGTTTCGTTCTTTGCTTAGCAAGTCGAGATTCAAAGGTAAGAGACACAAAACTCCTATCGGTACCGGTATCAAATAAAATGGATGCATAATGATTGTTTACGAGAAACGTACCGTTTATCACGTCGTTGTTTGCTTGTGCTTCATTAGCGTTTATATTAAACGCTCGTCCTTGGGGACCACCTTGATGATGAAGTTTTGGGCATCGGTCACGGAAATGGTTTGGGTCTCCACATTCGTAACATGTGCGACCATTGAGAAGTGCCGGATAGTTTGGACGGTTGGTTGGAGCAGCTTGATGGACGGGAGGACGGGTACGGCAAGTAGTGACCACGTGTCCATATCGTCCACAGCTTGAACACAATCGACATGGTAAGTTGGCAGGATGATGGTACTTGCAGGTCTGGCATTGGGGATTTGGGCCCAGATAAGGTTTCGGGTTTTGACCCAAAGGGGCCACTTGAATAGCAGGTACAGCGGGAGTTACGGCTGCGAAGTTTCGACCCTTTGGTTTCTTGTTGCGGTTAGAAGACTCGGGTTTTACATCTTTGACGGCCGCAAGAGTAGAGACAACCTTCTTGGAACCTTTTCTTGTTAAGGTTCCGGCTTTGACATGGTTGTCGGATAGTGTAGCGGATAGACGGATAGCAGCTTCAAGTGTAGGAGGATTGCTTCCTAACACAGCATCTTGAATTTGCATAGGCAGCCTGCCTATGTACTTTTCAATTTCACGAGCAAGGGGAGTGATCATATGAGGCACCAATAGGCTCAGCTCTTGAAATCGGGTGGTGTAAGCCAGATTATCCCCGCTGTCTTGGGCAAGATCCCAAAAATCAGTCTCGAGCTTCCTCGTTTCATTTCGAGGACAGAATTCATCAGTCATGGCTTTCTTCAGATCATCCCATGATAAAGATGTAGCAACCTCAACACCACGAGTGCGTTTCTCACCATTCCACCAGGTGAGGGCTCTCTTTTGAAGTACACTTGTGGCATAGCGAACCCGAAGATTATCGGGGCAATCACTGTTTAGGAATGTGTTTTCCATGCTTTCAAACCATTGCAATAGGCCGGTAGCACCTTCAGTCCCGAAGAATTTTGTAGGATTGCACGAGTTAAAGTGCTTAAACGTGCATTGAGGCGGGTTGGTACCACCGTTTCCTTGGATGTTGTGAGACTCGTCACTGTTGTTATTGGCTTGGGTCATTTGCCCCACCAGCTGGGCAAGGAGAGTAGCAAGATCCGGGTTGGAAGTGCTAGAGTTTGCACGTCGAGGAGGCATTCTAACACCATAAGAAAAGACAATGATATTTTAGGTAAGATGGATATATATGAATTATAGTGGGAAATAATGTAAGCAGAAAAGCGGGATTCATCATGACGCGTGACAATGCATGTGCATTTATTTAAAGTTGACGGGGTAAACTAAGCCATATATTCCGGATAGAACATGATGTTATAGATCATTATTCGCGTAATAGGAATTGCCGGGACTTGCATGCACTACAAATTGTTATTACGTGTGCACCCGTAATAATGATTTGCTTTGCATGTTCGTCTAGTTCTTCCTATCTTGCTATAATGTCCCCAAATTTTGAGTTTAAGTTCGGATCGTATCCTTGCGAATACATTGACTTATCAACGTTAAATAATTCCTCAAAACTTTCAAGGAGACATGCTTTAGCCTATAGGTAAACACTCACTTCAGGAATTCCTAGGAAAGCATACGGGTCCGTTTATTTGGATTTATACGAAATGCTTTCCTAGACAGAAAACCCAATGTACAGTTGTCACCCTTCCAGATTGCACGTGTCCTTTACTGGTTTCAAGAAATTAAGTCGTTGACGAGATTTTCAAGATTTTAATAAACTTGAGAGTTTATGAGTATAAAATGTGTAGGAATGTTGCAATTAATATGGATTAGGAAAGAGTATGGATAAGGATGGGTAGTGTATTTGTTTGCATAAGTTTGTTTGTCAAATGTGTATGTAAAGTATGTATCACGTATTTAAGCCTTGTATGTATGTGTATAAGTCTCATGTACCAAACTTGGGAAAAATTCAAATAATACCTAACTACAAATAATTCACATAGCAATTAATCATTTAGCACATAACACATAAAAGGGAGTCCTAGGGTTATAGTCTAGGTCATCGTGTCTAATAACCTAATTCCCTATAACCATGGCTCTGATACCAATCTGTCACACCCCGACCGATGGCGGAATCATCGAGGCGGACAATGGAATGATTGTTCAAAAGCACATGATAACTAAAATGTTGCATAATTCATTAATTAGATTTAAAGACAACAAAGATCCAAATACAATACATTTCAAATAACCTAGTCTAGTTCAAAACATTGATTTATTTAACTAGGTCCATAGTTCTTAAGTGGAGGAATCTTCGGCAAGCAATCACATATCCAAACCTGAAACATTATTTAAATCAAGTGTCAACTAAAAAGTTGGTGAGTACATAGGTTTTGTAGTTCCGGTAAGTAGTAGATAAAAACGTTTTGCAACTCATTGTTTATCTTGTTAAACATAGTGTATATATATATGGTGTATCATTTATCTAATCACAATTCAAACCTTGATTGACGCGCTTGAACATAGCACAACAGCTAAGTCCGGTATGTTTGAATATAGTTACCCACTATATCCGGTATGTTTGAATATAACATGCGGCTATATCCGAGTATGCAGTAATAAACACCTTAACCGGGTGGGTTGGTCAGGCACAATAGATCTATTAATATTACTGTTGGTTTTCTTGTGTTTAAATGTATGTACATCCAAGATAATCAGCATATAGTCCACATGTATAACACGTATAAACAATGTGAGTAGCATGTATAATGTTTCACCCCAAAAAGTGCAAAAATGTAAAATAGGGGCTATGTAACTCACCTGGCTAGCGGATGTTTTAATCCACGAGTGCGGGTGATAAGGATGTTGGAAACTAAGCACGATGAAATCCTTTGTAGATAAATATGTATTATTATATGTTTGTATATGTGTATTCGTATTTAAATGTGTATAGGTTTATAATAACATCCCTTAAAATTATTTGTATAAAATATTGTAGTAAAATAACAATGATTTTTAGTAAAATTTAACATCTAAAAATATATATTTAATCTTGTTAAATATTTATATTTTTAAACAAGTAGGTATCATATTTATAAAAATTTCTATTTTGTTTATTTATATTATCATTATTTTATATATATATATATATATATATTTTCTTTTATGAATTAAAACTTATTTAAACAAGTTTATAAAATATAGGGTTTGTAATTTATTATTTTAAAACTTTGACGGGTTAAATATGTGTAACGAAAAATGGTTTAATTGTTTCCAAAATAAACGAACGAATCAACCGACTCGTAATAGTTTTCATTGTATAGGGAAAATATTAAAATAAGATAAAATAATTAAATAAAATAAAAACAGAAGAAAAATGGGTTGGGCCGGAGGCCACAAGAGTCGAACCCGCGACCTACAACACCAACACACACACGCATAACCAGCCGGGCTACTGCCCATCGCTGATTATGTGTGTATTGTTTAATTTATAACATACACGAAAAGCTGGTCGCTGGTTCTCGGCAACGGGCAAACCAGTGTCCGAGACTTTGGTTTGCCCGGTGATCGACGGTCTGAGGCCGAGATTTCGATTAGGATAGTTGGCCAGTCGATAACAGAAGATAAAGGAACGAGTTTGGGGCTTCTTATTTGGTCGCAAAGGGTCAAACGGCAGGGCCAAAAGTCCGAAGTTTCCAAGAATGAGAAATCACGACTCGAGATGAATTGGGTCCTTAAAATCCGGTCACAGCTTTGTTTTAGCAAGACGAACTCAGTGCTGGTTTCAATTTTGAGTGAGAGTGGGTGAAGAGGGGATGGCGAGCTCGTGCAGGTCCGATAAAAGCTATTTATGGCCGAGCTCGATCACGATAATGGGACAAGCAATTGAGCATGTCCCGACACTCGTCTGGACGAGACGAAGCTGTCGAGCCATCTTGCAGGCGTGGAGGTTGACTGTCGGGGCCGAATTCGTGGCGTGGGTTTTCGGCCACAAACACGATCGAACTTTCTGTATGTCGGGGAGACCAATTGGTCGGGGGCTATTGTTCGCGTGGGGACGACGAGGTCAGGGAGACCAATTTCAGCTGTCGAGGTGTAGGGGACAGTCGTGTCGAGGAGTCGCCGGAGAAAAGCTCGGACCGTCGGTCAATGGGGAAGACGGCCGGAATTGCGAATTGGGAAATGGCAGAATTAGTCCCTGAAGTTTGTTTTTGATTTAAAATAGTCCCTGAGAGTTATTACAATTTGGTCCCTGTGGTTTGATTTGTCCAGAAACAGCCCCTTAACAGATTTTGCCTTAAAACCTTTTAGTTTCATTATTTTCAAAAACAACCCCTTAACTTTTATAAAATAATTAATTAAATTTCTTTTTTCTTTTTTTTCAATTATATTTTATAAACTTATATTATTATTATAAATATATTTTTATAAAAGTCAATTATTATTTAGATAGATTATCATATTTTGTGATGAACTTTTTAAATTTAGATTTTTTTTATAAAATTTTATATAATTTTAGAACTTATAAAATTTTAATTATTTTAAATCCGTAATTTAAAAATATATACTTTGTACAAAAATTAAAATTAAATAAAAACGCTTGTATTTCATTGAAATAGAAAATGGTTACATGACCTATGTTATATATATAAAAAAGAAAAAGAACGTGAATAAAAATCCGGAATGTCACACAAGTAAATCTGCTTTTTCCCACCGTTGCCGTTGTAACACAAAT
This sequence comes from Smallanthus sonchifolius, assembly GCA_023525975.1. Classification (NCBI taxonomy): domain Eukaryota; kingdom Viridiplantae; phylum Streptophyta; class Magnoliopsida; order Asterales; family Asteraceae; genus Smallanthus; species Smallanthus sonchifolius. The sequence goes on along the minus strand of CM042028.1, from coordinate 15,969,499 downwards.
CAAATTTCTTCCTTCACCACTTCACATTCAATTCTGACCTAACCCTCATCATTTTATCTCAAACATTTAAAGCTTTCCATACTTAACCACCTTTCAAAATCTTCCTCCTTCCCTCCAAACCTAACTAAGATGGCAGAAGTTGATATCAACAACCCCAATGACAAGTTCTCAACCTACCATAATCTCACTGCTTATCTTGTCAAAGGAAAGAAATCTGAAGGGTTTGACGACATGATTGACTTCCACTGTCGATCGAAAATCCACTTTGCACTAACAGTCAACCCCATAATCTATATCCCTCCCATGGAGGATTTCAGGAACACTGCCGTCTACTCTACCGAACAGGGGACTCCCCAAATCAAAGCCACGGTAGACAGCAAAGACATCACCATCACTAAAGCCACACTTAGAAAACACCTCAAGCTTCAGGACGAGGGGGCCGCCATCTCAACCAAAGACGCATATATGAGGACCTTTGTATCCATAGGGTACGCTGGAAATCAGGACGAATACACTATAGAGAAGGCACTGATGGGTCCTCCTTGGAAGTTCTTATGCCACACTCTTCTTCAATGCATATCTCAGAAGAGAAGTGGATGGCATCAAGTGAGCTCTGCCCTTGCGTCTGCAGTTCATGGTATGGTAACTGGACAGGGTTTCAATTTTGCTCATTTAATATTCAAAGGTGTGAGATATAACCTTTAGGATGGTACAAAACAAGCCTTCTTTATGTACCCAAAGTTCTTGTAGGAAGTTTTTAATCATGAACTAAAAGACCTTTCAAAACCTGTAAGAATCTACTTAATGCTGGGTCATAAAAATAACAGTTTTCAAAGTATGTGAGTTGTTTCCAATAGGTTCTTAGGGGTCAATGTTCCATTGTTATCTACAATGTTGAACATACAAAGCACCCAGGGTGACAGTTCAGCAGTCCCAGCTAATACTGATCCCACACCCTCCACTTCACAACATGAACATACTTCTGCTTCCCTTGATCGAACCCCTGTGCAACCTATTAAGGGTGCACAGGCATAACAAATACTAACCCAAGTCCTTGAAGCCTAACTGGAAGACAGGGCCCCAGTTGAGGCAAGTTATACTAGAAAGCGAAAAAGGAGCAAGAAGACTCCTTCTATTCTTGTCTCACAGGCCCAATCCCAACCCAAAAGCCCTCATTCAGAATCCCAACATTCTGATGAGAATACCAAAAGGGATAGCCACATTATTAGGGAGACTTCCTTGGAAGTCCCTCTATTAGGATCAGGATCACATCCCGGATCCATAGAACAACCCTTTGAGCTTATACAATCTTCCTTTTCTTTGAACTTAAGTACAGATGCACCATGTCAAGATGATGTACCTTCTCTAACTGCCACTATCTCGAAGGTACTGATTGACTTGGCTGCCAAAGTACCCAGCCCAAGTTCATCACCTAAGAAGGTTCACTCTGGAGGTACTGAAAGAGTGAATGTGTAAAGGGCTATCACTACTACTGGTTCATCCATTGACCAGGAGGACAATGATAACATCATTAAGTCCCCAACCACGGCAACTCACGGTGAGGATGTTTCTTTTGAAACAATTTTCACTTAGAGGAATCCCAGGCGCTAAGAAAATCAGGGTGATGGGGATGAAGAGGCTAGGCCTAAGGCCCTATCTAGTTCCAAGGATTCCACAACTCTGGATGAGGACAGACTGAAACTGTAAAATCTGGAATTGATGGCCAGGGTGGCTATGCTAGAGGCTGAAGTGTCCAAACTAAGGCACCGAGTCTCTATGCATGAAGCCCATCAATGCCCAAGTGTGACTTCTCCCTCCCTTGTATCAGTGGGAACCCAAATAGACGCAACTCTATGTACTGATTCAACCAAAAAGGGGGAGATAGTTACTACTGAAGATGATAGAGATAGCTTGAAGGATTGGATATAAGAGAAGGTTGCCTTTCAAAGAACACTATTTCAACCCGCATTTGTTCAAGTCCATGATTTGATGCCTCCCAGAGATGAAGAGGAAGAGATCTCTGAGGAATATAAGTTAGTGACCAGGGATGTAGACGAAGTATTCCCTAAGGAGATGGAAAATGAAGATGAAGATGAAGAAATGCCTTTCTTAGTCACTATACTTCCAACTGCTGCTTCTATCTCAAGACAAGCCATATCCCCTCATTTCCCACTAACTGCTCACAACCTGGAGTTTGATTCCATTCTGTCATGGGGATATGATGACCTATCTAAAAGATTCTGGATGGGCTGGGAATTTGCTGGAATCAAAGAGCGTATCTTGGATAACTTAAATCTGCTGGAAATCCTTACCCTTCATCTAACTGAATGTATCAATACATATGATAATCTATCTGTCATGCTTGCCATGGAACACTTCCATGACATATGTGAAGATAACATGCCCAGATTTAAGAGCTTTCTTAAGCTTGCTAAGAAAGTGGCATACAAAAAGTTTGAGGATGAAGTAGTAGAGTCTTCCCAAGCAGCTCAACAAAGACAGGCTCAAAGGTTAGAATTAATAAGAAGCATGGTGTTGACGGAATACCAAGTTCTATGCCTAAGAAGATTCTTGTATAATGAAGTTGTCAGGGGTTTGGAAGTGCATGGATGGGCAAGCACCGGGTCTTCTGGCTTTCAGTTCTTTCTATGTGATGGATCATCCTTTATTATCAACAATATTCAAGAAATCTTTCTCCTCAACCCAGACTTCCTGTACAAGGTCTTTGAACTCAGGACACATATCTGCAACATCAACTCCTTAGAAAGTCAAGAAATGATCAAAATTGTCAAAGCTTTTCTTGAAAAAGAGGGATGGATTGCAATGGATGATTCTAGCTCAGACCTATCCACTCCCTCCTCACCAACTGTCATTCTAAATAAAGCAGAAGAATAAAAAAGAATGGCTGCACAGAATATTAAAGAGGCATATATGGCTGCATATGAAAATGAATGGGAGAAGGATGAGAATGAAGAAGTCCCTTCCTCTTTGTCTGTTCCTCAAATTGCCAATGAAGCTGAATCTGAGATCTCAACAGCATCTCTCACATCTGCTGTTGTGATCCATGAAGCTGAAGTAGAGGCATCCAATAAAGACAAAGGGAAGGGTATCATGACAGAAGAAGAAAATAGGATAGAGCAAGAAAAGAAGGAGGTGGAAAGAAGAAGAAGAGAAAGATAAGAGGAGGAAATGGCTGGGATTAGAAAGGCTCAAGAAAGAAAAACTGCCATGCTCTTAAGAGAACAACAAATCCATTTTCATGCTAGGCAACTAGATAAAACAAGAGTTCAAGTTCCTGTAGCTGCAGGAACAACTAAATAAAGAAGATGAAGAAAGGGAGAGGAAGAGAAAAAAAGAAGCGAAGTTCAGAATCACTGATTCTGAACTTGCTAAAGAAATGAGGGAAGAATGGATAGAGGCTCTGATTTCTCAAGGTGAGGATGCTGACTACCTTGAGAAGTTATCAAATAAAGGAATATACAGAGCCTTCATGGGACAACAAGGTAAACTGGCAACTAAGAAAAGGGCTGAAGAAGAAGAAAAGGCCAGACAAAAATCCAGAAAAACCATTGCCTTTAATGTCTGATCCCATGAAGAAATGAAGGTCATGATGGACTTCCTAAATGCTAGAGGAGAAAGTGGAAAGAGGTTGGGTCCCATGAGCTTCATGAACCTGCAAGCCTTATATGTCAAAGTTAAGAAGGAAGAGGAAGAGAGACTGGGGAAGACAGGCTCAAAAAGAAGGGTAAACACTCAAACTGATGAAAGAAAACAAAAGAAACCCAAGCCTACTCTTTCATCCACTCCTCCCTCTGTCCAACAACCTTCCACTCTCCCTCCTAGACCTCCCTCATCTCCTCCCAAAGAGTCTAAATCCTCTTACCCAGCTCCTCCTCATCAACAGCCTCCCAAGAAGAAAACCAAACCTACTACCACGCCAGAAGATTCAAGAGAAATTGTAGTATGGTTCTACATCAATCAAGACCAATGGTTTGAAGTTTTCAGGGGAAGGGCAGAGTTAAAAAGATCAATCTACAGATCGGTTGATGAGGTGATGCAGCTTCCAGATTCTAATCTGATGGAGCTGGGTGAAGCTCATGAGCCTGAAAATGATAGTGGAAGACATCTGTTGCTGGTGATCAAGCATCACTTCAACCTCAGCAAAGATGTGGTTATTGATGTTAAACCTCTTCAATCCCACTATCCATTTGTCAATTGGTCCTATAATGCTGCTCAAGATGAGTACACTTTGATAGATGTCAGAGGTCAGAAGATGAGATGTTCAAGCAAGACCATCTTCAGCATGCCAATCAAGGACATCAAGACTCTATCTGAACTCCCACTTGACAATCCAAGCATAGACCCAAAAGGCTATGAGACAACAAGGATTGTTGCTCACATGCAAAAGCTTCAGCAACAAAGGCAATAAAAGAGTTTTGGTAGCATCAGTCTAAGGGGATTTTGTAGAGATAAAGACTGATGGCTACAAAATTCTCTAAGTAAGATTGCTGCGGACTCCATAATTTTGCTGCTGACTTACAAGTTGCTGCAGATAAGGCTTAGTGCTGTAGATAGTTGTGTTCTCCTGCTGATGAACAAGTTTCCTGCTAATAGCCTTATCTGCTGAAGTCCAAAGTTGCTGTTGATAGGCAAATCATCAGCAGCTTTGACTTTGCCACTGACACCTCTGTTGTAACACTGACACACCTATCAGCAGAAGGAATGTTATTGGTGCAGATGACAAAAGACAATGCTCCTATTCTGATATGTCCTGCAATAATTTCTGAGAGGATCTTAGTTTTGCTGTTGTCTTTTAAGTGCAGAAGTCTTTTCACTGTAGTTTTCTTTTAACTACTTGTCTTTTAGTTGTCTACCAATAGTAGTGTAACTGTTAAAGATCAACGGCTTGTGTTTGATCTGATCCTTAGAATCAAGGGTTTGTCTTGATTCTAAGTTCCTTTATATGTATTGTATCTTTTCATTTACAATGTGTGCTTCCTTAGAGCTTTCTCTGTAAACTTGTTAACATTGAAGATTAATACAATTTGCATTTATCAGTATTATCCTTGTTTTCTTGTTTACATTGATTAGTTGTTATTGTGTCCGCCAATCTCAACTAAGAACAGAATTATCTTGTAAACACCGATCCTACACAAACGGACAAAAACGAATTTAAAATTTGATGCAAGATGGTGGTGGTCGACTGGTCACACGGAAACGAACAGCAGCAGTTTGATGGCGGTGGGCGGCTAACCGAACAAAAACGCCGATTAACAACTCGCAAACGTAGCTGGCAAGTGGAAACCGAGTTATGACTTTCGGACTAATTTCTCATAGAAAAAAGGTTCAAAATAAAAGAGTACGACAGATTGTTACCTGGTCGTATATGAAGAGTTTAAAATTGAAAGCTTCAAATGGATCAAATGCAAATCAACCACCCAGCCACAGCCGGTGGTGCGGTGGCGACGAAACTCTAAGGTGAATGGCTAATCTTGGTGGTGGTGTGCAGCAGATTGAAATCGCCGAAGATGATTAGTGTAGAAACAAGGATCAGAACAAGGGCTGCAAATGAAGCTTGTGATGGTAAATATCAACTGATCGGAACAGATTGACATTCCGATTCATACGTGAGTTTGTTGCAGAAGATGATGAATTTGAAAAACCAAAGAAAGTTTTGATGCGAAGAAGATAGGAATGCTAGGTCAAAGGCCCCAATTGAGATGGATGGGTCTTGGGTCAACTCATATACGCGGGTCATTGATCTTGTTTCCAATCTCCACTAAATTTCTAAAACACAAAAATTTGTTTATTATTATTATTATTTTCTAAATAATTTTCCAAGTATTACAACTCTACCTCCCTTAAAATAAATTTCGACCTCGAAATTTGCTAGGTAAGGATAAGCAAAAGCAAAGGAACTTATGACATAATGGATACGGAAACTTCAAACACAAAGTACAAAGTTTTTGATATGGCAAGTAAACGGATACTTAACATAACTCCAACATGAACACACCGAGTGATAAACTCAGTAACTGAAACTATTAACTGATAACCATTCTGATACTGATACGAAAACTAATAACTTATTCTGATAAACAAAAACATGTAACTGATAGGTAACCTGAGAACTGAAAACAGGTAATTAAAAAGACACAGAAACACAAATTCTAAGATTCGAACAGACTCGGGTACTAGGCACGAATAGTGTCATCCATCTCCCATGTAGCTTCACGTTCAGAATGATATTTTCATGGATTTCGTGACGGGAGGTGCCCTCCATAACAAAATTTTAGTGTAAATTATACCTTAAGCCTCCCGATTGCCCCTCATGAAAAAAAAATCTTGTGTGCAGCTCCCACAAAACTTCTGATAGTAAATGCCATCGGTTTTTGATACCGCTCACCAGTTTCTTCAAGAACAAATATGCCTTAATCCTTGACCTAATTCTTAAACATTGTTAACTTCATCTTTCATTTCTTACAACTTGGATTTCTCTTTGGTTTTCAACAGTATGGAACTATTAATCTCAAAGAATATTTTAGAAATTTCTTAGTCACCTATATCACCAGTGATGATGTTCTCTTTTATAAAATGACAGTTTTTAGAAAAGGTCGATGCACCATGCACTGTGCATCCCTGATATAATGGTAACAGTGAGCTTAAACACTTTAATGGTGCATTCAAGTTGCCATGATAGTATGAATCATCTATAATATTACAATGTTGTATCCAACTCATTATAATAATGCGTCTAAATTTATTTATAGTTTAATTCACGTATTTAAGTGCAACCTAAAATCCATGTGTAGCAATATGTATTCATATGCTTTATAGGTGAAGTCTTCTTTCTGTAATATCCTATCCCCAACCCCACCCACCCACACACACACATAACTTTTTTTTACTTAGGATATAGTATGAAGAACTTGGAGAAAATTATAAAAGAGTAAGGTTTTTGTAAGAAGAAATCAGAAGCCTAAGAGTTTAAGTACTCATGAAGGAGAGAAAATTCTTCTTAATATTTTCGTTGGTGTCTCTACAAATGAATTCTTCATGCCATTATATAGGCAGAGGATGGAATAAAAAAAGGCGCACCAAGCGCACTAAGCTAGAACACTAATGCAAAAAGAAAGCACTAACAAACTATTAGACAAAAAAGTAAAAGTGCACAACACACACTATCTAAAATAACAGTAAAGAAATAAAGTAGAAAAATGACAGAAAACTTTTTCTTTAGAAATTTGTCGATGGAACTTTTTAATCTGTCGGCAGCATCTTTGTAGTCGTCATTGCTTACGTCTTTGTAGGAAGAAAATTTGTATCTTACGGTTTTCAGAACTCTATGTGGGTGTCTGGGATAGTTGGTGGAGAGTCTGGGTCGCTGAAATCATCTGGATTTAGATAATAATCTTCTAAATCCTGAATGTGTTGTAACTGGAGAGATTCTCCCTCTCCTATGAATGGTAGGAGCATATTCCATTTTTTGAGGCTCCAAATCTATACATAGTGACCTTTGGCTAAAAGGTGATAGCATTCCCAATGGAAGCTTGATGGCAGATTAGGTGTTTTCTGGTTTTGGGTGATGAATTGTAAGATGTCTTTTTTGGGTTTTTCTGGGTTATTTGAAGCAAGGCTAGCTAGGTTGTCAACCCAGTATAGATCTGAGAACTGTATTTCTGTTTGTATAGCTAAATTTTTCAGGTAATCTTTGCCAGAGAGTTTGTGGCTAATGAATATTCTCTTTCTGGCTGGTCTGTAGGTGTGGTCGTTTGCAAAAGGGAAGGAAGAAAAGACTTTGCAACCGATGTAAGGAGGGGCGATATGTGTAGATATGTTTCCTGTGGTCGTGACGAACTTTTCTCCGAAGAGATTTATGATACCTTCTGTCTTTGTATTTAGCTCTAGCTCTATGTAATCAACCATGCCGTTGTGGTAGAACTGTAAGATCAGATCGTTTGGCATGTCTGTATCTTTTAGGTTTATTTGGAGAAGTAATAGGCAAGTTCCTTCTCCGTCATCGTCTGTTCTTTCGATAACCCTTACCCCTCTGTACTTTTCTTCATTAAGGGCAATGGTCATGAGCCTCAGTTGTAATTCATACAATACCATTGGAAACTCTGTATTAATTTTTTAGGAGATGATTTGTTCAAACTTTGGAAACTGATCGAACACTGTTTGAAGGCAGGTTTTCCAGGGAGTTGGGGTTTCTGTTGTTCTAGTAGTAGCATACTACCGCTATAAATTTGTCCTATAGGTAACTATTTCATGTTCCTTTATTCTACTTTATTTCTTTACCGTTCTTTTAGATAGTGCGTGTTGTGCACTTTTACTTTTTTGTCTGATAGTTTGTTAGTGCTTTCTTTTTGCAAGTAAAAGAAAAATTCAAGATATTTTTACATAAAGATTTTACAGTCAGAACAGACTGTGAAGCTATAGTAAAATTTATTAAAAATGATCAAAGTAAAAAGACAAACAGGACAAGATGGGTAAATTTACAAAATATAATACAAGGTAGTGGGTACACTATACAGTTTGAACACATTAAAGGAAAAGACAACGGGATAGCCGATTTATTATCTAGTAACATTAACAAACTACTATGTTCAGATGGATAGGAAACAAAAAGGCAAGGAGAAGATGGTCGTCAGACCATTACAGTTTAAACAGAATTTGTAATATCTTCTCCTATGAGTCCTAGTCATTCTAGGTGTAAAATCACAGGATGATTTATATTTTTTGTTATATCTTGTCCTTTTTCAAGTTATAATTACAAAAGATTAAATGATAATACAGAAGATGATGGGTATAATATACCAAATAAAGACAGCTTAATCCAACTTATACAAAACAACAAAATCTTTTCAAAATTTGATTTAAAATCAGGTTTTAATCAACTTCATTTAGAAGAAGATTTTAAAAATTGGACAGCCTTCACATGCTCTGAAGGGTTATATGAATGGAACGTCCTTAGCTTCGGGATAAAAAACGCTCCTTCAATATTTCAAAGATTCATGGACAGTTTATTTCTCAAATACAATTTTTGCCTAGTATATATTGATGATATACTAGTAGCAAGCAAAACAGTCCAAGAACATGAAACACATCTTCAACAAGTATTTGAAGAAATAAAAAAGAATGGGATAGTAGTATCTAAGAAGAAAATGGAACTATTTAAAAGAAAATTTTCCTTTTTAGGATTAGAAATTGGAGATGGAAAAATCGAATTACAAAAACATATTTCTACAAAAATTTTAAATCTTCCAGAAAAACTCACCAATTTAAAACAAGCATAGAACCACCTAGCACTAGCCAAAATACAAGTAAAAATACAAACGAATATGATGAAAAACTCAAAAAATTAGAACTGGCTATAGAAGTAAACAAACTAAAAATAGAGATTATGAATAATAAAATCACCAGACTAGAAGATTTTATAGAAAAGAAAAAACAGGCTTTAGAATTCCCAGAAATAAATAACATGGCCACAAAACCAAACCCTATACATCTAGTATTTTGTATAACTGGTGTGGTTTGTAGTGAAGCCATTTGTCTAGCACTGTATATTTTTTTGGCTTGGAAAGCTTGACTCATAAGCTTTTCTGTTGTCTCTTCGTCGTCGTTGGACGAGATGCTCATGGGGGAAAGGTTCTGTTTAAACTGTAATGGTCTGACGACCATCTTCTCCTTGCCTTTTTGTTTCCTATCCATCTAAACAGAGTAGTTTGTTAAAGTTACGAGATAATAAATCGGCTATCCCGTTGTCTTTTCCTTTAATGTGTTCAAACTGTATAGTGTACCCACTACCTTGTATTATATTTTGTAAATTTAACCATCTTGTCCTGTTTGTCTTTTTACTTTGATCATTTTTAATAAATTTTACTATAGCGTCACAGTCTGTTCTGACTATAAAATCTTTATGTAAAAATATCTTGAATTTTTCTAAAGCGTTTATCAAGACCTGTATTTCAAAATCTAGGCTAGTCCAAGTGGATCCAGTTTTAAAACTTCCACTATGGTAAGAGCATATTTTTCTTCTTTTTTATGGCTGTGAACATTTGGTTTACAAAGGAGAACTGCTCCCCATCCTTCTTTGCATCCGTCTGTTTCTATGATTATATAATCTGTTATAAGTGGTAGTTCTAAGGGTTTAATTTCTTTAACTTTTTCTTTTATTCTTTTTATCAGGATGATGTCTTCTAGGTTAAAATTTCTTTGTCCGTTTTTTGTAGTTTTGCTGTATAGTGGACCTACTAATTTTGAAAGATTTGGAATAAATTTCCGAGCATAGTTTACCAGGCCTAAAAAGGCTTGTAGTTTTTCTGGAAAATCTAAAATTTTTGTAGAAATATGTTTTTGTAATTCGATTTTTCCATCAACAATTTCTAATCCTAAAAAGGAAAATTTTCTTTTAAATAGTTCCATTTTCTTCTTAGATATAATTTTTGACGTTAAATTTGTGTAATAATGTTCTTAATTTTTTTTTTTGATGATTGGATCGATTTTTACGGGGTTTTTTCGGGTTTTGACGCAAAGAGTAGGTTTTGATTTGAACACTACCCTATATATATATATATATATATATAGGGCTTGGTTCAAATAAAAACCCTCATTTCATGAAAAAACCCTAAAACTCTACCATAATCCATTTTGAGCATCTTCTTTTTTGATCCTATGGTCACCAAATTTTCACATTATTTTATTATTATAAGGCAACTTATATTTGGCTGTACGGGCAATTTTGTCAATTAACCACCTGCCACATGCACCTCTTTTTTGTACCCTGACACCTTTTCCTCTCACCTGCCATCTTTTCATCCCATCTTTGATTCAGGGCTCACCAGGAATATAATAAATACGAAAATTACTTTCCAAATTTGAGTTTCTTAAACATATTTTTTAAATTTATAACCCTTTTAATCTATGTTTATAGTTAATAAATAGAACTATTCAATGAAAAACATCTATATTATTTGTAGTAACCTTAGTGTAAGGTGTAATAACAAAGATATGGGTACAGGTATATGATTACATCGGTGTAGATATAATTTTACAGTATATTACATCAATGTAATTAAAAAAGATATGGGTACAAGGTATATGATTACATCAGTGTAGGTAAGATTTAACACTACATTACACCTAGAAAAAATATCAATCTAACAAATCATTACATCGGTGTAAGCCATTTGATACATCAGTGTAAAGTCGTGCTTCCTCGTCTCCGGCCTACCACAACCGACGTGCCAGCCATTTGATAATCAGAGTAATTGACCCCATAGCAGCATACAGCTCTCCTGCTAGTGCTTATGCTTTTATTTGAGCTTGGTTTCACAACCTGTTTCATATTTTCAAACAAAAAAAGTAAATAAACATCACAATCACCTTCCTAATTAAAACATACAACCATTGATGCGTAAGATACAACCAAAAGTACTCAAATCAATCCTTTCTTTGCAAAAAAAAAGAAAGAATATGCATAAAAAAACAAAGAATTAGTGGTATGTTTTTCAAGATGCTTAGTAGTGGGTATGTTTTTGTTGCTAAGATGCTTAGCAGTGGAAATAATTTGCAAAAACATACCAACGTCCATGGAAATAATTTTCAAAACCAAAACTAATAATAAATGAAGACAAGAAACAAGTGGCTAAATCGTCAGAAAAGAATAAAAAATGCAATAATACATACTTGGATGTGACAATATTTCTGTCAAATCTTTGTTTAATAACATATTATAGATCGTACAAAATTTATAAACCCTTTTTTCTCTCAATTTATTGAAGTTATTTACTTATAAATCTTAACAGAGGTTAACTTGCGTTGGTCTCATGAAAGGTAAAAAAAGTGTTTGCAGGTACCTTGTTGTGTAATGGAGCAGAGTGGGAACCAGATCTGGTCGCTGGAAGGATCTACGCCGGCTAGAGCTCTTTTTACCAGATCTCCTCCTTCGACGGTACCGATGGTGCCGCATTAATTGATCTAGAGGATTCACCGCCATCGACCGGCTCCGAGATCCGGATCTGCTTGCAAATGAGAACATCACCGAAGCGCGTCCATGGAGGTTCACTCGCGTCAGAGAAAATGAACGACTGTAAACATGACTCGAAGACGGCGACAAATAAAAGCTCAAACTTGTTGATGACGTGAAAGGACATCACCAGCGAACGCCGATGAAGAATTTTCAAACTTGTTGAGCTTGTATTTGAGCGAGATGTGGAATTCGTATCTTGATCTAGAGAGAGAGAAAGATGAGATTTGTTGTTTAAAAAAATATAGCAGAGGATCTTGGGAAAGATGGCTTAAAAGGACAACAGAGCATTAGAATTTTGGTAAAAGGATTTAGTGTTAAAATGTCGAAACTACCCTTCTATAAAGAAAAAGTCATGTAATAGGTGTCAAGCTTTGATTGGGTGTGATGGGTTTTAGGGTTTTCTCATGAAATGCGGGTTTTGATATGAACACTTCCCTATATATATGTATATATATATATATATATATATATATATATATATATATATATATATATAGGGTTAGGATCTTTTGAGAACTCGTCAAAAAAATCAATTAAAACAATTTTTTTTTCGTTTTCACTACCTTTATTATTAACATGTAACAGAAAAAATGATTTGTCTCTCCAATTAAGTCATCTATTCTCTCTAAATTATTCTTAAAAAAATTTATACACATATGTAAATGGTAAACACTTACACATGTGTAAGTGGTAAACTTACACATGTGTAGATTTTTTGTAGGGTTTAGGGTATAAGCAAGAACAATTACCACATTCGATAAGAAAGATAACGGCTGTGAAACCGAACATTTTGTAAGAAGAAAGATAACGGTGTTTAAACCAAACGTTTTGTAAGAAAGAAAGATAAGAAGGATATGGTTTATATAACCTAACGTTTTGTAAGAAAGAAAGATACGGTTTATATAACTGAACGTTTTGTAAGAAAGATACATTTTTTGTTAAACTGAATGTTTTATGAGAAAGAAAGATAAGAAAGGTAACAGTTGTTAACCAAACATTTTACAAGGAAGAAAGATAAGAAATAAGAATGGTTTATTTAACTGTACGTTTTATAAACAAAGAGAAAGAAAGAAGAATGATTTATCTAGCTATATGTTTTATAAACAAAGAAAAGAAGAATGGTTTATCTAACTACATGTTTTATAAACAAAGAGAAGAAGAATGGTTTATTTAACTTTATGTTTTATAAACAAAGAGAAGAAGAATGGTTTATTTAACTATATGTTTTATAAACAAAGAGAAGAGACGAGTTTATTTAACGATATCTTTTATAAACAAAGAGAAGAAGAATAAGTCAAATACATTGTCTAATCTGTTAGAGTATGAGACCCAGATAAGAAAAGACTTGGGTTAGTAGCGTAGTCCCATAGGCTAGTGCTACCCTAATTAAGCATAGTAGCAAGTCTTGAGGTAGTAGTATAGTCCTCAAGACTAGTGCTACCTGAAGCCGATGTTGCGTCATGGACCGAGACCATGACGTACAATGAGAAAAATCGGGACATTGCTCGGCAGGGCACTGTAACGAGGATGTTGTACGACTGGTTAAGAAGAGCAACGACGGTTGCTCCGTTGACGACGGTTACCCGAGAAGTCCCTTGTGGACACAAGTTGTGAGTATCGGCCTTTGGACGATGAGCTTTATGGAACAATACTCGCTGAGAAAGAAAGAAGTCCTGTATGGACACGAGAAGTCCTTGTTGGACACGAGAATGAGAAAGAAACAGATTGTAGACTATTAATGTATGACTTAACAGAACAGACTACAGAATAACTAAGTATCAATTTACATGTTGTATTGTAATATATTTAACTTAGTAGTATAAAGAATGTTTTAAGTATGTTTAACGCATGTTTTCATAAAAATGAGTTTTATGTGATTAACACGAGAGAATGCTTTTTTGATAAAATTGTAAACTTGAACTCACCAGCGTTACCTGACTATTTTAGTATGCACATCAGGTAGCGAAGGAAAGAAAATGAAATGAAGCCGCAAAGGCTTAGGAGAAGATGGTTGGATGGCTGCTGCTGGCAAGACTGGCATCCCCATTATTTAAGTTTATGTTTAAGACAATGAAAGTTTTAATTACTTCAGAATTTTGTAAAGACTTCCGTTGTTGACTTTCTATGTTATTCAATGTTTAAGAGCTATGTTATGCAACGTTTACCAACTATGAGAGGTACCCGGATTGGGTCCTTTCAAATCATCAAGAAATCAAGTTCTCTCGTATGATGGGAAGAAACACCCGAGCTATGACCCCCAAATAAGTCAAAATTGGTCAACAGAAGTCAACAATAATCAAAATACAAAAGGAGGAGGAACAAAGGGAATGATGTAATCCCTAGGAAATTCCGGCCTTTATTTTATCTATTCCGGCTCCTGTAATTTCATTAGTTATGGTTTTTCATTTATGAATGTATTCTATTTATCCATTACAATTCTTAGGTGAACATAAATGCATATTATAGGTGCAATTATTCCAAATTCAAGAGTATTAATTAATCATATAAGAAATTATATAAATTAGGGTTAATATGTTTTAACCAAAATAAAAAATTATTTTTATTTAATAACCAAATTTTTATACTTATAACATTTATTTATAACATAATGAAATGTTAGATTTAATAAAAAAATTGAAAGATTAACCAATATATGTTTTTTTTATAAAAAAGTTCAGGGGTTCATTTTGAAATTTATGAAACTCTAATCCCACTTAAAACCAAGTTCACACATGAAATAGCTTGTGAAACACCAGGGACTAAAGTGCAAACCCGGTTTATTCCCCCCATTCTTTATTTTGACTTCGAAAGTCAACCGAACTCTAAATCATTCTCCAATCGTTCGAATTCGGATGATTAACTCCAATTGATGTTACGAAACCGTTATACGATCTGCATCCAATGCAATCGATGAAGCATTTAAGCCGTAATCAACTATATGAACCCGAATGCATTCCGTAACCGTCCCAATCAAACCCCCAAATCAATTCACGAGTTCCAGGTGAAATTGGACTATAAAACCATGTCATAATCATTAACGACACATACTACTTACTCCCTGAATTTGCAAACACGATTCACTTCTCCCCAATCGATCAATCAAACCCGACGAACTTCAATCTGTGTTGTTCGGCCGATCTCCTCCGTCACCCAACCATTGCAGGTAAATCTTATGTCGTTGAACTCGTTTTAACCCACTGATCGAAAGCCCTAATTATTCGGGTTCGTATCTGCGTATGGCTGATTATGGGGCTAGGGTTTTGTTTGTGCGAATTGGGGAAGAAGAGGGGCTTGGGGCTGTTTGTTAAATAATAAGCAGTTCCATCCCTATCAAGGCTTCAAGCCTAGATCGTCCGGTTAACTCGTTTTCTTCCCATACACGAGGTCATGGGTTCGAGTCCTATGGTGGCCCATTTTGTGTCTAAACCCTCTTTTTGCCATTTTTTAATACATAATATAATGTCTAAACATTTTGGATTTATTTCTTTTTAGTAACTAGTATAAAAATCAAGAAAATTAAAATGATGTTTGATTCATTTAAACTTATTAAAAACATACATATTTTAAAATCCTAAACAAACAATACATTTTAACCTATTTTGTTTTTATTAAAAAATTATAACTAATTGTTTGAAACATTATTAACTAATATATTTTTAAAACACATGAATGAGTATTTTGACAAAATCATTATTTACACCAAATACTTAAACAAATATTGAATTCCTCTTTCATAAATTATTTAAATTAAAGAAATTATTTAGCTTAAATAATTTGTTTTATAAGATAAACTATTTTGATCTCTTCCTTTCCTTTAGTCATTACAGATTATTTATGATTTTCTTTAGAATAGTTATAAATTCAAACCTATATACTATATAAATTGACTCTAATAAATTTATAAACTATTTATATTATTTCAATACTAATCATAGACTTTTATGTCCCTATTAAAAGACATATATAAATATATATATATATATATATACCATTCTATATTAAATCTCAACCCTATGAAACCCTAAATCTCAAAACTTCTTTGTTACCACTTAGACATACATTGAATCTATAGTACGATTATTCATGTGGGATGATTTTTGAGGAAACCCTCACATAGCCTATCCATCCTTATCAATTAAAACTATTACTAGCTTCATTACAAGTGAGTTTCATAGCCCCCTTTCTTTTTACTATTGTTTACAAATACTCGGGGTGGAACATGTTTACATACTATACATACCAAATTCAATACCATTGTTTTTATGCTATTTACTATGTGTTTTATGTTTTAAACTACTTGGCGACCATACGTGTTTTATGTTCAGTACAATCATTAACTTGCTACCCAAGCCTAAGGCAGTACCTTTTATGATCATTTATACGGGAAACCGATACCGGTTAACACAAACCTTGGCAGGTTTTGTGTGTACCATATTACTACTTTTTCCAAAACCCAATCAGTTGGATTGTGCTTACCAGTTTTCCATTTACTACGGCTTGATTGTACACTTGGAACCTTGTATGTTTTCACATTTATGCCTTAGTTATGCTTTGAACATATTGAATTTCAAATCCTTTTTACTTAACTTTTGTTTGGTGTCAAAACCTATTTTACTCATCAACTACTTGTAATTGACATTTACTCACATGTTTCAGGTGCACCGGTTTGAGGATTCTACCTGATCATATAGGACTGGACCTAGTTTAATTTGAATTATATTATGTTTTGAACTCTTTGTTTACTTATTTCCAATTGTAACAGATGCTATTAATTCGAATAATAAATACTATCACGTTTAATAGATGATCATGGCTTATGAACAACTGCGTCAGCCCCGGCGTATAATCCGCCGTCGGTCGGGGTGTGACAGATTGGTATCAGAGCCATGGTTATAGAGAATTTGGTTATTAGACACATGACCTAGACTATAACCTAGGAGTCCCAAACATGAGTTTAACTCGTGTGTATTGTTAGGAACTCCACTATATACTGTACTTACCTACATCTATTTATTTTTGATTACCTGATATAACTACATGAACTACAAAGGATCTACATGAATCCTACTCTTAGACTTAAAAGTCTAATCCAAATGAAACTCTCAAAGGTACGTAGGTTTTAACTAATGAATTAGAACTTGTGCAATCCAGAAGGGTGGATGCCTGTATTCAGGGAGTTCTGTCTAGGAAAGCATTTCGTATATATCCAAATCAACCGATGGACCAGTTATGCTTTCTTGGGAATTCTTGGAATGAGTGTCCACTTATAGGCTAAAACATGACTTCTCAAACATTATATGAACTTAAAGTACTTTGATAAGTCAATGTACCTATTACGGTACCATCCATGTTTTATCTAATATCTCATGACTTGTTTACAAACCCTTATACATGATTCACATCTTACGAACTTCCTATTCATCCCTTTGTAGAATGACTCCCCGTCGTGAAGATAGGAACAACCTCACCAACAGGATCATTCAGCAAATGACTACGATCCTACCAACCATGGTTAACCAGCTGAACCAGAATGCCGCACCGAGGAATCCCGTGTGTACATTCAAACACTTCAACTCCTGCAATCCCACCAAGTTTTACGGGAATGAAGGAGCCACTAGACTTCTCCAATGGTTTGAAAGCATTGAGGGAACTTTCATCAATGCTGACTGCCCTGAGAACCTGAAAGTCCGTTATGCTACTAGTGTCTTCCAGAAGAGGGCACTCACATGGTGGAACGGGGAAAAGCGTAACCGTGGGATTGAAGTTTCTCTAGCTCTACCTTGGGCTGATATCAAGACACTCATGACTGATGAGTTTTGCCCCCGTAATGAGATTAGGAAACTGGAAGATGAGTTCTGGGATCTCAAACAAGATAGTGGTGAAAGTCTTGCCTACACCACCCGTTTCCATGAGCTTAGCCTTTTGGTACCTCATATGGTTACTCCACTCTCCCGAGCTATTGAGAAGTACATCAATGTTCTTCCCATGCAGATTCGGGATACTGTTTTGGGTAGCAAACCAGCCACCCTTGAGGAAGCCATCCATCTTGTCGTTGCCCTGTCAGACAATCATGTTAAAGCAGGAACTCTATCTAAAAAGGGTGCCAAGAAGACCCTTGAGAAAGCCACCACTAAACCCACCAAGGAGAACAAGTCTGAGTCTTTCGTCAATAGCAAAAAAAGGAAGGGCAGTAACTTTGCCATTGTCACACCTGCTACTCCTTTAGCCCAAGTGGCCCCTACTGCCTTCAACCCCATCAAGAAACCATATGTGGGAACTCTACCCTTGTGCAACACTTGCCAGCTCCATCATACCACCTACATGCCATGTCGTTTATGTACCAATTGTGGCATTTTGGGCATACGGCTAACATTTGTCGTAGTGTTCCCCGAGTTAACCAAGCCTACCAACCTGTCGTCCCTGTTCCTGCTCCCGCTGCTATCCCTTAGGGTCGTGCTTGTTACGAATGCAGTGACCCAAATCATTTCAGGAACCATTGCCCTAGGTTGGTCATTGTGAACCAAGCCAACATGAACCAGGGTAACATGAACCGGGGAAATATGAACCAGGGGAATGCAAACCCCGTAGCCCGTGGACGTGCCTTCAACAACAATGCCAATGAAGCTCAAGCTAACAACGATGTGGTGAACGGTACGTACCTAATTAATCAACAATATGCTTCTATCCTATTTGATGCTGGTTCCGATAGGAGTTTCGTGTCCTTTGAATTTGAACCACAACTTGCTATGAGTCGGGCTAAGTTAGACAAACCCTTTGATATATTAGTAGCAGATGGATATTCTGTTTCATGTGATACCATTATTAGAGATTGTACCTTAAACTTGAACGACCATGACTTCTCAATCAACCTTATCCCTATGGCCCTCATAGGTTTTGACATCATAGTAGGCATGGATTGGCTAACTAAGCATCATGCCGAAGTCATTTGCTTTGACTATATCCGTATCCCTCTTGACTCTGGTGACATTCTGAACGTCTATGGTGAGAAGCCGTCAAAGGGACTCAAGCTTATGTCTTGCACTACCACACAGAAGTACTTACAGAATAAATGTGTGGCATTCTTGGCTCATATTGTGGAGCGAAAAGGCAAAGACAAGAGTCTCCAAGGTATTCCGGTGATCAAAGACTTCCTAGAAGTCTTTCCCGAATATTTACCTGGTCTTCCTCCTGCACGTCAAGTTGAATTCCGTATTGACCTAGTGCCAGGTGCAAATCCTGTGGCCAAGTCACCTTATCGTCTAGCACCATCGGAGATGCAAGAGCTTTCAAGCCAACTTCGAGAACTTTCCGACAAAGGATTTATTCGTCCTAGTGTTTCTCCTTAGGGAGCACCCGTCTTATTTGTCAAGAAGAAGGATGGTTCTTTCCGGATATGCATCGACTACCGGGAACTCAACAAGCTTACTGTAAAGAACCGTTATCCACTTCCGAGGATTGATGATTTATTTGACCAGCTTCAAGGCTCGACCTTTTTCTCAAAGATTGATCTTCGTTCTAGTTACCACCAGTTACGAGTCCTTGAATCCGATATCCCCAAAACAGCCTTTCGTACAAGATACGGTCATTACGAGTTCATGGTTATGCCCTTCGGACTAACCAATGCACCCGCGGTATTCATGGATCTTATGAACCGCGTGTGTAAACCGTACTTAGACAAGTTCGTGATCGTCTTCATTGACGATATCTTCATCTTTTCAAAATCAAAAGCAGAGCACGAAAAACACTTGCGTCTGGTTTTGGATCTCTTGAAGAAGGAGCAGTTGTATGGAAAGTTCTCCAAGTGTGAAATTTGGCTAAAGGAAGTCCAATTCTTGGGACATATAGTCAACGAGAATGGTATTCATGTGGATCCCGCTAAGATTGAAGCAGTGAAGAACTGGAAAGCTCCAAAGACCCCTACAGAAGTCCACTCGTTTCTTGGTTTAGCGGCTATTACCGTCGCTTCATAGAGAACTTTTCAAAGATCGCGGTACCACTCATAGCCTTAACTCATAAAGGCAAGCCCTACGAGTGGGGACCAAAGTAAGAAGAAGCCTTTCAAACCCTGAAGCAAAAATTGTGTTAGGCTCCTATCTTGACTCTTCCCGACGGAACCGGAGATTTTGTCGTCTACTGTGACGCTTCCCACTTAGGCCTTGGTTATGTTCTAATGCAACGAGGCAAAGTGATTGCTTATGTGTCCCGATAGCTCAAAATCCACAAGAAAAATTATATGACACACCATCTTGAGCTGGGAGCGGTCGTATTTGCCCTCAAAATTTGGAGGCACTACTTATATGGTACTAAGTGTGAGGTTTTCACCGAACATAAAAGTCTCCAGCACATTTTCAATCAGAAAGAACTCAACATGAGACAAAGACGTTGGGTTGAACTCCTAAACGACTACGACTTCAATATTCGTTACCATCCTGGTAAAGCGAATGGCGTAGCCGATGCTCTTAGTCGGAAGGAATCTATCAAGATCCACAACATTCAGATTCAAAATGACATTCAAACTCGCATCTTTGAAGCACAACATATTTTCGTCACCGAAGGGAACATGTACAATGAAATGTCATGTGCAGCAGAACTCCAACTTGAAACCAAACCCAATGGGTTACTCTACTTTCTGAATCGTATCTGGATTCCGGACCGAGACAATCTTCGTACTTTATCATGAACGAGGCTCACAAGACTCGTCATTATATGCATCCTGGTGCAGACAAAATGTACAAGGATCTTCGTACCCAATATTGGTGGCCCCGAATGAAAAAGGACATTGCGCTATACGTGTCCAAATGCCTTACTTGTTTGAAGGTTAAGGCCGAGCACCAGCGTCCATCTGGTTTACTTGAACAACTCGAGATTCCCGTGTGGAAATGGGAGTGCATTGCCATGGACTTCATAACCAAACTCCCACACATGTCTCATGGTCATGATAGTATTTGGGTAATCATCGATCGTTTGACAAAATCTACTCGTATCCTACCCATTCGTGAAGACTATCGAGTTGAGAAATTGGCTCGAATCTACATTGATGAAATTGTTAGTCGTCACGGTGTACCTCTCAACATTATTTCTGATCATGATAGACGATTCACTTCTCATTTCTGGCAATCCTTACAATCAGCTTTGGGCACTCAGTTGAATCTTAGTACGGCTTACCATCCACAAACCGATGGTCAATCCGAGGGAAAGATTCAAACCCTCGAAGATATGCTTAGAGCCTGTGTGTCATTGACTTCAAGGGAAATTGGGATTTACACTAACCCTTAGTCGAGTTCTCGTATAACAACAACTATCACTCGAGCATTGTGTAGAAATAAAGACTGATGGCTACAAAATTCTCTAAGTACAAATGCTGCTGATCTCAAAGATTGATGCGGATCGACAAAGTTGCAGTTGATAGGCTTTATCCGCTGCTGACCAAAGCTGCAGCTGATAAGTCTTATCAGCTGCTGACCAAAGTTGCAGCTGATAGGCCTTATCTGCTGCTGACCAAAGTTGCAGCTGATAGGCCTTATCCACTGAAGATCAAACGTTGCAGCTGACTGTTCTTGATAAAGAAACCAATACCACTGACAACTTTCTGCTGTTACACTGACACACTCCACGCAGAAAGAATGTCATTGGCACAAGACAATAAAAGACAACGATGCTCTCCTTTTGAGTATTCAAGTAATGATGCAAAGAAGACGTTTGAATAAAATTAACCTTTGTAGTTATTGTTATTGTTTGTATATGTAGAGTAGATTCAATACAAGATCAACGGTCTGTGTTAGATCTGATCCTTAGAATCAAGGGTCTGTCTTGATTCTAAGTTACTATATAAGTAGTACTTAGTTTCATTGTAAAAGTACTTTTTTGCTTAAGAGTTTTCTCTGTAGTCTTGTAACACTTGAAGCTTAATACAAATTGCATTTATCAGTATTCTTCTTGACTACTTGTTTACTTTGCTTAACTTGTGATTGTTTCCGCCAATCTCAACTGGAATAGAACCATCTTGTATTTACCGATCCAACAAGTGGTATCAGAGCTTTGGCTCACAGATTAAACAAACTCACATTTGTTTAATCATTCTCTGGTTCTATTCTTATCTATCTCTTTGCTAAAGTCACTCATTGTCTAAAAATCAAAATGGCACAAAACAATGGATTTGAAGACATTGGAAGCATCTCCAGACCACCAAGACTGGTGTCTGGAGAAGACTATGATATGTGGAAGAACAGGATGGAAAGTTTATTTTGTTATCAAGAATATGGGATGTGGAAATCCATTAAAAATGGACCATACATACCCATGGTGGCCTCAGCTGATTCTGGAGGTACACTGGTTCCCAAAGAATCCTCCAAGTACTCTGATGAAGACATCAAGAAAATGGAGGTAGACTTCAAAGCCTTGGGAGCCATTCAAATGTGCTTACCAAATGAAGTTTTTCACAACTTCAGAGGTTACAAAACTGCTAAGGAGCTATGGGAGGCTCTTGAGAAGATGTTTGCTGTCTCAGAGGAAGTCAAAGAAAATAGAAGGGACATCCTAAAGCAGCAGTACAAAAACTTCGTCCGGAAGGAAGGTGAGTCCCTAACTGTTTTATATAACAGATTTACTTATCTTGTAGGTGAGCTGCAGTGCTCAAAGGTGAAGCTGGAGAATGAAGATATTCTCAAAAAGTTCATCAGATCTTTACCTAGCTGTTTGAAACTCTAAACAGTGTTCATTAGAAGAACTGAGAATCTGAAGACTCTCCAAATGATTGAGCTCTTCGGTATGCTGAAAACCTTTGAGCTAGAGATGATTCAGGTAAAAGAACGAAGCTCAAGCTATCAAAATGCCTCAACATCCACCACCACCTCTACCCTTAACTCTAACCACTCATGTCCTAGTTCTAGCAACTACTATCCTCCCATTGTCACCCATCCACAAACTCCAACCTCTCAAACAAACACCTCACCATATCTCCTAGAAGTTCCTCCTCAAACCTCAACCTCTGCTGCTTTTGTTTCTGAAAACTCAAGCAACATGTCCTTTATCAAGGAGGATCTGGAATGCTTCCATCCAGATGACTTAGAAGAAATGGACATACAGCACTCGTATGCCATGCTCTCTATAAGAGCAAAAAGGTTCTACTCTAGAACCGAAAGACCCATTCCAAGCAACAACTCCAACACCAGAGTTGGATTGGATAAAAGCAAACTAAGATGTTACAACTGTAGCCAACTGGGTCACTTTAAGAATGCAAGGCACCAAGAGCCAATCCAGCTACTCCTCAATCAAGACAAGCTCACCAAGCCCAACCCAGACAACAACAGCAACAAGCTACTCCTCCAGTTCAAACTGCAGCTTGTGCAACTGTTAGAACTTCTGACTTCGACTGGAGCTTCCAGTATGAAGATTTGCCTGCCAACAACCAAGCTCTTATGGGAGACAAAACTGAGATACCGCCTCATGTATATGAACATCTCTGTTCCCAAGCTTGTATTGATAAGGTGTTAGGCTACAGAAAGCATAATCAAAACCTTATAGATCAAAATGAAGAGTTTCATCAAATGAAATCTGAATTCTTAAAGGTAGAAAACAGTTATAAAGAAAAAATTAACTGCCTAAAGAAAGAGATTTCATTACTAAAACATGAACAAAGCAATCTTGAAACTCAGATTGATGATCTACTGGCTAGATTAAAAGCTACCAGAGCAGAATTGGCAGAACAAAAAGTTAATGTTGATAAATATGAATTTGCATCTAAAAAGCTGCAAAGACTTTTAGATGCTCAAATTCATGAAAAGGTAAAAACTGGTCTGGGGTATCATGGTGAACAATACCAAGCCGTTGCACCTCCTGCTGACTACGTGGTCATCCATGAACCAAGCTTCAATCTCTCAAACCTTGAAACGGCCAACCGAGATCTTGATCCCTCAAGGCATGAACCGTTGGTACAAGAGTGCACTACCTCGTCAGATTCTGAGTCAACTTGTTCAGAGTCCACTAAAGCCAAGGAGGCCTCATCAAACGCTCAAGTACCAGCACCGCCTGTCTTGGAAGTCATTCAAACAAGTGCTCATGTTCCTTTCATTCCCTCAGTACAAGTACTAGCTTCAGTACAAGTACCAGCTGCTCCAGTTCCTATGCCTTTCAGCCAAATCAAAATCAGCTATCCTCCAGAAGGAAGAAAGCGAACTGTTGAAAAGGGACAGTCCTCAACTTCCATCAACTCCAAGCCTCAAAGGAAGGTGTTTGACATATGTCATGCTCCTGGAGAAAGAGTTCCATATGTTCAAAAGACATTGGAAGAAGCCACTTTTGAGCACAACAAAGCTCATCCTTGGAACTTCAAAGACCTTTTCAAGAGAAAGGATTATGTTAATCTTTCAAGGGACAAACTGGCTAAATCATGCTTTGTCTGTGGCAAATACAATCACACTGCCAGCACCTGCTTCTACTACCTTCAGCAGCAGAGGAATCAGCAACAAAGATTTCAAAAACCACATGCTTTTGAGAAAACAAACAAAAGCAAACATGTTAGAAGTAAAGGCAACTCAATTCCGAAACTCTCCTTCTCCACCAAGGAAGCAGCTGCCAAAATATCAACAAACTTGCATCATCTGTGGTGAATCAGACCACTTTGCTGCAAATTCTCAATTTAACCCTTTCAACCAAATCCTTCATCAAGCCCCTCAAAGACAAAAGGTAAAGAAGGATCAGCATACATCGGTTGTTTAACCATCAGTAGCCAGAAAAAGTGTTGGTAATCAAGTGAAGCACAAGCAACCTAAAGACAAGCCTTCAGTAGCAACCAAATATGCTGCTGCTCAAGCAAAACCATCAGCAACAACAACATCTGCTACTGATAAGCTTAAATCAGCAGCAATAAAATCTGCTGCTGAGAAGTCAAAGCCATCAGCAGCAACAAAACCTGCTGCTGATAAGCTAAAGTCCCCAGCAGCAAAATCTGCTGCTGTTAAAGAACATCCATCAGCAGCCAAAGCAAAATCAGCTGCTGACAGAGAAAAGAGAACTGGAAGACCATCTCCTCAACAATGGAAAGCCAAGATCCCAGTTTCTATCACTACAAGAATCATCACTGGCTCTGTTGAATGCACACATGATGAATCTAACATTCCAATAACCCTTTTCTTCAAGGATGCAAGCTCTTGGACTCCTCCCACTAACTAGATCTCTATCATGTGCAGGGACAGCCAGGTCACAAGAATAACACCTGGGTGGTAGACAGTGGTTGTTCCAGGCACATGACAGGCAACAGATCCATTCTCTCCAACTTCAGACACTTCAATGGAGGATATGGTGTCTTTGGAAGTGACTCAAAGGGAGGATCCATTACTAGACAAGGAATTGTGTCCAACGAAAGAATGAGCATTGATAAGGTCAACTATGTCAAAGAATTGGACTTCAATCTCATGAGTGTTTCCCAGGTCTACGATCAAAAGCATTGGATGCTCTTCACAGATAAAGAATGCTTTGTACTGTCTCCAGGCTTATCTAAACCTCCTCCAGAAAAGATTTTATTAACTGCTCAGAGAAAAGAAAATCTCTATGTACTAGACATGAATGAAGTCACTCCATCTGGGAGTGTTTCCTGTTTTCTGTCAAAAGCCTCAGTTGATGAATCAGCTCTCTGGCACAGGAGATTAAGTCATGTTAATATCAAAACTATTAACAAACTGGTGAAGGATAATCTTGTCAGATGGCTTCCTGATAAAGAATTCCAGCTAGAAGACCACTGCATTGCTTTCCTAAAGGGGAAGCAACACAAGAGTTCTCACAAGCCCAAGACCTTGAATACAAATGACACTCCACTACAGTTGCTGCATATGGATCTCTTTGGTCCTACAAATTTTATGTCAATGAGCAAGAAGTCATACTGTCTGGTGATAACTGATGACTACACCAGATTCTCATGGGTATACTTCTTGAGAACTAAAGATGAAACTGCTGAAATTCTCAAATCCTACATTCTTAGGGTAGAGAATCAAAGCAATCAAAAGGTGAAGATCATAAGGTGTGATCAGGGCACAGAGTTCAAGAACCACACTTTGAACTGTTTCTGTGAAAGTAAGGGGATAGAAAGAAAATACAGTGCTCCAAAAACTCCTCAAAAAAATAGAGTTGCTAAAAGAAGAAATAGAACTCTAATTGAGTGAGCAATATCTATGTTGGCTGACTCAAAACTGCCTCTCACATTCTGGGCAGAAGCAGTTAGCAAAGCCTGCTATGTGCAAAATAGAGTTCTCATTGTCAAGCCCCTCAACAAGACACCTTATGAACTTTGGTTTCAAAGAGTTCCCTACATTGGGTTTCTAAAGCCTTTTGGGTGTCCATGCACCATTCTCATCACACATGGGGTTCTTCCTAAGTTTGGTGCCAAATCTGATGAAGGATATTTTGTGGGCTATTCCTCTCAATCAAAGGCCTATAGAGTATTCAATTCAAGAACAAGAATTGTGGAAGAATCAGCAAATGTGGAATGTAGAGAACACATTGTCTGTGAGTAGGGAAAAGGCCCAAACTGTCTCTTTGACATAGAGTCCTTCTCCCAAATATTTGAGCCTCTCATCTTCTCAAATATGGAGTCTACCTCTACATAAACACCTGCCTCCACTTCATCCACTGACTATAGACTGGATTTTTCCAAATCTTCTATCAGTCTGAGAAAACCATCCATTGATCCTCAAGCAGTTGTGGAAGCAATTGAAGCAAGTGAAGCCGAAACAAGACTCTCCAATATCACCAGCAGCAGCTTGTCTGAAACTGAAAATTTAGATGAAGACACTTTGGTAAATGTTGTAGATGTTGTTGATGCTATTGCTGAAAATATTGATGTGACTGCTGATGTTGAAAACTCTTCCACCATGAATGAAGAGACCCTTGATCAAAATCAAAGCAATCTGGAGCAAGGGATACAGCTGAAGGTGGTACCAGCACAGAGGATCGACAAAGAACATCCTCAAGAAAATATTATTGGCCAAGTCCACCAAGGAGTTCTCATAAGAAGCAAATCTCACGAGGCCAATATATGCTTGTTTTCAATCTCAGGTGGAACCCAAGAAGATAGATGAAGCACTGAAACACATCAGCTGGATTGAGGCAATGCAGGAAGAGTTGCTGCAATTCAAGAGGCAGGATGTCTGGAAACTTGTTGATGTTCCACCAGGTCAATATGCTATTGGCACACGATGGGTTTTCAGGAACAAGCAAGATGAGAGAGGCAGTGTAGTCAAGAACAAAGCCAGACTTGTAGCTCAAAGCTACACTCAGGAAGAAGGAATTCACTATGATGAAGTCTTTGCTCCTGTTGCCAGGCTGGAGGCCATCAGAATCTTCCTGGCATATGCTGCATCCAAGAATTTCACTGTCTATCAAATGGATGTAAAAAGTTTCTTTATGTATGGGAAGATTGGTGAGGAAGTATACGTCAAACAGCCTCCAGGCTTTGTAGATCCTGCACATCCTACTCAAGTGTTCAAACTAGACAAAGCTCTGTATGTCTTACATCAAGCACCAAGAGCCTGGTATGAAACTTTGTCAAGATATCTACTAAGCAACAACTTCAGAAGAGGTGTTATTGACCAGACCTTGTTTATCAAAGATGAAGGGGGAGAAATCTTACTAGTGCAAATCTATGTTGATGATATCATCTTTGGATCAACAAGGAAAAAGCTGTGAAAAGACTTTGAGATTCTGATGAACTCAAAGTTTGAAATGAGTTCAATAGGTGAACTAAATTTGTTTTTGGGTCTACAAGTCAAACAAGTCCCAAATGGAATCTTCATCAGCCAATCCAAATATGTAAAGAGCATTTTGGAAAGATTCAAGATGGCTGACTGCTCTGCTGCAAAAACCCCTATGCAAGTGCACCATCAGCTGACTCCAGAAAAAGATGGCCATGACACTGATCAACATCAGTACCGTGCAATGATAGGGTCTCTCATGTATCTCAATGCCTCAAGGCCAGATATCATGTTTGCAGTATGTCTCTGTGCAAGATTTCAAGCAGCTCCAAAGGTTTCACATCTTCAAGCTGTCAAGAGAATTATTAGATACCTAATGGGAGCCCCAAGACTTGGGCTTTGATACTCTAAAAATGACAAGTTCAATCTGTATGCATACACTGACAGTGATTATGGGGGATGCAACTTGGACAAAAAGTCCACATCAGGGGGATGTCAGTTTCTAGGAGGGAGACTGATTTCATGACAGTGCAATAAGCAAACATTTGTTTCAACTTCTACAGCTGACGCAGAATACATTGCAGCTTCAAGTTGTTGTGCACAAGTCATCTGGATACAAAATCAAATGCTGGATTATGGGATGACTTTCATGGCAACTCCAATTCACATTGACAACATGAGTGCTATATCAATCACAAACAATCCGGTGCAGCACTCCAAGACAAAACACATTGACATCAGGTATCATTTCATAAGAGATCAAGCTGAGAAAAAGAGGATTATTTTAACCAAAGTTCATACCAATGAGCAATATGCTGATTTGTTTACAAAACCTTTTGATGAAGCTAGATTTGGATATTTAGTTGAATCCATTGGTATGATGAACTTTGATTAAAATATATCTCTAAAATTCTGTTTTAAAATGTGTTTTGTCTTTTGTTGTAAATAAAAGTTATGAGTCAGCAGCATTTTTGTCCTTCAGCTGCTGACAAGTTTAATCTTCAGCAGCAAAGGATTTGCCACTGACTGCCTTAAGTTATCAGCAGGAACGGGTTTCCTGCGGATAGCTTTAAGGCTGTCAGCAGCAACATCCTTGCTGCAGATCATTGAATCCATCAGTAGCAATTGAGTTTGCTGCTGACAGACTTAACCTTCCACAGCAACCAAGCTTGCAGCGAACAGGCTTATCCATCCACAGCAACCAAGTTTGCTGCTGATAGGTAAATTTAAGTCCAAATTAACTTTTACCAGCTGTAAAAATTAACGTCAGTCTTTACCATGACTGCCTCGGTGTATTACAGTTGTAACAGTAAAAAGTGAATAAGGTTGTACTGTACAAGTCATTTTGCTTTTTCCCTCCTCTGCCGTTATAAGAACAAACCAAATCCCCTTACCACCTCTTCACATTCAATTTCACCCTAAACCCACATCACTTTCTCTCAAGTCCCCACCATATTCAAAACCTTCCATATTCTTAAACCTTCAAACCTTCCCTCCAAAATCAAACAACAATGGCAGACATCAATAACCCTGATGATAAGTTCTCCCCGTACCACAACCTTACAGCATACCTAACCAAGGGAAAGAAATCAGAAGGATTCAATGATATGATCGACTTCCTATGCCGATCAAAGATCCATTTTGCCCTCACAACCAACCCTACCATATATATCCCTCATATGGAGGATTTCTGGAATACCGTCGTCTACTCTACCGAACAGGGGATTCCCCAAATAAAAGCCAAGGTAGATGGCAAGGACATCATCATCTCTGAAGCTACCCTCCGAAAACATCTTAAGCTTCATGATGAGGGAGCATCCATCTCATACTCAAAGGACGAGTACATGAGGACCTTTGTATCCATAGGGTACATTGGAAATCAAAATGAGTATACAATCGAGAAGTATCTCTGCCACACTCTTCTCCAATGCATATCTCAAAAGAGAAGTGGATGGCATCAAGTGAGCTCCACACTTGCCTCTGCTTTTCATGGTATGATTACTGGCCTAGGTTTCAACTTTGCACACCTCATCTTTGAGGGTTTGAGATATAACCTTCAAGAGGGTGCAAAGCAACAATTTTTTATGTACCCAAGATTTTTGCAGGAGGTTTTCAACCAGGAACTAAAAGAACTCTCAAAACCTGCAAGAATCTACATCATGTTGGGACATAAAAATAATATTTTTCAAAGTATGAGAACCGTTTCCAAAAAGTTCTCAAGGGTCAATGTTCCAATGTTATCTATAATGTTGAACATACAAAGTACCCCGGGTGACAGTTCAGCAAACCTAGCTGATACTGATCCCACACCCTCCACATCACATCCTGAACAACAATCTGCTTCCACCATTCGAACCTCTGTGCATACTACTAAGGATGCACAGGTACAAAAATCACTTACATCTGTTTTGGATGTTATCGTTCAACTGGAACAAAGGGCCCAGTTGCAACGACATACACTAGAAAAAGGAGAAAGAAGACTCCTTCTCTTCTTGTCTCAAAGGCCCAAACCCAACCTCTAAGTCCTCATTCAGAATCCCAACATTCTGATGAGAATACCAAAAGGGATAGCCACAACACTAGAGAGACTTCCTTGGAAGCCTCTCTATTAGGATCAGGATCACATCCCAAATCCATAGAACAACCCCCTGAGCCATTCCATTATTTCTCTTCTCTGAACCTAAGTGCAGAGGCACCTGGTCAAGATGATATACCTTCTCCAACAACCACTATATCGAAGGTATTGATTGACTTGGCTGCTGGTGCACCCAACCCAGGTTCATCACCCAAGAAGGTTCACTATGGTAGTATTAATAGAATGAATGTGGAAAGGGTTATCACTACTCCTGGTACATCAACTACCCAGGAGGACAGTGATAACATAGCTAAGACCCTAACCACGACAACTCATAGTGAGGATGTTTCCTGTGAAACACTCTTCACTGAGAGGAATCCCAGACGCCAAGAAAACCAGGGTGATGGGGATGCAAAGGCTAGGCCTAAGGCCCCATCTAGGTCCAAGGATTCCACAACTGTGGATGAGGATAGACTGAAACTTCATAACTTGGAATTGACGGCCAGGGTGGCAATGCTAGAGGCTGAAGTGTCCAAACTAAGACACCAAGTCTCTAGGCATGAAGCCCATCAATGCCCAACTGTTCCTACTCCCTCTCTTGTATCAGTGGGAACTCAAACAGATACATCCCTTTTCACTGATGCAGCAGTAGAGTCAAGAAGAGTGGCTGCTCAGAATGTCAAAGAGGCTTTTAAAGCTCTACATGGGGATGAATAGGAAAAAGAAGAGAGTGAAGCAGTCTCTTCCTATGTGTCTACTCCTCATCATGCCAATGAAGCTAAAGCTGAGATCCAAATAACACCCTTTACATCTGCTGTTGTGGTCAATGAAGCTGAAGCAGAGGCATCCAGCAAAGACAAGGGGAAGGGTCTCATGACAAAAGAAGATGAAGAAAGGATAGTGAAGGAGAAGAAAGAAAAGGAAGAAAGAAGAAGAAAAAGAGAAGAAGAGGAGATGGTTGAATTACGAAAAGTTCAAGACAGAAAAACAGCCATTCTCCTCATAGAACAACAGATCCAGCTGTATGCAAAACAGCTGGATGATCTGAAAGTAAAAATTCCTGCAGTTTATCAAATTGAAGAAGATGAAGATCTTGCTCTTTAACTGCAGGAACAATTCAACAAAGAAGAAGAAGAGATAGAGAAGAAGAAGAAGGAAGAGGCTAAGTTCAGAATAACTGATTCTGAACTAGCCAAAGAAATGAGAGAGGAGTGGGTAAAGGCTCTGGTTTATCAAGGTGAGGATGTAGACTACCTTGAGAAACTATCAAATAAAGAAATCTACAGAGCCTTCATGGGCCAGCAGGGTCAATTGGCAAACAAGAAAAGGCTAAAGAAGAAGAAAAAGCCAAACAAAAGTCCAAGAAGACCATTGCCTTTAACCGAAGATCCCATGAAGAAAGGAAGATCATGATTGACTTCCTTAAGGCTAGAGGAGAGAGTGGAAAGAGGCTGGGTCCCATGAACTTCATGAACCTGCAAGCCCTCTACCTTAAAGTCAAGAAGGATGAGGAAGAAAGACTGGGGAAGAAAGGCTCCAAGAAGAGGGTAATCATCCAAGAAGAAGAAAAGAAAACAAAGAAACCCAAGCCTTCTCCCTCACCCAACACTTCCTCAATCCAACAACCTTCCACTCTCCATCCTAGACCTCCCTCCTCTCCACCCTCAAAGTCCAAATCCTCACACCCAGCTCCTACTCATCAACAACCTCCCGAAAAGAAAAATAAACCTACTTCCAAACCAGAAGACTCAAGAGAAATAGTCATCTAGTCATACAGCTCTCAAGACCAATGGTTTGAAGTTTACAGGGGGAGGACAGAAGTTAAAAGATCAATTTATACATTTGTTGATGAGGTACTACAGCTTCCAGATTCTGATCTAAGAAGAATGATGGAGCTGGGTGAAGCCAATGAGCCCGTGAATGAAGGTGGGAGACATCTGCTGCTGGTAATCAAACATCACTTCAACCCCAGCAGAGATGAAATCCTTGATGTCAAACCTCTCCATTCCCACTCTCCATTCATCATCTGGTCCTACAATGCTGAAAAGGATGAGTTCACATTGACAGATGTTAAAGGACAGAAGATGAGGTGTTCAAGCAAAGCTATCTTCAAAATGGCCAGCAAAGACATCAAGACTCTATTTGAGCTTCCTCTTAACAATCCCAGCAAGGACCAGAGAGGATATGAGGTTGAAAGAATTTTCAGCCACATGCAAAAGCTTCAGCAACAAAAACAGTAAGAGAGTTTTGGTAGCATCAGTCTATGGGGAGTTTGGAGAAATAAAGACTGATGGCTACAACATTCTCTAAGTACAAATACTGCTGATCTCAAAGATTGCTGCGGATCAACAAAGTTGCAGATGATAGGCTTTGTCCGCTGCTAACCAAAGCTGCAGCTGATAAGTCTTATCAGCTGCTGACCAAAGTTGCAGCTGATAGGCCTTATCTGCTGCTGACCAAAGTTGCAGCTGATAGGCCTTATCCACTGAAGATCAAATGTTGCAGCTGACTGTTCTTGATAATGCAACCAATACCACTGACAACTTTCTGCTGTTACCCTGACACACTCCACGCAGAAAGAATGTCATTGGCACAAGACAATAAAAGAAAACGACGCTCTCCTTTTGAGTATTCAAGCAATGATGCAAAGAAGACGTTTGAATAAAGTTAAACTTTGTAGTTATTATTATTGTCTATATATGTAGAATAGCTTCAATACAAGATCAACGGTCTGTGTTAGATCTGATCCTTAGAATCAAGGGTCTGTCTTGATTCTAAGTTACTATATAAGTAGTACTTAGATTCATTGTAAAATTACTTTTTGCTTAAGAGTTTTCTCTGTAATCTTGTAACACTTGAAGCTTAATACAAATTGCATTTATCAGTATTCTTCTTGTCTACGTGTTTACTTTGCTTAATTTGTGATTGTTTTCTCCAATCTCAACCGGAATAGAACCATCTTATATTTACCGATCCAACACATTGACGTGGCTCCTTTCGAAGCACTTTATGGTCGGAAGTGTCGTTCTCCCATCTGTTGGACCGAGATTGGTGAAGCACAAATCACTGGTCCCGAACTCATTCAGGAGACTTCTGACAAGATCATGTTAATCCGAGACAACCTTCTGGTAGAAAGGAGTCGGAAAAAGAGCTATGCCGATAAACGTCGGAAACCCTTGGAATTTCAAATCGGCGATATGGTTCTTCTCAAAGTATCCCCTGGAAAGGCGTGGTTCGTTTTGGAAAGAAAGGAAAACTTGCACCAAGATTCGTAGGTCCTTTTAAAATCCTTGAGCGGATTGGGAAGGTAGCCTACAAGTTGGATGTACCTGTAGAACTCAGCAACATCCATCCTACATTCCATGTCTCGAACCTGAAGAAATGCTTAGTTGATGAAAATCTCCAGATACCGCTTGACGAGTTTACATTGACGAATCAATGCACTTCGTAGAGAAACCTGTGGAGATCATGGACCGAGAAGTTAAGCAGCTCAAGCGAAGTCACATCCCTATTGTTAAAGTTCGCTGGGGATCCAAACGTGGCCCTGAGTTCACTTGGGAACATGAGGATCAAATGAAAGCCAAATACCCACATCTGTTTCTACGACCATCTTCCTAATCAATTTCGGGACGAAATTTCTTAAAGTAAGGGAGACTGTAATCCCCAGGAAATTCCAGCCATTATTTTATCTATTTCGTCTCCGGTAATTTCATTAGTTATGGTTTTTCATTTATGAAGGTATTCTATTTATCCATTGCAATTCTTGGGTGAACATAAATGCATATTATAGGTGCAAATATTCCAAATTTAAGAGTATTAATTAATCATATAAGAAATTATATAAATGGTTAATATGTTTTAACCAAAATAAAAAATTATTTTTATTTAATAACCAAATTTTTATACTTATAACATTTATTTATAACATAATGAAATGTTAGATTTAATAAAAAAAAATTGAAAGATTTAACCAATTTAAGTTTTTTTTTATAAAAAAGTTAAGGGGTTCATTTTGAAATTTCTGAAACTCTAATCCCACTTAAAACCAAGTTTACACATAAAATAACTTGTGAAACACCAGGGACTAAAGTGCAAATCCGGTTTATCCCCCCTCATTCTTTGATTTTGACTTCGAAAGTCAACCGAACTCCAAATAATTCTCATATCGTTCGAATTCGGATGATTAACTCCAATTGATGTTACGAAACCGTTATACGAACAGTATACAATGTAATCGATGAAGCATTTAAGCCGTAATCAAATATATGAACCCTAAAGCATTCTGTAACCGTCCGAATCAAACCCCCTAATCAATTCATGAGTTCCAGGTAAAATTGGACTATAAAACCATGTCATAATCATTAACGACACATACTACTTACTCCCTGAATTCGCAAACACGATTCACTTCACCCCAATCGATCAATCAAACCCGACGAACTTCGATCTGTGTTGCTCGGCCGATCTCCTCCGTCACCCAACCATTGCAGGTAAATCTTATGTCGTTGAACTCGTTTTAACCCACTGATCGAAAGCCC
The DNA here is from genome assembly GCA_023525975.1 of Smallanthus sonchifolius. Lineage (NCBI taxonomy): Eukaryota > Viridiplantae > Streptophyta > Magnoliopsida > Asterales > Asteraceae > Smallanthus > Smallanthus sonchifolius. The sequence goes on along the minus strand of CM042028.1, from coordinate 15,934,672 downwards.
TAATGATTCAGGTTCGTTTCTGCATGCTTTCATGGCTGATTATGGGGCTAGGGTTTTGTTTGCGCGAATTGGGGAAGAAGAGGGGCTTGGGACTGTTTGTTAAATAATAAGCAGTTCCATCCCTATCAAGGCTTCAAGCCCAGATCGTCCGTTTAACTCGTTTGCCTCCCATACACGAGGTCACGGGTTCGAGTCCTATGGTTGCCGATTTTGTGCCAGAACCCTCTTTTTGCCATTTTTTTAAAACATAATATAATGTCTAAACATTTTGGATTTATTTCTTTTTAGTAACTAGTATAAAAATCAAGAAAATTAAAATGATGTTTGATTCATTTAAACTTATTAAAAACATACATATTTTAAAATCCTAAACAAACAATACATTTTAACCTATTTTGTTTTTATTAAACAAATTATAACTAATTGTTTGAAACATTATTAACTCATATATTTTTAAAACACATAAATGCTATTTTGACAAAATCATTATTTACACCAAATACTTAAACAAATATTGAATTCCTCTATCATAAATCATTTAAATTAAAGAAATTATTTAGCTTAAATAATTTGTTTTATAAGATAAACTATTTTGATCTCTTCCTTTCCTTTAGTCATTACAGATTATTTATGATTTTCTTTAGAATACTTATAAATTCAAACCTATATACTATATAAATTGACTCTAATAAATTTATAAACTATTTATATTATTTCAATACTAGTCATAGACTTTTATGTTCCTACTAAAAGACATATATATATATATATATATATATATATATATATATACCATTCTATATTAAATCTCAACCCTATGAAACCCTAAATCTCAAAACTTCTTTGTTACCACTTAGACAGAGTACGATTATTCATGTAGGTTGATTTTTTAGGGAACCCTCACAGAGCCTATTCATCGTTATCAATTAAAACTATTACTAGCTTCAATACAAGTGAGTTTCATATCCCCCTTTCTCTTTACTATTGTTTACAAATACTCGGGGTGGAACATGTTTACATACTATACATAGCAAATTCAATACTTTTGTTCATATGCTATTTACTATGTGTTTTATGTCTTAAACTACTTGGTGACCATATGTGTGTTCATGTTCAGTACAATCAATAACTTGCTACCCAAGCCTAAGGCAATACCTTTTATGATCATTTATACGGGAAACCGATACCGGTTAACACAAACCTTGGCTGGTTTTATGTGTACCATATTACTACTTTTTCCGAAACTCAATCAGTTGGATTGTGCTTACTAGTTTTCCATTTACTACGGCTTGATTGTACACTTGGAACCTTGTATATTTTCACATTTATGCCTTAGTTATGCTTTGAGCATATTGAATTTCTAATCCTTTTTACTTAACTTTTGTTTGGTGTCAAAACCTACTTTACTCACCAACTACTTGTAGTTGACATTTACTCACATGTTTCAGGTGCACCGGTTTGAGGATTCTGCCTGATCATATAGTACTGGACCTAGTTTAATTGGAATTATATTATGTTTTGAACTATTTGTTTACTTATTTCCAATTGTAACGGATGCTCTTAATTCGAATAATAAATACTATCACGTTTAACAGATGATCATGTGCTTATAAACAACCGCGTCAGCCCTGGCGTATAATCCGCCGCCGGCCGGGGTGTGATAAATGCACGGCTGTGCAAAGCCCTTCCATGTGCCCCAAGATGCTTCGTACCCTACCATATGTACCCTGAGTACTTCTGGGCATTTGCACGACCGTGCATCCCATTACACGGTCATGCATTGACATTTTTGAAGCATATAAGTAGATGGCTTGGGTTCTTCATTCCACACACCTTAACCCAGAAAAAAACCACACTTTTAGAGTTCGTAGCTATAGTTTAGAGTAGAGAGTAGAGAATAGAGAGGCTCTTCCGCTTTGTTCGCAATAGGGGAGCCAATGAAGCTTAGCTTTATGCTTGTTCATGTGGTCATTCGTGGCTAAACCCTTTGTATTGCGTGGGTGTGAAGATGAAGTTTGGTGTATGTTAATGTTTAACTTATTAGTCTAATGGTATGGTTATGTTCTTTAATTATTCACTCTTAAAACCATCTTCATGTTGGACTTTTTATTATTATCTAAATTAGTCTTTAAACTTGTGTGTGTTCTTGATTTTAAAGTGTAAGACCGTAAAACATTTTTAATCGAACTTCTCTTGAAACTTGTACGTCTTTATAAAAGCGGATTTTGATAAGCCAACACTTTGTTAATATTGATAGAATCGTACGTCTTTATACGAGCTTTGTTATGAAACCAATTGTTGGTAAACTCATGTTGGGAACGGTACGTCTTTATACATGGTCCCATTGTTGCATCGCATCTCGGTGAACAAAGTCTAATCACTCTTTTAATAAAAATAAGGGTATTTAAATTTGATGTCTTAAACCAACTCGAAGGAATGTACGGATCTATTAAAGAGTTAAGGGTAATGATGTCCCTGACTGGGAGTCTTACTATTTTATTATTCAGGAACATAATTCGTGAACCAAATGTTGTGAGAATGAGGCTCTAGCGGTGTACCGTTCACACATATGTATTAGTCATACCATCGGATTAGTTAACATAGCATTATCATATACCAAGCGTATTCAAAGCCCAAAGCAATACTCGTTGTGACCTAATTTTTCTGGAGCTATTTACTTTCCTGCTATTTAGTTTTCTGTTATTTACATTTCTGTTATACACTTCACGCACATTTTGCATTTTTTGTTATTTACTTTACCGTCATTTACATTTTTATCATTTACTTTTCTGCTTCACAAGCACACAAAACCAACTCACTAATTAAATCGGCTGAACGATAACAAACGTTGGGTATTGGAACTCAACCGTGTTCATTGGTTCGATACTTGATTCTTAGCTAAACTATATTACGTTGCGATATGTACACTTTCCTATTGTATGTGTTTTAAGTTTGAGTATTTATCATTTTATAAATTTAAAACCTGATCTCGTGAAATCTTGTCCAAAACAATATACATATATATATACATATATATATATGTATGTATATATATATATATATATATATATATATTTCCACACTATTAAAACAAGACACATCAAATATAACACTTCGAAAGCTTAGTGGCAAGCTGATGATCCAAGAGTACCTGAAAAACAGCCATGAGATGCTTCAAATAATTGTCCCAAGAACCGCTATAAACGAGTATATCGTCAAATAAAACAAGGAAAAATTTCCTTAGGAAGGGGGGAAAACGTCATTCATAAGACGTTGAAACGTAGATGGAGCGTTGGTAAGGCCAAATGGCATAACAAAATCCTTATATTTGACTCACTCTCTCACCCCTTTCCTTATATTACACTTTTCAAGGGTTTTCAAACATATCTGAAATCTTCAACGGCCAAAGTCTTCAAGTTTTGTATTAGTTAGCTGGAAATGAAGTAAATTTTCGCCCTAATGTTCATGTTAATATTTTGCCAATTATGTCTATCCAACAATCTAGTTGTATGGATCTTCTTCGTGTTTTTTTTTCTGTATTAGATGCTCCACAATAGGCTTCCCAACAAACAATTTGTTCTTATGAATTCAACACCAACCTTGAGGTCGGCCCGTCTGCCAATACCAACCTTGATGACAGGCTGACAGCGAAGATGACGATGAAGCCGATCCACAAAGCAGTTAAGAATCTGAAGCTACTTCACAACGTACTACAGAGGATGAGGTTGGTGACGATGAGGATGTCACCGACCGTGAAATTCCGCACCAATATAATTATGTAAACAATTGAGAATCTTCACACTTGTTAGTGAACTTTTATCACAATCCTAAAGAAGTAAGAGATTGTGAAGCTGCTGATTTTAATGATGATAACCACATGGATATATGGAACAAAGTTTCAAAGAAAATCCGTCTTGGTATGTACTTCACCAACAAAAAAGAACTGGACTATGCAGTTCGGTTGTGGAATCTTGACCGAAATAGGGAGATGATAATTACTGCAAGCATGGGGAATAGATGGTGAGCAAACTGCTACATAACAAACCCAGGTGCAACGTTAATCTACTAAACGGTCCCCCATGCAAATGGTTTGTCTACGCCACGAAGAAAAGCTCTAATCACATGTGGAGAATTGTTACATGGGTGGATTCACACAATTGCTACGGGACAGTTGTTAGAAACAACAACAGAAGCTTGAAATCTAGAGATATCGCCCTACGTATCATACATAATATTCGGGAAGATATTGCATATCCCGTTAATAAGATTCAAGCACGTTTAACATACCAACTAAACGCTGATGTTGGTTATAGCAAGGCGTGGCGAGCACGAAGAGAAGCCACTGAGAGGGTTTATGGTAGTTAGGTGAGTAACTTTTGTGGAGTACATTGCTGTCTTAAAAGCCTCGAACGATAAAACAATTGTGGAATGGTTACATCACCCGACGTCATCGTCGCACTGCTATACATTTAAATATGTGTTTTTGGCATTTGGGCCTGCAATTAAAGCATTTCAACACTGTCAACCGGTTTTATCTGTAGACGGCACCCACTTGAAGGGATCATACCGGCGTAAGATGCTTATTGTAGCCACAAAAAATGCAAACAATTACATAGTGCCGCTAGCCTATGCAATTGTTGATGAAAAGATTGTTAAAAGTTGGCCTTGGTTTTTGCAGCAGTTATGGATCCACATTGCGATGCAACAGGGTAGGAAGTTGTGTGTTATCTTTGATAGACACAAAGGCATTATTAATGTAATGAAAAATATCTAGGTATGGAAAGAGAATGCAGTTCATCGGTTTTTCCTGAGACATGTTCGAAGCAACTTAATGTAGAAGTTTAAGGTCTCTAGTTTGTTGGGATATCGGTAGCACAACGCAACAAAGGAAGTATGATCATTGTCTTAGTCTAATGATATATATTAATCCAAAAGCGTGGGAATATCTCAAAGCTATTATAGAGAGTAAGTAGAACCTACTTCATGATAAAAACCATCGTCGGAGGGGAAACTTAATGACAAACATTCCAGAGAGATTTAACAATGCTTTACGTGGAGTCCGGCTTATGCCAATAACGGATATTATTGACTGTATCTTCAATAAATTCGTGGAGCAATTTAGAAAAAAACACTGATATTGTAGAGCACTGTCGAACACCGTTGCCTGCTCGTATTTTGCGTGTGTTTCTGAGCCGTGAACTCCGTGGCCAAGAACATGTTGTAACGAAGTTCGATTACAGGCATGGTAGGTACCAGGTATTATCCAAGTTGCAAACAAATGAAACATGTGGCAACTATTATACCGTCGAGTACCAATAAAAAAATGTGCACCTGTGGTAAATGGAAAATGGAACGACTTCCATGCTCACATGCCATAGCAGTTTTTCATAAAAGAGGGGATCCCCTGGACGAAATTGTCAATGAATTTTACACGATAGCCGCGTACATAGCACGGTATGATAGTGAATTTTACCCTCTAGCCCACAATGCTTATTGGACGGACCCTGGTTGGAGGATTAAACCCGACTCGTCCAAAATTACCACATCACACGGTATAAGGAAGTCGAGAAGAATACATAATGAGATGGATGCTCAATATCTAGATGAACGTGCTCCACGCAGATGTTCACGTTGTAGACAAACAGGTCATAGAATAAATAATTGTTCAAACCCCCACCCATCATTAATGTATTTATCTTGCGCATTAGTGTGTTAAGTGTTTCTTGTAATATATTTATTAAACTGTTGTCGTTATGTATGAAAGTTTTTAATTTATATTTGCATTGTATCTTTTTATTATAAACTTTGTAATATGTTTAAAATAATAACTAATCATTTAAAACCTACCAATAAAAAATATTACTTACCACATAGCCTATAAATACCACCCTACAATATGACTTTCATGTGTAGGATACAAGCCACAATAAATTCAAAAGCATATATTCTTTAAAAACACTAGTGAAAATTTAACATGTCGTCGAACGGTTCATCGTCAAACAGAAGAAACAGGAAAAACGGAAGAAGTAGAAGAAATGCAAGGTGCTCGAACGAGGCATCCTCAAATGATCCCGTCATAGCCTACAACATTCCGGTAGCAGTGGACAACCATGATTTCCATACATGTTAGAACTGGTCACGAAATGTTGTCCAATTCTTCTAAAATGTTGTCCAATTCTTCAATAACGAACATGCCCAATGGTGCAGGGTTAGTTATATGGGCGCTAGTGCATTTAACAGAGCTTTTTGGCATACCCTACTAGGGTATTCTGGAAACGGTTATATAGAGTCAATTGTATGTTTTTTTAAACATGTAGTCTCCGTATTAATGTATTTCAAACATTAATAATAGTTATTTTTTATTTACAGCATATTCGTGCTTGGACAAACAGACTTATGTTTTGGAGGTTTGATGAAATACAAAGAACATACGAGTTAGAGTCGCGCCCTGATCGTTGGACTATTCTTCCTTCTAAGTTTTACCACCTAATTTATGATCAGTCAGCTGATGGAGATAGGACGAACATATTATATCCTCCGTGTGGGTGTGTCACTATAACTTAAAGGAACGTTCCATCTACGAGTAAATGATATAAATGGTTATAATATACTAAAATTGTTAATAATATATTAAATTAAAAAATAAAAATTTTAAAATCAAATTCGTAAAGAATATAGTTCATGAATATTATACATATTTACAATCATATATTTAAAAACAAATATAAAAACAAATTTCAAGGTAGACTGTGTTACACAAACAAAATATAATATTAATATACTAAATTTGTAAATAATTTAAATTAACTAAAACTAATATAATAATATCACTACAAGAAATTGGGGTGTTTACCCACACATAGTATGTGTGGGTATAAGCTTATTATGTGTAGGTAGTTGTCTTTACCTACAAATAAATTAAGTGTCATGATGTGTTGTCTCACGACTGTTGGTATAGATCATTACCCACACATCAGTTATGTGTAGGTATATAGCATGATATACCTACAATATATATGTGGCTAAAACTAAATAACTTGTGTGGTTAAAAGTATAACTATTTGTTTGAGTGGTAGCTGTCGTGGCACATGACGTGGCATATGACATGTGACATAAATATATGTGTAGGTAAAAGTAAGATTATGTGTAGGTAAAAGTGGTAGATGTGTATGTGTTGATTTCAATATGTGTAGAAAGAAAAATAGATGTGTTGGTAAAAATATAATTATGTGTGGATATTAACCACGATATATGTAGGTTATAATTTTCAAATACATACAAACAAATACAAAATATGTTGGTGCAAATAGAAACATATGTGACGAAAATTACCAATCTTAATTAAAAATGTTGAAACATCATCTTTCAAACCACAAAATGAAAGTACTAGTTGCAAAAATTAAAATACATAAACTAACAAAACAAAAACTATTCATAAGTCACTACGCGTTATCAAAATTACTAAAACTACTTCACTCATCAATATTTTCACCACACTCTAATGTATCACCTTGAGATATTCGTGACGTCTTTGGTGTGGGAGACATGATATTACTCTTAATTAGTGTTTGTTCTATAATAACAAGGTTTATCGGAGATGGGTCTGTTTACAAAGCAGGAGGTATGATGTGCTTGTTGTTCTTGCTCTAGTTCTTTAGATTGCTCTGCATTAATAACCAGGATTGTTGGAGATGGGTATGTCTACAAAACAGTTTACAAAGTAATTAGTTACATTGAGTTTCATGTAAGGCAGCAACCCGAATCAATTGAAGGAAGCAACCTGAATCAATTCAACACAAACATGTAAATCATGAGGCGAAAATAAAACCCTAGTATTCGAACCTTGGGCAATATTTATTTGGTAAACGAGTCTGAACTTCTTGGTGACGGCTTTGCCGGCGTCGGTAGATAGATGAGCTTTCATCTCTTCAATTAAGGAAGCGGATTTGAGGTCGGACGAAGCGATCGACGGTGTACTCAAGAGAGATTTGTTGGGAAGTAGGAGTGTGAATAAAAAAGATAGACTCCTCGACAGAGGTCTGTACTATCCTTATACATCATCAAAATGGGTTAAAATTTTAGAAAGGAATTGGAGAGGAAATTTATGAAGGGGGGGGGATTCAAAAAATCTGAAGGAGATTAAAAATTTTAGAAAATTATATAAATGTTACGAGCATTACAAGTTCAATGTCATTAAAAGCTAAATGTCATTAAAAGTGTGTGTCACTAAATGACTTTTTTTTTGTAGTGATACTGGGAAAGGCTAGACGAGCTCGGGCTTGGCTCGACTCGTTTACACCTCTAACACTAATTGACCCTAAATGATCTTAACCGGTGACCATTGATCAATATGGCCCTAATTGCCCTTAAATACCTCTAATTATCCCTAATTACCCTTAATTGACCACATTTGACCCTAATCGGTACTAACTAGTCATGAATGAACCCTGATGTCCTAATTTTCCAATATTGACACTAATTGGCCCTCAATAACTCCAATTGTCATAAAGTGCCCATAATTGTCTCTAATTACCCCTAAATAATCCTAATTGGTGATTGACCCCTTATGTCCTAATGTACCAATACTGATACTAATTGACCCTAAATAATCCTACTTGTCATAAATTACACATAATTGTCTCTAATTGCCCCTAAATAATCCTAATTGATGGTTTTTGATAGATATCAATCTTAATTGAACTTCATTGTCCATAATTGCCATTAACTGATTTAAATAGGTGACCATTGACTAATATTGACCCTTATTGGTCCTAAATGCCTCTACTTTAAACTTAGTGATCCTAGTTGCCCCTAATTAATACTAGGTGACCGTAATTGCCCCTAACTGACCATTATTGATCAATACTTACCCTCGTTGACCTTTATTAAGCCTAATTAACCTAATTGGTACTAGCTTACCCTAATTTACCCTCGTTGATCCTAATTAGTGATATTAACTGTTATCAATCCTAATTACCCCTATTGACCATTGTAATCGACCGCAGCTGCCCATGACTGCCCTTATTAACCTAAGTTGGCACTAATTGACACTGGTTGATCATCATTAACCAATGCTAACACTAATTTCTCATAATTAACCATCATTTAATATTATTTACCATCGTCGACCAATATTGGGTCTAATTAACCCTATACGTCATTAGCTATATTAATCTTAATAGCCCCTAATGGTCTCTAACTGATCCTGACTAACACTAATTTGCGCTAATTTCCCTTATTGCCACTATTTGATTGTAATTATTCAATACTAATGTTAATTGATCATCAACATAGTCTTAAGTAACTATAAACGGTCCTAAATGATCATCAACATACAATAAGTTTCCCTCCAAAATATTATACGGTGCATATATATTTGTGACTGAATATTAGTCTCAAATATCGTGTCAAAATATCAACAACTGATCATCAGCAACTGATAAATCAGCCCCCGATACTATGTATTTGAGATTGATATATCAGTCCTTGATACTTTTGTCCCAGATTATCACTTTTTTTGTAGTGAATTCCTAATCGTGTTCCTTTTTCTTTCAATTTGTTTTAATTTTGTTTTAAATATTTATTATTATCTCATTATATTTTTATCTACACATTTTAATTAACATATTTTATGTATGTAATATGTATCCAATATCTATACATACTATATATTTTTAAATATGTGTAGGTATTTATTTTGTCATGTCATTTAAAAAAAGATTTTATTTACTTAATTTATCTACATGTTTATTTACAAATATTATGTGTTGGTAAAACATAATCAATTACCTACCCATATATTAGTTTTTTACATGTGTAGATAATTTACCTACACATAACGAAATTTGCCACATGTTTGGGTATTTTGGGGGGAATTTTCCCACCAACACCAAGTGTGTCTTAAATGTATTACCAATATATATTAAGTGTTACTAGGTTAGAAACTCATGTATTACACGGGTCGAATAAAGCCACCTGTTACTTTTCATTCATTTGTAGCAAATATTCATTATTCTTTCATGACAATGAAAATGAAAATGAATGGAATAGTTATCGATTAGTTAATGAAATCAGAAGATGTTTGGTTGAAATAATATGCATCGTCAAAACCGATGATTTCATAAAACAATAAACCTCAATTCATAAAACAATCCATTTTTCGTAACCAAAAATTGATCATAAATGATATGTACGATACGACTCAATCCACTTGGGCCAGACAATTGTATCTATCTCAATCTGTGTGCAGTTTGATATAGTTCTAGCCGTTGTGCTATGTTTTCACGCCGTTTTGTTTTCACTTTGTTTTCCTTGCAACTAAAATTAATTCAAAATTCACTTTGTTTTCCTTGCAACTAAAATTAATTCAAAATACTATACAACAAACACAGTATTTAAAATTTTCTTTTATTTAATATGAATTTAAAAAATATAAAACTTACCTCTTTTACCCGCAACTCGGTGAAGAAACGATTGAGTAAGCTACGTTGCCTCGCGAACTTGGTAATACACAACAGATTCAGGGGTAGAGTGTCTTAAAGTTCCAACCACAATGTGGACATAATATAAAACATTTGATCCTGCATTTTTGTTTAAATAAATGAGAGTTTCTTTTAACATTTTTTTCAAAACGTTATTGGTCATGTCAATAACACATATCAATGCTACGGATAAAAAACATTAAATCTATCAAAAATCGAGTATGTTAGATTCCCGCCCTTCTCAACGTCTTGTGGAAGCTTCCGAAAGAAAAAGTGATCATGCTATATGATGATTCACAAGTTGTATTCATACCTTCTACCTTAAGTCCTTAAGTGAAGGATATTGTTTCAACTCCTACATTAATGCACCAATAGCAATTGAAACAAAAAAAATAGTGATCATTTTCCAACCAAAAAAAAAATAAGGTGATACTATCACAAAAAAAAGGCCTTAATAGACTCACTGTAGCCTCCTTAATCGACTTGCAAACCAAATCCTTCAGTATACCATGAACCTGAAATCAATAAAGAAGTAAAACAATAAAAAGATTTCATATTGTTTTAGACGATACCCTATTATGGGCCCAGACAGTGGCATCCGACCCATCCCTTGACCCATTTAGCTTAGGCCATCTTCCCCTAAAAAAGGGAATCTTAGACCCTGAGTTTTTATAGCAACAATATGCAAATTATTTTAAAAGATAAAAGCAAGCAAAACAACTTATTTAGTTTCAGAAAAAAATAATATATAATTTGCATACATACCGCATCAACAGCCGACTCAGCATGAGGTTTGATGGTAATTAGGGTATATTCAATAAGACGGCAATAGCCTTGTTCAGGTGCTATTAGATGAGATTGATATCCATCAGCTTCAGCAATTACCTTTTTAAAGTAGTAGGAAGTTGATTATCGAATACACCGTACACTTTTTCGCCACCCGGTCTACTGCATATTATTAATTTCATAAAAACAAATTAGAATAAAAGTCAATGCACACAAAAGGCTTAAAGTATCCTAAATTCCTAATACATACATGCCATCAAGATGTTTTTTGAAACTGCTGGAATAATGCAATTAGGCTGCAGGGAAAGAAGACCCGTAACATTTAAATTATGATATTTCACCTACATAATTAAATTTACAGTTTTTAGGATAATATGAAAACAATATACCTTCTCAATGTAGGACCGTACCAAATTCTCAATGTCTTGCACAATGCTATTTGACGAGTTTTTAACCAAACGGGTGTTTTTTTAAAAAAGTATTTACCAAAATGGTGGAGTTGTAAAAGTATTTACCATTCAGAGGCAAAACCTATTTACTTATTTTATTAAAATCAACCCATAATCCTCATAATGGTAGCAAACTTACACTCAATTCGTGCTGCTTTTATCACAGATTAAGCATTTCAAACTGCTTTTATTTTAAAACTTTAATCATGGTATATAAGACCCAATGCAACCAAACGTAATGACTAAAGTTATGTTGTGATCAGAAAAAGTTTCCTCTTTGATGCAATTTATCGAACATGTAGCATGCAACTCATTAACATCATATTCACCCATCAATTTGAAATGATTTAGGTTCCCAGATGCAGACAATTGTCATTGCACAGTTGAATGAATGCCAATTTAGTTCAGAAGTATCTTCAATCAGGCAATTGAATCAATGAAACTGAGATGTAAATTAACCTTTGAGCAACATGTTTATCAACGCAACCACTTCAGATTTGCAAATGCATCAGTGGCGATCATGTATCATCCAACTTCTTCTTCATTTAATTTTGATATCAATTCATCATCAAGCTGAACTTTATCACAACATCCTCCTCATCATCATCACCATCCAACAATGGTATTGGGTAAAGCAAGGGCTTTAGGCCCCCAATTTTCGTAACGGAACTTTATATCCACACATAATTATGATTCACTTTTGTAAAATTTGAATCTGATTCACTCATGTGTTTTAAGACATCAAACCAAGCATGTTTTTATTTGCTCATCCTTGTTTGATTGTTTCACTCAAGTTTTAGGTTTCAATAGTCAGTTAATATATTTATCCTTGAGATTTTAATCATGTTTACGAGAAGTTAGTTGACCTGCTTGGGTTGTATTCTATGTATTGTAAAACTTTACAACAGTTGAATTAAGCATCTTTGTAATGAGTTGAGTAATGTGCACCCAGGAGCATGTCAATAGGCATTGTAACAACCGGACAAGTTCTTGGTAAGTTTTACGTCCATATTTATAGTTCTTAGGGTCGATAAGAATGAATTTTAGAAAAGGCCCCAACTTTAGTGTTCGCTTTAGGCCTCCAGAAACATTGAGCCACCCTGAATGGAGGGCGATATGGTGGAGATGGAGTTTCTGCTTGATTCTGTGGATCGAAGCTTGACATTGATCGATCCCAACTCTAAAGTTTATCACATTATCCTCATCATCATAATCAGTTATAATATGGATTAAAACAACGGGTTAAAACAACCAAATGGGGCGGATCTAGGATCACGGAATCAAAAATAGCAAAAAGATACAAAAAACTCACCTTCAATTTGTTCCACAGAAGTCGATAAGTGATGGAGTCTGTTTGACGGAACCCTAGGTCACTGCTCCGGCAACGCTTGAACCCCTTTATCGGAACCCTAGGTCACTGCTGTCTCCGACGTCTAGCACCATGAAGGGTTGCAGCTCTGACCAGAAACTCCCTATGGTGACCGATTGACAGGAAGATGAGAGCAGACTGGGGTGGTGGTGGGAAGGGAGGTGGAATATGATTAGGGTTTTAGAGGAGCATCGGGTCTAGGAGGATCCTCATGTTTTTTGTTTATTTGGGTTAACGGGTTTAGGGGGAAAAAGAAGCGTTGTTTGAACGTGAGAGCGACACGTGTCCCAAAACATTTTTATTTATTATAGTTAATAGATTCATTAATAAAAATATATCGCCAACCATTACCCACACATATACAAGCATGTGTAGGTATTGACCCGCACATTTACATGTGTAAATTATGTGTGAGTATCTACTTATTTAAATTTGGTTTTGAATATTTATTATTATTTCATTATATTTTTGTCTACACATTCTAATTAACATATTTTGTGTATGTAATATGTATTCAATATCTATACATACTGTACATTTTTAAATATGTGTAGATATTTATTTTGTCACGTCATTTAAAAAAAGATTTTATTTACTTAATTTATCTACATGTTTATTTACAAATATTATGTGTTGGTAAAACATAATCAATTACCTACACATATAATAGTTTCTTACATATGTGTAGATAATTTACCTGCATATAACGAAATTTACCACATGTGTGGGTAATATAACATTTAACTGATCATCAATTTTGGGGCGAAATTTTTCACCAACGCCAAGTGTGTCTAAAATGTATTACCAACATATATTAAGTGTTATTCATTAATAAAAATATATCGTCAACCATTACCCACACATATACAAGCATGTGTAGGTATTGACCTGGACATTTAAATGTGTAAATTATGTGTGAGTACCTACTTATTTTAATTTGGTTTTAATTTTTGTTTTAAATATTTATTTCCATGTTATTCTATTTTTATCTACACATTTTAATTAACATATTTTGTGTATGTAATATGTATTAAATATCTACACATATTATATACTTTTAAATATGTGTAGGTATTTTTTTTGCCAAGTCATTTTTAAAAACTAAAATAATTTTTTTACTTAATTTATCTTCATATTTATTTACAAATATTTTGTGTTGGTAAAACATAATCAATTACCCACACATATTTTAGGTTTTACATACGTGTTGGTACTTTACCTACACATAACAAAATTTTGCCACATGTGCGGGAAATTTAACATTTAATTGATTGTCAATTTTGGGGGGAGATTTTCCCACCAGCGCCAAGTGTGGATATAACGTATTACCAACATATATTAAGTGTTAGTTATTATGAAAAGATATATTCAAACATTACCCACACATATACAAACATGTGTAGGTATATACCCACACATTAAATGTGCAGGTAAATTATGTGTGGGTAAACACCCCAATTTCTTGTAACTGTAAATGAAATAACTTGCATTGTATGCCATGTTAAAATTGTATGGGGTACAAATTCTTAGAGCGAAGCCGGGTAATCTTTCCCACGCCCATAACATTAACAAAAACACCGAACCACTAATCTCGACAACATCAATACTCGTTTCCCTACATAGTTATTTATATAAACATGTCAAAATAGCGCTGCCCCAACTAAGACTAGAACATTCATCTAAATCTTCTATATTATTTAAAAATCTAATGTGAACCCAGTTGCTAGCATGATCCGGAAATAAAATTGCACCGATAAAAAAAAGATTATCAACCTAGCATGTTGCGCGCATTCTAAGTTGGATGCATCGTTGGGGAATGGTGTCTTGATTTGTTCTAAAATAAACGAAATATTTATTTTTGGGAAAATTCTCAAAATAAACATTTTTCTTTTCAAATTCTTTAAAACAAACAAATAATTTTCCATTTCCGCAAAATAAACATCAAATTTTCGCCGGAACATTCTTCAAACTCGGCGAATTCGTCGAGTTACGTGTCTCATTTTACAACTTACACGTGTAATTTTCGCCAGAACATTTACCTAAGTCGGCAAATCGCCGGAATATGAATAGGTTTCACCGGAATATGAAGAGGTTTCGTCGGAATCTGAAGAGGTTTCGACGGAAGATATTCAGGCGTTTTGCCGGGTATTGGTGTTGTAAGACGGTGTCTTTCCGACTTAATATTTTGGCGTTTTTTTTCTATTATTAAAATATTCAGGCGTTTTGTTCTACTGTTCTACTATTCAAATATTTAGGCGAAACGTAGGCGAAACGCAGGGTATTGAAAAGCATTTCGGTGAAAATTACACGAAAAAAATATAAATTAAAGTAAACTAACCTGACATATTTCATAACACCGAAACATCAATAAAGCACGATGAAAACATGTTCCGGCGATTTCGCCGAGTTAGGTAAATGTTCCGGCAAAAACTACACGTGTAAGTTGTAAAATGAGACACGTAACTGTTAGGACATGTTTTGTAACTGTAGCTAAAATTCTATCTTGTGTATGTAGCGAACCTATCAAGTTCGCCTAAGGGAATGTTTAAGCAAACTTGATGAGCGAACTTGCTAAGTTCGCTTAAGAGGTTCTAGGCGAACTTGCTAAGTTCGCCTACAAGAACTCGCTTCCCTATAAATAGAACATGAAGTGTTCATTTGTGGGTAAGCATGCAAGTGTGATTGCATACATAGAGGGGGAGAGATTCTCTGTGAGAGGTGAGTCGCCACCCCTAGGTAGCTTAAAAGAGAGAGATGTACACTCCTTCGCTATTGTATTCGTATGACAGGATGACGAGTTCGTTATTAAATAAAGTATCGTTTCTGTATTCATCTATCTATTCTATGTTAGTGATTGGTTTGACTCGCTTATGCTTCCGTCTACGTAGAATCTAGAGTAATGCATTAATCGTGGACGTCTTGCGTGTTCGGGAGATTCCACATCGACTTTCAGTAACTCGTCGAATTCGTCGAGTTTGAAGAATGTTCCGGAGAAAATTTGATGTTTATTTTGGGAAAGTGGAAATTTTTTTGTTTGTTTTAAGGAATTTGAAAAGGAAAATGTTAATTTTGGGAATTTTCCCTTTATTTTATTACCTTGCCTAGCAGTAAATGTTAGGGTGCAACACGTCAAATACGAAGTCTAGGGTCGTTTCTATCCAGCTATATGAAAGGAAAGTTAAAGAGGCGGGGTAGCCCTGTATTTTTCCAATTCAGCCGCACACGTCTCTCTTATTTTTTGTGGTAGTATATAAGCATGTTTTAGGGTCATTATCTTCGATCGCATGAGTTATGGGACCTGGTCGAAACAGGGTTTTTGTTGAGCTAATCTTGTCATAACCGATTTCTTGAAGATGAAGGAGGTTTATCTTTAAAGTTTTTAATTAGTTTATTTAGTTACCTAGTTTAAGGATTTGATTTGATTTAGATTTCCTAATTTGAGTCTAATTAGGTTACTTCTTTTTCAAGTATTGTTCTATTATAAATAGAGGTCTAAGGTTTATTTGTAATAAGTGGTTTTTGGTTTTCAATATTAATAAAAGAGTCGATCTTTTGTTGAGATCAAATTCCGTGTTCGTGTTCTTGGGCCTGATTTCCAACAATTGGTATCAGAGCTTGATGAAATAGAACACCGTTTTGAGAGTCGTTTTTTAGGAAGGGAAAGGGGAGTAGCCCCTGTAACTGCGGGGCTGGGAAGAAAAGAACGAGAAGGAGAGCAAGTCTGTTCTACTTGTGATAAGACATTTTCAATACTTGATCAATCGACCCAGTCCTTCCCGCCAAGGATAAAAACGGAGTAATCGGGGTAGGTTGTTTTTTTTTTGCGGAAGATATCCGATCAGATTTGTGGGTAGGCGGACGGAAAAAGATTCGTCAAAGTAGAAGACTTTGAATCTAGTCTTGCCTAGCAGGTAAAGAAGAAAAACGATAAAAGTAGCAGGCGAGCGGACTTTTTTTTTCTTTGATCGGTGGTCAAGAACGGGGTTGTTCTGGTGACCCGGGAAGAGGGAGATCGATAATGGTCAAGTGGGATTGAAGTCGTGAAGAATAGGAGATAACAATGGTATATGCAAAGGAGAAAAAGCATGTGTGTGAACATTGTGGTTGTAGAAGTTCATGTCGGGATGATTTAGGACGAGGCCAAGGAAATGGTCGGGGATCCGGGAAGGGTCAAGACGATGAATGGGTCCAACGGGGAAGGGAGGAAGATGCTAACTTGGCGCAATATGAAAGAGACAATGAACCCACTTTATTTTGAAGAGAAGTGCATGACAAGATTAGGGGGGTGATTGTTGGGCTAATCTTGTCACAACCGATTTCTTGAAGGTGAAGGAGGTTTATCTTTAAAGTTTTTAATTAGTTTATTTAGTTACCTAGTTTAAGGATTTGATTTGATTTGGTTTTCCTAATTTGAGTCTAATTAGGTTACTTCTTTTTCAAGTATTGTTCTATTATAAATAGAGGTCTAAGGTTTATTTGTAATAAGTGGTTTTTGGTTTTCAATATTAATAAAAGGGTCGATCTTTTGTTGAGATCAAATTCCGTGTTCGTGTTCTTGGATCTGATTTCCACCAATTTTATGAGGCAAATAATGGCCTACGCACGAAAACGAGAAAATCAAAAAAAGGACGCAACGGCCATGACGTTTGCTCAGCCAGCAGTACATGATCAACTTTTTTCTACGTATCGCTACCATCAAAACCGCAAATCAAACCTGGGAAATCCTTTGACAGGCCATTAAAGTACAAGGCTTGTGGTGAAATTTTGAAATCATCTGCATGAATTATGGTGAGCTAGTGGGCGATTATTTATCCAGGGTTATGACTATTGCAATTCAAAGAAGATCGTATAGAGAGGATGTAGTGGACCGGGTTATAGTAGAGAAGGTCCTGATAAGTCTAACGCCCAAGTATGACTATATGATTCTCTCCATTGAAGTTGCGAGTGACACGTCTACTCAGTACTGTAAAATTGATGGGCACTCTGCAGTCACATGAAGAACACATCAATAGTCGATTGATTGCCAAAAACAAAGAGAAAGCCTTTCAAGCTTTTCAAAGCTTTAGAAAGGGTCAACATAAAAGAGATACATCAAGTTCCATAGGTTGTGGGCGCTCCTTCATTAGGGGAAGAGGACATGGCAAAGAAATAGTGAATGGTAGAAGTCAAGGACTAGAGTGTTACAATTGTAATCAGTTTGGTCATCTTAAACACGACTGCTGGTACAATGAAGACCGACATGCTAATACTGAAAATGAACAAGGAGAGGACGAAGAAATAAACAATGCAAACAATATATAGAACAACATTTGTTTATGGCCATGATTGACATGTGTGAAGAGAGAGTTAGCAAGACAACAATACCTGATGATGGTACATTCACAGATGAGACAACAACCAGTACCATCTGGTTCTTGGACTTGGGATGTTCATATGACCGGGTAACTAGATGAGTCATTTAGGATATCCTGGCGACTTGGAGATAAGAAGGAGCTCACTCTGCATGGGAAGGGTGTTGTAAAGATAGAAATAAATGAAGGAAAGTCAAATTTCTATTGCCCATGATCTTCAAGAACACAATGATACAAACACAATCTTCAATTGATTTCATAATGATCGTACGTACTTGTTTTATTACAGACTTTGAAAGTGTTCTACCCTATTTATATCCATTGAACCGACATCTCCTAGGGTTGCAACGGTTCTAGGAAACGCTTCATAAAGCGTATATAATCGCCACATAAACTTGGTGTTTACCAAGTTTATATTTTGACACTCTACTCCCTATACTTTACATACATAATTAAATAAATACTAAACAATGTTTCTACTAATTACAATACGACCCTTGGACTTTAACCCACGTTGATTAAGGAATTATATTTCAATATTTCCCCTTAATTTCTTAATCCATGCCTTCAACATCTTTATGCTCTAACATCTTCATTCTTCAAGAACACAATGATACAAACCTTCAATTGAATTCACAATGATCGTGCGTACTTCTTTTGTTACAGACTTTGAAAGTGTTCTACCGTGTTTATATTTATATCCATTGAACCGGCACCTTCTAGGGTTGCAAAGGCTCTAGGCAACGCTACATAAAGCGTATATAATCGCTACATAAACTTGTTGGTTACCAGGTTTAGATTTTCACACTCTAGTCCCTATACTTTGCATACATAATTAAATACATACTAAACAATGTTTTTACTAATTACAATATGACCCTTAGACTTTAACCCACGTGGATTAGGGAATTATATTTCAATATTCCCTCCGTAATTTCTTAATCCATGCCTTCAACATATTTATGCTTTAACATCTTCATTCTCCTAGAGAATGAAGTCTTCGACTTCTTTTGGATATTCTTTACTTGCACCTTGACCCTTCTCCTTGTCTTGGTCACCAACCTTTGCTTCATCATCTTTAACATGAGCATGTTGTAGTAGATCCTTAGTTTTGAACTACGGTTTCCTGCCCATCTCTTGCTTTTTCTGTTTTCATGTTTCCATTTTGTTTGCAAATGACTTTTCATGTTCATGCATCTGCCTTTCAAACTGCATTTCCCTATTTCTCAACGCAGTCTCGAGTTCTTGTTTCTTTACTTCAAAGTCACGAAGCATGCCTAACGTCCAAGACTCCAATTCTCTCTTTATGTCTCTCTCTGTTTCTGACCTTAAATCTTTCAAACTTTCTTCTTCTAGAACTTGATTTTTCTCAGTTTTGGATCCCGTACACTTTGGTTCTTCATGATTCTCCTTTTCTGCGGTAGCTGCCATCAAGACAGTCGGTTCCTCGTCCTCTTATACCCAGTTTAAATCCCATTGTGCTTGTTTTGCTTAATTAAACTGCGAGGCGTAATGTCCAAACTCATGGCAGTTATAACACTCCACTTCTCTCGTGTCTCTTTTGAAACGGTTCTTATCTCTAGGGTATCTCTTCCTCCTATCATGATCATCTCATCCCTTTTATCATCTAAACTCTCCATCACGCCAATTGCCTTATGATGAATTAGATCTTCCTTGTCCACGCTATCCACAACGTCTTCCATTACCCCACTTGTTATCATGACGTGTGAACAAGAGTTTATCTTGATTTTCCATTGAGTCTTCATTCATTAGATTGGTCCTTTCCTCAAATGCTTTCAATCTTCTAGTTGTCTCATCTAGAGTTGTTGTTTCTAGATCAACGAATTGTTCAATGGTTGCAACGATTTAAAAGAACCTTCTAGGTACAAAACTTAGAAGTTTTCATACTAAAGTTGGTTTATCAAATGTTGATCCAAGACCACTTGCCCAAGTGACAATACTATTTAGCCTTGTGGTGTATGAATCAATAGTGTCTTCCTCCTTCATTCTCAATATTTCAAACTCTGTCCTAAGTTTTGAAGATGTGCCTTCTGTACTCGATCTACACCGACGTGCCTTATCTTTAATGCATCTGAAATCTCCTTTGCACTCTTGTAACTTGCAACTTGGATTATCATATCCTCCGGTAGCGCTTGAAACAAATATGCAGTTGCCGACATATCTTTCTTTTTATCAGGTTGCGTATCAGCCTTGGGTTCTATCATCTCCTACAGTCCGTTTGCCCTAAGTATGGTCTTAACATGGATTGCCCATACAGTATAATTTGTAGATTTTAGGATAGGGCATTGAAAGTGAGAATGAACTACCCTCCTTATGAATTATAATATCTTTTCTACCCGACGATGATTTCTCCGACATGGTGCCTTAGGTTTTCTTTCAAAACCAACAATGATTCCAAAACTTTCTTAACAGGGAATCAAAATACAAATTTCTAAAACCAATCGTATAGTCTAATATATAAATTCCAGATTAATTAGAACGTGAAACCTAGAATTTCTGAATCCTCTCATGTGATTCTGAATTTCTTGATCACCAACTTCGATCTTCTTTGTTAACAAAGCCTATGACTTTCTTGGCCAAAAATTCTGACGGTGAACTACCACACAAATTTGCCTTCTTTTTTTTTGATTCGGCCAAACACACCAGAGAAACAATCTAACCTTTTATGATTGTTTCAACGGTTCTCGTTCTCGGTTGTTAGTTTTTATGCAAACAGACTCGTAACATAGAACCAAAACATTTCAGCCCCAAAATGCCTTTGTATGACTGAATTGTAATCAGAAGTTAAACAATCCTTTGATTTTAACTTTTTTTTATGTCTTCAACGAATCAGACAAACAAGATAGTGTTTTGCGTTTTCTTGTTTCTGATTGGCAAATAAGCAACACCAACAGGGCACGGCAAAAACAAATACCAAGAACATGTAGGAGTCCACACACCAATAGTGTTTTGGGAACTTTTGAACAAATCACCAAAGTTGCAATCAATTAACATTGCACAAACCCGAACCGCATCGTCAAAGAAACGAACATCGATCGACATCGACGCTAGTCCAGGCGCGTCTGATGAAAGATCTATCTATGATCTCAACCTAGATGCACCGGATGACGTGGAAGACATGGAAAAGAAAAAAACCAAAAGCCCAAGCATCGGGCTCGGGATCGGGTTCGATTCCAACTCACATCGAAATTGGCCAACAAATGGTCTGTAATATCCAGGATTTTTCCGACCTGTTTTTCCCTAAACCTTTACACGTATTTTCAATTCAAAACTTGAAATTCTATTAAAACTATAATAAACATTGATTTAATTGATATATATTTAAGAAAAACAAATAATACTTGAAATATATATATATACACATATGAGACTTATTTAGAAACATATATATCTTGTAAATAAAATGTGGTAAAAATCCTTAAAATCTTATGAGTTATAATTATATAAAAAAATAAATATAATTGATAAACTTATTTTAAATACTCAAAATTTTAAACTATAAATCTTAGGAACTATTTTATAAAATTATAAAATAGTAAAAGATACAAAACTTAGTTAGATTTTATAGAAATAAAGCATATTTATTTTTATAAAATTCTAGGGACCAAAACTGTCATTTCCTGAAACTTGTTTCAAACTCAAACTTATGTTTTAACATGAAATGACAAAACTCACAAACCTCGGGGACCTGTTCTGTAATAATCCCAAACCCAGAAACAGGAAAGCGAACATGAGTTCGAATCCCGCCCCTAACCGGTTTCAACCATTTTCCTTCGAAACCGCGTAAACGTCCACATTCGACGAACCTCGGGTCTCGCCTCACGCGTGCGACCCAACCCCGATGCCCATCAATGCTCGATCTCGAGCCTAACACCCGCGTGATTCGCGATTAAACTCATTCGGCCCATCCGTAACCTTCCCACCTAAACACGCATTAAATAAACGAAAGTGGCTATAAATATCGGTTTAGAAACCTCAGTAACATCACACCAAAACTTTCTCCACTCTCAATTTAGTCGTTCATCACCTACATTCTTCGATTCGAAGCTACGACCGCCGACGACCACCACAGACCCGTTCTCACTCGTTTCTTCATCGATTCAGGTAATTCGAATGCTCATTCTCTTCGTAATATTGTGTTGATCGAAAGCCCCATGTTTAATTCAACTAACAAAGGGCTAATCGATATGCATTTGGTGGATTTGGGTTCTAGGGTTCATCCGGTAATTGGGGGCGAAGTGGGATCTTGTTTATCTATTTGATTTTGCGTGTATTAAACCACCGAGACCCGTAGGCGGGATGGTTAGGCTTGGTGTGTGTTTCGTGACCCGGCGGGCGACGCGGGTTCGATTCCAGCCGACCCGAATTTGTAACTTTCATTTTTTTTATCTCTTTTAAAAACAGTATTAAATACTGGAAAAATTTTATAAAATCTGTGAAAGAATTATAAGCTCAGATCCGATTTTTATTTACACTTTCGTATTCTGAGACTATTTTAACTAAATTAGACTTAGTTAAAATTTATAAAAACTAATTTTTTAAAAATAGTTTTAAAACTCTTAAAAACTATAAAAATACTCTTAAACTTTACAAAACTTATATTTTAAACAGGAGATATTTTATAAAACTTGAAACCATAATTCGTTATTATTTTCTGAATAATACATTTAAGTGTTTAAAGCTTCAAAAATTAATAAACTTTAATTAAGGCAAGAAACTTATAAACTTATACAAAATTTATAACTTCCTTATTTATTTAAAATAGAAAACTTATTTGGTTTTAAGAAACTTGAGTGAATTATTAAACTTTCCTATTGAAATCAAATCAAATTTATAAAGACTTGTATTTTATTCATTTAAAGTTAGACTATTTATTTATTTATTTAGTTATTTTAAAACATAGAAAATAAACATACTTTATTCATTTTTAGGATGTTTTATAAGGTAACTTATAATTTTAAACAAAAGCTTCATTTAAAATACTTATAAACTTATAATCGAATACTTATTAAACTTATAGTTTCTTTTAAACTCTAAATATTTTTACACTTTTAATTAAGATGTAAACTTTACAAAGAAATTCTATTTAACCTTTTATAAACTTATAATTTCGTATTTGAACTTATAAACAATATTCATTTACAAGTTAAATTGTAAAATAAACGTTTGACACGTAAATACTTAAATAAATCTTAAATGATTTATATGAGTAATTAAAATAATTATATTTATAGATAATTATTTGATCTTAATAATTATTTATCTTTAATAATTATTTAATCTTACACTTAAATTATTTACCCCTAAATACTTAGAAAACTATTTCGATTATTTTTACCTAACTTGTGTAATTAATAATTGTAAAACTTTTAAATAATTATTTTAATTAATAATTATTCTAATCTATAAATCTATTAAACTTTGACATACAAGTCTTGTATCATTCCTTCAAAACCTTTATTATAAACTTGATTTAAACTTCATAAACACAAACCATTCCCATCTCCCATTTGGAACCCTAGTCAATCTTGAAATCCTAAGATCCTTTGCCTTAGACTTGTAGAAGTAAACTTAAATCTTTAGACTTGCATTCTTAGGCTTATTGTGAGGATATTCTCCCTCAAAGTCTTGCAAATACTTATCCGTGCCGGATACTCTTCATCAATCCAATGTGAGTATACTTAGCCCCTTTTTCCTTTTATGCTTTTGGGGTGAAACATGTTCACAATTCTTAAACTTATACAATTCTTGTACAACTATGACTACGTGTTTATTCTTATGTTAAACTTGAGACTTGTATGCTTAGATTAAACTTAAAACTAGCACATTCATTAGCTTTGATCAAGCCGATAGTAACAATGATAGATCTATTGCATTTGACCAATCCACCTTGATTGATTGACCCCTTCGGGGGGGTGAGCCCTTGGTGTTTGTTACTACATTAAACTTTAAACTTGAGACTTATAAGGGTAACCTGCGGGTTATGCCTAAACTTGGTTGGAGGGTTGATGTGCACAATGTTTAAGATACTTGTTTTCTCATACTTACATTAAAGAATGCATAAATCATAGTGAATTGTAATACTTTTCAAATACTTGTTAAACTGTGTCAAAACCTTTGTATCTCACCAACTATTTTGTAGTTGACAGATTTTTTCACATGTTTCAGGTTTACATCGTGAGACTTATTCGTGATCACATAGGATGCGTTGGACCTAGACTACTTAAATTAAATGTTGTATTCGTATTTTTCTTCCTTGTATTGAATCTTAAATTATTCATTAATGAAATATTGAAACTTTAATAGTCAACCTTGTGCTATTGAACAACCGCGTCTGCCCCGACGTATAATCCACCGTCGGTTGGGGTGTGACAGATTGGTATCAGAGCCTTGGTTATAGGGAATTAGGTTATTAGACACAAGACCTAGACTATAACTTAGGAGACCCAAACATGAGTTATCTCATGTCCTTTACTAGGAACTTTCTCCTCATTCTATTCTTAATTCTTATACGTGAACGCTTGGAGATTCTACGTTTCTACTTACCTACGTGCTACAAGAGGCTACTACATCGAGGACACGTTCTTAGGCTTCAAGCCTAATCCACCACTAAACTCTCGTCAATAATATTTAAGTTCTAGATAATGTGTGAGAACTTGTGCGGACCGGAAGGGTGGATACCTGTATTCTGGGAAATTCTGTCAAGGAAAGCATTTCGTATAAATCCAAATCAACCGTTGGACCTATATGCTTTCCTGGGAATTCTTGGGATGAGTACTCACTTATAGGAATGCACGACTTCTCTAAACATTAGTAAGCTCAAATTTCTCTTGATATGTCAAAGTACTCACTTAGTGATATGCACTAAATGAGTGCCATCTCAAATACTTTATGCTTCATAAATTCATGATTCAAAAACTTTCCTCTATAACCTTTATTCTATGATTCTTAAGTCCCGTCTTGTCACATGACAGCATGTTTACTCGTCATGACCTGAAGGAGTTACCTTCAAGGAGAAATTCTTACGAGATTATACTACATACATAAACTTATATTTATAGATACTACCCAATAAACTTCATGATCGTTGTAATACAACCCTTAAAACTATGTATTACTCTCCTATAAACTTCATTATTTTATGAACATAACACTTAAGGGGAAACCCTTGTGTTTCATCTTATTTTCATCACTCAACCAAACTACTCTAGATAACTCACTCAAACTTTTGCTACACTTTTATACATCTCAAAGTGTTAACACATCTTTAAACCTCATGATCCTTGTAATACCAGCACATTTAAAACTATGCATTGACATACGAGTCTTTTTACAAACTTCATTATTTTATAAACTTGGCACATAAGGAGAAACCCTTGTGTCTCATTTCATTTTTTCGTCACTCAAGCAAACTTCATCCTATGACTAACTCAAAAACTTTGTTACACTTTTAAAACCTTCATACGTCCTTAAAACTTACGCATCACCGTTTCTTGTAAACAAAAACTTAACGTCTTTTAAACCTAAAGTACATTAACAAAGTGATTAGTAACCTGATCGCTTTCCCCCAAGGAAAGAAGACTACTATAGAATAAACAAACTCCACGCTTAAGACCTTAAGCCCACAATAAACCTCGACATAGTACCTTAAACCCAAATATCGGTGACAATAACTAAAAAGTTGTAGACTAACGAGGAAATTCCGGCTATGGAAATAGGGTACATAAGTGAGTCCTTGTGACCCACCCCTTCTTCCGGGAATTCTCTTCATCAGCCCATCAACGTCAAGCCAAAAACCATTTTAATAGTACTGTGATGACTCAGTATTATGAATAAAAACCTTTTGAACATATTAAATCAACTTACTTACACACTTTAATTTTCCGTTTAAATTGTATTATGTAAGGGCTAGAAGTCCCAATTTTGAAACATCTAAATGGAAACCATTTTGAAATTTCATCTTGTCATCATTTACTAGTTTAACTTTCCTTTCATTATTGTAAACTTAACACACCTACCCAAACACTTTCGTCAAAAACAACTTACGTTAGTACTTGAAATAATTAACAACGTTGCATTAAACTATAAAAAATCCTAAGTAACACGTGTACCTGAGGAATAAATCTTGAACAAATCTTCTAATTCGTAAGCACATTTTCAAAAACAACCCGACTTACGAATCATTACCCTAAACAACCATGACCCTTACTTCTTGTATAGGCTTAACACTTGTAAACTTGACCAACTTTTCGCTTGACAATCACACCTATCTTTTATAAATCTTACTCGTACTACTTATCGATGCCTAACTCGTCGTTTTTGAACATCTTAATTACATTCTATACAAAAGAAAACTATACTTTCTGTTATGAATCAAGATAAATCATTTGTAAACACACTATCATAAACCTTATCGAAACTTTTCCCGTCACCCTATGCTTGGAGACTTTCCTCATTCAACTCTTGTCACGTAAAAGACTTACTAAAAATCACAACGGGGACTAAAAGCTTAAATACACGTTGCTAAAACATTAAAACTTCGTATACACAACTATGAGGTCAGAGACTTTTGAGTCATGTAAAACTTGTACAAATACTCAATCCCGTATTCTTAAAACTAAACATGATCAATAAAGGATCATGTAAAGCTAAATACTGAAACTTGAAACTCAACTGACTTATCCTATTTTCAAACTTATACTTGGATTCTTAGTCTTGAAAACTTTGTGTGTCCATCTTAACCAAATCCTATAAGACTTGATAAACGTTCATTCCATATATACGAGAAAACTTCACTCTTGATACTAGACACTAGCAGGAAGGAGGACATTACTCTCTTTAGCAGAGTACATCCCCTGACTCCTATCTAAACCAAACATCGGGATCCACTAATCTTCTGGACAACTCGAATCTTCTGTGAGAAAGCGTATAACGGTTAATCCTGTTCCAAACGCTGTCCCACACCTCTCTTAAACACTAGAGTATTTAGATAACCACTTTATACTCAAAACGTAATCGTATACTTCTACACACTGAGGCTAAACTAAGAGACTTTAAGGCTATTCTATGTTTGACGTATTCTTGATCAAACACAATTTAAACTATTCTATGTTTGACGTATTCTTGTTTAAACACAATTTAAACTACTCCATGTTTGACGTATTCTTGTTCGAACATGATGAACGTATGAGACTTTAAACTACCCCATGATTGATGTATTCTTGTTCAAACATGATGAACGTATGAGACTTTAAACTACCATATGTTTGACGTATTCTTGTTCAAACATGATGAACGTATGAGACTTTAAACTACCCCATGTTTGACGTATTCTTGTTCAAACATGATGAACGTATGAGACTTTAAACTACCCCATGTTTGACGTATTCTTGTTCAAACATGATGAACGTATGAGACTTTAAACTACCCCATGTTTGACGTATGCTTGTTCAAACATGATGAACGTATGAGACTTTAAGCTACTCCATGTTTGACGTATGCTTGTTCAAACACGATGGACGTATAAGACTTTAAACTATTCCATGTTTGACGTATGCTTATTCAAACATGATGAACGTATAAGACTTTTAAACTACTCAAGGTTTGATGTATTCTTGATCAAACCCGAGGAAAGTGTAAAGACTTTAAACTGCTCAATGATTGAAGTATTCTTAATCAATCACGAGGAAACTTTGAAACTCTAAGTCTTGTCACATTCTTTTCTTTGCTCATTGAATGACGTTTCTCTCTAAGGGACTCGTTAATAAATGATCACTCTTATGTGGAAATTTAGTGCGTGTTAAACAAATTCTTATACTCTTTCTTGATCCACACACAAACGGAAGGACCTATGCGGACTATGCGACGATTTAAATTCTTGCGGGTGCACACGTAAGCATGAAAAATCAGCGTATGAGAAAACATAGTAAAATCTGTCGTGTGCCATGATCTAAGACTTTTCATAAAGGATAACCACGGAACTTAGGTACCGTAGCAAATCCTTAGACATATCAGACTGCAAACTCAAATCATTTCACTATCGTCGAATCCATTCTGAGTGATACATCTCACTTTAAACCTTGAATGGAAGTATATCAGTTATTCTCTCAAATACATTTCTGAAAACAAATCTTCATATATTTTAATGAAACTATATGCTTCTTAGGGAAACTCTTGGCAACCATATACTTTGAAAACTTAGAAACTTGAGCGAAATCTTACTCCTGTCATTTCATCTCATTTAAAACCCAAAACGTAACCCATAGTTTACTAGGGGGCGTAAAGTATTTTTTTCTCATTATTCTTGCGCGTATCATAAACTTAAATCTTGAAAACAGAAACCTTCTACTTTAATTTCGGGACGAAATTTTCTAAAGTAGGGGAGACTGTAATATCCAGGATTTTTCCGACCTGTTTTTCCCTAAACCTTTACACGTATTTTCAATTCAAAACTTGAAATTCTATTAAAACTATAATAAACATTGATTTAATTGATATATATTTAAGAAAAACAAATAATACTTGAAATATATATATATATACACATATGAGACTTATTTAGAAACATATATATATCTTGTAAATAAAATGTGGTAAAAATCCTTAAAATCTTATGAGTTATAATTATATAAAAAAATAAATATAATTGATAAACTTATTTTAAATACTCAAAATTTTAAACTATAAATCTTAGGAACTATTTTATAAAATTATAAAATAGTAAAAGATATAAAACTTAGTTAGATTTTATAGAAATAAAGCATATTTATTTTTATAAAATTCTAGGGACCAAAACTGTCATTTCCTGAAACTTGTTTCAAACTCAAACTTATGTTTTAACATGAAATGACAAAACTCACAAACCTCGGGGACCTGTTCTGTAATAATCCCAAACCCAGAAACAGGAAAGCGAACATGAGTTCGAATCCCGCCCCTCACCGGTTTCAACCATTTTCCTTCGAAACCGCGTAAACGTCCACATTCGACGAACCTCGGGTCTCGCCTCACGCGTGCGACCCAACCCCGATGCACATCAATGCTCGATCTCGAGCCTAACACCCGCGTGATTCGCGATTAAACTCGTTTGGCCCATCTGTAACCTTCCCACCTAAACACGCATTAAATAAACGAAATTGGCTATAAATATCGGTTTAGAAACCTCAGTAACATCACACCAAAACTTTCTCCACTCTCAATTCAGTCGTTCATCACCTACATTCTTCGATTCGAAGCTACGACCGCCGACGACCACCACAGACCCGTTCTCACTCGTTTCTTCATCGATTCAGGTAATTCGGATGCTCATTCTCTTCGTAATCCTGTGTTGATCGAAAGCCCCATGTTTAATTTAACTAACAAAGGGCTAATCGATATGCATTTGGTGGATTTGGGTTCTAGGGTTCATCCGGTAATTGGGGGTGAAGTGGGATCTTGTTTATCTATTTGATTTTGCGTGTATTAAACCACCGAGACCCGTAGGCGGAATGGTTAGGCTTGGTGTGTGTTTCGTGACCCGGCGGGCGACGCGGGTTCGATTCCAGCCGACCCGAATTTGTAACTTTCATTTTTTTTATCTCTTTTAAAAACAATATTAAATACTTGAAAAATTTTATAAAATCTGTGAAAGAATTATAAGCTCAGATCCGATTTTTATTTACACTTTCGTATTCTGAGACTATTTTAACTAAATTAGACTTAGTTAAAATTTATAAAAACTAATTTTTTAAAAATAGTTTTAAAACTCTTAAAAATTATAAAAATACTCTTAAACTTTACAAAACTTATATTTTAAACAGGAGATATTTTATAAAATTTGAAACCTTAATTCGTTATTATTTTCTGAATAATACATTTAAGTGTTTAAAGCTTCAAAAATTAATAAACTTTAATTAAGGCAAGAAACTTATAAACTTATACAAAATTTATAACTTCCTTATTTATTTAAAATAGAAAACTTATTTGGTTTTAAGAAACTTGAGTGAATTATTAAACTTTCCTATTGAAATCAAATCAAATTTATAAAGACTTGTATTTTATTCATTTAAAGTTAGACTATTTATTTATTTATTTAGTTATTTTAAAACATAGAAAATAAACATACTTTATTCATTTTTAGGATGTTTTATAAGGTAACTTATAATTTTAAACAAAAGTTTCATTTAAAATACTTATAAACTTATAATCTAATACTTATTAAACTTATAGTTTCTTTTAAACTCTAAATATTTTTACACTTTTAATTAAGATGTAAACTTTACAAAGAAATTCTATTTAACCTTTTATAAACTTATAATTTCGTATTTGAACTTATAAACAATATTCATTTACAAGTTAAATTGTAAAATAAACGTTTGACACGTAAATACTTAAATAAATCTTAAATGATTTATATGAGTAATTAAAATAATTATATTTATAGATAATTATTTGATCTTAATAATTATTTATCTTTAATAATTATTTAATCTTACACTTAAATTATTTACCCCTAAATACTTAGAAAACTATTTCGATTATTTTTACCTAACTTGTGTAATTAATAATTGTAAAACTTTTAAATAATTATTTTAATTAATAATTATTCTAATCTATAAATCTATTAAACTTTGACATACAAGTCTTGTATCATTCCTTCAAAACCTTTATTATAAACTTGATTTAAACTTCATAAACACAAACCATTCCTATCTCCCATTTGGAACCCTAGTCAATCTTGAAATTCTAAGATCCTTTGCCTTAGACTTGTAGAAGTAAACTTAAATCTTTAGACTTGCATTCTTAGGCTTATTGTGAGGATATTCTCCCTCAAAGTCTTGCAAATACTTATCCGTGCCGGATACTCTTCATCAATCCAATGTGAGTATACTTAGCCCCTTTTTCCTTTTATGCTTTTGGGGTGAAACATGTTCACAATTCTTAAACTTATACAATTCTTGTACAACTATGACTACGTGTTTATTCTTATGTTAAACTTGAGACTTGTATGATTAGATTAAACTTAAAACTAGCACATTCATTAGCTTTGATCAAGCCGATAGTAACAATGATAGATCTATTGCATTTGACCAATCCACCTTGATTGATTGACTCCTTCGGGGGGGGGGGGGGGGGGAGCCCTTGGTGTTTGTTACTACTTTAAACTTGAGACTTATCCCTACGGGTTATGCCTAAACTTGGTTGGAGGGTTGATGTGCACAATGTTTAAGATACTTGTTTTCTCATACTTACATTAAAGAATGCATAAATCATAGTGAATTGTATTACTTTTCAAATACTTGTTAAACTGTGTCAAAACCTTTGTATCTCACCAACTATTTTGTAGTTGACAGATTTTTTCACATGTTTCAGGTTTACATCATGAGACTTATTTTTGATCACATAGGATACGTTGGACCTAGACTACTTAAATTAAATGTTGTATTCGTATTTTTCTTCCTTGTATTGAATCTTAAATTATTCATTAATAAAAGAGTTAATTACACGGATAGTCCCTATGGTTTGTCAAAAGTAACAAGTTCAGGTACTAATGGTTTGAAGTTGCAAGTTTAGGTACTAACTTTTATTTTTGTAACACTATTAGGTACTAAGACTAACATTCGTTAAATTTTTGTTAAATTGGAGTTAAATAACCTTTTTACCCTTTGACTATTTTTAACAGGGACTACCTATGTAACTGTTATTATTATCAGGACCATTTATTTAAAAGCCACCCTTTTCCTTGTTCTCCCATCTTCCTCATTTGACCTAAAAACACCTCATCCACCACCGCAACAGTATCCTCTCCCTATCCCATTTATTTCCGGCCGCCGCCCGTGAAAGAACTCCAGCGATTGAGACCTGTCTCCTATGTCGGATTCCTTTCACCATCTTATAATCGACTTCCTCTCTCCATCCCCAAACCCCCCTCGTTCTCACCATCTCGTGACTCTCTCTCCCCATTACTCGAATCACACAGCCTCTTGGTGAACCACTAAACCATCGAATCGCACAACCTTTGTCGTGACCACACTTTCTTTGCAAACAATTGCCGTGACTACACCATCGAGTCACACACTCTTTGGGTTATCAAACGATGATGGTTCTCATTATTCTCTCAAATTTGCAGAGTTGTATCCAAATTGTTGACTACACCATTGCATATATAAAGCCACCGATTGCAAGATTTCAAGGTATGTGAAGCTAATTTGTTCTCTGTTTGAACTGAATGCCAAATCATGAGAGATTTTGAAATGGTGAGTTCTAGTGGCAAAGGGGTAAGGTCGAAGGTGCAGTAGCAATTAACGTCTTGTGTTTGATCACAGAACCCAGACATTCAAAATTGAGGGCTTACACAACGACGATGGTGGAGAAAGAGATGAGGGGGCGTGGATTTGAACTAGACATTTGTGTGATTATGTGTGAGGAATATGATTTAGATTTAAGTTTATTTATTTAATATTTTATGGAAATTACACAAATGATCCCTATCATAAAATAGAGTTAGTTATACAAATGGTCCCTTAAGTAATTAAAGGGTAATTTGGTCATTTTATCTAAACTTAACAAAAAAGGTTAACGAACGTTAGTCTTAGTACCTAATAGTGTTACAAAAATGAAAGTTAGTACCCAAACTTGCTACTTCAAACCATTAGTACCTGAACTTGTTACTTTTAACAAACCATAGGGACTATCAGTGTAATTAACTCTTAATAAAATATTGAAACTTTAATAGTCAACTTTGTGCTATTGAACAACCGCGTCCGCCCCGACGTATAATCCGCCGTCGGTTGGGGTGTGACATGGTCGAACAATTGAAACGATTTAACATGGCATAACAAGAGATGATGGATTGTAAGAGAATAAAGAAAATATAGAAATTCTAGACATCGATCTTGATAATCTCTCCGGCCCGCAACGATTTTTAATCGAAAAACAAAAAAAGTAGATCAAGGAACGTCATGGTATACCGTAGTTTTATTTATTATTTTCAAGTATTTTTATTAATGTAATTTTTTTAATAATTTGATTTATGTAATTTTTTATTAATGAAATATTATTTAGGTTTAATTTTATTATGGTTTATTATTTAAATGAATATTAAAAAAACATTTATTGATCACACCGCCTCAATCACTTAGGTATTTCCTTTACCAAGTGATGAATGATATGATAATAGAAGTAAATGACGTGACTCCACGTGACTTGCATTTTTCGATCACTTGAAACCCTAATCACTTGAGTATACCCCTTGCTCTAACAACTTTATATCCATTTTACACAACTTTTTACGGTCACAATTTATACACTTTTCATAAACATAAAAAAGATATTTATACAAACACAAATTCACACATACATGATACATCAATAATCAATTTTATCAATAAATCAATAATCACACACTTTTAATAAACATAAAAAAGATAGTTATACAAACACAAATTCACACATACATGATACATCAATAATCAATGATCAATTTTTATTCATCTTGGAGTCCATACAAACAAAAGTTCACTTATTTTGGAGTCTTAACGTGAAAGCTTTCAACGCTAGAAGAACAGATTTCAACCTCTCTTTAGCTTCCGGATCTATCAGATTACCATCCTCATCAAACTTCGGCGGCGATTCAAACGCATTCAGAAAAAACTCCGGCTTGTTAATAAAATGCAGATCTAGGTAAACACCGCTTTGCCGGAGTATATACTGCGACCTTCCACCACCAAATCCTCCGCCGGCGCTAACTATAGCCGCCGCCTTGTCCGCCCACACGTTCGGCGGCCTAGACGCCCAATCAATCGCATTCTTCAACGGCGCGGTGACGGAGTAATTGTACTCCGGAGACGCGAAGAGGAAACAGTCGGATTGCAGGATTTTGTCGCGAAAAGCGGCGACGGCCGGGGGATATTTGCCGGTGATTTCGAGATCTGTGTTGAGCATCGGTAACGGCGAGATGTCGATGTATTCGATTGACATTCCGTCTAAGGATTGCTTGGTTAGATCGATGGCGGAGCGGATTAGGCCGCGGTTGACGGAAGCTTTGCGGAGGGAGCCGCAGATGGCGGCGACGTTGATGATAGGTTTGGGGGCCAGCGCGGACTCCATTGTTGGCTCTCGAGTGATTGATACGAGACACTTGTGTTTATAGAAACGGAACTATGGCAATTTACATTAATACCCCTTTGGAATAACCAAAATTACTAAATTGCAATTTTAGGATATCTTTTTCACTCATTAACTACTTTCAGAAACTTAAAACCTTCACAAACCTACGTGTTTATTTTACACATCAGCAAAACCAACAAGTGTCCCATAAACTATTTTCAAGCAGTTGACAAATATATTTATAATTTTAAATCATTATCCTTTTTACATTTATTTATCGTAGATACTTTATTTTTTTAATTACTAGTTTAGTTTTAGAGTAAATTATCGTTTGCATATCGGTGGTTTACACGATTTAACACAATACGTCCCTAACATGAATTTTTAATGCTTAGAGTACCTATGGTATACAATCTGTAACACTCTGAGCCCTGGGCCTAAATTCGTTAGATTATTTCCGTTAAGTTTAGTTTCGAAATGCTGCGGTTACCCATGTCGAAACTAGATCAGCAGCAAAACTTAACTATCCGCAGCATGTCGAAACTAAACTTAACGGAAAGAATTTAACGAAGTTAGGCCCATGTGCTCAGAGTGTTACAGATTGTATACCACAGGTACTCAAAGCGTTAAAAATTCGTGTTAGGGACGCATTGTGTTAAATCGTGTAAACCACAGGGACGCAAACGGTAATTTACTCTATTATATAATTAAGAAAATTTTGAAATTTAAAAACATAATATATTAAACATGTTGGAACTCTTCAAGAATATATGTGAAAATAAATAATAATAATAATAATAATAAAAAAAAAGTAGTATGATTTGGTTATGTTTTAAGTTTGATTTTATTTTGTATAAAATCTTTCAATTTTGAATTCAATTTAGGTGTTACAACTTTGTATGTTTCATCTTTAAATTCAATTTTTTAAGTAAAGTCTACAAGTGTTTCAACTTTAAATTCACTCCTTGAGTAATGACTTAAGGGTGTTTCAATTTTGGTTCACTATAAATACAAAGGTATGCCTTTGTTACTAGACACACTTGAACACACCATAAACCTCCTACTTGAGCTCTCTCGTCATTCTCTAAAAAATTATAGCAATCATTCTCTCTACTACAAGGTAAAATTTCGGGTTTAGAATCCTCCCCGGCTGTAAACACAGCTTCGGCCGTTGTATCATGGGAAACATTCGAGTTCTCTTAGGAGACTCAGAATTTGTTTTAAGGGACCCATGTTAAACACGAAGCATCGGTCACGAATTTAGTATTCGTCTTTGTTTTCGTATTTTTCTTTTATTTTTTTTGTAAAGTATTGTAATTTATAGATTTCTTTGAATATTATATTGTATTTGAAATTTATACAAGTGTTAGTTTTTATTTTTTGGTGAATGGTTCTTACAATCTTAAAACAAATTTTTAAAACCGTCGTTCGTTTTAAAAACAAAAAAAAAGTATTTATAAAATAAACCTTTTGTAGGTTATTTTATTTTTCAAAGAAAAGTGCTATATAAAATTTAATTTGGTCGAAACCTTCTGTTGCTTTTGAGTGACAAATTATTTTGGTTCTTTTGTGTCCATATAGCTCCGTTGGTCTTTGCTTCACATAAGATTTTTTTTCTTTCTAAATTTATTTTAGAAATCTATGTTTATGGTTTTTTTCATTTGTTGAAAGCATCTATAACCTTCTATTAGTTTTGTTAAATTTTTTTTGAAAGCCTTTGCATTTTAGTGTTGTTCTTTTTCAAACCTTAGTGGTTGTTCAAGTTAAGTCCTATTTTTTTTGTCATCATAACTGATGTGTTGCAAAACACATGTAATTATCCTAATGTATTTGTGCGTAACTGTATAATTTTGTATTCGTTTTGTATCGTTTTTAGTTCATTCTGAGTCTGGGTCGTATTTGCAGGTTATAGTGTGCTAAGAAAGCAGAAAATAGAGTAAAATCCTGGAGATATCGAGCACACGGGAGAAGATTGGAAATCAAGAGAGAAGATTTAAATTTATGAGAATTTATGCTCCTAGCGGAACGCGAGGAGGGAGAGAAATTCCCTAGCGGTACGTGAGGGAAGCAAAAAGTGACCCGACTAAATTGTCCCTCGCGGTACGCGAGGGACTGGCCATATTCTTCTCGCGGTATGCGAGAGGACCGTTAATCCGTAAAAAACCTTAATTTTAAGTTTTAATTGTTTTGAACGACCATTCTATTAAGGATTCAACTTATTGCGGTCAAACCTCTGGTTTTGGGCGATTTTGGCAAGGAAGGAAGCTTATGGTTCAAGAGTTTGAAGGATTGAAGACAAAACGGTTAGACATTGAATCATTTGGTCACGATTGATCGTCTTGATTGTTTTGCTTTGTGTTTGATACTCATGTCTGGTGTTTTTACTTCTGGATCTTTTTCTTTTATCATGATTCTTGGCTAAAACCTTAGAATTACCTAGGTTAAGATGATTGATTGCTAAAGTTTGGATTTTTATTGGTTTTTGGAATTTGTTTGGATTTTATGCTTTAGTACAGATCTGATTCAAGTTGTTTGATGAATATGCATGCTTAATATTGATCTATTATTGGTTGACTTATCCGTATATGCCTTGTTGAATGTCTTTCACGAATAGGTGTGTATTAGATCGCTTACTGTGTGTTTATGATTCGTTTGTGGTTGTCTAGACGTAGTAACCATAGGATTATCAATCAATAACTGATTAAAACTAAGTGTTCTTCTTATCTAAATACCTGTAAAGTGATAGATAAACGATTAGTCTTCGGTGTTAGTGGTTCTGAGAGTGAACAGTCTGAGAGGGCGTTTCCTTAGAGATCTAGTGTCATTATTAATCCGTGTTAAACATGTTGAATTCAGATTGCTCCTTGCATCTTCGATGTATTGAGATAGTGAAACTGAGAGGTTAGCTGTCTTTTGAGTTCTATAGCATAATCGGTGAGACCAAGAGGTAATCCGACTACTGGTGAGCTTTGTATCTCTTGATTCTCCTTCTGGTCACATCCCGAGAGTGATCGAGAATCCATTAGGTAGCACATAGAGTGTCACATCTTAGGATCCCAGTTCCATAACTTATTCCTTTACCAATAGAAACCGAGTTTAGTATTCAGGATTCACAGCCTAGGTAGTCCTTTCCATCCTTATTGATTTCATCCCAGTCATTTAGATAGTCATTTGTCTTCTTAGTATTCTTTGTCTAGTTTAATCTTAGTTTATAGAATTTCCCCCCCAATCCAAACCAAATAATTAAGTCTTAGTCAGAGTCTAGTGTGTGTTAGAGTCAGTGTCTCAGGGGTTTGATATCCGGACTTCCTTAGAGCTGTGTTACAATTGATAGGTACACTTGCCTGTCTCTGTGGTCTAGTTTAGTAGGTTTGTCTAGAGTTTAACTAGGTTAGTTTTGTGTTTATTTTAATAGACCGTTTGACCGACATCAAGTTTTTGACGCCGTTGCCGGGGACACTTGGCAATAGCAACATTAGCTTTGATTTGTTTTTGTTTGGTTATTAGTTTTTTTTTTATTTTTTAGTTTATTTCCTTAATATGCTTGTGTTCTTTTTGTGTCTTACTTGCTACGTGTGTGCGTCTTAGTGTGAGTCTTTTATCTGTTCTTAGTTCTCTTTGTTTTCTTTTGTCTTTTGTCCAGTTTATGCAACATACTCGCTCGCAGGGATCACCCGACTTTGAAGCCTATTCAGAGTCAGAACGAGAGCTTCGGGAGCGTAGCCGGAAGCTTCGCGATCGTTTGAGTGAGTTAGTTGAGAAAAAGGTACGCATTCCGATTCCGATTGCTGACATGGGTGATGCTAATCCACCTACCGGGCGTACTGTCCACAAGAGGGCATGTGATGGTTTCACGGGTGCTAGGTCCTCTATTACCCGTCGTGCTTTGTCCAACACTAATACTTGGCAGATTCCATCTCATGTGATGACCACTATCAGTAACTCTACTCAGTTCCATGGACTTGAGGATGAGGATGCGCCAGGACACCTGTCCCGCTTTGTACGCATCTGCGATACCTTTCGCATTACTGTTGCGTCTTTTCCTGTTAACCCTCTCTAGTCATGCTGCCACGTGGTTGGATACCCTGCCCTAGGATTCCATTACCACGTGGGAAGATCTGAAGGCCAAGTTCTTGAAGAAGTATTATCCGCCATCTAAGGCCGCCCATCTGAGGGATCAGATCCACTCTTTCCGTATGGACCCCGAGGATCCATACCACATGGCTTGGGAGAGGTTCAATACTCTGCTGAGCAAGTGTCCTCAACATGGCCTTTTTGATTGGGCATTGGTTAAAAATTTCTATAATGGTCTTACATTTGAGAAACAACAGATGTTCAATACTGCTGCAGGAGGCTACATTATGGATAAGAAGGAGTCGGAGGAGTGTGATGAGATGTTTGAGAGTTTTGCTCAAGCTGAGCAACAGCAGTCTTCTTCTAGGAATTCCACTCCTAGTGCTAGGACACCTACTTCTGCCACTAGAGGTGTTCATTAGGTCACTACTGAGACTAGTATGGCTGCTGCCATCACTGCTATGGCTAAGGAGATTAAGGAGATGAAGATGAGTACGATGAAGTGTGAGGTATGTAGAGGAGGTTATGATACCATCGATTGTCCTGTCACTCAACAGGAGCAGGTAGACTTCCTGGGGAACCAAAAGCCCCCTCTATTCAACTTAGGATGGAGAAACTACCCCAACTCTAATTGGAGATTTGGCGGGAACCCACCTGGGTTTCAAAACCGTCAAAATCAGTATGGTGGAGATAGAGAAGCAGTGCATAATTCAGGTAGCAGTGCAGGGGAGAAGAGGATTGAGGAGATGTTAGCTAACCAGACTCAGTTGCTTGCTTTGTTGGTGAAGACGGATCAGGAGACTCAGTATAAGCTGAAGGAGCACGATACTTTACTAAGGAGTCAGCAGTCTGCATTCTTAGATTTGCAGCGCACAGTGGGAGACATTGCGCACCAACTGACTGACAGATCCGGAAGTTCCTTTTCGGGTAGTACTAAGACTAACCCGAAAGCCACATTGAAGGCGGTGACCACACGTAGTGGTAAGGGAGAAGAGAGTGAGCAGACACCGGCATATGATGATGATGATGAGCCGGTTGACGAGGATATAGAGATGGAGGCTCCTGGAGGGGTGCACGAGAGGCGAATCCCAGCGAGTACAGTGCCCAATAGTGAGTCTCCCGCTGAGAAGATAGGAGAAGAGAAGAAGAGTGAGGGGAAGAAGAAGACCCAGATGTTGATCTTAGTCGTCTTCCATATCCTGCTCACCTGATGCAACAGAAATATGCCAAGGATTATGGACACTTTCTGGAGCTATTTAAACAGCTAAAAATTAATCTTCCTTTCATTGAATCCCTCCAGCATATGCCGAAATATGCAAAATTCCTAAAAGATCTTCTGTCCAATAAGAAGAAGCTGGAGGACCTTTCAACTGTCACTCTGAATGAAAGATGCTCTACGGTGGTCCAGAACAAGCCACCGAAGAAATTAGTAGACCCGGGTGTCTTCACGATCCCATGTTATTTGGTGGTTCGACTCTGCACCACGCGTTGGCTGATCTCGGTGCTAGCATCAACCTGATGCCATACTCTTTCTTCGAGAATCTAGGCCTTGGAGATCTGGCCCCCTACTCACATGAGCATATCTTTGGCCGACCGTTAGGTCAAATATCCAGGGGAATAGTGGAGAATCTGTTGGTGAAGGTTGATAAGTTTGTTTTCCTCGCGGACTTTGTCATTCTTGATATGGAGGTTGATGATAGAGTTCCACTCATTTTGGGACGCCCCTTCTTACGCACCGCCAAGGCATTGATCGATGTCTTTGACAGTAAGATCACACTTCGTGTGGGGGATGAGAATGTCACCTTTGATGTCATGAAGTCGATGAAGCACTTTAGCGGTCAGGACGATTCCGTCTTCTTTCTAGACACTTTCATATCTCACATGGATCGTTGCCTTGACTACGTGTGTGGCGCTGACCTGCTTAACACACACCACTTGGGTGAGGAAGACCAGGAGGTTGAGACTGATGCTCCATCCGAGCAAAGTCCGTGCCACCCGGCTAGTAAACCACCTGAGTACGCAGAAGTATTTGAGGTGGCTGAGAGTACCGAGGAGGAGAAGAAGCCCTCGGTTGAGGCACCGACATCCCTTGAGCTTAAGGAGTTACCCTCCCATTTGGAGTACGCTTTCTTGGACGGTGAGGCCGGTTTGCCCGTCGTGATTTCTGCTGCACTGACGGAGGAGGAGAAGGAGAGATTGATAGAGGTCTTGAAGGCGAATAAGCAGGCCATTGCATGGAAGCTTACAGACATAAAGGGCATCTGCCCGACTTTCTGCACGCATAGGATATTGATGGAGGAGGAGCACAAGCCAGTTGTGCAACCTCAAAGGAGGCTTAACCCGAACATGTCGGATGTGGTGAAGAAGGAGGTCCTTAAACTCCTGGATGCTGGATTGATATATCCGATTTCTGACTCCACATGGGTAAGCCCTACTCAGGTCGTCCTGAAGAAGGGTGGGATGACAGTCGTGAAGAATGAGAAAGAGGAGTTGATCCCTACTAGGACAGTCACCGGTTGGAGAGTGTGCATTGATTGATTATAGGAGGCTGAATGATGCCACAAGGAAGGACCACTTCCCCCTTCCTTTCATTGACCAGATGCTGGAGCGCCTATCATGGCAGCAGTTCTACTGCTTCCTTGACGGTTTCTCGGGTTATTTCCAGATCCCCATTGCACCGGAGGATTAGGAGAAAACCACCTTTACATGCCCGTATAGTACCTTCGC
Organism: Smallanthus sonchifolius; assembly: GCA_023525975.1. Classification (NCBI taxonomy): domain Eukaryota; kingdom Viridiplantae; phylum Streptophyta; class Magnoliopsida; order Asterales; family Asteraceae; genus Smallanthus; species Smallanthus sonchifolius. Next base: position 15,893,331 of record CM042028.1, on the reverse strand, counting down.
GTACCGGCGTATGCTATTCGTTTTGTGTAATGCTCCAGCCACCTTCCAAAGGTGCATGGTGGCTATCTTTTAGGACATGATCAAGACTTCCATGGAGGTTTTCATGGTTTGGGAGTTCTTTCTATCATTGTTTGCAGAACCTCGAGAAGATGATGAGGAGGTGCATATAGATGAAGTTGATGCTTAACTGGGAGAAGTGTCACTTCATGGTGACTGATGGGATTGTGCTTGGGCACAAGGTTTCACGTGCCGGTAATGAAGTGGATAGAGCTAAAATTGACACGATCAGTAGTCTTCCACCACCGACTAGTGTGAAATCGGTTCGTAGTTTCTTAGGTCATGCGGGTTTCTATAGACGATTCATTAAAGTTTTTTCAAGATCACCCGACCCATGACCTGCCTTCTGGAGAAGGACGTCCCGTTTGAGTTTGATGCGGACTGTTTGAAGGCATTCTATTTCTTGAAGGAGCAGTTAGTCTGTGCTCCTATCTTGATCTCCCCATACTAGAGCTTACCCTTTGAGCTCATGTGTGATGCGAGTGATTATGCTGTCGGGGCAGTTTTAGGCCAAAAGAGAGAGAAGCACTTTCACCCGATCTATTATGCTAGTAAAACTCTTAATGATACTCAAGAGAATTATACGACTACCGAGAAGGAGTTGTTAGCGGTGGTGTTTGCATTTGACAAGTTTCGTTCATACTTAGTGCTCTCTAAGACCATCGTTTATACTGATCATGCGGCATTGCGATATCTGTTCGCCAACAAAGATGCAAAACCTAGATTGATTCAATGGATTCTTCTGCTTTTCGAGTTTGATATTTAGATCACGATAAGAAGGGAGCAGAAAATGTGGCGGCCGACCATTTGTCGAGGCTAGAGGACCCCGGTCGGGAAGAGATCCGGGAAGAGGCTGTAAGGGACACATTTCCCCATGAGTCCTTGATGATGGTGAGTGTGAGACCGAACATAGAGCCGATGTTTTACATGAGCGCCGAGGCGCAAGGTTTGCCATGGTTTTCTAACATAGCAAACTACTTGGCTGATGGTGTAGTGGTGAAGGGCATGACATCCCAACATAGGCGTAAATTCTTTACTGATGCCAACCACTACATTTGGGATGCTCCACATCTATTTCGTGTGGGAGCTGATAGGGTTCTGAGGAGGTGTGTGAGCAAGGAAGAAGGCGTAGAGATCCTTAAGCATTGTCATGAGGGTTTGACGGGAGGTCACAACGGGCCCTCCTACACCGCCAAGAAGGTGTTTGATTCTGGATTTTATTGGCCTACAGTGTTTAAAGATGCTCATGAGTTAGTGAAGCGGTGTGATGCGTGTAAACGCGCCGGTAATATCTCATCCCGAAATGAAATGCCCCAGCACCCGATCCAGGTAGTTGTAGTATTTGATATTTGGGGCATCGAATTCATGGGTCCATTCCCTGCATCACAAGGGAATCGGTACATACTTGTGGCGATAGATTATGTTTCTATGTGGGTTGAGGATCAAACTTTACCTACAAATGATGCCCGAGTAGTGGTGGGATTTCTGAAGAAGCTGTTCAGCAGGTTTGGTACTCCTAGAGCCCTGATTAGTGATAAGGGCACGCATTTCTGCAATGCTCAGATGGAGAAGGTGTTGTCACGCTATGGGGTCACCATCGGCTATCGACTGCCTATCATCCACAAACCAACGGGCAGGTGGAGAACGCGAATAGGGGAGTGAAGAGGATTCTGGAGAAGAGTGTCAGGAATAATAGGAAAGATTGGTCCGACAAGTTAGATGACGCGCTTTGGGCCTTTCGAACCGCGTTCAAAACACCAATTGGGACCACACCCTTTAGGATGATCTATGGCAAGGCGTGTCATCTCCCGGTAGAACTAGAGCACAAGGCGTATTGGGCCTTAAAGGCGGTCAATCTTGACTTGCCTAAAGTAGCACGACACCGGTTTCTCCAGTTGCATGAGTTAGATAAGCTACGTGACGAGGCATACGCACGTTCTTGGAGTTACAAAGAGCGTACAAAGGCGTTGCACGATAGTCGGTTGAAGGGAGTGAAAGACTTCAAGTGTGGGGATAGGGTTTTGGTATATAATTCTAGATTAAAATTATTCCCAGGAAAGCTTAAGTCGAGGTGGACAGGGCCATACACTGTAAAATCCATGACTTTTGTGCAGTATTCATTTCAATAATAACATTTGTGACGTGTCATTTCTCATCATAACATACGTGTACATTAAATCGTGCATTATATTACAAACGTATGACGACTTGGAGCTTTGAATTATTAAAACTTTATTTCATATTTTCTTTGTATATACTATAAATATATAATTTTTTTGTTAAAGTAAATAAAACTGATTATAAACTTAAATCTTATAAATGAGGTGTCATTTTATAAAATAAAATAATAAATATGTATAAGTTTATATTTTTAATAGAAAATAGGAGATGAACCCCCCCTTTTATTTGCATTTGAACCCCTCCTAATATCTTGAACCCCCTTTTTATCTTTGAACCTCTCTTGAACCCTGGAACTAATTTAGGCTCAATTTTGACTTCGAAAAAGTCAAATTCGAGTAAATCACTCCAATTCCCTGTGATTTCGGGATTTAAATCCTCCAAAATCATTTCCTAACCCATTTGTGATCATATGGAAACTCGAAATCAAACCAATTGATTGAGAATCACGAATTTTAAAGACCCATTTAGGGGGTTACCGTCGTGGGTTTTAAAACCCACCAATCAAGCCCAAAATTCCGCAAATCTTGTTCAGCTACAGCTGTTAACGTGTTCTTAATCACCTTATAAATACTCCATTTGAGACCCCATAACGAAACAAAAAGATTTCCCACTTGTAATCGACTCTAATACATTCGGATCTCGCCTCCAATCGACCGTCGACCACTTCTTTTGGTTGGGTTCTCGTAAAACGATACCAGGTAAACTCACTCTATGATTTTCGCATCATCTCTTGCTCTGTTAATGATAAAAAATCAATTTTAGGGTTGGGTTCGCGACCTGGGTTTTATCTTGTGTTGGGGAAGAAGGCACAACAACATTTATTGTTGACACCCAAATCCCTTTTATAAATAAAATTTATAAAACAACATTTATAAACCTTAGTCGAATTCCCGATCGCCCGTCCATTCCAAAACCCTATGTCCCCAAATCGTTCCGTTCTTATTTCTTTTAATCGTTTACATATGTTAAATGACGTATCTTATTTAACTTAGGGCATCCTTAATTCTTGTTGCTACAAGTTACAAGTCCAACCCTCTACCATTCAAGGTGAGAACATAGCCCCCTTTTACTTTTACTTTTGGGGTGAAACATGTATATATACGTCTTGATAACTTAACCTTTTTTTATCAAAACAGATTCTTAAACAAGTAATTTCAATTATGTGCTTGATATTTGAACAATATAACAACATTGCAATCATTAACTTGTTTACAAGCCTAAGGTAGTACTAGTATGGCCATATAGGGAAAACCGATATAACATTTCAACGTCACAATCTTTGGGGTTGTGGATGCAATAACATTTCAACGGCATAATCTTTGGTATTGTGGATGCTATAACATTTCAGCGGCACAATCTTTGGGATTGTGGATGCAATAACATTTCAACGGCACAATCTTTGGGATTGTGGATGCATATAACATTAAGGGTTGATTGCAATAAATTTGGTGTTGATATGCTTGTACACTTGTTTGAACTTTTACTGAATTTGTTTTATATCTTTTATGGCAATTTATCTTTATAACTTATAAAACCTATGTTTCTCACCAATTTTATGTTGACCCTTTTTACTTTACATGTTTCAGGAAATAAATAGTTCATGATGAAGGATCACATAGGAAAGCTCTTGGACTTAGTTAATAATTGAACAATAATTTCTCTTGATGTTTGTTTGATTTGAAACTAGTGTAAACATTAATTTATGAAATTTAATAAATTATGTGATGCCTTAGTAATTGTCTTTGTACCTTGTGCTATGATCTATATGTGTGACACCTCGCGTTTCCGCCTCTGGCGGGGTGTGACATACACGGTCAAAGAAGCATTTCCATATGGCACGGTGGAGTTACATGATGAGAAGGGTAGCACATGGAAGGTAAACGGTCATAGGTTGAAGCATTACATCGGAGGATTGATTGAGAATGTTGAGGGGTATAAGATTCTCCTCAACAAGCCAGGAAACTAGGGCTAAGTGAGAGTAAGTCCTCGGGGTAGAGCCCGAGTGTAGGGTCTGTAAATTTCTTTGTTTTCATTTTCATTTTAGTTTTTATTTATTTTCGGTTTGTGTGTTCTTGGGTTTTCATGTGTTTCAGGGAATCGTGGCCAAAAAGGCGAAAGAAAATCATCAAAAATGACGTTCCAGGTATGTACGCTTAAAATTCTAAGGTTGGAACAAGTTCTGAAAACAAGTTGAAAAAATTCTTAAATGGTGAAAATTTTTCTAAGTATAAAAAACGGCCTTAACTTTCTATGAATGGTGCCTCCTCGCGGTACGCGAGGCATTTGGGGAGAGTCTCTCGCGGTACGCGAGAGACGAATATATCCCCCGCGGTACGCGAGAGATCCTACTTGGTTTCTCGCGGTACGTGGATTAATGAAAAGTTACCTCCGTTTGTTCGTTTCTCGCGGTACGTGAGACTATAAGTGGAAGTCTTCCATGGTACGCGGGAGCCTGGTAATTTAAAAAAAGTTAATAAAAGAACTCTCTTTCATTTCTTTCCCCGCACCACCACCATCGGCGATTACACCCATCCATCACCACCACCACCACCGTTGTCACCTCCGATTAACACTACCACCTACCCATCACAACCCTAGGCCGCCATCACCACCACCACCATCTCCACGCACGAGGTAAACCTTCACCGGCACCCACCTGTTACCATTCGACCACCGGGAGCCATCACCACCGTCGCCCACACTCTCCACCGCCCTCACTACCGTCGATTTAGGAGTGTTCTGGGGTTCTGCTTGTCATCACCATCGTTTTCGGTCGTCATCAAGGTACGATTTCCTGTTTCATAATTGAATTGAGTCGTTGTAGGAGATGGGTTTGTAATTTGAGTCGTGTACAAATTTTTTTTTAGTTTTGTTTGGTTGGTAATTAGATAGGTTTGAGTCAAGTATAGTGTAAAATGAGTCGGGTCTTCATACCCTGTAAATAATTGCTGCTAATCATTTGAAATTGTGTATCAATTAGGCCTATAAACTTGGTTGCTAGTAACTTTGGGTGTAAATGTAAATTGGTTGGTAATTTAGATATAATTGGTGTGTATTTGATATAGTTCGAGTCATTATTGTGTTTCGGGTCAAGTTTTGTCATACATAGAGTCGGTATAAGTATAATGGAGTCGGGTCTCGTTACCCTGAGAATATTTCGAGTCAAATTTAGTCATGTATCAAGTCTTTTATACGTTTGTTTAATTTAGTTTTAAATTTTAGTTAAATTGTAATTAGAGTTAACCAAGTCATTAGTATTAGTTCATTGTTGTACTTGGATGTAAATTGTATCTTGGGATATGTCTCTGGTTTTCTTTGCAGATTTAGACCGCCTCGCCCGTACTCAATCTCCATTCGGGCGAGGTTGTCTGGTTTTATATAAATAAAAAAGGGTATCCCGAATTTTTTAATTTTTTTTAATGTGTGTAGCACTTTATTTGTTTATTACCTGGCCCGACGACCGCGAATGAAATGCTATACGGTTGTCCTGCTTGATATCTCATCTGTTATTGTAATTTTTGTAGTACTAACTTGTAAGTGCAGACATGTCTGATCGCGGGGAGTTTTCTAGCGCGGGCAAGCACAGGCGGGGCCCAATTCCGCACCCGAGGGGGCAGCCCGAGGAGCTGCGCCCGATTCGTCGGGCGCCACGTGTCATCCGATACGCGGTTCCTGAGGTGCATCCAGCAGCCGACGCGGAGCTGATTTCGCTTAATGCTAGGGTTTTACACCACCACACCCTCCTCCGGTTCGAGCTGATGACAGAGGAGGCCGTCCGCTTAGTGAGGTTCGTCGATATGGAGCCCTACCAGCATCGTGGGATAGATTGGGGGCTGATGGAGGAGTTAGGACAGCTACAAATGTCACACCCCCAAATCCACTAACGGAGTTTTACCGTTTGGCGTGTGAAAAACCAGGATCTCAGACGTTAGTTACATCAAACGACACTATATGGGACATGAATGAAATAACATAAAAGTTCAAAGTTAAATGCGAAAGCGTAAACGTTAAAATGAAATCAAAAGTAATTACACGCAACAACGCGTCAATTAATGTAAGTAAGTAAACTGTTAAAATATTTGAAATGAATGCCATGATTGTAGGACTCCATACATGTCCTAAGTGTACAACCTGTGCCAAAGCGACCTAAGAAACATGTAATAAAAGTGTCATCACGAGGTTGCTAAGTTCACAGGTTTGTATGTAAATAAATTGTTTGAGTGTTGCTGGATCCACATACATAAGTCACACCTATTGCTAGCTAGATAATGTACAAGTTACTCTAAGCGCTCACAACCGAAGCTGAAAGTGTGTTTGTTTGTTTGCCTCCAGCCAGGTCTATCAACTCTGACTAATGTGTTTAGGCTAACATTTCACCCGTTCGACCTCCAGTCAAGTTAGCGCGACTAACCCGGGTGGGGCTTGTCAAGCACCGGTAGTACTACTAAACATTACCTCGCTAAGATCCATATTAACGGCCCGATGTGTACGTGAGGACATTCAATGATAGTAAAACACGCTTAAGTAAATAAGTGATAGTGAAATACTATGTGATCAATGTACGTTTGTGTGTATTTCTCTCCCCGGCGGGAAGACGAGTAACGGATGCTCGTTTGTATGCATGTTTCTCCCCAACGGGAAAACAAGTAAAATAATGTTCGTTTGTATGCATGTTTCTCCCCAACGGGAAAACAAGTAAAATGATGCTCGTTTGTATGCATGTTTCTCTCTAATGGGAAAACAAGTAAAATAATGTGCGTTTGTATGCATGTTTCTCCCCAATGGGAAAACAAGTAAAATGATGCTCGTTTGTATGCATGTTTCTCCCTAACGGGAAAACAAGTAAAATATTGTTTGCGTGTATGCATGTTTCTTCCCAATGGAAAAACAAGTAAAATAATGTTTGTTTGCATGCATGTTTCTCCGGAACGAGAAAACAAGTAAAAAGGATGTTTGCGTGTATGCATGTTTCTCCCACAACAGGAAAACAAGTAAAAAGGGACCGTGAAACTCACGTGCATTGCGTAGTAGCTAGTATTACACAAGTATGAGATTGGGACCACAAGTGTTAGCTTGAAGCAGCTCACGCATGCCCTAGAATTATAAACATAACAATTAGGGACACATTGGGATTCGTGACGACGACACGGATGATTAAAACTTCGTAAAACATTCTAAGGACTAACGAGTAGACGAACGTGTGCACGAAAAAAAAAGGTTTCTTAATATAATTATTAAGATAAAAACGTTTCGTGCCGAGCTTTTCTAAAATAAATAATAAATTCGTACGTTTGTGCCATTTAAATTGGCCTAGGAAAATAATATAAATTACTATATTATTTTTAAGTTCGTAGTATTAAAATAGTCATTCGTGTGGTAAAAATAATAAGTATATTATTTTTATTCGAGGGTATAATGAGGGTAAATAATATAAATAATTATATTATTTAATAGCTTGAAACGTTACACAAAGTTTATAACGAGGTGAAAATAATATCTAAATATATATTATTTTTAATTGGAGTCACGGGTTGAAAATAATATAAATATATTATATATTCGAACTCGGAGTTTGAAAATAATCTAAATATATTATTTTAAAGTGAGGAAATGATATCAAAATGGGTTATAAAACCAAACCCGAGTCTACGGGTGTTTTTCCGGGGTTAACACGTATTAATATACTTTAAAATAATATAGGGAATGTTTTTGTATAAAAATATATATCAAAAAGTTGTTCAAAAAAATAATGTGGGTGGAGGGACTCGAACCCGGGTCACCTCCCCAACATACCAACAACTTCACCACTCCTGCCCGCTAGGGAATTGCAACAAAACCCGGACCGAAATTGTTTTAACATCTCAGTTCCCTGCATTCCCCCCAATCGTGATCCGATCGAACACCCCTCCAAAAACTTCTGATTTAGATTTTGATTGAACCAGATAACATGGGGGCTTTGTTTATCTATGGATTTCGAACCTGAGGATAAGTCTAATTGCAAAAAACATCAAGCATAGAACCGTTAATTTCTCATATGAAAATCCAAAAACCCTAGATTTGAAGCTAGATTAAATTCTGTTGAATTCGATAATAAAAACGGTTGGATTCATAGGGCTTTTAACAAGTAAATGATTGTGATTCTAACTGTATAGGTTAATTGAATTGAGGTTGTGTCTAGACTGTAGTTCGATTAACCCGTATTCGTGATGAAACCTAGAATTAGTTCATCACCAATTCGTTGTTATAAGCCACCAAAGGTTAGGGCTTATGATCTATAGATGAAAACGAAATTAATGGTGTATCCAATTACCTGAAACGATATCATAAAGGTAGAGATCGACTAAATATCAGTTGCGGCTCCAACTGCTACTCTCCAGCGTCTACGGCTGTGTCTCCGGTCAAATCGAATGGTGTAACAGGTTCAGAGGGGTTTGAGTAAGGTGTGCAGGTGATTAATTTGTGAGCTCGATGATTAAAATGGTCGAATTTGATGAACACACGATGATAGTCGACGGTTATGACTTGAATAGCCAATAATGAGATTAATTGCGCATAATTGTATTGTTTAATAGCTCAATGATGAACGTTTATGATGCTAAAGTGTAATTCAGTTCACAAGTTTGGACGAATTATTGATATAGTTCGCGAAATTTGATCAAAGGGTTATAAGTTTGACTTTTAGAAGTCAACAGGAATAAATTCCATTTGGTTTTGACTTTGTGAAGTCAACAGATTTAGTTTAGGTTAATTGCATAATCAGTCCCTGCAGTTTAAGTGAGTTTGAGTTTAGAAAAAAATGGCAGGATAAGTCCCTGGGGTTGACTTAAGTTATAACTTGGTTAGTTGACTTTCAGTAGTCATCAGGAACTTAAATATTGACTTTTGACTTTACAAAATCAATTAGAATTGAGTTTGGGCTAATCACACAATTAGTCCTTGTAGTTTGAGTTAGATAATGGCAGAACTAGTCCCTAAAGTTTGAGATAGGGTTAACTAGGTTAGGATTTAACTGAATTTGTTAACGGAGTTAACTTGAAAAGTCCGGATGTCACAACAGAGACTACATGAGCATATTGATGCCCAATAGACAGCGGCGTTGGCTTGTGACGCGATCCAGTACCAGGAGCTTACCGTCGAGTTCCATTCTAGCTTCCGGTACGTCACAGGCCAGTTCGAGGAGCCGACTATAGTCTCTTTTTCCTTGGGCCGTCAGGTTTACGAGATGTCGGTGCCATAGTTTGCAGTTGCCACGGGGTGGCACACTGATGTCGTCCAGACGGTCTATATAATAAAAAGTAACCTAGACTCCTAAGTAATAAAAGGAATACCTATGAACTAAACCGCACTGATAGGCAAGTGTACCTATCGAGTGTAGCACAGCTTAATGGTAAACCAAGTTATCGAACCCTAGAGACACTACTATAGATAAACTAGACTCTGACTCGAACTAAAGATGATTAGTTTGGGGGGTTTTCTATAGTAATGATTAAACTAATGATTAAAACACAAGAACGAGTCAAGCTATCAAGGCAAATACTAAGGAAAATATCAGGGATGGGAAGAATACCAACTAGGTCGGAATCCTACTTGCAATGCTCAACTTCTACGGTTATGGAAATAGTGATGGATCTGGGTTTCTAAGAATAACAACTCTTGACTACCTAGTGGATCCCTAATCACTCTTAGGGTTTCACCGACTAAGAAACCTAAAGATGTACAAAACTCACCAGATAGTCGGATTACCTTTCAGTCTCTCTAACAATGATAATGTACCTAAAAGACAGATCACCTCTCAGTCTCCCTATCCACAATACATTCAAGGAATGCAAGGGGTAATCTTGGATTAACAACTATTACTCAGAATAGCAATGAACACTAAGGACCTAGGAAAAGCTCCTTTCAGAGCGTTCACAACTGGACACCTAATATGAAGACTAACCGATTACCTCTCACTTTTCGGGTATTGAGATAAGATGAACGCTCGGATCTAATTAACTATCAACTCTAATTCCTATGGTTACTACGTCTAGCAAACCATACAACCAACCATAATCACACAGACTACGATCTAGATACGCTAATCAAGCTGGAAGACATCCACAATTAACATACAGAATTGAAATCAAACATAGATCAGATTCAAACATGCATAAACATCATAATTATTAAACCAAAATCTTTACAAAATCATTAATCCAACATACGAATCCAAAAACCGATAAAATCGTAACTTTAACAAGTAGTTATCAAAAGACCTACGCAGTATCAATGTTTACCAAGTAACATGCTTAAAACAGCTAGAACAGAAGTAGAAAACAGAAACATGGTTTCAACACAGCAAATCAAAGATAAAAATCAAAGCTTGAGAACCAAATACGCTAAACTAACGAACCCGGGATCCAAAGTCTCCAACTTTGCTCTTCAATCGACTTTCAAACTCCCAAAATCGCCTCCTAGACTTCCTCTAACGGCCAAAAATCGATTATTAAATCCTAGAATGGATCCCAACCTTTTATACCATGAAAATAGGCAAAAATACCCATATCTAGGGTCCCTCGCGTACCGCGAGGGAATCTGGCAAGTCTCTCGCGTACCGCGAGAGATAAAATAGTCACGCTGATTTTCCGGTCCCACGTGTACCACGAGAAAACTCCCCCCATCTCTCGTGTACCGCGAGAGATTACTGACTTTGAATTCCTCCTCTCGAGCTACCCCAAATCCATATATTATGGGCCCCGTAAATAAATTTCTAGCCCTAGATATGCCCTTTCTAAGGTTGGACTCTTTTCCAACTTTTTTCGTTTCTCATCCCGGGTTCTCGTGTGCTCGTTTCTTCACAGTTCTTGATCGTTTAAGCTCCAAACTCTCCTCGAATACCTTCAAAACATAACATAACTAAGTACAAGCTATAAATGACTCAAAACGACTCTAAAACACTATGGAATACACGGGAAAATAGGGTGTGTTTTGCAACACATCATACACCGAGGCTGAGGTGGTAGAGCAGCCGTTTTTGCAGAGCCTGCAAGGATTATTCAGGAGGAGGCATGATCAGGGGGTCAACGATAGTCAGTTGCGTGACTTTTGGCATTCCATCGCCGATGGACCATACTCCTCGTCCCTCTTGGAGTCATCCATTCGCTACCACCTCATTCGTTACATTCACAGGATACTAGCTTGTACTCTCATCGAATGCCGGTCCGGTATTGAGAATTGCAGTCAGCTCGATCTTTTCTGCCTTTACTACATCATTGGTCGCCGAGAGGCCAACCTAGCTAGCATTCTTCTTCATCTATCGCCAGGGGTCGTCGCGGTGGGCCGGAGGCCAGATTGGAGCTCGGGCCTTACATCAGCAGGCTAGTGGAGCGTTTGGGAGTTTTTAACTGATACCTAGGCTGTCTACTCACACCGGGCCCAGATACTATTCCGTTTGGGCTTGTTGAGCTACGTTTGGCGGGGATCGTCACGATGGACGATCTGCCGCATTTGATGGATATCAGGCAGGGTCCACAGGTCCCACCACCTACGGGAACGCCTGCCGATCAGGTAGTTTAGATGGGGGCGCCCACACCACGCCAGAGGATTTTACATCACATAGAGCGCCCCCAGGTGCAGCACCCACTACGATTGAGACCACCAGCACCACTTACTCTGGAGGAGCTTAGGGATCAACTTTTTGATAGGATGGACCGCCAGGATGTGGCCATTCGATATATGATGCAGCACTAGGGAATAGAGATACCACCATTCTTCAAGGAACCAGACCAGCATTAGCCGGATCAGCCTGACATAGGTGGAGACCCGGAGTGATCATCTTCAGCAACTTTTGCCGGGTTGTATATTTTGATTCCTTGTATTTTTCTTTCTATATTTCTTTTTATGTATTTCTTTTTATTTTTATCTTGGTTTGTATTTAAAAAACTGATGGTTATTTGTACAATTTGGGGATCAGCTGGGTTGGTTGTTATTGTATAGCTATATTACATGCGTGGTTGAATTGTTTGATAGTGTGATAGAATCAACCACTTTCGTTCTTCAGGAATTATGTGAATTTGATCAGCTGAGCGCGTTCAAATGGAAGGCTAAGGAACACGACTTATGAGGAATATCACAGTCATTATACCAGGGAAGTCTGTTCCGATTTTTGTTTATTTTATTTTCTTTTATTTTATTTCTGTTTTATTTTATATTTTGTATACTTTCATTTTTGTAAATTTCTTTTATAAAAATGAATATCGACTAAATATCAGTTGCGGCTCCAACTGCTAATCTCCGGCGTCTACGGCTGTGTCTTCGCTCAAATTGAATGGTGTAACATGTTCAGAGGGGTTCGAGTATGGTATGCAGGTGATTAATTTGTGAGCTCGATGATTGAAATGGTAGAATTTGATGAACACGCGATGATAGTCGACGGTTACGACTTGAATAGCCAATAATGAGATTAATTGCGTGTAAAGGTAATTTTTAATAGCTCAATGGTGAACGTTTATGATGCTAAAGTGTAATTCAATTACATGTTTAGACGAATTATTGTTATAGTTCACGAATTTGGATCAAAGGGTTATAAGTTTGACTTTTAGAAGTCAACAGAAACAAATTCCATTTGGTTTTGACTTTGTGAAGTCAACCAATTTAGTTTAGGTTAATTGCATAATCAGTCCATACAGTTTAAGTGAGTTTGAGTTTAGAAAAATGGTATGATAAGTCCCTGGGGTTTGAATTGAGTTATAACTTGGTTAGTTGACTTTCAGAAGTCATCAGGAACTTAAATATTGACTTTTGACTTTACAAAATCAATTAGAATTGAGTTTGGGCTAATCACACAATTAGTCCTTATAGTTTGAGTTTAGATAATGGCAGAACTAGTCCCAAAAGTTTGAGATAGGGTTAACTAGGTTAGGATTTAACTAGATTTGTTAGGATGTAACATCATCCCCTAGTTGAAAGAATTTTCATCCCGAAAATTAAAATAATTTTTTTTTCTAGAGTGTCACATCATCCCCTAGTTGAAAGAATTTTCATCCCAAAAATTAGAATAGTATCTCAAGAGTTTGACGTGGAGTGCTTGAACAGATGAGGATACTAGCGCATCATCTGATCCTTGCGCTCCCATGTGAATTCCGGTCCGCGTTTCGAGTTCCAACGAACTCTGACAATAGGGATTTTATACTGCGTTTGAGCGTTTTGACTTCCCTATCCATGATTTCTACCGGTTCTTCAATGAAGCATAGTTATTCATCGATTTGAAGTTCCTCAAGAGGAACCGCGAGTGTCTCGTCTGCTAGACATTTCCTCAAGTTCGAGACACGAAAGACGTCGTGTATGCCACTAAGTCCTTCAGGTAGTTCCAGTTGTCAATTCTCTTCACTATTTTGAACGGTCCAACATAACGAGGATTCAGTTTGCCTCGTTTCCCGAATTGAATTACACCTTTCCAAGGTGAGACTTTGAGTAGAACCAAGTCGCCTACTTGAAATTCTTAACGGTTTGCGGCGTTTATCGTCATAGCTCTTTTGACGATCACGAGTTGCCGCCATACGATTTCGAATTTGAAAGATCTTTTCAGAGGTTTTGAATACAAGTTCGGGGCCTGTAAGTTGGCTATCCCCAACTTCAGGCCAACAGATAGGAGATCGACATTTATGTCCATATAATGCCTCAAATGGTGCTGCTTTGATGCTAGTGTGATAACTGTTATTGTTGGAGAATTCTACTAAAGGCAAGTGAGTTTCCCAACTGTTACCAAAATCAATCACACAAGCTTGTAGCATGTTTTCCTAAGGTTTGGATGGTACGTTCCGTTTGACTATCGGTTTGAGGATGGTACGCCGTACTCATATCTAGACGCGTACCTAAAGCTTTTTGCAGAGATTGCCAGAAACGTGATGTGAATCGAGCGTCACGACCGGGAATGATAGAGATTGGCACTCCGTGCCGACAGACTACTTCCTTCAAGTAAACACGAGTAAGTTTTTCCCATCTTGTCGATCTCTTTGATTGCAAGGAAGTGTGTAGATTTTGTCAAGCGATCTACGATCACCCAGATGGTGTCGCATCTGCTAGGAGTTCGGGGTAATTTGGTTATGAAGTCTATAGAGATTTTTTCCCACTTCCACATTGGGATCTCTGGATGTTGAAGTAGACCAGAAGGCTTTTGGTATTCCATTTTGACCTTTGATCAGGTCAGGCACTTGCTCACATAGGTGGCTATATCGGGCTTCATCTTCGGCCACCAATATCACACCTTAAGGTTATGGTACATTTTGTGGGAACCTGGATGATTAGAGTATCGAGATTTATGAGCTTCATCCATAACCAGTTCTCTTAATTTCCCGTACACCGGAACCCATATTCGCTTCGCGAAGTAGCGAATGCCATATGATTTAACCTCAAGTTGCTCTTCCATACCGCGTGTGGCTTCCAACGGTAGGTTTTTCCTCTTTAAGGGCTTCGAATTGAGCACTACGGATTTTGTCAGGTAGTCCGAGGTGAATAGTACGTTGTAATGCTCGATCACGTTTAGGTTTGGTGTCCTTACAGCTTAGGGCATCGGCTACTACAATAGCCTTCCCTGGATGATATCTGATTGCACAGTCATAGTCATTTAAGAGTTAGACCCAACGACGCTGTCGCATGTTCAACTCTTTCTGTTCAAAGATATGCTGAAGACTCTTGTGATCGGTGTAGATAGTTCATTTGGTACCATACAAGTAATGTCTCCATATCTTCAGTGCAAATACTACTGCTCCCAACTCTAGGTCATGAGTTGTGTAGTTTTTCTCATGAATTTTCAGTTGTCGAGAAGCGTATGTGATAACCTTCTCGCGTTGTAACAATACACAACCAAGACCTTGAATGGATGCATCGCAGTACACTACAGAGTCATCCGTTCCCACCGAAAGAGATAGGATGGGTGTCACCCCAGTTATAAGGTTTACCCTTTTGAGTTAAGGCAGTGAAGGGTTGAGCAATCTTGGAGAATCCCTCGATGAAACGACGGTAATAGCCAGCCAGTCCCAGAAATTGTCGCACCTCCGTCGGAGTTGTTGGTGCCGCCCAATCCTTGATGGCTTCTATTTTGGATGGATCGACATGTATTCCTTTCTCGTTGACTACATGCCCTAGGAATTCCACTTCACGAATCCAGAATTCACACTTGGAAAAATTTAGCATACAATTGCTCTTGCTTTAGCAATTCCAAAATCAAACGCAGGTGCTCCTCATGCTCTTCCTCATTCTTAGAATAGATGAGGATATCGTCAATATTCTTCTCCTCAGATGGCTGCTCAGCGACGAGAGCCAGAATGGCAGTATAACCTTTACGTCGATACTTTTGTGCTTTCATGAAGGATATGATGCCAATGACTGCACCACTCCTTTCGCCTTGGACATAAAGGGTTTCTCCACTCGGGAGAGGGAGGCGAAAATTTTTCTCATGACAAATAATTTCGGCTTGATTCTTGGATAACCAAATTTATACCAACAATTACGTCGAAGCTGCTGAGTGTGACTGGCATAAGGTCAATTTCAAGCTCATGACCAGCCAATCCAAGTTTACACTCCTTAAGATTGTGAGTTGTTTCGATTATTTTACCGTCTGCTATCCCTATAGTGTACTTAGTTTCTAATAGAGTCGGAGTACGACTGCACCAGTAGGAAATCTATAAGGTCACGTTGAGACTTTTAGTGAGACCTGCGCTTATAAGGTAAGCGCCGGTCAATGCAAAGGCTAAGGGAAGAGGTTCACATGTAGGAAAAATTTTAATGAGATATAGATTTCCCGGAGTACAACGGATGGGATGTCTGTTTAAGTAATCGCGTTCAACTGATGGTCAGTTAGATTAAATCCCATTTTTTCAATGTCATTGGAATAACTGGATGTGCTGGGGTATAAATCAAATTAGACTAAGGATTAGTCATAGGATAAGGTAATAGGGTCAACTGGAGTTTATTGTTGAAGTGTAAGAAATAACGTGTTAGCTTAGAAAGAATTTCTCAAATTCCGCTTACATAGTTGGAGTCGATGGGTTTACCATGAGGTTCTACTAAAGTTTCAATCTAGATGGTTTCATTGATCAAGTATGGATGAGAGTCTTAAGTTCACTAAGACTCTTACATGAGTGACATAACAATAATGGGTTACATTGATGATAGCTCAGTGTGTCCGTAAATCTCTTCAACTTGATAGTCGCGTCTATCAACTGTTGAACAGGTTTAATGATACCAACTAGTCGTTGAGCGGGTTACAAGAACTTCTACTAACAGTGGAATCTTAAGTCTGTAAATCACTGATTAGGACCATTTATCCACACACTAGGTTCACCAGGACTTACATGCACCTCAAATTACTATTACGTGTGCATCCGTAATGATAATTTGCTTTTCATGCTCACCCTAGTTCTCCCTGTCCTATGTCAAAATGTCCTTTAGTTTGTATTTCCGAGTACAGAGTGTTGCCAGATATGATAAGTCATCGAAAGACTTAGTCATCAACCATAAAATGATCAACTAGAACTCATATCAGGATGATTAGTCGATAATCGTTTGATCCGAGTATTCACTCGAGTTGAAATACACTACGATGGTCCAATCCAGCGGATTATAGATGGAATCATGCACGCGAAATGCGACTTCGAGAAGTGAAACTAGTTCATGGATATGTGTTACTGGAAGAGGCAAAGTAGCCGTCCTTCCAACTGAGTCAGGATAGGATTTGAGTATGCAATGAGCAAGGCGTTCTCAAACTTGTGGTCAATCTTTCTTCAACAGAATATCGACCAAAGCGCGAGTCCACGGCTCAGGAAAGTGATGACATATATGTGTCATTGAATTTCTATAATAATACGTGTAACGATCTGCCTCCACACGGTGTACCTCAAGCGAGGTCCACGGGTTCGGGCTTGAAGTAGAGTAAAGCTAGTGAGATCAGGTATATTTGCTAGTCGGTGTAGGAGGGACTCGCCTCTGACGAACCTAACTCCCAAACAAATATGTGCCAGTGTTGGGTGTCGTTCCTAACACATTCCTGAGAAGGCCCACCGTAACCGACAGATGCTGGTGGTGTGAGAGACTCATCCGAAGGCTCCGTCTTGTTGCCCTCAGACGGGAGTGGATGATGATTCAGCGATTCCACGGGTGTCGCCACTAGGAATGATGATGCAATACGGATGACGTGTTCCTCGTCAGTAGAGAGTGATATGAAATATGTCAACATGATTGCAATGCAATGTATGTATGAATGCTATGTGTATCATGTATGAGTGTCTGTGTCGTGTAACTAATGCATGTATGCGGTTATAGTCTAGTATGCAATCCTAGTTCTCTATAACCAATGTCTCTGATACCAATCTGTCACACCCCCAAATTCCACTAATGGAGTTTTACCGTTTGGCGTGTGACAAACCAGGATCTCAGACGTTAGTTACATCAAACGACACTATATGGGACATGAATGAAATAACAAAAAAGTTCAGAGTTAAATGCGGAAGCGTAAACGTTAAAATGAAATCAAAAGTAATTACACGTAACGACGCGTCAATTATTGTAAGTATGTAAACTGTTAAAATATTTGAAATGAATGCCATGATTGTAGGACTCCATGCATGTCCTAAGTGTACAACCTGTGCCAAAGCGACCTGAGAAACATTTAAGAAAAGTGTCAACACGAGGTTGGTGAGTTCACATGTTTGTATGTAAATAAATTGTTTGAGTGTTGCTAGATCCACATACGTAAGTCACACCTATTGCTAGCTAGACAATGTACAAGTTATTCTAAGCGCTCGCAACCGAAGCTAAAAGTGTGTTTAGGCTAACATTTCACCCGTTCGACCTCCAGTCAAGTTAGCGCGCCGGGTGGGGCTTGTCAAGCACCAGTAGTACTACTAAACATTACCTCGCTAATATCCATATTAACGGCCCGATGTGTACGTGAGGACTTTCAATGATAGTAAAACACGCTTAAGTACACAAGTGGTAGTGAAATACTATGTGATCCATGTTCGTTTGTGTGTATGTCTCTCCCCGGCGGGAAGACAAGTAACGGATGCTCGTTTGTATGCATGTTTCTCCCCCACGGGAAAACAAGTAAAATAATGTTCGTTTGTATGCATGTTTCTCCCCAACGGGAAAACAAGTAAAATGATGCTCGTTTGTATGCATGTTTCTCCCCAACGGGAAAACAAGTAAAATAATGTGCGTTTGTATGCATGTTTCTCCCCAACGGGAAAACAAGTAAAATAATGCTCGTTTGTATGCATGTTTCTCCCTAACGGGAAAACAAGTAAAATATTGTTTGCGTGTATGCATGTTTCTTCTCAACGGAAAAACAATTAAAATAATGTTTGTTTGCATGCATGTTTCTCCCTAACGGGAAAACAAGTAAAAAAGGATGTTTGCGTGTATGCATGTTTCTCCCCAACAGGAAAACAAGTAAAAAGGGGTCGTGAAACTCACCTGCGTTGCGTAGTAGGTAGTATCACACAAGTATGAGATTGGTACCACAAGTGTTAGCCTGAAGCAGCTCACGTATGCCCTAGAATTATAAACATAACAATTAGGGACACATTGGGGTTCGTGACGACGACACGGAGGATTAGAACTTCTTAAAACATTCTAAGGACTAACGAGTAGACGAACGTGTCAACGAAAAAAAAGGGTTCTTAATATAATTATTAAGATAAAAGTGTTTCGTGCCGAGCGTTTCTAAAATAAATAATAAATTCGTACGTTTGTGCCATTTAAAGTGGCCTAGGAAAATAATATAAATTACTATATTATTTTTAAGTTCGTAGTATTAAAATAGTCATTCGTGTGGCAAAAATAATAAGTATATTATTTTTATTCGATGGTATAACGAGGGTAAATAATATAAATAATTATACTATTTAATAGCTTGAAACGTTACACAAATTTTATAACGAGGTGAAAATAATATCGAAATATATATTATTTTTAATTTGAGTCACAGTTTGAAAATAATATAAATATATTATATACTCGAAGCCGGGGTTTGAAAAAGTTGTTCAAAAAATAATGTGGGTGGAGGAACTCGAACCCGGGTCACCTCCCCAACATACTAACAACTTCACCACTCATGCCCGCTAGGGAATCGCAACAAAACTCGGACCGAAATGGTTTTAACATCTCAGTTCCCTGCGTTCCCCCCCCATCGCGATCCGATCGAACACCCCTCCAAAAAATTTAGATTTCGATTGAACCAGATAACATGGGGGCTTTGTTTATCTATGGATTTCGAACCTGAGGGTAAGTCCAATTGCAAAAAACATCAATCATAGAACCGTTAATTTCTCATATGAAATTCCAAAAACCCAAGATTTGAAGCTAGATTAAATTATGTTGAATTCGATAATAAAAACAGTTGGATTCATAGGGCTTTTAACAAGTGAATGATTGCGATTCTAACCATACAGGTTAATTGAATTGAGGTTGTGTCTAGACTGTAGTTCGATTAACCCGTATTCGTGATGAAACCTAGAATTAGTTCATCACCAATTCGTTGTTATAAGCCACCAAAAGGTTAGGGCTTATGATATATAGATGAAAACGAAACTAATGGTGTATCCAATTACCTGAAACGATATCATAAAGGTAGAGATCGACTAAATATCAGTTGCGGCTCCAACTGCTACTCTCCGGCGTCTACGGCTGTGTCTCCGGTCAAATTGAATGGTGTAACAGGTTCAGAGGGGTTCGAGTAAGGTGTGCAGGTGATTAATTTGTAAGCTCAAAGATTAAAATGGTCAAATTTGATGAACACGCGATGATAGTCGACGGTTACGACTTCAATAGCCAATAATGAGATTAATTGCGCGTAATGGTAATGTTTAATAGCTCAATGATGAACGTTTATGATGCTAAAGTGTAATTCAGTTTACAAGTTTGGACGAATTATTGATATAGTTCGCGAATTTGGATCAAAGGGTTCTAAGTTTGACTTTTAGAAGTCAATAGGAACAAATTCCATTTGGTTTTGACTTTGTGAAGTCAACAGATTTAGTTTAGGTTAATTGCATAATCAGTCCCTGCAGTTTATGTGAGTTTGAGTTTAGAAAAAATGGCAGGATAAGTCCCTGGGGTTGACTTAAGTTATAACTTGGTTAGTTGACTTTCAGTAGTCATCAGGAACTTGAATATTGACTTTTGACTTTACAAAATCAAATAGACTTGAGTTTGGGCTAATCACACAATTAGTCCTTGTAGTTTGAGTATAGATAATGGCAGAACTAGTCCCTAAAGTTTGAGATAGGGTTAACTAGGTTAGGATTTAACTGAATTTGTTAACGGAGTTAACTTGAAAAGTCCAGATGTCATAACAGAGACTACAGGAGCATATTGATGCCCAATGGATAGCAGCTTTGGCTTGTGACGCGATCCAGTACCAGGAGCTTACCGTCGAGTTCCCTTCCACCTTCCGGTACATCACAGGCCATTTCGAGGAGCCGGCTATAGTCTATTTTTCCTTGGGCCGTCAGGTTTACGAGATGTCGGTGCCACAGTTTGCGGTTGCCATGGGGTGGTACACTGATGTCGTCCAGACGGTCTATAAAAATACTAATAAAAATTAACCTGGACTCCTAAGTAATAAAAGGAATACCTATGAACTAAACCGCACTGACAGGCAAGTGTAACTATCGAGTGTAGCACAGCTTAATGGTAAACCAAGTTATCGAACCCTAGAGACACTGCTATAGATAAACTAGACTCTGACTCGAACTAAAGATGATTGGTTTGGGGGGTTTTCTATATTAATGATTAAACTAAGGATTAAAACACAAGAACGACTCAAGCTATCATGGAAAAGACTAAGGAAAATATCAGGGATGGGAAGAATACCACCTAGGTCGGAATCCTACTTGCAAATCTCAACTTCTACCAGTTATGGAAACAGTGATGGATCTGGGTTTCTAAGAATAACAACTCTTGACTACCTAGTGGATCCCTAATCACTCTCAGGGTTTCACCAACTAAGAAACCTAAAGATGTACAAAACTCACCAGATAGTCGGATAACCTTTCAGTCTCTCTAACAATGATAATGTACCCAAAAGACAGATCACCTCTCAGTCTCGCTATCCACAATACATTCAAAGAATGCAAGGGGTAATCTCGGATTAACAACTATGACTCAGAATAGCAATGAATACTAAGGACCTAGGAAAAGCTCCTTTCAGAGCGTTGACAACTGGACACCCAATATGAAGACTAACCGATTACCTCTCACTTTTCGGGTATTCAGATAAGATGAACGCTCGGATCTAATTAACTATCAACTCCAATTCCTATGGTTACTATGTCTAGCAAACCATACAACCAACCATAATCACACATACTACGATCTAGATACGCTAATCAAGCTGGAAGACATCCACAATTAACATACGGAATTGAAATCAAACATAGATCAGATTCAAACATGCATAAACATCATAATTATTAAACCAAAATCTTTACAAAATCATTAATCCAACATACAAATCCAAAAACCGATAAAAACCGTAACTTTAACCAGTAATTATCAAAAGACCTACGCAGTATCAATGTTTAGCCAAGAAACATGCTTAAAACATCTAAAACAGAAGTAGAAAACAGAAACATGGTTTCAACACAACAAATCAAAGATTGAGAACCAAATACGCTAAACTAACGAACCCGGTATCCAAAGTCTCCAACTTTGCTCTTCAATTGACTTCCAAACTCCCAAAATCGCCTCCTAGACTTCCTCTAATGGCCAAAAATCGATTATTAAACCCTAGAATGGATCCCAAGCTTTTATACCATGAAAATAGGCAAAAATACCCATATCTGGGGTCCCTCGTGTACCGCGAGGGAATCTGGCAAGTCTCTCGCGTACCGCGAGAGACAAAATAGTCATGCTGATTTTCCGGTCCCTCGTGTACCACGAGAAAACTCCCCCCATCTCTCGCGTACCGCGAGAGATTACTGATTTTTTGAATTCCTCTTCTCGAGCTACCCCGTAACTAATTTTCTAGCCCTAGATATGCCCTTTCTAAGGTTGGACTCTTTTCCAACTTTTTCCATTTCTCATCCCTGGTTCTCGTGTGCTCGTTTCTTCACAGTTCTTGATCGTTTAAGCTCCAAACTCTCCTCGAATACCTTCAAAATGTAACATAACTAAGTACAAGCTATAAATGACTCAAAACGACTCTAAAACTGTACGAAAACACTACGGAATACACGGGAAAATAGGGTGTGTTTTGCAACACATCATACACCGAGGCTGAGGTGGCAGAGCAGCCGTTTTTGCAGAGCCTACAAGGATTATTCAGGAGGAGGCACGATCAGGGGGTCAGCGACAGTCAGTTACGTGACTTTTGGCATTCCATCGTCGTTGGACCATATTCCTCGTCCCTCTTGGAGTCATCCATTCGCGACCCCCTCATTCTTTACATTCACAGGTTACTGGCTTGTACTCTCATCGGACGCTGTTCTGGTATTGAGAAGTGTAGTCAGCTCGATCTTTTCTGCCTTTACTGCATCGTTGGTCGCTGAGAGGCAAACCTGGCTATCATTCTTCTTCATCTATCGCCAGGGGTCGTCGCGGTGGGCCGGAGGCCAGACTGGAGCTCGGGCCTTACATCAGCAGGCTAGCGGAGCGTTTGGGAGTTTTTAACCGATACCCAGGCTGTCTACTCACACCGGGCCTGGATACTATCCCGTATGGGCTTGATGAGCTACGTTTGGCGGGGATCGTCACGATGGACGATCCGCCGCATTTGATGGATATCAGGCAGGATCCAAAGGTCCCACCACCTGCGGGGATTCCTGCCGACTAGGCAGTTTAGATGGGGGCGCCCACACCACGCAAGAGGATTTTACATCACATAGAGCGCCCCCTGATGGAGCACCCACTATGATTGAGACCACCAGCACCACATACTCTGGAGGAGCTTAGGGATCATCTTTTTGATAGGATGGACCGCCAGGATGTGGCCATTCGATATATGATGCAACACTAAGGCATAGAGATACCACCATTCTTCAGGGCACCAGACCAGCATCAGCCAGATCAGCCTGACATAGGTGGAGACCCGGAGTGATCATCTTCAGCACCTTTTTCCGGGTTGTATATTTTGGTTCCTTGTATTTTTCTTTCTATATTTCTTTTTATGTATTTCTTTTTATTTTTATCTTGGTCTGTATTTAAAAAACTGATGGTTATTTGTACAGCTTGGGGATTAGCTGGGTTGGTTGTTATTGTATAGCTATACTACATGCGTGGTTGAATTGTTTGATAGTGTGATAGAATCAACCACTTTCGTTCTTGAGGAATTATGTGAATTTGATCAGCTGAGCACGTTCGAATGGATGGCTAAGGAACACGACTTACGAGGAATATCACTGTCATTATACCAGGGAAGTCTGTTCCGATTTTTGTTTATTTTATTTTCTTTTATTTTATTTATGTCTTATTTTATATTTTGTATACTTTCATTTTTGTAAATTTCTTTTATTTTTCCGTCGTTTCTCGGTCCACATTGAGGACAATGTGAATTTTAAGTGTGGGGATGGGAGACATTCGTCTAGGTTTTGTATTTTGAGTCTGTTGTTGTAACTTGTAGAAATTTTTTTTAAAATGTCCTTTGTATTAGAGTCTTGCACATACATGGAAAATGACAGGTAAAACTAGGAAGTATTGTGATGGAAAATGAAATAAAATAAGCAATAGAAAGCGTGTCTAATTTGTGATGAATCAGTAGGCCCAACCAGTTAAAAAACTTAAATATCCTGAAAAGAGTTACTTAGGATTAATAACTTAAATAAATCATGAAAGCTTGTGGGTTCTCATCTTAGGGAAACAGTGAAACTGAAACTGTCAACATGGGGTGATAGGTACCACGTTAAGCTAAGGTTTTATGTTTCTGAAATATTTTTGGCACACCACTCTCTTTTTATGAAAATGAACTGAGAGTTGGTGGCGCCCGCATTCCATATGTCCATCCACATTGAGTAAAATTAATTAATTGAGAACTTAAGTTTTGACCTACGTGTTACCCTTCGGGATAGCGACTTGGTTGATACACCCATGGGTCGGGAATTGAGTGATTAGTATTTGGGATAAATAAGTTTTGATTCATGTGTTACGCACGGAGATAGTGACTCGGTGGATACTCCTCTAAGTTGATTTCTTATGTACTTAATTGATAAGGCTGCAACCTATGTGCTACCTTCTGGGATGGTGACCCGGTTAATGCACCACTTGGTGAGGTTGATTCATACATCTAATAATACTCATTCCATTTCATTCCATCAAATCATCTATATTGTGAAAACATAAAAATTTTAGTTTGTTGTGGTGGGAAGATCTACATGATCTAACCCGGGCCTAAACATGACCGTGAAACGGGATTAAGTGGAAGTGTAGCTTTTAATTATGAGACCCATAGTTTGAGTGATATGGTGTATAAAATGGATTGGAACACGGAACACTTTTCGGGGGCTTGAATTTTGGTGTGTGGGTTTAGTCGGATAGAAATACCAGTTATTGCACTTTAACGCATGAGTATATTTGTACTAATTAATTGAGAATGTTAAAGCTGTGTCTAGTTATGATTCCATTGGAGATATCTTTTTCGAGGACGAAAAAAGTGTAAGTGTTGGGAAGTTTGATGTGTTGTAAAACACATGTAATTATCCTAATGTATTTCTGCGTAATTGTATAGTTTTGTATTCGTTTTGTATCGTTTTTAGTTCGTTCTGAGTCTGGGTCATATTTGCAGGTTATAGTGTGCTAAGGAAGCGGAAAATAGAGTAAAATCCTGGAGTTATCGAGCACACGGGAGAAGATTGGAAATCAAGAGAAGATTTAAATTTCTGAGAATTTATGCTCCTCGCGGTACGCGAGGAGGGAGAGAAATTCCCTCGCGGTAGGCGAGGGAAGCAAAAAGTGACCTGACTAAATTGTCCCCCGCGGTGGGCGAGGGACTAGCCATATTCCTCTCGTGGTACGTGAGAGGACCGTTAATCCGTAAAAAACCCTAATTTTAAGTTTTAATTGTTTTGAACGGCCATTCTATTGAGGATTCGACTTATTGCCGTCAAACCTCTCGTTTTGGGCGATTTTGGCAAGGAAGGAAGCTTGTGGTTCAAGAGTTTGAAGGATTGAAGATAAAAGGGTTAGACATTGAATCATTCGGTCACGATTGATCGTCTTGATTGTTTTGCTTTGTGTTTGATACTCATGTCTGGTGTTTTTACTTCTGGATCTTCTTTTTTTATCACGATTCTTGGCTAAAACCTTAGAACTACATAGGTTAAGATGATTGATTGCTAAAGTTTGGATTTTTATCGGTTTTTGGAATTTGTTTGGATTTTATGACTTAGTACAGATCTGATTCAAGTTGTTTGATGAATATGCGTGCTTAATATTGATCTATTGTTGGTTGACTTATCCGTATACGCCTTGTTGAATGTATTTCATGAATAGGTGTATTAGATCGCTTACTGTGTATTTGCGATTCGTTTGTGGTTGTCTAGACGTAGTAACCATAGGATTATCAATCAATTAGTTATTAAAACTAAGTGTTCTTCTTATCTAAATACCTGCAAAGTGATAGATAAACGATTAGTCTTCGGTGTTAGTGGTTCTGAGAGTGAACGGTCTGAGAGGGCGTTTCCTTAGAGTTCTAGTGTCGTTGTTAATCCGTGTTAAGCAGGTTGAATTCAGATTGCTCCTTGCATCTTTGATGTATTGAGATAGTGAAACTGAGAGGTTAGCTGTCTTTTGAGTTCTATAGCATAATCGGTGAGACCGAGAGGTAACCCGACTACTGGTGAGCTTAGTATCTCTTGATTCTCCTTCTGCTCACATCCCGAGAGTGATCGGGAATCCATTAGGTAGCACATAGAGTGTCACATCTTAGGATCCCAGTTCCATAGCATATTCCATTACCAATAGAAACCGAGTTTAGTATTCATGATTCACAGCCTAGGTAGTCTTTTCCATCCTTATTGATTTCATCTCAGTCCTTGTTAGATAGTCATTTGTCTTCTTAGTATTCTTTGTCTAGTTTAATCTTAGTTTATAGAATTTCCCCCCCAATCCAAACCAAATAATTAAGTCTTAGTCATAGTCTAGTGTGTGTTAGAGTTAGTGTCTCGTGGGTTCGATATCTGGACTTCCTTAGAGCTGTGTTACAATTGATAGGTACACTTGCCTGTCTCTGTGGTTTAGTTTAGTAGGTTTGTCTAGAGTTTAACTAGAGTGTCTAGGTTAGTTTGTGTTTATTTTAATAGACCGTTTGACCAACATCAATAACCTACTGTTCCTTTTGGTGGTTTCAATTTTTTTTCTTAAGGCTCATTTAATACCTTCTGTTGGTTTTATTTGACCTCTTTAAAGACTCTAAAAACTAATAAACCTTTTATAGGTTTCAACACCAATTATTAAAAACCTTGTGTATGTTTAAAACTTAATAATTATAAACTTTTTGTAGGTTTCAAGACTAATTATTTAAAACCTTTTATAGGTTTATTCTTGGTTTATTTTTTTTTAAAGCCCCAAAAACCTAGTGTATGGTATCTCAAAGTTGGACTTAGAGAACCTATGGTTGGTTTTATTTTCTTTGTAAAAAAAAATCTAACTAAAAGTGACGGAAACCTTTTGTAGGTCTCATAATTAATTATTAGAAACCTTTAGTAGGTTCTAGTTTAGTAATCATATACCGTTTTGTCGGTTTAATCTTTAATTCTTAAAGACTCATAATTTTCAAAATTTTGTTTTCAGGAAATGGAAACACCAAATAACTCTTCTTCCGTGCTACCATTAGTTGGTAACCAAATCGCAACAACGTTTGCGAACCATGCGGAAAAACCCGAAAAGTTTTCGGGATTGCACTTTAAAAAGTGGCAACAGAAGATGTTCTCTACTTGACCACCTTGAACCTAGCTCGGTTTTTAACCGAATCCCCTCCTACACCCGTTGAGGGTGAGGACGCCGATGTTCAACATGTGAGTATCGTGGATGTTTGGAAGCATTCCGAGTTCTTGTGCCGCAACTTTGTGTTGAACGGCTTAGTGGATGCTTTGTGTAACGTGTATTGCAAGATAACAACCACAAAAGAATCGTGGGAGTCGTTGGAACACAAGTACAAAACGGAGGATGCGGGCACAAAGAAATTTGTGGTCGCCCGTTTCTTGGACTACAAAATGGTTGATGAAAAAACGGTCATTAGTCAAGTCCAAGAGTTACAAGTTATACTTAGTGACATTCACGCCAAGGGGATGGTCCTTAGTGAGACTTTTCACGTCGCTTCAGTGGTAGAAAAATTACCTTCGTCGTGGGTTGAATTTAAAAACTATTTTAAAACATAAACGAAAAGAAATGACCATTGAAGACCTTGTGGTTCGTCTTAGAATTGAAGAAGACAATAGGTTGGCTCTTAAGGTGAGTCAAGTGCAAATTTCCGTTGAGGCTAACATGGTTGAACATGGCCAATCCTCTAAAAGTAATAAGGGATTTAAGAAGGGGAAAGGGAAAGAAAAAAGTGTCAACCTTGGTCCCAAAAAGGGGGGCGTGGTGAAGAAGAAGTTTAAAGGCAAATGCTAAAATTGTGACAAAAATGGCCACTTAGCTCAAAGTTACAAGGCACCAAAGCGTGAAAAGGCGCACATGGTGGATGATGATGGCATGCCTCTTGTGACAATGATCACCGAAGCGTCGGCAATGATAGCGGAAGTCAACATTACGGGTGACAAACTGCAAGGTTGGTATGTTGTTACAGGAGCTACCTGTCACGTGTGTGGTGACAAAAATCTATTTAATACATTTAAGGAAGTAAAGGGTGATCCAAAGCTCTACATGGGGAACAAAGCTACCGCCGATATCAAGGGTGAAGGGGATGTGATCTTGAAGATGACTTCGGGAAAATAACTCACCTTGAGCAACACCTTGTATGTTCCCGAGATTCGCAAGAATCTTGTTTCGGGATGGTTGCTTAATAAGTTTGGATTTTGACTTTGTATTGAATCTGATAAGGTCGTGTTAACCAAAAAGGGAATGTTTGTTGGCAAAGGGTATGCCCTTAATGCCATGTTTAAATTAAGTGTAATGGTTGTGAAAAAGAACATGAATGACAAGGCTAGTACTTCTTCTTACATGTTTAAGTTGAATGATAATATTGATTGGCATGCGCGTCTTGGTCATGTAAATTTTTGAACTATGAAACGCTTGAGTAATTTAAATCACATTCCAAAATTCAAAATAAATTCAAAGTCAAAATGCACTACGTGTGTTAAAACCAAATTTACTAAAAAGCCACATTAATCGGTTGTAAGAACTACTGAACCGCTTGATATAATCCACACCGATGTGTGCGATTTAAAAGCCATCCCCACAAAAGGTGGAAATAAGTACTTCATCACTTTTATTGATGATAGTACAAGATATTGATATGTATACTTACTTAAGAGTAAGTATGAAGCAATAAACAAGTTTGTCTTGTATAAAAATGAAGTTGAGCGTCAACTCAACAAGAAAATCAAAGTTATGAGAAGTGATAGGGGAGGTGAATATGTCTCACCTTTCACGGATATATGTGCACAAAATGGAATTATCCATCAATATACCTCTCCTTATACACCACAACAAAATGGCGTCGCGGAACGAAAGAATCGTACATTGAAAGAGATGATGAACGCCATGTTTATTAGTTCCGGGATGAGTCCGAAAATGTGGGGGGGGGGTCATTTTGGCGGCTACCTATCTTTTAAATAAGATACCCCACAAGAAAAGGGATGAAACCCCTTATGAGTTATGGAAGGGTAGACCAACACCATACAAACACTTGAGAGTATGGGGGTGCCTAGCCAAAGTAACTATACCGCCTCCGAAGGTGCAAAGGATAGGTTCCAAAACTGTAGATTACATCTTTATTGGTTATGCTCATAACAGTAGTGCTTATCGGTTTCTTATACATGAGTCAAAGAATCCCGACATACACAAGAACACTATCATGGAAGCTGAACATGCTTCATGGTTTGAACACGTGTTTCCTTGTAAACGACAAGAACACGCAAGCTCATCGAAATCGGTTGAAGATGAGGTTCATGATAAGAGACACGAACGACCCGAGGTGGAAGAAGTTGAACCAAGAAGAAGCAAACGACAAAGGGTTGAAAAATCCTTTGGGCCGGACTTCATGATGTACATGGTTGAGGGCGAGCCCAATACCTACCATCAAGCGGTTACATCTTCCGAAGGACCTCAATGGAAAGAAGCAATAAATAATGAAATAGATTCTATTTTGCAAAACCATACATGGGAATTAGTAGATCTTCCTCCCGGTCGTAAACCGCTTGGGTATCGTTGGATATTTAAAAGGAAGATGAAACCCGATGGTAGTATTGAAAAATACAAAGCAAGTCTAGTGATCAAAGGATTTAGACAAAAAGAGGGTCTAGATTACTTTGATACTTACTCATCGGTGACACGAATAACCTCGATAAGGTTAGTGCTTGCAATAGCGGCTTTGAGAAATTTGGAAGTTCACCAAATGGATGTAAAAACCGCTTTTCTAAACGGAGATTTAGAAGAGGAAATTTACATGGAGCAACCTAAGGGTTCTCCGCTCCCGGTCAAGAGGGAAAAATATGTAAATTGGTCAAGTCTTTGTATGGCTTGAAGCAAGCTCCAAAACAATGGCACAAAAAGTTTGACAATGTCATGATTAACAATGGTTTCAAAATAAATGAGTGTGATAAATGTGTCTATGTGAAAGACACAAGTGGAGGTTATGTGATCTTATGCCTTTATGTAGATGATATGCTTATCATTGGAAGTGATGATAAGATGATCAATTTTACTAAAAACATGTTGAAAGCGAGGTTTGACAAGAAAAACATGGGTCTTGCGGATGTAATTCTTGGTGTAAAGATTACCAGAACCCAAAATGGTCTTGTGTTAAGTCAATCTCACTATGTGGATAAGATTCTTGAAAAGTTCAGTTCGGAGGACATGGACATAGCAAAGACTCCGGTTAATACCACCACACATCTAAGTAAAAATAGAGGTGTGGTAGTTGCTCAGTTAGAGTATTCAAGAATCATTGGTAGTCTAATGTATCTTATGACACCCGATTTGGCTTATGCCTTGAATCGATTAAGCCGATATACTAGTAATCCAAGTTTCGTACATTGGAAAAGTTTAACTAGGGTGCTAAGGTACTTGAGATACACAAGAGATTATGGACTACATTATAACCATGATCCAGCTGTAATAGAAGGATACATTGATGCTAATTGGATATCGGACATAAAGGACTCAAGATCAACCAGTGGGTATGTGTTCACCCTTGGTGGTGCGGTTATAGCTTGAAAGTCGTCTAAGCAAACTGTTATAGCTAGATCCATGATGGAATCTGAGTTCATCGCCTAAGATAAATCTGGTGAAGAGGCGGAATGGATACGTCAATTTGTGGAGGATATTCTAAGATGGCCAAAGCCTTTGTCGGCTATTTGTATACATTGTGATAGTCAAACATCGATTGGTAGAGCTCAGAGCTCAATGTACAATGGCAAATCAAGGCATATTAGACGTAGACATAATGCGGTACGACAACTACTCTCGACGGGGGCTATCACGATTGACTATGTGAAGTCAAAAGCTAACATTGCGGACCCGCTCACGAAAGGCTTAAGCAAAGACTTAGTTCAAAAGTCGTCAATTGGAATGGGATTAAAGCCCGTGAAAGAGGGAGTGTAACAGAAAACCTAACCTATATGACTGGAGATCCCAAGATCTAGGTTCAATAGGACAACCAAACTACATGAACTACGGTCACTGTGAGGGGTACCCCAAAACACATGAAAGGGAGATACATTCTTCCTAGTCCATTCCTATACAAATAAGTGACATAATTAGAGGATAAGCGAAATATATGGTTGGTGATTTATGGTAATCACAAGGAACTTAATGCTTTTAATGATTTATTAAGAATCACCTATGTGAAGAGAGAAGCGTGGTCGCTTCAAATGGAATTGTTGGGGGCGTAATTCCTAGAGCTCTCACGGAACCAAGCTAGTGATCCACGCCCATAATGGACACAACTATGAGGGGTTGACCAGACCAGGGAGATTATTGTATGAAGTATATGGCTGTCTACATAAATGGTGGTTGGTTCAAGGACATCGTGTCTACCGAACCTCTAGGAGACTATGTAGGAGGGTTCAAAGCTAACAACTACGTATTCGGCAATATTCAACCGCTGAAATTGTATCTTGATATTAAGAGTGTATGGATTCAGATCTATCCCCTGTGGGGGATTGTTAGAAAAATATGTGAAATGAGTTTTCACATGGGAAAAAAAATGAGGTTGTGTTTATTTTCACATGTTTTTCCCATGTGGGGGATTGGTGGAACTCTTCAAGAATATGTGAAAATAAATAATAATAAAGTAGTATGATTTGGTTATGTTTTAAGTTTGATTTTATTTTGTATAAAATCTTTCGATTTTAAATTCAATTTAGGTGTTACAACTTTGTGTGTTTAATCTTTAAATTTAATTTTTTGAGTAAAGTCTATAAGTGTTTCAACTTTGAATTCACTTCTTGAGTAATGACTTAAAGGGTCTTTCAATTTTGGTTCACTATAAGTATGAAGGTATGCCTTTGTTACTAGACACACTTGAACACACCATAAAGCTCCTACATGAGCTCTCTCATCATTTTCTAAAAAAATATAGCAATTATTCTCTCCATGGCTGTACACACAGCTTTGGCGGTTGTACACTGGGAAACATTCGAGTTCTCTTGGGAGACTCGAAATTTGTTTTAAGGGACCCGTGTTAAACATGAAGCCTCGGTCACGAATTTAGTATTCGTCTTTGTTTTCGTATTTTTCTTTTATTTCTTTTGTAAAAGTATTGTAATTTATAACTTTATTTGATTATTGTATTGTATTTGAAATTTATACAACTGTTAGTTTTTATTTTTTGACGAACGGTTCTTACAAAATATTACACAATTATATTTTACAATAAACTAAACATTACATAATTAAACGTTACAGTAAATTAAACATTACATTGTATAAGGTAAGTATCATTATTTATTTTAGAAATATGTACATTTACACACTTAAAAAATCTATTTTTACATAAATATTAAAGTTTTTTTGTAAAATTAATAAATTTGTTTATATGTTTGAAATTTTTTTTTATAGATGTGATCAATTAAAATCGAAATTTAAAAAAAAAGAAGTTAAACCCATCATGAGCCGGGCCGTCCCTACAGACTTGAGAGTAGAAACCTGTCGAGGACGCGTCCCATAATGTGCGGTTCTTGGTCACCCGTCATGGACCTCCAACTAAGCATAATGGACGCTCCAACACGGAAGGTCTATAACTATTTCTATGTTTATTATATTTTTAATATAAGATAACTACAAATTAAATAATTAATAAAATTGAAACTTTAACCTTAATTTATTTTTTTCATAAACACCAACGAGATGTACAAATGCCGGGCGGTGCGGCGGCGACGGATCAACAATGTTACTAAAAAGAAAATACAAAAAAACCCTCCCTTTACTTCTTGAGTTGTACGTTTTAAAAAAACTTAAACGGAGACACATGCGCAACGATACAACAATGTTAGTTGAAAGCAAACACAAAAAAAAAACACGTACACGCAACAGTACAAATAATGTTAATAAAAAGTAAACACAAAATAAAAAAAAACCTTAAACGGAGACGCGCACGTAACAGTAAAAATAATATTAGTAGAAAGCAAAAACAAAAAGAAAATACCCCAAGAAAACGGACACCATCGTGCAACGGCAAAAGAAGGGCTGAGAAAAAAGAAATTAAAAAAATAGCTATTTTGCGACTTTACTTAAGGGTAATAAGCCAAAATTACCACTGGGCCAACCAATACAGTTGTTTAAATATCTGTATTCACTTATTTATATTCAAGAGTTATTTAATAAAAAAATAATATTCTACTGTTACTAAGCGTTCTATTTTAAATAGGTTAGTAATGTAATATGAGTAAATAGGTTAGTAATACCATATACTTTTCAAATACCACTTAATAGATGGGTTTTAGGCCCCCGTGAACCTTCGATATGTTATTCCAATTTCTATCCTGTGAAACATGACATTTGTGGCAGTGGTTTACTCTTTGGTGCTATTCTTCACTAGTTTTATCTCTTTGTTATCGATATGATTTTCATCGTGGTCCTTCATGACCTTAACTACCCTCTTCGTCTTATGTTTTGGTCTTTATGACGACAACAACAACAAACAAGTTTATATTATTTATAAAATTGTAAATTTTTATCACCGGAAAATCAATGAACCAAGAAACCCAATAACAAAACCGAACTTCTGTGGGACTAATATTAAATATATCGGAATTGTAGATTCTTGACATTATCTGAGGATGACTCAGACTTATTTTGCTTCTGCTTAATCTAACTCATTCTACATTTCTACTAGTTGTAGTGGTCGCATTTTGATCTTTGTTTTGTTTATAAACTTTGAAACATTTTGTTATTTGTTATCTAATCTATCCCTTTATAATTAATTATTCTGGATATGATTATGTTGCTATCATTCACATCTGATATGTGATATGATTGTTTTGTTTCGGTGAATTCATTACTTGGCCAATGTTAAGAAATTAGTTTTCATATTCTTACTCTTGATGTATGATTATGCATCACCACTAATTAGACTTATTTAACTAAGTACTTATTGTCAGATCTTCTATTTTACATTTATTTCTTTTTTACCTTTAGTTTTCGTTGACTGTATATTATTAGAATATAGTTTACTTCACGTTTATTTGTTATTTTCTGTACTATTATAATCTGTTAAGATACATGAGCAACTCTGCTTATGAGGTTTTATAGGCACGTCATTACGACATCAATGAAGTGACACCCTTCGTCACGGTGTTACTAGACTATAACGTCTCCGTTATATATGCGTGGTTGAACTAGCACTTGACCACATTATTTATCTGTTAGTAGGCGTATGAATTGCTCCTATAAGCGTATGCCAACAACCCATCACACACATTGTACACCATGGCTATTATTATTATTATTATTGTTATTATTATTGTTGTTATTATTATTATTGTTGTTTGTTATTATCTATCTTGCTCAATAATTATGTTCATCTAAAATTTATTAACGAGTGAGACCTGTTAATATGCAATCTGAAATCTGTAACATGAAATTTGAAATGTGTTCATATGTGATATGAATTATGAAATTTGTATGGAATCTGGTAATCTATTATATGAAATATGTTAATATGTTAACACATAATCTACAATATGTTAATCTAGAAACTGTTACTATATATACATTGTAATCAGTTGTATTCTATTGTATTATTAGTGTTAGAGTAAAATAGATGTATTGTATATGTTTTGTAAAGGTATATATTTCTATTGTAATTTCTCTATAGTATATATATCAAATCCCACCTAATTTGGTGGTGTGACTTACACAATCACATGGTATCAGCCTTGGTTGAAAAATTCCCTCCCTCCCTCCCTCCCTACGCCATATGCTGTCTTCGTAACCCTAGCCACCTCTTTTCATCTTTCTCAGTTTTCTTCCATCGATAACCCTAGCGACGGCTTCCTTCTCTTGTGACAACTACCAAATTTCAGAATCTAAAACCTAATTGTTGGGCTAAACCGACTGGCCCAATAAGGCCCAATAGAAATTCAAGCCCATTTGAGGCCCAATAAGGAACCAAGCCCATTAAAGGTCCAAATTTACACAATCCGAACATTATACTAGCCACTTGGTTTCGTCTTATGACTTGTTACGTGATTATGAGAATTTAAGAAAAGATACAAGAGCATGCGCGATTCAGTAATTTTAAACGTTAAACGCGTTAGACATCGGTTCATAAATAGATATTCGGCAAAACGATTAAGTAAGATAATGAATTATTAATATTAAGTATTACTATTCATTCGGAAAGACTGCTCAGATAAATACACGCGTAGTACGTGTATGCGAACGTTAATCGCGTCAGATGCTCGTATCATTAACGATAGCGGTACGGTTTTTACCAATATGTATTTTGATATAACAAATATTATAAATATTTATTTTAATGTTATTAGTAAAATAATAATGGTTATACTTGGGGTGTAAAACGTTTAAACGAACGAATGAGTCAGACACGCGGTACTGGCTCGTAACGGCCTGGACGACAGTCATAGCAGAGATTTCATAAATTAAAATATTTAAATAATATTAAAAATGATGTTTCGTGATTTTTTTTAAAGATCTTAAAATAAATTATTGGGGGCTAGAATGCGATAACGTTTCTGTTGACACGCGGTGTTCACCTACCATTTCACCCATTCTAAAAATCCTAGCTTTAAATTCATCTTTTTCTCCATTTACCCTCATTAGCACCTCCCATTTTTACAAAAAATCTCTCAAGAGCTTTAGAGAGAGAGAGATAGAACCGGTTAGAGAGAGAGGGGGTGGCAGCCGCCATCTCCGGCCAACCTACGACGAAAGCAACGGTTGAGACGCGGCAGAAGCAAGGCGACGACGACTGGTGGTCTTGTTTCCTCTAAACGATCGGCGACAGTTTTGAGGCGGAGGGCGACGAAGGCTGGGGGACGGGGAGGTAGCGGTGGTGTTGATGATGAGTGAAGAAGATGGCGATGGCAGAGGTGATCGGAGAAGACAATCACGTTTCCGGTGATGGTTCAGACGAACTAGTGACGACGGCTATGGTGGTTTCAAGGTAGATCCGCTCAAATCCGGCGAAAAAGGGCGTTATTAGGCAAAAAACGGGTTTCTAGCGACTCCCGGTTTTCCGGCGAGTCTCCGGCTGACACAAAACGACCTGATTCGTGTCATTCGTTGTTCTATCGTCCCGATCTACGAGTTTCAAGGTTAGTTACGAAGTGTAAGGATAATTTTTAAATATTTTCGTTTTTCCGTCTAGATTTGTGAATATACGTTATAGATCTAGTAGTTTTGGTGGCCGGGTTTCATTCTCGAGTATTAAATACGTGGTTTTTGGACAGATTTAAGCATTCCAAGTCATGGTCAAACCCGGTCAACGAAAATCAAACTCAGTCAATACGTGAACCGTAAGGTTTAGGACGTGTCGGTTCGTAAAAGAGACTCCCGAAAGGTATAAAACGCACGCTAATGTGATTATATTTAATTACACGAAAGTTAAACGTGCGTGCGGTTAAGTTGTGTTGGGTTTAAATGATTTGTTAACGGTTAAAGTAAATATTAACGTAGCGTTAAACACTAAACAAGTCGTATTAAACGTATTGTTGACAAAAGAAATATCCGCTCAAATGAAATAAATAATTTTAGACGAGAAAGATATAATAAGTAAGACGGGAACTTTAATACGACAAATGATCGTTATATATTCGTATATACGAATAATAGTTATCACTTTAGACATATATATGTTTACTACAATACTCGTGATATATAAAACATTGATGGTTATTATTTGGGATAAATTGGATAACAAGTACGTTTTGTATAAACTTATATCTTGAATACGATAACAAACGATACGGACAATTACCTAATACTAGTACACAAACATGAATTCAATTTTACGATGCTTATGGTATGAAACGGTCTATACAAGATAAATACAATTGGAATGATCTTCAAACTCTAAGTTGTTTGAGTGAACATATACATATATAAATATGTACATATATATGTTTATATCTATTTGATTGGTCATTAAATGGTATTTAAATATATAACCGGTGCAACTAAACGACGATTTGATAATTAACAAGGGTTGACACTACTATATTTTTGAAAATAAGTACGTACCATATAGGTGTATATATATACATATACATGCACATAAATACATAGCATTCACATTTTTATACAAAATCAAACGCTTATTATGTGACTCGGTATTTAGTTTTGAATACTTATATGAAAATATTAATTTACTCGAACATAAGATGTGTATAAATATATATATTAAGAGTTTTGGATGTGAGATATGAGTAATCGAAAACTTAAGCATTCACGTAATGAATGTGTAGAAGCACCTTTGTGAAAGGAACTCTGGATTCTATGCTGAAGCTTTTGTTTATCTACATTTCAGTCTTTATGTCTATGTATGTATTTGTATTTGTGTGTTGATCAAGTTGTAATTTGCTTTTGTATGAACTTGATGTATTTCAGTTGTATGTACACTTTAGGTACTAAACAAATACGTATGGAAAGTGTTCCTGCGTATTAGTCATGTACCCAAAGATGACCATGCGTACTTAGGTAAGTACGCATGAAGTTTGTTCATGCGTACTTACAAGTACGCATGGCCATGGTCTATATATAGTCAAGTCTGTTTTCAAATTTCACACGGTTGTAACGCACACTTCATCATTGTATTAGTCTTATTGTCATTCCAGTGTCTGTACTTGTAAGCAGTTTGCTATAATAGACCGAGTATTTTGACTACGAGTGTTTGTTATTGTCATGGTTACATTTGTCGTCGTACTTTGTTCCACCTAGTCACGACGATTCTGCATTCTTGTTGACTAGGCTACACACCCACACAATCACGATCCGACACACACCCACGTGGGACCTACAAGTGGTATCAGAGCCTTTGCTCTTGCTTCCGAGTGTTATGAGTGTGTTAGGAACACTTTCCGACAAAGTGTTGTACTGATTACACATCTATTGAATCTGCATTGGTGATTTCAGAACCTCTTCATATACTTGTTCATCTTTAAGAATCCCAAACATCCGTCTTGGTATTGTTGTTGTTTGGATGATCCATTCATTAAAAGCTGATTAGAATCAAGAATCTGATTCATTAATCATACCACATTGATCATACACAACAACCAGTTTAGATCACTATTTGATCAGACAATTGTATGCACTAGTTCAAAAAGTGACTTTGCTTACTAATTCATGCGTACTTATCAATCCTGCATACTTATCAACTCATGCGTACATAGACAAGTACGCAAGGCCATAATTGGTGTGTAGTTATTCTGATCAAACACACTTATTAAGTATAAAAGACCATTCTTGTTCATGCGTATTTAACAAGTACGTAAGACCAATTCCATGTACGCAAGTAGGATTGACTTTCAGAGTTTTTGACTAAGTTTTAATACAATGTTAAATCTCCATAACATCAGTAGCATGCTGAACTATGCAATGAAATTAGTACTTCACAAAAACCACCTAAGTTGTTAAATGTAAATGACTATTCCAACTGGAAAGCTAGATTCAAAGAGTACGTTTCATATACAGATTTAAACGTGTGGATACCCATTTTAGAGGGATATAAACATCCAACACATGAATTTCTTGGTGAAACCCAACCTAAACCAATCTCTAGACTTGACGTAGATGAAAAGAAGGCTTACGATTTAGAAAAGAAAGCACATGGTTCCTTAACCATGGCACTGACACGAGACTTATTTCACAGGTTCAGAGGTTACGACACGTCCAAAGATCTTTGGATAGCTTTACAGAAACAGTTTGAGGGTAACAGTGATGTCAAGAAGAGTAAGAGAGAGTTGTTGAGGAAGCAGTATGAATGTTTTAGATACTTAGAGAATGAATCCATTGACGAACTTATTTCCAGATTCTATCATCTACAGACAGAATTAAAGTCTTATGAATTAAAGTATCTTGATGATGAACTTGTGGAAAAATTTCTTGATGCTTTACCACCAAAATTTGACATGTATACAACATTGCTAAGAGAAAATCCTAAGTTCTATAAGATGACTATTGACAAAGCAATAGGAAAGGTTCAAGCACATGACATGAACTTAAGAAAGAAAGAAACCACTAGTAGACCTCTAATTCAAGAACCGTCAATGTACTTTGGAACCTCTTTCACAGCAAAAACATCTGGCTCAGGAATTGCTTTATTCTCAGGGAATACTATTCATGATGAGGAGAATTCTAAAAGTTGTGGTGGTCCTACATGTTTTGCTGCATCTGGGTCTGGTTCATTTCATCAACATTCCTCAAGAAGCCCCACCTCTACATCATCAACTCATCAAAGTGCTATAACCAAGATCGCTGAAGATCATGTAGCCTTATTCTCTTCATGTATGCTTGCCTACAAAAACTTTATCGGGGGAAATCTTACAGATTCGGAGACCATTGAAGAAGAATTCAACCAAGTTGAACCTGAAGATATGGAAGACATGGATATTCAATGGAATATGGCTATGATCTTAAGAAGAGCGAAGCGCTTTCTGAACAGAACCAGAAGAAAGTTCATTGGTGGACATTCAAATGCTAAAGTCGGGTTTGACATGTCAAAGGCCAAGTGTTACAAATACCTGAACTATGGCCATTTTGCAAGAGAATGTCAGAAGGATAAAGCACAAGCCTCAGATTTCACTCGACCATGTCTAGGAAGCAACCAGAATTATAACAACCAGAACAACCACAGTCAAAATCAAGGAGCATCGTCAAATGCGTTCAACAAGATGATAGCTTTGACTGGGGAGTTCATTTGGAAGATGCTATAATTTCATAAAATCAGCTCGGTTTGATGGCAGAAATCGATGAAATGATGAAAGCTGAAGAAAGGGAAGCAGTCGCTGCTGACCAACAGGAATCTTCACTCGCTCTTATGGCAATCAGAGAAGCATCCAGTTCATCAATTGAGGTAGATTCTAATTATTTTATTGTTGTTTCTTGTGCTAACTGTTTAATCTTAAAAGGCGAGAATGATC
The DNA here is from genome assembly GCA_023525975.1 of Smallanthus sonchifolius. Classification (NCBI taxonomy): domain Eukaryota; kingdom Viridiplantae; phylum Streptophyta; class Magnoliopsida; order Asterales; family Asteraceae; genus Smallanthus; species Smallanthus sonchifolius. The sequence continues at coordinate 15,853,354 of CM042028.1, read as the reverse complement.
GAATCCATGATCAACTCGAACCTCTACGTAGAGCAGCTCTAAATTATAAAGAAAATAAAAAACGTTTTAACGATTCTATTGAAGATCTTAGAAAAGATAAACAAGATTTTTCAATTAAAATTAGCGAACAACAATTTTATTTAGATGTTGCCTATAAAGAGTTAGATAAAAAGAATGTCGAAATAGCCAAACTACAGAATGAGATTCTAAAGTTAAGTGGGAAACTTGAAAAGTTGAAAAAGTCTCGTTTTGTGGTGGAACACTACGAGTCTATCGTACGACAAGTGAATGGCAAAGGTTTAGGTACTAATGCCATTCCTTCACATGTTAACAGCAAGTTTGTCAATGGGCCAGTTGACATTGATTTGTCCTTTTTAGATGAGTCTTCTAGTAAGGCTAATTCATCTTCTTATGAAGAGTTCTATTTGGACGAATGTTCTGAAGATAACAAAGTTGAGGGTGTTGTCTTAGAGGAGTTGCTTGATGAACCCAAAATCAATAAAAACATTGTCACTCACTATGACAATTGCATTTTAACAGAGCCTGATATTATTGAATCAAATGATAAATTGAAAATGATACTTTATGGGGGTTTTAAAACCATAAAGCAAGCAAAGAAAGAAACATTTGCAAACAAATTAGGAAAGAATTTTTAAGAAAACATTGATAAACATTATACTCCCAAAAATCAATCAACATCAGGTCATGCACAACCAGTTGTTCATCAAACCAATCCTGTTACTCATCAGAATAACTCATCAACATGTAAAAACCAGAAAGTCTTACAGTAAAACATTTAAAGAAAGAAGGACTTGCTCTCACTATTGTACATTCGATCACATTCTTGTGAACCATCCAAACAAAATCAGGAAAAACGGCCAGTTGTCCCACAACAGGCTAAATCCCCAAAGAAACCGTCAGTGAAGCAATCTAAGAGACCCATTCCAAAATTGGTGAAACCACCAGCCAAGCATATGGTTAAACCAAAACCCGTGGCTGCACCATCTGTAGTAAAAAGGAATAAGCATCATGTTGTTCCATGTGTATCTATCTCTGGTAGTACATCATCTGGTGAAAAGTCTGTGGTGAAACTTTCTAAGTCACAAAAGAGAAGGCGGAATAAGAGGTTGAGAAAACGTGAACAAGAACTTGCTGGTTGTCGACCGGGTGTAGCTCCTACTAGTTCACCTATTATCAACAATGGTAAGCCTATTGTACATAAGAAACAAGTCTGGAGAAAGAAACTCAACAGTTCTCAACCTTCTGATTCTGACTCTCATAAAGAGTCACCAATTTTTGACCACCATGATTGCGAGTTAATAGAAGTCGTGTACTTTGAGAAAAACGGACGACCCAAGACCACAAGGGCTTGTGTCTCCAAATCTAACTAATTTATTTTGACTTGTGCACGGACATCCGAAGGGACCTATCACACACCGTTGGTATGTTGATAGTGGATGCTGCGGGCACATGACAGCCAACATGACACTGCTTCAAGATGTTAAACCATTCAGAGGAGGGTATGTGGCCTTTGCAGGAGAAAAGGGCGCAAGTATCACAAGTCAAGGCGTAGTATCAAATGGATGTATTAGCTTTGACAACGTAAACTATTGCGAACAACTCAAACATAATCTTTTAAGCATATCTCAAATGTGTGACAAGGAGTACTTCGTAATGTTTGACAAGTCTGAATGTCTAATTCTCAAACCAGGCTTTGAGATTCCTGAAGAATGGATTCTGATGCGAGTATGGCAAAAACCACCACATCAGTTCCTATATGTTTACTTACAAAAGCAACAGAGATTGACTCAATCTTCTGGCACAGGAAACTTGGACACATTTCTTTTAGAAAAATGAATTACCTTGTCCAACATGGTTTAATAACCGGGGTTCCTAAAATGAGGTTTGCCGTGGCAGATGATTGTATGCCATGTAAAAAGGGCAAACAACAACAGAAATCTCACAAGCCCAAGATCCAAAACTCTATTGATACCCCTTTGGAGCTATTACACATGGATTTATTTGGCCCCATAAGTGTCAAGAGTATTGGTGGAAAGTCATATTGTCTAGTTGTAACTGATGATTACTCACATTTTTCTTGGGTTCATTTTCTAGGTACAAAGGATGAGACTGTTGAGATTCTTCAATATCTTATTCTAAGCTTGGAAAACTTATGCAAACTGAAGGTCAGAAGAATCAGAAGTGATAATGGCACAGATTTTAAGAATAATATGATGGAGCTTTTCTGTCTCAAGAAGGGTATTCGTCATGAGTCCAGCGCGCCATATACACCACAGCAGAATTGAGTGGCAGAACGGAAGAACATAACTCTAATAAAAACTGAACGGACTATGCTAGCAGATGCCAAAATACCAATTACTTTTTGGGCTGAAGCGGTGAATACAGCATGTCATACGTTGAATAGAGTTCTTGTGGTGAAACGTCACAACAAAACTTGTTACGAGTTAATCAACAACCGACCACCAAATCTAGACTACTTAATTCCATTTGGTAGTCTATGTTCTTTGTTGTTACAATCGAAAGATCGTAAATCAAAATTTCATGAGAAAGCAACAGAAGGAATCGTTCTTGGATATGTTGCCAATTTTCCTTGCAAGAGGGTTTACAACAAAGAAACCCGCTCAGTAGAAGAATGGTTTGAGGTGGATTGCAGTAAACATAGCATTCCACCAAATCCAACTGGTCCAGTGTGGGGTTTTGATTATGATACTCTTTGCAAGTCTTTCAATATTCCAGATTTATCTGCTGAAGATGCTGCCAGATTGTATGAACATTACAGTGGCAATGATCACTCCACATTCTCAACAAGGTCCACTGTACCTATTCCTTCCACTGATTCTAATGCATCATTTGCATCAGGAACACTTGATAATGACACTGAAGAAGACACAAATGTTGACGAAAATGATGCTCCAGCTGATCCTGACGTTTTGGAAGGAGAAGCACAAGTTGATCCTATCAATATTTCCTCTTCAAATTCTCAAAATGTGGAGGAAGTTAGTACAAATCTTGATTCAGTTATCCAGGAATAGGAAATACTAGAAACAAGGGTGCATCAGAATAATTCAATTGACAACATCATTGGTGATCCTGATGCTGGAGTTCAAACTCGGAGACGAACAATTACAGAGAACACTAGTCTGTACACAGAGATACTTGATACATGTATCATGGAAAAATGCTTGTATATTGCAAACTCGGAGACGAACAATTACAGAGAACACTAGTCTGTACACAAAGATACTTGATACATGTATCATGGAAAAATGCTTGTATGTTGCATTTGTATCCCAAATAGAGCCGAAGAATGTGAAAGAGGCTCTCACATACAATTGCTAGATTGAGGCTATGCAAGATGAACTGTCTCAATTTATCAAGTTGCATGTATGGGATTTGGTTGATTTTCCAAAAGGAGTACACCCTATTGGTACTAGATGGGTGTTCAAATGTAAAACTGACGATCAGCATGTTATGATAAGAAACAAGGCACAACTAGTTGTATATGGTTTTTATCAACAAGAGGGCCTGGATTACATCGAGGTGTATGCCCCGGTTGCTAGAATTGAAGCAATCAGATTATTCTTGGCTTATGCCTCATACGTTGGCTTCAAGGTCTATCAACTTGACGTAAAGAGTTCTTTCCTATACGGTAAAGTCCATGAAGAAGTCTACATCACTCAACCACCTGGATTTGAAGATCCACAATTCCCAAATAAAGTGTACAAATTGGATAAATCACTTTATGGTCTTCATCAAGCACCAAGGGTATGGTATGAGACGTTATCCAAGCATCTATTTTCTAATGGTTTCGATCGAGGACAGATAGATTCGACTCTCTTCATAAGGAAAGTGGAAGGTGATATTCTTTTAGTATAAGTATATGTGGATGATATCATTTTCGGGTCAACAAATGAAGAATTGTGGAGAGAATTTGAAACGGTGATGAAATCTAAGTTCGAGATGAGCAATATGGGTGAACTATCATTTTTCTTAGGATTGCAAGTCAGTCAGAGGGAAGCTGGCATTTACCTACATCAGACTAAGTATGTGCACGTCATCTTGGAAAATTACAAGATGAATGACTGTTCTACTTACTGCACACCGATCCTAGTCAACCACAAGCTAAGTCCAGACAACGACGGCAAGGACGAAGATTGCAAATTATATCGTGGAATGATTGGTTCTCTAATGTACTTAACAGCATCAAGACCTGATATTATGTTTGATGTATGATTGTGTTATAGGTTTCAATCACAGCCGAAGGAATCACATTTGATTGCTGTGAAAAGGATATTCATATATCTAAAAGGGAAACCCCAATTAGGTCTCTATTATCCCAAGCATCGATCATTTGATTTCAAATCTTACACTGACTTAGACTACGGTGGTTGTAACCTCGACAGGAAATCAACTTCTGGTTGATGTCAATTTCTGGGAAATAGACTTGTCTCCTGGCAGTGTAAGAAGCAATCCACGGTTTCTGTATCAACTTGTGAAGCCGAATACATTGCTGTTGTAAGCTGTTGTTTTCAAATCTTATGGATCCAACAACAACTCAGAGATTATAGCTTGATTTACACTTGAACTCCAATGTTCATTGACAACAATGCCACCATGTCAATCACGAATAACCCAGTGAAACATTCCAAAACTTAGCATATTGAAATTCTTCATCACTTTATTCGTGATTGTGCTGAAAAGAATTTAATTGAACTTGTAAAAGTTCATACGGATAACAATTATGCTGACCTTTTCACAAAAGCCTTTGATCGTTCTTGTTTTGAACATCTCGCCAACATGATAGGAATGTTCAATCATGAGTGAAAATCATTTTCAAAACAAATATGTTTCTTGGAAGTTAAAACTTATTTTCTTTTTAAAACTTAACTGTCTGCTCAATTTATTTTTGTTAAAAAGAAAAACCAAACAAAATATAAAATTAGCAAAAATTTCAAAGTCTTTTAAAGTCAAGAGGAGATGATAGTACATAAGTAAGTGATCTAAATTTCTTAGACTGCATGATTAGGAAATGATTGCATCATGACTACTTAAACTATTTGTAAATTATCATTTAATTTGAATATTCAGTAGGCTAGAAGCATTCATTAGATCATTAGTAGTGTGAAAATCTAAATATCTCTACTACAACTGTGATTTGAACCCATGTTTTGTTGCATGTGTGCGTAAAAGAACAATAAAGGATCATTATCAGAAATAGAATGTAAGATTTTGGCTAGTATTATCTTTTGAGACCAGTTTCGGGTTATGTCATTAGCACAATTTTTCGGTTCACTTCACTGCCCATACTCACAAGTATGCAATGAGAAGTTGAGCCAAGATATGTCTTGACAACAACCGTTAAGCATATACTACCCCCTTGGATCACATCTGTTCCATTGAAGATATCCATATAATAGTTGGATCCCATTTCCCGAATCTTCGGATTCCATATCTATTAGCCTGAATCATTACAAGATATTCAATGAAGATAAACGTCACAAACCAAGATAAATGAATCAATCGATTCTGAATCTTATGATTCTTGATAATCCTTACGGATTCTGCTTGATTTTTCTGTGCTAAACGATGTAACTTCAACCTGGAGATTCTGATAATCCTTGGTAAAATCTTAGATGTCTTGAGATAATGCATTTACTTCCTGTTAACATAACTGTGGGGTACATGTTGTAGAACTTTAAATGGTACCTTAACTCACATGAACCTGATCCAAGAATGCTTTTAGTTTCAAATCTTATAATATTGACAACTTGAATTAACATGATGTGTATTCCAAAGTGACTTTAAGTAGGTATGTCATGATATGATCCCAATTTCTTTGAAATTTATCTTGTATTACTATTGCTACATGTTTTAGCTTATATGATCCTCTACTCATGACTTGATCACAAAGAAGTTCACTGTAAGTATTCTGCTATTCAGTATTTTGTACATACTATCAGAAAAACAACAAAAATATTTTCGGGAATGTTTTAGCTTTAAACTTTGTAAAAGACAAAAAGATTTTTTGCATTGCTATTTCAAACTTTTTAGAAAAACCAAAAATATTTTTATAACTTCCAGAAACATCTTTGTTACACTTAGAATTGAATGTATCTATCAAGTTCGTCTCCAAATACTTCATAACAATTTTTGAGTTAAAGGATTTGAACAAGTGTTATTGCTCATGCGTACTTAACAAGTGCGCATAAGCATAAACATGCGTACTTATAAGTACGCATGGCTTCACTCATGCGTACTTGTCAAGTACGCATGGTTATGGTCGTGCGCACTTACACAAGTATGCAGGGTATGAAGTGAAGGGTATATATAACAACAATATGCATTTACTCCACATTCAAACACTTCTTACTTCAGATTACTACACCTGCTCATTTTGCTTGAAAATCCTTGTGCTACAAAACCGTTTTCAATCACATATTCTGTTACAATATCATCTCTAGATCATTTGGTGAGAATCACAACCCATTTCAACCATTAAATCTTCCAAAATTGAGCAAAATTCGGTGTTCTTGTGCTTAGGGTTTAATGACAAATTTTTATGATCATTAAGGTGTTTGCATGTGAAATTGAGTACCAACCCGTGTTTCTAATCATAAATCTAAGTCGTTTGCTACAAATTTCATCACTTAAATTGGTTAGTTTGATCTTTTGATCATAGGTTTGAGCCGATGGTGGCGTCGGCCCCTGTTCCAGCAAAAAGGGTTCGTGTGTTGTTTGAAAGTGGTGTTAATACTACTCACATTGTGTTCCTACCATCTTTTCGATACCCTGAGAACAAGAATTATAGACCATTAACACCGACTTGATAATTTTGAGACTTAGCAAACCGGGCGAAATACGACTCCTGCGTACTTACAAATACGCATGAACATTTTTTCATGCGTACTTGATAAGTACGCAAGATCATTTTTGGGCGTGCGTACTTACTTAAGTACGAATGAAAAGCCAAATTTGAAAATTGTCTAAGTCTAGAATCCCCTATGTGTGTCTACTATAGTTTGACTATTGTAGTTCTTATTCTTTGATCTTTAACTGCTCTAATATTGTTTAATTGTGTTCATTGCAGGTATGGCTAGACGTGCTTACACGGATGAGTTCAACATGTTGGCACTTACCGATCCAGAATGGAGGGGTGCTGCTGTCAACTATCAGGAGATCGTGACTTTTCTGAATCGCTCGAAGATTGCTTATGCCATCTCCGCAAACCCTATAGTCTCGCGACCTTATATTGAACAATTCTGGGAAACAACAGAACTGGATTGTAGAGTTACTCCAAATGTGATTAGAGCTACTGTGGCAAATCAACAGATGGTTATCTTCGAGGACACAATCCGTCAAGTTTTACAGTTTAATGACCAAGCAACGGATCCCACTTTTATCCTGATTATGTTATTGATGGTTGCTGGAGGCAACGCATGGGTTATGTTGGCAGAGTTGACTACCCATCTTAAAAGAATGGATGGCTGTTAGATCAGTGGAGATACTTTGCCCACATCATGATTATGTGCATTTCTGCACGAAAAGCTGGCAAAGACGCAATGGGACACGATCTTGCATCTGCCATGGTTGGTCTATCATTAAACAGAGGATAAAATTTCTAATGGTATTTCTACAAGTCCATGCTTAAAAAGATTGATGCAGCTGAAAGATTTAGGTTTCTCTTGTATCTGCGATTTGTCCGGCTACTTATCAATCACTTTTTGCCAAACCTTCCACAGATAGGACAGCGGTTACAAGTTAAAAGAGTGAACAAACGAGTATTCATTCAATTCATGAAAGCTGGAACAGAAGAACCCATTCGAGTTCATACACCTCTGTTTGGCCACTTAATAAATGAAGCTTACATTGCTCCGGCTGATGATCGATGGTACAACGTCAATTTTGAACCCGAAGCCAGTGAACACTCAGATGAGGAACAACAGGAAGAAGAGGTTGAACACCATGTTGACAGCGATTCTAGTGATAGTGATAGTGATGATAAGACAGTGATGGTGATGGTACGAATGCAACAGACTTAGAACGAACTGAATCTGACTCGTCCAACTCTGATGATGTACCTGATAAGCACATCCATGAAGGAATGTTCAGGGGTCCTTCCTGAAACATCCTCCAAATGTCAAAGACAAGATAGTTCAGATAGCGAATTTCAACTCGTTGATGAAAGCTCAGAAAGTGAGGTAGAACCGGCATATGTGGCAGAGCGATGAAAGAAGTTCAGATCCGATCATCCATGGAATGTTGTCATGGAACAGATCACTGCCCGGCTTTAAGCACAGGGAAGTTCTGGTGAACCTTCTCAGTTATACAGCCGCCAAAAGAGCCAAACAATCACACATGTGATTGTTTCTATTGTACAAGAAATGACTCCACCAATAGTCTCTCTCCCGGCTGTGACAATTCCAATCCCAACTACCACTCTACCAATAATGTCTGAGTCCATTATTGTGGCAACAACAATAGCCCCAACAGTCAACTCAACAACATCCTTTGCAGTAGATGTTACTGCAGGCACCTTACCCCCTATGACTCATCCGATAGAATTTGGACATTTGGGTCATCATTTTAATCTTTCTGAACTTTTTGCTGACATAATTCATGAGATGGGTGAAGCCTCAACGGCTAGAGAAGTTGATCCCCGAGAGGCTCACATCTCATACTTAGAAGCTCAACTTACAGCCTTGCGTAAAGATGCTGCCAACTAAAAATTCGAAGCTGAGGCACAATAGGCTAAGATCAATTCACTTATTGAGGAAACCACCATGTTAAGACACCAATGGCAGAGCACTCAAGAACAACTCAAATCATTGTTGGAACTCAGCCAAATATAATTCAAACTCAATGATTCTGTTCTTATCCAGAAGCAAGCTATGGAGGGTCAAATGCTATTACAAAGAGATGAACACATACTATTGGTTAATCTTGGGGAGAAGCTGTTGAAACAGCTTGGTGCTCAGGGGGAGTCTAGCAAACAAGCTAAGGGTGTATACGAATTGGAAGATGGGGAGATCTTTGAAGCCCCTACAATAAATGAACTAGCTGAACCTAAAGTTTCCTTTGTTAGTGTTGAGGTAACAACAGCTTAGGCCTTCCAAACCAACCCCCTTCCTGAAGCAAGTGACAGTGGCAACTCTTGGAGGAGGGTTCCTCAAGAGTGGTTCAAAAAGCCACAACCAGCCGCCTGGTTCAAATCTCAGTATACTGGAATGATCTTGTCTGTACGGTTTGAAGATGATAAAGGTTTATTTGCCATTAAACAATATGGAGGTGTTCAATACCTCAAATCGACAATTGAAGCCTTTAATTCATTACCCAAATATGACCTAGTTAACTTGGCAAACAGAGAACTCATCGGCGAAACCTCTTTTGCCGTAGCCAAAGGTCTATGGCAGACGTTACAGAAGGAAGGTCGTTCTTGGAAGTTTGAAGTTTTCAAACCTCAAATGCCGAGGCGTGTCAAAGACAAAGCACAGAGACATCCTGTGACACACAAGTTCTTGAAAAAGCTTGTCTATAAACCGGTACTATGTGAGACTCAAATACCTCTAAGGAAAATTCCTCAAAATGTGTTGGGAAACTTATGGTACCGGTACGTAGACCTAGTAACCAACGAGGATGTTATGATTGAGAAGCTCAGTTTGAAGGAGATAGTCAGGGTGTTTGATGAAATTTGCTTCATTAACTTTTCAGTTAGAGATCTGGAGGTATTGGTGGACAAGTACTGCATACATACAGATGAATGGACGAAGCTGCTAGCTACCCTCTACAACAAGCTAGTCAAATTCTGTTTTGACTACAAGTCAAGGTTGGGTGGTGGAGGTCAAGTAGGAGGTGCCTAAGAAGACTGAAGAAATCCAGAGCAGCTGTCAAGAGGGAGTCTGTAGAAGCACCTTTGTGACAGGCACTCTGGATTCTACGCTGAAGCTTTTGTTTATCTACATTTCAGTCTTTATGTCTATGTATGTATTTGTATTTGTCTATTGATCGAGTTGTAATTTGCTTTTGTCTGAACTTGATGTATTTAAGTTGTATGTACACTTTAGGTACTAAACAAATACATATGGAAAGTTTTCCTGCGTATTTGTCATGTACCCAAAGATTACCATGCGTACTTAGGTAAGTACGCATGAAGTTTTTTCATGCATACTTACAAGTACGCATGGCCATGGTCTACATATAGTCAAGTCTGTTTTCACATTTCACACAGTTGTAATCTCACACACAAGTACACACTTCAGCATTGTATCAGTCTTATTGTCATTATAATGTATGTACTTGTGATTGTAAGCAGTTTGCTATAATAGACCGAGTATTTTGAGTACGGGTGTTTGTTACTGTCATGTTTACATTTGTTATCTTACTTTGTTCCACATAGTCACGAGGATTCCACACTCTTTTTGACTAGGTTACACACCCACACGATCATGATCCGACACACCCCCACCTAGGACCTACAGAATGAATATGAGAACTTATGTCTTATCAAACTTGGACGAATACTTTGTCACATAGATAATTATGATAATATATACAGATATAATTATAAATGTTTATAGTTTGTAGACAAACCAACAGAATATGATGTCTAGCTTCAAACACACAAACACACACATATATATATATATTAATACCGACAAAGGGATATATGTATACTTTACGTAAACTCAAACGTTTATTTGCGAAAAAAAATACTTGTATAATATATTGTTATTTTTTGAAAAGATATATAGATACATATATATACATTCGTATTTGTCCGAATACCTTTAATACCATTGTTCGGGGCAAGGCGTGTCTTACAATACTTAATTTTATACAAACATATTTACACGCGTGACACATATATTATGTATTTTCCTAAGACTAGTTAAACTAGGATTATAGTTTGGTATAAATAAATGTGTACATGTATTTCTATTATACGTATCCAAATACTCAAAGACAAACCAATACTCCCCAAAGTTTAACTACAACTCGAGAATGGCTATCAAATAGTCACTATACTTTAACGAATCAATCAAGATCAACCGCACACATGATAACTCAAGACGAGTTTAGAATCGATTTACATTATTAGGGTTACTCTATAAAGCTTATTAAGTACCTACAGGTATCGTAGGACTCGAGTAGGACATAAACCGTGACTATTACATTATGTGTACATTGGTTCCCATTGCTATCTGGAGGACATTATCGTTCCTAATGCGTTACCAGGTGAGTTCCACAACCCTTTTTTCTTACTTTTAAATGTTTTAGAACATTGGGGGAAAACATACTCGTAACTACTTTTATACAATAATAAGAAAACATAACCGACCATTTATGTTTACATGAGACATTTGTAGAGAACTCGAAGTCCCCTGTTAACATATTATAACCATTAGCTTTAAGTAGTCAGGATATTGTGAATAATGTTATTGGGATTGACACTCTGAGTCATGGGTTAGTCTCTCTAACCAAGGGTCCGTATAGCCCAATGACTGCACTTTGTCTTAGCTCGTGAGCCCGTGGGGAATGGGCAAGGGCGAAACACCTGTGTTTGGTTTGGTTATACTCATGTAAAATAATATTCGTATACCTAGCTAGTTACGAAGGGTCACTCATTACTTGTTTTGTTTATTGTATGTTTCAACGTTTTCAAACAAATGGTTTCATATTTTGGCCACGTATACATCATCAAATGTTTTCGAGAAAAACAATTTCACAATATGGCCATGTACACATTATCAATATTTTCAAGAAAAACAGTTTCATATTATGGCCACGTACACATTATCAATATTTTTGAGGAAAACGGTTTCATATTATGGCCACGTATACATCATCAATGTTTTCGAGGAAAATGGTTTCATAGTATGGCCACGTATACATCATCAATGTTTTCAAGGGAAACCGCTTTACATTGCGATAATTAAACCTGTGAACTCACCAACTTTGCGTTGACATTTTTAAGTATGTTTTTCAGGTAATGCATAGATATGGAACGGTTGAAATAGGTTAACCATTTGGGTTAAATCCTAGAGGCCGAAGATTTTGTTTTGATCAAGATAGACATTTAGATCGCGCCTTATTATGAAGACGCATGGTCGTCTAATGATATGTCCTAATTTATACATATTTTGCATGTATAATAATCCATATATTATGGTACTAATTGAATGAAAACCTTGTAATTGATACTTAAAGACGTTTATATTTCACAATTGTAGGATAACGATGTCCCGAGATAAAGAAAGCAAAAACTACTCAAAAACATCAAGAACTCAAGCTTTTAGAAGGAACATGCCCAAGCTTTGACCCCCCAAGAAGTCAACCAAGGTCAACACCAGTCAACAAGCAGTAAAAAGACAAAACAGGGAGCAGGAGGGGGATGCACGGCCGTGCAAAGGCCTTCCTTGCTCCCCAAGCACTCCCGTACCCTACAATGTGTACCTTTTTGATTCCCTACGTTCAAAGGCCTTCCTTGCTCCCCAAGAACTCCCGTAACCAATGCACGACCGTGCATTACTCATTTTGTAGCCTATAAATAGATGGCTTGGGTTCTTCATTCCACACACCCTAATCTAGAAAGAATACACACTTCTTAGTATGTTTCTGTAGTCTTAGAGTAGAGAGTAGAGAGTAGAGAGGCTATTCCACTATCTTTGCAATAGGGGAGCCTACGAAACTTAGCATTATGCTTGTTCGTATGGCCATTCGTGGCTAAACCCTTTGTATTGCTTGGGTGAAGATGAAGTTTGGTGTATGCTAATGTTTAACTTATTAGTCTAATGGTATGTTTATGTTCTTTAATTATTCGCTTTTAAAACCATCTTCATGATATAATTTTTATTATTATCTAAATTACTCTTTACACTTGTGAGTGTTTTTTATTTTAAAGTGTAAGACCGTAAAACCTTTTTAATCAAATTTCTCTTGAAACTTGTATGCCTTTATACAAGTTGATTTTGATAAGCCAAAGTTTGGTTAATATTGATTAGATCGTACGTCTTTATACGAGCTTGTTATGAAACCAAGAGTTGGTGAACTCACGTTGGGAATGGTACGTCTTTATACATGGTCCCTTTGTTGCATCGCATCCCCGTGAACAAAGTCTAATTACTCTTTTAATAAAAATAAAGTAGTTTAAGTTTGATGTCTTAAACAAACTCGGAGATAAATCTTAAGCATACGAATGTACGGATCTGTTAACGAGTTGAGGGTAATGATGTCCCTGACTGAGAGTTTTACTATTTTATTATTAAAGAACATAATTCGTGAACCAAATGTTGTGAGAATAAGGCTCTAGCGGTGTACCGTTCACACATTTGTATTAGTCATACTATCGCATTAGTTAACATAACATTATCATATACCAAGCGGATTCGAAGCCCAAAGCAATACTCGCTGTGATCTGATTATTCTCGAGCTATTTACTTTCCTGTTATTTACTATTCTGTTATTTACATTCCTGTTACACACTTCACGCACATTTTACATTTTATGTTATTTACTTTACCGTCATTTACTTTTCTGTCATTTATTTTTCTGCTTCACAAGCACACAACACCCACTCACTAATTAAACCAGCTAAACGATAACAAACGTTGAGTATTGGAATTTGACCGTGTCCATTGGTTCGATACTTGGTTCTTACCTAAACTATATTACGCTGCGATAGGTACACTTGCCTATTGTGTTTTTTTTAAGTTTAAGTATTTATCATTTTATAAATTTTAAAACCTGATCTCGTGAAACCATCTCTAAATATATTATTATATAATATATACTTTAAAAATGACACATCATCTAACCTCAAGTTAATTTTGACCTATATGGTTCTAGGTCAATGTACTATTTCATTTTAGTATTTGTAATGGTGTTCAACACCTTAGAAGTCTTTATTTTAGCTTCCCCAGTTGTATAATGTAACATCCATGTAAAATAAGGTCAAACATCCTAAACATTTTACTATGATTGTACATGACAATACATTATGCTAGTGTGATTAGATGCGTTGCTCTTAGACTAAGTAAACATGACTTAGTTATACGGTTATACACTGCATGAAAACCCTAAAACCATACTGATTGAGTATAGTTATACATATATTTAATTCTTTAGAAATATATACACACGTGACGCTGTACATTAAATTAGGGCTTTCATGACACCGTGCATGTTTACAAATAGCAAGAGATACACCTTTACACCAAACATGGATTCACATAAAAAAAAAAAACACACACACACACATATATATATATATATATACACACACTTTATTTTATAAAGTCATGAGACAATAACCATTTATAGAAATCTTGAACATTAAATCATCTAAACTTTTAAATAATTAGTTGTTTTAACAACAATGAATGATACACACACACACATATATATATATATATGTCGATTTTTATAACCAACAAATCAAAGATTTATAAAAACCTATACACATGAATACCCACATTTAATAAAATTTGCAGTGAATACATACATACATATATATATATATAAATCGGTCCATATGGACCCATGGCTAACACATTTAAAAAGATTTATAAAAACTAACTTAAATTTTATAAAATTGCATTAGTCATCTACACTTATGACACCTCTCCTTGAACTTGCCACCACTTCTATGAGGGAAAAGTTTTTGCTAAAACACTACGCTTCAAATTCCGTTGTAATATCAATGTGCCTTGATCCTGTCGTCTCGCCCCGATTCCGCACGAACATGACGGGTGTGACATGTAATGGTATCAATCGTTACAACCTTAATTTATTTCTTTATTTATTTAGTAGGTAAATAATTTGGGAGTGTGACATATTGGTATGAGAGCCATAGGTTTCAACGAATTAGGTCTCCGTAGTGACACCTAGGCTTTAACCGGAGTTATTTAGGGACCAAGATTTCTAGGACATGCATTATACTAAGAACACCTAAGACTTGAGTATAGAGATTCCAACTGTTGCAGAACAACTTGAGTTGACTATTAGTGTATGTGGTTACACTAGAGTATCATTAGCTATATTAATACTAAATACAATTACGTGGCATACGTAACTAATATCTAATATGTACAAAAATATGGAAATAATAAACACCTACAATATGACCCAACAGAGTATCATTGTTCGGATTACGAAACAAGTTATGAGGTGTAGAGCGCACACTTGTTTGAGTTTATTATGACTTTAAGTATTTAGGAAGCTCATTAATGGGGGTTCTAAGGGGGCAACACCCCTTTGGCAGGGTTCCGGGGGCAGCGCCCCTAGGAGCGGGGTCCAAGGGGTAGAGCCCTGGCTAGGGTTGAGCACAAGAGCATGAAAAGTTAAGTCTTTTTGTTTTGATTTTCACCTTTATTTAGTTGAAAGGTCAACGAATGAGATTGAATCTTAATATAAATATTGTTTTAATATTGAAGAGGATCCAAGGACTTATAGTGAAGTTATGGCATCTAAGGATGTTGCTTTCTGGAAAGAAGCAATCCAAGATGAGATGGATTTTATTATGCAAACAATACTTGTAAATTAGCTGATCTACCCCCTGGATGTAAGCCATTGGGCTGTAAATGGATCTTCAAAAGTAAGATAAAGGTGGATGGTAGCATATATAAGTTTAAAGCTTGATTGGTTTTGACAAAAGGAAGGTATTAGTTTCTTTGTTACCTATGCTCATGTTGCTAGGATTTCCACCATTAGGTTGCTGTTAGCACTTGCAGCTATACACAACCTCCTGATTCACCAAACTGATGTGAAAACTGCATTCTTGAATGGTGACTTGGATGAGAAGATTTATATGAAACAGGTTTTGTCATGCGTGGTAATGAAAACAAGGTTTGTAAGATGATAAAGTCTTTGTATGGCCTGAAGCAAGCACCAAAACATTGGCATCCAAATTTTGATGATGTTGTGTTTTCTAATGGTTTTGTATTGGACCAAGCAGATAAGTGTGTATATAGAAATTTTGATGCTTTTGGTAAAGGAGTTATAATTTGCTTATATGTAGATGACATGCTGATCTTCGGTACTAACCAAGATCAAATTGATAAAACCAAAAAATTCTTGTCATCTTGCTTTGCTATGAGAGGCCTAGGGGAGGCTGAGGTGTTCCTTGGTATAAGGATCAAACATGGGAACAATGGTATTTAAATTTCTCAATCTTATTATACTGCGAAGATTCTAAAGAAGTTTATTGAAGATTGTTCTCCTAGCACTCGTATAGTTCCTAATCTTAAGCTCCTACCTAATAAAGGTGTTGCAGTATGTCAACTTGAATACTAAAGAACTATTAGATGTCTCATGAATGCCATGATTAGTACTAGGACTGATATAGCTCATGCTAATATGTTTACTAGTAATCCTAGTTCGCATAATTGGTAAGCTATAAATCGAGTGTTTTAGTACTTGAAGGAACCATGCATTATGGTTTGACTTATACTGGATTATTCATATGTAATTTGGATTACGAATATGGAATATCATTCTTCCAAAATTGGATGGGTATTCCTTCTTATGGGAGGTGCTATCACTTGGGCATCTAAGAAATAGACTTGCATTACTAACTTAATAATGGAATATGAGTTTGTAGCATTAGCAACAACTGGTAGAGAAGCTGAATGGCTAAGAAATTTGATTTATGAAATTCCATTGTAGCATAAACAGATATCACCTATATCTATCAGATGTGATAGTGCTTCTACCTTGGTTAAGGCTTATAGTTAAGTGTATAACAGTAAGTCTAGACACTTAGGTGTTAGAAATATCATGATTCGTGAGCTCATTATGCATGGTGTGATATCAGTAGAATTTGTGAGAGCTCAATATAATTTAGTCGATCATCTAACCAAAGGGTTAGCTACAGATCTTGTGCACAAGGCAGCTGTGGGGATGGGATTAAAGTCCATCTGAAATCTCCCATGTTAAGATACCCAATTCCCACCTAGTATGACATTAGGTGATAAATTGAATATGGATAGAATAACATCTAGAGATTGTAACACATTAGTAATATCGTCCCAATGTATGTGTTCAAACCTGCAAGTTAAGGAGGTTGAAGTTTAACTTCTTAATAGTTTTTTTTTGAAAAATTGTGTATGCAGGTGCAAGAAGCTGGGACATGGCTTTGATATGCATATTGAAGGATTAGGACACAAGGCTAGTAAAAAGATAGTGTCAAGTAAGAACATTTGAGTATGTAAACTTTTGTGTGTATTATCTTCATGTATTCACTATGAATAGCAAGGGTTCAATTCGTAGAGACACCCTAATATTCTAATATTTGGAATGTGTAATATACTAAATAAAAATTCAAACGTCATGACATTTTCAATTTTGCATATGTTTGTTGTTTGTTATGACTTTGTTTTAAGTAATAAAGGATTACACTAAAATGGGGGGAGAAATGTTGGTTATTTTAGTATAATTGGATTGACTTGTTGAGCAAACTGAATTATAATATGCATCAAACAAGTTAGGAGCTGTGGAGTACATACTTGTTTGAGTTTATTATGACTTTATGTATTTAGTAATCTCATTGTTCTTAGGGGCGAAGCCCTTAAGCAACGAGGGCTCCAAGGGGGCAACGCCCCTTTGGCGGGGGTCCGGAGGTAGCGCCCATAGGAGCGGGGTCGAAGGGGGAGCATAATTTTATTTTCCGGTTTTGCATTGAAATTTCGTTTTAAAAAATGAAGCAATATTTATCAGAAATTGATTTTGAAAAATAACTGCTTGAGAGAACTTACTGGTCCTCGCTTTTGAATACGAAGAACGTTTTGGTCAGTTTTTTGAGGTTCACGAAAATCATCACAGAACATATACTGTTTTTGAAGATTGATTTATGATTTTTATCCGATTGAGAAATTCGAGTGAAGCATCAAAAATTGTTTCAATCTGAAAGTGATACATACGAATCTCATAAAATCCATATTTCAATACTCGAAAACTACATAGTGAAGAAAAAACTACTTGTCTCGTTCTCAAGAAATCACCCCTCTAGTCTCTGGTTGAAGAAAACAACCTCTACCTCTATTCTGAATTCACTGATTGATGTGTTTAGTTGTTCCTATTCTGATGTTATCCTCTTTTTGTATCACACGGTTCAAACGGGCCAACTATTTGTCTTCTTATAATTTGTTTCACTCAAACCGCATATCTTAATTTTGTCAATTTCCCATCAATAGTAGCTCTGGAGTATCAATGCCAGACTCAAGTAGTGAATATGGTTTATTCATTACAATAGTGTTTCCACTTTAATCTTAAACTAGGAAAAGAACCCTAAATCTGGATTCTGAAAAATCACCTCTCTTTCTCGTTGACAACAATAATGAGCAAACAAAAGCCCATGAGTGAAAACTATTTAAATGAACAAGCCATTAAATTATTTATTGGTTAGTAAAAGACAAATAAAGTATACCTAATTCTTATTTAGAATTGATCTAATCTCTTAAAATATTTTGTATGCTTTAATGCCGGTTGAAAACTTATTTTTATAAGTGCACATAGCACTTATTGCTTTAGTACTTGATATAAAATATTATGTTCATTTAACATCCAAACAAGGTATACTTTTGGTACCACACCCAAGAAAGAAACACATAATCTGATCCAGATTTAACATACGCATCCACAAATGATGTATAAACTTATACAACATAAAATGTGCTTGTCTGCATCAAACCAAATATAGAAAAAAGTTTGCCTAATAAGATAACGTGCTGACCCGTAACCTGTTCACAAACCCTATTAACATGGGCGAAGCTTTCTTAGCGACCGCCCCCCCCCCCCCCCCCCCGATTTTTCACTCAAAAGTGTTAATTTATACGTATTCGGCCCCCCTGGAAATTTTATACGTATTAAGTTCCGCCCCCCCGCCGCGCCCCCCTGCGTTTTTCTTCAAGCTTCGCCACTGCCGATTAACCCAACATGGCAGCTTAGATAGAACACTTGCGAATCCAAATGTATTAGATCTTCAAACATGTCTCATCACATTTCATCAGAAGTACAAATAAGAAACTAATGTGTTTCTAGAATAATCATCAATTAGATACATGTATCCACGTGATGAACCATAAACTACACTCTTTTCTCTATTTTCTCTGCATATGCAAATTATGGCCGTTTAGGAATTACAAAACCAAGAACCTAAACCTGATAGTTTGCAGGCAAACCTAAACCTGAATTAGGGCACTTTAAAAATCATGATTCAAATTTCTCTTTAAAAATCTACGAATGATAGTTTGCAGGCAAACCTAAACCTGAATTTAAGTTTTATTTAATCCACAAAACCAAAAAACGAGCCACAATGTTTTCTATGATTCAGTTACTTAAGTTAAATCCATTTGTTAGTGTTGGCATGATTAAAGCTTCAAAGAATGTTACATATGTGTAGTTAGTTAACTATGAACATTATATTATATCCTAGGTTTATTCGGATAATTAGGAACAGGCATGACACCTGTTAATAATCTGCAGTTTTGTTATGGCACCTGTTCCCACCACCAACTGCCATTAACCACCTTGTAACTGTCAAGAATGATGGCTATAAATAGCCTTTATATTCAGAATAAAGTATGCGAATTCTTGGTTATATCCTCTCTATTTTCACATTCAATTCTGTAGATAAAGCACACACATTAGACTAAGTATTACCAAGGATTACATCAATTGGTATCAGAGCGTAAATGCTCTTGGGACCACAACAAAGAAGCACAGCGACAACATACAAAGCAAAGATTCAATGGAATATTTTTATACGTTTGGAGAAAAGAATGGCATACACAATTCTGCCTTGAATCCGGCACTGGGATTTGGTGAGAATGACACTGAAGAACCAAGTGGTTGCAATCGTGAAAAGGATTCAAGCGCAGAAACTTTATGCGTCCAAGTACATGACATGGGGTTAGAACAATGGAAGGGTGAAGGCAGGCAACGAAGGGTTGTTGCAAGCCAAAGAAGGAGTAAAAACACGAATTTTCTGGGCAGACAACGAAGGGCTGTTGCAGTCCAGGGGTTGAGTGCAGTAACGAAATTCCGAAACTTTGCCAAAGGAAAACAAGGAAGGCGGAATCAGAGAAATCATACCTGTACATATTGCAATCGTCCGGGTAAGTTCAAAACAGTATGCTACAATCGAATCAAATTTTCTGAATTTCTTGTTAAGGGGACGGATGAGGGTTCATGGAATGATAATTGGTACGTGAGTCTGGCCCAAAAAAACACGCCTGCGGGAGTAAAAGGCTGTTTCAAAAGTTCAAAAAATATTTCGGGATTGAAGCATATGTGAGCGGATTTGTTAAAGAATATTATCGAGGCAAAGGTCAAATAGAATTGTTTTGTAAAGAGTCTTACTACACTCTTGACTCGTTGTATTACATCCCTACAATGAAGAAAAATATCCTCAGTCTTGAACAGTTAGCCTCTCAAGGGTTTGAGATCACATTTGAAGGGACAGTTTACATCACAAGGACATTCAAAGAAGAAATCGAAACGGAGGAAAGTAGGAACATGGAAGAGATGGCAGAAAATGATATAACAGGAGACATGGAGGAGAAGGCTAAAGAGGTTGATGTAACGGATGTAAGAGAATCAAGCAAAACAAATGACGTTTGGAATTATTTCAAGGAAATGGATGATGAGATAGAAAGAAATTTGAACAAGAAGAATGAAGGAAAGGGTCATATGGTCTACCCAAACCACATTAACTCTATAAAGGATTGCATGGTATTTCTAGATATTATAAGCATAGCCATTCAAATTGACAAGAACAAAGAGAAGTTTAGGATGGAGTTTGGAGTTTTGGTAAAATGGTTCCTGGAAGAAGCTTTGCAAATACAAGATTACACTTACCCAAGGAACTATATGGGCAGAAAAATAAGTCTTTTGGACCTCTACATGGTGGTCCAACATCATGGACGATCAATGGATCTTACAAAAAAGAAGTAATGGAGTTTAGTGGCCTTGGATCTTGGCTATCAAAGTGATATGAGCATATCTTAAAAATCATTTACAGCTGGTAATTAGAAATTATTGAATGGCATTACAACAAGCACAAAGAGGGTTCTATTTCGGTTCAAGGGGAGGCAAGTGGAAGCATTCAAGAGAATCATAAAGAAACATACAAGAATGAAATGGTCGAACAAGACTTACCCTACAAGAAGAGAAGAACATCTGCTATCAGAGACTGGCCCAAAGGCTGCGGACCTGCAGTCAACAACTGAAGCCACCTGCAGAAAAGAAAGATTGAAGCTTGGATCAAAGGGGAGATTGTTGGCATGATCAAAGCTTCAAAGAATGTTACATATGTGTAATTAGTTAATTATGAACATTATATTATATGCTAGGTTTATTCGGATAATTAAGAATAGGCATGCCACATGTTAATAATCTGCAGTTTGGTTATGGCACTTGTTCCTGCCACCAACTGCCATTAACCACCTTGTAACTGTCAAGAATGACGGCTATAAATAGCCTTTATATTCAGAATAAAGTATGCGAATTCTTGGTTATATCCTCTCTATTTTCACATTCAATTCTACAGATAAAGCACACACATTAGATTAAGTATTACCAAGGATTACATCAGTTAGATTATACTTACTTCCAGTGTTTGCAAAATCGGGATTAATCAGTAATCAATCGCTAGTCGCATAATCACCATTTTTCATGTAATCAGTTTACTAATCGGGCGCAATACCGATCTCAAGATCGTATATACATAGAAGATTGAGTGTCTCGATTAAGAGAAGAATTCAGAGAAAATTTCGTGGAGAGATGAATTCAGAGGTCTTTGGGCGAGGAGATTAATAAGTTTAGAGTCATTCATATGAAAGAGAACAAAAAGATTATAAGGGTGGACGGTGCCAAGGCGGGCTCCTGCAGGACGGGACGCCAGGCAAGAAAATTGGGCTGAAGTGAAGATGATGTGGCGGGGATGCGTTATGGAGAGGAAGGTTGAGCTGCGTGGCCATCCCGATTCGAGGAATCAACAAAGAAAGAAAATGAGTAACGTGGGATGGAGCAGTAAGAAGGACGGCAGCGGGAGGGGCGGTAACACTAACCCGTGGCCTTCGGGACGGGATAAAATTTATGGGAGGAGCTGGATGTAAAAGATGCATACCGCGCTCGCTAAGGTAGACAGTCAATTTTATCTCCCATAGATTTAAAGTTTATATATAGAAAAAAATATTTTAAACACATAAGGTATATGTTTTAGTGACTTATATTTATACTTTACATGTAAACAACAATTTGTCGGTGAGGGTAATAATATCCCATATATATTGGCATAACTCCATCAGACAAGTGCAAGATATCTTTTATGTCAACAGCCAACCACGTACATAAGCTAAATCGAGAAACTTATATATCCGATTTGGCTAAACCTTCAAACGAACTAATTACACTTTACACCTCCAGCTTCCAAAGTTGTTAGAAAACAACCAAAGTTACCTATTGCATTATGTCATAATATACCCCTGAACTTTTGAATCCACTTAAATGAATTGAGACTTGCTCCCAATTGACTATGATCACATACAACAATCTCCACCTTGATCATGATCATTCAACACTGAGCAATTCCAAACACAACTCAAACTTTGACCCTGGAACAGCCTTGGTCAACATATGAGCATCATTAAATTCAGTTTCAACATACTCCGCCTTAACATGCTTTGACTGAATTACTTCTCTGATAAAATGCATCTTAACACTAATGTGTTTGGATCTATCATGAAAAACTTGTTTCTTAGACAACTGAATTGCCCCTTGATTATCACACCTAATCATAGCTTCAACTTCCAGAATACCAAGTTCCTACACAAACCCTTTCAACCATATAGCTTCCTTAACAGCTTCAGTGAGAGCTATATATTCTGCCTCAGTAGTAGATAGTGCAACTACATGCTGCAGTGTAGCCTTCCAACTCACTATACTACCCATAACTTTGAATGCATAACCTGTGATTGATCTTCCCTTATCTTGGTATTTGGAAAAATCTGAGTCTACATACCCAAGTACAATGCTTTCTTCCTCATTAACCTTGCCAAACCTCAGACCAACATTCCTTGTACCATTTAGGTACCTTAAGATCCATTTCACGGCCAACCAATGCATCTTTCCTGGATTAGCCAAAAACATGCTAACCACACTCACAGCATACCCTATGTCTGGTCTAGTGCACACCATAAGGTACATCAAACTGCCAACAACACTAGCATAGGGTACTTCATTCATTCTGGACTTGTCTTCATCAGTTTTGGGAGAGTCTGCACTGGACAGCCTAAACTGCTTGAGTAATCATATATTGGTCAAATCTCAAATACCACTGCCTTGGGGATTGTTTAAGTCCATATAGGGACCTTTTTGGTAAACATACTTTATCATCATGCCCCTCCACCTCAAATCCAAGAGGTTGTTTCATATAAATCTCTTCTTCTAGATTTTCATGTAAAAATGCAGTTTTTACATCCAGTTGCTCAAGTTCCAAATCACCACTAGCAACTATGGACAGAATTACTCTAATAGAATTATGCTTCACCAACTATGGAAAATCAATGAACCAAGAAACCCAATAACAAAACCGAACTTCTGTGGGTCTAATATTGAATATATCGGAATTGTAGATTCTTGACATTATCTGAGGATGACTCAGACTTATTTTGCTTCTGCTTAATCTAACTCATTCTACATTTCTACTAGTTGTAGTGGTCGCATTTTGATCTTTGTTTTGTTTATAAACTTTGAAACATTTTGTTATTTGTTATCTAATCCATCCCTTTATAATTAGTTATTCTGGATATGATTATGTTGCTATCATTCACATCTGATATGTGATATGATTGTTTTGTTTTGGTGATTTCATTACTTGGCCAATGTTAAGAAATTAGTTTTAATATTCTTACTCTTTATGTATGATTATACATCACCACTAATTACTTATTTAACTAAGTACTTATTGTCAGATCTTCTATTTTACATTTATTTCTTTTTTACGATAGTATTTGGAGAGAATTTACTTTACCTTTAGTTTTCGTTGACTGTATATTATTAGAATATAGTTTTCTTCACGTTTATTTGTTATTTTCTGTACTATTATAATCTGTTAAGATACATGAGCAACTCTGCTTATGAGGTTTTATAGGCACGTCATTGCGACATCAATGAAGTGACACCCTTCGTTACGGTGTTACTAGACTATAACGTCTCCGTTATATATGCGTGGTTGAACTAGCACTTGACCACATTCTTTATCTGTTAGTAGGCGTATGAATTGCTCCTATAATATATATAATTTGTATCTGGTGGATGGTAAGCGTATGCCAACAACCCATCGCACACATTGTACACCATGGCTATTATTATTATTATTATTATTGTTATTATTATTGTTGTTGATATTATTATTATTGTTGTTTGTTATTATCTATCTTGCTCAATAATTATGTTCATCTAAAATTTATTAACGAGTGAGACCTGTTAATATGCAATCTGAAATCTGTAACATGAAATTTGAAATGTGTTCATATGTGATATGAATTATGAAATTTGTATGGAATCTGGTAATCTATTATATGAAATATGTTAATATGTTAACACATAATCTACAATATGTTAATCTAGAAACTGTTACTATGTAAGATTATATACATCGTAATCAGTTGTATTCTATTGTATTATTAGTGTTAAGAGTAAAATAGATGTATTGTATATGTTTTGTAAAGGTATATATTTCATTTGCCAATATTGTAATTTCTCTATAGTATATATATCAAATCCCACCTAATTTGGTGGTGTGACTTACACAATCACATGGTATCAGCCTTGGTTGAAAAATTCCCTCCCTCCCTACGCCATATGCTGTCTTCGTAACCCTAGCCACCTCTTTTCATCTTTCTCAGTTTTCTTCCATCGATAACCCTAGCGACGGCTTCCTCCTCTTGTGAAAACTACCAAATTTCAGAATCTAAAACCTAATTGTTGGGGCTAAACCGACTGGGCCCAATAAGGTCCAATAGAAATTCAAGTCCATTTGAGGCCCAATAAGGATCCAAGCCCGTTAGAGGTCCAAATTTACACAATCCGAACATCATACTAGCCACGTGGTTTCGTCTTATGACTTGTTACGTGATTATGAGAATTTAAGAAAAGATACAAGAGCATGCGCGATTCAGTAATTTTAAACGTTAAACGCGTTAGACGTCGGTTCATAAATAGATATTCGGCAAAACGATTAAGTAAGATAATGAATTATTAATATTAAGTATTAGTATTCATTCGGAAAGACCGTTCAGATAAATACACGCGTAGTACGTGTATGCGAACGTTAATCGGGTCATATGCTCGTAACATTAACGATAGCGGTACGGTTTTTACCAATATGTATTTTGATATAACAAATATTATAAATATTTATTTTAATGTTATTAGTAAAATAATAATGGTTATACTCGGGGTGTAAAACGTTTAAACGAACGAATGAGTCAGACACGCGGTACTGGCTCGTAACGGCCTGGACGACAGTCATAGCAGAGATTTCATAAATTAAAATATTTAAATAATATTAAAAATGATGTTTCGTGATTTTTTTTAAAGATCTTAAAGTAAATTATCGGGGGCTAGAATGCGATAACGTTTCTGTTGACACGCAGTGTTCACCTACCATTTCACCCATTCTAAAAATCCTAGCTATAAATTCATCTTTTTCTCCATTTACCCTCATTAGCACCTCCCATTTTTACAAAAAAATCTCTCAAGAGCTTTAGAGAGAGAACCGGTTAGAGAGAGAGGGGGTGGCATCCGCCATCTCCGGCCAACCCACGACGAAAGCAACGGCTGAGACGCGGCAAAAGCAAGGCGACGGGTGGTCTTGTTTCCTCTAAACGATCGGCGGCAGTTTTGAGGCGGAGGGCGACGAAGGCAAGGGGACGGGGAGGTAGCGGTGGTGTTGATGATGAGTGAAGAAGATGGCGATGGCAGAGGTGACCGGAGAAGACAATCACGTTTCCGGTGACGGTTCAGACGAACTAGTGACGTCGGCTATGGTGGTTTCAAGGCAGATCCACTCAAATCCGGCGAAAAAGGGCGTTATTCGGCAGAAAACGGTTTTAGGTCAGTGAAAATCAAACTCAGTCAATATGTGAACCATAAGGTTTAGGGCGTGCCAGTTCGTAAACTAGACTCCCGAAAGGTATAAAACGCACGCTAATGTGATTATATTTAATTACGCGAAAGTTAAACGTGCGTGCGGTTAAGTTGTGTTGGGTTTAAATGATTTGTTAACGGTTAAAGTAAATATTAACGTAGCGTTAAACACTAAACGAGTCGTATTAAATGTATTGTTGACAAAAGAAATATCCGCTCAAATGAAATAAATAATTTTAGACGAGAAAGATATAATAAGTAAGACGGGAACTTTCATACGACAAATGATCGTTATATATTCGTATACGAATAATAATGACCACTTTAGTCATATATAAGTTTACTAAAATACTCGTGATATATAAAACATTGACGGTTATTATTTGGGATAAATTGGATAACAAGTACGTTTTGTATAAACTTATATCTTGAATACGATAACAAACGATACGGACAATTACCTAATACTAGTACACAAACGTGAATTCAATTTTACGATGCTTATGGTATGAAACGGTCTATACGAAATAAATACAATTGAAATGATCTTCAAACTCTAAGTATTTTGAATGAACATATACATATATAAATATGTACATATATATGTTTATATCTAATTGATTGGTCATTAAATGGTATTTAAATTTATAACCGGTGTAACTAAACGAGGATTTGATAATTAACAAGGGTTGACACTACTATATATTCGAAAATAAATACGTACCATATAGGTGTATATATATACGTATACATGCACATAAATACATAGCATTCATATTTTTATACAAAATCAAACGCTTATTATGTGACTCGGTATTTAGATTCGAATACTTATATGAAAATATTCATTTACTCGAACATAAGATGTGTATAAATATATATATTAAGAGTTTTGGATGTGAGATACGAGTAATCGAAAACTTAAACATTCACGTAATGAATGTGTAGAAGCACCTTTGTGACAGAAACTCTGGATTCTATGCTGAAGCTTTTGTTTATCTACATTTCAGTCTTTATGTCTATGTATGTATTTGTATTTGTTTATTGATCGAGTTGTAATTTGATTTTGTCTGAACTTGATGTATTTCAGTTGTATGTACACTTTAGGTACTAAACAAATACGTATGGAAAGTGTTCCTGCGTATTTGTCATGTACCCAAAGATGACCATGCGTACTTAGGTAAGTACGCATGAAGTTTGTTCATGCGTACTTACAAGTACGCATGGCCATGGTTTATATATAGTCAAGTCTGTTTTCACATTTCACACGGTTGTAATCTCACACACAAGTACGCACACTTCAGCATTGTATCAGTCTTATTGCCATTCCAGTGTCTGTTCTTGTAAGAAGTTTGCTATAATAGACCGAGTATTTTGAGTACAAGTGTTTGTTATTGTCATGTTTACATTTGTCGTCGTACTTTGTTCCACCTAGTCACGAGGATTCTGCATTCTTGTTGACTAGGCTACACACCCACACGATCAAGATCCGACACACACCCACCTGGGACCTACAAGTGGTATCAGAGCCTTTGCTCTTGTTTTCGAGTGTTATGAGTGTGTTAGGAACACTTTCTGACAAAGTGTTGTACTGATTACACATCCATTGAATCTGCATTGGTGATTTCAGAACCTGTTCATATACTTGTTCATCTTTATGAATCCCAAACATCCGTCTTGGTATTGTTGTTGTTTGGATGATCCATTCATCAAAAGCTTATTAGAATCAACAATCTGATTCATTAATCATACCACATTGATCATACACAACAACCGGTTTAGATCACTATTTGATCAGACAAGTGGATGCATTTGTTCAAAAAGTGACTTTGCTTACTGATTCCTGCGTACTTATCAATCCTGCGTACTTATCAACTCATGCGTACTTAGACAAGTACGCAAGGCCATAATTGGTGCGTAGTTATTCTGATCATACACACTTATTAAGTACGCAAGACCATTCTTGTTCATGTGTATTTAACAAGTACGTAAGACCAATTCCATGTACGCAAGTAGGATTGACTTTCAAAGTTTTTGACTAAGTTTTAACACAATGTGAAATCTCCAGAACATCAGTAGCATGTTGAATTATGCAATGAAATTAGTACTTCACAAAAACCACCCAAGTTGTTAAATGTAAATGACTATTCCAACTGGAAAGCTAGATTTGAGGAGTACGTTTCATATACAGATTTAAACATGTGGATACCCATTTTAGAGGGGTATAAACATCCAACACATGAATTTCTTGGCGAAACCCAACCTAAACTAATCTCTAGACTTGACGTAGATGAAAAGAAGGCTTACGATCTAGAAAAGAAAGCACATGGTTCCTTAACCATGGCACTGACACGAGACTTATTTCACAGCTTCAGAGGTTAGGACACGTCAAAAGATCCTTGGATAGCTTTACATAAACAATTTGAGGGTAACAGTGATGTCAAGAAGAGTAAGAGAGAGTTCTTGAGGAAGCAGTATGAATGTTTTAGATACTTAGAGAATGAATCCATTGACGAACTTATTTCCAGATTCTATCATCTATAGACATAATTAAAGTCTTATGAATTAAAGTATCCTGATGATGAACTTGTGGAAAAATTTCTTGATGCTTTACCACCAAAATTTGACATGTATACAACATTGCTAAGAGAAAATCCTAAGTTCTATAAGATGACTATTGACGAAGCAATAGGAAAGGTTCAAGCACATGACATGAACTTAAGAAAGAAAGAAACCACTAGTAGACCTCTAATTCCAGAACCACCAATGTACTTTGGAACCTCTTCCACAGCAAAAACATCTGGCTCAGGAATTGCTTTATTTTCAGGGAATACTATTCATGATGAGGAGAATTCTAAAAGTTGTGGTGGTCCTACATGTTTTGCTGCATCTGGGTCTGGTTCATTTCATCAACATTCCTCAAGAAGCCCCACCTCTACATCATCAACTCATCAAAGTGCTATAGCCAAGATCGCTGAAGATCATGTAGCCTTATTCTCTTCATGTATGCTTGCCTACGAAAACTTTATCGGGGGAAAGCTTACAGATCCGGAGACCATTGAAGAAGACTTCAACCAAGTTGATTCTGAAGATAAGGAAGATATGGAAGACAAGTCAAAGGTCAAGTGTTACAAATGCCTGAACTATGGCCATTTTGCAAGAGAATGTTAGAAGGATAAAGCACCAGCCTCAGGTTTCACTCGACCAAGTCAAGGAAGCAACCATAATTATAACAACCAGAATAACCGCAGTCAAAATCAAGGAGCATCGTCAAATGCACTGGTAGTTCAACAGGATGATAGCTTTGACTGGGGAGTTCATCTGGAAGATGCTATAATTTCACAAACTCAGCTCAGGTTGATGGCAGAAATCGGTGAAATGATGAAAGCTGAAGAAAGGGAAGCAACCGCTGCTGACCAACAGGAATCTGCACTCGCTTTTATGGCAATCGGAGAAGCGTCCAGTTCATCAACTGAGGTAGATTCTAATGCTTTTGTTGTTGTTTCTTGTGC
The DNA here is from genome assembly GCA_023525975.1 of Smallanthus sonchifolius. Taxonomy (NCBI): domain Eukaryota; kingdom Viridiplantae; phylum Streptophyta; class Magnoliopsida; order Asterales; family Asteraceae; genus Smallanthus; species Smallanthus sonchifolius. The sequence continues at coordinate 15,823,676 of CM042028.1, read as the reverse complement.
TAACTGTTTAATCTTAAAAGGCGAGAATGATCGAATCCATAATCAACTCGAACCTCTACGTAGAGCAACTCTAAATTATAAAGAAAATGAAAAACGTTTTAACGATTCTATTGAAAATCTTAGAAAAGATAAACAAGATTTTTCAATTAAAATTAGCGAACAACAATTTCATTTAGATGTTGCCTACAAAGAGTTAGAGAAAAAGAATGTCGAAATAGCCAAACTACAGAATGAGATTCTGAAGTTAAGTGGGAATCTTGAAAAGTTGAAAAACTCTCGTTTTGTGGTGGAACACTACGAGTATGTCGTACGACAAGTGAATGGCAAAGGTTTAGGTACTAATGCCATTCCTTCACCTGTTAACGGCAAGTTTGTCAATGGGCTAGTCGACATTGATTTGTCCTTTTTATATGAGTCTGCTAGTAACGCTAATTCATCTTCTGATGAAGAGTTCTATTCCGATGAATGTTCTGAAGATAACAAAGTCGAGGGTGTTGTCTCAGAGGAGTTGCTTGATGAACCCAAAATCAACAAAAACATTGTCACTCACTGTGACAATTGCATTTTAACAGAGCCTGATATTATTGAATCAAATGATAAATTGAAAATGATGCTTTATGGGGGTTTCAAAACCATAAAGCAAGCAAAGAAAGAAACATTTGCAAACAAATTAGGAAAGAATTTTTAAGAAAACATTGATAAACATTATACTCCCAAAAATCAATCAACATCAGGTCATGCACAACCAGTTGTTCATCAAACCAATCTTGTGACTCATCAGAATAACTCATCAACATCCAAAACCAGAAAGTCTTACAGTAAAACATTTAAAGAAAGAAGGAATTTCTCTCACTGTGGTACATTCGATCACATTCTAACAATCCAAACAAAAATCAGGAGAAACGGCCAGTTGTCCCACAATAGGCTAAATCCCCTAAGAAACCGTCAGTGAAGCAATCTAAGAGACCCATTCCAAAATTGGTGAAACCACCAGCCAAGCATATGGTTAAGCCAAAACCCGTGGCTGCACCATCTGCAGTAAAACAGAATAAGCATCATGCTGTTCCTGGTGTATCTATCTCTTGTAGTACATCATCTGGTGAAAAGTCTGTGGTGAAACTTTCTAAGCCACAGAAGAGAAGGTGGAATAAGAGGTTGAAAAAAGTTGAACAAAAACTTGCTGGTTGTCGACCGGGTGTAGCTCATACTAGTTCACCTATTATCAACAATAGCAAGCCTATTGTTCATAAGAAACAAGTCTAGAGAAAGAAACTCAACAGTTCTCAACTTTCGTATTCTGATTCTCATAAAGAGTCTCCAATTTTTTACCACCATGATTGCGAGTTAATAGAAGTCGTGTACTTTGAGAAAAAACGGACGACCCAAGACCACAACGGCTTGGGTCTCCAAATCTAACAAATTTCTTTTGACTTGTGCAGGGACATCCGAAGGGACCTCTCACAAACCGTTGGTATATTGATAGTGGATGCTCCCGGCACATGACAGGCAACATGGCACTACTTCAAGATGTTAAACAGAGGCGGCTATGTGGCCTTTGCAAGAGAAAAGGGCGAAAGTATCACAAGTCAAGGCGTAGTATCAAATGGATGTATTAGCTTTGACAACGTCAACTATTGCGAACAACTCAAGCATAATCTTTTAAGCGTATCTCAAATGTGTGACAAGGAGTACTCCGTAATGTTTGACAAGTCTGAATGTCTAATTCTCAAACCAGGCTTTGAGATTCCTGAAGAATGGATTCTAATGTGAGCACCGAGAAAAAATGACACATATCAAATTGATATGAGCGTGGCAAAAACCACCACATCAGTTCCTACATGTTTACTTACAAAAGCAACAGAGATTGACTCAATATTGTGGCACAAGAAACTTGGACACATTTCTTTTAGAAAAATGAATTACCTTGTCCAACATGGTTTAATAACCGGGGTTCCTAAGATGAGGTTTGCCGTGGCAGATGATTGTGTGCCATGTAAAAAGGGCAAACAACAACAAAAATCTCACAAGCCCAAGATCCAAAAATCTATTGATACCTCTTTGGAGCTATTACACATGGATTTATTTGGCCCCATAAGTATCAAGAGTATTGGTGGAAAGTCATATTGTCTAGTTGTAACTGATGATTACTCACGTTTTTCTTGGGTTCATTTTCTAGGTACAAAGGATGAGACTGCTGAGATTCTTCAATATCTTATTCTAAGCTTGGAAAACTTATGCAAACTGAAGGTCAGGAGAATCAGAAGTGATAACGGCATAGAGTTTAAGAATAATATGATGGAGCTTTTCTTTCTCAAGAAAGGTATTCGTCATGAGTTCAGTGCGCCATATACACCACAATAGAATGGAGTGGCAGAACGGAAGAACATAATTCTAATAGAAACTGAACGGACTATGCTGGCAGATGCCAAACCACCAATTACTTTTTGGGCTGAAGCGGTGAATACATCATGTCATACGTTGAATAGAGTTCTTGTGGTGAAACGTCTTAACAAAACTTGTTACGAGTTAATCAACAACCGACCACCAAATCTGGACTACTTAATTCCTTTTGGTAGTCTATGTTCTTTGTTGTTACAATCCAAAGATCGTAAATCAAAATTTCATGAGAAAGCAACGGAAGCAACCTTTCTTGGATATGTTGCCAATTTTCCTTGCAAGAGGGTTAACAACAAAGAAACTCGCTCAGTAGAAGAATGGTTTGAGGTGGATTGCAGTAAACATAGCATTTCACCAGAACCAACTGGTCCAGTGTGGGGTTTTGATTATGATACTCTTTTCAAGTCTTTCAATATTCCGGATTTATCTGCTGAAGATGCTGCCAGACTGAATGAACATTACAGTGGAAATGATCACTCCACAATCTCAACAAGGTCCACTGCACCTATTCCTTCCACTGATTCTAATGCATCATCTGCATCAAGAACACTTGATAATGACACAACGAAAACGATGCTCTAGCTGATCCTGACATTTTAGAAGGAGAAGCACAAGTTGATCCTATCAATATTTTTTCTTCAAATTCTCAAAATGTGGAGGAAGTTAGTACGAATCTTTATTCAGTTATCCAGGAACATGAAATACCAGAAACAAGGGTGCATCGGAATTATTCAATTGACAACATCATTGGTGATCCTGATGCTGGAGTTCAAACTCGGAGTCGAACAATTATAGAGAACACTAGTCTGTACACAGAGATACTTGATACAGGTATCATGGAAAAATGCTTGTATGTTACATTTGTATCCCAAATAGAGCCGAAGAATGTGAAAGAGGCTCTCACAGACAATTGCTGGATTGAGGCTATGTAAGATGAACTGTCTAAATTTCGCAAGTTGCATGTATGGGATTTGGTTGATTTGCCAAAAGGAGTACACCCTATTGGTACTAGATGGGTGTTCAAATGTAAAACTGACGATCGACATGTTGTGATAAAAAACAAGGCACGTCTAGTTGTATAGGGTTTTTATCAACAAGGGGCCTGGATTACACCGAGGTGTAGGCCCCAGTTGCTAGAATTGAAGCAATCAGATTATTCTTGGCTTATGCCTCATACGTTGGCTTCAAGGTCTATCAACTTGACGTAAAGAGTGCTTTCCTATACGGTAAAGTCTATGAAGAAGTCTACATTACTCAACCACTTGAATTTGAAGATCCACAATTCCCAAATAAAGTGTACAAATTGGATAAAGCACTTTATGGTCTTCATCAAGCACCAAGGGCATGGTATGAGACGTTATCCAAGCATCTACTGTCTAATGGTTTCGATCGAGGACATATAGATTCGACTCTCTTCATAAGGAAAGCGAAAGGTGATATTCTTTTGGTACAAGTATATGTGGATGATATCATTTTAGGGTCAACAAACAAAGAATTGTGTAGAGAATTTGAAACGGTGATGAAATCTAAGTTCGAGATGAGCAATATGGGTGAACTATCATTTTTCTTAGGATTGCAAGTCAGTCAGAAGGAAGATGGCATTTACCTACATCAGACTAAGTATGTGCACGATATCTTGGAGAAATACAAGATGAATGACTGTTCTACTTACTGCACACCGATCCCAGTCAACCACAAGCTAAGTCCAGACAAGGACGGTAAGGACGTAGATTGCAAATTATATCATGGAATGATTGGTTCTCTAATGTACTTAACAACATCAAGACCTGATATTATGTTTGATGTATGCTTGTGTTATAGGTTTCAATCACAGCCGAAGGAATCACATTTGATTGCTCTGAAAAGGATATTCAGATATCTAAAAGGGAAACCCCAATTAGGTCTCTGGTATCCCAAGCATCGATCATTTGATTTCAAAGCTTATAATGACTTAGACTACGGTGGTTGTAACCTCGACATGAAATCAACTTCTGGTGGATGTCAATTTATGGGAAATAGACTTGTCTCCTGGCAGTGAAAGAAGCAATCCATGATTTCTGTATCAACTTGTGAAGCCGAATACATTGCTGCTGTAAGCTGTTGTTCTCAAATCTTATGGATCTAACAACAACTCAGAGATTATGACTTGAATTACACTGGAACTCCAATGTTCATTGACAACAATGCCACCATGTCAATCATGAATAACCCGGTGAAACATTCCAAAACTAAGCATATTGAAATTCGTCATCACTTTATCCGTGATTGTGCTGAAAAACATTTAATTGAACTTGTAAAAGTTCACACGGATAACAATTATGCCAACCTTTTCACAAAAGCCTTTGATCGTTCTCGTTTTGAACATCTCGCCAACATGATAGGAATGTTCAATCCTGAGTGAAAATCATTTTCAAAACAAATATGTTTCTTGGAAGTTAAAACTTATTTTCTATTTAAAACTTAACTGACTGCTCAATTTATTTTTGTTAAAAAGAAAAACCAAACAAAATATAAAATTAGCAAAAATTTCAAAGTCTTTTGAAGTCAAGAGGAGATGATAGTGCATAAGTAAGTGATCTAAATTTCTTAGACTGCATGATTGGGAAATGATTGCATCATGAATACTTAAACTATTTATAAATTATCATTTAATTTGAATTTTCAGTAGGCTAGAAGCATTCATTAGATCATTAGTAGTGTGAAAATCTAAATATCTCTACTACAACTGTGATTTGAACCCATGTTTTGTTGCGTGTGTGCGTAAAAGATCATTATCAGAAATAGAATGTAAGATTTTGGCTAGTATTATCTTTTGAGACCAGTTTCGCGTTATGTATTTAGCACAATTTTTTGGTTCACTTCACTGCCCATACTCACAAGTATGCAATGAGAAGTTGAGCTAAGATATGTCTTGACAACAACCGTTAAGCATATACTACCCCATTGGATCACATCTGTTCCATTGAAGATATCCAGATAATAGTTGGATCCCATTTTCTGAATCTTCGGATTCCATATCTATTAGCCTGAATCATTACAAGATATTCAATGAAGATAAACGTCACAAACCAAGACAAATGAATCAATCGATTCTGAATCTTATGATTCTTGATAATCCTTATGGATTCTGCTTGATTTTTCTGTGCTAAACGATGTAACTTCAACCTGGAGATTCTGATAATCCTTGGTAAAATCTTAGATGTCTTGAGATAATACATTTACTTTCTGTTAACATAACTGTGGGGTACACGTTGTAGAACTTAAAATGGTACCTTAACTCACATGAACCTGATCCAAGAATGCTTTTAGTTTCAAATCTTATAATATTGACAACTTGAATTAACATGATGTGTATTCCAAAGTGACTTTAAGCAGGTATGTCATGATATGATCCCAATTTCTTTGAAATTTATCTTGTATTACTATTGCTACATGTTTTAGCCTGATATGATCCTCTACTCATGACTTGATAAAAAAGAAGTTCACTGTAAGTATTCTGCTATTCAGTATTTTGTACATACTATCAGAAAAACAACAAAAATATTTTCGGGAATGTTTTAGCTTTAAACTTTGTAAAAGACAAAAAGATTTTATGCATAGCTCTTTCAAACTTTTTAGAAAAACCAAAAATATTTTCATAACTTCCAGAAGCATCTTTGTTACACTTAGAATTGAATGTATCTATCAAGTTCGTCTCCAAATACTTCATAACAATTTTTGAGTTAAAGGATTTGAGCAAGTGTTATTGCTCATGCGTACTTAAGAAGTGTGCATAAGCATAAACATGCATACTTATAAGTACGCATAGCTTAACTCATGCGTACTTGTCAAGTATGTATGGTTATGGTCATGCACACTTACACAAGTACGTCGGGTATGAAGTGAAGGGTATATATAACAACAACATGCATTTACTCCACATTCAAACACTTCTTACTTCAGATTACTACACCTGCTCATTTTGCTCGAAAATCCTTGTGCTACAAAACCGTTTTCAATCACATATTCTGTTACAATATCATCTCTAGATCATTTGGTGAGAATCACAACCCATTTCAACCATTGATTTGTCCTTAGGGTTTAATGATAAATTTTTATGATCATTAAGGTGTTTGCATGCGAAATTGAGTACCAAACCGTGTTTCTAATCATAAATCTAAGTCGTTTGCTACAAATTTCATCACTTTAATTGGTTAATTTGATCTTTTTATCATAGGTTTGAGCCGAAGGTGGCGTCGGCCCCTGTTCCATCAAAAAGGGATTAGTGGAGATACTTTGCCCACATCATGATTATGTGCATTTCTGCACGAAAAGCTGGCAAAGACGCAATGGGACACGATCTTCCATCTGCCATGGTTGGTCTATCATTAAACAGAGGATAAAATTTCTCATGATATATCTATAAGTCCATGCTTGAACAGATTGATGCAGCTAAAAGATTTAGGTTTCTCTTGTATCTGCCATTTGTCTAGCTACTTATCAATAACTTTTTGCCAAACCTTCCACAGATAGGACAGCGGTTACAAGTTAAAAGAGTGGACAAATGAGGATTCGTTCAATTCATGAAAGCTGGAACAGAAGAATGAGCTATCTCCGAGGACACAATCCGTCAAGTTTTACAGTTTAATGACCAAGCAACGGATCCCACTGTTTACCCTGATTATGTTATTGATGGTTGTTGGAGGCAACGCATGGGTTATGTTGGCAGAGTGGAATACCCATCTTACAAGAAGGGATGGCTGTTAGATCAGTGGAGATACTTTGCCCATATCATGATTATGTGCATTTCTGCATGAAAAGCTGGCAAAGACGCAATGGGACACGATCTTGCATCTGCCATGGTTGGTCTATCATTAAACAGAGGATAAACATTCTGATGATATATCTACAAGTCCATGCTTGAACAGATTGATGCAGCTGAAAGATTTAGGTTTCTCTTGTATCTGCGATTTGTCCGGCTACTTATCAATCACTTTTTGCCAAACCTTCCACAGATAGGACAGCGGTTACAAGTTAAAAGAGTGGACAAATGAGTATTCTTTCAATTCATGAAAGCTGGAACAGAAGAACCCATTCCAGTTCGTACACCTCTGTTTGGCCACTTAATAAATGAAGCTTACATTGCTCCGGCTGATGATCGATGGTACACCGTAAATTCTGAACCCGAAGCCAGTGAACACTCAGATGAGGAACAACAGGAAGAAGAAGAGGTTGGACACCATGTTGACAGCGATTCTAGTGATGGTGATAGTGATGATGAAGACAGTGATGGTGATGGTGAGGAGGCAACGGACTCAGAACGAACTGAATCTGACTCGTCCAACTCCGATGATGCACCTGATCAAGCACGTTGATGTGTTAAGATTTACACATCTATTTGGCACAAAACTTCGCTCATTTAACGATCAATTCTTGGTTATATTCAACGTTTAGACACTTATTTGCTTCATTTCCTGTTTTGTAGGTTTTTGTGAAGATTGGTGAACAAACAAGAGGATTCCAGGATAAGAAATTGAAGTTTTAGGGTTTCTGTGATAGAGGCACGGTCGTGCCCCCTACTTGGCGTGGTCGTGCCAAACTTGTAAACCATAGGCACGGTGGCGCCCACATCTTGCACGACCGCACCAAGCCAAAATTCAAGGCACAACCGTGCCTTGACTCCCCATGGTCGCGTGTCATCTCGTGAGTCTGAACAGCCGTACTTCCTCGATTAACGGGACCCAATGGAAGCTCCGGATCGGTCAACCCTCCATCACATGGTCGTGTTAAGACCTAGACACGACCGTGCCTTTGTACTAGGAACGGTCGTGCCTTCTCTCCTAGCACGGTCGTGCCTCCCCTTTTCTATTTAAACAGAACTTAAACTCTCATTCAGGAGTTCAGCAACGAGGGAGAAAAACCCACTGTTCCAGCTCATATTATCCTTGTTCCAGCCACATTTCAAGCTTCTTGGAGAGGATACAACATCAAGAGGATCACCATACATCAACAACAACATCTAGGCTTGGAGGAGTGGTTTGATTCTTGTTTTCATATCATGTTTCTCACTATTTTTCCCTGCTTATTTGTAATTTTTTTGCTCATGATGAGCTAAAACCCTTGTTCACTTTGGTTTAGATGAAGTTTAGATACATTTGACAACATTCATGGATTATTGGCAATTATTGTGTTAATGTTATGACAACCGTATGATTATTCTTTGATGAAATTATGCATTCAAGTATTTTGAGTTGTTTACAAGACTTGTATTTGTGTATGCCATATTATGTTGAAAAACTTGTGGTTTATGCTTATATTTATGGATTGGTGTTTGTATTTATACTAACTTATGGCATTTAACTAGGAATGGTGAATGAAGTCTTGTTTATGAATCATTATATTTGTATGTGTATCCTTATGCTTATGTTTGGAAAGACAAAGTGTTTGTTATGATGTTTCATGTTTAGTTTTATGTTTATCTAGGAATTGTTGACACATTCTCCTAATTTATATAACCTTTGTATGAACATTGTATGTTGAAGAAATGCATATTATTGTCTAATTTAATCAACTTGAGGTGGGTAGTGTGTTGTTCATATTATCTTTCCAACTAGTTGTTGGATTAGTATACCTTAATCGGAAGCTAGTTCAATCTTTATAAACATTGACATGATTGTTAAACACGTGAGCTTCATTGTATGACTTTAGGTGGTTGGTTTGTTTAATTCATGTTAGCTTTCCGAATGGTCATTTGATTAGATATCTTTGACGAGAATTTAGTCAATTTATGTTTCATGTATTTGCCATGCTTCTATGAGTGTATTGAATGTATTCTAGATGGATTCGACACCGAAGTGATATTTTCTCCTTGATTGTTTGACTTGTGATCTTAGCGTAATTTATATATTTGCATGCTAGTTAATTAAAACAAACTCTTCAAAATATCCTTATACCATCCCTTGATTGAATCTTAGTTCAGGTCTATTATTGCATTCCACCGTGTCCACGGATTGCTATCCGGTTCTTACCTTTACTATATTGCTATCTGACGGGTACACTGCCCGGTGTGTGTGTGTGATTAGTCTTTGGTGAAAACCCTTTTTAAAACTCTAATTGTGTAAAAATCTTTATAAAAAAAAATATAGTTTACACATAACACGTCCACGAAGGAATGTTCAGGGGTCCTTCCTGAAACATCCTTCAAATGTCAAAGATAAGATAGTTCAGATAGCGAATTTCAACTCGTTGATGAAAGCTCAGAAAGTGAGGCAGAACCGGCATATGTGGCACAGCGACGAAAGAAGTTCAGATCCAATCGTCCATGGAATGTTGTCATGGAACAGATCACCGCCCGAATTCAAGCACAGGGAAGTTCTGGTGAACATTCTCAGTTATACAGCCGCCGAAAGAGCCGAACAATCACACCTGTGATTGTTTCTACTGTACAAGAAATGACTCCACCAATAGCCTCTCTCCCGGCTGTGACAATTCCAATCCCAACTACCACTCTACCAATAATGGCTGAGTCCTTTATTGTGGCAACAACAACAGCCCCAACAGTCATCCCAACAACATCCTTTGTAGTAGATGTTACTGCAGGCACCTTACCCCCTATGACTCATTCGATAGAATTTGGAGATTTGGGTCATCATTTTAATCTTTCTGAAATTTTTGCTGACATAATTCATGATACGGGTGAAGCCTTAACAGCTAGAGAAGTTTATCCCCGAGAGGCTCGCATCTCATACTTAGAAGCTCAAGTTGCTGCCTTGCTTAAAGATGCTGCCAACTCAAAATTTGAAGCTGAGGTACAACAGGCTAAGATCAATTCACTTATTGAGGAAACCACCATGTTAAGACACCAATGGCAGAGCACTCAAGAACAACTCAAATCATTGTTGGAACTCAGCCAGATACAATTCAAACTCAATGATTCTGTTCTTATACAGAAGCAAGCTATGGAGAGTCAAATGCTATTACAAAGAGATGAACACATAGTATTGGTTAGTCTTGTGGAGAAGCTGCTGAAACAGCTTGGAGCTCAGGGGGAGTCTCGCAAACAAGTTGAGGAAGCCTGTCACCACATTGACCTAACTGGTGATAAGGATCAAGACAAGGATCCTGGTGTCGGCCCCTCTGGTGGTGCTGGTAGTGAGCAACAAGTTGTCTTAGCTTCACTATCAGTAGTACTGACGGAACAAGGTGAGTTTACACAAGAAGGAACATGTGGTGGAAGTGATAAAGGTAAGTCCATGGCCGAAGTCTTGGAAGATCTATCCACTTAGCCGAACTTGACCAATGAAGCTATGATCGGAGCCTTAGAGGAAATTGAAGAAGTCGAGATCGATTCAGCTGATGAATGGGATGAGCAAGGAGAGGATGTTATGATTGAGTTTTCCAAAGGAGATGGTAAGGGTGTATACGAATTGGAAGATGGGGAGATCTTTGAAGCCCCTACAATAAATGAACTAGCTGAACCTGAAGTTTCCTTTGTTAGTGTTGAGGCAACAACAGCTGAGGCCTCCCAAACCAACCCCCTTCCTGAAGCAAGTGAGAGTGGAAACTCTTGGAGGAGGGTTCCTCAAGAGTGGTTCAAAAAGCCACAACTAGCCGGCTGGTTCAAATCTCAGTATGGAGGTGTTCAATACCTCAAATCGACAACTGAAGCCTTTAATTCATTACCCAAATATGACCTAGTTAACTTGGCAAACAGAGAACTCATCGGTGAAACCTCTTTTGCCGTAGCCAAAGGTCTATGGCAGACGTTATAGAAGGAAGGTTGTTCTGGGAAGTTTGAAGTTTTTAAGCCTCAAATGCCGAGGCGTGTCAAAGACAAAGCACAGAGACATCCTGTGACATGCAAGTTCTTGAAAAAGCTTGTCTATAAACCGGTACTATGTGAGACTCACATACCTCTGAGGAAAATTCCTCAAAATGTGTTGGGAAACTTATGGTACCGGTACGTAGACCTAGTAACCGGCGAGGCTGTTATGATTGAGAAGCTCAGTTTGAAGTAGATAGTCAGGGTGTTTGATGAAATTTGCTTCATCAACTTTTCGGTTAGAGATCTGGTGGTGTTGGTGGACAAGTACTACGTACATACGGATGAATGGACGAAGCTACTAGCTACCCGCTACAACAATCTAGTCAAATTATGTTTTGACTACAAGTTAGGGTTGGGCGGTGGAGGTCAAGCAGGAGGTGCCTAAGAAGACTGAAGAAATCCAGAGCTGTTGTCAAGGGGGAGTCTGTAGAAGCACCTTTGTGACAGGCACTTTGGATTCTATGCTAAAGCTTTTGTTTATCTACATTTCAGTCTTTATGTCTATGCATGTATTTGTATTTGTCTGTTGATCGAGTTGTAATTTGATTTTGTCTAAACTTGATGTATTTCAGTTGTATGTACACTTTAGGTACTAAAACAATACGTATGGAAAGTGTTCCTGCGTATTTGTCATGTACCCAAAGATGACAATGCGTACTTAGGTAAGTACGTATGAAGTTTGTTCATGCGTACTTACAAGTACGCATAGACATGGTCTACATATAGTCAAGTCTGTTTTCACATTTCACACGGTTGTAATCTCACACACAAGTACACACTTCAGCATTGTATCAATCTTATTGTCATTCTTGTGTCTGTACTTGTGATTGTAAGCAAATTGCTATAATAGACCGAGTATTTTGAGTACGGGTGTTTGTTATTGTCATGTTTACATTTGTCATCTTACTTTGTTCCACCTAGTCATGAGGATTCCGCACTCTTGTTGACTAGGCTACACACCCACACGATCATGATCCGACACACACCCACCTAGGACCTACAGAATGAATATGAGAACTTATGTCTTATCAAACTTAAACGAATACATTGTCACATAGATAATTATGATTATATATACAGATATAATTATAAATGTTTATAGTTTGTAGACAAACCAACAGAATATGATGTCTAGCTTCAAACACACAAACACACACATATACATATATATATATATATATATATATTAATACCGACAAAGGGATATATGTATACTTTACGTAAACTCAAACGTTTATTTGCGAAATAAAATACTTGTATAATATATTGTTATTTTTTGAAAAGATATATAGATACATATATATACATTCGTATGTGTCCGAATACCTTTAATACCATTGTTCGGGGCATGGCGTGTCTATGTATAAACTTACAATACCTAATTTTATACAAACATGTTTACACTCGTGACACATATATTATGTATTTTCCTAAGACTAGTTAAACTAGGATTATAGTTTGGCATAAATAAATGTGTACAAGTATTTCTATTATACGTATCCAAATACTCAAAGACAAACCAATACTCCCCAAAGTATAACTATCAAATAGTCACTATACTTTAACGAATCAGTCAAGCTCAACCGCACACATGATAACTCAACACGAGTTTAGACTCGCTTTACATTATTAGGGTTAGTCTATAAAGCTTATTAAGTACCTACAGGTATCGTAGAACTCGATTAGGACATAAATCCGTGACTATTACATTATGTGGACATTCGTTCCCATTGCTATCTGGAGGACATTATCGTTTCTAATGCGTTACCAGGTGAGTTCCACAGCCCCTTTTTTCTTAATTGTAATTTTTTAGGACATTGGGGGAAAACATACTTTTATACAATAATAAGAAAACATGACCGACCATTTATCTTTACATGAGACATTTGTAGAGAACTCGAAGTCCCTTGTTAACATATTATAACCATTAGCTTTAAGTAGCCAGGATATTGTGAATAATATTATTGGGATTGACACTCCGAGTCATGGGTTAGTCTCTCTAACCAAGGGTCCGTATAGCCTAATGACTGCACTTTGTCTTAGCTCGTGAGCCCGTGGGGAAAGGGCGAGGCGAAACACCTGTGTTTGGTTTGGTTATACATCATGTAAAATAATATTCGTATACCTAGCTAGTTACGAAGGGTCACTCATTATTTGTTTTGTTTATTGTATGTATCAACGTTTTCAAACAAATGGTTTCATATTTTGGCCACGTATACATCATCAAATGTTTTCGAGAAAAACAGTATCACATTATGGCCATGTACACATTATCAATGTTTTCGAGAAAAAAACGGTTTCATATTATGGCCACGTACACATTATCAATGTTTTTGAGGAAAACGGTTTCATATCATGGCCATGTATACATCATCAATGTTTTCGAGGAAAATGGTTTCATATTATGGCCACGTATACATCATCATTGGTTTCAAGGGAAACCTCTTTACATTGCAACAATTAAACCTTTGAACTCACCAACTTTGCGTTGACATTTTTAAGTATGTTTTTTAGGTAATGCATAGATATGCAACGGTTGAAATAGGTTATTTGGATTAAATCCTAGAGGCCGAAGATCTTGTTTTGATCAAGATAGGCATTTAGATCGTGCCTTATTATGAAGACGTAGGGTCGTCTAATGATATGTCCTAATTTATACATGTTTTGCACGCATAATAATCCATATATTATGGTACTAATTGAATGAAAACCTTGCAATTGATACTTAAAAACGTTTATATTTCACAATTGCAGGATAAACAATGTACCGAGATAAACAAAGCAAAAACTACTCAAAAACACCAGAACTCAAGCTTTTAGAAGGAACATGCCCAAGCTTTAACCCCCCAAGAAGTCAAGCAAGGTCAATACCAGTCAACAAGTAGCAAAAAGACAAAACAGGGAGCGGGAGGGGGATGCACGGCCGTGCATCCCATTGCACGGCCGTACAAAGGCCTTCTTTGCTCCCCAAGCACTCCTGTACCCTACCATGTGTACCTTTTTGATTCCCTACATGCAAAGGCCTTCCTTGCTCCCCAAGCACTCCCGTAACCAATGCACGACCGTGTTGCTCATTTTGTGGCCTATAAATAGATGGCTTGAGTTCTTCATTCCACACACCCTAATCTAGAAAGAATACACACTTCTTAGTCCATTTCTGTAAACTTAGAGTATAGAGTAGAGAGTAGAGAGGCTCTTCCGCTTTGTTCGCAATAGGGGAGCCTACGAAACATAGCATTATGCTTGTTCGTATGGCCATTCGTGGCTAAACCCTTTGCATTGCTTGGGTGAAGATGAAGTTTGGTGTATGCTAATGTTTAACTTATTAGTCTAATGGTATGTTTATGTTCTTTAATTATTCGCTTTTAAAACCATCTTCATGATAGACTTTTTATTATTATCTAAATTAGTGTTTACACTTGTGAGTGTTTTTGATTTTAAAGTGTAAGACCGTAAAACCTTTTTAATCAAATTTCTCTTGAAACTTGTATGCCTTTATACAAGTTGATTTTGATAAGCCAAAGCTTGGTTAATATTGATGAGATCGTACGTCTTTATACGAGCTTGTTATGAAACTAAGAGTTGGTGAACTCACGTTGGGAATGGTACGTCTTTATACATGGTCTCATTGTTGCATCGCATCCCCGTGAACAAAGTCTAATAACTCTTTTAATAAAAATAAAGTAGTTTAAGTTTGATGTCTTAAACCAACTCGGAGATAAATCTTAAGCATACGAATGTACGGATCTATTAACGAGTTGAGGGTAATGATGTCCCTGACTGAGAGTCTTACTATTTTATTATTAAAGAACATAATTCATGAACCGAATGTTGTGAGAATAAGGCTCTAGCGGTGTACTGTTCACACATTTGTATTAGTCATACCATCGCATTAGTTAACATTACATTATCATATACCAAGCGGATTCGAAGCCCAAAGAAATACTCGCTGTGATCTGATTATTCTCGAGCTATTTACTTTCCTGTTATTTACTATTCTGTTATTTACATTCATGTTACACACTTCACGCACATTTTACATTTTATGTTATTTACTTTACCGTCATTTACTTTTCTGTCATTTATTTTTCTGCTTCACAAGCACACAACACCCACTCACTAATTAAACCGGCTAAACGATAACAAACGTTGAGTATTGGAATTCGACCATGTCCATTGGTTCGATACTTGGTTTTTACCTAAACTATATTACGCTGCGATAGGTACACTTGCCTATTGTGTGTTTTTTAAGTTTAAGTATTTATCATTTTATAAATTTTAAAACCCGATCTCGTGAAACCATCTCTAAATATATTATTATATAATATATACTTTAAAAATGACACATCATCTAACCTCAAGTCAATTTTGACCTATATGGTTCTAGGTCAATGTACTATTTCATTTTAGTATTTGTAATGGTGTTCAACACCTTAGAAGTCTTTATTTTAGCATCCGTAGTTGTATAATGTAACATCCATGTAAAATAAAGTCAAACATCCTAAACATTTTTCTATGATTCTACATGACAATACATTATGCTAGTGTGATTAGATGCATTGCTCTTAGACTAAGTAAACATGACTTAGTTATACAGTTATGAACTCGATGAAAACCCTAGAACCATACTGATTGATTATAGTTATACATATATTTAATTCTTTAGAAATATATACACACGTGACGCTATACATTAAATTAGGGCTTTCATGACACCGTACATGTTTACAAATAGCAAGAGATACACCTTTACACCGAACATGGATTCACATAAAAACACACACAAACACACATATATACATATATATTATATATATACTTTATTTTATAAAGTCATGAGACAATAACCATTTATAGAAATCTTGAACATTAAATCATCTAAACTTTTAAATAATTAGTTGTTTTAACAAGAATGAATGATACACATATATATACATATATGTCGATTTTTATAACCAACAAATCAAAGATTTATAAAAACCTATACACATGAATACCCACATTTAATAAAATTTGCAGTGAATACATACATACATATATATATATATATATATATATATATAAATCGGTCCATATGGACCCATGTCTAACACATTTAAAAAGATTTATAAAAACGAACTTAAATTTTATAAAATTGCATTAGTCATCTACACTTATGACACCTCTCCTTGAGCTTGCCACCACTTCTATGAGGGAAAAGTTTTTGTTAAAACACTACGCTTCAAATTCCGCTGTAATATCAATGTGCCTTGATCCTGTTGTCTCGCCCCGATTCCGCATGAACATGACGGGTGTGACATGTAATGGTATCAATCGTTACAACCATAATTTATTTCTTTATTTATTTAGTAAGTAAATAATTTGGGAGTGTGACATACTGGTATGAGAGCCATAGGTTTCAGCAAATTAAGTCTTCGTAGTGACACCTAGGCTTTAACCGGACTTATTTAGGGACCAAGATTTCTAGAGATTCCAACTGTTGCAGAACAACTTGAGTTGACTATTAGTGTATGTGGTTACACTAGAGTATCATTAGCTATATTAATACTAAATACAATTACATGGCATACCTAACTAATATCTAATATGTACAAAATTGTGGAAATAATAAACACCTACAATATGACCCAACAGAGTATCATTGTTCGGATTACGAAACAAGTTATGAGGTGTAGAGCGCACACTTGTTTGAGTTTATTATGACTTTAAATATTTAGGAAGCTCATTGGTTCTTAGGGGCAAAGCCCCTAAGCAATGGGGGTTCTAAGGGGGCAACACCCCTTTTGCGGGGTTCCGGGGGCAGCGCCCCTAGGAGCGGGATCCAAGGGGCAGAGCGCCTGGCTAGGGTTTAGCATAAGAGCATGAAAAGTTAAGTCTTTTTGTTTTGATTTTCACCTTTATTTAGTTGAAAGGTCAACGAATGAGATTGAATCTTAATATAAATATTGTTTTAATATTGAAGAGGATCCAAGGACTTATAGTGAAGTTATGGCATCTAGGGATGTTGCTTTCTGGAAAGAAGCAATCCAAGATGAGATGGATTCTATTATGCAAACAGTACTTTTAAATTAGCTGATATACCCCCTGGATGTAAGCCGTTGGGCTGTAAATGGATCTTCAAAAGTAAGATAAAGGTGGATGGTAGCGTATATAAGTTTAAAGCCAGACTGGTTTTGACAAAAGGAAGGTATTAATTTCTTTGATACCTATGCTCATGTTGCTAGGATTTCCACCATTAGGTTGCTATTAGCACTTGCAGCTATACACAACCTTCTGATTCACCAAAAGGATGTGAAAACTGCATTCTTGAATGGTGACTTGGATGAGGAGATTTATATGAAACAACCTGAAGGTTTTGTCATGCGTGGTAATGAAAACAAGGTTTGTAAGATGATAAAATCTTTGTATGGCCTGAAGCAAGCACCAGAACATTGGCATCCAAATTTTGATGATGTTGTGTTTTCTAATGGTTTTGTATTGGACCAAGCAGATAAGTGTGTATATAGAAAGTTTGATGCTTTTGGTAAAGGAGTTATAATTTGCTTATATGTAGATGACATGCTGATCTTCGGTAGTAACCAAGATCAAATTGATAAAACCAAAAAATTCTTGTCATCTTGCTTTGCTATGAAAGACCTAGGGGAGGCTGAGGTGTTCCTTGGTATAAGGATCAAGCATGGGAACAATGGTATTTAAATTTCTCAATCTTATTACACTGCGAAGATTCTAAAGAAGTTTATTGAAGATTGTTCTCCTAGCACTCCTATAGTTCCTAATCTTAATCTCCTACCTAATAAAGGTGCTGCAGTATGTCAACTTGAATACTAAAGAGCTATTGGATGTCTCATGTATGCCGTGATTAGTACTAGGACGGATATAGCTCATGCTAATAGGTTTACTAGTAATCCTAGTTCACATAATTGGTAAGCTATAAATCCAGTGTTTTAGTACTTGAAGGAACCATGCATTATGGTTTGACTTATACTGGATTATTCATATGTAAGTTGGATTACGAATATGGAATATCATTCTTCCAAAATTGGATGGGTATTCCTTCTTATGGGAGGTGCTATCACTTAGGCATCTAAGAAATAGACTTGCATTACTAACACAATAGTGGAATATGATTTTGTAGCATTAGCAACAGCTGGTAGAGAAGCTGAATGGCTAAGAAATTTGATTTATGAAATTCCATTGTAGCCTAAACCGATATCACCTATATCTATCAGATGTGATAGTGCTTTTACATTCGTTAAGGCTTATAGTCAAGTGTATAACAGTAAGTCTAGACACTTAGGTGTTAGAAATAGCATGATTCGTGAGCTCATTATGCATGGTGTGATATCATTGGAATTTGTAAAAGCTCAATATAATTTAGTCGATCATCTAACCAAAGGGTTAGCTGCAGATCTTGTGCAGAAGGCAGCTGTGGGGATGAGATTAAAGTCCATCTAAAATCTCCCATGTTAAGATACCCAATTCCCACCTAGTATGACATTAGGTGCTAAATTGAATATGGATAGAATAACATCTAGAGATTGTAACACATTAGTAATATCATCCCAAGGTATGTGTTCAAACCTGCAAGTTGAGGAGGTTGAAGTTTAACTTCTTAATAGTTTTTTTTAAACTATGTATGCAGGTGCAAGAGTAAAAGAGCTACCAATATGAACATGAAGTTTAGCTGCTTCAAGAAGCTGGGACATGGCTTTGATATGCATATTGAAGGATTAGGACACAAGGCTAGTAAAAAGATAGTGTCAAGTAAGAACATTTGAGTATGTAAACTTTTGTGTGTATTATCTTCATGTATTCACTATGAATAGCAAGTGTTCAATTCGTAGAGACACCCTAATATTCTAATATTTGGAATGTGTAATATACTAAATAAAAATTAAAACGTCATGACATTTTCAATTTTGCATATATTTGTTGTTTGTTATGACTTTGTTTTAAGTAATCAAGGATTACACTAAAATGGGGGGAGGAATGTTGGCTATTTTAGTATAATTGGATTGATTTATTGACCAAACTGAATCATAATATACATCAAATAAGTTAGGAGCTGTGGAGTGCATACTTCTTTGAGTTTATTATGACTTCATGTATTTAGGAACCTCATTGTTCTTAGGGTAAGCAACGAGGGCTCCAAGGGGGCAACGCCCCTTTGGCGGGGGTCCGGAGGCAGCGCCCATAGGAGCGGGGTCGAAGGGGGAGTAGAATTTTATTTTCCGGTTTTGCATTGAAATTTCGTTTTAAAAAATGAAGCAATATTTATCAGATATTGATTTTGAAAAATAACTGGTTGAGAGAAGTTACTGGTCCTCGATTTTGAATACGAAACACGTTTTGGTCAGTTTTTTGAGGTTCACGGAAATCATTACTTAATTTTGTCAATTTCCCATCAATAGTAGCTTTGGAGTATCAATGCCAGACTCAAGTACTGAATATGGTTTATTCATTACAATAGTGTTTCCACTTTAATCTTAAACTAGGAAAAGAACCCTAAATCTGGATTCTGAAAAATCACCTCTCTTTCTCGTTGACAACAATAATAAGCGAACAAAAGCCCATGAGTGAAAACTATTTAAATGAACAAGCCATTAAATTATTTATTGGTTAGTAAAAGGCAAATAAAGTATACCTAATTCTTATTTAGAATTGATCTAATCTCTTAAAATATTTTGATAATGCCGGTTGAAAACTTATTTTTATAAGTGCACATAGCACTTATTTTACTCTTAAAGAGGGGCGGCTTTAGTACTTGATATAAAATATTATGTTCATTTAACATCCAAACAAGGTATACTTTTTGTACCACACCCAAGAAAGAAACACATAATCTGATCCAGATTTAACATATGCATCCACAAATGATGTATAAACTTATACAACATAAAATGTGCTTGTCTGCATCAAACCAAATATAGAAAAATGTTTGGCTAATAAGATAACGTGCTGACCCGTGACCCGTGAACAAACCCGATTAACATGGGCGAAGCTTTCTTAGCCTCCCCCCCCCCCGATTTTTCGCTCAGAAGTGTTAATTTATACGTATTCGGGCCTCCTTGAAAATTTTATAGGTATTAAGTTCCGGGCCCCTGCGTTTTTCTTCAAGCTTCGCCACTGCCGATTAACCCAACATGGCAGCTTAGATAGAACACTAGCGAATCCAAATGTATTAGATCTTCAAACATGTCTCATCACATTTCATCAGAAGTACAAATAAGAAACTAATGTGTTTCTAGAATAATCATCAATTAGATACATGTATCCACGTGATGAACCATAAACTACACTCTTTTCTCTATTTTCTCTGCATATGCAAATTATGGCCGTTTAGGAATTACAAAACCAAGAACCTAAACCTGAATTAGGGCACTTTAAAAACCTGAATTTAAGTTTTATTTAAACCACAAAAACAAAAAACGAGCCACAATGTTTTCTATGATTCAGTTACTTAAGTTAAATCCATTTGTTAGTGTTAGCATGATTAAAGCTTCAAAGAATGTTACATATGTGTAGTTAGTTAACTCTGAACATTATATTATATCCTAGGTTTATTCGGATAATTAGGAACAGGCATGACACCTGTTAATAATCTGCAGTTTGGTTATGGCACCTGTTCCCACCACCAACTGCCATTAACCACCTTGTAACTGTCAAGAATGATGGCTATAAATAGCCTTTATATTCAGAATAAAGTATGCGAATTCTTGGTTATATCCTCTCTATTTTCATATTCAATTCTGTAGATAAAGCACACACATTAGACTAAGTATTACCAAGGATTACATCAATTGGTATCAGAGCGTAAATGCTCTTGGGACCACAACAAAGAAGCGCAGCGACAACATACAAAGCAAAGATTCAATGGAAGATTTTTATACGTTTGGAGAGAAGGATGGCATAGACAATTCTGCCTTGAATCCGGCACTGGGATTTGGTCAGAATGACACTGAAGAACCAAGTGGTTCCAATCGTGAGGAAAGCAAGGATTCAAGCGCAGAAACTTTATGCGTCCAAGTACATGACTTGGGGTTAGAACAATGGAAGGGTGAAGGCAGGAAACGAAGGGTTGTTGCAAGCCAAAGAAGGAGTAAAAACACGAATTTTCTGGGCAGACAACGAAGAGCTGTTGCAGTCCAGGGGATGAGTGCAGTAACGAAATTCCGAAACTTTGCCAAAGGAAAAAAAGGAAGGCGCAATCAGAGAAATCATACCTGTACATATTGCAATCGTCCGGGTAAGTTCAAAACAGTATGCTACAATCGAATCAAATTTTCTGAATTTCTTGTTAAGGGGACGGATGAGGGTTTTGGTACATGAGTCTGGCCCGAAAAAAACACGCCTGCGGGAGTGAAAGGCTGTTTCAAAAGTTCAAAAAATCTTTCGGGATTGAAGCATATGTGAGCGGGTTTGTTAAAGAATATTATCGAGGCAAAGGTCAAATAGAATTGTTTTGTAAAGACTCTTACTACACTCTTGACTCGGTGTATTACATCCCTACAATGAAGAAAAACATCCTCAGTCTTGAACAGTTAGCCTCTCAAGGGTTTGAGATCACATTTGAAGGGACAGTTTACATCACAAGGACATTCAAAGAAGAAATCGAAACGGAGGAAAGTAGGAACATGGAAGAGATGGCAGAAAATGATATAATAGGAGACATGGAGGAGAAGGCTAAAGAGGTTGATGTAACGGATGTAAGAGAATCAAGCAAAACAAATGACGTTTGGAATTATTTCAAGGAAATGGATGATGAGATAGAAAGAAATTTGAACAAGAATGAAGGAAAGGGTCATATGGTCTACCCAAACCACATTAACTCTATAAAGGATTGCATGGTATTTCTAGATATTATAAGCATAGCCATTCAAATTGACAAGAACAAAGAGAAGTTTAGGATGGAGTTTGGAGTTTTGGTAAAATGGTTCCTGGAAGAAGCTTTGCAAATACAAGATTACACTTACCCAAGGAACTATATGGGCAGAAAAATAAGTCTTTTGGACCTCTACATGGTGGTCCAACATCATGGAGGATCAATGGATCTTACAAAAAAGAAGTAATGGAGTTTAATGGCCTTGGATCTTGGCTATCAAAGTGCTATGAGCATATCTTAAAAATCATTTACAGCTGGTAATTAGAAATTATTGAATGGCATTACAACAAGCACAAAGAGGGTTTATTTCGGTTCAAGGGGAGGCAAGTGGAAGCATTCAAGAGAATCATAAAGAAACATACAAGAATGAAATGGTCGAACAAGACTTACCCTACAAGAAGAGAAGAACATCTGCTATCAGAGACTGTCCCAAAGGCTGCGGACCTGCAGTCAACAACTGAAGACACCTGCAGAAAAGAAAGATTGAAGCTTGGATCAAAGGGGAGATTGTTGGCATGATCAAAGCTTCAAAGAATGTTACATATGTGTAATTAGTTAATTATGAACATTATATTATATGCTAGGTTTATTCGGATAATTAGGAATAGGCATGCCACATGTTAATAATCTGCAGTTTGGTTATGGCACTTGTTCCTGCCACCAACTGCCATTAACCACCTTGTAACTGTCAAGAATGATGGCTATAAATAGCCTTTATATTCAGAATAAAGTATGCGAATTCTTGGTTATATCCTCTCTATTTTCACATTCAATTCTACAGATAAAGCACACACATTAGATTAAGTATTACCAAGGATTACATCAGTTAGATTATACTTACTTCCAGTGTTTGCAAAATCGGGATTAATCAGTAATCAATCGCTAGTCGCATAATCACCATTTTTCATGTAATCAGTCTACTAATCGGGCGCAATACCGATCTCAAGATCGTATATACATAGAAGATTGAGTGTCTCGATTAAGAGAAGAATTCAGAGAAAATTTCGTGGAGAGATGAATTCAGAGGTCTTTGGGCGAGGAGATTAATAAGTTTAGAGTCATTCATATGAAAGAGAACAAAAAGATTATAAGGGTGGACGGTGCCAAGGCGGGCTCCTGCAGGACGGGACGCCAGGCAAGAAAATTGGGCTGAAGTGAAGATGATGTGGCGGGGATGCGTTATGGAGAGGAAGGTTGAGCTGCGTGGCCATCCCGATTCGAGGAATCAACAAAGAAAGAAAATGAGTAACGTGGGATGGAGCAGTAAGAAGGACGGCAGCGGGAGGGGCGGTAACACTACCCCGTGGCCTTCGGGACGGGATAAAATTTATGGGAGGAGCTGGATGTAAAAGATGCATACCGCGCTCGCTAAGGTAGACAGTTAATTTTATCTCCCATAGATTTAAAGTTTATATATAGAAAAAAATATTTTAAACACATAAGGTATATGTTTTAGTGACTTAAATTTATACTTTACATGAAAACAACAATTTGTCGGTGAGGGTAGTAATATCCCATATATATTGGCATAATTCCGTCAGACAAGTGCAAGATATTTTTTATGTCAACAGCCAACCACGTACATAAGCTAAATCGAGAAACTTATATATCCAATTTGGCTAAACCTTCAAACGAACTAATTACACTTTACACCTCCTGCTTCCAAAGTTGTTAGAAAACAACCAAAGTTAAGTATTGCATTATGTCACAATATACCCATGAACTTTTGAATCAACTTAAATGAATTGAGACTTGCACCCAATTGACTATGATCACATACAACAATCTCCACCTTGATCATGATCATTCAACACTGAGCAATTCCAAACACAACTCAAACTTTGACCCTGGAACAGCCTTGGTCAACATATCAGCAACATTAAATTCAGTTTCAACATACTCCACCTTAACATGCTTTGACTGAATTACTTCTCTGATAAAATGCATCTTAACACTAATGTGTTTGGATCTATCATGAAAAACTTGTTTCTTAGACAACTGAATTGCCCCTTGATTATCACACATAATCATAGCTTCAACTTCCTGAATACCAAGTTCCTACACAAACCCTTTCAACCATATAGCTTCCTAAACAGCTTCAGTGAGAGCTATATATTCTGCATCAGTAGTAGATAGTGTAACTACATGCTGCAGTGTTGCCTTCCAACTCACTATACTAACCATAACTTTGAATGCATAACGTGTGATTGATCTTCCCTATCTTGGTCTTTGGCAAAATCTGAGTCTACATACCCAAGTACAATGCTTTCTTCCTCATTAACCTTGCCAAACCTCAGACCAACATTCCTTATACCATTTAGGTACCTTAAGATCCATTTCACAGCCAACCAATGCATCTTTCCTCGATTAGCCAAAAACATGCTAACCACACTCAGAGCATACCCTATGTCTTGTCTAGTGCACACCATAAGGTACATCAAACTGCCAACAACACTAGCATAGGGTACTTCATTCATTCTGGACTTGTCTTCATCAGTTTTGGGATAGTCTGCACTGGACAGCCTAAACTGCTTGAGTAATCATATATTGGTCAAATCTCAAATACCACTTCCTTGGGGACTGTTTAAGTCCATATAGGGACCTTTTTAGTAAACATACTTTATCATCATGCCCCTCCACCTCAAAACCAAGAGGTTGTTTCATATAAATCTCTTCTTCTAGATTTCCATGTAAAAATGCAGTTTTTACATCCAGTTGCTCAAGTTCCAAATCACCACTGGAAACTATGGACAGAATTAATCTAATAGAATTATGCTTCACCACAGGGAAAAATATCTCATTATAATCTATTTCTTACCTTTGAGTAAAGCCCTTAGCAACTAACCTTGCTTTAAACCTGGGAGCTTCAACCCCTTTGATACCCTTTTTGATTTTGAAAATCCATTTGCAATCAACAAGTTTATGCTTTTCAGGTCTGTCAACTAGTACCCAGGTTTTATTCTTCATTAGAGACTCCATCTCTTCCTTCATGCCTTGAATCCACAACACTTTATCTTTGGATTTCACTGCCTCATAGTAAGTAAGAGGCTCAAGGCTATCTTCCTGTTAAGTAGCCATAGAAACAAATGCAGATAGGTCTTCATTACCTCTATATCTGAGTGGAGGCTTTATAACTCTTCTATTTCTGTCTCTAGCAAGACTATGGCTTTCTGATTCTTCACTAGAAGTAGTTGTTTGTTCTGTAATTGTACCAGTACTATTTTCAACCTCAGTTTCAAGCTCCACCTCAAATTGATCACCTTATACTTTCCTTGCATTTTCACAGTCTTTTACATTGTTGCCCACAACATCTTTATACATTATGCTTTCCTTGAACACCACATCCCTACTCACTATTACCTTTGGACTGCCCTCATCTAAACTCCAAAGTCTGTACCCTTTTACCCCATCAGGATACCCTAAAAACACACATCTCCATGCCCATGGTTCAAGCTTCCCCTGGTTCACATGTGAATAAGCTAAACACCCAAACACCTTCAAATTCCCATAACCTGTCTTCTGTCCTAACCACAATTCCATAGGAATTTTCATATCTCTTGCTGATGTTGGTGACCTATTGACCAAATAACAAGCAGTTGTGATTACTTCTACCCAAAATGCCTTTGGCAGTCCAGAGCTAGATAGCATACATCTAACTTTGTTTAATAAGGTCCTGTTCATTTGCTCAACCAACCCATTTTGTTGTGGGGTACCCACAACAGTTAAATGTCTAGCTATTCCTAAACCTTTGCAATACTGATTGACTAATCCATTGCAAAACTCCAGCCCATTATCAATTCTTAGTTTTTTTAGTTTCTTTCTGTTTGATTCTCAACCAATACTTTCCATTCTTTAAGCTTGTTAAAAGTTTCATCCTTGGTTTTCAGCACATATACCCATACTATCACACCCGTAACACAAGACAGTTATCTAATCAGAGTAGTACCTCCAACATATATGTTCTCAGATAGGAGCGACGGGTCTAGGAGAGATTTATACACCGCTCTTTCTTAGACAGAACATTCCATTCTTCAGATAGCTACATACCAGCCGGAAGGTTGCCTTCTAGTTATTGTGACGTTGATACAAAAAAAACACACAGTGGAAGACTTAACATTCAAAACTATTTCATTACATATATATAATAGAGTTTTACAGTAAGGACTGACTGGTAAATACAACATAAATTTTGGACTTATAGTTCATGAAGAACGTGCCATCTACTTAGGCTTATGGTTATCAAGGAACCTGCCCTTAGTCATCCCTATCTCAAAACACTTGTACATCTCCTGGAATGCCAACTATAAGCTAGTAGTCACCTGTGCTCAAAAACATTTGAAAACATTTTAGACCAGCATGAAGCTGGTGAGTTCATAAACAAAAATCGTATTTCCACAACGTATATACTTGATACAAGAATAAAATGCCCCGTCTGGGTCAAATGATCATTCCCTCTAATCCATCACCCAGTAACCACACATGGATTCTGAGTCTACAACATACATATATACAAGTAACTCCCTGGCTTCTGGATACAAGTTCGGCCAAATACGAGCGGATCAGTTCTCGCCCGTCAGTCCTTCCAATCATGGCCACAATAAGTACTTATTCATGGGATATATGCGCGAATGGTATTGGGATCTCAGATAAAAATCATTTACAAAACATTTTATAGAGCACGGTTTAGAGGAACTCATTTTAAGCATAACCTCTTCCTGTATTGAATATAATAATTAACACTTCGACAGAACCCTAGATCATATCCGACATTATCATAATTAATATCCTTATCTTAGGTTTACTCGAAGAAACCTCAGGGTGTTCAGAAATCTTACCTTGGCACTATCTACGGCACCTTGCAGGTGTTTTGCTAGAAACCGGACCCTCGTATGCGAACCGCGTCTTGGGAATACAATTCCAGAGCTTAAGTGTGTGTAGTGGTGAATTGTGGGTGTCCAAATGGATGAAGTTGAAGTTCTATTTATAGGGCAAGTTCCAGGTCCGTGACGGACTGTTACCGGGCGTGACGGTCTGTCATGCCTTTACTTGGAGGCTACGCACTTATGGTCCAAGTAACGGACCGTTACCTGGTTCGTCACCATGCTGAGTCATCCGACACGCGTCAGAAACCCTAAAATTGCCTCCGGTATTGCGGCACGGACCGTTATGAACGATGACGGTCCGTTATGGCCGTGACAGACCGTTATGAGCTTGTGACGGTCCGTCACAGGCTGGTTTTCAACTTTTGTCATTTTTAGCCCTTGAACTTTTGAAAATTTGCATTTTCACCCCTTGGTCTTTTCCTTTGAACACTTTTTGCCCCTATAATACTTGAGAATTTTTCGGATGTTACAAATCTTCCATCCTTAAAAGAATTTCGTCCTCGAAATTCAGTATTAGTCGAACAAATGAGGATACTTAGCTTTCATTTGTTCTGTTAATTCCCAAGTTTTGTCGGCAACTTTCCGACCTTGCCACTGTACCATTGGCATAGTTTTCTCTCTCAGCTTTCGATCTTGGGTTCCTAAGATCTTAATGGGTTGTTCAGTGAATTGGAGCTTGTCATCAATGTGTACATCATCTAACGAAATTGCTTGATCAGGGTCTGCTAAGCATTTGCGTAGACATGACACGTGAAACATGTCATAAATACCTTGTAATGCTTCAGGCAGTTCTAATTTATATGCCACGGCTCAAACTCTTTCAATGATTTTATAAGGCCCAATATATCCCGGTCCTAATTTCCCACGTTTCCTAAAACGTACCACACCTTTCCAAGGTGATACTATTAACATAACATAATCACCTATTTGGAATTCTAACGGCCATCGGCGTTTATATGCATAACTCTTTTGCCAATCTTGTGCAGCTTTCAATCATTGTTATCTCCGACTTCATTCCAACAAATTTGAGTTCTGCATTTCCTACCGTATAGTGCTTCAAATGGTGTAGCTTTTATACTCGAATGATAGTTTTTGTTGTAAGAAAATTCTATCAATGGCAAATGATTATTCCAACTACCTCCAAATTCAATTGCACAGGCCCTCAGCATATCTTCTAGGGTTTGGATCGTTCTTTCACTTTGTCCGTCAGTTTGAGGGTGATATGATGTACTTATGTTGATTCGAGTTCCCAATTCTTTTTGGAAACTAATCCAAAATCTGGATATGAACCAACTATCTCTATCAGAGATAATCGACAGTGGTATACCATTGCGGTTCACAATTTCGTTGATGTAGAGTCGGGCAAGCTTATCCATTGAATAATTCTCACCGGTAGGAATAAAGTGTGTCGATTTGGTTAGTCTATCAAACACAACCCAAATAGCATCATACCCTTTCTAGGTTCTCGGCAGTTTCGTGACAAAATCCATAGTAATCTTATCCCATTTCCACACAGGTATCTCCAACTGTTGCAGGTTTCTGATGTTCAGTTTTGACTTGGAGATAAGTCAAACATTTTTCTATATACTGAGCTATATATATATTCATGTTCGGCAACTAGTAATGAGTTTTCAGTCCCTTGTACATTTTATTAGCTCCAGGATGTATTGAATACTAAGATTTATGAGCTTCATCCATCACCTTTGCTTGAATTTCTCCAATTTTAGGAATCCAAATTCTGCTTCCAAATCATAGGATTCCATCATCGCCTTTGGTTAGTAATTTCTGCTTACCAACCATGCGATCTTTCTTGATTTTATCTTCTTGGAGTGCTTGAGTTTGGATTTCCTTGATCTGATCCATCCGGTCTATCTTGATTTCTAATCTTAAGGCTCTTATCTTGATAGGCTTGATTCTCTCCTTCGACTTAATGCATCTGCTACAACATTAGTTTTCCCGGGATGGTATTTGATCTCACAATCATAATCATTAATGAGTTCCATCCACCTCCTCTGTCTCATATTCAATTCCTTCTGATTGAATATATGCTGGAGACTTTTGTGGTACGTATATATCACACACCTAGTACCATACAGATAGTTGTATCCAAATCTTTAGAGCAAACACTATGGCACCAAGTTCAAGATCATGTGTGGTATAGTTCTTCTCATGAATCTTAAGTTGTCGTGATGCATAGGCTATTACATTTTCTCGTTGCATCAACACACAACCTAGACTAATTCGGGAAGCATCACAATAGATGAAGAAGTCATCATTCCCTTCTGATAAAGCTAAGATTGGTGCTAAACTAAGTTTCTGCTTAAGGGTTTTGAATGCCTCATCTTGCTTCTGACTCTAGTCAAACTTCACAGCTTTCTGAGTTAGAGTAGTTAATGGAGTAGCAATCTTAGAGAAGTCTTGTATAAACATTCGGTAGTATCTGGCTAAGCCGAGAAAGCTTCAAACTTCAGTCGGTGTCTTTGGAGTCTCCTATTTCATAATGGCTTTGATCTTTGCCGGATCTACTTGGATTCCCTGATGATTTATAACATGCCCTAGAAATTGTACATCTTGTTTCCAAAATTCGCATTTGGAAAACTTAGCGTACAATTTCTCTTTTCTAAGAATTTCTAAGATTATTTGAAGATGTTTGGCATCTTCTTCTTGAGTTCGAGAATAGATAAGGATATGGTCTATGAATACTATGACGAATTTGTCCAAGAATGGTTTATAAACTCGGTTCATTAGGTCCATAAATGCTGCGGGGGCATTAGTTAGACCAAATGACATAACTAGGAATTCATAGTGTCCATATCTGGTTCTAAAAGCAGTCTTAGGCACATCTTCTTCCTGTACCTTCAACTGGTGATATCCTGATCCAAGATCAATATCCGAGAAGTATTTAGCTCCTTGTAACTAGTCGAATAAATCATCTATTCTTGGCAATGGATATTTTTTCTTTACAGTGAGCGTGTTCAGTTCCCGATAATCTATACAAATCTGCATGCTTCCATCCTTCTTCTTTACAAATAAGACCGGTGCTCCCTAGGCTGAAGTACTTGGACGTATAAAGCCCTTGTCCATCAGTTCTTGAATTTGCTTCATTAATTCTTTCAATTCAGAAGGTGTTAGACGATACGGTGCTCTAGCTACGGGTTTAGCTGCAGGAATGAGGTCGATTTGGATTTCGATTTGTCTATATGGTGGTAGACCGGGTAATTCTTTCGGAAATACATCCGAGTGATCACATACTACAAGAATGCACGCAATCTGTCGTTCGGGTTTAGAGTCTAAAGCATAAACTACGAATACACTACATCCTGTATTCATACATTTCTTAGCCTTGGCTACAGAGATCGTTTCAATCTTATTTTCATCACTATCGCATTGTATCAACATAGACTCTCCGTTAGGCCTACAAATTCTAATAGTCCGTTGATCACAATCGATCTGAGCATGGCATTGGTTTAACCAATCCATTCCAATGATAACATCGTACTTGCTCATACTCATTGGCATTAATTCAGTCACTGAATTTTCGTTGCCCAGGTTCATCTTGCAATTCTCATATGATTCAGTTATCCTAATCTGCTCACCACTTGCCGTTTCAACTACATAAGCACGCTCAAGTGGGGTAGGTTTCATGCCTAAATGTAAACTAAAGGCATTTGAAACAAAACTTCTATTTGCTCCTGTATCAAACAAGATTTTAGCATAAATATCGTTAATTAGGAACGTACCAGTTACCACTTTGGCATTGTCGTTCCTCTTTCATTCACCTATCACAAACACCCGACCTCTTGCCCCTCATCCAGGCTTCTGCTGGTTGGGTTTGGTACAATTTCTCAAAATATGTCCCATCTCATTACAATTGTAACACTTAAGAGATGAACAATATATTGAAAGATGCCCTGGTTTCTACCACCTATTGCATTTCACCTCTTGGGATTCTCTTGGTGCATTATTTCCCTCTCTCCTAGGGAACTTAAAATTTCTTGGGTTGAATCGATACATTACTTCCTCACTCTTCCTTTTTGTTTGTACAGGCTTTATCTTAGCTGCCTTCTCAACCCTATCTTTGGCTTCTTGTGCTGCCACATCATCAGAAATCATGGCATTTAATTACAAAGCCGCATCCATCGTTTGAGGTGCAGAGGTTTTTACCAAGGTATGCACCTTTAGTGGCAAACCCCTGATGAAGTGTTTGATTCTTCGGGGATCAGGTGTCACCAAATGTGGCACCAACTTCGACATCTCATCAAACTTTGTCACATACTCCTGATGCGTCATAGTTCCAGCCTCCAGACGCTGAAACTCTTCCTCAATCTTATCCGGCTCATTTTGAGGACAGAAACGTTGTAGAACTAATTCCTTGAACTCGTTCCATTTCATGTTGTCCACAGCATGTTCCCCTCTGGCTCGCTTCATAGATTCCCACCAATCTAATGTGGTGGTTTCCAAGAAATTGGCAGCAAACTTGACTGCCTAATCGCTTCTGCATTCGTTGAGTTTGATAACAGCTTCCATCTTTGTGATCCACTAGGTAGCATCAATGGCTCCTTTCTTGTCGTCAAATGGCTTAGGCTTACATCATCCTAAGGATTTGTAATTACATCCTTCCTGATTCTCAATTCTCGTTGTTGAGCTAGTACTGGCATTTCTATTTTCTCCTCCGGTAATGTTGGTTCCTCCACCGGCAGTTACAGTGCCCATCCTCCTCGTGAGGACTTCATCTAATAAGCCTAGTAATGTTGTTCTTAGTGCCTTTGTCACTTCGCTGGCTATAGCATCTTGAAACTGAGCCTCAGACATAATTACCTCTTCGGCATGACGACCAGTGTTTTTGTTGTTCTCGTTCGTTTTGTGATGATCTTTAGTATCGGTGTTATTTTCAGTCTGCCTATGATTCCTAGTAACCGGGGTTTGGCCTGACCTCTTCCTCTTTCTCGTCCAACCATGGTTACCTCTACATACAGATGTATGACATCAGAATTCGTATAACTGGTTATGATCTAGAAAATCAGAAATTAAAGACATTTGGATAAGAATGTAATTAATATCTGTTTTCTCATCATTTCCTGCTATATTCATAATGATAATCAACACCTTAACTTATATTATGTGGCATTCCAGCTATCTCGGAGCTCTTAGTTTAAGTCTAGATATTAATCTTTCATATTAGTATAAAGTATCTAAATCCCTTAAACTGCGGCTCTGATACCAACTTGGCACACCCGTAATACAAGACAGTTATCTAACCAGAGTAGTACCTCCAATAGATATGTTCCCAGGTAAGAGCGACGAGTCTAGGAGAGATTTATACACCGCTCTTTCCAAGACAGAACATTTTGTTTGTCAGATAGCTACATACGAGTTGGAAGGTTGCCTTCTAGTTACTATGACGTTGATACAAAAAAAAAACACAGAGCGGAAGACTTAACATTCAAAACTATTTCATTTCATATATATAATAGAGTTTTACAATAAGGACTGACTAGTAAATACAACATAAACTCTGGACTTATAGTTCATGAAAAACGTGCCATCCACTTAGGCCTTATGGTTATCAAGGAAGCTGCCCTCAGTCATCCCTATCTTAAAACACCTGTACATCTCCTGTAAAGCCAACTACAAGCTAGTGGTCACCTATGCTCAAAAACATTTGAAAACATTTAGGATCAGCACGAAGCTGGTGAGTTCATAAACAAAAATCGTATTTCCACAACGTATATCCTTGATACAAGATTGAAATGCCCCGTCTGGATGTAACGATCATTCCCTCCAATCCATCACCTAGTAACCACACATGGATTCTGAGTCTACAACATACATATATACAGGTAACTCCCTAGCTTCCGGATACAAGTCCGGCCAAATACGAGTGGATCAGTTCTCACCCGTCAGTCCCCCGAATCATGGCCACAATAAGTACATATTCATGGGATATATACACGGATGGTATCGGGATCTCAGATAAAAAAACATTTTTAAAATATTTTATAGAGCACAGTTAAGAGGAACTCACTTTAAGCAGAACCTCTTCCTGTATTGAATATAACAATCAACACTCGACAGAACCCTAGATCATATCCGACATTATCATAATTAAAATCCCTATCTTAGGTTTACTCGAAGAAACCTCAGGGTGTTCAGAAATCTTACCTTGGCACTATTTACGGCAACTTGCGTTTTGCTAGAAACCGGACCCTCGTATGCCAACCACGTCTTGAGAATACAATTCCAGAGCTTAAGTGTGTGTCTTGTGATGAATTGTGGGTGTCCAAATGGTTGAAGTCGAAGTTCTATTTATAGGGCAAATTCCAGGTCCGTGACGGACCGTTACCGAGCGTGACAGTCCGTCATGCCTTCACTTGGTGGCTACACACTTCTGGTCCAAGTAACGGACCGTTACCAGATGGTGACGGTCCGTCACCATGCTGAGTCATCCGACACGCGTCAGAAACCCTAAAACCGCCTCCGGTATTGCGGCAGAGACCATTATGAACGGTGACGGTCCGTTATGGCCGTGACGGACCGTTATGAGCTTGTGATGGTCCGTCACAGGCTGGTTTTCCACTTTTGTCATTTTTAGCCCTTGAACTTTTGAAACTTTACATTTTCACCCATTGGGCTTTTCCTTTGAACACTTTTAGCCCCTATAATACTTGAGAATTTTCAGGATGTTACACATACCCTTCTAGAATAGTCATCAATTATAGAAAGAAAATACCTTGCCCTAGCAAGTGAAGCAACTTTGGCTGGCCCCCACATATCAGCATGACATAGTCTAATATGCCTGTTGAACTATGCTTGTTGTGATTGAATGACACTCTCTTGGACTTCCCCATTATACAATGCTCACAATGATCTATGTCACAACTCTTACTACCAATCATATTCTTTTGTTTGTTCAACTCACTAAACCCTTGAACACTGATATGACCTAATCTTTGATGCCATAACTCAGTAGGATTAGTCTTCTTTCTTTAAGCCACAGATACATTACCAACCATTACCTCCCCATCCATTAGGTAAATATTATTGCACTTTCTTGTCCCTGATAGAACCACCATAGAGCATTTTGTCACCCTTACTTTACCATTCCTCATACTCACATGATAACCAACACTTTCAAAGGTGCCTAATGAGACTAAATTCCTTTTTTAACTTAGGAATATATCTAACATTATCAAGATTATATTCAACTCCATTATCAAGTTTGAAAGTAACAGTACCATACCCTTGAATGTGACATGGTCTGTCATCTCCTAACTTGACATACCCAAGGTCTTCATACTTTAACTCACTGAACAGACCTTCATGTGGTGTCATATGGTAAGAACATCCTGAATCCATAATCCACTCCTGATTACTGGTTTCATTTATGACAACCATGACTTCTGCACTCTCATAGACATCAGAAGATTCTTCTTGAGTACCATGATTACTTGGCCCTTTTGAACTACTTGATTCACCCTTCCTTTGTTTGAATTCAGGACAATCTCTCTTTAAGTGGTTTTCTGAATTAGAAACATAGCACTTCCTTTTAAACTTAGATTTTGATCTTGAACCTTTCTTGGGCTTTAAATTTCTGCTTTCTGTCCTTCCTCTAACAAACAGGCCTTCACCTCTTTCTTCCCTATTGTCCCCTTTCTTTTTCAATTCTTTGGAATTTAGGGCTACAAGAACCTCATCCATGGACAGTGTTTCTATACCATGCATCAATATGTCCACAAAGTGTTCATATGATGATGGTAGAGATGTCAGGAATATAATCGCTTGATCTTCCTCATCCAATTCCACCTCTATATTCTCTAGATCAAGAACAAGTTTATTGAACTCATTAGTGTGGTCTTCTAAGGTCTTACCCGAATTCATGTGAAAAAGTATACAACCGTTTATTTAGATACAACCGGTTGGCCAATGATTTTGTCTTCTATAATGACTCTAATTTGGCCCAAACTCCAGCAGCAGTAAGTTCTTTCCATACTTCCCTCAACACCTTATCATCTAGGCTCAAGATCACTGCACTATGTGCTTTGTCCATCATCTATTTCTTTTCTCGATCACTCATTCCACCAGGTAGACAGTGTTCACCTTTCAAGGCATCAACGACCCCTTGATGCATCAGTAACGCTCTCATTTTCAGTCTCCAAAGACTGAAATCATTTCTTCCATCGAATTTTTCAATTTCGAACTTCATTGACACCATAACTGCAATTAAGGATCGTCTTCGAGTATTCTTACTTCTCTGATAAAGAGCAACCTGACTCTGATACCAATTGTTATTGATGAAGTGGAAATTACAATCAAAGAACCAAAGCAAAAGCCAAACGATTAATATTATTGAGCATCTAAATCATGTAATTGATTTAGGGATTATTACAACGAACAAGAAACGAAACTATTACAAAAGGAATTACACCAAACGATCAAGAAACGAATGTGAATTAAGAAAACAAAATTAACCCCTAATGCGCAGAAGAACAGATCTTAACAACCAGCTAAACCTTCAAACGAACTAATTACACTTTACACCTCCAGCTTCCAAAGTTGTTAGAAAACAACCAAAGTTAACTATTTCATTATGTCACAATATACCGCTGAACTTTTGAATCAACTTGAATGAATTAAGACTTGCTCCCAATTGACTATGATCACATACAACAGGTTTGAAATGCAATGTAAGAATACATGCAAAAGAAATCTCCAATTATAAGAAACCATGCCCTTCTCATTGGTGGTACTATGAAATTGACCTTTTTAACCCATTTGTCAAAATGTTTTAGAACCAATTTTTCAGAATATATCAAATCACCCTTATCATCATCAAATCCAAAATGATTTCTGAGTGTGGCCTCTGTAGTTGTAATCGAGTTGTTATCAACCTGGGCTGGAATAGTAAGAACGTCATTCTCACTTGAATACATGGCTGTTGACCAAAATGATCTAATGTTGGACTCATGGTGATCTACAATAAACTAGTTTTATACCCGTCCCAGTCCGGGTTGCCAAAATTAATAATAAACGAACCTCACAAACACGTTCACCAAAATTAACTTAGAAAGTAAATAGATTAATACCTTATCATATTAATTTAAACGTTGAGTTAATGGGAGAGCCAAAATGAGGATAATAGAAAGTACAATAAAAATGATACAACTACAGAACAAAGAATAATCCTTGAAAAAAAACCCAATGAAACAACAGAACCATTTGTAAGCAAATCAAATTCAAGATGACACAACTGATTTATTTTACAAGCTCTCGCCTTATTCAGTTCTATCTTAAGTGGCTATGCACCTTTGAGATATGCTTCCATCTTCTCATTTGTATCTAAAAGTCCTGTAATTTTCTGTTCTCTCTCTGATTTTACAACTTCTACATGATTATGTAACATCTGCAGCTCATGTTGCATGGTAGAAAGATCTTGCCTCAAGGTTCCATGAGTAGCAGCAAACCTCTAGTTTTCTATCGCAAGCTTCTACATCTCAACATGCTATGCAGCAAGCTTATGTTCCATGAATTGGATGTGGAGGCATATCATATGGAGGAAAACCACCATGATGAGGATTCACTTCAGGAGGAATTGTTTCTTTTCATATTGGTAGCGGACCACCTATTCAAGATCAAAGACATTAGCATATGGTGCATAATCTGTGTTATGATATCGAGAGTGAACGCTAAAACAAGCGAGAATGATAAACGAGAGAAATAAATTGAGAGAGATTGATTGGGGGTAAAAATGAATGACGTTGATTAATTACCAAATAAAGATTACAAAGAGACTATTTATATATAATGAAATGAACTAGCAAAACTAGTTCGCCCTAAATAAAATAAGCAAACATGCTTAAGTTCGCTAACACCCCCCTCAAGATGGAGGCATATACAACCCCAACAAGGAAATGATATCTGAATGCGGTTGACCAGCGAGACTCTTAGTGAATAAATCTTCAAGTTGATTAGAAGTCTGCGTGTGAGAAAACAGAATTAAACCGGCTTGAAGCTTCTCATGGACAAAATGACAATCCAACTTAATATGCTTAGTGCGCTCATGAAAAACAAGACTCTTACCAATGTGAATTACCGCTTGACTATCACATCTGAGAGGAACGGGAGTAAGATTGTCAAGTTGAAACTCCACAAATAACTGAGTCAACCAAGCAAGTTTCTGTGTGACACGACGAAGAGATCGATATCTACCCTCAGCAGAGCTAAGAGAAACAGTAGATTGCTTCTTAGATATCTAAGAAATAGGACTACCACAAGAGAAATGAAAGAGCCACTAACTGAACGCCGAGTATTAGGGCAACCCGCCAATTTAGAATCACAATACGTAGATAAAGTCATATCTGGATCATTATTAAAGAACAACCCTTTGAGAACAAGTGCCTTTGACATAACGAAGAGTATGCCATGCAGCATCCCAATTAATGAGGAACACGTGGATCACTCATAAACTGGCTGAGAAACTGAACCGCAAAGGCAAGATCAGGTCGAGTGTGAATGAGATAGTTGAGTTTTCCAACAAGGAGATGATAGGCCAAAGGATCATCAAGAACTTGGCCTTCATTGAGCTTGAGTTGAAAATGCAAAGATAGAGGGGACCAAATAGAAGAAATATCGTCCGTAGGAAACTCAGTCAGCAAATCCTTTGCAAACTTACGTTGAGTCATAACAAGATCAGAAGGAGATTTGAGAACCTCAATACCTAGAAAATAGCTAAGACTACCAAGACCCTTGATCTAAAAGGTGGAATGTAAGAAAACCTTCTAAGCAGACATCTCTTGCTTATTATTACCAATAAGGAGAATGTCATCCACATATACACCCACAAGAACAACAGAATCTCCCATCATCTTAGAAAACAAAGAATAATCATTGGGAGAACGCGTATAGCCTTAGGTCTTAAGAGCATCGAAAATATTTCCATACCACTACCTTAAAGCTTGCTTCAAACCATAAGAGACTTCTTGAGCTTAAGAACAACATGATCAGGAGAGGATAATGGCATTCCAAGAGGAGGAAGTTTATAAATTTCTTCATCAAGATCCCCATGTAAGAAAGCATTATTAACATCTAATTGATATAAACCCCAATGTCATTTTGTGGCAACAACAATAAGACTACGAATAGTAGCCATTTTAATGACAGGGGAGAAAGTCTCATTATAATCAATCCCGGCTTTCTGAGTGTCACCACGGATAACCAAATGGGCTTTGCAACGTTGAACAGTGCCATCAGCATTATATTTGACTTTATACACCCATTTGCGTTTAATAGCCTTCTTACCCTTAGGTAATTGCATAATTTCCCAAGTTTGATTGCATTCTAAGGCATTAAATTCCTTAGTCAAAGCCTCTTGCCAAGCAGGATGTTTAGTAGCCTCTTGATAAGAAGAAGGTTCCTGAATAGAATCAAGATTTAGAAGGAGCTGCTGAGAGTCAGGAGAAAGATCAGTAAGATTAATAAAATGAGAAGCTTGGCAAGCACTCGACAAAGTATGAATGCAAGAAGAGTAAACAAAAGTAGAATTAAAAACATAATCCTGCAGATGAGAAGGAGGAACATAAGAACGAGAAGATCTCCTGAGCTCCGGAGGAGGAGGAGGGACAAGAGAGACATGAGGAGAAGGAGGAGGATAATCAACTTCAGGAGCAACCAAAGAAGATGAAGGAACAACAAATGGATCTGTCTCCTCAAACAGATCATTTAGAGAAGGGAAAATGTGCTGAAGAAAAGTCGCATCCCGAGAAACAAGAACCTATCGAGTGTCAATATTATAAAGCTTGTAACTTTTCTTTCCAAAAGGATATCTAATAAAGATACAAGCTTGAGCCCTAGGCTGAAATTTATCTCTTCCAAGTGTAGAAGTAGAAGCATAACATAAACATCCAAAAGTACGAAGATGAGTGTATGATGGAGCTTTACCAAAAAGAATCTCAGAAGGAGATTTGCACTTGAGAACTCGTGTGGGGAAAATATTAATCAAATGAGTAGAAGTAAGGACACATTCACCCCAAAAAGTTATTGGTAACTTGGATTGAAACATAAGAGCACGGTCAGTTTCGAGAAGATGTGTTGAAGCACATTTTGTGACTGATGATTTATCAGTATTTGTTTAGAATTGTTTGCAACAATTTAGAGGGAGTCTGTTAGAGCATGTTTTCTGTAACTGTAGCAAATATTCTAAGTGTATATGTAGCAAACACGTTAAGTTCTCCTAAGGGGATGTTTGGACGAACTTAACTAGCGAACTTAGTAAGTCCGCCTATAGTATTATGGGTGAACTTATTAAGTTCGTCTTCAGACTCAGTTTGCCTATAAATAGGACATTAAGTGTTCATTTATAGCAAGCAATGCTAGAGTTAGCATCCATAGAGAGGGAGTCAGTCTCTGTGAGAAGTGAGTCACCATCCCTAGGTAGAGCTCACCTAGGGATTGGAATTGGAGCTTAAACGTAGAGATGTATACTCATTTGGTATTTTATTCGTATGACTCGTTCGTTATGAATAAAGTATCGATTATGTTACGTCTATCTTCTGTGTTCATGTTTGTGATTAACTCGCTTCATGCTTCCGTCTCATACGTTGAATCATTGTGTAATACGTTTGATCGTGTGCATCCTACTCGTTTGAGGACGCCACAGGGACCTACAACTGGTATCAGAGCTACGACTGAGAATCGGAAGGACTAATCGCCATTCGGTTCAAATTACTCATGATTTGGTGTTTAATTCTGCATATTAATCAACGAGACGTTAAAAGTATGAGTTTGTACGGTGGAATTTGTCAAATTCGAGATATTTTATGAGTTTAATCTTTCCAGAGGTGTTAGAGCTTGAAGAGATGAAGTTTTTACCGGCAAAACAAGAAGATTCAATGATTTTTGCTTAAACAGCCGCGCCAGGCGAACTTTTTGTCTAATGGCAGTTACAGGCGAACTTGTTAAGTTCGCTGGAAGATGCTTTGGCGAACTTGTTAAGTTCGCTAGAGTTTGTTCGTAAGCGAACTTGTTGAGTGAGTGAAAAAAAAATTGGCGGCAAAACTTTTCTTGTTCAATATTTTGAGGGAATTTTTCTATGCTTGTTTTGGGCCATTTTTTAGAAGATGGTAATTTTGGTTATTTTCGGGACCAGAATTCATATTTTTGAAGGGAAATGACTTGGTGAAACAATGAGAGACTTTTGTTGTATGATGACTTTTTAATGAAGAATCTTATTGTTCAGGTATTCAAACCTAAAAATGTGGGTTACGAGTATCTGGGATACTTCTTTATTAGGGGATGAATGCTGAGACAATTTGAACAAAAGGGTTGTTATCAATGAAAGGTCTCAAATTTGATTGTGAGGATATACTGTTTGGGTCTTTGCAAAGAAAAGAGGGAGATAAAAATTTCAAGAAATGTTATGTTTCTTTGCAAAATGGTTCAAGTGATCAAGATCGTCTAAATGATTCGACATGATTCGATTATGGTTTGATTTCTCATTTGGGATCTGGGCGGAATCCAGATAGACAACTTATTGAGTTGTTGAATAAATGACTAGTAGGAGGTGTTAACCACGAATGAAAATCAGATTGAAGATTGTTGGATTCACGATGATTACTACAGAATGTGTGTGAGACATGGTTAAGTACGTTTGAAATGAAGCTGGTTATCTGTTGTTAACTAGTTGAAGATGGAACCTTTATTATATGCCGGTTAAATAAGAAACTTCCTTCTGTTTCTGGTTTAATGTGGAGATGCTTGTGTCATGAAGGTGAAATCTGATATGAAAGACTTCGGTTTATCGGTTGAGTGGATAAAGTACGAGACAAAGTTAAACACTTCTGGTGAAGATGAAGATCAAACAAAAGAGTGGTTTGAGCACACTATATTGGAGTTTTAGTTTGTTTTCAAGCTGGGATTCTTGTCTTTATGGAAGTTGATTAGTTTGATGCTGATTGTTGGAAATTCAGAATCCCTATCTTATGCTAGTTGATTTACTGATGTCTAAGCAGTATGGGCTAGATTCTTGGATCAATGCGGAGGTGGTTACTGTTGAGAGGATGGACTACAATGAAAAGTGTTGGATTCGTCGGTTTTCATGAAAAGGCCAAACAAAATTGTTCTACAATGGATGCATCAGTTTAGAGGGAGCCTTTTGCCTCAAGTTTGAAGCATTTCCGGTTGAAGATCAAAGTGCAATTCCGAAGATCAAGTCTTACCAAAGTGAAGTGAAGACCCAGGATCATCAGTCAATAGGGAGTTTGTTGAAGCACAGTTTGTGACTGATGATTTATCAGTATTTGTTTAGAATTGTTTGCAACAGTTAAGAGGGAGTCTGTTAGAGCATGTTTTTGTCACTGTAGCAAAAATTCTAAGTGCATATGTAGCAAACATGTTAAATTCGCCTAAGGGGATGTTTGGGCGAACTTAACTAGCAAACTTAGTAAGTTCGCCTATAATATTATGGGAGAACTTGTTAAGTTCGCCTGCAGACTCAGTTTGCCTATAAATAGGACATTAAGTGTTCATTTGTAGCAAGCAATGCTAGAGTTAGCATCCACAGAGAGGGAGTGAGTCTCTGTGAGAAGTGAGTCACCATCCCTAGGTAGAGCTCACCTAGGGACTGGAATTAGAGCTTAAACGTAGAGATGTATACTCGTTCGGTATTGTATTCGTATGACTCGTTCGTTATGAATAAAGTATCGATTCTGTTATATCTATCTTCTGTGTTCGTGTTTGTGAATGACTCGCTTCGTGCTTCCGTCTCATACGTTGAATCATCGAGTAATACGTTTGATCGTGTGCGTCCTACTCGTTTGAGGACGCCACATGGACCTACAACAGTTGTATATAGAGGATTTATTTCTCGGGACTCCACTCTCTCCCTAACAAAATAACAGTCCATTTCCACGTGTTTCGTGCGTTAATGGAACACGGGATTGTTTGCATTGTGACGTGCTACTTTATTGTCACAAAAAAGATGTGTGGGACCACTTTGAGTAACATCGAGCTCTTTTAAGAGCCATCTCATCCATACTATTTCACTCACTGTGGTAGCCATCGCACGGTATTCTGCCTCTACAGATGAACACGCTACCACCGATTTCTTTTTTGATTTCCATGACACTGGTGCACCCCCTCCCCAAGGGTAATAAATATCATGTTCATGATCTCCTAGTGAATTGGCATCCCATCCAATCCGAATCACAATATGTGACAAGATTCCTTCATCTCTCTTCCTTGACCGGGAGTGGCTTTAAGGTAATGCAACACTCGGGTTACTGCCTCCATGTGGGTTTGTCGCGGGTCAGATATAAACTGGCTCAACATGTTGACTGAGGAGGTGATGTCCGGTCTCGTGGCTTGAAGATATAGAAGTCGTCCCACAAGCCTTCTGTATTAGCATGCATCCACTCGAGGCCCATCACTGTCTTTATCCAACTTCAAGTTTTGTTCGATAGGAAAAGCACTTGGACGACACCCTTGTAGACTATATTCTTCCAAAATATCTAGCGCGTATTTTCTTTGACTCATCACAAGACCTTCCTTCGTGCGAGCCACTTCAATACCTAGGAAATATTTTAGAGTTCCAAGGTCTTTGATGCTACAAGAATCACATTATCAACATATATAAGTGAATCAACATAAATATTCTCCTTCTTGTATACAAAGAGTGAGTGGTAGACTTTCGTTTTTCTAAAGCCGATCCCAAGCAAAGCTA
The DNA here is from genome assembly GCA_023525975.1 of Smallanthus sonchifolius. Classification (NCBI taxonomy): domain Eukaryota; kingdom Viridiplantae; phylum Streptophyta; class Magnoliopsida; order Asterales; family Asteraceae; genus Smallanthus; species Smallanthus sonchifolius. The sequence continues at coordinate 15,780,999 of CM042028.1, read as the reverse complement.
TCGTGAATTTTTTATACCAATTCCGAGAAGCTTGTTTCAAACCGTAGAGTGACTTCTTGAGTTTACACACTTTAGTCTCTTCTCTTTTTCCAAACCCTTGAAGAATTTTCATGTACACCTCCTCATCTAGATCTCCATGTAGGAATGCATTGTTTACATCTAATTGGTGAATGATTCAATCTTTCTTGACCGCAACAGCTAGTAAGCTTCTAAGTGTCACCAACTTTGCCACAGGAGAAAAAGTCTTATGAAAATCAGTGCCTTCCATTTGAGTAGAGCCCTTAGCTACTAGCCTAGCCTTGTATCTTTCAACTTCACCGTTTGGTTTGTATTTCACTTTGTATACGCATTTTGAGTCAATAGCCCGTTTTCCTTTAGATAATCTTCTATGGTCCATGTACCATTATCTTCGAGTGCTTGGATCTCTTTCTTCATGGCTTCATGCACGGCTTGAGCAAAGAATTTTGGCTAATCATTTAAAATGATGGCCGCCAAAAAAGTTTTGTGGGAATTTGTAAACTTTTCATATGAAACAAAATTGGATAGGGGATGTACTGTTGAGGACTCATGATTGGTAGAGGTTTGTGCATGTTCAATAGCTGTGGGTAATTTTACCACGTAATCATTGAATCGGTGTGGTTGCGTTTTGTTTCTTCTCTGTCTCGTTGGCTCGTCATTTTCAACCAACTCATTCATATTTTCGGCTTGGCCCAAACCATCCCTTGTTGGCTCACTTTTGGCCTCATTTTCTAGCCCTGCGTTGTGTCTTGTTTCTGGACCCACACTTGGAATGCTCTGCTAGGCCATTGAAACTTCTTGATTTGGCCCATTGTTCTGTTAGGCCATTGTTTCATTTTCTTCACTTGGGTCATGGTCTGATGTATCAAGATCTTCATAATTCCTAGATTTTATGATATCCTCATCATTATCCCAACAAGTTGGAAGCTCAAAAACTTCTTCTTCATCAACATCACGATCTAAATTGTCAAAAGGGAAGACACTTTCAACAAACCTCACATCCCTTGAGACAACCTTTTTGTTGAGTTTAGTGTCGAAAATTTTAAACCCCTTTGTTCCTCCCGAATATCCTAAAAAGATTCTCGGTCTCCCCCTTTCCACAAAGTTGTCTCCTATATTTCGGTAATACGCCAAGCAAACAAAGACCCTCATGTAATCATAATCAGGTTTTTGATTGTATAGTATTTCATAAGGAGTTTTATTTTTAATTACTCCGGAGGGTAACCGGTTAATGATATGAGTGGCCGTTAGGACGCATTCCCCCCAAAACTTTGTGGGAAAATTTGCTTCAAACCTTAGGGCTCGAGCTGTTTCTAGCAAGTGTCTATGTTTGCGTTCCACCATTCCGTTTTGCTGGGGTGTGTGTGGACACGTGGTTTCTAAGACAATATCCTGCTCGGCATAAAAATCAACCATGTGATTTGATGTAAACTCCCCCCCCCCAATTGTCACACCTAAACCTTTTAATGCTTTTGTGAAATTGCGTTTTAACCATTTTGTGGAAATATATTAGGCAGTTGCTCGCTTCATACTTGTGTCTAAGAAGAAAGACAAAAGTAGCTCTACTATAATCATCAACTATCATTAAAAAACATTTTGCCCGTGAGAGGGAAGGTGTACGATAGGGTCCCCATATATCGCAATGCAATAATTCAAAACAAGTATAAGTTTTAATAGAGCTATTGGGGAAGGGTAACCTTGTATGTTTGACCTTCAAACAGGAATCACAAGATTTATTCTTGTTTTTAAAAGAAATACCTTTAATGAAATCAACATTCAAATGTTTAGCATCTGACGCGTGACCTAGCCGTTTATGCCAAACATCAACAGTAGCCATCATTGCCCGTCTCTCACCTTCTATCATCCCCATGTGATAAAGACTATTTTCGCACTCACCCGCTCCAATTAATGTCCTCGAACGTAAGTCTTGCATGACAAAGAAACCCGGAAAAAAAGGTTACTACACATTGAAGTTCTTTAGATAATTTGCTAACAGATAGTAAATTTCAATTAAAGTTGGGAACATGTTTGCCTTCTATCTCTATGTAATTTCCCTTTGGGAGTTGTATTGTTATTAGAATATGCAAAAAAAAAAAAAAAAAAAAAAAATTTGATTCTGTTTGGTAGGGTGTAGTTTCCCTTCCCTCTACCGCTATGCTTTCTCCATTTGGTATAATGACCGGTAGTTCGGATGTTTTTGATTTTGTTTTCAAGGATGCAATCCTTGGAGGTTATGTGTTCTGTGGCACCTGAATCCACAATCCAAATGCTACTATGATCTGTTTTACCTGTAGCATTTGCGGTAGTTGTGTGTGCCATGTTTGCAAGTGGTTGCATGTCTATCTTTGCCCCCTTATCTTTGCTTGCAAAGAGGTTTAGGAACTGCTGATATTGACCACTAGTTAGTCCCGGTATCAGACTCGTATCCGTGTCGACACAGGCCGCTTTTGGCTTCGTCTTTTCTCACTTCACATTCTTTCCGGGCCACCAGTCGGGGTATCCTATACGCTTAAAACACCTGTCCCGGTTATGCCCATTCTTACCACATAAAGTACAATGCTCGACTTGATCGCCTCTTTTATTTTCTTTCTGTGTAAATCGATTTTGTTGCTGGCCGGTTGGAGTTTCGTTTACGTTTTGTCGAGGGTAGTCGGAAGCATGGATATGGAGAGTTGTGATCGACGAGGTTTCCGTCGCTTGGTTTGGGATCGGATTTGTCACCGGCCATGGGGATGATGGTGGCAGTATGGTTTTTTTTTCTTTTTAGGGTTGGATATGGTTCTACTCTGATGCCAAATGCTTTTTGATTATTTCGATAGTAAAAAAAAACAAATACAGAGGACCATATTCTAGATATACAAAAGGGATTTAAGTAAAAATGGAAAGGAGAATATTGGGTCAATGTTGTAAGGAGAATATCACGTGAATGCAATGGTTTCCTTTAGTTAAAGCATAATATCATTTATTTTTCAACAATGATGACTAATTAAACGCACCAGCTTAAGGCGACCTAGAACCTCTTCCCTCTTAGCGGCTTCTTCTTTAGTTTCATATAATCCAGCATCAACCAAGAACTACAACGAATTTACTGTTGGTCAAAACTTAATACCGATCGAAAAAATACCAAAATTAATTAACAAAGCGAGCGCACCTTATTCAACTTCTTGGTCCTTAGCGAACTCAGCATTGCTACACGGTAAGTTGTAATCAAATGAAACTCGGACAAAATCCGATTAGATTCGGCAAAGGAGCGCCACGGAGTTTGCTCCGACACAAGAAAACGGTGGCGAGTTGTAAAGATTTGGATCGGAGGTGGTAGTGGTGGTATGGATCGGAGGTGGTGGTGATGGTGCCTTGGTTCCGGTGAAGCTAGCAGTGCCGACAGCATTGGTGTCACGGCGGTTAATGGGAGCTTCAATCGGGAGAGGTGGAGAGATGGTGGTAGGGATGAGATCGGTACCGACGGTACCGAAAATACCGGTACCGAATTTGTGGAAAAGTGGGTATCGGTATCGGTACCGAATTTATCGGTACAATACCGGTTCGGTACGGTACCGGTATTTGTTACAAAATGGTCATCTCTATAGGTATCGGTACCGTACCGGTACCGAAAATACCGGTATCGAATTTATGTAAAAATGGGTACCGGTACATAATCTATCGGTACGGTACCAAATGCTCATCCCTAGATGATGGTCCAGCGGTTAATGGGAGCTTTGGCTCTGAAGAAAGGCGGTGCAAGAAGATATATCTAATTGATTAGGGTTTAAGAGAAGTAGGGGGTAGTGTGGAGAAACCACCGGTGGTGGAGGGTTGAATTAACTTCGATCCGTGTGATACTTGATAAAAAGAAGGTAACTACCATTTTTTTTTTAATTTAAAGGGTCCAGATTGAATTAAAAAGCGATAAATGGTACTTTCAAGGGTCAGGATTGCGTTTAAACAAACACCGACCACAGTTAACTCACCGTGGTCTATTATTTATACAATTACTTATCTTTTTATTATCAAATTAATCTCAATTTATAAGCTATTAATGTGAATTCATAGTTTTTGTGCTAAGTGGCATTTTCAGTGAATTTATAGGTCTATTTGGTGAATCTAAGAAAATATGGGGAAGAATCGAGTAGATATTTGTTAGAAATCTAATACATTTGTTATTGGGATTTTTTAATTTTGTTTAATGTCTTTTATTTCTTAGTGGGTCAAACATATGTTTATGTATTTTATGGGCTGAAGACTATTTTTAAAGCCCATTTAAGGTCTGTTAATGGGTCGTAGATTATTGACGGCGTGAAGGGAAGAACGGTTGAAGCTTACGACGTTTAAGAAACCGCCTCTTCCTCTTTGCACGTCAAGTATAAGAATGGGTCTGCAAGTATGAAACTTTAAGGTCTGGCGTTTCTAATTGTAATATGTGTCACTCGATTGCAACTTTTTGTTTATTCTACTTCTTTTCTTTACATTCAATTCAACATCAAATGTCTATTTCATCATGAAGAAGAATACTAAATCGAATCCTGGGTTGAAACACTTGTAACAGTGGTATCAGAGCGAAGAGAAGAAGAAGAGGCGCGTACAAGGGCAAGAAAAAGTCAAAGAATTTTAACCATTTTGATTTTTTTTTGGTCTCGAATAGACTTTTTCGGGTATTGATTGTAAGCATCGTTTCGAACAGAGAATGGCCACGAGGGACCGTGATGGTCTTGCACGGATGTGTGTTGGCCCTGATCCGAGGTTTAATCACAAGGGAATCACTAGAGGCTTTGTAAAGTTGGAGATTGGTTTGAGTTCTTCAAGGAAGAATAAGAAAATTTAGAAACCATGATTTGTGAGTCACAAATGGTTGACAGCAGGGAAGATCATCAAGAAAGAGAAAGCATTCAAATGTGGGTTCTATCATAATTTGGACACTAGTACGTCTGATTTTCCACAAAGCAAAAACATTGTATGTTTTTCCTGTCAATCCATTGGTCACAAAGCAATTGCTTTCCCTGGTAAGTACCGTGATATCCCTTCTTCCAAATCAAAGGTCCATAAGGATTTTCTAGTCAAAGGTAAGGATTTGGGTCCATGGGATTAATATTTGGTTGTTGATCTTTCGTACCAAAAACACATGACCGGGAACAAAGGCATGTTCAAAAACTTTAAAAAATGTTTTACTATTGAAAGATCAAAAGACCGAACCATGTTTTTCCCCCATGGAATTGATGAAGATGAAATTCTTGTGAATGATCAAACAAGGTTTATTCCCGGTGTAAACTTTATACCTTCCTTGAAAAAGAAGAATGTTTTAAGTCTAAATCAACTTAATGATCAAGGATACTTAGTAACATTCAAGGGTGACGTATGTTACATCACCGGGTTGTTTGAGAAGGAAAACTCTTGTGAAAATATTCAAAATTTAAAAGGGAAAGAACTTTAGAATGAATACTTTGAAAGTCTAAATGATCAAATGGCTTATGAAATTGAAAAGGGAAAGATGGAAACTTATTTTGATCATGATTCAATGGAAATACGGGAAAAAAAGTTGCATGGAGAATGATTTGATTGGTAGACCAATTATGCCCATGGAATCTGTTGTTTGGGTAACTTTCTTAGACACTCTGCATATTCCAAATTATGTTGAGAAGTACAAAGACTCTTTAAGAAAGGAATTTGCAAGGTTTGTCAATTGGTTTTATGAAGAAAGGTTTGGTCAAAGAAACAAGGAATACCCTCCTGAACTTCAAAATGGTGTTTCTATTGAATTATTGGATCTCTACATGTTTGTTGAGGAAGCCGGGGGTTATGCAAGCGCTGCAAATAATGAAAAGTGGGTTGAAATAGCCACTAACCTTGGTTTGCAAGAAGAATATGCAATCTATCTAAGGGTTATCTATCAAGGTTATCTGGACTTGATGTCTTGGAGGTACAAAAATGACAAGAAAAGATAGAATTGGTGAACCAAGTTGCTCTACCTCTCTTGAAGCCAAAGGCGTGGTAGAAAATGAAAACAAGAAAGATCAAGACACTTTGATGGAGGATAATTCGAAGGATGTGAAGGATCGCATAGGGGAAACAACAATGGATGATGCATTTGAATCTAAGGATGAAGAAAGCATTGGAGAGCTTGAAGACTTTGCTCTTGATAACTTTAAAGATTTTGAGGACTTTGTTCTCATTGAAGACAAAGAGCCAATAGTGGAATAAAGATCAGGACTGCACCAATTCAAATGGATTAAGTGGTGAATGTTAGAAATCTAATCCATTTGTTATTGGGTTTTTTTAATTTTGTTTAATGTCTTTTATTTCTTAATGGGTTAAACATATGTTTATGTATTTTATGGGCTGAAGACTGTTTTTAAAGCCCAGTTCAGGTTTGTTAATGGGTCGTAGGTTATTAACGACGTGAAGGGAAGAACGGTTGAAGCTTACGACGTTTAAGAAACTGCCTCTTACTTTTTGCACGTCAAGTATAAGAATGGGTATGCAAGTATGAAACTTTAAGGCCTGACTTTTCTCATTGTTTCTGTTTCATTCGATTGCAACTTTCTATTTATTCTACTTCTTTTCTTTACATTCAATTCACCATCATATGTCTATTGCATCATGAAGAAGAAGAAGACTAAATCGAATCCTGGGATAAAACCATTGTGTTACAATATTGAAGATAAAGGACTTGGAAGAAAATAGGCAATATCGTAAAAGACAGCGTACGACCATACCATTATGTACATGCCGTATGAGCACCCAAGTTCCGAGTCCGTAGACATGTTTGAAGACGGTACGACCGTATGACAGTATACGTGTTGTATGTTAGTACACTAATCGAAGCCTATATAAAGGAATTGAAAATATCAAGTTTTATTCTAGTTTAATCGAATTTTGAGAGTAACAAGGCCCTTAACCCATTGTTAGGAGGTTTAAAGTAGAGGAGGAAGGACAAGATTAAAGCATGTGGAGTGAAGATCGTTCTTGAGGAGAAAACTTAAAGACGGGATCCTTACATTCGGTTCTACTATTCATGTTCATCTTTGATTATGTTAAATCTATTAGTTTGCTTTCTAAACATTATGAGTAACTAAATTTAATTGTATCATCTAGGTTAAGATAAATTTTAATCAAGAATGATAGTTTTTGTATTAATATTAAGAAGCTTTGTTGATTTGATTAGTCTTGATTCATGATCTTATGATGCATATGTGTGTTTGAAATTATCTAATTTATCTTTGATCTTGATGTTGGTTTGGTTCTAAAGTGAAGGCACGCTCTTTAGGTTAATTATTCAGCATTCAAGGGTTATAGTCTCAGGTCTATAATCTGAGTCTTGCTACTCTGGCGAGAGCAAAGTAGGTCTAGGGTATTTTGGGTAAAGATAAATGTACTGCCTAATTATTAATTGTAATTAAAAAGAATTAAGAGTTTGTTAGAGTTTTCCTTGTGTTTCTAGGAATTAGTAAATATCTATAACGAGTGATACTCTTTTTTTTTTGTTATGTCTTGGAGGTTCTAAGACATAAGGTATTCGGTCAAGATTTGCTAAGGGTGTAGTGTTGTATACAACACGACCATTCTTTGGATTTTAAATATCTATGGCAGGTGAGGATTCCTTATAAAGCTCAAGTAACAATGTCGTGGTTGATTCTTCATAGTAGTAGGTCCTAGGGTGAACAACGTTAAATTCTTGGAGCTTTAGATCGCCAAATCGTCTAGGTTACTCTTGCAAGAGGCTAGCCCTTTAGCGAACTACCTTCATAATTTCAATCATTCAAAGATTCATTCTATCATAGGTCAAAAAGATACGAGATTAGATGATACAACTTCTATTCCTCTGTTTTATTCTCCAAGTTATTTCATGTTTTCTAAAACTCCATTCCAAAGTTATTCATGTCCTATGGATCGACACTTGATTCTTACCTTTACTATGCTATAGATACGATAGGTACACTTGCATAGCATGTGTGAGGTATTCGGTATTAATCATTTTATAAACATAGAACTTAGAGAGTACGCTTTTCATCCCATCAACACATTCTACAACACGTGGATGGTAGGACTAACAATTAGTGCCAACTTCAACTTCGATTTACTCAGAAAATCAATAATCTCATGGAAATCCGATGAGTTATTCGCATTCATATCGAGGTAGGAACATACATTATGCTTGGGGCTAAATGGATTGACGACCATTGAAATCGAACACAGAAGTCAAAATGACCATGAAGAAGATGAACCCCAATACAATCGATCAAGAATTTCAGGGAATTTAGATGAATGAGGGTGGTTTGAGTGGAAGTGGAAGTTGCGGGAATTTTCAACTGACGAGAAAGGGACATCAACTAAAATGTTTATATCAATTTTGAAATAAGAGATGTGAGAAAAGCCAAAAATACTGATGTGTTGCAAAGCACACATCTTATTTCCTATTGTAAACATGCATTTTAGATAGTTTTATGTTCGTTTTTGGTTTGTTTTTAGTCTATGTCAGGTCTACAGGAGCTCGTGTGGAATATGAAGTCATATCTTGAAGGAATCGAGCACGAGTGGAGTCCCAAAGAAACGCAAGAAAGCTAATTACGAGACCCGACTAAATTGTCTCGCGCGGTACGCGAAGGGCCCACGAATGTCGCTCGCGGTACGCGAGAGTCCCGTAAATCCGCAAAAACCCAAAATTCTATATTTAATAGATTTGAACGGCCATTCTTTGGGGAGTTCGACACACAGCCATCCGAGGAAGGATTTTGGGTGATTTTGGCAAGGAAGAAAGTCCTGGGATCAAGGTTTTTAATTTAGAGGAAGTAATACGGTTGGAATCCAATCATTCAGTCACGATTACGCGTTAGTGTTTGATTATTCCGAATTGTTGAAAGCATGTTTGCTACTGTTGATTCTGATTTTATGGTTTTGATCATGATTCTTGGCTAGAAACTTTAAACTTCCTAGGTTTAAGATGATAATTTGATAAAGTTTGGATTTTTATTGGTTTTTGGATCTTGTTTTGGATTTATGCTTTTGTAACAGATCTGATTTCAGTGGTTTGATGAATATGCATGCTTAGTTTCAATTCTCTATTGGTTAATCATAACATATGCATCTTTATGAATGTCGTTCACATATAGGTGTGTATTAGATCGCGTACTTTGTGTTTGCGATTTGTGTGTGGTTTGCTAGAGGTCGGTAACCATAGGAAGAGTAATTAATAATCTATTAAACTGAGTGTTCTTCTTATCTAGATACCCGAAAAGTGAAAGATAATCGATTATTCTTCGGTGTTAGAGTTTCTGACTGTAAACTGTCTAAGAGGAAGTTTCCTTAGGGTTTCAGGTGTCGTAGCTAATTCGTGTCAAACAGATTGTTTTCAGATTACTCCTTGCGTCTCTCATGTATTGAGATAGTGATACCCGAAAGGTGAGCCGTCTATTGAGTTCTCTAGCATAGTTGGTGAGACCGAGAGGTAATCCGACCCACTGGTGAGGTTAGTATCCCTTAGGTTCCCTTCTTGTCACATCCAGAGAGTGATTAGGAATCCATTAGGTAGTCTGAGGGTATCATATCTTAGGATCCCAGTTCCTTCACATCTTCCATAACCGATAGAAGTCTGAGCTTAGAAAATAGGATTCGTAACCTAGGTAGTGTCTTTCTCCTTACTGATTTCATCTGAGTCTTTTGTTTGATTGTTACTTGTCTTTAGTAGTTTTTGTTAATCTGTTTATTTTGAGTTCATTATTTAATCTTAGTTATAGATAAACCCTCCAATCCAATTATTCAAGTCCTAGTCCGAGTCTAGTTTAGTTATTCGTACTATCTCGTGGGTTCGATATCCGGACTTCCATTGAGTTGCGTTACAGTTGATAGGTACACTTGCCTGTCTTTGTTGTCTAGTTTATAGGAGTGTCTAGAGTTTAACTAGAGTGTCTAGGTTAGTTGTGTGTTTAGTTTTTATAGACCATTTGTCCGACATCAAGTTTTTTGCGCCGTTGCCGGGGACACTTGGCAATAGCGAAATTAGCTTTGATTAGTTATTTGTTTTATTTTCTATTTCGTGTTTAGTTAATTCAGTAGTTTACTTCCTTCTTTTAGATCTATTTCGCTTTCTTTTTCTTTGCTTTATTTGCTACTTGTTTGAGTCTTAGTTAGAGTTTTTCCCTAGTTCGTAGTTCATTCTGTTTTGCCATTTGTTGTTGTTTCGGTTTATGCAACATACTCGATCGCAAGGTTCACCTGACTGCACTGCTTATTCAAAGCCTGAGCGGGAGCTTCACGAGCGCAGCCGTAAGTTCCGCGAGCGTTTGAGTGATCTTGTCAATCCTAACGTACACATTCCAATTCCTATTGCTGACATGGGTGATGAAAATCCACCCCTTAGACGTACCATTCACCAGAGAGCACGTGACGATTTCACAGGTGCCAGGTCTTCTATCGCCCGTCTTAATGTGCCAAACACTAATATCTGGCAGATTCCATCACATGTTATAACCACCATCAGTAAATCTACTCAGTTCCACAGTCTGTAGGACGAGGATGTGCAAGGACATCTGTCCCGCTTCACGCGCATTTTCGATACCTTTCGCATTACTGGTGTGACTGAGGACGTAATCCTTCTGCGTCTTTTCCCATTAACTCTCTCTGGTCGTTCCGCCACTTAGTTGGATACCCTACCTCAGGATTCCATTACCACTTGGGAGGATCAGCATGCCAAGTTTTTAAAGAAATACTATCCATCATCTAAGGCCGCCCGCCTAAGGGATCAGATCCACTCTTTCCGTATAGACCCCGATGAGCCTTACCACTTGGCTTGGGAGCGGTTCAATACTCTACTTTGTAGATGCCCCTAGCATGGTCTTTCTGATTGGGTGTTAGTTGACAAGTTTTACAATGGCCTGACTTTTGAAAAGCAGCAGATGCTTAATACAGTTGTGGGAGGGCACATCATGGAGAAGAAGAAGCCGAGAAAATGTGAGGGATGTTCGAGAGTTTCGCTCTGACTGAGCAGTAGCAGCCTTCCAATAGGACTTCCATTCCTAGTACTAGATCCCCCACCTTATCTGCTCGGGGTGTTCATCAGGTCATTTCTCAGACTAGTGTGGCTGCTGCATTAGAGGCTATGGCCAAGGAGATTAAGAAGTTGAAGATGAGTGCTAGGAAGTGTGAGGTGTTGAGGAGGACACGACACCATCAATTGTCGTGAGTCAGCAGGAGCAGGTGGATTTCCTGGGGAATCACAAACCCCCTCTATTCAACTCTGGGCGGAGAAACCACCCTAATTTTAGTTGGAGATCTGGCGGGAACCCACCTGGGTTTTAACCCCGTTAGAATCAGTATGGTGGGGGAGAAGGAGGACAGAGTTATGGTAGCAGCAGGAGTGATAAGAAGATTGAGGAGATGTTAGCTACCCAGACTCAGATGCTTGCTCAGCTAGTGAGCAGGGAGCAGGAGACTCAGAACAAGCTGAAGGAGCATGATACATTATTAAGGAGTCAGCAGTCTACATTCTTAGACATGCAGCGCACAGTGGTAGACATTGCGCGCCATCTGACTAATAGATCAGGATGTTCCTTTTAGGGTAGTACTGAGGCTAACCCGAAAGCCACTCTGAAGGCGGTGACAGCCTGCAGTGGTAAGGTAGGAGAGAGAGAGAGCAGACACCGGAATATGATGATGATGAACCGGTAGATGAGGAGATAGAGATGGAGACTCCTAAAGGGGTGCACGAGAGGCGAGTCCCAGCAATTACAATACCCAACAGTGAGGCTCCCGCTGAGTAGGAAGTAGAGAAGATGGGGGGAGAGAAGAAGAAGGTGCCTGATGTTGATCTTAGTCGTGTTCCATATCCTGCTCGTCTGATGCAGCAGAAATATTGTAAGGATTATGGACACTTTTTAGAGCTGTTTAAGCAGCTTAAAATCAATCTACCGTTTGTTGAAGCCCTTCACCATATGCCTAAGTATTCTAATTCCTCAAAGATCTTCTCTCTAATAAGAAGAAGCTGGAGGAGCTCTCAACCGTCACTCAAAATGAACGATGCTCTACGGTAGTCCAGAACAAGCTACCGGAGAAGTTAGCAGATCCGGGTGTCTTCACGATCCCGTGTCTGTTTGGTAGCTAAATTGTGCATCAGGCGTTGGCCGATCTAGGTGCTAGCATCAACCTGATGCCATACTCTCTCTTTGAGAAGCTAGGCCTTGGATATCCGGCCCCTACTCACATAAGCATATCTTTGGCCGACCGTTCAGCTAAGTATCCATGGGGAATAGTGGAAAATCTGTTGGTAAAAGTCAATAAGTTTGTTTTCCCTGCGGACTTCGTCATTCTTGATATGGAGGTCGATGATAGAGTCCAGCTCATTCTGGGACGCCCCTTCCTACGCACCGCCAAGGCATTGATTGATGTCTTCGACGGTAAGATCACACTTCGTGTGGGGGATGAAAACGTCACCTTTGATGTCGTGAAATCGATGAAGAATTCTGGTGGTCAGGACGATTCCGTGTTCTTTCTAGACAGCTTCATATCTCACATGGATCGTTGCCTTGACTATGTGTGTGGAGTTTATCTACTTAACATACACCTGGATGAGGAGAACCCGGAGGTTGAGACTGATGTTCTTACCGAGCATGTCCGAGCCACCCGGCTAGTAAGCCTCCCGAGTACCCGGAGGTGCTTGAGGTTAGGGAAAGTACCGAGGAGGAGGAGAAGCCCTCAGTAGAGGCACCACCGTCCCTTGAGCTTAAGGAGCTACCTCCCATTTGGAGTATGCTTTCCTGGATGGTGAAGCCGGTTTGCCTGTCGTGATTTCTACTGCACTGACGGAGAAGGAGAAGAAGTGGCTGATAGATGTGCTGAAGACACACAAGCAGGCTATTGCGTGGAAGCTCACAGACGTAAAGGGCATCAGCCCTACTTTCTGCACGCATAGGATATTGATGGAGGATGAGCACAAGCCCGTTGTGCAATCTCAAAGGAGGCTTAACCCTAACATGTCTGATGTGGTAAAGAAGGAGGTCCTCAAACTCCTCAAAGGAGGTCCTCAAACTCCACATGGGTAAGCCCGGTTCAGGTCATCCCGAAGAAGGGTGGGATGAAAGTCGTGACTAATGGGAAAGATAAGTTAATCCCTACTAGAACAGTCACAGGTTGGAGAGTGTGCATTGACTATAGGCGACTGAATGATGCCACCAGGAAGGATCATTTCCCCCTTCCTTTCATTGACCAGATGTTGGAGCGCCTATCAGGGCAGCAGTTCTACTATTTCCTTGATGGCTTCTCGGGTTATTTCCAGATCCCTATTGCACCAGAGGATTAGGAGAAAACCACTTCTACATGCCCGTACGGTACCTTCGCGTACCGGCGTATGCCCTTCAGGTTGTGTAATACTCCAGCCACCTTCTAGAGGTGCATGGTGGCTATCTTTCAGGATATGATCGAGACTTCCATGGAGGTGTCGGTATCGAGGTAGATAGAGCTAAGATTAAAAGCATTAGTAAGTTACGGCCGCCAACTATTGTGAGATCAGTACGTAGTTTCTTAGGTCATGCGGATTTCTATAGACGGTTCATCAAAGACTTTTCAAAAATTACCCGACCCATGACACTCCTTCTTGAGAAAGACGTCCAGTTTGACTTTGATGCAGACTGTCTTAAGGAGTTTGAGTTCTTGAAGGAGCAGTTAGTTTGTGCTCCCATTCCGATAGCCCCCTGCTGGAGCTTGCCCTTTAAGCTTATGTGTGATGCTAGTGACTATGCAGTCGGGGCTGTTTTAGGCCAAAGGAGAGATAAGCACTTCCACCCAATCTATTATGCGACTAAAACGCTCAATGATTCTCAAGAGAATTACACAATTGTCGAGAAGGAGTTGTTAGCAGTGGTGTTCGCGTTCAATAAATTCCGATCCTATCTAGTGCTATCTAAGACCATCGTATACACAGATCATACGGCATTGCGATACCTTTTTGCAAAGAAAGATGCCAAACCGAGATTGATTCGATAGATTCTTTTGATTTCTGAGTTTGATATAGAGATCAAGGATAAGAAGGGAGCGGAGAATGTGGCAGCCGACCATTTGTCGAGATTAGAGGACCCCGGTAGAGAAGAAATCCGGGAGGAGGCCATAGGTGACAAATTTCCCCATGAGTTATTGATGATGGTGAGTTCAAAACCGGACAAAGAGCCGGTGTTTTATATGAGTGCTGAGGAGCAAGGTTTGCCATGGCTTTCTCACATAGCAAACTACTTAGCTGACGATATAGTGGTTAAGGGCATGACATCACAACAGATGCTTAAATTATTTGCTGATGCCAACCACTACATTTAGGATGCTCCACATCTGTTTCGAGTGGGAGCTAATAGAGTTTTAAGAAGATGTGTGAGTAAAGAGGAAGGACTTGAGATCCTTATGCACTAGCATGAGGGCTTGACGGGAGGTCACAATGAACCCTCCTACACCACGAAGAAGGTGTTTGATTCTGGTTTTTATTGGCCATCAGTGTTTAAGGATGCTCACGAGTTGGTGAAGTGGTGTTACGCGTCTCAACGCACCGGTAATATCTCATCTCGGAATGAGATGCCCCAGAACCCGATCCAGGTAGTTGAAGTGTTTGATGTTTGGGGCATTGACTTCATGGGGCCGTTTCGTGTATCATGGGGGAACCGGTACATTCTTGTGGCAATAGACTATGTTTCTAAGTGGGTTGAGGCACAAGCCTTGCCTATTAATGATGCCCGAGTAGTGGTAGGATTTCTAAAGAAGTTGTTCTGCAGGTTTGGGACTCCCAGTGCCCTGATTAGTGATAGGGGCACACACTTCTGCAATGCCCAGATGGAGAGGGTTTTGTCACGCTATGGGGCCACCCTTCGGCTTTCGACTGCCTATCATCCACAAACTAGTGGCCAAGTCGAGAATGAATAGGGGAGTGAAGAGAATATTGGAGAAGACTGTCAGTAGAAATAGGAAAGATTGGTCCGACAAGCTAGATGACGCGATTTGGGCCTTTAGAACAGCATTCAAAACCCCCATAGGTAACACGCCCTTTAGGATGGTTTATGGAAAGGCGTTTCACCTACCGGTAGAGCTAGAACATAAGGCATATTGGACTTTAAAGGCAGTCAACCTTGATTTGCCTCAAGCAGCTAGAAACCGGTATCTCCAATTGCATGAGTTAGAAGAGTTACATGACGATGCATACGCACGATCTTGGATTTATAAAGAATGCACAAAAGCATTGCATGATCTTCGGTTGAAGGGGGTGAAAGAATTTAAGTGTGGCGATAGGGTTTTGGTTTATAATTCTAGGTTGAAATTATTCCCAGGAAAGCTTAAGTCAAGGTGGACATGTCCGTACATAGTAAAAGAAGCATTTCCGTATGGTGCGGTGGAGTTACAAGATTAGATAGGAAGCTCATGGAAGGTGAACTGTCATAGATTGAAGCCTTACATTGGAGGACTAATTGAGAAGGTCGAGGGGGATGAAATCCTTTTCGACAAGCCAGGAGAGTAGAATTGAGTGAGAACGCATTCTCGGGCTAAGGCTTGAGTGTATAGTTTGTATATCTCTTTGTGTCTATTTTAGTTTTAGTTTTTGGTATTTTCGGTTTGCGTGTTTTGTTTGTACTTGTTTTGCAGGGTTTCGCATTTGATTCGGTGAGGAAATTCATCAAGAACGAAGTTCCAAACATGTATGCACTTGGTTTTATCAATGAAACAAGTTTTTAGAGGAATTGGGAGAAGAAGGATTTAGGGGGTTAAAAATTTTCTAAGTATAAAAAACCCGCAAAACCTTCTGTTAACAACCCTCCTTCGCGGTACGCGAAACCCAGAAGAAGTCCCCTCGCGGTACGCGAGAGACAAGAAATCTAGCCGGGTTAAATTCTACCTCCACGCGATATGCAAGGAGTGGACCCTAGCCTTTCGCGGTACGCGAAGGACCTCTGGTTCATTCCCATTTCCCTAGGTTTCCCATGGTTTCTCGTACCCGCTGCCATTCACCACCACCATGACCACATTATCTTTCATTACCACTAATCACCTACCATTATCCATACTACCACCATCCACCTATCTACCTACATTCCCCACCCGTATCATCTGTCATCATTCACCACCATCCATTATATCACTCACCACCACCACCATGGGAAACTGAAGGGTATTTCAGTTTGATTATACCTTGCTATTACTATTCATGTCTATGTGTTTGTCAACCATCGGGTACGTTTCCCTGTTTTATCGTGAGTCTTATCGAGTCAGTTTAGTTGTTTATTTTAACTTGAGTCTATAATATGTGTCAGTTTAATGTTGTGGGTTGTGTAAGCTTAATTGTGAAGGTATAGATCGCTCCGCCCATACTCAATCTCCATTCGGGCGGGGTCGATTCAAATCTTACATCTTGGAATGGCAACCCTACAGAGTGTGTGCAGCCGCGAAGGAAATGCTATACGGGTGCACAAGTGGAAGAGTGAAGGTGGACATGATCATGCATACATTACCAGCTAAGTCTTCCTAGTTTATTTTTGTATTTTTTATTTTTCATTGTTCTCGGTTCACATTGGGGACAATGTGCGTTTTAAGTGTGGGGATGGGAGACTGCGTCTTGTTTAGGTTTTTTTACAATTAAAAAAAATTGAAAAATTTGAAAAAAAAATGTCCTCCGAAATCAAAGTTTTTGCATAATAAATGAAAAATGATAGTAGAACTGGATCTCCTGTTGAGTTTAAAGGAAATAAATAATAGAAAACGCGTCTAAATTGTGATGTTTTGGTAGACCCAGCCAACTAGAAAAACTTAAATATCATGTGAGTGTAATAAGGAATAATAAATAAAATAAATCAGGATATCTTGTGGGTTCTCATCTTAGGGGAAATAGAGAAGTTGAAACTGTTAACATAGGGTGATAGGTACCACTTTAGTTAAAATTTATATGTTTTTGAAATTACTTTTGGCACGCCAATCCGAGAGTTGGTGGCGCCCACATTCCATACTTCCATTTTTCATGAGCTTAATCATATTGAGAAGTTAAAAGTCGCCTACGTGTTACCCTCCGGGATAGCAACTTGGTTGAAACACCCATGGGTTAGACTCTTAAATGATTAACTGTTTTAGAAAGTTAAGTTTGGCTTATGTGTTACCATCCAGGGTGGAAACCTGGTCGAAACACCACTAAGTTGATTCTTAAGTGCATAATTGTGAGAACTGCAGTCTATGTGTCACACGCCAAGTTCCAGCTTGGTTGAAGCACCACTAGGCAAGGTTAGATTGTTTTGATTGTTTAATGCTCATATCATTCACACCATTCATTCATCATTCACCTTAATTTTTAAAACATATAACTTTTTATTTATAGTGGTGGGAAAATCTATACGGTTTAACCAGGCCTAGACATGACCTTGAGATGAGATTAGGTAGAGCTGTAGCTTCTGAGTGTGAGACTAATAGATTGATTGATATGCTGTAGAAAATATAATAGAACACAAATCGGGGGCTTAATAGTTGGTGGTTGGGTTTAATCGAAAAGAAATACCGATTGTTGCTTTTTAACGCGTGAGTATATTTGTGCTGATAAGTTAATAAGATGTTAAAGTTGTTTTCCAGTTATGATTCCATTGCAAAAAATTTTCGGGGACGGAAAAAAGTTTAGGGGTGTTTGATGTGTTGCAAAGCACACATCTTATTTCCTATTGTATTGGTGCGTTTTAGATAGTTTTATATTCGTTTTTACTAGTTTTTGGTTTGTTTTGAGTCTATGTCAGGTCTACAGGAGCTCGTGTGGAATATGAAGTCATATCTAGAAGGAATCGAGCACGAGTCGAGTCCCAAAGAAAAGTATTCAAAAAGTTGGATTTTTATTCCTTCGCGGTATGCGAAGATGGCAGCCAAGGATGGCGCGGTACGCGAGAAAGCTAATTATGGGACCTGGCTAAATTGTCTCGCGTGGTACGCGAGAGACCTGTAGATTCGCAAAAACCCTAAATTCGATATTTAATAGATTTGAACGGCCATTCTTTAGGGAGTTTGACACACAGCCGTCTGAGGAAGGATTTTGGGCGATTTTGGCAAGGAAGAAAGTTCTGGGATCAAGGTTTTGAAGCTAGAGGAAGTAATACGGTTAGAATCCAATCATTCGGTCATGATTACGCGTTAGTGTTTGATTATTCTGAATTGTTGAAACCATGTTTGCTACTGTTGATTCTGATTTTATGGTTTTGATAATGATTCTTGGCTGAAACTTTGAACTACCTAGGTTTAAGATGATAGTTTCATAAAGTTTGGATTTTTATTGGTTTTTGGATCTTGTTTTGGATTTATGCTTTTGTAACAGATATGATTTCAGTGGTTCGATGAATATGCATGCTTATTTTTAATTCTCTATTGGTTAATCGTTCCATATGCATCTTTATGAATGTAGTTC
Source organism: Smallanthus sonchifolius (assembly GCA_023525975.1). Taxonomy (NCBI): domain Eukaryota; kingdom Viridiplantae; phylum Streptophyta; class Magnoliopsida; order Asterales; family Asteraceae; genus Smallanthus; species Smallanthus sonchifolius. Next base: position 15,762,602 of record CM042028.1, on the reverse strand, counting down.
AAGTATTGGTGTGTATTAGATCGCTTACTTTGTGGTTATGATTTATGTGTGGTTTGCTAGACGTCGGTAACCATAGGAACAATAATTAATAATCTATTAAACTGAGTGTTCTTCTTATCTAGATACCCGAAAAGTAATAGATAATCAATTAGTTTTCGATGTTAGAGTTTCTGAGTGTAAACTGTATAAGAGGAAGTTTCCTAAGGGTTTCTGGTGTCGTTGTTAATTCATGTCAAAAATATTGTTTTCAGATTACTCCTTGCATCTCTAATGTATTGAGATAGTGATACCCGAAAGGTGAGCCGTCTATTGAGTTCTTTAGCATAGTTGGTGAGATAGAGAGGTAATATGACCCACTAGTGAGTTTAGTATCCCCTAGGTTCCCTTCTGGCCACATCCTGAGAGTGATTAGGAATCCATTAGGTAGTCTGACGGTGTCATATCTTAGGATCTCAGTTCCATCACATCTTCCATAACCGATAGAAGTATGAGCTTAGCAAACAGGATTCGTAACCTAGGTAGTGTCTTTCTCCTTACTGATTTCACCCGAGTCTTTTGTTTGATTGTTACTTGTCTTTAGTAGTTTTTGTTAATCCGTTTATTTTGAGTTCATTAGTTAATATTAGTTATAGATAAACCCCCAATCCAATTATTCAAGTCCTAGTCAGAGTCTAGTTCAGTTATTCGTAGTGTCTCGTGGGTTCGATATCCGGACTTCCATTGAGCTGTGTTACAATTGATAGGTACACTTGCCTGTCTTTGTGGTCTTGTTTATAGGAGTGTCTAGAGTTTAACTAGAGTGTCTAGGTTAGTTGTGTGTTTAGTTTTTATAGATCGTTTGACCGACATCAAATACCCTTTCAAAAGTATTTGTATCGTTTACGTCAACCACATCAAATGGTGCGAAACAAAGCATATAGTATAGAATAAAAGAGACCCTGGTTGAATAGTGGCAGGCTGCTACCTGCCATCTATTCATTTGGCTACACATCGAACATGGGTCTACTTCATATGTTGGCAGGTTTTCTTTCAACCCACCATGGTTTCCGATGTTATACCACCTTTCTTTCCATACGTTTCTCTCTCTGCTCTCTGATGAACAATAATAAAGCTATTAGCAGTGATGACAGAATTCGACGAAAGAGGTGTGGTGATGTCGGTTTGGTCTTTGGCGATGACAATCTAAGTACGTAAGGTCTGAATGATTAATCTTGATTAAAAATAATTATTAATATTATTTAATAATTGTTTGGTTGAGTTCGTATTAGACTAGGAGTGAGTTTGCTTATTTATATGATTATATAATTGCGTGTGAGTTGAGTTTTATCAATAAAGAGTCGATCTATGTAGAGATCAAATTCTGTGTTCATGTTCTTGGGACTGATTTCCAATAATTGGTATCAGAGCTTCGTGAAAGAGAACGCCGTTTTGAGAGTCGTAACATGGAGTCGAGAAGGCAGTAGCCTTTAGGCTGTCGTAACAGTTTTTTTCTGCCGGTAATTGGAAAAAAGACGACTATTATTTGATCAATCGAAGAAAAAAAAGGGAAATAGAAGCAAGCACACAAGAGGAGTTTTTTATGGATGTTAATCGGAGGCGGCAACCAAAGGTGGTTTGCTGCCACATAAAAAAATCAGAGCAAAAATAATTCGATTTAATTGGTGGAATCTGATGCATTTATTAAAGAGCAAATTTGTAAAATTTCCACATGGGGATCAACCATTTTTGTTGGTAATTCAAATTCAAGATTTGTTGAATCGCATCGTAGTAAATTTATAATTGAAGATTGGTATTTTAATTGGGTGGTGTGTTCCTTCGGCGATGCGATAAGAGTTGGACAACCAACTTGCGACTTTTAGGTGGTGTTCAAGCAGCAGTCATAGACGGGAGCAAGCGGCGAAGGTGTTAGTTATCTGCCCGGTGGTGACGGGCGGTCATTGGTGGTGAGTAGCGGCTGTGTCAGCCAAGCAACACAGGGTTGTGCGAGTCAACCAAGGAAGATATCGATCTGAGCGATTCAGATTGAGTGAAGGATCAATCACATGCGAAGGGTGTAGGAGTGTTTACCTGTGCGATTCACGGTGGTACAGTGTGATACCGGTGAAGGGGGTATTAGAACCTGTGAGCGGTTCAAACTAAGTGAAGAATACATCCAATCTGTGAGAGATTTTTCAAAAGGATTTAGAGCTGCGTTGAAGAATATTTATGACAGATCAAGAATGATCTGTGTGATACGAACTAGTGTGGAAGATTCATGTCGAAACCTGTGAAGGGTGGGTTCGGAAGTGGCATGGAAAACCCGAGTGATTTGGGATGTACAAATCAAGATTAAGGGGAAAAACGAAGGATTAATCTTGATTAAAAATAATTATTAATACTATTTATTAATTTTTTGGTTGAGTTCGTATTAGACTAGAAGTGAGTTTGCTTAATTATATGATTATTTAATTGAGTGTGAGTTGAGTGTTATCAATAAAGAGTCGATCTTGGTAGAGATCAAATTCTGTGTTCGTGTTCTTGAGCCTGATTTTCAACAATCGGTATCAGAGCTTGGTGAAATAGAACGCCGTTTTGAGAGTCGTAACGTGGAGTCAAGAAAGAAGTAGCCTTTAGGTTGTCGTGACAGTTTTTCAGTGCCGGTGATTGAAAAAAAAAGACTATTATTTGATCGATCGAAGAAAAAAAAAGGGAAATAGAAGCAAGCACACAAGACGACTTTTTAATTGAGTGTGAGTTGAGTTTTATCTATAAAGAGTCGATCTTGTTGAGAACAAATCCGTGTTCGTGTTCTTGGGCATGATTTTCAACATTTGGTATTAGAGCTTGGTGAAAAAGAACGTCATTTTGAGAGTCGTAACGTGGAGTCGAGAAGGCAGTAGCCTTTAGGCTGTCGATACTGTTTTTCTGTGCCGGTGATTGGAAAAAAAAGACGAATATTATTTGATCGATCGAAGAAAAAAAAAGGCAAATAGAAGCAAGCACACAATACGAATTTTTATGGATGTTAATCGGAGGCGGCAGCCAAAGGTTGTTTGTTGCCACATAAAATATCCGAGCAGAAAGAATTCGATTTAATTGGTGGAATAAGATGCTATTTATTAAAGAGCAAATTTGTAAAATTTCCATGTGGGGATCAAACATTTTTGTTGCTAATTCAAATTGAAGATTTGTTGAATGGCATAATAGTAATTTATAATTGAAGATTGGAATTTCAATTAGGTGGTGTGTTCTTTCGACGATGCGATGAGGGCCGGAACAACCAACTCGCGGCTTTTGGGTGGTGTTCGAGCAGCAGTCATAGACGGGAGCAAGCAGCGAAGGTGTTTGTTGTCGGTCCCATGGTGACGGGCACTCAGTGATGGTGAGTAGCGGCTGTGTCAGCCAAGCATCAAAGGGTTTTACGAATTAACCAAGGAATATATCGATCAGAGCGATTAAGATTGAATGAAGGATCAATCAACTGCGAAACGTGTAGGAGTGTTTACCGGTGGGATTTAGGGTGGTACGCTGTGATACCGGTGAAGGGGGTATTAGAACCTCTGACCAGTTCAAACAAAGTGAAGAATACATCTAATCTGTGAGAGATTATTCAAAAGGCTGTGAGAGATCTGTGATAGATCAACAACGATCTGCGTGATACGAACTAGCGTGAAAGATTCATGGCGAAACCTGTGAAGGGTGAGTTCGGAATTGACATGGAAAACCCGAGTGATTTGGGATGTACATATCAAAATTATGCGGGAGAACGAAGGATTAATCTTAATTAAAATTGATTATTAATATTATTTATTAATTGTTTGGTTGAATTCGTATTAGACTAGGAGTGAGTTTGCTTAATTATATGATTATTTAATCGAGTGTGAGTTGAGTTTTATCAATTAAGAGTTGATCTTGAGAGAGATCAAATTCCGTGTTCGTGTTCTTGGGCCTGATTTCCAACAATTGGTATCAGTGCTTGGTGAAAGAGAACTTTGTTTTGAGAGTCGTATTGTGGAGTCGAGAGGGAAGTACCCTTTAGGCTATCGTGACTGTTTTTCTATGCCGGTGATTGGAAAAAAGACGAATATTATTTGATCGATCGAAGAAAAAAAAAGGGAAATAGAAGCAAGCACACAATAGGAGTTTTTTATAGATGTTAATCGGAGGCGGCAGCCAAAGGTTGTTTGCTGCCACATAAAAATATCCAACCACAAAGAATTCGATTTAATTGGTGTAATCTGATGCAATTTATTAAGTTACAAATTTGTAAACTTTCCACGGGCGGTCAATGGTGGTCAGTAGCGGCTTTGTCAGCCAAGCAACAAAGATTTGTGCGAGTCAACCAAGGAAGATATCGATCTGAGCGATTCAGACTGAGTGAAGGATCAATCACCTTCGAAGCATGTAGGAGTGTTTACCTGTGGGATTCAGGGTGGTACGGTGTGATACCGGTGAAGGGGGTATTAGAAGCTGTGAGCGATTTAAACAAAGTGAAGAATACATCCAATCTGTGAGAGATTATTTAAAAGAATGTGAAAGCTGCGTGAAAGAAGATCTGTGATAGATCAAGAATAATCTGTGTGATACGAACTAGTGTGGAAGATTCATGGCGAAACTTGTGAAGGGTGAGTTCGGTAGCGGCATGGAAAACCCGAGTGAACCGGGATGTACAAATCGAGATTAAGAGGGAGAACGAAGGATTAATCTTGATTAAAAATAATTAATAATACAATTTATTAATTGTTTGGTAGAGTTCGTATTAGACTAGGAGTGAGTTTGCTTAATTATATGATTATTTAATTGAGTATGAGTTGAGTTTCATCAATAAAGAGTCGATCTTGGTAGATATCAAATTCTGTGTTCGTGTTCTTAGGTCTGATTTTCAACAATCGGCATCAGAGCTTGGTGAAAGAGAACACCATTTTGAGGGTCGTAACGCGGAGTCGAGAAGGCAGTATCCTTTAGGCTGTCGTGACAGTCTTTCAGTGCCGGTGATTGGAAAAAAAAGACGACTATTATTTGATCGATCGAAGAAAATAAAAGGGAAATAGAAGCAAACAAACAACACGAGTTTTTTATGGACGTTAATCGGAGGTGGCAGCTAAAGGTTGTTTGCTTCTACATAAAAAAATCAGAAAGAATTCAATTTAATTGGTGGAATCTGTTGCAATTTATTAAAGAGCAAATTTGTAAAATTTCCACGTGGGGAGTAAACATTTTTATTTGTAATTCAATATGAATATTTGTTGAATGGCATAATAGTAAATTTATAATTGAAGATTTGTATTTCATTTGGGTGGTGTCTTCTTTTGGCGATGCGATCAGAGCTGGAACAACCAACTCGTGGGTTTTGGGTGGTGTTCGAGCAGCAGTAATGGACAGGAGAAAGCGGCGAAGGTGTTAGTTGACTATCCGGTGGTGACGGGCTGTCAGTGGTGGTGAGTAGCGGCTGTGTCAGCCAAGCAACAAAGGTTTGTGCGAGTCAACCAAGGAAGATATTGATCTGAGCGATTCAGATTGAGTGAAGGATCAATCACCTGCGAAGAGTGCAGGAGTGTTTACCTGTGGGATTCAAGGTGGTACGGTGTGATACCGGTAAAGGGTGTATTAGAACCTGTGAGCGGTTCATACAATGTGAAGAATACAGCCAATATGTGGGAGATTGTTCAAAAGGATGTGAGAGCTGCGCGGAAGAAAATATATGTGATAGATCAAGAACGATCTGTGTGATACGAACTAGTGTGGAAGATTCATGGCGAAACCTGTGAAGGGTGAGTTTGGATGTGGCATGGAAAACTCAAGTGATTTGGGATGTACAAATCTAGATTAAGGGGGAGAACGATGATTAATCTTGATTAAAAATAATTATTAATATTATTTATTAATTGTTTGGTTGAGTTCGTACTAGACTAGGAGTGAGTTTGCTTAATTATATTATTATTTAATTGAGTGTGAGTTGAGTTTTATCAATAAAGTTCAATCTTGGTAGAGATCAAATTCTGTGTTCGTGTTCTTGGGCCTGATTTCCAACAATTGGTATCAGAGTTTGGTGAAAGAGAACGCTGTTTTGAAAGTCAAAACCTGGAGTCGAGAAGGCGGTAGCTTTTAGGCTGTCGTAACTGTTTTTCTGTGCCGGTAATTGGAAAAAAAGACGACTATTATTTGATCGATCGAAGAAAAAAAATGGAAATAGAAGCAAGCACACAAGACGAGTTTTTTATGGATGTTAATCGGAGGCGGCAGCCAAAGGTTGTTTGCTGCTAGATAAAAAAATCTGAGCATAAAGAATCTGATTTAATTGGTGGAATCTGATGCAATTTATTAAAGAGTACATTTGTAAAATTTCCACGTGGGGATCAAACATGTTTGTTGGTAATTCAAATTGAAGATTTGTTGAATGGCATTATAGTAAATTTATAATTGAAGATTGGAATTTTGTTAACACTCTTATGTAAGTTATTCTATCCAATTTCGTTACTTTTATGATCTCATGGCTTAGAATGAAAACCTAGTTCATCCAAACATGAAATGTTGTAAACATTTTGGTGACTTGTTATTTATTTGATGTTATTATATCTATGTGATGATTATATTGTTTATGATGAAACCCTAAATGTGTATGATCCATAACATGCCTAAAGAGGAAACTTTTTGATTATGTGAAGTTATAGAATTGCATGTTAGATGTAATTGATGATGTTTATGGTTGTAATTTTGCTAATTAGGTTGTATGTAATTGTTATAATGCGTTGAATCTCATTAACAAAGCTAGAAGTCGAATGATTTCCTAAAGAGGAAACTTTATTAAAAAGTTGCAAATTGTGTATGAGTTTGATATGTGCAAAGCGACTGTGAGACTTCATTGTCAAATTACCGTCGTCCATCGATCCAACCTTACTCACAGTCGGTCAAGCATCCTCGTCAACCACAGCTTACCCCATATCCAATTATATCTCATATGCAAACTTTTCTAAAACACACAAGGCCTATTTGGCAGCCATCAGCTCAAAGGTTGAGCCAAAGTCGTTTAAGCAAGCCGTGCAGGATGAACATTGGAAGAAAGCCATGCAAAGGGAGATACAGGCCTTGGAGGAAAATGGAACCTGGACCCTCGAAGATTTACCAAAGGGCAAACAGACTATAGATTCAAAGTGGGTCTATAAAATAAAATACAACCCCAATGGTGAAGTTGAACGATATAAGGCTAGGCTCGTAGCAAAGGGTTTCACTCACATGGAAGGGGTCGACTTCCATGATACGTTTGCTCCTATAACAAAACTGGTGACGGTGCGGGCACTTCTTGCTGTTGCTGTTAAGAAAGGTTGGCTCATTCATCAATTGGATGTTAATAACGCCTTCTAACATGGAGATCTCTATGAGGAAGTTTGCATGAATATCCCGTAAGGGTTTGACAAAGGAAGAGACAACAAGGTTTGCAGACTAAGAAAGTTGTTGTACGGGCTGAAACAAGCCTCACGCAACTGGTACCAAAAGTTTACCTCGTCCCTCTTAGCCCTGAACGTCACTCAATCAAAGGCTGATCATTCTCTCTTCATTTATAGAGATAACAATTCCTTTGTTGCTGCCTTGATCTATGTGGATGATGTTATCATTGTTGGTGATAATCCGTCCAAAATTCAAGCCACAAAGGATTATCTGAACGAAAAATTTAGCATTAAGGACCTTGGAAACTTAAAATATGTTCTTGGCATTGAAGTCGCTCGTACAAAGGAGGGTTTGGTCCTTAGTCAGCGAAAATACACTCTTGATATTCTGAAGGATTATGGTGTTCTTGGGTCTCGGCCTAGCGCTTTCCCTATGGAACAAAATCTGAAACTGGGAAAAGACGATGAAGGGGCTAGAGTGGATGCTAATAAATATAGGCGCCTTGTGGGAAGATTGCTCTATTTACAAGCGACAAGACCGGATATCGTCTACTCGGTGAATGTCCTCGGTCAGTTTGCTTCTGATCCTCGTCAAAGTCACATGGATGCAGCCAATAGAGTTTTACGATACTTAAAAACGACCCCATGACAAGGTATTTTGTTGACAAAGGAAAACGGTACCGATCTCTCTGCGTACAGTAACTCTGATCGGCTCGGTTGCCATGACTCAAGAACAACCGACTCCTCTCTTTTGTGACAATCAAGCTGCCAGACACATTGCCAACAATCCGGTCTATCATGAACGCACGAAACATGTCGAGATGGACTGTTGCTTCGTGCGTGAACGAGTAGAATCCAAGGAGATCGAACCAAGAGCTATTGACTCTAAGAATCAAGTTGCTGACCTGTTTACCAAGGCACTCAGCTCTCAACCTTTGCAACATCTTCTTGACAAGTTGTGCGTTCGTGACTTACACGCTCCAACTTGAGGGGGAGTATAGTGATACTAAATATATCATATTTAAGCCCAGTGTGTTTTCTTTCTATGAGGCCCATGTATATGTATTTTCCTTTAAGTTCTTGTACTCTGTTTTTGTGCCTAAATGAAAAACCCTAATCAATTTTAAAACACATATCATGGGGATATGGTTGAAATCAGATGGCGGAAATCAAAGGGCTGTGGTTACATTAACCGGACAGCAGTGATTGGCCAAGAAGAAAGAGATGTGTCGGCTTGTTCGGGTGATAAAGAGAGTCCAAAAGGGTTGCGAGAAAAACGGGCCAGGAGGATTCGTCAAGCAGGAGGCTTTGAATCGGGTCACGTTTAGCGGGTGAAAGAAGATGGTAGAGGCGGACCGGTAGCCTTGTTTTCTGGATCGGTGGAACAAGACTCTCGAAACAAGTTTGGTGACGGCTTTGGACGTGGCCGAGGTGGAGGCCGGGGGTGTCCGGGATAGGTCGAGTTGAGGGAAGACTTTGGACGTGACCTTGGTGGAGGTCGGGTGTCCGTGAAAGGTCGGGTTGAAGACGACGGTGATTCGACGCTGCTGTGAGTGAAAGTGTGAACAACGATTAAGGGGGTGATTGTTGGGTTAATCGAGTTGTTCACGGGTCACGGGTCAGGCGGGTTTTGGATACGGGTCAGATTGGGCTCCAAACTTGTAGAAGAATTTCATATTAATCACGTTTATTTACTTGTTCAATAGAGTTTACATAATGTGAGATATGGTCAATAGGTTGACGGAGTAAATTGGAGAATTACTGGGAATCATGGAGCAGTAGTTCACGTGGGGCTTCAGTTTCTTTTTTTTTCATTATATATAGAGTAGGAATTGTTTGTATTAATCGATCTCTTTTCAATCAATTGAAGATAACACAGTTGGTGTTTCGTGTGTGTGTTTGTGTTGCAACCAAGGCCTGAACCAACACTTTATTGTCTCTTTCCTTTTACAAATGTTGCTGTCATAATGCCTATTTGCTATTGGACCTTCTCTTCTATATGGTTTGCTTTTCTACAAATGTATGATTTTTCAAAGGAATAGGCTTTCTCTTTGTTATGTGTATTGCCAAATTACCTCTTAGGTTGTTTGTTTGATAAAAATGACTGTCTATATGCACTTCCAAATGAAAAGGCATTTCTTTGCTCTATGTATTGGCAAAGTACTACCTAATAAAAGTCAGCATTATTACAGCCACAAAATCTGATTTGTTTGCTCTGTGTATTGCCAAATTAGCACTTGATAAAATGAAACATTATTAAAGGTATAAATTCTGTTTTTTATTCTTTAACATATGGACTTTGTTTTTCAAATAGGCATTCACTTGAGCCTCGCTTTTGTTTCTATATTACCAGTTTTTTGTCTGCTTTATATTACAAAAGCATTGCTTTTTTTAAAAGGAATTTTGTTTTTGCTTTTCCTTCCAACTTTCATTGTGGATCATCTGAGAATATTTTTCCACCATTGTCGCGGATATGCTTTAACATATGGACATTGTTTTTCAGATAGGGCTTCATTTGAGCTCTGGTCTTGTTTCTATATTACCAGTTTCATGTCTGCTTTAAATTACAAAGACATTCGTTTTTTTTAAAGGAATTGCCCAATATTATTCCTACCTGCAGACTGGCCTGCCTACTTTTTACATCTGTTGGTTCGTTTCGTAGGCCCATTCGGCATGTCTTTATGTTTGTTTCATATATTATATTAAAAAATGTGGTTTTTAACTTACAAATATCTTAATCTTTGTTTAAGAGAAGCTACTACACATGTATATAGGCTCACCCTTTATGCCTTGAGTGTCGCTTGAGCCTTTGACTACTATGGTTGTTGCCGACTTCCCTTAACTTCAAGTAGTACTCTGAGGATGTATTCGTAAAGTCTCACAACTTTTTTATGTGCTCATTCTGTGCTTTAGTTTACATGATGTGAACATTAGAGCCAGGAATGATCTTTATTTTCTAACTGATATCTGTTGATCAGATGTTTTCTCAATTCCCAAGACAAATGAAAACTTCCGACTTCTATATGATACAAAGGGCAGGTCCAGGCTACACTCCATCAGGGACGAGGAATCAAAGGTGAGTTGGTATACTTGAAGTAAAGCCGAGTCATTCATACTTTCTTTAGAAATTAACCATGTAGAAATTGATGGATTTTGCATGTGCTTCCTGAGGTTCTTCATCTCATTGAAGCTTTATATTGTTTTGGTGTTTTTGGTTTATGGTTTTAAAGAGGCAGTTTGTGGCTTTTGCTAGCTTACTTTTTTGGTGTGTTTTCTTTGAAGTTGATAACTAAAGTTACCTTCTTATATGCAGCTCAAGTTATGCAAGTTTGTTCGGTCCAATTTGGTCAAAAAGGGATTCCTTACATCAACACCTATGATGTTCGAACCATCCGTTACCCAGCTCCTCTTATCAAAGCTAATGGCACAATCAAACTTGACTAATGGTCTTCAGCCTGGTTGTCCGGACACTCTATGCCTCCACCTGCACCTGTGCAATGATGGATTTGAATTGATGAAAAAGAAAGATAATAAGCAATCGGTTCAAACGCTTTTTATTCAATGACTTGAACTGCATACATTCAATGAGAGAATCAATCTCTTAAACAGAAAAGAAACAAACAGCTATAACCCAAAGAACCGGGCTTAGCATAACAAACTTAGACTAGGTAATTTATTCTCAAAAATAAACAAACGTAAACATGACTCAGTCTCTTCACGTGCATCCCTACATGAGATTGAATCAGATTTCATCACCCTCCCTTGCTTCAAGCTCCATGACACCTAGCCAATGTCGAAAGTAGACAAACTTTTCTCGAGACAAAGCCTTAGTAAGTACATCAGCCAACTGATCATTGTGTTGCAGTATTCCAACTTGATATGCTCTTGACTCACCATTTCCCAGACAAAGTGATATTTGAGCTCAACATGCTTAGACTTGCCATGCATGACAGGATTCTTACTCAAATTGATAGTGGACTTGTTGTCACAATACAAGATAGTAGTTTTTTCTTGCTTAATACCAAGATCAATCATAATCTTCCTTAGCCACAAAGCTTTGCAAGTAGCAGATGTTGCAGCTATGTACCCTGCCTCTATACTTGATAGCGCAACAGTTGATGGCTTCTTTGAGCTCCATGTCACAACTCCACTACCAAGACAAAACACACTTGCTGATATACTTTTTCTATCATCACCTCAACTTGCCCAATCACTATCTGTAAATCCGGTGAGATAAACATCACTTCCATTTACATACCACAACCCAAAACCTGACATATTTAAGAATTCTTCTTGCTGCTCCATAGTGTAACTTTGATGGAGCCTGCATGAACCTTGAAATCATACCAACTGCATATGCTAGATCAGGTCTCGTGTGTGTTAGGTAGATCAAACAACCCACTAGGCTTCTGTAGGTTACCTCATTGTACTTGACTGCATGATCTTCAACCAGAAGGTTTTCACTTGTATTCATTGGAGTGATTTCTAGAGTGCATTTTTCGAGCCCAAACTTGGTCACCAAACTCTTAGCATACTTTTCTTGACTTAGAAACACCCCATTTGTGGTTTGTTTTACTTCCAATCCAAGAAAGTATTTTAGTAGGCCCAAGTCTGTCATTTCAAACGCATGCTTCATACCATCCTTGAAGTCTGCAATAAGATTAGGAGAAGAACTGGTATAGATTATGTCATCAACATACAAGCACACATATATAATTCCCATTGCTTCATCATTTTTCACATACAAAGTGGGTTCATTTTCACTTCTTTGATAGGCATTGCTAAGAAAATAGCCATCAATCTTAGCATACCAGGCTCCAGGGGCCTGCTTTAGCCCATACAATGCCTTCCTGGGTTTATACAAATAACCTTGCTTATCTTTGACTTCAAAACCGTAAGGCTGCTCCACATAAATTTCTTCATTCAAATCGCCATTAAGGAAGGAAAATTTGACATCCAACTGATGCACATTCCATCCTCTTTGAGCAGCTACAGGACAATTCTTATAGTTTCAAACCTTGCTACAGGAGCAAAGGTTTCCTGATAGTCTATACCATGTTGTTGAGTGTATCCCTTCGCTACAAGGCTGGATTTGTATCTCAACACTATACCATCAGACCCTACTTTGGTCTTGGATAACCACTTTAATCCAACCACCTTCCTCTCACTTCGGAGTTTAACCTGTTCCCAAGTCTTGTTTTTCTCTATAGCCTTTATTTCCTCATTCATAGCCACTTGCCATTCCTTATTTCCTTCTTCAGACTAGCTTCTTCATAGGTAGAGGGGTCTGTCACATTTAAAGCAAATTGACAGGCATAGAAGTCGTCATCAACATTAATCTCTTTAGCTTTCCCATATACATCTTGAAGGTCTTGTAGGCTGTGCTGTCTGTGCAGTCTTGGAGAAGGAGTGTAAGGGCTGGTAGGATGGCTTTGGTAAGGAGTGTAGGCAGAGGCTATTTCGAAAGAGGATGATTGGTTGGGTGTTTGTGTTTGAGTAGGTGAATGATCAGGTGTTTGAATGGAGATTGAGGAAGCAGTATGAATAGGACTTTGGTCATGGGTTGGCTCATGAGGTGTGGATTGGTCAGGGGCAATTGGAAATGGATCAGTATAGTAGGTTTATGCATTATTGTTTGAGGAGCTGCACCATGTCCACTTTTCTTTTTCCATAGAAGTGACATATCTTCGTGTAATAAACTTCTTAGAATGAGGGTTATACAGCTCATGATAGGTCACGTCAAGATCACATAGGATTTGCCTATATATCAATTGAAGAAACTTTATTTTAAGTTGTTTTGTCTTTTAAACATGTTATTTTGTTTAAATTGAGACTTATGTAATTGGGTTTTTTAATATTATGAAACTTTAATAGTAAATGTCTTTATTGTCTTGTGTTCCCTTATTCAATTTCGTTGCACTCTCGTGTTACCGCCGCTGGCGGGGGTGTGACAGATTGGTATTAGAGCCTTGGTTATTGAGAATTATGTTCCCTTAGCAATAACCTAGACTATAACCTAAGTGCCACATTATTAGGAATTATGTGCTTACATGTAATACTATGCTTTTACTGTATCTCGTCCACAACCCTCACGTTACACACACTCATGAAGACTCGGATCCGCTGTCACAAGTCTGAGAGCCCAAGCCCGATCAAGAAGGCCACAAGAGAAGGAAGACCTCGAACTACTGTTGCATACAACTAACCCGCACTACCCACGACCCGAGGAAGAATTCATATACATTCCTAGAAATTTGGAGCCTAACAACAAGAAGGAAGAAGAAGCTTGCACGAAGTTGCATCCAATTCTTGGGCAAGGCCCAATCTATGACACTCTCATCAAAATCAAAGACCCGCATAATGGTACTAGGGACATGTGTAATATGGAAGGGTGATCAACTGTACACTAGGGGTCTTGGCATTAAGGAAAGTGAGGCACATTCGTTACGAGTCGCACTTACCTAGAGGCCCTTAGAGTGAGTGCTCACCTATAGGCTAAAACACGTCTCACTAGTATTATTCATTCGGACCTTGAGTTTTGATTAGTCAACTTTATCTTTAATTTCAATTGTAATTAAACATATATGTTTTAATATATGTTTTATTAATCTTGTAAGACATTTGATATTAATGAATGTGTAATTTTATTAATATTTGAATGTCTATTCTAATTTTCAACTTGTGATTTCTCTTTTGTAGAATGCCTCCTCGTCGTGATCCCGATACCACTGCGCCCAACACCGGTGAAGCCTACAACCCTTCCGCCGATACCACTGCCATAGCCACCCTTCTCACTCAACAACTTGTTGTTGTCTTACCCGCCATTGTCAATCAAATCAACAACTCCACCGAAAGGTCTAGTGGGAGTGTTTGCACTTTCAAACACTTCAACTCTTGTAACCCACACAAGTATCTTGGATCTGAAGGTGCTACTGGATTACTGCAATGATTCGAAGGCATGGAAAACACATTTGAGATGAGTGATTGCTCCGGTGATCTCAAGGTTAAGTATGCTACATATGCCTTCCAAACAAGTGCACTGACCTGGTGGAATGCTGAAAAGAAGATTCGGGGGTAGGGAAAAAGCTTTTGCCATGACTTGGGATAGACTCAAGGAAATCATGATCGAAGAAGTCTGTCCCAGCAATGAGATGAAGAAGCTAGAAATTGAACTGTGGTATCTTACCCAGGATAGTGGAGAAAGTGAAGAGTACATTACACGCTTTCATGAACTCTTGCTGCATGCCTACTCCTGCAGCTGTCAACAACGCCATGGTCCCTTGTAATATCAATGGTAGGGCTTGCTTTGAGTGTGGTGCAACCGATCACTTCAAGCACTGTTGTCCCAAGCTTAACAACAATCAAGGTGCTCGTGCTCGCACCTTTGTCATGGGAACAACTAAGAATCGTGAAGACCCTGGCACCCAAGACAACGCAAACCCCACTGGTTAAGTTTTGGGAGAAATACCCTTAACTAGGGGAGACATGATCACTACGTTACTTAATTGATTTCTTAATTTGTTACCTTGGTTCATCAAAACTTGAATTCTATGTTTGTTTGGATGACTCTATCTTGAGACTTAGGTTGATTTCTTTTATCAATAAATCATGTTTACTCATAAATTTGCACTATGTTTGGATGTATTATTATTCAAGATACATTTTGTGGATTGTTATGCGAACGTCACGCCTCATACACTACGGCTAAATATGCATAAGATACCTATTTAATCAAGATTCTTAAATCTCAAAACAGCATGTTTTCACTGCTCTTCGACAATATTCGTAACCTCCGTCTACATTACTATCATCACTTTATAGGTGCATAGTAGAAGGACATATCACACCCGTGTAAGGTAAATTGACGATTGCGGTCGCGAACGTAATCGTGAATTTACAGGTACATTGGTGTGAAGTGAAATTCTATAATGTAGCTACCGATAACCAATTCCTGAACTCGAATCATGCCACCCAACATTATTCGTGTTAGTGGTAGTCTTGATAGGTAGCTAGTACGCTTCCAAGGCGCCAAAAGTGTGGTGGGTTAGCTGCGGTATACCCTATATATAAACACTGATGGTGCATTGGAAGTGGGACTAGGCATCGGATCAAGGACTAGCCCTAGCCAACGTATATCATAACCTATCCTTTCGTAGTTATCACCGTCTCTACTAGTTGAATTTCGGGGACGAAATTCCCTTAACTAGGGGCGACACTGACACTTCTGATTTTTACTACTTGTACTCGTTCTAGACTTATCAATGAAAATTTGCATGATATTTCATTCTACTTGAAATCCTATTAATACATTGTTACAATACTAGTTCACATGTGAAACATCACGTTTATGCTTGATTACAAAGACTTATACCTATCTGTGATCGATTCATGGATCACACGTAGACTTAATTCATGATTATGACACATTAAATATACATGAACCACCCCCATACATCTCAAACATGTTCTTATAACCCATTCAATGTGAATTAATACTTAAAAGTACTAGTTAGTACTTTCGTGCGACCGTTCGCCTTTTAAGCCGCCGTTAGCTGCGTATCGTCCACGACCGACAAATTCGTCTAACATGACATTAATTTATGTTTTAAATATTTAACATATTCATTTCTTTATTTAAAACAAATTTTGTTTGCAAAACTTTCTTTAAATAAATCCTGAAATTCTAAAAAACGATAAAAAAAAGTCTGTTTTCTCGCCCACCGACCGCCAACTACCGTACGCGAATAACTTAAATTTAAATTAATTTTTTTTAGCTAAACATACTAATTTTTTTATGAAAATCAACTTTCATGTTGAAAACATTTGCCAATTTCGCTTAGAAGTGCTTAAAATCGCAATTTTCAAATGCGCGCACTCAACCGGGCCAAGCTAGGACCCAACCCACGTACTCTTGGACCTAGCCCAAGCAATAAATCACAAAAACTCAGCCCCATTCAGCTGAATTTCGCAGATTTGAGGCCCCTAAAACCCTAAATTGCTTTCCAAGACTTTCCATGTTTACACCCCTTAAACCATTAGTATAAATAGGAGGCTTAGGATCTTGTTTTATTTGCTAATTCTCCTTCAAACACTCCAAACCCTTATAGTTTGCGAAATCACTGCCTCCCCTTGTGAAGATTTCGAAAATCCCTAGAGGATTCCAAGAGTTGAAGATCAAACAAGTAAGTAACCCTCCAAAGTTCAATACCATATTTTAATTCGTTCTTTCTTCATCCCCTCAATCTTTTTCTTTTCCTATCCATGATCACTTGATCATGTGAAACCTCTGCCCCAAAAACGCTGTAATAATCTTAATCAAACCAAGAAATCAAGCTAACATCACCAACAATCAAACAAAGGGTCCCGTTTGCAATAGCGGCTATGCCGTCGCATTCTGTGAATCCGCAAGACAACTATTGCAAAAGTGGCTCTGCCGATGCTTTAGTATATTCTTGATAGTTTAAAACATGTTAATAGTTATGTATTATCACTTATATGAACGCACATGATAATTAAAAAAAATAGAATCTGCTTGCTCGTGTCGGCTATGCCGATTGCATTATGTGATTCTTCAAAACGCTTTTGTGAATATCATGGCTAGACCGGCGATGTTTTGGCTAACCTAATCGGATTATATTATGTATTATAATAATATAATACCATTCTTCTAATTTTATTTTACGCGTTCGGTAATCTTAAATCCCTAAACGGTCCACTTAAGTGCAACCGTTGATTGTGGATAGAAATTGTGCTGACTTTAACTGGGAAAAACATGATCATAATTAAACGAAACTGAGCAAACTCAAATTCCAAGAGGTATTTTGTCGAATTTTCTTTCCAACCATAATTGGCTCGTTTTCTAATTCAAACGTATGACTTCATAGTCGCCAAAACGGGACAGAAACCTTTTTCAGTACCTTTTGGCATGTTGGACTGTTTTGGCTATGATCCGAGTCTCAAATGGAAAAATATTCTAAATAAAACTTGTTCGGAACGACTAAACCTAATCAACTGTAATATTTCATAATTTTTTGACGTCACTTGATATTTTAACAAGCCCGTTTATGTTCAGCTACTTTGCTGTCCAAATCAGAAAAAGGACTAAAAACCCTATTTTGCATCTAATTCTTAACCTTATGACCCGTACCACCTATCTAACACTCGTAACCATTGAACCTACCCTAAAACTAGCTTATTCTTTTGTTTAGGGTCTGGTCTGTGATTCACCTCGTTCATTTGTTCGAGTCTCTTATCGCTCCTAGTTATCAAGGTGAGACTTTATAGCCCCACTTTATTCAAATCGTTTTTGGGGAAACATGCACACGTTGGCACGCATTAAAACAAGCTCTTTTTCAAACAATTCTGAAACAAGCTAATCTTATATGTATGTGAATAAATGAACACAATATGATAAACGTTAAACTTGCGAATCCTTAACTTGAAGTTTTCAAGCCAATGGTAGTACAAATATGGGCCATAGGATGGAAACCGCATACACTTTATGGATAACTTTTGGTTAGACATTTATGGACAACTTTTTGTTAGACATCTCATTCGTTATTAGTGCAACTTGCGAGTTGTACCACTTATTCATTATTCATTATTTTGGTTGGATTTGCTAATCATGTATTCGTTTTATTTTAAGTACTATATGATGATCTTGAATTGTGAATTGTTATCTTTGCCAAACATATGCTTTTATTAAACCTACGACTTCTCACTAACTATATTAGTTGACACTTGTTTTTCGTACATGTTTCAGGTGATTAAGCTCATGATAGGTCAAGTCAAGATCACATAGGATTTGCCTAGATATCAATTGAAGAAACTTTATTTTAAGTTGTTTTGTCTTTTGAACATGTTATTTGGTTTAAATTGAGACTTATGTAATTGGGTTTTTTTAATAGTATGAAACTTTAATAGTAAATGTCTTTATTGCCTTGTGTTCCCTTATTCAATTTCGTTGCACTCCCGTGTTTCCGCCACTGGCGGGGGTGTGACATTCGGCGTAGTGGGTGGCTGCGGTAATGGACACTCGACAAGATACATAGTGAGGTCGTGGGTACATGCAGGAACCGAGTCTTGCAGACCAAAGATCGAGTACTCAGATAAGGACGTGGAGGAGTGAAAAGAGGTATACGAGAATTGAGCTCCGTCAAAGGTGACATGATATGAGATAATGACCCATTAAGTACCAATATCCATGCATCGATAGCCTCAATGATCGGCAGACGGACCAAGATAGTGACATGCAAAGCATGGTGACAGTTTGTGAGGAACAGTTGAGGCTAGATTTGGGTAACAGAGACACCCAAAGACTCGAAGATGGATGTACGTAGGGAAGAAGCCATAAAGCACTTTGAAAGGTGCATGAAACGAGTGAGTGGTGGTAGGAAGGAGGTTGAGAGTGTGGACATCCATGTTCAACGCAATGTTCAACGCAGATAGTAGGGGGAAGAGAGGCCTAAAACAGAAGAATGCGAATGATGTTTTTTACCGTTCAGATGGTACTTTCAGCTTTGTCATTTTGTTGAGATGTTTAAGGGCAAGAAATCCTGATTTTAGTGCCATGTTTTTGAAATAGGTCGATAAAAGTTTTATTGTTGTATTCGAGACCATTATCACAATGAAAAGCTTGAATATCTGTTTTAAACTGATTAACAACATACGCAAGAAATTTCACAAAGACTGTAAAACATCAGATTTTGCACGCAACGGAAATACACACAAAAAATGAGAAAATCATACAAGAATAAGACATAATATTTAAAACCAGTTAAGCTAAGAACAGGAGAAGTCCATACATCAGAGTGTACAAGTTCAAACAAACGACTAGTTTTGGTAACAGACTTTTGAAAAAGGAAGACGACAATGTTTACCTAATTGACAAGAATGACAAACAAACATATTACTAGAACATGGAATGAGTTTGCGAGAGACTAAAAATGTAAAGTTAGATTCACCTGGATGGCCTAGACGTTGATGACAAGTCTGCGAAGAGACAGTAGCAAGCGAGAAAGCATGAGTGAATGACGGAGAAGGTAATACCGGATAGAGATCCCCCACACTATCACATCGTTGGAGGTGAGCACCTTTTCTAAGATCATTCAAGTAAAACTAAAAGGATCAAAATAACAGAAACGGAAATATTAATAGAAAAACGACGCACCGAGATGAGATTTATAACCATTTGATCAGAAACAAAAATGTTATTTAGTGTCAACTTGTTATGTGTAAATGGAAAGAAGGAGTTACCGATATGCGGGACCGAAAGTAAAGCACCATTACCAAACATTATGCCTTTACATTTATCACAAGATACAAGGGAATGTAAATTACCTCGCTGAAATTGCATGTGATTGCTAGCCCTAGTGTCTATGTAGTAGTTGTGATCCTGAGCCGGTGGATCGAGAGACATGGAGCTGAAGACTGATTCTATATCCTGTACTGAGGAGGTGGAACCCCATAAGGTGAGGGCTAAGCAGAACCGAACCCTGTGAATGGCGAGCCAAACGAGCCACCAGGATACAGCTGACCACTTGGAGGCGGTGTGCCGAGCAGCAAAGGCAACTAAGGAGCATATTGTTTTGATTGTAGTGGTAGCTGTGGTGTGTCATAGAAGGGTGGCATAGCAGTAGAAGCAAACTGAGGACCATTCTGTGAAGGGTGATATTGTGAGTGGGGAACATGTTGCCGTTGATGAGCAAACTTAGAGGTTGAAAATTGCATAGAGGACCCTCTTTGTTGAGAGTTCCCTCCATAATGACCAGAAACAGAAGAAGAATCACTAGAAACATTAGTAGCATTACCCCCCCCCCCCCCGCGAAAGCCACACGTCTATTGTATCAGTTTTTGATATTCTGACCTTTCCCTTTACCATTAACATTATGAGCTACATGGGTGGTGTAAAGGGCTGTGGGGGAGTTTGGGAGGGAATCAATTGGTGTTTCAATGCCTTCACGGGACTCGTGAGGGAGAAGCATGTTTTTTTGCTTCTAAGAAGGTGGGAAAAGGTTGTGATGACATCAACGATGCTACCATAGGAATGGGGAAGCTAACGGTGAATTAGCATGTCAAGTTTACTTTCAGAAATAGGAGAGTCAACATCAAGTAGGCAATCAGCTAGGTTTTTTAAGTGATGACAAAATAAGGTGATAGACATTGTCTATTTTTAGAGTTACAAAAAGTGTCATAAAGTTGAAGCATACGAGACATTTTATTGTTAAAAAAGAACTCAGTGATGTTGTTCCAAAGGGTTTGAGAAGTACATTTTTAGTGGTAATACTTTGCAACAGATCAGGGTCACAAATATTGTAAAAACCAACTATTATTTTTTTGCATCTAAAGAATACCGGTCTTCATCATTATCATTTTTTGAAAGACAGGTTCCATTAATGTGACCGAGAACCCTAGCACCAATACAAAGATCTTGGAAAATGGTATGCCACAGTTTATAGTGGGTACCATCAACATTTAGTTTAAACCCAAACTGTTGATGACCATTAGTGATACCATAAGTGAGTGAGACAACAAGTGGGGAAACGGTGTTGGTGACGGTTCCGGTGGTAGACATAATTTTAATGTAAAAGAAAAGAAATCAGAATAGTAAAAAAAACACGAAGGCAATGAGAGAGGTTAGCGTGGGCAAAGGATTTTTCCAAAAATCGAGACTTGTGAAACCCTAAAGCAATGGGAGAATTGAGCAGTAGCAGAAAGAACTTTAGAAACCGACAACTGATACACTGTTGTGACCGACCGGAGTCGACCAACACGGTGGTAGAAGAATGGTGGATGTCCAGGCAACCACTCGCTTTCATGCGCGGCTTTTGTAAACTACAGCGGAGGTGCGTATGGTGTGTAGGTGGCGCGTCCATGAGTGGATGGCGGCAAAATTTTCACGTTAACTTAATCGCGGACCAAGTAAGGCAGGGGGTGGGCGGTGAGAGGTAACTCGTCGTTGGTTTTGTCGGTGTCGGAACAGAAGAGGTACAATGGAAAAAAAGAATAAGTTTTTAGGGTAGGAGACTTATTGGCTTGATACCATATTAGGGTTTGGGAAATCTCTCAATGTGGGTTCTTTGTATTGATCACCACTATATATAGAATTACAGTACAGGGTAAAATATAAATTAATTACACAATAGTCCCTATACTATACATAATGTTATAATACACCAAATGGCTTATGTAACTTCAAGTTATGTGACATATTATAACATTTGAGGCATTTGTGTTTCTCAAAAAGGGTTAATTACCGAAATGTTTGATGATTTTTTTTCTTGAGGATGTACTCTTGGTCAGAACATGAATAAAGGGAACTTCATGTTTTGTTTATTTTTTATTCATTACATATGATGATTTGATGTTGTGCTGGTTTGATGTTATGCTGATTTGATGATGTTGTTTTGATGTTTCCTTGTTTTGTCGTGCTGGGTTGCTACTGTGTTGTTTTGATCTTGTGCTATCTAGTTTGCTACTGCGATATTTTGCTTGTGCTAGTTTTAGTTGTGTTGTTTTCATTCTAGTGTGAGTTGTTTTATTTTAAGTAAATTACCGTTTGCGTCCCTGTGGTTTACACGATTTAACATTATAATCCCTAGGAAATCTCGGCCCTTATTTTACTTTTCCGGCCATATTTTTTTTATACATTTATTTCATACAATAATGGCACAATATCTAAATCCTGCACTTGTTCGAATTCATTATGTCACACCAATTATTATCTTAACATCTATAAATTCAATTCTCAACTTTGCATTGCATATTATCTTTCTATTATACATATAGAATATGTAAGTATATTCATAAAAATATACTTTTTTATGTTAATTAATTTTAAATCATGTAATCTCACTCCCTTATAAATATATATATATATATATATATATACACACACACATAGGTGAATATGTTACCATTTATAAATATAAGTATATAAACACATACTTGAAATCTTTAAACAAACTATATTAATAGATTTGCTCGATGTTAAAAGTTTATATATGTGACATTTGGTTAAACCATTGTAAACTTATTTAAACATAAATATATTTGATACTATTAAAGCAACCTTTTATACAATTTATAGTTTTATAAATCATGGAAATCTTTCCTTTATGAATAAAAAATAATAAAACAAAAATAGTTTAGAAATTATAATTTGTATAAAAAGCAAATTTATAAATTATAAAAATTTCTAAATCCAATAATTGAGCCTTGAACCCCCACTTAACAAACCCTTTGAACATTTTACCATGTAGTTGAACACCCACATCTCCATTTGAACCCTTGCTAAGAAATGAACCCTCCTTTCCCGTAATTTGACTTTCAAAAGTCAACAGAGGAGAAGTCCTCATCAATCGACTACCAATTCGACCAAATCCGTGAGCCTTAACTCCAACGGACCATGCTAACCCTACGCGAGCATTTTTAAAGGATTTTAGCGAACCAATTCAACAAGAAACAACAATTCAAACTGTTTTCCGTTAGTTTGGCTTTCTGAGGTCAACCCCATTCAATTTCAGTTACAAATTCATGAATTAAAACCAGATTAACGATCCTAAAACATGCGTAGACGTTAGGCGACAGATTTCAAATGCTAATCATGGTTCAATTTAATGAGAATCAAAGGTATTAACTGTTAATCACGAACCGTAACCGAACACCCATAACTCGAACAACAATGGCTCGTTCTGAACGAAATGGAACTATAAAAACAAACCCAAATCATGCGCATCACCCACTTGAAACTCCATGGACTCGCATATCCAATTTAACTCCTCCGTGAAGCTCGATTTGGGCCGAAGAACTCGAACCCGAAGCCGTCATCCGTCCGTCCCCCTCGCGTACTCATTACAGGTAATATTCATACCATTTTTCTCGACATAACCTCCTGATTGAAAGCCCCATAGTTGGATCACCAATCTTTTGCTTAATCGATGTGATTTGGCGCTAGGTTTTGAGCCAAGCCGATTGGGGAAGAAGATTTTTGGGGGCTTGCTTGTCAAGTAAATACCGAATTGGTCCTTAGATTGGCTTGACGCCCAGAGCAGTTGGTTAAACTACTTCCCCATTCACAACAGGTCACGGGTTCGAGTCCCGGTAACCCGTTTTCTTTTAGAATTGTTTCTTTTTATGTTTTAATGCATAACTTGATGTTTAAAATCCTAATTTAATTTTTATAAAAATCAAATAAGTATATCCTTCAACTTTTATAAAAATAGAAAAATAGAAAATATAAAATAATATTTTATTTATTTTATTCTATTAAGAGCATATTATAAACATTATAAATTCTTAAATGTACAATATAAAAGATATGTTTAGATAAACCTAATTTTGTTATTAAACTAATTACAATTTATTGTTTAAGCATTATAAAATTTATTTTAGCCTTATTAATAATTATTTTGGCTAAGAATGATATTAAGCTTATAGGAACACTAAATAATTACTTTGGATTAATAATTATACAAATCCAACTAGTTTTATTTAAAATCTTACATCCTTTTAATATCTTATTTTATAAATCATTTAAGTAAAAGAAATTGTTTAACTAATTATTTTAAGTACATAAAACAATTATGTAAACATTTCTTGTTCCAAAAATTATTTATTAATTATTTAAATAAATTCAAACGTAGCATTATTATTAAATATTGAATAATTAATTAGAAATCCTAATCAATTCTAATTAATTTTACTTAATTTTATCAATTAAATACTTGTGATGATCATACATATTTTCCTACAAAACTTGTACAAACCACATACCTGAACCCAAACACCAAAAACCCCAAGCAGCTCAAATAGATTTAAAATTCTTTATTCTCATCAATTCTAGAATACAAATCTACCATGTAGGTTGTTTGTGAGGGATCCTCACGAAGCCTATCCATCGTTAACAATCCATACATCTTGTAGCTCCATTACAGGTGAGTTTACTTACCCATTTTTACTATTTTTACATTTGGGGTGAAACATGTCTACAAATACATTATTTACACAATTTAATACATTTGTTCTTATGATATGGTCTTGATGCTTTATGTCTTAAACTACTTGGTGACCATTACATGTGTTCATGTTAGTGCAATCATTAATCTGCTACCCAGGCCTAAGGTAGTACCTAACATGATCATTTATAGGGAATCCAATTCATACACATAACACAGAACCTTGACGGGTTTTTGTGTATACATCTTACTACTTTTTCAAAATGGCAATCAGTGGGATTGCGTAACTAGTTTTCCATTTACACGAATTGATTGTACTTTTGGAACCTTGTATGTTTTCACATTCATGCTTTAGACTTGCTTTGAACATATTGAATTGTAAACTTACTTAACTTTGAGTGGTGTCAAAACCTATGTTACTTACCAACTACTTGTAGTTAACATTAGTCACATGTTTCAGGTGCTCCAGTTTGAGGACACTACATGATCACATAGGACTTCGGACCTAGCTTTAATATAAATAAAATTCAACTTATGTGATGTTTGAACGCTTTGTTTTCTATTTCTACTTGTAACGGATATATTTAATTTTGATGAATAAATAATATTACATTTAATAGATGATCGTGTTCTTTTGAACAACCGCGTCAGTCCCGGCGTATAATCTGTCGCCGGCCGGGGTGTGACAGGTTGGAATCAGAGCCAGGTTATAGGAAATTAGGTTATTAGACACACATGACCTAGACTATAACTTAGGAGTCCCCAAACATGAGTTTAACTCATGTCTTTTATTGGAACTCCACTCAATACTCATTTATACACATACTTACCTACATTTATCTACTTCTGCTTACGTGATGCAATTACATAAAATACAGCATTCTAAGGACTACATGAAACTATTTGAAAATACATGGATTACTTGAAACATATTCGTGGTCTATAGTCTATAACCTTGAGATACCTTGGTGTAATTATCCTACATATTTTCTAGTGTATTACACGAATTATCTTATGTGTTATGTTACTTGATAAATTACATGTTCACAAAAACAACTACTCTTGTGATACCTTATTTGCTACACTATTTGAATTGTCTGCACAATACCTATTTGATATCACTAAATGCTATCCTAAGTTTTGCCATACAAGACTTTATACACTTTCATCTTTTACACATCATCACTAATCACTTATGGAAAGATTCAAACTCGTAGGACCAATGCCTATTAAAATTTTAAAATCCTGTCAAAGTTTTGGGTTCTGAAAATTAGTAGAGAACATGTGCAATCCGGAAGGGTGAATGCATGTACTTTGGGTCTTCTGTCTAGGAAAGCATTTCGTATAAATCCAAACCAACCGAAGGATCCATGTGCTTTCCTGGGAATTCTCGAAGTGAGTGTTCACCTATAGGCTAAAGCATGTCTTGTTGAAAGTATATGAACTCAAATCACTTTGATTTGTCATAGTATCCATTGGGTTATATCCCAAATGAATACAACCTAAACATCATTCGCTTAATTATTATAAATTGGAACACAAGTCTAAACCTCTCTATTTGATTCTTACACTTAAACTTATTTAAGTTCCTATAGCTTCCATCCTTATGCTTTAAAAATTTTATCATCCTTATCATCTCCTGTGAGAGATTTATACCGTTAGACCCCACCACCAAAGGAAAGGAAGCCGCTAGAATAGTTGAAACACACCCTTGAGCCACAAGACAAAATCCTTAACGATTCTCACCATAACCATGAGTTCAAATAATAACGTTAATGGTATATGATGATTAGAAGAGTGAGTGTAAGTCCATGAAATATTTTGACAAAGGAAAGATTGGGTACTTCAGTGTGTCCCTTGTGACCCAACTCTCTTTCCTGAGAATTCTTTTCGTGGGTACACTACTTATAAGTCAAGTGTTACCCCTAACATACCATTATGAGGACTCAGTGTTATGATTAGTCAACATTAAACTCATAAACACCTTTGTACTTAACACTTACCATTGCACTTACGACCCTTTCTGTGCTAGACATGACCTCTTACCCTCCTCACTCTCCTGAGAATCACCCCGAAGCAGAGTTAACACAAGAGGAATACTTTGGGTCCCCGTCACCAGACAACAACCACCGACATGACTAGCTGCCATATCCATGTTTGACCGCAGAGCAGATTGGCTTAGGAGCAGGCTTGAGAGTCCGAACATCTGAATCACCACCTCCGAGAGACCCTATCTAGCACCTAACCTATTCCATCCAGACCCGGGAGTAGGGCAAGCCAAGGAACCTATCAGTGCCTTAGGAGTTCCAGCTGATGCCGCTCACCCATATGTAAGGACCGCAGAGATTCCGAGGCAAGGAATAGAGACCAAGGAATACTTGATGCACATACAGAAATAACTAGAGCTGAAACCCAGTTTACAATACAAAAAAAACCACAACGATATTCGCTTTGGTGTTTATCTGCTTCCTGATGGAAAACTATCTGAGATGTTAGCCGGATATTCTATTTCGCGTTGCCTTAAAACTTAAATTGAAACCCATATCCTGTACCCAAATATAAATGTTAATGTTTTTTACTCTCCTTAATGATTGACATCTAAACATTATTTGTAAACTAATCATTTTGCTATTTCCTGATTTGACTAACGTAGTTATTTTGTTCAAACAAAACCTTTATCAAGCCCTTGATTTATAAATTTTATTATAAATTATTTACAAATCTCTTTACCTTGTGAAGGAACTTAATGCAATTTGTTTTACAAAAACGTTTAACTCATAATCTTAGTTAATAATTAACTATGACTCGATTAATTATTTCATTAAGGCCTCTTGTTTCGTTACTTTTAAATTCTTGGCCTGATTACGAAATAATTTGACAATTATTTTCATTCGAAAAATTCTCTTTATGATAACTAAATAAAAAAAAGAGGTTTTATTTATCCAATTACCTAGTTATTCAACCTATTACTTTCACTTATTAATTTACAAACAAGGATAAATTTCAATTACTTGTTATTTACAAACAAAAAGCTCAAATAAGTTATTCGTGTGTGTATTATTCTAAATACCTACAAAACTTTCTCATCACCTTACACCTTCAAAAATGTATGAACTTACTAGCCACTTCGAAAAGATGAATTATCTCGCATAGACGTTAATCATCCATCAACAAAATTGAAAACTTGAAACCCAACTACCTACATTACACAACACGCTTATCCGCAACACTCGATCACCGACAAGATTCGATAGTTTACGTTACTCATGATGTTCAATTATTTACATATGAGCGTTCATAATATACTTGAGACTAAGTTGTTTACATTATACACTCAACTTGATTGTTCACGTTATCCATGAAACTTGGTTGTACATAATATACATGATTGCTTACATTATACATGAAACTTGATTATTTGCACTATACATGATACTAGATTGATCACATTATAGACGGAACTTGATTTCTTGCAATATGCATGATACTAGCTTGTTCACACGATACATGATACTTAGTTATTTACAACATACATAATACTAGGATATTTACGCTATACATGAAACTTGAGTGCCTACGTTACATACGAAACTAGACGACTTACATTGTTCACAATTGATTGTCCACTATATACATGAGGCATGATCATTCACTTTATCCATGAAAATTGATAGCCATAAACTTGAGCTACTCAGGGTTTGAGGTATTCTTGTTCAAATGCGAGGGAGCCATAAACTTTGAGTTACTCGGGGTTTGACGTATTCTTGTTCAGACACGAGAGAGCTATCAACTTTATAGTTAATCTGGAGGGATATGCCATCTACTCATGACACCCATGTATGGGGTTGTGCCACATTGTTAGCCTTTACTTCCTGACTAACTTTACCATCTAGAGACATGGTCACTTGTTAGCAACTGATACATGAAAACAATAATAAACTAAATGATTTTGGTGTCCCCCCCCTCTTTACCCACACACAATAGAATGATCTATACGGACCATACGACGATTTGAGTAATTACGGGTGCACACGTAATTATAAAAAAAATCAGCGTATAGAAAACGTAGTAAATTTTGTCGTGTGTGATGACATAAGTGCCCCTGTCATATTATAAGAAGTAGCGTTATATATAAGGGGATGTGATAAGGGCATAGTAGATATACCGCTGGTGTATCCTATATATATAAGTGCCCCTGTCATATTATCAGAAGTAGCGTTATCCGTGTCACGTAGGGTTTTCTACTACTTTGACTTTGACCAATAGTTGTGAAATACTTATCAAATGACCTTACACGAACATATTAGACTATATCCTAAACAAGTTAGATCTTAAAATTCCCATCATCCTCATTACAAGTGGTGCATCCCATCATTTGAGTCCAAAAATCATTCTAGGGCAATCTTCCCCTTATTTCCACTCGAACAAAATCCACTACCACCGTCCATACCTGACGCGATGACCAGACCTGAACCTTGTCATCAACTATACCCCTCAAACCGAAAAGCAAAACTAGTTGAGAATACAAACATACGTTTCTTTTCCTGGATCCTCTTTCCTAAACAATTTCGGGATGAAATCTCCTAAAGTAAGGGAGACTGTAATCCCCACGAAATCTCGGCCCTTATTTTACTTTTCTGGCCATATATGTTTTTATTTATTTATATATTTATTTCATACATTAATGGCACAATATCTAAATCCCGCACTTGTTCAAATTCATTATGTCACACCAATTATTATCTTAACATCTATAAATTCAATTCTCAACTTTGCATTGCATATTATCTTTCTATTATACATATAGCATATGTAAGTATATTCATAAAGATATACTTTGTTATGTTAATTAATTTTAAATCATGTAATCTCACTCCCTTATAAATCTATATATATATATATATATACACACACACATAGGTGCATATGTTACCATTTATAAATATAAGTATATAAACACATACTTGAAATCTTTAAACAAACTATATTAACAGATTTGCTCGATGTTAAAAGTTTATATATGTGACATTTGGTTAAACCATTGTAAACTTATTTAAACATAAATATATTTGATACTATTAAAGCAACCTTTTATTCAATTTATAGTTTTATAAATCATGGAAATCTTTCCTTTATGAATAAAAATTAATAAAACAAAAATAGTTTAGAAATTATAATTTGTATAAAAACAAATTTATAAATTATAATAATTTCTAAATCCAATATTTGAGCCTTGAACCCCCCTTAACAAACCCTTTGAACCTTTTACCATGTAGTTGAACCCCCACATCTTCATTTGAACCCTTGCTAAGAAATGAACCCTCCTTTCTCGTAATTTGACTTTCAAAAGTCAATAGAGGAGAAGTCCTCATCAATCGACTACCAATTCGACCAAATCCGTGAGCATTAACTCCAACGGACCATGCTAACTCTACGCGAGAAGTTTTAAAGGATTTTAGTGAACCAATTCAACAAGAAACAACAATTCAAACTGTTTTCTGTCAGTTTGACTTTCTGAGGTCAACCCCACTCGATTTCAGTTACAAATTCATTAATTAAAACGAGATTAAAGATCCTAAAACGTGCGTAGCCGTTAGGCGACAGATTTCAAATGCTAATCATGGTTCAATTTAATAAGAATCAAAGATATTAACTGTTAATCACGAACCGTAACCGAACACCGTAACGCGAACATCAATGGCAAGTTCGGGACGAAATGGAACTATAAAAACAGACCCAGATCAAGCGCATCACCCACTTGAAACTCCCTGGACTCGCATATCCAATTTAACTCATCCCTGAAGCTCGATTAGGGCTGAAGAACTCGAACCCGACGCCGTCAGCCGTTCGTCCCCCTCGCGTACTCATTACAGGTAATATTGATACCATTTTGCTCGTCATAACCTCCTGATTGAAAGCCCTATAGTTGGATCACCAATCGTTTTCTTAATCGGAGTGATTTGGGGCTAGGGTTTTGAGCCAAGCCGATTGGGGAAGAAGATTGTTGGGGGCTTGCTTGTTAAGTAAATATCGAATAAGTCTTTAGCATGGCTTGACGCCCATAGCAGTTGTTTAAACCACTTGCCCCATTCACAACAGGTCACGGGTTCTAGTCCCGGTGACCCGTTTTATTTTAGAATTTTTTTCTTTTTATGTTTTAATGCATTACTTGATGTTTAAAATCCTAATTTAATTTTTATAAAAATCAAATAAGTATATCCTACAACTTTTATAAAAATAGAAAATATAAAATAATATTTTATTTATTTTATTCTATTAAGAGCATATTATAAACATTATAAATTCTTAAATGTATAATATAAAAGATATGTTTAGACAAACCTAATTTTGTTATTAAACTAATTACAATTTATTGTTTAAGCATTATCAAATTTATTTTAGCCTTATAAATAATTATTTTGGATAAGAATGATTAAAAGCTTATAGGAACACTAAATAATTACTTTGGATTAATAATTATACAAATCCAACTAGTTTTATTTAAAAGCTTACATCCATTTAATATCTTATTTTATAAATCATTTAAGTAAAATAAATTGTTTAAATAATTATTTTAAGTACATAAAACAATTATGTAAACATTTCTTGTTCCAAAAATTATTTGTTAACTATTTTTAGAATAATTATTTAAATAAATTCAAACGTAGCATTATTATTAAATACTGAATAATTAATTAGATATCCTAATCAATTCTAATTAATTTTACTTAATTTTATCAACTAAATACTTGTGATGATCATACATATTTTCCTACAAAACTTGTACAAACCCCATACCCGAACCCAAACCCAAACCCCTAGCAGCTCAAATATATTTAAAATTCTTTATTCTCATCAAGTCTAGAATACAAATCTACCATGTAGGTTGTTTGTGAGGGATCCTCACGAAGCCTATCCATCGTTAACAATCCATACATCTTGTAGCTCCATTAAAGGTGAATTTACATAGCCCTTTTTTACTATTTTTACTTTAGGGGTGAAACATGTCTACAAATACTTTACTTACACAATTCAATAACTTCGTTCTTATGCTATGGTTTTGATGCTTTATGTATTAAACTGTTTGGTGACCATTACATGTGTTCATGTCAGTGCAATCATTAACCTGCTACCCAGTCATAAGTTAGTACCTAACATGATCATTTATAGGAGAATCCGATTCATACATAACACAGAACCTTGGCGGGTTTTTGTGTATACATCTTTCTACTTTTTCAAAATGGCAATTAGTGGGATTGCGTAAGTAGTTTTTCATTTACACGGATTGATTGTATGCTTGGAACCTTGTATGTTTTCACATTCATGCTTTAGACTTGCTTTGAACATATTGAATTGTAAACTTACTTAACTTTGAGTGATGTCAAAACCTATGTTACTTACCAACTACTTGTAGTTGACATTAGTCACATGTTTTAGGTGCTCCAGTTTGAGGACACTACATGATCACATAGGACTTCGGACCTAGCTTTAATATAAATAAAATTCAACTTATGTGATGTTTGAACGCTTTGTTTTCCATTTCTACTTGTAACGAATGCATTTAATTTTGATGAATAAATAATATTACATTTAATAGATGACCGTGTGCTTATGAACAACCGCGTCAGCCCCGGCATATAATCTGCCGTCGACCGGGGTGTGACAAACATAATGCGTCCCTAACACGAATTTTTAACGCTTTGAGTACCTGTCGTATACAATATGTAACACTGTGAGCACCTGAGCCTAACTTCGTTAAATTCTTTCCGTTATGTTTAGTTTCGACAGGGTATCTGCGGATAGCCTTAACTAGATCAGCAGTAAAACTTAACTATCTGCAGCATGTCGAAACTAAACTTAGTAGTTTCGGGTGAATTTCAGTAACCATCTTACCCCTGTCGAAACTAAACTTAACGGAATTGTTTAACGAAGTTAGGCCAAGGGGCTCAGAGTGTTACAGATT
The DNA here is from genome assembly GCA_023525975.1 of Smallanthus sonchifolius. NCBI lineage: Eukaryota > Viridiplantae > Streptophyta > Magnoliopsida > Asterales > Asteraceae > Smallanthus > Smallanthus sonchifolius. Next base: position 15,730,320 of record CM042028.1, on the reverse strand, counting down.
GTATACCACAGGTACTCAAAGCGTTAAAAATTCGTGTTAGGGACGTATTGTGTTAAATCGTGTAAACTACAGGGACGCAAACGATAATTTACTCTTTTATTTTAAACAACACATGTTTATGGTGAAACAATACAATTAATATAATGTTTTTTTGTTAAAAGAAAATACAACAATACTATACTTGAATTAACTGCGAGTGAACGAGCCTGATGGAACATTTGGAAGCAATTCAATAAATAATTCTTCTGAAAACAACAACAATGATAGACTACAATCAGAAGAAAAACTGCGAGTGAACGAGCTAGGTAGCCCAAATTAAACATTACAATAAGCCGTTAGGCTAACTAGAAGCATGCGAGGACAACGTGACATTTGTTTTATCACAGCAATAAACGTCACAATAAGCTTGGTAAGTCAACATGAACACGGTCACAATGCTAATTATAAATGCTACAATCTTCCATGTAGCTCCCACAAAACTGCCGATAGGTCTTAACACCACCAGCAACCAATTCGCTAGTTTCTTCAAGAACAAATATGCCCTGACCATTGGCCTACTGTAATAAACGTTGTTAGCTTTATTTATCATTCCTTGCAACTTTGATTTTTCATTGGTTTTCAAGCTCAATATATAACTACTCATCCCAACATAGATTTTGGCCACTTCATCATCACCCATGTCACTTTTGATGATGTTCTCCTTTCTAAGAAGCCTGACGTCGTCAACATTCATGACAAGCCTACACATCAAGCCCATGTATACAGTAAGTGGCAAGTAATAGCGATTGGAATGGGGCACTAATGTTTCGTAAGCAACCAAATTTCTTAACATCACATCTGAGCCATTATTCAAAGTAACACCAGGCAGGTAAAAGTTGTTTCCGTCGTCGATGTCTATCATCCGTATGCCTTGATCTTCCGGTAGAACATGAAACCTGAATCCAGCTCTACCTTGAAGTTGGGAAGCTGAGGGGAAAGTAGTTCTGTCTCGGTCTAAATTTTGTAGAACTGTGATAAGTTGTTCATATAATTGAACAATTTCTTTCTGGGGAACCTTTGTGGCAAATTTTGAGCATTGGTGATGGATATTATTGCAGATTGGTAGCCTATCATAGGACTCTGGGGTTGAGGTGAATCGCTGATTCGGGGTATAGGGGCGTTATTAATGATGGAAATATACATATAATGGAGCAGATGTTCTACACGCGTAGGAGCTAGTATCGCTGAACACAACTCAAGTGGTGAATGAATCTTACTAAAAGATCGAAATATGGCAGGTGAAATAATTTTACCTGAAGACTTAAAAGGAATTCGGTTGACTTCCGTTATTTCTGATGGTGAATCTGATGCTGAACCTGATGATGAATGCAAAGCTTCAATGATTTCCTTCAACACCATAAAAGGAATTTGGTTCTCTACCATCATTAAATCTTGTGCCTATAATCTTTCTGCCGGATCAGCAATGGGAGGTAATCCATGGGGATAAGTATCCAATAGATGAAGCAAGAAGACACTGTCGATGGCAAAAACCCAAGCCATGGAAGCATTTCCATCTTGCAGGAGCGTTTGGTAGCAACCACGGATCACAAGAAGAATTTTCTGCATTTTATCAAGGACAGTGAGTCTATAATCCTTGATTCCATGACGTCGTAAGACCGCTTTCAACACTCGAAGTTTTCTCAGTTCCATTTTGGTAGAGTCCAGGCCGAAAGTGATGATAAGGACTAAACCCTATCTCTTGTGGTTGATAGGCCTCTGGTTTTTTTTTGTGTTTATGGTTTCTGGTATTCGGATGATGGAAACAGGAGGGGTCTGAACCTCGATTTCGAGCTGCTGGTTCAAGATTTCACTAATTTCACCAACCCATTTTTGGTCTCTATGGTCTGAAATGATCAATGATGGATCCATGGAGGGCATATAATAATTAAGGAGATGGTTACACTTTGGTGGATGCTAAAACTATGTGACACGATGTGTTTATATACTGATAAGCCTTGGACTTTGGAGGTCCATCAAACTAAAACTTACAATAAACTATTAATGCTTAAATAAAACTAAACTGACCTGCCCATATGAATCAATTGATATTAGGTAAGCATGTGAACACAAATTCAATTCTAGACAACTAATTACTTTTTTCCCTACTCTCAACTCGTGGTTGAAGCTAATATAAAATATCATCACCAGCTGTTTTCTATCTTATATTATTTATTTACTTAGTTCTTCTCCTAGTATGTCAAGTGGTCCTTTTTATATTTATTTACAGGGCAAGGTGACTTTCAATTTTAACTTTATTCTAGATATTTTAACCGAATTATTCTACTCCTAACTTTTAAAATTTATCTCATATTACGAATTGCATGGCCGGTTTATTTCACTTAGGTAAGGGGTATACCGATCGGCGTAAAAGGGCTCTATCTCTCACACACACTACACTCACATCACTCAATTATATTTTATAAAAATAATCAATACTCATACTATTCACACGGGTATAACCCTTACCATGTGAAAATTGTTGGCAATGAGGTGTCGTCCACGTGACGTGCATTTTTTTTTCATATGGGTCTTACTCATGCCCGGTATACCTCATGCCCTTATAGTGCTACATTTCATGCATAACAATCCATAAATTTTGGAATTGCATGTGTACGAGTTGACCTGTTGATACTTAATACACATGGAATGGTAGTGCTGTGTACGACATCTGTATCTTTATTTGATTGGGTTGTTAAGAATGAAATCTTATTTAACAATAAAGAAATGGTTGTATACCCATAAAACTACCCTTTTAATATAAAACCACTTGTGATTATAAAATCATGAGTACATCACAAACATTTACACATAGTGTTAACCAAATATTTTTAAATAACGAGGTTATCAAATTATATAAAGAAATAAAATAATAACTATGTTACGTATGCAAAAGAGTATTTAGAGTATTTTATAGAAAGGATTTTAAACAACTTGAAAGTTGTTTTCAAGACTAAAAGTTAAATGTCTAACCCCATGAAGATAGAATCATGATAGAATATGATAAGTGTATTGAGATTAAATACACAAGCACGAGATATGATGATACACTTCATTAGAATCAATCATGGAAATTCACAAGTGTAAATACTAACATATAGCAGCAATTAATGTTATTGCAAATGACTTTTAGAAGAGATTTCTTATTGATGAATTCTTGGTAAATAACGTTTGTAGTACAAAGTTATGACTTGGATTTTGATAAGATTATTGTACAATCTTAAATCAAATACCTCGTTACAAAACAAGTGTTTGATTGAATGTTAGGCCCTAAATGTTTTGATCTAGTCTGCTTAATATTGTTCTGTTTGATGGCAAATTCAAACCTTACTTTAATACCAAGTGTTATGGTCAAGTGAAAGGGGGGAAAGTGTGTTAAGTATACAGACGTTTTTTATTTATCCCTTAATTGTTTCCTTTCTATAGATAGTTCCTCATTCTATGGCTTGATTAGTGCCCATCCATTGTATAAAGCCATGCTCCTACTACATTCGATATCATCACTTTCCAATCCACAGATTGTGTCATTTTACCATAATTGAATTATTATGGTATGAGAGCAGTCTAAAAGATCCTTTAACCAAAACACCAAGAAACCCTAAAAGCCGCCATGGCCGATGGAATAGAAAAGATAAGCAAAAGTGATGAAGGAGTCACGATGAAACATCCCAACTTTTATAAGGAAAAATACCCCAAGGGACGAGAATAAACAAAAGCCAAAACTCTAGGGGTCAAAAGTGACAAGAAAGGAAACTTATGGAAAAACAGACCATAACGGACCATCACACATGGTAACGGTCTGTGTGGGCCGTAACGGACCATCACTGTGGGATAACGGTCTGTGCCGCAATACCGAAGAGTATTTCTTTAGGCTTCGAATTCGCTTAGTATATGATAATGTTAAGTTGACTAATCTGGTGGTATGACTACTACAAACATGTAGGGATGGCAATGAAACCCGAACCCGATGGGAAAACTCGAAACCCGAAACATTCGGGACGGGTATAGGGTCGGGTAATCGGGTATGGGACCGGGTTTGGGGTTACTTTTGAAATTTTTCACGGGTATGGGATATGGTGATATACCCATTTACCCGCACCGATTACCCGATAACATATACCCGTTTACCCGATTATAAACCCGACATAGTTTTCCTTCTTTTTTTTTATTGATTTTAAGTATATATACCGTATTTATTTTAAGTATATATAATGTATTTATTTTAAATGTATATCCCGACACGATTTTCTTTCTTTCTTTCTTTTTTATTTTAATTACAGTTTTTATATATACCTGATGGGTTTTGGGTCGAGTATACGCAACGAGTATTGTTTACAAAGTAACGGGTTTACCCGAAACCCGCGGGCATACCCGATATCAGACGGGTAATTACCTGATAGAAACCCGACAGGTTTTGCACCGGGTATGGGACAAGCTTTTAGAATCGGGTATGGGGTTGTGATTACCTAAAACCGTCCCAAACCCGACCCATTTCCATCCCTATAAACATGTGAACGGTACACCGCTAGAGGCTCATTTTCATAATATTTGATTCACGAATTATAATTTTAATAATAAAATGGTAATGATTCCAAGTTAGGGACAACGTTACCTTCAACTCTTTGAATGTTATCTCCAAGTTGGTTTAAGACATCGAACTTAAATGCTTAATTATTATTGTTAAAAAGGTGATTAGACTTTTTTCACCGGGAGGCGGTGTAACAATGGGACCATGTATAAAGACGTACCGTTCCCAACATGAGTTCACCAATTCTTGGTCTCATAACAAGTTCGTATAAAGATGTACGACCTTATTAATATTGACCAAGTCTTGCCTTATCAATCTCTACTTGTATAAAGACGTACAAGTATTAAAAGAAGTTTTATTAAAAAGGTTTTACGATCTTACACTTTGAAATCAAGAACACTCACAAGTATAAAGACGGATTTAGACAATAATAAAAAGCCCACGTAGAAGGTGGTTTTAAGAGCGAATAAGTAAAGACATAAACATACCACTAGATTAATACGTCAAACATTAACATACACCAAACTTCATCTTCACCCTAGCAATACAAAGAGTTTAGCCACGAATGGTCATACTAAGTAGCGTAACGCTGAGTTTCGTAGGCTCTCCTATTACGGAACAAGGAGGAGTAGCCTCTCTACTCTCTACGCTAAACTACATAAACGGACTCTCTTGAGTTATGGAAATGTATCTTGAGGTTTGTCAAACCAATAACCCAAGCCATCTATTTATATGCCTTAAAATGTGCAATGCAAGGCCATGCATTGGGTTGCACGGTCGTGCAAAGGCCTCGCGAATCAAAACGGGTACAAAGGACAGTGTACTGGGTCCTTGGGGAGCAAGGAAGGCAATGCACGACCGTGCAATGGGTTGCACGGTCGTGCAACCCCCCTTTGCTTCTCAGTTTTGTCTTTTAGCTACAAGTTGACTTCTTATTGACCAATTTTGACTTCTCGGGGGTCAAAGCTCCAGAATGATCCTTCTAGAAGCTTGAATTCTTGATGTTTTTTTATTGGTTTTAGCTTTGTTTATCTTTAAGACACCGAATAACCTGCAGTTACAAATTATAAACGTTTCAAGTATCAATTGCAAGGTTATTATTCATTTTGTACCATAATATGGGGATTATTATGCATGCAAAACATGTATAAATGATGGCACATCAGCTATCGTACATACTTGTAGAACGTGTTTTTGCGAACTAAGCGTGTTAAGAGTTTTGGGTTCTAACCCCATTTGTTTATGCACTAAAACCTTTATAAATGAGTCGAAGGGTCAATGAGGTGTTTATGGGATTATGTGAGCTAGAATGGAGAATTATTAATTGGTGTTGTGTTAAGGGTTAGTCGGGGTGAGCCGGGTTATAAGCTAAACGCTTATGAATACATGAAGCATATGTTATCCTAGTGTTGTGTGTGGGGTGCAGGTGTAGTTAATGAGTCATGTAAATGAGGTGTGATATTATGTGTTTTATATTTTTGTTGTGTGTTTGCATTGTTGTCTTCATGACACGAAAAATGGGATTGTGAAGGACGAAGTCATTCGGGAAGTCACCAAAAGTGACAATATTGAGCAGGATAATGATGAGCCCGGGGTGTGTCGAACGCCCTGACGAGGGTGCAGTGATGAGGTATATGTTTGTGTGCATATATATATATATATGTGTGTGTGTGTGTGTGTGTGTGTGTGTGGGTGGGTGGGTGTGTGTTTTAAATTGCATACAAGTGTTGAGATATATTTATTATGCGTGGGATATTATTGAGGTGATGTGTAGATAATATTAATGAGGCAAGTAGAGTTAGATTGACTGTTGTATCTGGATTGTGATGTGATGTTTATAACTGTTGTGTCAGTTGATTTGTGAGAGCCTTGGTGAAGGCTGAGAAATTCTGTGTCTAGGGATTTATCATGTTTTCGAGTTAATACGGGTAGTAGATTACGATTAACTAGTGTAGAAAGATTTTATTGTGTTGGTGAGATTTATGGGGTTATATTAGTGGGGCGAGTTTTGGGTGGTGAACCCTTTGGGACATCATAAGATAACATGGTTATCTATATGATACTAATTTATAAAACTAACTTTATAAGGACCGAAGTGTCCCGAGTAAAGTTAGATAATATATGTGACGATGTGGCTTTTATTTAAATTTAAACTTTTAGACTTCACTTAGCGTAGCTGATTTTGTGTGTACATTAAATTGTCTTACAGGTGAGCTTTGGGGTCGGCGTATCTTGGCTTGGGAGTGGCGCTACTAAGACTGGTGTGTAGGATTCGTGAGGTAAACTTATAACGATAACGATGTTAAATAATAATTATATATTTTATAAAGACTTCCGCTGTAGTTTGATTAAAAACATATGTATTTTAAAGGAGAATAACCCGTTATGAGAACCAAATGTAGGATGCCCGGGTCAACGTCTTACATCTCCTCTACTACTTTCTCTATCGGAGATTCACTGTTAGACGCGATACTTGCTGGGACTCGCCTGTTATGCGCCGTTTCAGGGGTCTCCATCTCGATCTTCTCGTCCACCGGCTCTTCATCATCAATTGGTGTATGTTCCTTCTCTCCTCCTTTGCTGATGCGAGTCATCACTGCCTTCAATGTGGCTTTCAGGTTGGTCTCAGTACCGCCCGAAAATGAACCTCCCTGCCTGTCAGTCAGCTACCGTGTAATGTCTCCCACCGTTCTATGCAAATCTAAGAATGCAGATTGTTGATTCCTCAACAAAGTGTCATGCTCCTTCAACTTCTGTTGAGTCTCCTGTTCTCTACTAACTAGCTGAGTGAGCATCTGAGTCTGGGTAGCTAATATCTCCTCTATATTCTTCTCACCCCCACTACTACCCGAACTCGCACCTCCATCTCCACCACCAAAGTGATTCTGGCGGGATTGAAACCCATGTGGGTTCCCGCCAGATCTCCAACTTAAATTAGGGTGGTTTCTCCATCCTGAGTTATATGTATTGCCGAAGGCAGTACTAGATCCTCGGGGCTGGATTTCCCACAAACTCTACCTATTCATGTTGACTCACAAGGTAATCAATGGTATCATGCCTCCTCTACATACCTCACATTTTTTAGCACTCATCTTCAGCTCCTTAGTCTCCTTAGCCATAGCCTCGAGTGTAGCAGCCACACTAGAATCAGTCGTGACCTGATGAACACCTCTAACAGATGAAGTGGTGGTCCTAGTGTTAGGAATGGAATTCCTAGTAGAAGCATGTTGTTGTTCGGCTAAAGCAACACTCTTAGTAGGTTCCTTCTTATCCATGTTGTGGCCTCCTACAACAGTATTGAATATTTGTTGATTCTCGAAAGTTAGGCCATTATGGAATTTCTATACGAGTGCCCAATCAGATAAACCGTGTTGGGGGCACTTACTCTGTAAAGTATTGAAACGATCCCAAGCCAGATGATACACCTCGTAAGGATCCATACAAAAAGAGTGATCTGGTCCCTCAGACGGGCGGCCTTAGAAGGTGGATAGTACTTTTTTAAGAACTTGTCTTGCAGATCTACCCAAGTGGTAATAAAATCCTGATGTAAGGTATCCAACCAAGTGGCAGAACGACCAGAGAGCGTGAACAGGAAAAGACGCAGATAGATTGCATCCTCAGTAACACAAGTAATGAGAAAGGTATCGCAACTACGAGCAAAGCGACAGATGTCTTGGTGCATCCTCATCATCAAGTCCATGGGAGTAGAGTTAGTGATGGTGTTCATAACATGGGATGGAATTTGCCAATTATTAGTGTTAGGAAAATTTGGGCGGGTGATAGAAGCCTAGCCCCTGTAAATACATCACAAGCTCTCTGTTGAACGGTACGCCTAGCAGGTTGATTAGCATCACCCATCTTAACAGTAGGAACAGGACTACGTACCTGATTCTCACAAATAATTCTCAAACGCTCATGAAATTTACGGTTGCACTCGTGAAGATCTTGCTCAGGCTCTGAAAAGTAACAAAGTGGGGTGTTCCCTGCGAACGAGTATGTTGCATAAACTGGAAAGGAAAACAAAGGAAGAATGACTAAGAACAGAACAACAAACACTGAACTACGACACACAAAACAAGCAATTAAGGCAATTAAAGAAAAATAAGACCTAAGAAAAAAATTTAAACTACTAAAAATAAACTAAACACAAAAGAAAAAGTAAAACAAACAACCAAATTAAGAACTAATCGAAGCTAATTTCGCTATTTCCTGGTGTCCCCGGCAACAATGCCAAAAACTTGATGTGCTAGATAAGGTCTATTAAAAACTAAACAAAAACTATCCTAGACACTCTAGAAAACCCTTAAACTAGACCAGAATGACAGACAAGTGTACCTATTGAGTGTAATACAACCTAATGGAAGTCCGGATATCGAACCCATGAGACACTGACAATAACTAGAACTAGACTCCGAAAAGTAACTAAATGATTTGGTTTGGGGGAGATTTCTATGAAAAAGGTCTAACATAATTAAAATCAAGAGTAAATTAAGGAGAACTAAAGACAACCAACTATCACTCAAAATACTCAGACAAATTCAAGAATTGGGAAAGCACTATCCAGGTAAGAATCCTATTTGGGAATCTTGGATTTCTCTCGGCTAGGGAAACTATGATGGAACTAAGATCTTACGGTACGATACCCTTAGACAACCTAGTGGAACGCTGATCAATATCCCGGTGCGACCAGAAGGAAACTGTAAGGTGTGTTTAACGCTCACCAGTTAGTCGGATTACCATTCAGTTTCTCCAACAACACTAAAGTACCCTCAAGACATCTTACCTTTCAGTTTCACTATCTCAATACATTTGAAGATGCAAGTAGTAATCTAAGAACAATCGATAAGACACGGACTAGCAAAGATATCGGGAATTCTAGGGAAACCTTCTTTCAGAGTCTTTACACCTAAAAACCTAACACCAGAGACTAACTGACTATCTATCACCTTTCAGCTATCTCGATAGGAAGAATACCAGGTTCTAATAAACCATCAACCAATGTTCCTATGGATTACTACGTCTAGCAAAACCATAAACAATTATAAACAAATATGCAATGAAACACAAATCAATAATAAATCAGAACAAAGTGCGCATACACATCAGATCAATTGTAATAAGATTCGTTACAATAGCATTCATCCATCAATCATAACCAAAAACCGATAAAAATACAAGAATTCAATAAATATTCATCAAACCTAGGTAGCTATTAGAGTTTTGCCAACAATCATGTCTAAAAACAATAAACAAGTCATAAAGATCGTAAACAAAATGTCAAATAAACTGATCAAACAAGAGAAAATGAAGCACATAAACCGAATGATTGCAATCTAACCAATACGTGCTCACAAACTTCAATCTCTTGCTCCCAACGAACTCTCAGCTCTTGAAATTTCCCAAGAACTCCTTTGTGGCGGCTGGAAATCAATCTCCCCCAATGGAATGGTAAAAATTCTTTAAATAATCGAATTAGGGTTTCTTTCCGTAATTATGGGTCTTGGCGTGTCGCCAAGAATCACATTGCCTTCCTAGCGTGGCGCTAGGGACAAAATAGTCGGCCTCCTCCTTTTCCTGAATTCCTGGTCTTGGCATGTCGCCAAGACCTGAGCCTCACTCTTCTCGTGGCGCCATGACTTGAATTTCCAGATTTTTTAAATTCTTTTCATTGCCTTTTCTCGCGTGCTCGTTTCCTCCAAAATTAAACATTGAATTGTGCTTCTTTTGCACACGCACACCTATAAACACATCGCGAACTAAGTACGAAACAAAAACGAATAAAAACGACTACATAAATAGCTAAAACGAACAAACACGAAAGGATAAATAGATGTGTTTTGCAACACATCATCCCTCTTGCTAAACTAGAGTTGACATCCATTGTAAGATGGCCTTTGTAGGGATCTTATCCATCTGGTTAGGGTCATGAAAAGTGAGTGGTACGCCCCAACCTAGCCTCTAAAACCATTGACACACACCCAAAATTCTGAAATCCTCAGTATCGAAAGCCCTCTCACACCCAAATATGTTATCCGTATGCTTGATGCGTGTAAAGTTGCTCATATTCCTCTTACCGTTCCACGGCTAGCTCAGACAGGTTGTTTTTACGCGTCCACTTTGGTTTGGGAATCCTTGGTGCTTCCATCTCCTCATCACTATCAACAACCTATCTCCGTGATTTCTTCCTAGACTTGCCCAACCCGTTTATATTATTTGTGAAAATGGAACTTAAGTCCCTATTATGACACCCAACTTCAACAAAAACCACAATTCATGGGCCATTGGATTTCTTACTAATCTTGATTTTTAAAATATTTTCACCCATTTTAGGATTCAACTGAAACAATAACATAACAAAACTAGCTTGTGTTTTCACATCAACATTCCTCTAAACATAAAGAGTAAGCAATCAAACCTAACTTCACCATCAAACATGTTACGCCCGTAACACAGGACAATCATCTAACCATAGTAGTACCTCCAACAGAGATGTTCCCAGGAAAGAACGATTGGTTTAGGAGAGATTTATACACCATCCTTTCAAAGACATAACTTTTCGTTTGTCAGAAAACTACATACCGGTCAGAAGGTCGTCTTCTAGTTACGGTGACGTTGATATCAAAACACAAAGTGGAAACTAAAACCATCAACTCTTATTTTAAACATTAAAATAGTGTTTACATCATGTTCTCATAAAAGTTACATCATATGTTCCTAACAAGGAACAAGTCAGTTGGGACTTATAGTTCCTTGCATGCCCATCATCTGGATCGTTCCTCATTTCATCATCTAGTCCTCGAATTCCTTGTCTAATGACTACCTATGATGCGTTCAAAAACATTTGATAAAACATGGGTCAGCACAAAGCTGGTGAACTCAGAAACTAAAATAGTTTATTAAAATGACCGGCCAAAGTATCTTGAACACATTCATGGAGTTCCACCCCTATATTCATAGATAACGAACCAATCATTAGTATATATATAACCAAAGACCGTTCCACGGGTCCTGTCCAACATGTCGTTCCACGGGCAAGTGAAATACAATAAGCCCTTAGAATACATTATATATAGACAATCGGTGCAATCGTTTCAAGATACTTAAAATGTTTCATAAATGAATCATGCTAGACAGGGTCATGATTGAGTTCATGCATCACCGTTTAAGAACTCACCTCGGTAATATTTATCAAATCAGTAATATGATCAACACCTCACATAAAGCTCCTAGATATCATACGACATTGCTTAATTACACAAACCTAGCTTAATGGTGTATAACCAAAGCTTAACAATAGATCATAACCTTACCTTAGCATTATCTACGGCAATTTGGAGTCGAATGGCTGAAAACTGAACTCTCGCACGCGGATCTGGGCTCGGGATCAGACCTTCAGGTGTTAAGTGTGTATTTTTGTGGTGTGGGAGTGATGCCAAGAGACTAAGCTCGATATTTCTATTTATAGGCCAAAGTGGGACCCCTAGCGGATCGCTAACAAAGGTGGTGGTGGCCTGCCCCCGCCTCCAGCCGTAAATTTTAGCTTAGGGACCAAGTAACGGACCGTTAAGGCCACATGTTCCATAGCGGACCGTTAAGGCATTGGTGACTGTCTGCTATCGGGTGACACTTGTAAATTTTCACCCTCTAGTCAGCGTACATGTGTCAAGTGCTTACTGCTCCCTCGCTCAGCACGTAATGGACCGCTAAGGACATGGGTAGCGGTCCGCTACCTCTTTGATTTGCAGAAATTACAGTTTTAGTCCTTGAACTTTGTTTCTTTCCAAAATCTCCCCTCATTTCAGAAATTTAGATATGAATAGATGAGGATATTTGGTTCTCATCTATTCCTCTAATTCCCAAGTCTTGTCGGCTCCTATCCGACCTTGCCATTGAACCAGCACCATTGGTATTACTTTCTTTCTTAACTTTCGTTCTTGGGTGTCTAAAATCTTAATCGGTTGTTTAGTAAAATGGAGTTTCTCGTCTACGTGCACATCATCTAGTGCAATAGCCTGAGTTAGATCAGCTGAACACTTGTGTAGGCAAGATACGTGAAACGTATTATGGATCCCTTGCAAATCTTCTGGTAAATCAAACTTGTAAGCTACTGCTCCAACTCTTTCAATAATCTTTTAATGTCCAATATATCTTGGTCCTAACTTTTCACGTTTCCTGAACCTTACAACACCTTTCGAAGGTGAGACTTTTAGCATAACATAATCTCCGACTTGGAACTGTAACGATCATCGTCTTTTGTCAGCATAACTCTTTTGTCGGTCTTGAGCAGCTTTCGGTCGTTGTTTAATTTGGACGACCTTATCTGTTGTTTCCTGTATAACTTCTGGTCCAAATAATTGACTATCTCCTATTTCAGTCCAACAGATATGAGTCTTGCACTTCCTCCCATATAGTGCTTCAAATGGTGCAGCCTTGATACTTGATTGGTAGCTGTCGTTGTAGGAGAATTCGATCAACGGTAGGTGATTATCCCAATTACCTCGGAAGTCTATAACACATGCTCTCGACATATCTTCCAGAGTTTGAATTATAGATTCACTTTGTCTGTCGGTTTGAGGATGATATACAGTACTCATGGTAAGTCGAGTTCCCAATTCTTTCTGAAAACTCGTCCAGAATCTAGATGTGAACCGACTGTCTCTATCAGAACAAATAGACAGTGGTATACCATGGTGGCTAACATTTTCATTGATATAGATTCGGGCTAATTTATCCATTGAGTATGTTTCATTGATGGGTATGAAATGGGTTGAGTTGGTAAGTCTATCGACCACGACCCATATTGCATTATGCCCTTTTCTGTGCTCTGGGTAGTTTAGTTACGAAGTTCATTGTAATATGATCCCATTTCCAGACAAGTAATTCCAACTGTTGTAACTGCCCGCTCATTTTTTATGCTCAATCTTAACTTGAAGACAAGTCAAATATTTATCTATATACTGGGCTATTGATCTCTTCATGTTTGGCCACCAGTAATGAGTCTTCAGATCTTTATACATTTTGTTAGCACAAGGATGCATGGAATATTTTGATTTATGTGTTTCATCTAACACTTTCTCTTGAACATCTCCAAGCCTTGGAATCCAGATTCCTTGCTCGAATCTCATGATTCCATCATCTCCTTTGGATAGCAATTTCTGTTTCCCAACCATACGTTCTTTCTTAATGTTTCCTTCTTCTAATGCTTTTGGTTGGATTTCCTTAATTTGTTCCAACAAATCTAACTCTAAATCTAATTGTAGTGCTTTTACTTTAATCGGTTGGCTTCGTTCTTTTCGACTTAAAGCATCTGCTACAACGTTAGCTTTCCCAGGATGGTATTTGATTTCACAATCGTAATCATTGATGAGTTTCATCCACTTCATTTGTCTCATATTTAAATCCTTCTAATTAAAAATATGTTGGAGGCTTTTGTGGTCTAAATATATAACAAATTTGGTACCATGCATAGTATAGTTCTTCTCATGAATTTTAAGTTGCCGTGATGTGTACGCAATAACCTTGTCTCGCTGCATCAACACACAACTCAGACCAGTTCGGGAAGCGTCACAATAGATGACAAAATCATCATTTCTTTCTAGTAGTGCTAAGATCGGCACATAACTGAGTTTGTCTTTAAGAATGTTGAATGCTTCTTCTTGTTTTGTACCCCATTCAAACTTGGTTGCTTTATGAGTCAAAGCAGTTAACGGTGTAGCTATCTTGGAGAAGTCTTTAATAAATCTTCGATAATATCCGGCTAATCCCAAAAAGCTCCTAATCTCTGTCGGAGTCTTTGGGGCTTCCCATTTCTTAACAACTTCGATCTTACTTAGGTCTACTTGTATTCCATGCTCGTTCACCACGTGCCCAAGATATTGTACTTTTCGTTTCCAAAATTCACATTTGGAAAATTTAGTGTACAGTCTTTCTTTTCTCAAAGTTTCCAGAATAATTCTGAGATTTCAGCATGTTCCTCTTGGCTTCAGGAATAGATAAGGATATCATCGATGAAAACGATGACGAATTTATCAAGGAATGGTTTACAAACCCTGTTCATTAGGTCCATAAATGTTGTGGGGGCATTTGTTAGACCAAACGACATGACCAGGAATTCATAGTGATCGTATCGGGTTCTGAAAGCAGTCTTAGGTACATCTTCTTTCTGTACCTTTAACTGATGATATCCTAATCTAAGATCAATCTTTGAAAAGTACTTGGCTCATTGTAGTTGATCGAACAGATCATCTATTCGAGTTGATGGATACTTATTCTTAATAGTCATCTTGTTCAATTCCCGATAGTTGTTAGGGGTTAATTTCTAAGTGTAGGATCCTGAGTATGATACAGTACAAGATCCAAGATCATGGTAACTTCGGTATCCTGACCATTACTAACAAATATTTATTCTCCATTTCGATTATTATTTGAAGGTAAAACGTGTATAACCACTTACTCCTAAAGACTCGGTCATTAGGTCAAAGAAAACGTGTAGAACATGCGTGGAGAAGCTCTACAACGGTCATATTAGAAAACTGGCTGAGAACAAAGATTTTCGGATACTTAGTTAGTTTATTTTTGTAATTATTAAGCAGCTGATCGAATAGGAAAAACACACAACTCACATAGCAATAGACTCTCAAACTCTGTAACACTTCGAATTCATTCGATCACTGCTCGTACTTGTACTTTTTCATCAATTTATACAAAAGTAGGAGGCAAGTGATTTTCAGTCACTTCCCGAGATTTTATGCCAGCGTTCCTTAGGGATTAAGGGCTTTTCTTGTAAATTATCGTGTCAAGCTTTGCTTTTACGGTTATAACTTCGCATTTTTATCAAGCACACTACCTCACAAACTAAGTTTGGTTACAAAATTAGTCGTTATAATTTTTACCCAAAACAATAGTCAATGCACATTCTCATGCTTCTATCTTTCTTTTTTACAAATAATACTTGTGCTCCCCAAGGAGAAGTATTCGGATGAATGAATCCTTTGTCTAAGAGTTCGTGAATTTGTTTCATCAATTCTTTTAACTTCTGCCTAAGAAAATATCTTCGGCGGGTTTTTCGGGATTTGGGATACCTATCGGGGGACTTGTGCTTGTTTCAAACAATGACATCCTCAATCTGTTCTCAAGAAGTGAAGCAACAAATGGAACAACTTGAAAAGACTAATCAGATGTTGTTTAGAGAGCTTGAAAGGATAAAAGAGTCAATGAAACCAGTGGAAGTGACAACTCCGCTACAACCAAGGATCTTGGACTTTAATTATTCAGGATCCTTAGGAATCCATCCCCATGCGAACTGAAGTCACCCCAGCTGGCCCGACTCCGGGTGTTAGAGTTACTGTGAACCAGGATCTTGGAATCACTTCGGGATCATCATCCCGAAATCCTGAAAACGGTAACACTTTTAATCAGTTTTCAAACACTAACGAACTTTTGAATGATACAAGGATCAGTCCACTTATGGCTAAAGAATTGAAGAAGCCAAAGGATATGAACTCTAGTGTACCGGGTGTGGTCCAACCAATTCCAGAGATATCCTCTACCAGTCACAGGATCTCAAGATTTGCTCCTCCGATATGTGATGCAGAGATCCCAAAACGCTTCCAGACCCCCAACATGGAGTTGTATGATGGAACTACAGATCTCGAAGAGCATGTCGCGCAATACAGGGAGAGAATGGAAATCAATCCCATTCCCTTGGATTTAAAGGAAGCTTGCTTGTGAAAAGGATTTGGCTCCACTCTGACAGGATCAGCCCTGAAATGGCTGCTAAATGTTCCTCCTTATTCAATAACTTCATTTCCTCACTTAATCAACTTATTTAATAACCAATTCTCTTGTAGTAGAACGTTCGAAAGACTAAAAAGTGACTTATATAGGATAACCCAGAATACCGGAGAGTCCTTTCGGGATTATGTCAACAAATTCAGTCGGGAATCCCTGGATATCCCGAACCTTGACGTCGCCACATCGGTCCAGGCATTCAAGATGGGATTGAAGAAGGATTACCCATTTTATGAAGACCTTGTCGTGAATCCTTGTACGAATCTTGATGAAGTCAGGAACCGGGCACTATGATTTATAAGGCTCGAAGATGACAGAAAGATCCAACAAGGGATGGATGCTCCAACCAGCTACAATCAACCCAACCGAAAAACTGAATCTGCACTTTACAAGCCTTACAGATCCAAGCCTTACTCTAAGCCTTACAATCACAGAGTTAATACTGTGGAGGATGACGAAGATGAAGAAGAGTATCCTAGACTATCTGAATACTGTTTTTTCTCTTGATACAACAGGTTTATTTTTTGCCATGCAGGATCTTGGTGAAAGGGCCAGATGGCCTCACAAAAACGAGAAGAGAACAGGATAGAAGGATAAGTCCAAGTGGTGTTCATTTCACGAAGATTTCGGCCACGTAACTAAGGACTGCATAGCTTTGCGAAAGGAGATAAGTTGCCTCCTGAGCAAAGGACACCTCAAAGAATTCCTGGGCAAGAGAAAGGATAAAACCAAAGATCATGACAGGATCCCGCAAAGAGCGACATCCCCTCCTCCATATGCCAAAGTAATCTCTTTTGATGAGGAAGACAGAGACAACGTATAAGATCCTCACAGTGACGGCTTATTAATCACTCTATACATAGCCAACCACTTTATCCGCAGGATCCTGATTGACGGTGGAAGTTCGGTGAACATCATACAGCTGGAAGTCCTTAAAAGGATGGGGATCCCTGATTCCGAAATCATCTCAAAATCCTCAGTGCTGGTAGGATTCAATGGAGAGGTTAAGAAAAATCATTAACTTGCGAGGCAGGCCTAAAGTAGTACCTAACATGATCATTTATATGGGAAAACGATACCAGTTAACACATACCTTGGTGGGTTTTTGTGTGTACCATATTATTATTTTTTTCCAAAACACAATCAGTTGGATTATACTTACCAGTTTTCCATTTACTACAGTTTGATTGTACGCTTTGGAACCTTGTATGTCTTCACATTTATGCCTTAGTTATGCTTTGAACATATTGAATTTCAAACCATTTTACAACTTTTGTTTGGTGTCAAAATCTATCTTACTCACCAACTACTTGTAGTTGACATTTACATACATATTTCAGGTGCGCCTATTTGAGGACTACATGATAGGATATTGGACCTAGAGGTGGGCAAAAAAAACCGGTTTCAATCCGGGTCCCCGGTACCCGACCCGAACCGGGTTCGCAAACAAACCGGTTTCACCCAACCCGATCCGAAACCCGATCCAAACCCGTAGGTGTGTAACCAGTTTTTAAAAAAATTTTGGATACCGGTTCTTAACCCGACCCGAACCGGTTTCACCCTCAAACCGGTTTCGGGCCCGACCCGGTTCTCAAACCGGTTTCAAACCGGTTCGAACCGTTGTAAACTTCGATTTTAACGGTTTTATAGCCGTTGGAACGGCTATATGACCGTTTTTTTTTGGTTTTTTTTGTATTTTGGAGCCCCTACAACTTGTATAAATAGGTGTGGGTTGTATTGGTTCAACCACACAATTCCAAAACGCTCTCATTTCTCAAAAACGCTCTTATTTATCAAAAACGCTCACGCTCGAAAGTCGAAACTCCCAAAATGGCAAACGAATCTCAACAATCTAATATTGTTGGTGCTTCTCAAAGTGTTAGTGCTCCCACGGTTGTACGGGTTATTCCTACAACAAGGAATCCCAATGTTTGGCAACATTTCGATTTATGCGAAATGTCGAATGGTGGTCATAAGGCTCGATGCAAGTTGTGCGGGCATTTTTTTGGAAAAGACGCAAACACAACTTTGAAGAATCACATTGAAAAAAACTATTGTTCGGTTATAAAGTCTCAAGCTTCGCAAGGTCAACCAAGTATGACAAACGAAGGTAATATTTTTGCGTATAATGTTGACTTGGTTCGGGAAAGGATGGCGCATTTTGTGATTCAAGAGAGTCTACCTTTCAAACACTTTGACAACGAGCGTTTGACTCGGCTTATTCAACAAACGCTCCAACCTCGCTACACTCATGTAAGTCGTGCTACTCTTAGAAGAGATTGTATAAATATGTGGAAAAAAGCTAAAGTAGAAATAATAAATGAATTTGAAAATTTAAAAACCGGTATTAGTTTAACTTGTGATGTTTGGTCGGCTCCCCACAATTTGCCGGATTCTTACATTTGCGTTACCGCTCATTGGATAAATCCGGAAAATTGGCAAATGATGAAACGTACTATTGCGTTCGATATTTTTGCATACCCCCACACCGGTGACAATTTATTTTATATTTTAGACAAAGTTATAAGAACTTTTAAAATAGAAAAAAAAGTTTTTTCAATATCGTTTGATAACGCCTCGAATAATACCGTCGCGGTAAACCAACTTATTTTAAAATATAACCCGATTTGTAATGGTATTTTTTTCCATAGCCGATGTGTTGCACATATTATTAATTTAGTTGTGCAAGGTGGTCTTAAACACATTGAAGATGTTAGAAATAAATTTAAACAAATGTTGCGTGACATTTTTCATACAAGTCAAAGAAGATATCATCGATATATAAAATTTTGTAAAGACAGTGAAACCGAATGTTTAGGTCCAAATTGGGACGTTTCAACACGTTGGAACTCAACGTGTAACATGTTCGAAAAAGCCATTCAACAAAAACGAAGTTTGCAAATGTTTCATGCCCAACTAGCAAGGCAAAATAAAGTAACAAAATTTCCGACAGCGGGTTGGGGTATCATTGAAGGTGTAGCCGATATGCTCCATATTTTTAAAACCGCTACAACCTATTTATCGGGAGTTTACTATCCCACAAGTCCTTTGGTTTTAAATCAACTTTTTTTAATGGTGGAAAAATTAAACGAATATTCCATGCGAGGCGGCGTATTTAAAGAAATGATACCGCCAATGAAAGAGAAATTTAGAAAATATTTTAAAGAAATGCCTCCGATTATTACTTGCGCCGCCGCCTTAAACCCGTGCTTAAATGTTTCGGGTGTTGAAACTTTAATTGAAAAAATAATTTACGGTTTGGATTTATACGAAGAAGACGTATTTTTAACGGATAGAGCAAAAACTATTTTTACACAAAATTTGTCTACTTTATTTACTGTTTATGTTGAAAAATATGGTACAACATCTACCGTTCATGAGCAATTTAGAAACGCTCCATCAAGTGCAAGTACTAGTCGGAGTTCAATGTTAAACTTATTTAATACTATACTTAATGAAAATAGTAAACGTCAACGGGGTAATACCCCAAGTAGCGAATTAGGTAGATATATCGGTTCGGATTTTTTAACCGGTATGAATGCTCATGATTTTGAGACATTTGATATCTTGGCTTGGTGGAAAGGGAAGGAAAACCAATTTCCCGTCCTATCCGCTATGGCCCGTGATCTACTAACCGTCCAAGCTTCTACGGTAGCTTCGGAATCTGCTTTTTCTGTTAGTGGCAGGGTTGTTTCTTTACGAAGAACAAGACTAACTCCGCCATCGGTGGAAACGTGCATTTGCTTAAAAGATTACTTGGACGCGGCGGAAAGAATACAACATATATCTTCCCTTGAAGGCGAACTCGAAGTCGAGGGAGAGATATACGAGGACGAGGTGGAAGGAGGATTGATTGAAGCAATCGGCGAAGACCTCCTACGAGGGAGTTCGGGATCCGACTAGTACCGACTACCCGGATTTTCAATATATCCACGAAGAAGACTTTTATATTTAATGTATTTTTAATTTGTAAACTTTTAATTATTTGTTTTGTAATTTCTAAACTTTATTTTGTATGTTTTGTAATTTTTAAGTTAAGTTAATATCTTTAACGGTTAATTTTTTAAAAAATTAACGGTTTTTTTTTTAAAAAAAATCTGGGTAAACCGGTTTTGGACCCGAACCGGTTTAGTAGCCAACCCGGTTTCAACCCGGTCCGATCCGGTTTGGTAGGGTTGGGTTCGATGATCCTTGAACCCGGTTCGTGACCCGAACCGGTTCGTACGTCGACCCGGTCCAAGCGGGTTTTGCCCAACCCGACCCGGTTTTAAACCCGAACCGGTTTTGTTAAAAAACCCGATTTGTACACCTCTAATTGGACCTAGTTTTAATTTAATTTAAGTTATGTTATGAACGTTTTATTTTCTATTTACTATTTCAACGGATGTTTTAATTTCAATGAATAAATATTGTCATTTATTAATAGATGATCATGTGCTTATAAACAACCGCGTCAGCCCCGGTGTATAGTCCGCCGACGGCCGAGGTGTGACAGATTGGTATCAGAGCCATGGTTATAGGGAATTAGGTTATTAGACACACATGACCTAGACTATAAACTAGGGGTCCCAAACATGAGTTTAACTCATGTCTTTTACTAGGAACTCCACTCTATACTCATTATACATATACATACATCCACTTACCTATGTACGTATGCCTATTTCTATCTACGTAGTGCAAATACATGAACTACAACATTCAAGAGACTACATGAAACTACATGGACTACTTGAAACATATTTTTAGTCTATAATCTATAACCTTAGGATACCCTTGTGTAATTATGCTACATATTATCTAGTGTATTACATTGCATGATACAAAACAAATTATCTTATGTGATACGTTACTTGATAACCTACATGTTTACAAAAACTACTACTCCTGTGATACCGTATTAGCTACACTATTTGAATTGTTTGCACAATACCTATTTGATATCACTAAATGCTATCCTAAGTTTTGACATACACACCTTCATCTTTACACATCATCACAAGTCACTTATGGAAAGATTGAAACTCCTAGACCCAATGCCAATTAAAATTTTAAAATCCTATCAAATTTTTAGGTTCTGAAAATTAGTAGAGAACATATTCAATCCGGAAGGGTGGATGTCTGTACCTTGGGTCTTCTGTCTAGTAAAGCATTTCATATAAATACAAATCAACCGAAGGATCCATATGCTTTTCTGGGAATTCACGAAGTGGGTGTCCACCTATAGGCTAAAGCATGTCTTCTTGAAAGTATATGAACTCAAATCACTTTGATTTGTCACAGTATCCATTGGGTTATGCCCCAAATTAATACAACCTAAACATCATTCGCTTAATTATTATAATTTGGTAGACAAGTCCAAACCTCTTATTTGACTATTACACTTAATCATATTTAAGTCAACTACACCCCTTCATCCTGATGCCTTGAAAATTTTATCACCCTTATTATCATTTGCAAAGGATTTAAACCCTTTGACCTTACCATCCAAGGAAAGGAAGCTGTTTGAATAGATGAAACACACCTTTGAGCCACAAGACACAATCCTTAATGATTCTCATCATAACCATGAGTTCAAATAATAATGTTAATGGTACATGATGGCTGGAAGAGTGGGTGTAAGTCCATGAAAGGTTCTGACTAAGGAAAGACTAAGTACTTCAGTGCGTGTCCCTTGTGACCCACCTCTATTTCCTGGGAATCCTTTCCGTGAGTACACTACTTATAGGTCAAGTGTTACTCCCGACGTATTATTATAAGAACTTGGTGTTATGATTAGTCAAACTTTAAACTCATGAACACCTTTAACACTTACCATTACACTTACAACCTTTACCGTGCTAGACATGGCCTCTTACCTTCCTCACTCCCTGAGAATCACCCCGAAGCAGAGTCAACACAAGAAAAAGACTTTGAGCCCACATCACCACGCAACCAGTCACCGACACGACTAACTGCCAGATCCATGTTTAGTCGCAGAGCAGACCGGTTTAGGAGCAGTCTTGAGACTCCGAGCAGCTGAATCACTACCTCCGGGAGACCCTTATCTAGCACCTAACCTATACCACCCAGACCCAGGAGCAGGACAAGCCAAGGAACCTACAAGTGCCTTAGGAGTTCCAGCTGATACCGCTCACCTATATGTAAGGAACGTAGAGTTTCTGAGGCAAGGAATGGAGACCAGGGAATACTTGATGCACATACGGAGATAACTAGGGTTGAAGCCCGGTTTGCAACACGAATAACCATAACGATATTCGTCTTGGTGCTTATCTGCTTTCCGGGGAAAAACTATATGAGATGTTAGCCAGATATGCTATTTCACGATTTCTTAAAATTTGAATTGAAACCCATATCCTATACCCAAATATAAATGTCATTATTTTTTACTCTCCTTAATGATTGACATCTGAACCTTCTTTGTAAACTAATTATTTTCTTGTTCCCTGATCTGACTAATGTAATTATTTTGTTTAAACAAAACCTTTATCAAACCCTTGGTTTATAGATTTTATCTAAATTATAAGTTATTACAAACCCCTTTACCTTGTGAAGGAACTTAATGCAATTTGTTTTATAAAAACATTTATCTCATTATCTTAGTTAATAATTAATTCGATTAATTATTTCATTACGGCCCCTTAATTCGTTACTTTTAAATTCTTGGCCTAATTACGAAATAATTTGGCCATTATTTTCTTTTGAAACATTTTCTTTATGATAACTAAATAAAATAAAAAGTTTTTATTTACCCAACTACCTAGT
Organism: Smallanthus sonchifolius; assembly: GCA_023525975.1. Taxonomy (NCBI): domain Eukaryota; kingdom Viridiplantae; phylum Streptophyta; class Magnoliopsida; order Asterales; family Asteraceae; genus Smallanthus; species Smallanthus sonchifolius. The sequence continues at coordinate 15,707,201 of CM042028.1, read as the reverse complement.
TATTCAACCTATTACTTTCACTTATTAATTTACAAACAAGGATAAATTTTAATTACTTGTCATACAAACAAAAAGCTCAAATCAGTTATTCGTATGCGTATTATTCTAAATATCTGTAAAATTTTCTCATCACCTTACACCTTCGAAAATGTATGAACTTACTAGTCACTTCAAAAATATGAATCATCTCGCATAGGCGTTAACCATCCATCAACCAAGTTGAAAACTTGAAACCCCACTACCTACCTTGTACATGAAACACCAAACAACACGCACATCATCTACAAAATTCGATAGTCTACGTTATTAGTGAGAATCAATAATTTACATATGAACGTCCATATATTGATCACACTATAGACGAAACTTGATTACTTGCAATATACATGATACTAGATTGATCACATTATAAACGAAGTTTGATTACTTACAAAATACATCATACTAGATTGATCACACTATAGATGAAACTTGTTTGCTTACAGTATACATGATACTAGATTGATCACATTATATACGAAGCTTGATTACTTACAATATACATGATACTAGATTGATCACTCTATAGACGAAACTTGATTGCTTGCAATATACATGATACTAGATACATGATACTTGGTTGTTTACGCATGATACTAGATTATTTACGTTATACATGAAACCTGAGTGTTTACATTACACACGAAACTATACTTTTTACATCGTTTGCTATTGATTGTCCACTATATACATGAGGCATGATCATCCACTTTATCCATGAAAGTTGATATCTATAAACTTGGAACTACTCGGGGTTTGACGTATTCTTTTTCAAATACGAGAGAGCTACAGACTTTATGGGTAATCTGGAGGGATATGCCATCTATTCAGGACACCCATGTATGGGGTTGTGTCACATTGTTAGTCTTTACTTCCTAACTGACCATACCATCTAGAGGCACAGTCACTTGTTAACAACTTATGCATGAAAACAATAATTATGAACTAAATGTTTTTGGTGTCCCCCCCCCCCTATACCCACACACAATAGAATGATTTATACGGACCATACGACGATTTGAGTAATTACGGGTGCACACGTAATTATAAAATTCAACGCATGGAAATCATAGTGATTTTCTGTCGTATGTGATGACATAAAACCTATAGTGATATAAAGTAATGAAACTAATGAGATATGATAAGGGCGTAGTGGATATACCGATGGTACACCCTATATAAAAGTGCCCCTGTCATATGGTCAGAAGTAGCGTTGTCCGTATCACGTAGGGTTTCCTATCATGAGTCCAAACGACATCACTTTGAACTCATAATGACCATATCGGGTACTGAATGTTGTTTTGGGAATATCTTGTTCCTGAACTTTCAGTTGAAGATATCCAGAGCGAAGATCAAAATTAGAGAAGCATCGTGATCCTTGGAGTTGATCAAAGAGATCATCAATTCTAGGAAGTAGAAAACGGTTTTTGATTATGACTTTATTCAATTCACGATAATCAATGCACATACGCATCGAACCATCTTTCTTTTTAATGAATAAGACCGAAGATCTCCAAGGCGAAGAGCTAGGTCTGATGAATCCTTTTTCCAACAACTCATCGAGTTGCTTCTTTAGTTCTGCCATTTCAGTTGGAGATAATCTGTACATGGCTTTGGCAATTGGGGCCGTACCAGGTACAAGATTGATTCTGAACTCCACTTCCCTTTCTAGTGGAATTCCAGGTAGTTCATCAGGGAATATATCAACAAATTCAGCCACTACCGGCACTTCCTCTACCTTCTTCTTTGTGTCAGTGGTTACAGATACAAGGTATGCTAAGCATCCTTTTCTAAGGTATTTAGTGGCTTTTAGCATTGAAATTATTCAAACAGAGTTGGATAATTTATCATCATTCACAGTAATGATGTTGCCTTGCGGCGCATGAAGTTCTATAGCCTTTTTATCACATAGGATACGGGCTTGGTTAGAGGCTAACCAATCTATTCCTAGAACAATATCAAATCCCGCCAATGTCATTGGCAACAATTGTGCAGTGATGACATATGTTGGTAATGTGATTTTAGAATCATTCAATATTTGAGATATTTGAACAAGATCTCCATTTGCAGTTTCTACCGAGTATTTATTGCCTAGTTTAGCTAGAGTACTATTTAACAGTTTACAGAATTTATGATCTATAAAACTTTGGTTTACACCAGAGTTAAATAAAACTCGAGCGTAAACATTATCAACAAGAAATGTACCCGTGATCACATTAGGCATACATGCTGCGTCATGAGTATTTAGAACGAATGCTCGCGCATTCTTCTTTACTCCTTATGCGGGTTTGGGACCGGTGCCTTCAGTTTTCTTCAATTTAGGGCAATAACTTTTTATGTGGCTGGCGTCTCCATATTCAAAGTAAGTGATGGGTTTCTTCCTGTAGCAATATTTTGTCTTAAGTCCTGACATTTTACAGAAGCTGCAATAGGATCTAGATCTACACTATCCTAAGTGACTTTTCTTGCACTTTGGACATTCTAGGACAATAGAATTATTATTTCTTAGGGTAAAGCTTGAACTTGGTTTCTTAAACCTACTTGGGCCTTGCCTTGGTACTTCCTTCTTCTTCCCTTCCTCTTGGTTTTGAATTAAACTATATGTTAAAGAAGCACCAAGATCCATGGCATCATCCAAAGTCTCACATTTGGCCACTTTGACCATATCACGAATCTCACCGATTAGTCCCCAGATATGTCTTTTGATTAGATTTGATTCTGGAGCAGCTAAGTGAGGAACTATTTGTGCATACTCTAAGAGTTTTGTCGAATGTTGCCAACCATTTTTAGACTCAAAAATTTCATTTCAATTTGTTCCCTCTCAATAAGAGGAACATATTTCTTTTCTACTCTGGCTTTGAACGCGCTCCATCCCATCGCTTAAGCTCCTTCTCTCCCTTTAGCAACTATAATGTTGTTCCACCACTCAAGGGCTTGGTCCTTGAATAGGTTGGAAGCATAGAGGACATTATCCTCTTCAACACACTTACTTATAGCAAGAACATATTCCGTCTTTTCAATCCACCTTAAAGTGGCAATTCCATCTTCTTTTTCGGAGAAATTATACGGTTTACAATCTTGGAACATTTTACACATACATCCTACTATGTTCCTCCTCTTCTCTGGGTGACCATAATTGTTTCCCATGCCCTCTTCTTCTAAGGAATAATGATAATATTCCTCCCTCTACGTCTTTTTGGTTTTTGGATCCTTCAATAGTGGTGGATCCTTCTGTTTTGAGAGTCGCCGGTTTAGATTGGGTAATAGTTCGAGTATGGTAAGAATGTAAAGTTTTTGGGATCGAAGGTTGAACAGATAATTCCTTCAGCTTGTCATTCTGTCTTTTCTCCATTTCAGTGATCAATCTTTGTAGCTCATTTCGGGGAGTGATAGCCTCAGCAACATTATCGGCTACAGCTTGTTTCTTTTTACCCCGTGTATTTTTGGTAGAGCGTCCTTGATTCCCTCATAGATCAATCTTTGTAGATCATTTCGGGGAGTGATAACCTCAGTAGCATTATAGGCTACTTCTTTGGTTCTTTTTACCCCGTGTATTTTGAGATGGTCTAGTTTGTTTCGACATGCTATATAAGGGATAAGATTGAAATCAAAAACAGGAATTTAATTGATAAAAATTATACAAGAGAAAATATACATATAGAAATCATTGTTCTAATAATTGTTAAGATTTTTCTCCTCCAAGGCTTGAACTAATAAGGTATTTCGGGCTTCGACTTCAGCCTTTTCTCGTTCTACCTCGGCTATTCGATTTATTAGCATTTGTTCCCTCTCATTTCCAGATGTATTTTCATTTGCATAGGGAACATGGATATGAACATTCTCATACTATGGGATGAAAGGTTTATTAGAATCAGCTCGCTCTTCTTCTTCGGGAATAAATCTATTCTCATAAAGTATTTCAGATAATCCCTCACGAAAATTATGAGAGTAAATTGGAGTGGTGTTGTAACTTCCAGCAGTAGGAGCGGAATGAAAACTCATAGAAGGATTACAGGGAATACTAGGGTTCTTTATTTCTCCAAGGCTCCTGAAAGTAGAACTTTCAGTATCCTCATTATTTTCTATGGTTATTTAATTTGTTTTACGTTCATAGTAACTAGCAAGAGCGAATTTACGAAACAAACTAGGTCTTTTTCCTTTTCCAGCCATTTCTGAATAAAACACAAAACAAAACAGTTTTTATTACAATAGAAAATTATAGATTAAATTACAGAAATCTTCCTTTATGTTTATACCATTTTTCACTGTATGTCATTTAGCCTAAAAAATGTCAGAGATCATCATCTACGTTTAAATTTGTTGCGGTTTACGTCCTTTGGCCTAACGGGCGTTAAGTTTTTTAGTTAACTCCAGTCATGTGCCTTACACATGAGAGTGTTTTAGTACTTTTACCCACAAATATAAATTTAAAACCCTAATTTTATAAAATCCACCACCGAAAATCCTCCACTTTTACCCTATCAGACCCACCATCAACACCGCCGCCACCGCCGTCGTCGCCACCTACCACCACCCTCCGGTTATGCCATATCGGAGGAGGGGGTTTGACTCCAGTCATGTGGTTAACGGTCATCTGCGTTCGCTATCGGATAATCAAGGATGGCGATCCAGAGGAGTGGAGTGTGGAGGTAGCAGCAGTGGTTAACAGTGTTTGGGATGATGAATGTGATGAATTTGGAGGGGGTTAGGGTTTCAGTGTTAATAAATCGAACGCCATTTCTAGGGTTTGTGACGGGGGAGAGTAATCAATCAAGCGCCACTTCATCTTCTCTAGAGCACTCCTGTTGATTCAGCAAGCTCAGCCGCTCTGCCATGTTCCGGGGCCGATGGATACCCAGATCTGGACTTGATTGTTGTATTATGCCTATGTGATTTCAACACTGAAATAAACACCAATGGATACCCAGATCTTCCCCTAGAAACCCCATTGTGGATACTTGCCTTCCCTTCTCCCAAGGTAATCCCCCTTCACCCATCATCAGATAAGGAAACCCCATTTACGATGGAACCTAGCTCGATGGGTGCTATGGCGGCGGTGGTCGGCCGGTGATGGTGCTCAGATCAGAGGAGGGGGTGGTGCGGTGGTCGGCTGGTGGTGGTGGTTGGCGATGGTGGTGCTATGGCGGTAGTGGGCAAAGAGAGAGAGTTGAATGTAATTTACTCTTTTTCTTTATATATATATTTGTGGGTAAAAGACTAAAACACCCTCATGTGCAAGACACATGACTGGAGTTAACTGATATTCGGGGGATTCTTGTTTGTTAATTTTGTTAGGGTCGTAATAAATAGGAGCGGTATTATCTCCAGACATCCTGCAACTTGAAGTATTAGTATTTACTCTATCCCCAGTGTTGGTCAAAACTTAGATACTAAGGCCAGTATCCTTATCTTAACCTTGAAGCATTACATAAAATTATGGTTAAAGCTTAGATACTAGATCCAAGTATCTAACTCGCTAAAACTTGTGGCTCTGATACCAACCTGTCACACCCCGCCTTAAGCACCCCCTGCACATGTGTGAGCTCGATTGGTACCTGTTTTGATTTCAGAGTTTTTATAAAACAGCATAATACTTTTCATGGATCGTTTCATCATAAATCTCAACCTCGAGGGTTGCGTTTGTAAATATCAAGACCCAGTTAGAAAACAAAAGTCTTGTATTTATATTCATAAACATTGGGATTTAAATACCCATTTCATGTTGATTACAAACATTGTTTGAAATCAAGTACATCTCTTGTCTATAGACAAGTTTATAAGCAACCAGGAGATAGTACTATCCAAGGTTGATAAATTCCTTAGTTCTACTCCTTTTTCCTCTTTTCAGGATTTTCTACGCATGAGACCTGAGAATCCAACATGCAATATATCTTGTATACTTTCATAATCAAGGGCCAGATCAAGTATGCCCGTTATCCATTCCCTTTACCTTTTACTGATTACCTAAAAACATTTTGAAAATGAAACGTCTGCTCGAACGCCGGTGAATACAATTATCTTGACATTTAAAATCATTTGGCACAAACAGTTATTAAATTTACAATCATAACTTTATATGTTCAAGCTACACATCCAGCAGGCCCATGTCCTGACTGTATGCACTATTGTATACACTAGTAGTATGTCTTATTTACAATGGATAGGACAACGCCTCCGCAATTGTTATAAAGGGAAGTACCAGCCGCAGACCGGGACTTTCACCCGACTCGTGTATCCCTTGCAAGTTTTACGTATACTTATGGCATGAATGTTTTGTTTGTAGTTGAGCATTATGCATCATTCATTTAATACTTATTTGGCCATTTTTATAAACGTAAATGTTTGACAAAAGTTTCAAAAGAGACAAATGTATTCACCTTAACAGTGTAGTAGCAAATATAACCGGAATTGAGCCTCTAAGCTTGGATCTACAGCTCTAGCTTCCTAACTTGATTTCTCAACCGATTCCGCACTTCTACGAGCATTTTCTTCTTAAAACGAGCACTAAAATAAGCGGGAATCGAACCGGGAACGTCAGGATCGAGCCAGTAGACTTCTGAAGTGACTATGTGAAATAGAATTCGAACTTGGGATGAAAAAATGGTCTGGGATCGAGTGGCTATTTATAGGCTGAAAGCTGAGTCCGTAGCGGACCGCTACACAGCCCATGCATGCGTCAGACTTGGATGTCCAACTCGGATTGGACCGTTTCTAAGATTGCGGCTAGCGGACCGTTACCCATGTTGGTAATCGTGTACCCGTTTTAACTTTTAAAACAATATTTTTCAAAATCAGATTTGCGAAGGCGGAAGCGATTACAAAAGCACACGATAATAAAGTTTGAAATTTTATCCGACAGTGATTCGATTACACGACATTTAGACAATAACATTATCATAACACAACCATAGGGTGTTTCGAGTTTTATACCTTTGACGATAAAACCGTATTGTAACACTCGGGTACAAAGAGTGTCACGCTAGATGACAATACACGAACTCATCTCACGAACAACATGGTCCAGCTTGCGGGATGAACCCGGTTTGCGAAAGTCGACTCACGCGAAAAAGTACTCAGTCGACTAAGGCTCAAGGCGGCTCCGACGAACCACCGCAGGACAACAGTGAAGGTTTCTTACAGCGGAGGCGGCTTGGCACGCTCACGGTGGAGGTGGCTTGGTACGGTGGTCGGCGAAAAAACGAAAGGGAGGGGGTGTTCGCCCGGTTTGTGTCGCAAGGAGGAAAGGGAGCAAAAAACCTAATTAGGGTTTGGAGTTAAACATGCATATATAATCCTACTATTTACAATTCAAACCCCCGATGTAATTAACTCTTAATTACCCAATGATTAACACTTAATCAGTTCTAGTCCATGTAGTTTATAATTACTCTAATTAATAAAAAAATTTTGCTTAAACCGAACATGTTTTATATTTAACTATTAAATATAAAACCCGTTAATATATATTCCACTAATATATATAAATCCACATTCGGTCTTTTGTTAATTTAATTATTCGAAATAATTAAATACAACATAACCAATAAATATTTCTCTAAATATTTAATCGACTGAATTTCAAATTCGTGTTTCGTGAAGTAACGTTTAACATTTAAACGCTTTAATTTTTTCTTTGCCGAAAGTGTAACTGTTCGGATCGTATCTCGATAGCAACGTTGATATTAATGATGATCGGACAACTAATATCCAACAATCTCACACTTGGACGATTCATCGATTAATCGGTTCAACGTAGACAGTGGTGGACGTCTAGCTGCATCTCGCTGCCCCTAGCAGGGGCGTAGCGGTCCGCCACATAGCTACGTGGCAGATTTTAAGCGTTTTGCAGCTGTCGGACCGTTATTACCTGGCGTGGCGGTCCGCCATGAGTACACACGTCAGAATTGATGCCCATTAATCACTAGACACGTGTCACTCACGGATTGACTCCTTAGTGAGCAAGTAGCGGACCGTTACCATGTATGGTGGCGGTCCGCCACTAGTGAGACAGTGTGGAGGACCAAGTTTAGTGGACCTCCACTGAGTTATCCAACCGTAGAGCACTGTTAGGGGTTGCCTTAACGGTCCGCTAAGGTCTAAAAATCTTAATTTTTTTATTTTTAACCCTAGACTTTGGTATATTAAATACAATAAGCCCTTAGGGTTCTAACCTTGACATATTTTCGACTTTTTTTTGGCGGGTGTTACAGAAGATACCTTGGCTGGTAAAGATGGCCAGGAAACAACCAAATAAGAATCATGGGGAATGTTGGACCTTCATCCTTGTTTATTTGGGCTGCCCCTTTTATTTAAAGTTAAAACGATTTATTTATGTGTTTATTTTTAAGTTTGGGCCATAAGAACCTTATTAAATTTTAGGCCATTTGTTTTAGACATGTAAATAAGGTTTGGCCGGCAGTGGTATAGATGACTTCTAGTAGTTGTAAACGACAGATTTCAAACCGACGCATCTATTCATTTATTCATGTTCAAGCCCTATAAATGGCTGTGTAAAACCCTTCTGCAGATTGTATGTTACGGTAATTAAGTTTCTGTTCAAAATCACCATGCCACACTCATTCGTATTCTGTTTTTGATTCATGGCACCACCAGCCAACAAGAAACCGATCCAAGGGATGAATCACTGTGATTACATTAGATCACCATTTCCTATCATCACTGAGAAGAGCTGGATCAGAGTCACCTAAAGGTTAGGAAGGACACCACGTGTGGTTGGACGATATTATTGTTGGATTTAGATGTATGGATTCGATAAGTCAACGCTGCTGACTTAGCTATGACCCGTAAGAGTTACACCTTGGGAACGAACATTAAATCCACTTAACTTGATTAACTGATAATCACGAACATTTAACGGAACACGACATATAATTATTTAGAATAATTATATATATTTTTTCACGGAACGGGATTTATAATTTATACCGGCTAGAAACTATATAAACGTTTAATTACTTATTTAATTAAACGAATGGTTGTTGAGCTTCGTATTACGTATTGGGCTCAAACTAATCTAACCGGGCTTTAGGGCCCGCAAGATGTGATTAGTATGAGTTAAAGGGATCATTAGGGTATTAATCCCTTCTCCCTAATGCATGGACATACGGACACAAGAAGAAAATATAGGAGTAAATCCCTTTTTGGTTTTTCTCCCTTGTGTGAAACATACGGCCGCAAGAAAAAATAAAAATCACCTTTTTGATTGTTGGTTCTCATTAAGGGTGTTCAAAAAAATCCGAATCCGAAACCGAACCCGAATTATCCGAAAATCCGAATCCGAATTATCCGAAAATTCGGATATCCGAATTTTCGGATTCGGATTCGGATAGTGATTTTAGGATATTTCGGATAGTTCGGATATCCGAATACCCGATATATTATATTATATATTTTTATATGTATATTTTCTAATGTTTTTTAAGGTTTTTAATTGTTTTTGTAATTTAAAAATATTATTTTTATAAATTTTTTTATTTTTTTTATTATTTCGGATATCCGTTTCACTATCCGAATCCGTATCCGAATTTTCGGATATCCGAAATTCGGATATCCGAAATTTCGGATTCGGATTCGGATAGTGAAATCCACTATCCGAAAATTTCGGATATCCGAAATTCGGATATCCGAATTTTCGGATATCCGACTTTGAACACCCCTAGTTCTCATCGCACAAACAGAAAAGAGGAAAATCCTCTTTCATTTCCTATTTGTTGATTGCAATCGGCACAAACAAATAAGGCAAAAACCGGCGACCGCATATACCGGCGATAGGCGCAAGGCTATACGTGTGAATCCCGTGAACCGTCCAACGCAAGCAGCGTCCCTCTCTTGGCCGCGGACTCCTTTCGTCACCATCTCCGTTTCCGTTCGTGATCTAGCATCGTTTCGTTGAACCTCGGTATCTCAAACGGTTAATCATTAACCGAGGTATATCCATCTCATTGGTAGTTAGATTAATAATTTGTACCGTGTTTACATTGTTTGTAACTGTGATCCTGCCGGGTTCGTTTTAGTGCTTATTTGATTATATATATTTATATATGTTCCACTGCGTTTATTAATTATAAAGCTAATTAATAATAATTTGACAAACTCGTTTTTGATAAAATTGATCACCACTAAATTCTAACAGTGATATCAGAGCCTTGGTTACAACATGTAAATCGGAACCGGTCAGGTTTTTAACCGGTTATTAGATTACAAACTTTAACTTGTTTAAAGTTTCTAATCTAGATAGTTTTAGGGCAACTTGTTGTTTGGTCAAATTTTGATTGACCAAAAGATTGCCCGGTTTTTAAGTATTATGATTGTGATAAATATGTAAATCTGGCCCGACCATGTATTTGTGTTTGTTTCAGTTTTGGTTTTATGGTTTGGCCCTTTGATGGCTCAAAGTTGTAACAGCTTAGGGTTTTATTTTTCATTATGTATTCTGTATAAATATAGTAATGTTAAAGACCCGAAGACAAAACTGAAGTTAGAGACGAATCATGAAGCTAGTGGGAGTCACTCAAGACAAAGAGGATGCATTCAAGTCCATCCTTGTGGTTGTTTGTTTGTGTTGTGATCCCGTGACCTAGTTTGATCTTGCTACTTGGCTATAGCAAGATCAAACAATCATTAACCCTATGATTCACATATTTTGTTATTGTGGTTGCTATTATCTTATACTTGTCATAACATAACCAACCTAATCCCAAACCTTTTAAAAGAGTTTTAAAATGTAATCACAATCATAGGCAACAAGGTCTAAACTTTTTTTACAACTTGTAATAGTTTTCATAAAACCACTTGCTTGTTTTTAAAACTAAAACCAATAGAGTTTTTGCAATTTAAAATTGTGTTAACCAAAAACTTAATAGTTTTTTTTAACTATTAACTTTAATTGGTTATTCAAGTCGCGACGAACTTAGTTTTAAATAGGTTATTTAAAATTAAGTGTCCTGAGAGATGAAAGGGTTCATCAATCTGTCTCGAACTTAATATAGTAAAACTGGCTTTTACAACGCACGTATTATTTATCATTCGTTGTGTTTAACCCTATTCGGTAAAACACTAAAATGGAACCCATATTTAAAATCAATGGTTTATGCCATCCTATTATAAGGAACACTTGGGGCATAAGGCGAAACATCAGTGTTTGGAGCCACATCACCGCACTTGGTGTGTAGTTTATCACTCCAAAGTGCAACGGTTTCGTCGACACATCCGGCCCTTCCACATGTACCTGTTTTAGGGCGACTATTACTTTCCTCTCTTATTAGGTGCCATATCTATCTGGAGAGTGAAAGTGGGCATAGATGAGGCTAAACATATCAATGCATAGACAAGAGTTGTCTTAGCGGCCTCATACTCAAGAGTTGTGTATTTTTCACAATTGACAATCGTTTTCAGTCTGCCTAATCACTTACTAATGTTGTGTGCTACATATGCCTTTAGTAACTGATATACTCGGTTTCTCACTCCTTATTCTTATTACTGCTAATGGCTCATTAATTAATAAGGAATTACATCGATAATACTAATAACATTCTTTTGCTTATTTAACAGAAGTCTCTACAAAACTACTACACCTCCAGTCTCAACTCTATACTTGAGAAAGACAAGCTGGATAACACCAACCTCATCTTGAACTCTCTCCTTAGTTCTTATGTCAACTTCATAATAAACTTCAATATGAACATATGGCAAAAGACTATGCCCGAACTGCACAGTATGCAGAAGATGGCCGAGATGAGCATATCAAGTGAGACTAATCAAGAGTTGATGGTAATATCTGTAGGTGTTAACAAGCCTAAAACCAAGAAAAAAGGGTTATAATGGAAAAGGTAAGAAGCAAATTGTTGTTGCTGCCAAGCATGCCACCAACAATAACAAGCAACTTGCAAAAGCACCCCCTCCTGAGGAGCGTCAGTGTTTTGAATGCAACAAGATGGGGCACTGGCAACGCAACTGCCATGAATATCTAGCTAACCTAAGAAAGAACAAGGCTAGAGATATAGGCCCTTCTAGCATTTTTATTTATCTTATCGAACTTTTTACTATTTCCAGTAACACATGGGTATTTGATACCGGATGTGGTTAATTACCACATCATTAATGTCTTGTAGGAACCTGAAAAGTGGAAGAAACTGAAATAAGGCGACATGGAGCTCATCGTTGGTGATGGGAAGAGAGTACCAGTTCTTACACCTAGAACGTATCATCTTTCATGTCCTTCTGGCCTTGTTGTTATTTTGAAAAATTATTTATTTGCACCTGGTTTAACCAGAAACATTATTTTAGTTTCTTTATTATTTGAACAGGGATTCAAGTACGTTTGTAATGGTATTGCTATTTGTGCCTACTTGAATGATGTTTTTTTTTATTTTGAGGCTAAACCTCGAAACGGTATTTATGAGATAGATGTTCAAACAGACAATAACATATTTAATCTTTCTAAACGTATCAAATATGGCATTAATGATACATTTCTATGGCATTGTAGACTTGCCCACATAAGAAAGGACCGGGTGAAAAGGCTCCAATCCGAAGGGATTCTTGAATCCACATACCAGACTCCTTGCTTAGCTGGCAAACTCACAAAGAAGCCCTTCACCCATGTTGGTGAACGAGCTAAGGATCTGCTAGGACTTATACACACTGATGTATGTGGCCCTTTCAGAACCATATCTAGAAATCATGAAAGATACTTCGTTTCATTCATCAACGATTATAGTCGATATGTTTATGTCTTTCTCATGAAACACAGGCATGAAACCTTTGAAAAGTTCAAAGAGTTTCAAAACGAAGTAGAAAACCAACTCGGTAAAACGATTAAGGCACTTCGATAAGACCGAGGTGGCGAATATCTCAGGTTAGAGTTCATCAATCATATGAAAGAGCATGGAATAGTTTCACAGCTCTCTCCAGCTGGCACACCCCAACTTAATGGCGTGAGTGAGAGGAGAAATTGAACCCTACTCAATATGGTCCGATCGATGATGTGTAGAACAACCTTACCTCACTCCTTTTGGAGTTATGCTCTTATGACCGCCACCCGCATTGTCAATCTGGCACCGACTAAGAAGGTAGACAAAACTCCATATGAGATATGGTATGTGTCTAAACCCAATTTTTCATACCTTAGAGTATGGGGATGTGATGCATATGTCACCGGCAAGTCTGATGACAAGATCGATCCTCGAGGAAAAAAGGTTGTTTTCGTCGGATACTATAATAGAAGCATATATTATTTCTACCATCCTGATGCAAATGTTATTTCCATCAAAAGGAGGGGACACTTCCTTGAGAAAGAAATTCTTGAACGAGGAACTGGAAACAATATCATGGTTCTTGAAGAAATTCGAGAACCATAAACAACCGCTGATGGAGTCGGAGCGTCTAAACAACAAGAAGTTGTTGCTACTAAATCAGACATAAACACAAGCGTTCGCAGAAGTAGCAGGATTCGCACTGAACCTGATATATACCTTGGATATCTTGAGGGTGCTAAAGTCCTAGTATTAGCTGAGTCTGATGACGAACCTGCTAACTACAAATCTGCTATCTCAGATCCAGAATCTATGAGATGGCTGGAAGCCATGAACGCCAAGATGCAATCTATGCGTGACAATCAAGTCTGGGACTTGGTTGAGCTACCCCTGACTGTCGAGCAGTAGGAAGCAAACGGATTTTCAAGAGAGAAAAAAACCGCATGCATGGAAATGTACACACCTATAAAGCACGACTAGTTTCAAAGGGTTTCACTCAAACTAAACTTATAGACTATGATGAAAACTTCTCGCCCGTTGCTATGATCAAATCGATCAGGATATTACTTGCCATAGCCACGTACTATGATTACGAGATATGGTAAATGGACTTCAAAATCGCTTTTCTTAATGGACATCTCTCTGAAGATGTCTATATGGTTCAACCTGACGGTTTTGTTGATCCAAAATATCCTAATAGGGTGTGCAAACTGAATAAGTCCATTTATGGACTCAAAAAGGCATCTCGTAGCTGGAATCTTCGTTTTGACCAAAAGATTAAAGATTTTGGCTTTGTCAAGAATGAAGATGAGCCTTATGTTTACAGAAAGACTAGTGGGAGCAATATATCCATTCCTCATCATGTATGTGGATGATATACTAATCATTGGAAAGAACATCCATATGCTTAACGAAGTTAAACACTGGTTGGGAACTTGTTTCGCAATGAAAGATCTTGGAGAAGCAGTTTACATTCTAGGAATCAAGATCTATAGAGATAGATCTAAGCGACTTCTAGGGCTAAGTCAAAGTACTTACATAGATAAAGTGATGACACGCTTTAAGATGGAAAACTCCAAGAAAGGAGGTGTTCCTATGACTAAAGGAACCGTGTTAAACAAGTCGCAATCTCCTTCAACGGACATTGAAACAAAGCAAATGGAAGCAGTTCCATATGCTTCAGCGATTGGTTCTATCATGTGTGATATGCAATGTACTAGACCTAACGTCTCGTATGCTTTAAGCATGACCGGTCGTTATCAGCAACGTCCTGGCATTGCCCATTGGACTACAGTCAAGAACATTCTGAAGTACTTAAGAAGAACTAAAGATATGTTCTTAATATTTGGAGGAGTGGAAGAACAGCTCAATGTAAGATGTTACACTAACGCTGGTTTTCAAAGTGACCGAGATGACCCTCGCTCACAATCAGGCTTCGTATTCACTCTAAATGTAGGAGCTATCTCATGAAAAGCTCCAAGCAGAGTGTAGTGGCCGATTCGACCACCGAATCTGAATACATTTCCGCATTAGATGATGCAAAGGAAGCTGCTTGGATGAAGAAATTCATAGCCGACCTCGATGTGGTTCCAAGCATTCAGAAACCAGTCGAGTTATTTTGTGATAACACATGTGCTATTGCTCAAGCCAAAGAGCCCAGATCTCATCACAGGGCCAAGCACCTTATGAGAAAGTTCCACTATATACGGGAAATTGTGGAACGTGGAGACATCGTGATAAGCAAAGTGGACACAGATCAAAACCTAGCAGACCCGTTTACTAAGCCCACGACTTAGGACAAGCATAATCAGCATAGGGATGCTATCGGGCTTAGATTAGCTAGCTATTTGTTTTGATTTAGTATTTGGATGTACGAACATTGAACAGTTGTACTTTTGAATTCATTTTTGGTTTACTGGTTAAATGCAATTCTGAATCTTATAATTGTGTTCGATTTTAATACGTTTAATCCATGAATCTTGTATTCTTAGTTATCTATAGTCGGTCAGACTCGTGGGAACGACTCTGAATTAAGACTATTCTGGATTTAGACTCAAGTAGTTGACTTCCAAGTTCACAGACCTCATTGTGAATGATGTTGGATGTAACTCGCTTCAAATCATCTTCATGGATCATAGTCATAAGATGTTTTGATATTGGTATACTCATTTAGTATCCTCTGACCTAAGATGCATACTAGAACTTCAGTCTACAAAGGACCATTATTTGATCACTGTCAACCGATGTCGCGTAACTGCCAGTCATAAAGGCTTTAGTTGGGAATAGTTCTGAAGTTCAATAAGGGATTCTGTACTCTTACTCGATATGTAACAATTACACACTGTGGCGCCCTCGTTGATTCAAACTGTTGAAGTGTAAGGCCTTACCCGAACTGACTGTGTGTTTGATTGGACCACTATGAATCTTGATCGATAACAATAATGATTGAACAACATATGAGAATGATTTAGATCCATGTCTCGTTGATTCAATTGATATCTTTTACAGAAAGGATGAATGACAACGATTGTCATAAGTCTATTGTCTTGCATTAGTAAGTTGTTACTAAAACAAGATGTTTGGTTAATGACTTTAAAGTGTCATACCTTGTTAGGGGCAGCCATGTGCAGCTAGAGCGCCGCTGACTGTCTGGTTTGAGGATTTTATCGAAGGACGTCCAAGTGGGAGATTGTTGGATATAGATGTACAGATTCGATAAGTCAACAATGCTGACTAAGCTATGACCCATAACAGTTACACCTTGGGCAACAAACATTAAATCCACTTAACTTGATTAACTGGTAATCACGAACATTTAACGGAACACGACATATAATTATTTAGAATAATTATATATATATATATATATATATATATTCACGGAACGGGATTTATAATTTATACTGGCTATAAATTATATAAACGTTTTATTACTTATTTAATTAAACGAATGGTTTTTGAGCTTCGTATTACGTATTGGACTCAAACTAATCTAACTGGGCTTTAGGGCCCGCAAGATATGATTAGTCTGAGTTAAAGGGATCATTAGGGTATTAATCCCTTCACCCTAATGGACATACGGACACAAGAAGGAAATATAGGAGTAAATCCCTTTCTGGTTTTTCTCCCTTGTGTGAAACATACGGCAGCAAGAAAAAATCAAAATCACCTTTTAGATTGTTGGTTCTCATTGCACAAACAGAAAAGAGGAAAATCCTCTTTTATTTCCTATTTGTTGATCGCAATCGGCACTATCAAATAAGCCAAAAACCGGCGACCGCGTATACCGGCGATAGGCGCAAGGCTATACGTGTGAATCCCGTGAACCGTCCGACGCAAGCACCGCCCCTCTCTTGGCCGCGGACTCCTTTCGTCACCGTCTCCATTTCCGTTCGTGATCTAGCATCGTTTCGTAGAACCTCGGTATCTCAAACGGTTAATCATTAACCGAGGTATATCTATCTCATTGGTAGTTAGATTAATATTTGTACCGTGTTTGCATTGTTTATAACCGTGATCCTGTCGGGTTCGTTTTAGTGCTGATTTGATTATATATATTTATATATTTTCCGCTGCGTTTATTAATTATAAATCTAATTAATAATAAATTGTCAAACTCGTTTTTGATAAAATTGAAAATTGATCACCACTAAATCCCAACAATTATGAGCGCTTCCTAAATCAATTAATATAAAGAGCGGATGACCCGCAATGAAACCAGACCGAAACGAGTTTCAAGTGGTCGAGTGAAGACTTCCCATGTGGTTAATAGGTGGTTGTTACATATGTACTTATACCAACTTAGGGAGTCGCCAGAGGTTGAAAAAACCATGGAGAGGTGTTGTGGTGGTTCAATCTTGTACAAGGTAAAGTATTGGTCAGCATGGAAAAGCCAATCCAAGGGGTTGTTTATGTTAAAGAACCATCTGGGCCGCGTTTGGCTAAGGCAGCGTTGAGAATTTTGGTTTGCTCCAAATGAGCGTCTAGTTGGGAGGCGGGGATATCGATTTTTAAGGATTGTTCGGTCATGGTGGCAGATTTTTTGTTGAAGGTTTCAGCCATGGCAACAATCGATTCTTCAACGGTTGGAGATTTACGTCTCTGAGGCATTGTTGAGGGCAATGAAAGCACCAATTAATGATACGGTTCTATTCGAGACGAACCAAATATCCAAGAAAACAAAAAGGGAAGACGAAACGAGGGATAATTTTCTGATGCTTCATTAATCAGCAAAGAGAGTTATATACATCCAAACTGAAAATACAAAGTCTGTGAATAAGCAAATAACAAACATGCATGAATAATAGGAATTTAATTAGTGATAAAACTAATTGATTACTTCCATCCTTATCTTTACGGTTTAAATAAGTGTTGTAAAGTAAACTTAAATTCGATGGAGTAGTTTTGTGATCTAAGCAAATCTCTTTCCGCGCTATTGTATTGTAGCTTCTTGCTGGTTATACCTCGTCAAAATAAAAATATTGTTTTTTATCTACCAAAAAAATTAGTTGATTGTAAATATGTTTTAAACGTATTTAATACTTCTATATTAAAAAAAAATTAGTTGATTCTATGTAGAGCACGTTCAATATATAACCAATTTTAAGAAAAAAACAATAAAAATCAAGTAAACAATTATAAGGGTTATACTTGTCAAATAAAGCGAGAAAGAGATAATGGGAGCGATTATCCTAACCGCACATCAAAATTAAAGCAATTATCATAAATGTTTTAGCATTTATCTATTTAAAACTACTTCAGTATTAAATGACCCTAGATCGAACTATGATGAATAACCCCCAAACTAAAACATCAAAGTTAACGAACAACATAAGTATTGTACAATTGACTATTTAACGATGATAATCAGCGACGAAATCCACATAACAAAAGTGACGCAGGATAAGATGAAATTATCATTATCTTTTTTTATTTATTATTTGATTCGTATTTTGAATTAGTGATTATCTTTAGTTTGTTTTCTTTTTTATCGTTATCTGATTTGTTAGTTTATCTCTAAGATATAACTTTAAATACCTAAAGAATTAAGGTTTTAGGGGGGACTGTTTTATGAATGTTACTTTATCAATAAACCTTTGAGGTTTTTTAAACTTTTGAATCTTTGAATTTTCTTGAGCCATTTGACTGCTTCCGCTATCCGCATCAAAAATCCTACAGCGTCTGCACATTAATTCACGAATAAGAAATATAAACAGAAATTAACAACAATAAACATTAAACTAATCTAAACAATATAACAAATTATCAGTTTCACTAACCTGAAAGATGAAACCCGATTTCCTTAGTAAGTAAGCGGCACACCTGAAAGATGAAACCCGAGCTCCGGTGGTGGTGCGGCTAGGTGGTGGTGTGGCGAGGTGGTGGTGGTGGTGCACGGTTGGGAGAGAAGATCTGTGAGAGCAAGATGCAAAAGTGAATTGAAGCCGATTGGGAGAGCAAGATGCAAAAGTGCTCTTCGATTTTGGGAGAGCAAAAGTGTGTGATTTTGGGGGGAGGAGCAAAAGTGAGAAATACTCTGCCGCTAAAGGTCTTAAAACCACAGCTGTCCAATTAACTTTCAATCAACCGTCAGATCTTTGATTAAAAATGAAACACGGATCAAGAGCAATAGCGGCGACACGATTAAAAAATGGAACACGATTAACTAAAGGTGTCGCCGCTAGTGGTGTCGCCGTTATTGCTCTGAATTCCTGTAGTGTAAGGAAACGGGCGGGTCAGTTGACTAAACATGTTGGTCGGGGCTGCATTGATGGGTCGGTAATACGCTGACGCGTGGATGTGCTGGTTTCACCTGAATGGGTCGTAACAATATGCTTATAAATAAACTAGTACGTTGTGGGCTTGTGGCTTAAAATAAATATATTACCTACTATCTCATTTACCAACGTCGGTGGCACCGACACATTTAACCCTTCAAGTTTGTTATAATTACCATCTAAACCTTCAACTTCTTAGAATTTTCGTTTAACCCCTGTACTATGTATAATAAATGCTTTTAACTCATTAATTTTTTATTAAATTTTATTTTCTCAATAATTTTCGTTCGTTAACTTTTTTTTTAAATCATTAAATATATTTTTTAAGTATCGTTGGTTATATCGACTAGCGGTAACATGCTGGTACCTAGACGAATTAGATCGACACCGACTGAAGAACATCGGTACCGTTGTATAATTGTCTTTGTTACTAAATATTTTAACGAGTTTGTCGTTCAATATAATTTTAAGTCATATTTACGTCGCAACATCAATTTTATACGTTTCTTTTTGTGCGTAATCATGTTAATATGACGTCTGGTTTAATAATAACTATCCGGCTTTCTCTATTTTCATATACTACCCTTCAACCTTCTAAATTTTAAACATATCCCTCAAGTTTCTAAAGTTTCAAGTTTACCTTTGTACAAAATTCTCAACTCTACTTCTCAAATTTCAAAACTCTCAATTTTACCCTCAAATTTTGAATCTTTTTTCTTTTACTTTTTTTTATATTCTTCTTTAATTAATTTGCCGTTTCAATGTTAACTTCTACTCGCGCCACAATTTATCTATTTTTCGATCTCTAGAACTGAGTCGTGGCAACTTCATACGTTTCTTTTATGTCACGTTATTGTCTTCGCCGCGACACGCGTAACGAGGTTCGCAAACCCGTCGCACCGCGTGGTCTTTAATTATGTACTTAAACACGTTAATGTCACCGTACAGCCCCGCCGCAAGGCTCGGGTTGTATTTTCTAGTTGTTTTCAACATCCAATTTGTCGAAATCAAATTCTTCATGAATTTCACTAATTTGACCTTTTTAGTTTTGTATATCAACCCAATACACTACTATTTTTTTTTAATATCTATATATATATATATGGTTTGAAAATTTTAAAATCATCGAAATTTAAAGTTCGAATCATAGCATGTGAATGAAGTTTTTCAAATACTTTGTTAACGCAACATTCAAGGATACCAATTATTTTAAAGGATTTTAATAGGGAGCGATTCGAGATGGTCAATCTTTTAAGCCATTTTTAGTAGGCAAACACTCCAAAGAAATAAAGAGAAGAAGAGACGATTCAAATAAACAAACTTTTGATTAATTCTATTCTACCTTCGGAATGACAGACTTATGAAACTTAAATATGAAAACTTAATCAATTACATCCTAACTTCTAGGAGATAATGGAAAGGGAAACATGGAAATGTGGGAATTAGATCCTAAATTAGTGCAATGAACGTGGGTAGCTTGAGGTGTTGGCTGGTTACGTGATGGTTCGTATCTGATTTTGTGTAATTCAAAATAAGAACTAGGTCTCTTTTATTTGTCTTTTATTAACCAAAAAATAATTTTATAAATTGTTCGTTTTGATATTTACTTTTTTTTATTATACATGTTAATTTGTTTCTTAATCTAGACGACTTTTAACAGATTTCGTCTCGAAGTTTTCGAAAAATCACATTTGGATCCAAATAGATTTTAGAACTGTGATTTTAAAATCCCATTTTTAATATATTTAATTGTAGTAGATTTGAAATAAGGCACTCTTAATCGATAAACTATGCATCCTATGAGCAGAATTTCAAACGCAATTCGATAAATAAATCCAAAGAACAAACTGTTAGCCCAAAGAACAATAAGTCGTGAGGCTAACTAGCTAGAAGCATTTGACGACAAGGCGACATTTGTTTTATCGCACCCATAAACGTCACAATAAGCTTGGTAAGTCAACATGAGCATTGTCACAATGCTAATCATGAATGCTACAATCTTCCATGTAGCTCCCACAAAACTGCCGATAGGTCTTAACAAAACCAGCAACCAATTCGCTAGTTTCTTCAAGAACAAATATGCCCTCATCACTGGCCTACTGTAATAAGCATCGTTAGCTAGTTTTATCATTCCTTGCAACCTGGTTCTCTGATCGGTATTCAAGCTCAATATATAACTACTCATACCAACGAAGAGTTTGGCGACTTCATCGTTACCCAGATCACCTTTGATGATCTTCTCTTTTTTAAGAAGCTTGACATCGTCAACATTCACGACAAGCCTACACATCAAGCCCATGTATTCAGTAAGTGGGTAGTAATCGGACTCATAGGATTTCGGCACAAGCATTTCGTAAGCAACCAAATTTCTTAATATAACCTCTGAGTCAGTATTCAAAGTAAGACAAGGTAGGTAAAAGTTGTTTCCGTCGTCCATGTTTATCTTCTGTATGCCTTGATTTTTCGGCAGAACGTGAAAACTGAATCTAGCTGAACCTTGAAGTTGGGAAGCTTGATGAATTTGAAGTGGGTATCACAGATTCAAAAGTTGTGATTAATTAAATACTTGAATTACAATACGAAACAGAAATCAATCTACCCTATAAATACTCGGTAACTTCATCTAAAAGCTAGGACTCCTAAATCAAATCAAATACAAATTTATCTATTACTAACTAACTCAACAAACGTTTAAATAAAATAGATAAAATAACCCTTAGACTTTTAGAGATCTCCTCCTTCCACCCCTCGAGATCGACCGTACCACCCTTTTAGTCCAACATTGATTTATTTCAATACTCTCTCTCAATGTTGACTGTTTTCATATTCATTGCTTCACGAAACCTTTTAAGCTTCACACTCGGTAAACTCTTAGTGAACACGTCCCCCACTTGTTGATGAGTATCCACATACTTCAAATCTATTTTCCCTTCCAACACTTTCTCTCGTATGAAATGATAATGCACTTCGATGTGCTTCGATCTAGCATGAAACCTTGGGTTCTCGGCTAGATGAATGGAAGACATGTTATCATAGTGAATTATCACACTCTCCTCAACACCTTGCTTTAATTCACCTAGCAGGAGCCTTAACCACACCACTTCTTGAGCTGCCATAGCAGCAGCTCGGTATTCAGCCTCAGTTGTTGACAATGAGACTGTAGGTTGACGCTTGCTGCACCACGTGACTACCCCTTGTCCCAACTTGAATACATACACGGTTGTTGATCGTCTAGTGTCAACATCTCCAGCATAATCCGCATCACAATACCCTACTAACTTCAAGTTCTCTTCTTGGTTATATTTGATGCCAAAACCAAGGGTGAACTTTACATACCGTAATACTCGCCTTACAGCTTCAAGGTGAGGTTTCTGTGGGATTTGCATATATCGGCTAAGAACTCCGACTTCGAATTCTATGTCTGGTCTTGTTAGGGTCAGGTAGATCAAGCTTCCTATTATTTGACGGTACATAGTAGGATCAGATAACTCTTCTCCTTTGTCTACACATAGCTTCGCGGTGTTATCCATCGGTGTTTCAATTGGTTTACAATTTAACATACCAAACCGGGTCAACAAATCAATGCAGTACCTTTGTTGATGTAGAGTAACAGCTCCCTCTTCATATTGTAACTCTAAGCCTAAGAAATGGCTTAGTCTTACAAGATCCTTCATGTGGAACCGTATACACAGATTTTGTTTTAGTTGTGCTATACCAGCGTAGTCATCACCGGTTATAACCATATCATCTACATATATAAGAACCACAACTATTTTAGTTCCATTTGCCTTGACGAACATGCTAGCATCAGTCTTGGACATCTCATAGCCATTGTGGTGCAGGAACTCTCCCATCTTCCAAACCATGCCCGTGGGGATTGCTTCAATCTGTATATAGCCTTTTTGAGCTTACAAACGTGATCCGGATACTCCTGACTTACGAACCCCTTAGGCTGATCCATGTGTATTATGTGGTCCAGATCGCCATAGTGGAAGGCGTTCTTAACGTCCATTTGGTGCAATATCCAGCCCTTGCTCGCTGCTATTGCTATTACCACTCGGATTGACACCAATTTGGCTACGGGACTGAACGTGTCCTCGTAATCGATTCCATATTGTTGTGAGAAACCCCTTGCCACTAATCGAGCTTTGTGTCTCTCAACTGACCCGTCTGCCTTTCGTTTTAGTTTGAACACCCATTTACATGAAATGGGTTTCACGTTTCTTGGTTTCAGCATCAATACCCAAGTTTCGTTCTGAATCATTGCTCTGATTTCTTCTTGCATTGCAAGGTTCCATTCTTCCTTCTTGCATGCCTCTTCATGCGTACCAGGTTCTACCTCATGCGACTCAGTTACAGCCACATGGACTTGGTATTTCGGGTTAGGTTTTGGAGCACGAGTTGAGCGTATAGGCCCTGTAGTTGGGCTGGATGTTTCTGCTTCTTGGGCTAAATTGTGCACGCCAGTCTGCCACGGCTGTTGGCGCTGATTAGGTGCAGGTCTTGGGCTCGGTACTGAATTAACTGGTTCATCAATTATCTCGTTTGACTGTTCATCATCTTCAAAGGTTAGATTTATACTTGTTGTTTTCAACTTCTCCTTCATGATGTCGATGTCTGGCAGCAGGTCCTCATCTTTAGACCACCAAGATGAGTTTTCATCGAAGACTACGTTTCTTGAAAAATAGCATCGATCCGTGGTTGGATCACAACATTTCCACCCTTTTCTTTCTTTATCATACCCGACAAATATGCAGCGGATAACTTTCTTTTCCATCTTATTCCTTTGTGGGTTTGGCACGAATACATAACACACACACCCGAAGACACGAAAGTGTGTTACATTTGGCTTCTCCCTTCGTAATCTTTCGTATGGGGACACATAGTCCAGATTCTGTGACGGAAGCCGGTTTATCACATGAGCTCCTGTTTGCATGGCTTCGGCCCAATAACGTCCCGGTACATTTTTTGCATGCATGATGCTCCTGCATGTTTCACCAAGATGTCGATTCTTTCTTTCGGAAACGCCATTCTGTTGGGGCGTGTTCGGACACATTAATTGTCTTCGGATCTTGTTTTCTCTTAAATAATTATCGAAGTTAGTGGCCAGGTATTCTCCACCATTATCCGATCTTAAGCACTTGATTGATGTGCATGTAACTTGTTCGGCCTCCATCTTGAATAGTTTGAACTTCTCAAACACATCTGATTTTTCTTTTAGGAAATAGACCCATGTGTACCGGGTAAAGTCATCGATGAACGTCACCATATACCTTAGCCCTTTTACCGATGGCTGTTTCACTGGGCCAAACACGTCTGAGTGAACCAATTCTAGGGGGGCCGTTGTCTTGTGGTTTGACTTCTCGAAGGGTTGTTGATGTGCCTTGCCATATTGGCAACCGGCACACACAACTTCTTTGTTGATGTCGAACATAGGTAAGCCTCGTACTAGCTCTCTCTTCATCATTAGCTCGAGTCGGTCGTATCCAACATGACTAAGCCGAGCATGCCACAGATCTGCAGTTTGGTTAGCCTTGGCCTTGTCGACATACGCCGACTCGGCCGACAACACATAAACTGTTTCGTTTTTTTTCCCTTTTAACATGGGAGTTGATGTGGTTTCAAATTTATCTTAAACACACACCTCTTCCGGGCTAAATAAAACGTATTTACCTGTAGCCGTGACTTGGGGAATGGAGAATAAGTTCTTTTTTCATTCCGGGTACGTGGAAAACGTTTTGCATGATGAAACCCTTCTAACTTTCTTCTACAGGAAATTGGACTTCACCGGTATTGTGGATTTGGTGTCTTGACCCATCAGCTATGACAACAACGTGGTTTCCGGTGTTATGTTTTACTTTGCTCAGCTTTTCCTTCTCGCCGGTCATGTGGTTTGAGCACCCGGAGTCCACGATCCAATCCCCGAATCTGTTAGACTTTGCTTCGGTTGTTGCAGTTAATGCAACGTCTTCTACTACTTGTTGCTTCGGCATCCCACGTCTCTTCTTCGGCTGTAGTGGCAGCGTTTCCTTCTGCCTTTGGTTGTTTGCAATCTTTGGCCATGTGGCCGCGTCTACCACAGTTGTAACAGTTGTAGGGAAACCTACGACTACCGTTGGTTTTGTCCTTGCGTTCTCCCGGAGTTTCCTTTTGAACTTCTCGTCCCTTCTTGTTCCAATCGGTCTTCTTTGACTTGTCACCGTTTTTAGGCCTGTTCCAGGGTTTGTTTTGGGCTCGACCTTTTCCTTTTTCTACAAAGAGTGCCTTGTCCTCTTCGGATTTGATCGTGGTTCCAGCAAGTTGCTTTGCTAGAGCCTCTTGGCCAACTAATAGGTTTTCAAACTCTGTGAGATTCGGCTGGGTCGGCCAGCCTTGGATGGCAGTTATAAAGCTCTGGTACTCCGGCTTAAGCCTGTGGATAATAATTCGTTTCAGCCGGTCTTCACTAATTCTTGACTGGGTGTCAAGGTCACCTATCTCTCGACATAGGTTCTTAATCTTTCGAAAATACGCTGCTATGACCAATTCTCCTTGAGAGGCATCACCTTCTAGCATTTGAAGTCGGGCGTTGTTCTTCTTGGAGAATAGAGTCTCGAGTGTGTCCCATGCTTGTTTGGGGTACTCAATGTCTTAGAGGTGATCAAGGATATCCTCTTCCACCGTTGTCTTGATGACAAACATTGCACGACCAGCTTTGACTTGCCACTTCCCGACTGCTCCATTAATGTCGTTGGTAGGTAGCCGGGTCTCGGTGCCAATAGTCACCTGCCATAAATCTTGGCCTTGAAGATAAGATTTTACGAAGGTCATCCAGGTCTTGTAGTTGGAATGATTTAGCTTCTTGATTCCTCCGATGACTTGAAACTCTGCCATGTTTCTTCGAATGATTAAGACTCTTCTGTTGCACGGTTGTCTTCTTGATCACGTCACTTGATCAAGATTGCCTCCTTTCTGCGATTGTTTTCCAGCCTGCTCCTTCGACCAGAAACTTACTTCCTGTGGTCGGTTTCTTGGCTACCTTCAATCGGATCTTCCTTCTTCAAGCTCTGGTACCACTTGATGAATTTGAAGTGGGTATCACAGATTCAAAAGCTATGCAACACTGCAGCAGAAACGTGAAGAACACGACCAGAACTTTGAACAACGGCGTTCGACTCTTTTTGATTAATTAAATACTTGAATTACAATACGAAACAGAAATCAATCTACCCTATAAATACTCAGTAACTTCATCTAAAAGCTAGGACTCCTAAATCAAATCAAATACAAATTTATCTATTACTAACTAACTCAACAAACGTTTAAATAAAATAGATAAAATAACCCTTAGACTTTTAGAGATCTCCTCCTTCCACCCCTCGAGATCGACCGTACCAGCCTTTTAGTCCAACATTGATTTATTTCAATAGCTGAAGGGAATGTAGTTTTATTTTGGGCGAAAATTTCTAGACCTGTGACAATTTGTTTATATAATTAAACAATTTCTTTCTATGGAATCTTTTTGGCAAATTTTTTAGCATTGGTGACGAATGTTATTGCAGATGGGAAGGCCATACTAGTACTATGTCTCAATGGTTTAGAACGCCGAGGTGGTGTAGGGAGGTTTGCCATGATCGAATAATACATATATTGGAGCAGATGTTCTACACTGGTAGGAGCTTGTGAAGCTGAACACAACTCAAGTGGTGAATGGATCTTACTAAAAGATCGAAATATGAAAGGTGAAAATTTATTACTTGACGACATAAAAGGAATAATGTTGTCTTCTTCTTCCTCTTCCTCTTCATCATCCTCTCCCTCTTCCTCTTCGTCATCTTTTTTCTCTTCCTTTTCCTCTTTGTAATCCTCTTCCTCTTTATCCTCGTCATCCTTTTCCTCTTCCTCTTCTTCTTCCTCTTCGTCTTCGTCTTCCTCTTCCTCTTCCTCTTCTAATAATGAGTGCAAAGCCTCATCGATTCCTATAAGAGGAATTCCACTCTCTGCCATCATTTGGTCTTCTGATTCTGATGATGATCACAGAAATGTAAGGTATATTGTAGTACATATCTTAAGGGGAAATCCTGCGGAGTGCAGTTGTGATGATTTTAGGAGTAGAATAGGTATAAAGTAGAGAGTATGTGTTCTCCGTGTTGGGTAGTTTAGTGTAATTGGATCAACTTGTGTGATCAATGTGTATCATAATAATCACCAAATAAGTGAGGACGTGCCGAGTGCACACTTGTTTGAGTTTGTTGTGCTTTTAGGAACCTAATTGACACTTAGGGGCGTAGCCCCTGAGCAATGGGGGTTCCAAGAGGGCATCGCCCCCTGACGGGAATCTGGGGGCAGCGCCCCTGGAAACATACGATTTCCCCGAAATTTGGTCATTACGTCTATCTCTATTTCATCAGAAATTCTCTACAATTTCATACAAAAATTCTTGTCTCAAATCTGAGTTTTATCTAATCATTAAATGCAGTAGAACCACTGAATTGTTTTGATCTGAAAGTGGCATCACGACTTTCAGATCATCCAAGTTTATTCTAGAGATCCTCTACACTCCGTCCAAAGAAAAAATATTATAGTGTGTACCTGATGACGAATGCAAAGCCTCATGGATTTCCTTCAACACCATGAAAGGAATTTGGTTCTCTACCATCATTATGTCCTGTGCCCTTAATCTTTCTGTCCGACCAGCATAGGGAGAAAATTGATGGCGATAACTGTCAAATAGATTAAGCAAGAAGACACCATCGATGGCAAAAACCCAAGCCATGGAAGCATTACCATCTTGCAGGAACGTGTCATAGCAACCACGGATGGCGGGAACAAGTTTCTGGACTTTATCAAGGACGGTGAGTCTATAATCCTTAATTTTGTGACGTTGTAGGACCGCTTTAAATACTCGAAGTTTTTTCTGTTCCATTTTGGTATAAGGTCCAGGCCGAAAATGATGATATGGACCAAACCCTATCAGCTGTGGTTGATAGGCCTCCGGTTTTTTTGTGGTTATGATTTCTGGTACATGAAAGATCGAAACAGGAGGGATGTCAACTTGGATTTCGAGCTCACGGTTCAAGATTTCACTAATTTCACCAACCCATTTTTGCTCTTTAGGCTCTGAAATGATCAATGATGGATCCATGGAGGCCATATAATAATTAAGGGGATGTTTACAATTTGGAGGTACTTTAAGAAGATAGAGCCATGTGAACATATACTGATAAGGCGTGGACTTTGGTGCTACTTGGCGTTATAAAAACTAAATTTAAAAATTAAGGTGACGTTAATTTTATTGTTAATTTAAACACTCTCAGTAATTAGAACTTTTAAATGTGGAGGAAGATATGATTGTTTACAAAATACGTGTTTATAAGTTATTATTAGAATTGGTATTTTGTTTATTTGAAAGTTATTAGAGGTAGGGAGAGTTTTAGAGAGCTAAAATGGGAGAAATGATTTTAATTGGTTTTTTAGATAATAAAAAAAATACTAGACTTACAACCGAATCGTATTACTTTTATTGGGTTAATCAGGTTAGTTCACGGGTCAGGGGGTCAGACGGGTTATAGGTTTATATGGGTCGAATGAGTCTTCTGGTTGCGTGAATGCAATTTGGTGTTCACTGAAATTCAAATGGCAATCACGTGTGTTGTTTTTATTCGAATTACTATGTTAGAAAACTCGTGTATTACACGAGTTGAATAAAGAAAAAATTAAATAATAAATAGTAATGATGATTTATAAATTATAAAACGATTAAATAATTTAATTTATGATGAATAAAACTTTGAATTAGAAAATTTTTAGATAAAAATTGGAACGAATTATTAATCTAGCTATCTAAAATAATAGAGTTGATTAAAATTTAAAAATAGTCTTCATGTTATAATAACTATCCATAATACAAATTTATTTTTCAAAATTAACGTCAGAAATTTTAACCATCCATAATTAATTTAATATTAAATTTATTTAGATAATGATATAATCTTTCAATAATTAAGTTTATATTAAATATCTAAAAATATATATTTTTTAATATTATTATTATTTAATATAATAGAGAAGCAACAAAATAAGAGTGAGAAGGCCACAGAGTGACACGTGTAATTGTAGATCCTTATTTATTTTAATAAGGATTTCATTGTGTGTATTTTCTATTATTTGAATTAGTAGAATATAGTTGGTAATAGTTAGTTGGAGTGTGTAGCGTGTGTTTATCAAAGGGCCTATACCAACATTTGGAATCAAAGCCTAGGGCTCAAATAACGGGTTTGAAGACGGGAAGCAGCATCCACCGGCAGGGGTGTCGGTCGGTGGAGGGCAGGGGCTGATCATACAAGAATGTTCGGGAGTGCAGGTGATGTTTTGGGATCGTTTTACAGTAGAAGACGAAGACGTTAAGGTGTTTCGGTTCAACCGTTGTCGTGGTGGAAGTACCGTTTGAGACGACGCGGTGATCGGTGATAAACATTGGTGTTCCGTTGTTGTTAGAGGTGATCAAAGAGCCAGAAAAAGCCCTTGATCGGCTTACTTCGTGATAAGAGGAGACCGGCGTTCGTGCGTGAAAAACAGGCAGAAATGATCCGTCAATGTAGGTGGCTTTGGATTTGGTTCGTTTGGTCGGTGAAAGAAAATGATAAAGGCGGTGTCTTTGTTTTCTTGCTTGATGTGGAAGCCTCTTTGAACAAGTGTGATTGGAAAAGGATGGGCTTTCGAAACAAAATGGTTGACAACATTATGGCGGTGGAAGTTCATATCAGGTGGCTTTGGACGTGGTCGGGGAAGAGGTCATGTGTCCGTAAAGAGTCGAGATGTCAATGAACGGTTCCAGGGGATAGCCATGTTAGATGTTGCACGTGTGGTAAGGACTTTGGACGTGACCGAGGTGGAGGTCGGGTATCCAGGAAAGGCCGGATTCAAAAATCTTGGATCCGCCACTAGAAAGGGCCTATACCAACAACTTTTCATATGTATATTTATACCATTTAAATTGCAATATTCTATATTTATAGTTTTAGTATTATTTAGTATACAGGCTTCAAATAATATTTGTTTTGCCCAATAAAAGTAAAGAAATGTTGTCAATAACTAAAACCAAGCAAGACTAAAATAAAGAAATTTGTTGTGTAAACCATTATTTTGTTAATATGTTTCGTCCCTACACAGTCATGATTCGTAAGCCATTGCGTATCATGGATGACGGAAAAATAAAAAGTAAAAAAAATGCTCTAATAAATAAAAAAATAATAATAAACGAATCGCAGCATTACTAATCAAGATTAGTTGTAATTTCCCCAGCAGTGATACGTGTTCTTCTGTTCTAACTTACCTGAGTAGTGGCAAGTTCAAAACACTGTATCCAAGGTCGGAGTTGAGCATTTAGGGGTCCTGGACGAGCTAGAAAAATCGATCACAGACGATAAAAAATTTAAATAAAAAAATTCATTATTAAGGCAAAAAAGTTTATAACAATAAACATAACAAAATTATAATTTTAGAATGACATATTATAGTAATTAATCGACAAATCATGCAGATCTCCTAGCATTGAGTAATATTTTGCTTCTTTTATCTTGTTGATTATTTCTTTTTTAATTTCTCAAGCTATCAAAAGTATTATCTCATTTTGGATATGACGTCCAAGATAATGCACATAAATCTCATCACTGTTGATACGTCGGACATGTTCTTTAATAACCGGGTAAAACTCTGCCAACATTTCAATGGCATTCAAAAATTTTCCATTACTTTTTTTATACAGCTTCTTGTTTGATCCACGGAATTCTAAATTATGTTTAGAAAAATACTTCACTAGTGCAATAATTCTCAAAATCGCTTGTTTCCAATTCCAATTATCTCTTTCCCTCTTGAACGGCTCGTATTGAACTTTATTGTTTCATTAATCTTCAATCTTTGACGCATATCAACCTAAGGGATAGGATAAAGAGAAAACTCATTGTCGGGGAGAAAACCAAAAACTTCTCATTAATGGCATTTTCGTAATTAATGGCACATTTTTTATAAGGCAAAAAAACCCTCAAAAAAATATAAAGAAATATAAAAAAACAAAAAAAACTAAAAACGAAAAAAAATAAAAAAAACCAAAATGTTTCTCTCGTTTGGCTCGTTTCATAAAAAAAAAACACTCGAAAAAATAGTCGGTTTAGCTTTCGGGTTTAATTTAGCTTTCATAGTTAAGTTTTTGGGTTTAGCTTTTAGGTTATATTTTTGAAGATAAGGATAGGGGGAGGTTAGGTTTTGGGGGGTGGCTGGGGGGTTTAGGTTTTTGGTGGGGGGAGGGGGTGTGAGGGTTTAGGTTTTTTGGGGGTGGGGGTTTAGGTTTTTGAAGGGGGAGAGGGTGGTTTTAGGTGTTTGGAGGGGGGAGGGGTGGGGTTTAGGTTTTTAGGGGGTGTGTGAGGGGTTTAGGAGGGTGGGGTGGGTGAGGGGGGTTTAGGTTTTCGGGGGTTGGGATGGGAGGTTTAGGTTTTTGGGGTGTATGGGAGGGTTAGGTTTTTGATAATATATAATGATAGTATAATTACAAAAGTGTTATTAATGAGGAGTTTTTTGTTTTTCTCATTAAAGTTAGTGTTTTCATGAACTCAACCCATCAACCCAATTAGTAATATATGTGATATGATCCAATGTAACTTTATGTTCTTTAAGTAAGTTCCTAGCATGTTTCCAATCCGCATAACCTTCACCATCCATGTTAACTTTCGAAAGCCCTTTTCTAAACACTTTACAACAGAAACAAAAACTATGTCTAGCTCTTTCAAATATACTAGTCATTCTTTATCACACTTCTCTATATTTGATAGAGTTCTAGTATACCAAATTTCTCTTCAACATGTTGTTTATGAATAAACTTATCTAGAGCTCCCGCTTGAGACTTTCTTATTTCTTCATCTATTTTACTTTTTTTATGTTTTTGACTATCGGATGGCCCTATAGGAGGCATAATTTCTGAAACTCATATCTAAATTTGAATACATAATATTCTAATCAAGCACAAAAACACAAATAATGTAAAAAATCTATAGATTTTAGCAAAGAAAAACATACTCAATAGTTGCAATATCCACAATAAACTTACAATTCTCGAGTCCTCATTTCTACAATGTCTGTTTCCAAGAGAGAAAGAGCAGGAGATATGTTATCAAAATAGCAATGAATATATAAAGATAATATGTCGATGGATATATAAAGATAAATTTGTAGTTCTGCTTGCCTCTCTCGAATACGGAATACCGTGCCCTAGGCACTCCTAAAATTGTCATATGATTCCCCTCTCGTGAGCCTCCTCTTTTAATTCATGGTGATTCCATAATTTTTCTTGTGGGCCATCCTTTTTTCTTCAAATGGGCTCATTTCTTTTATGCGCTGCCATAATCAATTTTATTTAACTGGATTAAAAGAAATTATATATATATATAGTGGGAGGATCAAATAAGAAGTAATTTTTCGCTAAAAAAACTAAGAAATGACAAATACCTTAAGAAACGATATCAAACGAACTCCGATTGAGCTAATTTCAGCGGCGTTGGAACCGTCTCGTCGAACTCTACCATCTTAGCTTTTAGGGTTTAGTTTTTAAGGTTTAGATTTTACGTTTGAATTTTAGGGTTTTAGCCTTATGGTTTAGCCTTAGGGTTTAGCTTTTAGGGTTTAAATTTTATGGTTTAAGTTTTTTTTTGGGTGAGGGTGGGGGGGTTTAGGTTTTTGGGGGTGGGTTTAGCTTTTTGGGGGGTTGGGGTGGGGGGGTTAGGTTTTTGAGGGGAGGGGGTGGTTTTAGGCATTTCAGGGTGAGGTTGGAGGGGGGGTTTAGGTTTTTGGGGATGCGGGTGGAGGGGGATTTAGGTTTTTGGGTCTGGGTTAGGGTTCGATGAGATGGTTCTAACGTCGCTGGAATGAGCTCAATCGGAGTTCGTTTGACCCAATTCTTAGGATTTTTAGCGAAACACCACTTGGTAGTGGAACCGTCCCCAATATATATATATATATATATATTATATAGGGGAGGGTTCCAGAGAAAACCACATAACTAGGCGAAAACGAAGAAAACCACTAAAAACCAATTTTAACCAATCATATAATAATATTTATTTTTATTTATTTATAAGAATATCAATGTAATATTACACATTTTTACCAAAAAATCATTTAAGTATTGGCTTACGTATACGTAACATATGTGTTACGTATACGTAAACAGAAAACAAAAAATTGCGGTTACGTATACGTAAAACACAATACGTAAAATGATTTTTTTTGAATTGTGTAATATTATATTAATACACTTAGAAATAAATTAACTTTGTGGTTTTCTCGGTTTTCGTCTAACTTTGTGGTTTTCTCGGTTTTCGCCTAAATTTGTGGTTTTCTCTATAAATTATTTGATTGACTTTTAGTGGTTTTGTTGGTTTTCGCCTAACTTTGTGGTTTTCTTTTAATCCCTCCTATATATATATATATATATAAAATTCCTAGTATTGAAATCTTCAACAGTAACTCATCTTTTTTTTCTTTTGTACTAAGTTGCATTATATTAATGGCAACAACTTAGTTCTTCATGCAAAATTACATTAAAATTTCTATCTATCTTGTTACAATATTTCAAACAAATTTATATAATTTTATACCTAACAATACTCCCCCTTTATGTTGGAAATATATTAGAAATATAAATAAAAATAAACAGTATAATCTTCAAATCTTCAATCTTGAGATTTTGTTGATCTTCCCTGTCGGCTTGACTGTTTATTTTCTTCGTTTTGAATGGCTTTGGACTTGGATATGATCATCTGATAGTTCCATACTCTCCATTGTACTTCTCTCCCTCTGTTGTACCTCCCTCTAAATATTAGCATTTGATTTTTCTATCCCACTTCTAAATGATTAAGAATTTAAGGTGTATGTCCCAACCCCAAGGACATAACTAATAAGGGTTCAAAATACAATGACGAATATGAAACATGTTGTAGAGATCTTGATCGCTTTGCAAATCAATGTAGTCTCTAATAACCATACCTTCATTTCAATTTTTATGGAGTCCCTTTGCAGCTAAAATAACTTCCATCTTATTATATTCTTGAAATTGTCAATTTCGTGTTAGTAATTTTAGTGCTATCAACATGCATTTTGGTATATTGGACTGACTTGTCGATCGGGGAAATAACGCTAGAGATTAAACAAGTTAGATGACGTGGGAGTGTGGGCTCGATTTAATCCTAATGTTATTTGGGCCTGTTTACGTGGGCTTGGCTTAAGTAATGTTATTAATGAAATTGGGCTTATTATTAAAGCTTATGGGTTCATGGGTTTATTCAAGGTATAACTTGTATTAGTAATTTGGGCTTGAGATTAACCCAAATAAATGGATATATATTTTCGATCAGACGTGAATTGGAACAGAAATCTATTCACAAAAGAATCTTATTATTATGTCAGTTTTATGCCATCATAGAAAAAGAAGAATAACACGCATACCGAAAAACAGAAGAAAAGATACGCACAGTTACAACAGTTTGTAGTATGTGATTTTCACATGAACATCAAATTCAATTTCACGCAGAAGAAATTCTTTGTCTAATCTGATAAATCGAAACGTGTAACCCGCAAATAGGTTTATCTGATAATGTTTCACGATTTGAAAAATAATCCAAGTTTCATTCAATCGTTCAAGATCAAATTTCGTTTCCAGGTTTGTTTATTATTCAAGTTCTTTGTTTTAGACCATAAATACAACAAAGATAAACCTATCTAAGGGTTTGATTCAGTGTTTGAATTTGGTTCTCATCCCTGTGCGCAAGTTTCAGTACCGTTAGGGGTTATTATACTTGAGATTGAACCCTAATTTGAAATCTGGAGTATCAGTCTGCGGTTTGTAGTTTGTTTTCTGTTCGGAATATTATTTTGGATTACACGATTCAGGGCTGTGATTTTGGTTTAGAAATTGTTGGTTAAATTTGAAATACGAGAAATCATATTTGTGTGGCGATCACGGTGGGACGATCAGAATTGTGGTTTGGGTTTGTGTTTGGAATTGGAATTGGATTCTGTAGACAACAATTATTGACTTGTGTTTGGATTTGGATTTTGTGGAAAACAATAATAATTGGATTCTGTGTTCGGAATTGGCTTGGTTTCACTCCGGTTCTTTCAAATTTGGATTACACAAAAGCAGTCTGTGGTTGGATTGGTTATTCCTCTCATTCGTTTCAAGTTCATAATTAAGATGGCTAGTGGTGAATCTGTTCGTGACATGTCCAGTAAGTTTGCTAAGTTGGAGAAGTTTGAGGGACAAGATTTTAGGCGTTGGAAGAAAAAGATGCATTTCCTATTGACTACCTTGAAAGTGGCATATGTATTGTCTACTCCGTGTGTCCTGAGATGGTGGACTATATTTGTCGGGGACACATCTTGAATGGCATGTCGGATACTTTGTTTGATGTTCATCAAAATGATGAATCTGCTAAGCAGTTGTGGGACTCTCTAGAATCTAAATACATGGCAGAGGATTCTTCAAGTAAGAAATTCGTTGTTAGTAATTTTATAAATTACAAAATGTATGATAGTAGGCCGGTAATAGAGCAATACAATGAGCTGTTGTAAATCTTGGGTCAGTTCACACAACATGACATGAAGATGGATGAGTCGATATCTGTTTCTAGCATCATTGATAAGTTTCCACAATCTTAGGACTTCAAGCAGACTCTCAAACATCAAAAGGAAGACATGTCTTTGGTTGAATTGGGTAATCACATTCGGATCGAAGAATCTCTTAGATCTCGAGAATTGGGAAAAGGGAAAGAAAAGGTTCAAGCTTCGTCTTCGGTTAATGTGGTTGAACATGATAAGAATTTCGGTATATTTAACAAATCCAAGGGTGATAAAAGGAAGTTTATGCGGATAATGATTAATCCAAAAAGAAGCCGAAGCTGTCATGGTGAAATTGTGGTAAACTGGGACATCTCAAGAAAGATTGTCGAGTGAAGATTGCAGGTGGAAATATATCTCATGTGGTGGGTCCAAGCAGGTCAAATGACCCAAAGGCTCCACCAGGTACGCTTACTAATTCTACTTCACTTTTAACAAAACCTATGAGTTTTGTTGTTGATTCAATTTGTCATTCGGGATATGTTTACCTTTTGATTAATGAACAAATAAAAAATTAATGTTTTGAATCAAATAAATTTAATACAAAGGTGCCGCCCGCTGGCTGTGAAGGTACACATACTAGGAGTGTACGAGTCGGGAAAATCCCATTGGGATGTGAAATAAATGAAACCCAGTTTTCGGGTTTGTTGTGGGACTCAAAAAGTCCAATGGTTTCTAAATTTAATTCGGTTGAGAATTATGTATCATTTATTTCTGATTCCTATTATGTACAGGATGATATGCTTGCATGGTGGGTAGACTCAGGTGCTACAAGTCACGTGTGTAAAGATCTCAAATGGTTTGTGTAACATCCCAAAATATAAAACGACAATTATAATAACGGAATAAACGAATGAGGCCGGATGGGTCGGCGGGCTTGAAGGGGCGAGCATAGGGGAGCCTCCCCTATAAATAGCCAGCACACTCCACATTTCTCTCATTTACAAGTTCTAGAGAGAGAAACCGTAGAGAGAGAAAGTTGGCGGATCGACCCGATATTGAAGAAGTGCGTTGCTCCATAGCTAGTGAGAAGAACCTCCGAATCAGAAACTCGATACAGGTAACGATCCAACCTAGATATAAGTTTTTGTTCGTTTTTAGGTTTTTCGGGTTTTGGACGAAAATGTGACGTTTTTAAATAATGGTAACGACAACCCGGATTAGCTTATCAGGTGAATTCTAGAAGCCCTCTTTTAAATGTTTTAAATAATGTTTTCGGGCTGGTGTGCATACATACGAAATGATGTTTTACGAAACGATGTTTACGAAACGATGTTTACGAAATGATGATTATGAAACTATGTTTACGAAATGAAATGATTTGGAACGAACGGTTTATGGAAAGAAAGTTTTATGAACGAAATGTTTCTAAAGAATTGGTTTAAACTAAAGGTAAAGAGTTTTGAAAATGAATGAAAGGTTTTATGAAGAGAAAGGAAAAGGGCAAAAGTTTTAAAGAAGTCATTACAAATCTAATCTGTCGAATGAATGGAATTGACAAATGAAGTCTGAGGATGTGATTCCCAGCCTTGTGGTAGATTATGGACAGCGAGCCATAGTTGCCATAAGAACAACAGGGGCAGTGTCTTGGTGGCCTGCCAATGGTTATGATGTTGTACAACTGGTATGGGAGTAACGAAACGACGATTACTCAGGGGTTAACGTGACCCTATGAAGGTTAAATTATGATCCGACGGTGTTATGGCCGTGAGCCATAGCCGTCGATGGAAGTTGTCGGTTTATGGACATGAGAGCCATAGGAGCAAATAAATGGGTATTGTCGGTCCTCATGCAGTTAAGCCTTGGGGGCAATACAAAAGGGAATTGACGGAATGTATTGTATTGTCGGTCTTCGTGCAGTTAAGCCTTAGGGGCAATACAATACTAAATGACGGGACGAATGGTAACACAGATTTAGATAGTAATGTATGACTTAAATGCATGTTAAGTGTTTTAAACGAACGATCCGTTCAACGTGTTTATGATGATGATAAATGTTTGAATGTTTTTAATGATGAACGAAAGGCCCTGTTTTCTTATACATGATGTTAAACCCTAATGAATTATTGAATGATGTGCCATTTATTAAATCGAATGAAAAAAACTGGAACTCACCAGCGTAGCTGACTTTTTAGTATACACATTCAGGTTAAGGCAGGTATGGATGATGGACGGTGATGCTTGGCAAGCGAGAAGAGTTACCCGGTTGATCATGAAGACTGGCATCCCGTTATGATTAGTTTATGTTATGTTTATGTATTAGACTATGTTAAGCTTCCGCATGTTGAACAATGTTATGAGTATGTTTTAATGAAATTTTCCGCTGCGTTATTTGATATTCAAGTTTAATAACTATTTGTGAATGAGTAAATCCAACAAGTGAGGCCTCCCGGGTTTGGGGCCTTACAAGTTGGTATCAGAGCAATAGTTTGAGAGATTCGGACACTCCTAGTGTCTGAACTTAAAATGTGAATGTGACTGAAAACGGATGCCAGTACGGGTAACTCGAGCCACAGCATCAGGTATGAAGGTAGTATATATTTAAATGTATAGTATGCCTTAGAAAGGGTTGGGTAAGGACTTGGGTTCTGATGGAATCACAAAGGTGGTCAAATAGAAATCGAAAGGTAGTGTAATGGTAAATTACAGATGGCCAGTGTATATTAACATCTTACAGTGCTTGTTGAATTTTATTTGTTAACTAGCGTGATGACATTGGATTCTTGTCTTATAGAACGAAATGGCAAGAAGAGGAAACGGAAGGCGTGGTGGGGGCCGTACCAGCGGTCGTACCGGTGGTCGTAATGGCGGTTGCGGCAGACCCCTGCACGCCAGGAGTACAGTGAAGAAGGAAGTGTCCACACTGAGCCAGAAATTAGTGCGCACGGGACTGAGCCGACTCTTGTCGGAGAACAAAAATTCACTTTTGAACCAGAAGTGAGAGCGGCTCTGGCACGCGAGTTCACTGAGTTGATGAAGGTTTCTCTGCCAGGACTGTTGGTAGAAGCGTTAAAGAAGGCTAGTGAGACGTGTGGGTCTAACACGGCGGTTGGTACCCCGGACACTGAGGCAATCAACGCACCGCTTAACCGTGGATGCGACTATAAGTCCTTTAAGGCATGTGACCCACCGGTCCTGACTGGGAAGAAGGACGCGGTGGCTACTTTTGACTGGGTGATACGTATGGAAGCCGCCATTCGTCTAAGCGAGTGTCGAGCGTATCAAGTTGTGAAGTTTGCTGCTAACTCCTTGAGAGAGGAAGCATCCCATTGGTTGGAAGGTGTGCGTCAGGCTAAGACGGTTGACGCGATGATGTGGTCTGATTTGAAAACTTTGGTGATCAAGAATTTCTGCCCAAGGAATGAGATAGAAAAGGTAGAAAGGGAATTTCTGGGGATTAAGGCCGGGAGCATGACGCACCGGCAGTACACCACACGGTTCAATGAACTGGCAGGTCTGGTGCCACACCTTATCACGACTGAGGAAAGAAAGATTTCCTATTACATTCAAGGGCTGCCGGACCAGGTCCGCACCTATGTTAAGGCAAACGCCCCTACTACCTATGATTCGGTAGTAGAACTGAGAGGCGTGGTATTTGATGATCTGGCGCTGAATGTTGTTTCCATTGAAGAGCCTAAGAAGAAGCTGAGTTTCCCCGCTAAGCGATCGGCTGGGAAGTTGTTTGGGGCTCGGGACAAACAGGCCAGGGTAGGCGAGACGGTAGTCTGTGGAAGTGTGGGGTAAGACATGCGGGTGAATGTCGGTTAGGGTCAAATCTATGCTTTAAATGCGGCAAAACCGGACACTACGCCCGTTAATGTCCCCAGCCATTCAAATGTTACAACTGTGGGGAGAGTGGTCATATGAGCCGGTAATGCACCAAGCCCATAATGGGTAAAGCCGGGAAGGGGAAAGGCCCGGAGAAGAAAGAAGAGAGGCCCCGAGCAAAGACTCATGCATACGTGCTGACGCAAGACAAAGCCAGGGCAGACCCCGATGTGGCGTCAGGTATGTTCATCCTTGACAACACTTTTGTTTCTGTGTTATTTGATTCGGGTGCCAGTAAGAGTTTCATATCTGCGATTTTTTGTAAACGAGTGAAGTACATTGTGAGTAAGTTAGAAAGGGCCTTTAGCGTAGAAACCACTGAGGGTAGGACTACGAGAGTGACCGATGTAGTTGACAATTCCATGATAAAAATAGAAGGTCATAGGTTCCCTGTCAGGTTGTTTGTTATGGTTTTGGGTGGGTTCGATGTCGTGTTAGGTATGGATTCGCTAACTGCCAATGAAGCGCAAATTATATGCAAACGAAAGATAATCCGACTCAAGGCTCCGGATGGTAGCAAAGTCGAGGTTTTTGGAGATCGAGACACACCGATGCCTAACGTCATCTCAATGATCAAGGCAACAAATTACTTGAGGCGCGGATGCGAGGCTTATCTGGTATACGTAATTGACAAGTGTAAGAAGGTGAAGGAACTAGACGATGTACCCGTGGTACGCGAGTACCCGGAGGTGTTTCTAGAAGAGTTGCCTGGGATACCACCCGATAGAGAGAGATTGAATTTTGAATCGACTTAGTACCAGATGCCCAGCCCGTGGCTAAGGCTCCATATCGACTAGCACCAATGGAGATGAAAGAACTTATGGCCCAATTAGATGAACTACTTGAGAAGGGATTTATACAACCGAGCATCTCGCCTTAGGGTGCTCCGGTGTTGTTTGTGAAGAAGGATAGATCGATGAGAATGTGTATTGATTATCGCGAGTTGAATAAACGAACGGTGAAGAACAAGTACCCTTTACCAAGGATTGACGACATGTTCGATCAATTGCAAGGCGCAAGTTGGTTCTCAAAAATCGACCTTCGATCCAGGTACCATCAGTTGAAGGTGAGGGAAGAAGATGTACCGAAAACCGCATTCCACACGCGTTATGGACATTTCGAGTTTCGCGTAATGTCTTTAGGATTGATGAACGCCCCCGCAGCGTTCATGGATTTGATGAATAGAGTTTGTCGACCGATGCTGGACCGATCGGTAATTATGTTCATCGATGATATCCTCATCTACTCCAAGAATGAGGGTGATCACGCATGTCACTTAAAGGAGGCGTTGGAAGCTCTGAAGAAGGAAAAGTTGTATGCTAAGTTCTCCAAATGTGCGTTCTGGCTTAGGGAAGTCCAATTCCTAGGTCATGTCATTAACCCGAACAGCATTATGGTTAACCCAGCAAAGATAATAACGGTAAGGGAATGGAATATTCCTAAGACGCCAACTAAAATCCGCAGTTTCTTAGGATTGGCAGGCTACTATCGAAGATTCATCCGGGATTTCTCAAAAATAGCTTCGCCATTGACAAAGTTGACTCGGAAGGAGGTAAAGTACGAATGGGGTTCGACCCAGGATGAGGCGTTTAAGGAATTGAAAGAGAAGCTAACCAAAGCTCCAGTCTTGGCCCTTCCCGAGGGCAATGAAGACTTAGTGGTATACTCTGACGCTTTGGGTCAGGGATTGGGATGCGTGTTGATGCAACGCGGGAGAGTGATCGCGTATGCGTCACGGAAGTTGAAGATTCACGAAGGTAATTATCCGACTCACGATTTGGAACTTGCTGTTGTCATATTCGCATTGAAAATCTGGAGGCACTACCTTTACGGGGTGAAGTTTACTATTTACTCCGACCACAAAAGTTTGAAGTACTTCTTCGAACAAAGGGAACTTAACATGAGGCAGAGACGATGGTTGGAACTATTGAAAGACTATGACTGTGAAATCATATACCATCCTAGAAAGGCAAACGTGGTGGCTGACGCTCTAAGACGAAAGGATGTGCCTACTCCTATTAGAGTGAAAGCTTGCCAGTTGATGGTAACATCAGATGTGATGAGGGAAATTGAAAGAGCTCAAGATGAAGCACTTAAGGAAGAAAACATAAAGAAGGAGAGGATGGTTGGCCAACAGGACAAGTTAGAATATAACACCCTTGGTGTTAGGACATGTTTTGGACGTGTATGGATACCTATGGGTGGCGAGCTTAGAACCAAAATCTTGGATGAGGCTCATAAGTCTCGGTACTCTATCCATCCTGGTACCAATAAAATGTACCAAGATCTGAGGAAGGAATACTGGTGGCCTGGGATGAAACATGAGGTGACAAAGTATGTAAGCAAGTGCTTGACTTGCTCACAAGTAAAGGCCGAACACCAGAAGTCGTATGGAAAGATTCAACCACTTGATATACCGGAATGGAAGTGGGAACACATTACCATGGACTTCATAACCAAGCTACCTCGTACAGCTAAAGGTCATGACACCATTTGGGTAATTGTGGACCGTTTAACGAAGAGTGCTCATTTCCTACCTATTCGCGAGACGTTCTCATCGGAAAGGTTAGCGGAAGTATTTATTAACGAAGTAGTAGCACGGCATGGGATGCCTTTGACGATCGTATCTGACCGGGACACACGATTCACATCGAGGTTCTAGAAAAGATTTCACGAGGCGATGGGCACGAGGCTTAATATCAGCACGGCATACCACCCACAAATGGATGGTCAGTCCGAAAGGACCATTCAGACATTGGAGGATATGCTTCGTGCTTGTATTATCGATTTTGGCGGCAGTTGGGACAGTCATCTGCGTTAGCCGAATTCTCTTACAACAATAGTCATCACACGACTATAGACATGCCGCCTTACGAAATGTTGTATGGGAGGAGATGCAGGACCCCGGTTTGTTGGGGTGAGATTGGACAAAAGGAATTAGGAAGTCTTGATGTTGTAAGAGAAACGTCGGAGAGGTTTGATTAAATCAAAGCACTAATGAAGGCCGCACAAGATCGTCAGAAATCCTATGCGGATAAACGATGAAGGCCTATTGAGTTTGATGTTGGGGACAGAGTAATGTTGAAAGTGTCACCCTGGAAGGGAATCATATGATTCAGGAAGAGAGGAAAGTTAAGTCCGAGGTTTGTCGGACCATTCATGATAATGGCACGGGTTGGTGAAGTCGTTTATCGGCTAGAGTTGCCTGATGAGTTAAGTGGGATTCATCCTACCTTCCATGTATCACACTTGCGAAAGTGTTTGGCGGATGAATCGGCTCACGTACCACTTACTGACATCGAGGTCGACAACAGCCTTAACTACATCGAAGAACCCGTGGCTATCCTAGATCGGAAGGAGAAACGTTTACGTAATAAAGTATTCCAATTGATTAGAGTCCAATGGAAGCACATAAAGGGATCGGAATCTACTTGGGAAACGGAGAAGGAAATAAGGGAGTCGTACCCTCATCTATTTAACTTATGATAGGTTTCGGGGACGAAACCAATTGTAAGAGGGGTAGACTTGTAACATCCCAAAATATAAAACGACAATTATAATAACTGAATAAACGAATGAGGCATGACGGGCCGGGCCAGATGGGCCGGCGGGCTTGAAGGGGCGAGCATAGGGGAGCCTCCCCTATAAATAGCCAGCACACTCCACATTTCTCTCA
Source organism: Smallanthus sonchifolius (assembly GCA_023525975.1). NCBI lineage: Eukaryota > Viridiplantae > Streptophyta > Magnoliopsida > Asterales > Asteraceae > Smallanthus > Smallanthus sonchifolius. Next base: position 15,663,963 of record CM042028.1, on the reverse strand, counting down.
TTTGCAAGTTCTAGAGAGAGAAACTGTAGAGAGAGAAAGTTGTCGGATCGACCCGAGATTGAAGAAGTGCGTTGCTCCATAGCTCGTGAGAAGAACCTCCGAATCAGAAGCTCGATACAGGTAACGATCCAACCTAGATCTGAGTTTTTGTTCGTTTTTGGGTTTTTCGGGTTTTGGACAAAAATGTGACGTTTTTACGGATGAAACTGGAAGAAAAACATAGGTTTGAGTTCCTTAATGAAAAGAAAACGTTTTGAATGTAAACAAGTTCGGGATCTTGACGTGATCAGACCCGAAGGCGAAAGTTAGGGTTTTTGTGGGGAAGCAAATCCTGCGTACTTATCAAGTACGCAGGAAGAGGGTCCTGCGTACTTATCAAGTACGCAGGAAGAGAATCATGCGTACTTATCAAGTACGCATGAAGCAAGGTTTGCGCACTTATTAAGTACGCAAGAGCAAGGCCCTGCGCACTTGCTAAGTACGCAAGAGCAAGGCCATGCGCACTTGCTAAGTGCGCAGGCATCAGGTTGTTTAGGTAAAGTCGGTATGTTTAGAAGGTTAAACCGTTAGAGTCGGGATTTGGTCTAATGTGTATTTAACTAATCAATTCAGATCGGAAGTGACGTAGTGGGACCTTTGTTTAGGACAACCCGGATTAGCTTATCAGGTTAGTTCTAGAAGCCCTCTTTTAAATGTTTTAAATAATGTTTTCGGGCTCGTGTGCATACATACGTAATGATGCTTTATGAAACGATGTTTATGAAACGATGTTTACAAAACGATGTTTACGAAACGATGTTTACGAAACGATGTTTACGAAATGATGATTATGAAACTATGTTTACGAAATGAAATGATTTGGAACGAACGGTTTATGAAAAGAAAGTTTTATGAATGAAATGTTTCTAAAGAAATGGTTTAAACTAAAGGTAAAGGGTTTTGAAAATAAATGAAAGGTTTTATAAAGAGAAAGGAAAAGGGCAAATGTTTTAAAGAAGTCATTACAAATCTAATATGTCGAATGAATGGAATTGACAAATGAAGTCTGGGGATGTGATTCCCAGCCTTGTGGTAGATTATGGACAGCGAGCCATAGTTGCCATAAGAACAACAGGGGCAGTGTCTTGGTGGCGTGCCAATGGTTATGATGTTGTACAACTGGTATGGGAGTAATGACGGTTACTCAGGGGTTAACGTGACCCTATGAAGGTTAAATTATGATCCGACGGTGTTATGGCCATGAGCCATAGCCGTCGATGGAAGTTGTCGGTTTATGGACATGAGAGCGATAGGGGCAAATAAATGGGTATTGTCGGTCCTCGTGCAGTTAAGCCTTGGGGGCAATACAAAAGGGAATTGACGAAATGTATTGTATTGTCGGTCTTCGTGCAGTTAAGCCTTAGGGGCAATACAATACTATATGACGGGACGAATGGTAACACAGATTTAGATAGTAATGTATGACTTAAATGCATGTTAAATGTTTTAAACGAACGATCCGTTCAACGTGTTTATGATAATGTAAATGTTTGAATGTTTTTAATGATGAACGAAAGGCCATGTTTTCTTATACATGATGTTAAACCCTAATGAATTATTGAATTATGTACCATTTATTAAATCAAATGAAAAAAACTGGAACTCACCAGCGTAGCTGACTTTTTAGTATGCACATTCAGGTTAAGGCAGGTATGGATGATAGACGGTGATGCTTGGCAAGCGAGAAGAGTTATCCGGTTGATCATGAAGACTGGCATCCCGTTATGATTAGTTTATGTTATGTTTATGTATTAGACTATGTTAAGCTTCCGCATGTTGAACAATGTTATGAGTATGTTTTAATGAAATTTTCCGCTGCGTTATTTGATATTCAAGTTTAATAACTATTTGTGAATGAGTAAATCCAACAAGTGAGGCCTCCCAGGTTTGGGGCCTTACAGTTTGAGGAATTTCAACCGGTTGAAGATGGACATGTACTAAGGATGAGAAATGTAGCAACCGAGCCTATCAAAGGAATAGGAAAAGCTCGACCTGTATTCACGTTTGGAAAACAATTATTATTAGATAATGTATTGTAATGACATGTTTAAACTTAATTTTGATGTGGAATCTGTTTGTATGGCATCTTCGTCTTCTAGCAAAGTTGAGAATGATTCTAGTTTGTGGAATGCTATATTAGGTCATGTTAATTATTACAGGATGAAAGATATGTCTAAAATGAGCCTAATTCATACTGTTGACATACAAAACTGTAATAAATGTCATACTTGTAGGTTGACTAAAATCACTAGGAAACCATTTAAAGATGCTAAAAGGGATTCTAAGGTATTAGAATTGCTTCATTCTTATTTATGTGATTTTCATTAGTACACCTTCTATAGGTAATAATAAATATGTAGTAACATATATCGATGATGCAACTATATATTGCTATGTATTTCTTGTTCTCACAAAAGATGAAAGCAATTGATAAATCTAAGATTTATAAACAAGAAGTTGAATTGCTTCATGGTGACTTTATTAAAACACTTCCAACCGTTTGGGGTGGGAAGTATTATGATCTAGTGTATTTTCAATCAACTTGAATAATACATTAGACCATAGCATCATATAAACCATAAGAGAATGGTGTGGCTAAAAGGAAGAATATAACCTTGAAGGAAATGGTCAATTCCTTGTTATCTTACTCGGGTTTGAATGAAGGGTTCTGGGGAGAAGCTATGCTAACTGCATGTTATATATTAAACAGAAGCCCGATAAAAGAATAAAATAATTCCATATTAGTTATGGAAAAGGAAACCTCCAAATTTGAACTATTTGAAAGTCTGGGTTGTAGGGCTATTGTACATCTTACTGAGCCTAAGAGAAAGAACTTGGGTGAAAGGGGAATATACTACATTTTCATAGGATATGCAGAAAATTCAAGGCTTTAGACAGGTTGGTGATGGAAGCATAGATAAGTTTAAAGCCAAGTTGGTTATCCAAGGTTTTAGACAAAAAGAAGGAATTGATTTCTTTGACACCTATGCTCCGGTTGCAAGGAATTCCACTATAAGATGTCTCATAGCTCTTACTTCAATTCATAACTTGATAATTCACCAAATGGATGTGAAAACTGCATTTCTGAATGGTGAATGGGATGAAGAGGTATACATGAAACAACCTGAGGGTTTTGTATTACCCGGACAAGAACACAAGTGTGTAGATACTCTTACTTGGTGGAGGTGCTATCTCCTGGGCTTCAAAGAAGCAAACATGCATTACCAATTTGACTATGGAATCTGAGTTTGTGGCTTTAGCTGCAGCTGATAAAGAAGCTGAATGGCTAAGAAAATTAATCTATGAGATTCCATTATGGTCACAACCGATATCACCAATCTCTATCAGGTTTGATAGTGCAGCTACATTGGCTAAAGTATATAGTCAAGTGTATAATGGTAAGTCTAGACACTTAGGTGCTAGACACCGTATGATTAGAGACTTAATCATGAACGGTGTAATATCTGTTGAGTTTGTAAAATCTGGACTCAATTTAGTAGATCATTTAACCAACGGGTTAGGAAGAGATCTCGTGAACAAGTCAGCTAAGGGGATGGGTTTAAAGTCCACTTAAATATCTTATCTCAAGACACCCAATTCCCATCTAAGACAATGTTAGATATAGAATTCAATGTGGCAAGCTTGTCATAAAGATATCGGAACACATTAATATATTCATCCCAAGGTATGTGTTTGGACTGCAAGATAAATGAGGTTGGAATTTAATTCCTTAATAGTTCATTGATTAATTGCAGTGCAAGTGCAAGAATAATGAACTACTTATAAGAATATGAAGTTTTGCCACTTCAAAAAGCTTTGGACTTGAGCTTTGATATATTATTTGAAGAATTAGGACACAGGCTAGTAAAACATTGTGTCATGTGTATGTTGGATTTGTAAACGTATGTGTGTATTACCTACGTGTATTTAAATGGATAACTTGGGTTCAATCCATTGTGACACCCTGTTATTCTAATATTTGTATAGTGTAATATACAAAGTGAAATATCAATCCACAGTATCTTTTTATTTATGCATACGTTTATGTTTCTGTGAGAATGGTTAAGTTAATCATGGATATCACTAAAATGAGGGAGGAATGTTGGTAATTTTAGTGCTATCAACGTGCATTTTAGCATATTAGATTGACTTGTCGATCAAGGAAATAACGTTAGAGATTAAACGAGTTAGGTGATGTGGGAGTGCGGACTCGATTTAATCCTAGATGTTATTTGGGTATGTTTACTTGGGATTGGCTTAAGTAAATGTTATTAATGAAATTGGGCTTATTATTAAAGCTTATGGGCTCATGGGTTTATTCAAGCTATAACTTGGATTAGTAATTTGGGCTTGTGATTAACCCAAATAAATGGATATATATTTTCGATCAGATGTGAATTGGAATAGAGATCTATTCGCAAAAGAATCTTATTATTCTGTCAGTTTTATGCCATCAAAGAAAAAAAAGAATAACACGCATACAGAACAGATATGCACGGTTACAGGAGTTTGTAGTATGCGATTTTCATAGCAACAACAAATTCAATTTCACGCAGAAGAAACTCTTTGTCTAATCCGATAAATCATTACGTGTAACCCGCAAACAGGTTTATCTAATAGTGTTTCACGATTCAGAGAATAATCCAAGTTTCATTCAATCGTTCAAGATCAAATTCCGTTTCCAGGTTTGTTTATTATTCAAGTTCTTTCTTCTAGACCATAAATACAACATTTTGTATGCTAGCTGGATTGCATGCTGCTACTTCGATAACGTGGTGGTGTTGTTCCTTCTCCCCTTAATTGGTTATTTTTGTTTAAATAAATATCCAATTCAATCTTCTACTTTTATTTGCAACAAAGTTGAATCTGAAAGGCAATATTTACCCACAACAATATTTTGCATATTAAAGCAACTGTTCCAATCTTGATAATTTGCACAGCCGTAATAGTTGGCTAGATTATGGTTGACCGTTGACATAATATGGGCTCTTTGCTTGCGGCTTGGCCTAAGTTCACAATCTCAAAACACAACCCAAATCTATTCCAAACCTATTCCTATGAAACCATAACAGAAATATTGTAAACTAATTATTTAGAAAAGATTTGAATATAGATCGAAAATCAAAATATATACAAATATACAATTGAAATCAAAATTGATATTTTACTTGCAACCAAGAATCGAGATTGATTTGTGTTTTATCATTTGCTTATATGTTTTACTGCTTGTAGATAATAAGTATCTTAATTTTTGATGGAATCAAAAGTTTTTTGTGTTGATTAATTTTGTCAAAATCGTTATTAAATTCATCCGAATGCAAAAAATAAATACATGAGGTTAACGACCCAAAATCAGAAAGAGCATCCAAATTATGGCAGAGATAGTGCAGATCATTTAGGAAATAAATATGGCAATCATTTGACCCAATAATTCCTTTACTCCCCCTCAAGGTGAAGCATGTAGGTTGCGAACGTGCACCTTGTCAAGAAGATATCTTAGTTGTTGAGCTCCAAGTCCTTTCGTAAATATATCAGCAACTTGCATTTTGGTGTCAATTTGCATGGGTCGAATTTCTTGAGTTTCCACTCTCTCCCGAACAAAATAATTGTAGAAATAAAGACTGATGGCTACAAAATTCTCTAAGTACAAACTGCTGCGGATAAGCTTATCTGCAGCGGATACTTGTTCTTCTGCTGAAGAACAAATCTGCTGCGGATAGCCTTATCTGCTGAAGACCAAAGTTGCTGCTGATAGGCATATCATCAGCAGCTGTGGACAGTTATATCTTGCTGCTGATCAACAAGTTACTGCTGATAGGCATATCATCAGCAGTTGTGGATAGTTATGTCTTGCTGCTGATCAACAACATTGCTGCTGATAGCCATTCCCACTGAAGATCAAACGTTGCAGCTGACTGGCTTCGATAAAGCAACCATTACCACTGACAACTTTCTGCTGCACCACTGACACACTCCACGTAGAAATAATGTCAATGGTGCAAGATAATAAAAGACAACGACGCTCTTCTTCCAAGGTCTCACGCAATGATGCCTAAGAAGACGTTTGAGTAAAGATAACTTTTGTAGTTGTTATTGTCGTTACATGTAGAATAGCTTCAATACAAGATCAACGGCTTGTGTTAGATCTGATCCTTAGAATCAAGGGTCTGTCTTGATTCTAAGTTACTATATAAGTAGTACTTAGAGTCATTGTATAAGCATGCTTTTTTGCTTAAGAGTTCTCTTTGTAATCTTGAAGCTTAATATAAATTGCATTTATCAGTATTCTTCATGTTTACTTGTTTACATTGCTTGGTTGTGATTGTTTCCGCCAATCTCAACTAGAATAGAACCATCTTGTATTCACCGATCCTACAATAATAATCCATTTCAACGTGTTTGGTTCGTTCATGGAAAACGGGTTGTTAGCTATATGACAGGCAGCTTGGTTGTCACAAAAGAGAGTAGCAGGTCCAACCGAACGGATGTAGAGCTCCTTGAGAAACCATCGCATCCACAGGATCTCGTTAACAGTAGTGACCATGGCTCGATATTCAGCCTCTGCCGAAGAACGTGAAACAACAGACTGCTTCTTTGTTTTCCATGATATCGGGGACCCTCCGAAAAGAAGAAGATAACCACTTCTAGAACGCCTTGTGAATGGGCATCCGAGCCAATATGAGTCACAAAAGGCAACGAGTTCAGTTCCTCCTTTGCGTGACAGGAGGATGCCTTGACCGGGAGTAGCCTTAAGGTACCGTAAGATTCTGTAGGCAGCATCTAAGTGGCTTTGGCGTGGATCCGAGACGAACTGACTTATCACATTGACAGTGTATGCTATGCCGGGTCTTGTGGCTTGCAAGTATAAAAGTATTCCTATCAATCGACGGTATTGGTTAGCATCGACTTTTGGACCCTCTTTATCTTTATCAAGCCTTAAGTTCTGCTCGATGGGAAAAGCACTCGGTTTACATCCTTGCATGCCGGTATCTTTAAGGATGTCAACAGTATATTTCCTTTGACTTAAAACCAATCCTTTTGATGTTCTTGCTACTTCAATGCCAAGGAAGTATTTTAAAGTCCCAAGATCTTTGATACTAAATGTCTTGTCGAGATAAGTCTTTATTTCTTGAATTTTGGGCATGTTATTCCCCACAACAATAACGTCATCAACGTAGATGAAAACGGAAATAAAGACATCCCTTTCTTTGTATATAAAAAGGGAATGATCAGCCTTGGATTGCCTAAAATTCATATCTAGAAGGACCGTAGTAAACCTTTGGTACCAATTACGTGAAGCTTGTTTTAATCCATAAAGTGACTTTTTCAATATACACACTCTAGTCTCGTTGTCTTTGGAGAATCCTTGAGGTATCTTCATGTAAACCTCCTCATCAAGATCCCCGTGCAAAAAAGGCATTATTCACGTCAAGTTGGTGGATAAACCAATCTTTCTTGGCAGCTACGGCTAACAATGTCCTCACGATCACTAACTTCGTAACCGGTGCAAAAGTGTCGTGATAGTCTACCCCTTCGGTTTGTGTGTAGCCCTTTGCAACGAGCCTGGCCTTGTATCTCACAACTTCCCCATTGGGTTTATATTTTATTTTATAAACCCATTTTGAGTCTATAGCACGTTTTTCTTCAGGCAATTGTATAAATGTCCAGGTCTCATTTTTTTCGAGAGCTTGTATTTCTTTTTTCATTGCCTCTATCCATCTCTCATCCTGCATAGCTTGTTTGAAAATTTTTGGCTCATCGTTTGAACTAATGGCCGCTAAGAATGCTTTGTGAGAACTAGAGATTTTATCATAAGATACATAGTTATCAATAGGGTGTACCGTTGAGGCTTCTTGATATGATGCGGATTGTGCGGGGTCAATCGATGGAGGAAGCGTCACGATAAAGTCGTTTAATCGTTTAGGTTGAGAACGGTTCCTTCTTGCTGTAGTTTCAGGTTCCTCATTATTAATAGTCACATTCTCGTTAATGGTCTCTGTTTGTTGTTGAGCATAAGGTTCTACTTGATTCAAAGTCTCTTCATGGGGCAAGGTTCCATTTTCTTCTAGTGGATTTTCATCATCATAAGCCTTATCGAAACCTACATGGACTGAGGTTTCATGCTCTTGTTCTCCATTGTTAGGCTTCATTTTGTGGGTTATATCATCCAACTCCTCACACACTTGGGCTAGCCCACTTGGGGATTTAAAGACATCAAAATTGTCTTCATTCTGTTTAATAACCGAGAAAGGAAAATGATTCTCATAGAACCTTGTATCTCTAGAAATGACTATTTTTTCTTTTTTCCAAGTCAAATATTTTATACCCTTTCGTCCCAGGTGGATATCCCATGAAGACTCCGGGTCTCCCCCTCCACTCGAACTTGTCTCCTCTTGTTTCGTTGCTCCTATAATATGTTAAACAACCAAAGACCCTCATGTGATCGTAATCAGGTTTTCGATCAAACAGTAATTCATAGGCGTTTTGTGTCTTAGAACCTTTGAGGGTAACCGATTGATAATATAAGCCACCGTTAGGTTGCACTCACCCCAAAACCTTTTTGGTAAATTTGCTTCAAACATTAAGGCACGAGCCGTTTCAAGTAAATGTCAGTGTTTGCGTTCCACCACCCCGTTTTGTTCGGGTGTGTGTGGGCAAATAGTCTCAAGTAAAACTCCTTGTTTCGCATAAAAATCAACCATAAGATTAAATGTAAACTCACCACCATTGTCGCACCTTACCCTTTTGACACGTTTTTCAAATTGCTTTTTAACCATTTTGTGAAAATCTATTAGGCATTTGCTCGCCTCACTTTTGTGTTTAATAAGAAAGACCCACACAGCTCTACTGAAATCATCAACTATTGTTAAAAAAATAGTTTGCACCTGAAAACGAAGGTATGCGATATCTATCCCAAATATCACAATGCAAAAGTTCAAAAAAACCATTAGTTTTGATCGAGCTAGTAGGAAAAGGTCGTCTCGTATGCTTAGCCTTTTCACAAGAATCGCAAACATTGTTTTTATTTTTAAAGGAAATTTGTTTAAGGAAATCTACGTGAGCAAGTTTACTCTTTGATGTGTGACCCAATCTTTTATGCCACATATCGACCGTTGTTGCCATAGCTTTTCTTTCGTCCTCAAAGATCCCCATCCGGTATAAACCCTTCCTGCACTCACCCGCACCAATCAAGCTCCTCGAACGTAACCCTTGCATAACACAAAAGTCGGGAAAAAAGGTCACAGCACATTGAAGATCTTTACTCAAACAACTCACTAACAACAAGTTGCATTTAAACTTTGGAATATATAGAACTGCCTCAATTTTATCACCACCCGGCAAGGTATAATCGCCTCTACCTTCAATCGGGACGGTATCACCATTTGGGATTATGACAGGTCTTTCATAATTGTTTTTTGTTCTATTTTCAAGTATGTCGATTCTATGAGTTATGTGGTCTGTGGTCCCCAAGGCCGGCCCTTAGGGGGGTCGGGGAGGGCGACCGTTCAGGGCCCGGTCTCCTTATGGGCCTGAAGTTTTTAATTTTTTTTGTATTATATATATATATATATACAAAAAATTCTATATATTTTTAGTTTTAAACTCAATTCATTAGTCCATTACTTACACATGTGGCCCGTATTGTTAAAAAAAAGGCTCAAGTTGTAATTAAACCCACATAAAAATTAAAAGGACCAAATATATTTTTAAACTCAAGAAAAAATTAGGATTGTATTGTGATTTTTTTATATAAGATTATTAAGTTTATATTATAGGGTCCCCATTTTTTTTACATGCCCCGGGCCCAAAATATTTCAAAGATTCTCAGAACCGGCTCTGATGGGCCCCGAATCTGCAACCCATTCATCATCAACATACTTAATTGTCATGTTGGCAACCGGTCGTATCTCATCCTTGTTCACGCTCTTTGTTTTCGAAAAATTCTTTAGAAAGGTTTCATATTGTTCTTTAGTGAAGTTCGGTATAGGACTCTGCTCCATCCCGACATAAGCTGCCTTCGGCTTTCTTTTGTCATTCTTTCCTTTGCCCAGCCACCACTCCGGGTAACCGATTCTTTTAAAGCATCCATCCCGATTATGCCCTTCCCTTCCACAGAAGGTTTGATGCTTGTAGGCACAAAAGCCTTGAAGGTCGCCGCCTCCGTGTTAGTCTTCTTTTCTTTGTCATGATCGCCGATTTAGGGTTTGTGGTTTGAAAGTTCAAGCCTGCTCTGGTACCATCTTAATTTTTGATGGAATCAAAAGCTTTCTGTGTTGATTAATTTTGTCAAAATCATTATGCAATTCATCCGAATGCAAAAAATAAATACATGAGGTTAAGGACCCAAAATCAGAAAGAGCATCCAAATTACGGTTTTCACAATGATCTTGTTGATGAGGAAGATCTTGATGTTCAATCCAATATGCAATTTGATAAACATCTGTATTTAATCTTAAATCTATAATTTAATATCTAGATGCTTTGTTCTTGGGGCTTGTAATTTTTTTTCGGATGTCTTATGACCGTTTATTAATTATATTATTTGTTGGTTGTTAAAAAAATAAAACTGACTACTCCATGCAATTTTATTGGACCAAAAACTCCTCCATGCATGGCCCACGTGAACTTAGAAAAAACCAATTCAAAGTTATTCAATTTCCACCGACTTATCATTACAACAAATCGCCCGTGAGATTTTTCTTGTTCTTTCATGTTCTTTAGATAACAACTCCATCTTCGACTCTCTCTAGACAATTTTCAGTAACAAAAGGAAATCTAGATGAATAATAACAAATAAACTTACTCGCCGGTGTCTTCTCCTTATCTTGTTTTGAAATCTTCAAGTAACTTGGTCTACAAGCTTTTGTTGATTTCTAGCTGGCCCTAATTTTCGAGTTCTTCAAATTTTCAGATTTGAGCCAACCGTAATCTCGAGCACATTATCATTATTTTTTAACTTCTCACTTGCGGAATTAAGATATAAGAGCACGGTTAGAGCCAAGATATCAACTCAAGAACAAGGCTCTTGTATCACCACCACCGTGAGCCGCCTAGAACAACCACTGGCCACCTTGGACAACCTTGATGATCACTAGATCCACCACAATCGCACCACCTTCAAGTCATTGGTCTCTCACACGAGCACATAAACATACACCACTCTCGGTTTAATCCACCTGAGAGCACCACCACGCAACCACCTACTGTTGTCGTGACCACCTTCAAAGCCGCCTCACACACCTTCTGGGTCACCTTGATCCACCACACGATTGTCCTTGATCACCACACCACAGGTTGTCGTCGCTAGCCATCGATCGCCACCACACACATTCTCTCTCTCTCTCTCTCTCTCTCTCTCTCTCTCTCTCTCTCTCTTCACAAGCTTGGCTTTGAAGGATCCAAAACTGATCCCTTTTTGTTTACATGCAAGTCTGGCAAAACAATTATCTACACTCTCGTTTATGTTGACGACATTATCATCTAGGAGGCAACTTTTCAACAGACAAGAACGAAGTAAACTGTTAAAGAAATTTACAAAAATGACGAAAATGCTTGAAGATTGACCATGCTCTACCATGTTGGCCTTAGAAGTGGCTTCCACATGGTTTCCCTTTAGTGTCAATATGTTGTATTCTTCAATTCAAAGACGGACCACAAGGTCCTCATTTTTCATCTTCTTTCGCTTATGTTTAAGGTAGTTCTTGAATTCTACCTAACTAGGAGGAAACTTTTCAACCATAGCAGCTACTTGAAATGTCTCACTAAGCGTCATCCCCTCGGAGTGAATGTCACTGAGTATAACATGTAGCTTTTGAACCTGGCTAATCATGGTCTTGGAATCAATCATTTTAAAGTCCAAAAATCGGCTCACAACATATTTCTTTATCCCGGCATCTTCCGTTTTGTACTTGCGCTCCAACGACTCCCATAATTCTTTGGAGGTCGTTATTTTGCAGTACAGATTGTACAGAGCATCGCAAGGTCGTTCAACACATACTTACGACATAAGTACTCAGAATGTTTCCAAGCCTCCACATCGTTCACAGATTAAACATTGTCCTTACCTTTCGCGGGAGTGGGAAGGGACTCAGTCAAGAACCTCGCAAACTGTAAGGTGGTCAGGAAAAAGAGCATCTTTTGAAGTTCAAACCCGAAAATTCTTCCTGTTTTTTCACATGATTAGCAAGGGTCGTTGCTGACTGAGTACCAAGCAATGGTCCCTAGTAGAGGAGGAAGCAGCGGGAATGGTTTATGCCATTTCTAAAACAAGATTACAATACAAATTAGATTTTAGAAATATTGGTTTACAAAAACCAAAAAAGGAATAATCCTTTTACTTGAAAGGTTTTGGTTCATAAAAAACCAAATAACAAACTTTACAAAAAAGTTTGAAGAAAGCATAAACAAACTGCAAAAGTTTATAATCTGATTTTTTTAAAACACAAAAAAGGAACGGTGTTTTAAAAATCTTTTTAAGTTTGTAGGAACATCGTTCAAATAAATAAATAAAACACTTTCGAGTCACCCAGGTGAATTACAATACAGAAACTTGAAATAACATAAAGTAAAATAACTAAAAAGAAATAAAACGAGAAGAGAGAAACGATGTGGTGGCTGAGGATTTCTCTTACACAGAGGTCCTTAAAACAGATTTCGAGTCACCCAGGTGAACTCGTCTGTCTCCTAGGGTACAACAGCCAGAGCAGAAGCACTGCTAAAGTTTACCAAGCACCTAAAAAATATACCTTAAACAAGAGTGTAAAGGTCTAAGACAGAAGGAAAATCCTTGTGTGGTTTTTGAAATATATGAAACTGTATATTTCGTGTGTCTGAACATTGCACCCATGCATTGTATAAATACACAAAAATGGTGACCTGAAAGGTCTTAGTTAATACACAATTAACTCTGATTAATGGTGGAATTTGAACAGTCTTATAACCGGTGGAAAACGAACAGACAAACTGTTCATTTGCAGCATAACTTGTGATTCGCGTAGCCGTGCTTGCAAAACCAAACTTATAGGGCTATACGCGACGTATAGTGATGTGATGGTTGACTAGTTGTAGAAGGTACCCCGTACCCTAAACCGCATCGTATGGCCCTATACGATGCGCATATGGGTTGGAATAACAGGGTTGTACGATATTGTCAGTGTGCCTAGTATCCTATACGCCATCGTATAGGCCGATAGGGGCCAAAATTTGTGTATTTAATCATGCACATTTCTCATTTGAACATATCGTTCAAAATTTTCTAACATTTTCCACAAAAAGGTATATCAATATCTTGGTGGTTGATCGCGTTGTCAAGGTTAATCAAAAACAATAATTAATTCTAATCCCTAGTTATCTTAAACTATAGTATAGTGAAGTAGGGTTGTCGAATCCACAGAGAATCAGTGGAAAGATTAATTGCTTAGCTTATAAAATTAGAAGTAAAACACATATCAAATAAAGATGTAACTCCCTCCAAACTTCAGGTTCTAGGTTTAGGTAAAACTCAGTTGTTCAATGGACACCACATAGACATAGTGTTGGAAAATCAGTTGAAACAGTAATTGAAGACAGATTCTTTGTCAGAAAACCTATACCACTAGTTTCGTCACAAACCAGTACAATTCAATCACCCAATTTATGAATACCAAGTTACCCCCTTTAGTCACCCAACCCTGCTACTAGGTTTTGTCATCAACCGAACACAGTTGTAAAGCAAGCAAACTCAAAGCATTCAAATAAATTGTTCAAATCAACTAATACATCAATCTATCAAGTTATTGTCAGAAACTAACAAGATCCAATCAAGTACACAACTGAACAAAACACCAAACCTATGTGAAACATCCGTCAGAAGGAAGACACACGCAACTTAGCCACGCATGCTTGTCAGACACGCGAGCATAGCTTCAATACTTGATCCTGAACTCCTTCTACCTCTGAAAATCGCCCCTAGCTGCTCCAAATTCGTCTGATTGAAAGATTATTGCGAATTAGGGTTGGATTTGCTTAAATATGTAAAGTTGGGCTTTTTTGCTGATCCGCCGGCCCTTCGCGTGTCGCGAACATCCTTGGCCAGTTCTTCGCATGGCGCGAAGGACAAATTAGTCACGGCCTTTTTCACTTCCTCGCGTGTCGCGAGATTTCCCTTCCCGGTCTTCGCGTGGCACGAAGATCCTAAAATCCAAGATTTTGACTTTTTGACATTTTACCCCCTGTACTTTCATGCCTTCTCAATCCTCGTTATCTGCTCAATTAACACTTAATACCTGTAATAGACACAAATACAAATACCAACATAAAACCAACTCGATATACAAAGTAAAACGCATAAAACTATATAAACTAGACTCTTAAACACGGGATATTTGACTTTACATCAGTGGTGGGATGGTAACTAAGGTTTTCAGGTATATTCTAACGAGTCACTGGAAAATAACCCACAAAATTTTGGTTTTCAGGGTGTGAACCAGGAGGAGGTGTCGTCCGACGTTTATTCTAATCACCGGGTAAATCTTCCAGATTTGAACGAGCCACTAAGCAATCCCGAGTTTGTATATGGTGAACCCTCTTACCTTACACACCACAGACGACTTCGTATACGGTGAAGTCTCTTACTCGACACAACACACCGACGACTTCGTATACGCGGGTGAACTATCTTACCCGACACAACTGGCTAAGAAGTCCGAAGACGAGGAACAAACCAATTCAATCGTGTCGTATAAAATGACCAGGTATAACATTCCTACATATATATACCTACATATAGTTTGTTTTTTATTAACTTTAACTGTACCGTTGTTGCAGAATTTTCAGTCTTGTGAACAGTTGGTAGATTGGGCTGTCCGCACAGGACGTGAGAATGGTTACGTCATTGTCACCCGACGATCGAGGAGAAAAGGCGACAACTCGTCGGCACCGGTTATCAAGGTGTGGCTTGTGTGTGACCGTCACGGCGAACGTAAGTCTACAGCCACGGTTAGACGTACCAGTAGCAAGAAAATAGGTTGTCCATTTAAAATACATGTTTATAATAAAATACATTTTTATAATAAATTATTATTAAAATACAATTCATAGAATAAAAAGCATTATTATAATTTAATATATTTTAGGGCAAACACCAATAAAAACCACTATACTTTCTAGTTTTTTCTCACAAAAGTCCTTTAACAATTTTTTGCACATAAAATACCAACTTGCTCTCTCTTTTTTATCACAAAAGTCACTCAACAAAATTTTGCACATAAAAAACCAACAAAATTTATGGTTTTCTCACAAAAATCCCTTAACAACTACTTACTCTAACAAATGAATCAACATAAGGTAAACAAAGAATGTAAAATTAACATGATTATAGCTTTCGAGTGACTTTGGTGAGAAAAAACAAAAAAATATGTTGGTTTTTTACGCGCATAAATTTGTTGAGATACTTTTGTGAGAAAAAATATAGAGTATGTATAGTGCAATACGTGGCGTATACGCTACGTATAGCCCTGTAGGTGGCGTATGGGCCTTTAAAATGGAGGGAATTTTCAAATTTCAGATATTTAATGTCTATACGCTACGTATAACCCTATACGTAACGTATAGAATACCAAAGGTCAGGTTCTATACACTACGTATTGGGCTATACGAAGCGTATGGCCACGTGATATACTTCTGCAGGCCCTCGTACAGTCCCAAACGTCTCTAAACTTTTACACAGAAACACATACGAAGACTCGTTTGATTAAGATTGTCGGGTTCAAAATCTTCACTTTTACTCATAAAGGTATATATTCTAGACTCCCGTTCGATAATATATGCTTTATTTTGATTATTAGCCGTTAAAATAGGGTAGAATAGGGTTTAGTTTGACTGAAACTTATGAACTATACGACACGTATAGCCTTATACGTGACGTATAGTTCATCTGAGGAAGACGATGAAGCCATACGCCACGTATAGAGCTATACGTGTCGTATGACTCTGTTTCTCGGTAACCATTGCCTCGTATGGTCTGATTTGGACGTGTATGGTCTGATTTACCAGGTAAAACAATTGTTATTTATATTAAAAAACAATTTATTATTTATTATATGTTATTTATATTAAATAAATAATTTATTATTATTTAATATTATTTAAAATAAAAAACATTTTTTTATTATTTAATATTATTTAAAATAAAAAAAACAATTTATTATTATTTAATATTATTTATATCAAAAAAACAATTTATTATTTATTATATGTTATTTATATTAAATAAACAATTTATTATTTATTTTATGTATCGGCATTATATTTTTTTCCATATATGGCGGATTACGAGAATGATATTGATATGGCTGAAGTGGACTTAGACGATCTCGCTCACTACCCTTATCTGGATTTCCCGCTCGCCTCAGACGCGTTTGGTCAGTGCCAGAAGTTACGGCAAATGACTATGGGCCCAGGGACGGCGGTGGACTGGGAGCTTTTATAGGAGGTCGGAGAGGCCGAGCGGGCCAGGGCCATTATAGGCAAGGACATGCCATGGGATCGTTTGTTTGATCTGGCCTTCACCGAGACGTACAGAGAGGTGGTCGTCGAGTTTCTTTCGGCGTTGATCTACTCCGAGTAGGGGCTGGAGCCTATTCTTGGGGAGGAGCAGCTGCAGGTCTCCTTCCGTATTTTTGGCCACGTTTACCGTCTGACCCTCCGTTAGTGGGCCGTCGCGACGGGCTTGTATTTTGAGGCCGAGACGGTCACGCCACTTTACACCAAGGCGGTGACGGAGGTGGACAAGGAGGAGCTCCTTGTTTTTTGGAGTTTGATTTCTGATAGCCCTTGGTTGAGGACCAGTGGGAGTCTCGGGGATTAGAGACCCCCTCTATAGATATTTACACCGGATTATCTCGACGTCTATCGCATCGAGTCTGAAAACCCAGGAGTGGTGCAAAGATAAAGACCTCTTCTTTCTCTTCTGCCTGATTACCGGCAGGCGGTGCGCCCTAGCCACATGCCTGACGCTTTATTTTGCGTCTGCCTATTACAGGAAGAAACACGGGCTTTTGTATGGCGGCGCTTTCATCACTCATTTGATGCGTGTTCTTGCCCCATGGCATGATTACGAGCATCAGATGCTCGATCCCATCTCGCCCGTCCGATTAGACCGCCGCATCGCGAGCGGCATACGCTTCACGCACCGATTCTCGGGGCTCGGCCTTTGGTTCGTAGGGGCCGTCTAGGACCAGGTTTGGGTTCCGGAGCTGTTGCAGCAGATGCCGGGACTAGCGGCGCCGGCTGATCCTGACCCGCTACAGGGTGTGGCGATGGAGGACCCACCGCACGTCGAGCCCGTCCACGGGCAGCCGCCACAACATCCCTAGCACGTACGTCGGCTTGTTAGGCTCGACAGGGCCACCCATGCCTTTCTTGAGAGGATGGTTCGTCATAACGATCGGATGTAGGACCTGATGATGTAGTCAGTTGATCGTATCGTGGATCTATCACGAGCCTCAGGCATCGAGCCACCACCACGTCAGTATCAGGACGGGGCGGGTCAGGATCAGGGCGGGGAAGGTCAGGGCGGGCGGGGTCCGGATGGGGGCGGGGCGGGTCAGGCTTAGTTGATTTTATTTGTATTCAGTTGTTTATTTTGTTATGTATGTAAAAACAGTTTGATGTATATATTTAACTTTTTGATGTAATGTATATAATGTTTTGATTATTTGTTTGTTTATAATGTTTAATTTGTTTGTTTGTTTGTAATGATAAATTATAAATGTAAAAATATAATAAATGTAAAAAAAAAGATAAAAATTATATGAATTAAAAAAAAAGATAAAAATTATATAAGTTAAAAAATATAACAAACTTATATTAACAAAGTTATGTAAATTAAAAAAGATAAATATAACATAAATTAAAAAAAAATCCTATACGTGACGTATAGCCCAATACGTCACGTATAGCTTCCTTATACCCCAAAATCTGTCAAGTTTTGAGGCAAAAATATAACCCGTGACCCATACGCTGTGTATAGTGCAATACGCCACGTATGGGTCACAGCCGCCAGACAGTAAATGACACGTGGCATTCCATGTCAGGAGACTAAACCATATACGCTACGTATTGACATATACGTAGGCGTATAAGGTTACGCGCTATGCAAATAGAAATATTGCGTGCGTGAATAGAATTCCCCTTGTTATATCTTTAAGTCATTTTTTTCTTTTTATCCCTAAAAATTAAAAACACGTTAAGATGCAAATGCACTATTGAGTCGGTATCAGTCCATCACCGAACCTGAGTAAGTTATGCATTTTCAAATTATTTACCGTTAAAAATCGGAACTACCCAATATAATAATTCAGTGGGCGGAATTGAAACAGAAATATCAGCTAGATTTAAGAAGTATATTCATGTCCAGGTTTAACTACCTCCAAGCTCTATCACTCTAACTTGCAGGTGCAAGTTCCAACAATGGCGAAACAAAAAGACTAACATCTTAAACTGTGAAATTCGAATGCATAACCAAGAGAATACGGTTCGAATTGTTCGTTTCTCGATTAAGCGATATACAGCTTGAATCATGGGAAGATCCAGCGGATATTGCTTCAAAATCATTGCCTGTGGCAGCAGCAGTTCTGAATCTGTCGATAGAGACGACTTGGATGCTTCTTCACAGGTATTTGTTTCTTATTTTTGTAAGCATGGAATTCAGTGTGTTTTTGTGATTTTGATAAACTTGAAATGGCGGATCACATGAGTAAATTGTTTCGTGCGAAGAGTAAGATTTGTAGATCATGATTATTTGATTAATTTGAATTTATGTTTTAGATCATGATTTGTGTTACATAGATTATTGCATTGAAAAAAAACAGAAAACAGTAAAAACCCGAATACTGAACCGAATTGTGAATTCGGTTTTCAGTTTGGTTCCTAACAGTATCTGAATTGTGAATTCGATTTTCGGTTGGGTTAACGTATATAATGGCGCACATGTAGACCTGTAAATTAGGCTGTAAATTAGCAAGTTGTATTCCTGTTACAGCTGTAAATATTATCTCAATATAGGAGATCCCCTTGTATCTATATATTCAAATGATTATCAATGAAATAGGCAAGTTTGGAAATCAATTCATTCTCACATGGTATCATGAGTCTTCCCCTCTCACATCGCCTGATTTCTCTGAACCCCTCCCTCTATCGGAATTCTCCCTCCCCTCGGATTACCAATTGGATCTCCTCCCTTCCCTCTGAATTCACCTGCCACCTCCAACACCACCATGGACTCTAAACTTCACCCTGCTGTTGCTGTCTCCAACATCAAGAATCTTATCCCCATCACCCTTGAGATGGAAACCGGCCAGTATGCTTCCTGGTCGGAACTCTTCAAAATTCACTGCAGAGCCTTCCACGTATCCGACCATCTAAAACCCAAAGCCACCACTGTTCTTAAGGATACCTCTGACAACTCTTGGGACCGGATCGACTCCATTGTACTTCAATGGATATATGCACAATCTCTAATGACTTACTACACACCATCCTCAAACCGGATACCACAGCCTATGATGCTTGGACAGCCCTAGCAAACCTGTTTCAGGACAACAAGACCTCTCGTGCTATCTATCTGGATCACAAGTTCTCCAACACCCGCCTCGCAAACTTCAACAATGTTTCGGCCTATTGCCAAGCCCTGAAAGTTCTCTCAGATCAGTCAGCCAATGTTGGTGCTCCTGTCTCTAACCAACGCTTAGTCTTACAACTTATTTCTGGCCTCAATGAAAAATACGATGGCATTGCAATGCTTCTTCCACAAACCTCCCCACTCCCTGATTTTTATGATGCTCGCTCCAAATCAGGCTATGACCGCAGCACAAGATGCCGGGACAGTACTCAATGCCGTTGCCCAAAAAACTGAGCCAACTACCTATACACAGACTCAACAAGACCCTCGTCAACTGGCATTTTTATCTGAACGTGGTCGTGGACGTGCTAGAGGATGCGAACGCAACTCCAGTGGTCATGGCAGAGGTTACACACAACCACAGTACTCGTATGGATGGTCTGCACCACCATGGCTTTCACATCAGTGGGCTGGACATGCCCCTGCCTTTCCACATACTTGGCATTCTTGGGCCACTAGCCCACCTTGTCCCTATCCAACAACACCTAGCTCCACTACTCCTGCTGCTGCTCCGGGTATTCTTGGGTCAAAGCCTAATCAAGCTTACACTGCAGGTTACATCGAGCAGGCACTCTACACCATGTCCCTCAACCCACCGGATAATAATTGGTGCATGGATACAGGGGCAACCACTCACATGACAAACCAACCAGGTAACCTTACGTCTTTTTTCAATAATAGCATTTTACGAAAAATAATTGTCGGAAATGGTACAACCATTCCAGTTAATGGACATGGCAACCAAACACTCACCCCACCTTACCCTCCTTTGAAAATGAATCATGTTCTTTATGCTCCAAACTTAATCAAAAACTTACTTTTTGTTCGCCGTCTCACAACCGACAATCAAATTTCAATTGAATTTGACCCATTCGGTTTTCTTGTGAAGGACCTTAAGACGCGGACCACTATCCTACGATGCAATAGTACCGGTGATCTCTACCCTATAACTCCTCAACTTACCTCTCACCTCACTTCACCATCAACTTTTGCTGCTCTCTCCCAACAACTTTTGGTCACCCGGGCTCTAATTTATTGCATTCTCTCAAAATTCTAGTTGTATTGATTATGACAAAACTAAACAGGAACATTTGTCATTCTTTTGTGTTTGGAACAATACGGTTTGGTTAATGGACATACATTTTTTTTTAATTCGGTTGATTTGATTAACCAAATAAGTGATAACTATATATGTTGAATTTGGTTTATTCGGTTTATACATTTTTTTAATTCGTTTTATTCGGTTGAATTCGGTTCAGTTAGACATATTCCCAGTACGGTTCGGTTAATGGATAGGCCTAAAAAAATTAAAAACCGAATAAACCGAAAGCCGAACTGTTAAACACCCCTACATTTTGTGATTACTAGTATACAATCGAATTATTGATGTTACGTAGTCTGAATGATCTGTTTTAGCTGCTATATCTAGTATAATATGATGCTTCATCTTAGAATTTTATTATTTTCTTGTGCTCTTGGAGAATTGTTTTGAATTGTTCTGATATTAGTGCTTTGTCTTGGCTTGAGATTTCGATTTTGATAAGGTTGAAGCTACGAGTCTCTTCTTTCGTCAGTCTGAATGTGGAATTCGACAATTCGTATCGTTAATGGTAGCTTTGGTGATTGACATGTTTGATTGGAAATTTGTGTAATTAGTGAACATTCAACATTGTTGATTTTGATGATTGCAAAATCAAGAGCCTATTCAGTCTTCTAATATTTTTTTTGGGAATCTAAATCTGCTTAGCTGCAAACAAACCTTCACCAAGAGGAATGTGAGGGAAAAAGACACTTGTGCTTTCTTTTCATTAGTGCATTGCCCTAGCTTGCATTTTTGTTGATGTTATTGAATGAAAGGGTTCTTCTAAACATACCTTCCCCCTTTTATTTTTACTGAATTTACCCTCTCCCCTACCACATCAGTCATTCCATCTTTTCAAATCACTCACTCTCATTGTGTATGCCCGTATCCAAATTATTGTTTTCATAAGGAATTTTTAGATTTATTAGTAATTTTTAATATTCTTAATCATGGCAATACCAACTAGAGATGTCAGATGAGTAATGAGCTTCCATCCATAAACATCGGATTACTTGATTATATGTGGCATTTATTGCTAAAAGCGGACAACCGTTTGTTACTTCTTAGCTTATGTTTGTTAGATTTGTGGAACCTAGTATCCGACCCCGGTTTGATCGGGGATGGGGACAAGGACATGAAGCCCTACTTAAGCATAGTGAGGATGTGGCAGCCCTAGATCTCAAACCCCGGCCCTGATGCATTGTCATTATCTTACTAAATAGAAATTTGAAATCCATGTGTTAAGAGATAACCGACTAGAGGTATTTGAATATGAAATTATTAGGATTAGGGAGTAGGATTTTATGGTATTTGAATACTTAATATCATACAGCTTAATGGGTTGGGGTCAGGCCAACAGATTTAGGGATGCCCTATCTCCGGTTTCTTAAAGTAGGGAATTCCCTATTTTCTCATCCGCGTCCCAATCGGGGTCCGGGGATACCCAGATCAAAGAGGGGTCTGATACTAGGTTCCCGACCGGGCTTGGTTTTAAAACTGAATATTAGAAAACTTCTAATATTGAACTGTGAATATAATCCAAAATAGGATAATCAAATAAGGCCTAATCTTGCATTAAATAACATACACACAACTCTTCATATTTGAATGAGTGTTGAGACATGTAGTTTTTCATATACTTCTAGATACATATGAACTCTCTTTATTTTGCTAATATATGTGTGCGTGTGCGTGTGCGTGTGCGTGCGCGTGTGCGTGCGCGTGCGCGTGTGCGTGTGCGTGTGCGTGTGTATCTTCTAACATATTGAGCTTATTCTAAATTATTTCAGAACAAAGGTTCTGATAAAAGAGGATGGAGTTTTCGTAAAAGATCAGCGGGGCAACAAGTGCTAAGCAACACAGTTATAACTGAAAAACCTTCTGAGAACAAGAACTCAGAACCTGTTATCATCAACTACGAAGCACCTGTCAGTTCTGTATCTGAGAAAACTCCTGCAAATCATTGGACAGAGGAATCGCGGGTGTCAACATCAGCCACCAAGGAGGGCAGTACCGTGTCTAATTTGGTCACCGAAGCTGCTAATGATGATGAAATTAAATTCGAATCCGATCTTGATGAATCATCGGTCATTCTCATCCAGTCTGCTGTTAGGAAAAACCTGGTATGTTTTTACTTCTAGCCATAGTTGTCAGAGGCGCTAGGCGCACTCAAGGCGCATAGGCCTCACCCGGGGCTTAGGCGCAAGGCGCAAAAAAGCAGGACTGAGAAAAAAAAAGCGCACTTAAAAAAATATTTAAAATATATTATGTATTGAAAAATAATATTATTTTTCAAATGAAATAAAGAAAAGCTATTATATAACATTTAATATCATCTAATTAGTAGCAAAATGTTCAAAGTCATATACCAAAATGATCAAATACCTAGGAAAGAGCTTCAATCGGTATTGTGGAAGCTTTTATAAGCTCAACCATAACCTAGAAATGATAATAAAGCATAAAAAAAAACCTGCGCCTCTTATCCTCAAACTGCGCCTCAACAGAAAATCCCATTACCTGCGCCTAGCTAAATGTAGCAGTTTTGGCCCATTTATTATGAATGAGTCTATTTGGTGATTTGTTCAAACATGTCCTTGGTTTAAAAAGGCACGCCTGAGGCCCGAGGCGATTAGGAAAACGAATCAAGGTCAAAAAGACATGCCTCATGTAGTTGTGGGTCAAAATTAGGTTATATGGGAGGTTTTTATGTAAAAACAACCAAAGGGATAATGAAATTATGAAAGATTTACTTGATAAATAAGTTGTCTGTAAAACAGACGAGAGAGACGTAGCTTTTAGTTGTAAATAAAACTTATTTGGTTGTACATTGCCTCGCGCCTTGGCTTTTGGGACCAAAACGCCATAGAGCGCCTCGCACTTTTTTAAACCTGGAATAGGTTAGACAGGCTGAAAGTTGCCCAAAGTCTAGTAATCTATACAACGTCCTAAATAGTTGTATTTAAAGATTAGATTATTATTGTATTAATATTCTTTTTGTAATCACAGTTAATGGATAGATAAACCTATAAAAAATATAAAATTGGCAAAAAAGTGTTTGCGGGTCAACCCTAAAAATGGCATGTTTCAACCCAAACCTGTTATGACCTGTTACCTGAATCGTTACCGCCTGATCCCCTCCTTCCCGTCTCTATTTATAACATGCTTTACTAGCTAATAAGCCCGGATTGAGATAATATCTGCTAATTATGGCTGCATGTATTATTTAGGCTCAGAGCGAACTGGTGAGGTATAAGAAAATTGTGAAATTACAAGCTGCTGTACGAGGACATTTGGTTCGTTGTCTTGCGGCTGGAACATTACGTTGCATTCAATCTATTGTTAAGATGCAAGCTCTTGTTCGTGCCCACCAGGCTAGCATGTCTCTTCAAAAAACATTTGCTAGAAAAAAGGTAAATGAAAGCTAGAAATGGTTCCAATGTCTCCTAAAAGTTAACCTTATAAGGTGATATTTGGAAATCAATTATTAACCAAAATTTATTATACCTGTGAACAGTTTGTTCTATTTACTGCCTTTGCTTCAACCATTAACTATTGTATGTGGTTTTTTGTTTTCTTTTAGGGCAAACAAGATTCTAGATCCATACCACATCCAACATATATCTCAATTGAGAAGCTACTCAGTAACCGATTTGCTATCCAGGTAATAAAACTTGTTTTTCTTCTTTTTCATCTGGAACTATTCAACTTTCCTCATACAAGTGGCAAAATGGGCTGGTTGGGTAACAGGTCAAGTAGGGTTGGTGTCAAAAGTTTCAATCGAGTTGGGCTGACTCACAAGCACTCTTTTGTCTTATGTTTTTTTTTATTTTATACATAACTGTTATGTTAAATATGTTTACTAAAGCTACATTTTTATATCCTTATTATAATAATAAATAAATAACTTTATATGCCACGTGTCGGGAGAATTTTAGATTTTTGTTTCCCGTCTCTCCTATTAAATAATAATGATTTTAAATAATTAAATATCTAAAGTTTATTATAATATTTTGTAAAACTTACGAAATCATAAAAAAGATATCAATTATATCTTATCTTAAAATATATATTTATAATTCTTAAATTTTCATTATTTGTTATTTATAATTCTTAAAATTTCATTATCTGTTATTTATAGTTCTTAAATCTTCATTATTTATATGGCTGATGACATCAAACATATAAATCTTCATAGAAACTGTTCGTTTACAACAAATTGGATTTATTCAATCCGTGTATATACATGGGTTTTAACCTTGTTATTTAATAGAACAATTTAGAAGGTTTTATGTACTTTGAATACCATTTTAGCTTCCTTGTTTTATTTTATGTTTATTTTACCCATTAGAGGTTGTAATCCAAAAATTCAACCCATCCAAAAATTAACAATCTAATTTCTATTAAAGCTGCTGGAATCTACACCAAGGACTAAACGACTCAGTATCAAATGTGATCCATCCAAAGAAGATACAGCTTGGAAATGGTTGGAAAGGTGGACGTCGGTGTCTTCTCCCCAACTTATGGAGCCACGCGCATCAAAACAAGAACAGGACAAAGTCATTGATGCTAAAAACCAGATTGGAAACACAGTTTTTGAACAAAAGTCTAATTTTCTTTCTGATGAAAGTAAACATTTGAATACTCGGACTGAAGTCAGGCCTGAGAAGCCTGTAATGGAGGCTGAAAAGCCCTCCAAAACAGTTGTCACTGAAGAAGCAGATTCAGATGGAAGAAAGGCTGTGTTTGGATCAAGAAAGGCGAGCAATCCAGCATTCATTGCTGCACATTCAAGATTCGAGGAGTTGACTTCTAAGAACACTTTATTGACTTCTGTCAATTCTTCCAATCAAGAACACATAGTGGAATCACCAGTTTATGAAAGCTTAAAATTTGGTCATAGTCGAACCGGTGGGTCATGCGGAACCGAGCTTTCTGTCACATCCATGCTTGACTCACCAGACCCATCAGAGGCTGGAAACATAGAATGCAACAAAGAATCCAAAGTTTTAGATAACGAGGAACGTGCTTCTCTAGGCACTGAGTTGACTCACTCCATTTCAAATCTATCAGAAAAATATGATTACAACACATCTAATGAAGACATTGAGCTGGAACCTGAAACGGGTCGTCAAATGTACAAGTCATTAACGCATAAAGAAGTCAAGTCCCCAGAAGCATCTCCAAGAGGTCATGTAACCGTTGTAACCGCCTCTGAAGACCAAGTAACACCATCTAGCCAGATCTCAAATACCAAAAAGGTAAAAAGTAAAAAGTCTCCGGTTAGCTCAAACCATGGTTCTGGTTTAAGAAATAGTTTGGACCATTTGCCTTCAGAGTCTAAACCCGTGAACCGAAGGAATTCTTTTGGGTCACAAAGCTCTGAACCCGTTGATCAGGAACCTCGAGATAGTTGCTGTAGTAACTCTATTCCAAGTTACATGCAAATTACCGAATCTGCAAGAGCAAAAGCTCTGGCAAATAACTCACCAAGATCAAGTCCAGATGTGCAAGGTAAAGAAGCTTATTTGAAAAAGAGGCACTCGTTGCCTGGTTCCGTTAGTGACAGGCATGGTTCACCGCGTGTCAAACGGACCACACAACAAACCACCAAAGGAAATAACAAGCCAGGTATTCTTTTTAAATAAATTTGCATTATTTTTTAGGGAAAAATTCACTCAACAGTAATCAAGTTTCCTAAGTGTTCAGCTAAGGTCACTCAGTTTTTGTTTCTCTAAAGTCACTCGACTTTCATTAGGTGTTTCAGTTTGTGAACCTTTTTTTTAAATATTAAAAACTTTTAAAGTTAATTGCCTAAATAGAACATATATTAAAAAAGTTTAAAACTAAAAAGGGCATACCCGGTGCTTGAATTAGCTTCCACATCCGGGGAGGGGCCGGATCACTTCACGGTCTGATGTACGCAGTCTTAGCCTACACTTTTTGCAGGAGACTCTTCCCACAGCTTGAACCCATGACCTTAAGGTCACAAAGCAGCAACCTTACCAGTTGCTCAAAGGCCCGTTTAAAACTAAGTGACTTAAATCGAACATATATGAATTTTTATTACTATTTAGTGATTATTTTTTTCAAATTTGCAGTAGGAGATAATAGTGAAGAAAAATATCACTAAATCATAATCAAGTTTTATAATTGTTCAATTTAAGTCAAGTCGGAAAAGGTAATCACTAAATAGTCAAAGATCCATATATGTACCATTCAGGTTTTTTAATTTAAAAAAAAACTTAGTATTTATATAAAAATTCCACCAGATTTGGAACACCTTAGGAAAGTACAGTTACTTTAGAGAAAATTTTTTTTGTTGCTTTTAATGGAACAGTTTAGAAAATTAGTTACTATCGGATGAATTTTTCCTTATTTTTAAGGGATAAATTGCATAAAAATGTATTAAATTAATCAGTGTTGGTCTAACTTCTATATGGAGTAACCAAGTTTGGTTGCCTTATAAAAAATGGCAACTACCATAAAAAACCAACATACTTTCTGTTTTTCTCATAAATGTCTCTCAACAATTTTTTGCACATAAAAAACCAACATACTCTTTTTCTCAGCCAAGTCCCTCAAAACATTTTTACACATAAAAAACCAACATACTTTCTTGTTTTCTCACAAAAGTCCCTCGACAACTATTGACCCTAGCAAATGAATCTACAGAAGTAAGGCAAGTGAAATCGACTGACAGAAGCAAGAGCAAACCAACATACATACTTGCTTCTGCCGATTCATTCGCTAGAGTAAATAGTTGTCGATGAATTTTTGTGAGAAAAACCAAAAAGTATACTGGTTTTTTATATACAAAAATTTGTTGTAGGACTTTTGTGGGGAAAAAGAGAGAGCGTGCTGTTTCCTGTAAAAAAAATGTTGATGGACTTTTGTGAGAAAAAACATTAAGGGAATTGGTTTTTCTTAATGTATTTACCCTATAAAAAAACCTCAAAACTATCAAATATTTAATAGCTATGCAGGGTGCCACGTTGTAAAGAAGTCAACGTAGTTAAACTTACCACCACTTCATCTGCCATGTCATCCTTTTTGACATCTGATTGGTTTATGTGGTTGTTACAGAGAGGAAATGGCAGAGATAATGTAAAGCAACAATGAGATGGCACATTCTATTCTTATCCCTGCATTTTTCTCGTTGGGACTTGGGAGCATGACTGATTCGATCTTCGGTTAGTTGTGCCAATGCTTGTGTGTTTGTTTATGAACATGTTTTTTTCGTAAAGTTATGAATATTTTCAACAAAGATTTTAGACTTTGGACTCGCTGCTTCTCTGTGAATTGTTGAATGTGGTTTAAATTGATTTGTAAGTCATTTTTTTATAAGTTTTAATAATGTAATTCTTTAACCTATTTATAAAAAAAAATGATAAAAGTGTGTGTGGGTCGACTTACATCGATCATAAATAGTTCTCAATTGCATGGGAACAACAAACTTTTAGTCGATTTGCTTGATTTTAGCTCGCGGTTTACCTAACGTTATTATTTAAGTTATTTATTTCATTTTACTTGTTATCCGCTATATTTGTATTTTTGGCGGCTAGTAGTACAGGGAACAAAAGGCGGTGGTGACGGTGGTGTCAGTAGTGACTGTGAGTTGGTGGTTAACCTAAATGTTAAAGTTAAATACGGTTTTAGTCCCTGTGGTTTGACAAAAATATCTATTTAAGTCCAAAAGTTTAAATTTAACTTTTTTAGTACAATAGTTTCAGTTTTGTATCAATTAAAGTTCAGTCCACTAACCCCGTTAGAATTTTTCTGTTAAGTATATATAAAAAGACTATAATACCCCTGTTAATAATATATATATATATATATATATATATATATATCCCTACTTTAAAAACCCTAAATCCTCTTCCCCTTTTCCCCAATTTAAGAAAACCCCAGCTACCAACCTCCACCACCTCTACCGCCCCCTTCACCTCTAGCCGCCACTTCCTGTTCCGATCCATTTCCCAGACAACAGGCCCATGCATGTCACTAAGGGTGAAAGAGGTGGGATACCCGGGTGAGATTGGAGTTGGCCGAGTAGGCCCGGGTACACCGCCCCCCTCAAACCGAGTTGGCCGAGTAGGGTGAATCGAGTTGGCTAATCGAGTAAAATTACTCGGACGAGGGCGAGAGAGAGATAGCCGTTGGAGGAGAGAGATCCGTTGGAGGATGTTTTTATTTAAAAAAAAATATCTTATATATACCCATACTCTACAAACATAATTTTCATCTCATTTATATATCTCTCATCTATATTTTTACACTTTAAAAAAAATGGAAGGGTCATAAAAAAAACAAAGCCTAGAAAATTTAGGCCAAAAGTTCAATCTCAACCGCCACCCGAACGAACCCAAGCCGCTCCCCGACGAACCCAACCACCTCCTCAACGACCACAACCACAACCACCTCCTCAACCAATTCCAAGCCATTTCCCGCAACCACCATATTACTACCCCCAAAGTTCAACCGATCCAAATATAATATCTCAAGATATGGATCCAAATTTTTTATCTCAATTTTCGCTTGATATGGATCCAAATTTTTTATCTCAATTTTCCTACAAATACCAAAACCAACCGTATCGTGATCCAAACGAGATCATTCGTTCGGAATCCGAAGACGAGGATGTTGAAGAAGAAACGGGAAATGAGGATGTTGATGAGCAAGAAGAAGAGGAAGTTGCCGTTGAAGAAGTTGCCGTCGAAGATGTTGGCACCAAGCCGAAAAGACAACACAAAAGCCGGTTACCACCTAAGAAATGGTCCGAAGAAGAAGAACTTGCCGTGGTCAAAGCTTATATTCATAAGACCTAAAATAAAATAAAAGGAAATCAACAAAGAGGGGATTCGTTTTGGAAGAAAGTTTTAACGCATTTTACCTCTTTATTTGGTCCAAACGATCGAACCGTTGACCAAGTGTATTGGAAATGGAAGGATCTTAATAAAAAAATGACCGCCTTCAACGGGTGTTACCAACAAACGGTAAGAGTTATTTTCATATTATATATATATTTTTAATTTTCTAAACTAACGTTTCAAATTATATATATATTTTTGTATTTATAGAAACAAAGAATGCCGAGTGGTACAAGTGATTTGGACCTTGTTGAAGCGGCTTTAAGCCATTACAAGAAAGTGTACAAAAAGACATTCACCAACTTAAAATGTTGGAGGTTGTACGCAACAATGCTAAATGGGAACCCATAGCATTGATAGGTGAGGATTTAGAAGGAAGTCAATCCTCAAAAAGAACAAAAACTTCCGAGTCGAGAACCCCAAGTGACCTGGAGGGTTTTACAAACCTCTTTCCCGACATAAACATGAACGCCGAACAGCACGACGACACGACACCGACAAGGCCAAAACGTCCGGGGAAGAAATCGGCCGAAAGTTCATCTAGCAAGGGAAATTTGGTAGACATAGTCGAAGAATACAAGACTTTGAAAGCGTTGGAGAAAGAAAAAAAAGAAAGTATTCGGGATAAGATGGCGGAAGCAAAATTAAAAAGAGAACAAACGGCGATTGAGTTGATGATTGAAAAACAAAAGGATCGTAACATCAAAACGTTCACCGAATCGCATGATCATCTCATAGAACCGTACTTGTCGATTGTATTGCAACGTAAACGTGAAATTGTCGCAAAGTATGGATGGCAATGCACCTTTTAGATTTTTAATTTTTAATAGCTAGCTTTTGATTATTTTGTTAATTTTCTAGTTTTTAAAATTTTTTATTTCTAGGATTTTTAATTGTATTATGTTTATTTTAATTTAATGAAATTGCCTTTTTTTTATTTAAATGTTTATTTTTTTTAAATGTTGGTGGGTAAAATGAGTAGGGTGTTTCCAATGAAATCTGAGTAAATAAGTATAATGAGTAGTTTTAAGATGACAAAATTCTATTGTACAATTTTGATGAGTAAATGGGTAAATGGGTAATGCACCCCCTTCACCCTAAGCAAAACAAAAACATGAGGGCTTGGTTAGATCGTTATTTCTTGAGCCCAAAAGCACAATTAATAACAAAGAGGTGGTGAAATCAAACAGAAAATTGAAGAAAACAATGCAGAGGGGAGGGTTCACTAAAGGGCAAGAAATGCCCAAATTATAATGAACACGTAATGTAGACACATGCCCCAAACCCCCAATTTCTTCATCTACAATCTATCTTTGTATAAATATTACTATTCATCACCATTTTTGCATCTCCAAAACCCTTGATTGCACCTCATTACAGCCGTTGCAGTCCTACCCAAAACCATAACAAACAACCTGACGGGGAATCTATGACCTTCTATTTTTATTGTGGAATTGTCAACTACATCAGTTACTCTCGCAGTCCTACCCTCAGCGGTTTCTACGCTAAAGGCCCTTTCTATCTTACTAACAGTGTATTTCACTCTTCTACAAAAAGTTGCAGATATAAAGCTCTTACTGGCACCCGAATCAAATAATACAGATACAAAAGTGTTGTCAAGGAAGAACGTACCTGACGCCACATCGGGGTCCACCCTGGCCTGCTCCTGCGTCAGCGCATACGCTCGAGTCTTCGCTCGGGGCCTCTCTTCTTTCTTTTCCAGGCCTTTCCCTTTCCCGGCCTCACCCATCCTGGGCTTAGTGCATTCCCGGCTCATATGACCACTCTCTCCACAGTTGTAGAATTTGAAGCCATGCGGGCATTCACGAGAATAGTGCCCAGTCTTGCCACACTTAAAACACAAGTTTGATCCTAATCTGCATTCCCCCGTGTGTTCCTTCCCACACTTCCCACAAATTTCCGAATCATTCCCCCTGGCTCTCTTATCTGGAGCTTCCAGTAGTTTCCCACCGGTTCGCTTGGCAGAGAAAGTCAGCTTCTTCTTAGGTTCCTCAGCGGCGACATCATGCAATGATAGGTCATCGTACACCACACCACTGAGTTCCACCACCGAGTCAAAGGTGCTAGGGGTGTTTGCCTTAACAAACGTGCGGACCTTGTCCGGCAATCCCTGGATATAGCAAGCGATCTTCCTCTCTTCAGTGGTGATCAGATGTGGCACCAGACGTGCCAATTCGTTATACCTGGTGGTGTATTGACGGTGAGTCATGTTCCCAGCCTTTAACTTCAGAAAATCCCTCTCCACCTTCTCAATCTCGTTCCTTGGACAAAATTTTTTGATAACCAAGGTTTTCAAATCGTTCCATAACATAGAGTCGACGACAGTATCCCCCTTAGCCTTTCGCACTCCCTCCCACCAATGGGACGCTTCTTCTCTCAATGAATTAGCAGCAAATTTCACCACCTGATCCGTTTTATATTCGCTGAGGCGGATGGCAGCCTCCATGCGAATCACCCAGTCGAAGATAGCCACCGCGTCTTTCTTCCCCGTAAGTATCAGTGGGTCACATGCCTTAAAGGACTTATAGTCGCAACCGCGAGCAGGCGGTGCGTTAACTGCCTTAATGATCGGGGTATCAGTTGCCGTTTTGGACTCGCCCGTCTCATTAGCCTTCTTCAATGCTTCTGCCAGCAGATTTGGCAAGGTAGCCTTCACCAGTTCAGTAAACTCGCATGCCAGGGCCGCCTTCACTTTCGGTTCGAAAGTGAAGTGTTGTTCTTCCATGGGAGTCCGTCCAGTCCCATGCATGTTGACTTCCGGTTCCATGTGGACACTTCCTTCTTCACTGTAATCCTGACGAGCAGGAGTCCTATTACGACCACCGGTACGGCCCCCACCACGCCTTCCGCTCTTTTGTCCCGCCATTTCATTCTATAAGACAAGGAATCTAATGTCATCACGCTAGTTAACAAACAGAATTCAATAAGTACTGTAAGATGTTAATATACACTGGCCATCTGCAATTAACCATTACATTACCCCTGACTTCTATGAACACATGTCCTATTCTACTACTTTCTAAGGCATACTACCTAAACATACTCTACTTTTTCATACCTGATGATGTGGCTCGAGTTACCCGTACTGGCATCCGCTTTTGGTCCCATTCACAGTTTAAGTTCAGACACTGGGAGTGTCCGAATCTCCCAAACTATTGCTCTGATACCAACTTGTAAGGCCCCCAAACCCGGGAGGCCTCACGTGTTGGATTTACTCATTCACAAACAGTTCTTAAACTTGAATATCAAAGTAACATAGCGGAAAAACTTCATTCAAACATAATCATAACATTGTTCAACATGCGGAAGCGTAACATAGTCTAATACATAAACATAACGTAAACCAATCATAACGGGATGTCAGTCTTCATGATCAACCGGGTAACTCCTTTCGCTAGCCAAGCATCACCGTTCAACTTCCATACCTGTCCTTAACCTGAATGTGCATACTAAAAGTCAGCTACGCTGGTGAGTTCTAGCTTTACGTAAAACGTTAACATTAAACATTTTGCCAAAAACATAACTTCAAACTTCATTTAATAAAAACGTGCGTAAATAATGCTATAACATAAACATAAATCATAAGTCAACAATAAACCGAATCTGCGCCTTTTCGTAACCGTCAATTCCCTTCAAGTACGGCGCTCGATTGAGCACACGTACCAACGTAAACCATTCGTAACTTTTACCATTCGTAACCATACATAAACGTCAATTCCCTTAAAGCACGGCTTCAAGCACCGTTCCCTCGCAGAGAACAATACCCACTTCAAGGATCACGGTAATCCCCTTGATGACCGTCGTTACCCCTTTCCCACCCAGTTGTACAACCGTTGGCCAGCCACAAACGCCCCTATAAAGGTAAGGCCTTTACATAACATACATACTTCGATTCCCAAGGGAACCATGGCAGATTCGTTCATTTTAGTGACTTCCATAAAAACCTTTACTTCTCTTCAGTTAAAGCATCATACATTTTATTAAATAACATTCGTTTATAAACACTTCTTAACCTTCTTTTGACAAAACATTTCGTAACACATTTCATAAACATCATTTCGTAAACATCATTTCGTAAGTATGCACACTAGCCCAAAGTATTATTAAAACATTTAAAAGAGGGCTTCTAGAACTCACCTGGTAAGCTAGTCTCGGCTGTCCTAATCACAGGTCCAATAATGTCACGCACGATCTGAATTGAGTAGTTAAATACACATCAGATCCTATCCCGACTCTAACGGTTTAACCATACTGAACTAGGCGAACATACTGACTTCACTAACCAGCTATTTATCCCCATAGACCTGATGCCTGCGCACTTAGCAAGTGCGTAGGGCCTTGTTCTTGCGTACTTAATAAGTACATAGACTTCGTTCTTGCGTACTTGATAAGTACGCAGGATTTGCTTCTTGCGTACTTGATAAGTACGCAGGATTTGCTTCTTGCGTACTTGATAAGTACGCATGACTTGCTTGCGGGCAGCCTTCTTCCCCACAAAAACCCTAACTTTTTGCATGCAGATCCGATCTCGTCAAGATCCGAACTTTTTACGTTCAAAATGTTTGCTTTTCATTCTAGATACTAGATCTATGTTTATATTCAAGTTTCATACGTAAAAATGCCATCTTTTTATCCAAAACCCGAAAACCCCAAAACTAACAAAAACTCAGATCTAGATCAGATCGTTACCTGTATCGAGCTTTTGATTCGGAGGTTTTGCTCACGAGCTATGGAGTAACACACTTCTTCAATCTCGGGTCGATCAGCCAACTTTCTCTCTCTATGGTTTCTCTCTCTAGAACTTGCAAATGAGAGAATGGTGGAGTGTGTTGGCTATTTAAAGGGAAGGGACTCCTCCCCTCAAGTTCGTCGGCCCATCTGGCCTGGCCCGGCCCGTCACGCCTCGTTCATTTATTCCGTTCGTCTCGCGTTTAACCCGCTATTTTAATCGTCGTTTTATTTTTGGGATGTTACATGTCCACATATAATTCTTCTGTATTGAAATAGTAGAATATCTTGTTTTTTTTTTCTAGAAAATGCTTTTGAAACCAATCCTTGGATTAAACTAGGTTGATTAAAGATTTTTCTATCATTAAGAGTTAATTTTAACTTATTAATTTTATTCAAATAATCTGAATTTATAATATAATCTGCTTGAAAACCATTGTCGTTTTCATTAAAATTAATTTTTGTTGCTCAAAATTAATGATTTCTAAAATTAATATCTATCCGTCCCTGAACTTCTGTCTCTAATTTAATTCATCGAAATGATAGAATATGTGTCGAGTATTGGAGACTGAATATCAGTCCCTAATTATTTCATCTACAAGACTCTTTGGAAACTAAATTTTAGTTTCGAATAAGGTCACTAATAAGATGTTTGAGACTAATTTCTAGTCTCCGATAATTTCTATAAAACGGTAGAACTTAAGCCAAATAATTGGATACCAAAAACCAATCCTAAATCCTTTCATATATAAAAGACGTTCAAGACTAAATATCAGTCCCTAATTTGATCAATTTTTTGAATATTAAGAACTGATATTCGGTCTCTAATGCGTTCCCTCCATGTTAGAGACTCAAGATCAGCCGTCAATACATTTGTCATTTTTCATTACAAAGGGAACGTATTTTGGACTGAAATTCAGTCACGAAAAAGGTTCCCTCCAAAATCGTATATTACCTAGACATATTTGTAACTGAAATTTAGTCTCAAATAAGGTGGAAAAATATTAGCGACTAATCATCAGTCACTAACATAAATTGCATAAAAATTAGTCCCAATTATTGTCAGTAACTGATAAATCAGTCATAGATATTATGTATTCAAGACTGATATATCAGTCCCTGATAATTTAGTCTCTAATGGTCACTTTTTTGTAGTACGTGCCACACGTTTAGATTTTTATTTCCATCCGGGTAGGTATTCTCCACTACTAAAAATAAGG
Source organism: Smallanthus sonchifolius (assembly GCA_023525975.1). Classification (NCBI taxonomy): domain Eukaryota; kingdom Viridiplantae; phylum Streptophyta; class Magnoliopsida; order Asterales; family Asteraceae; genus Smallanthus; species Smallanthus sonchifolius. The sequence goes on along the minus strand of CM042028.1, from coordinate 15,628,347 downwards.
AGAACGTTTCGAGGTGTTTAAATTTAATTTTTAGTTTATCACCAACGCGATATGAGGTTTGACGTGTCTCAAAAATCCCTAATATTTCCTTTGTAGTTGTGTAGTGGTTGGACTCTACTGGACCGGGTTAGACCTAATTAATTAAAATTAGTCTAATATGCACTGTCTGATGTAATTATATTTAAATAATTATGTGGTAAAATTACTAGTTGTCACATCCTCCCCCAGTTTGAAGAATTTCGTCCCGAAATTAAGTTGGTGTCGTCCGTAGTTGATGTCTCGTTGAACAACTGGGGATACTTGAGTCTCATTTGATCCTCACGTTCCCAAGTGACTTCTGATCCTCGCTTAGAGTTCCATCTGACCTTCACTATAGGGATGCGACACCGTTTTAGTTTCTTGATTTCCCGATCCATGATCTCAATCGGTTGTTCCACAAAGCGGAGTTTATCGTCGATTTGAATCTCCTCAAGTGGTATAACAAGGGTTTTTTCTGACAGACACTTCTTTAGATTCGACACGTGGAACGTGTCATGTACACCACTGAGTTCTTGAGGTAGTTTGAGTTTATAAGCCACCGGGCCTACTCTTGCTAGGATCTCAAAAGGTCCGATGTATCGGGGATTGAGTTTACCTCGTTTCCCGAATCTAACGACTTCTTTCCAAGGCGAGACTTTCAATAGCACGTTGTCTCCCACCTGGAATTCCAAGGGCTTGCGTCTTATGTCAGCATAGCTCTTCTGACGATCCCTAGCCGCTTTGATTCTTTCTCTGATCTTAAAGATCTTGTCAGTTGTTTCTTGGATGATTTCAGGGCCAGTGAGTTGGCTGTCACCAACCTCTACCCAGCACAATGGTGATCGACACTTTTGACCATAAAGTGCTTCAAAAGGTGCGGCTTGAATACTGGTGTGATATCTGTTGTTGTAAGAAAGCTCAGCTAAGGGTAGGTGAGTATCCTAATTCTTTCCGAAGTCTATGGCACATGCTCTGAGCATGTCTTATATGGTTTGGATGGTTCTTTCACTTTGACCATCTGTTTGCGGATGATAGGCGGTGCTCATGTCTAAGCGTGTACCCAACACTTTCTAAAGTGACTTCCAAAATCTTGAGGTGAAACGACTATCTCTATCTGAGATGATAGAGATTGGCACTCCGTGCCTTGAGACAACTTCTTTCAAATAGTCTCGTTTCACTCTTTCCATCTTATCCGTTTCTTTGATTGGTAGGAAGTGTGTAGATTTTGTCAATCGGTTGACAATTACCCAAATAGTGTCATAACCACTAATTTTTTAGGCAATTTCGTGATGAAATCCATGGAAATTTGCTCTCATTTCCATTGCGGTATCTCAGGTTGTTGCAGGTGTCCTGATGGCTTTTGGTATTCTGCTTTAACTTTGGAACAAGCCAAGCATTTACTAACATATGTGGCAATGTCTGCATTCATGTTGGGCATTGCGTAATTGAGCGGTAAGGCTCGTATGAATCGTCATTCCCAATGCTCGTACTCTAAAAGTTTTGGTTCTTTCTTTCCTGCTTAAAGCATCTGCTATGACGTTTGCTTTACCAGGGTGGTAAGGAATGTCGCAATCGTAGTTATTCGGTAATTCTACCCATCTTCGTTGTCTCATGTTCAATTCCTTTTGATTGAAGATGTGCTGGAGGCTCTTATGATCAGTAAAAATGGTGCATTTTGTACCGCAGAGGTAATGCCTCCAGATTTTAAGAGCAAAAACGATTGCTCCTAATTCCAGGTCTTGGGTAGTATAGTTCTTCTCATGTACCTTTAGTTATCAGGATGCATATGTAATGACTTTCTCCCTTTGCATCAAGACACAACCAAGTCCTTGGTGTGATGCTTCGCGGTATACTATAAAGTCATCTGTTTCTTCCGGAAGTGATAGGATAGGTGCACAACATAATTTCTGTTTCAATAACTTGAATGTCGCTTCTTGTTTGCCGTTCTGGTCGAACTTCTTTTCTTTTTTACTCAAGGTCGTCAAAGGCTGGGCTATTTTAGAAAAGTTATCGATGAAACGTCTATAATAGCCAGCTAGACCTAAAAATTGACGCACCTCGATTGGGGTCCTTGGTGCTTCCCAATTCTTCATGGATTCAATCTTAGATGGATCTACATGTATGCCCTTGTCATTGATTACATGACCGAGGAAATGCACTTCTCGAATCCATAATTCGCATTTCGAGAATTTGACATACAGTTTCTCGTTTCTGAGCAGTTCTAAGACAAGTTTCAAGTGATGTTCATGTTCCTCTTTGCTTCGTGAGTATATCAAAATGTCATCGATGAACATAATCACAAATTTATCCAAATAAGGTTTGCAGACCCTATTTGTAACATCCATGATTTTCCTATACCTTATTTAATGCAATAAAGATATTTCGATTTTAAAATCCCTGTTCAATACATTGTGTCACAAAAATTATTAAATTCATATGTCCATTGAATCCATAGTTTCATTTCAATTATATACTATTCCCCTACTACATGTGTATAACACACACACACACACACACATATATATATATATATATATATATATATATCTAATCAAAGGTAAAACTCATAAATTATTATCATATGTTTGTAACTCCACATATATAGATATGTATTTAACTATAAGGAATATGTAAATATATGTATTAGGTTTTATTCAAATAAAACATTTCTACAAATTGTAGTTTTTTAAAGGATAAGCAAATATATATATATATATATATATATATATATTAAAATTTTTTCTAATAAAATTATTTATATAATTTGTATTTTTATAAGAAAATGGGAATTATTCTTTTATAAAATTGCTGTGATAAAAGGGTTTACATCCAATTTTATAAACTTTATAAAAATAATATTTTTTAAATAATTAAATCAAATAAAAATCAATTTTTAAAACTATTTAATTGTCTTGAACCCTCCAATCTGCTTGAACCCCCTAATGAACCCCAAATCAATTTCCAATTTGAACCTTTTCATTGATTTTGACCCCTTACCCCAATTTTGACTTCTGAAAGTCAAACAGGGACAAATCAAATGCTATAATCATCGAATTCGTGGGTATTAACTCGATCAAATCGTGCGTAGACGTTATAACGGCCATTTCGAACGTGTCAAGTGAATCAATTGCACCAAACCCATGATTAGAACTCGTGAATCAATTCCGAAACCGTCTCAGCCATAACTCGAATTCATTTATCACGATCTGTGTAAAATTGAGGCTATAAAAGGAACCCGACACCTGAGCTCTCTAAACACACATATGCATCGCATTGCAATTCTGGAACTCGAAGAACACCAACTCTGTTCAACCAACCGTTCTCCTTCGTTTCGCAACCAATTCAGGTAAGGTTTGATCCATTAGACTCGTCATTCCATTGCGAGCAAAAGCCCTCTGTCAATTTCAAGTGACAGAGGGTATTGATCTCAATTCGTGTATGGGTTCTTGATCGGGTTGCGCACAATCTGATTTGGGATCCGTATTCGTTTGGGACAACGTTTATTAAATTCTGAAATCCCTATATTACCAGCGAAACCACCTGGTCCAGCCGGCTAAGTCACTGCGCCGTTGAACCAGGAGGCGTGGGTTCGAAACCCACATCCTCTGCCCTTTTTGAGCGTAGGTATTACCCCAAACCCAGCCCCCTCGTAACCAGTGCATAACATTCAAACAAACCGGGTTAATTACACTAGTGGACCAGTCTTCTAGTGGTTTGCAACTTGGACTCCCTCCGGACAGACCCGGGTTTGAGTTATAGGCTGTCCCTTTTTGTTTTTAATTTTAAAAATTGATTTTCGATCTAAATATTTTTATAAAAATTATTTCATAAAACCTATAAAACTCAGAACTATCTTAATAAATTTAATTGTTATATTTGCAAAGAAAACTATTTATTCCATTATTATTAGGTTAAAAACCTAATGAAAATCTAATTTAATTAAATTATTTATAACCCTTGGTTTATAAACAATAATTATTATATAATATGACCATTTTATAAACCCAATTATTTTTGTGAGGATTTATACACCTCCTATATAATTTATTCTAAATATTTAAAAACACATTTTCATATACTCCTAATTAATAATTAATGTAGTCTTAATTATTAATTAATTTAAACATTATTCTTATAATTCAAATATTGGTTTAATTACCAAAAAATTAAACCCATAATTTTTATAAAAATCAAGCCATATAAATAAAGGTTTTATTTATTTATACGGTTAAATTATTTATTTACTCATCTATTATTTAATCTATTCAACAAATGAAAGACTATTTATTTAGGCAAGAACACTAACTATTTGTCTACACATTTATACAAGTATTTACAAACAAAATACAACCCTTTATTACAATATAACCATTTGTTTATCAAAGAATTTCATAAGCATTATTTGAGACTTAAATAAATATTCCACTATTAAGGACATCCACATTAATCCCTTCACGCATTAGGATTCCCTATTTCATTTGTACAAAATCATTAATAAACTTATACCATCAAACATAGGTTAACCTTGTGGTTAGCTAGATCAATTGTGCAACAACATCATAATGTGTGATATCCAACCACTCATTGCAAGGTGAGTTACATAGCCCCACATTTTACAGTTTTACATTTTTGAAGTGAAACATGATTATAGTGAATTATTTGCAATTTATACAATTCATTCATCATGTACACTTGTATACTTTTGTGTCTTATGCTTGAGTACTATGAGCTAAACTACATACATGACAAGTATAATCATTAACTCCATACAAGCCAACGGTAACAATGGTAGATCTATTGCATTTGACAAATCCACCCAGGTAGGGTGATTGTTGCCAACAATACACTAGGATAACATTGAGTGTTATGCCTCATATGTCAGAGGGTTTGATTGTGCGCCGATTTACTATAGTGATTCTCCATAATTGCGTTAATATACAATATCACATGTGAATTGTACACAACATTTTGAAACAATTTATAGAGTCAAAACATTAATATACAAGATGCTCCACTTAGGATTTAGACCTAGTTTTAATAAAGAATGGAACTTTTGATGTATTCCGTCTTGAATGTTTATTTAAACCATGTTATGAATTATGAAATTAAATTAATATATGAAATTTAGTATGATCATGTACTTATGAACAGTCTCCATGTCCCGCCCTGACGTATTCCGCTGTCGGTTGGGGTGTGACACTATTCATGACATCCATGAATACTGCTGGTGCGTTGGTTAACCCAAAAGGCATAACTAGAATCTCCTAGTGGCCGTAGCGAGTCCTAAACGCAGTCTTGGGGATGTCTTCTTGTTAGATTCTTAGTTGATGGTATCCTGAACGTAAGTTGATCTTAGAATAGAAGCTAGAACCTTGCAACTGATCGAACAAGTCATCTATCCTCGGAAGTGGATATCGATTCTTAACCGTTAATTTGTTTAATTCCTGATAATCGATGCACATCCTGAAAGTTCTATCTTTCTTCTTCACGAACAAAACCGAAGCTCCCCATGGTGAGAAACTCGGTCTGATAAACCCTTTATCCAATTATTCTTGTAACTGATTGGATAGTTCTTGCACTTCAGACGATGCTAGTCGGTATGGTGATCGTGCGATCGGTGTTGTTCCGGGCACCAGATCGATACGAAACTCAACTTGTCTTGGTGGTAGAAGTCCAGGCAAGTCTTCGGGGAATACTTCTGGGTAGTCTCGTACGACCGGTATGTCAGTGAGTAGTTTCTCCTTTGGCTTCCTTTCTGTCATGTGAGCTAGAATAGCATGATATCCTTTTCTTAAGTACTTTTGGGCCTTCATGCATGTGATAACTCTTAAGATGGCTCCGCTCTTTTCTCCCTGAATGCTCAGGGTTTCACCGTATGGGAGTGGAATGCTAATTATCTTCTCGTGACAGACAATCTCCGCATGGTTCTTGGATAGCCAATCCATGCCGATGATAATGTCGAAGCTTCGGAGTCTCACAGGCATTACGTCTAAGCTGAACGTAAGATCGCACAGGTTTAGAAAGCATCCTTTGATTATTTCTCCCGTTTAGATCAATTTACTGTTGGCTAATTCTATCATATAAGACTCATCTAGTGTTGTAACATCCAGAAAATAAAAATAAATAATAATAAGAGAATGAATATACGAAGGAGATTCGGGGAATAACGAAAACACAACGGGCTAACAGGAGCGAGCCTTGGGCCGGCCGAAGAGGAGGGGGAAGGTTTAAACCTTACCCACCTTCTCCACTTCCCCCACATTATCTTCATTATCATTGCTAGAGAGAGAGAAAGCTCCATAGCTCACCCGAGACCTTCTCGTTTGAGCTCGGGATCATTGCTAAACCATACAGCGGATCGAAGAGGAAGAAATCAAGCCATAACAAGTACTAAATAGATCCCATAATCAATTTTTAGTTTTCAAAGTGGGTTTTAGGGTTTATAACAAGTTTTCAATCAAAGTCGGTATTTTTACATTGGATTTGCTCTATAAAGTATATATCTAGCTTCATGGAAGCAAGATATAAGTTTTTGACGTAAAAAGATTGAAACTTGGATAAAAAACGGAGTGTTTGATCAAGAACAGGTGAATCGTCCGAAATCTCTTTGAATGGTCCAAAAACTCGGATACGTCCGAAAAGTATTTCGAAGCACCATAGATTTCGGACAGAACTTTTCAGTCGAAAAGTATCTCGGACGGAACATTTCGGACGAAAATTATTTTGGACAGAAAAGGATTTCTGACAGATGTTTTCGAGCAAAACAGTTCTTGGACAAAAGTTTTCGAACGAAAAAGCCATTAATAGAAAATAGTTTTAACACTAGAGTTTTCGGTCAAAATAGATTTTGACCGAAAAAGATTTTGAACATAGGAGTTTTAAGATGAGATATGTAGGATATAAACTTGTTTCATTCGTGACTCTTGAAACATATATACTTGCATCCCACCTAGCTTGAAGTTTCATTGCTAAGTGAGATAGACAAAGTAGAAGTCAGGTGAGTTCTTATTGCCCTTTTTCCTAAACGGTTTTGGGCTGACATGCATACTGTTAAAGAGATAGTTTTCAAAGTTAAAGAATATTTTATAAGAATTATATATTTTTATAAAATGAAAGATAAAGAGTTAAAGGGTATGCTATTATCTTTTAAAAAAGTTTTTGAAAGATAACAAGGAGATAAAGTAAAGAACGATAATGGAGCTGTACTTCGGTACAATTCGACAGTAACAGTGACAGATACCATGGTATATGCTTATTTGTTAACGTGTGCTATTTGTCTATGTGAAAGTTATGTGATTATATTTCTATTTTGTGTAATAGTGTAATTGCATTGCATAGTAGTTGCATAGTAGAAAGTCCTGCATGCATGCTAAAGTAGAAGTCTTACACTTCGGTGTGAGCAATGCTAAAGGAGTCTTACACTTCGGTGTAAGCAATGCTAAAGGAGTCTTGCACTAACATGCAAACGATAAAGAAAGTCCCACTCAGAGGTGTAAGCGAGCAAGGGATCTGGTCCTAGGACCATGATCCATATGTGATAGTTAAAGTATAATAAAGTCACTTGTCCTGTAGAAGTGAAACGATAGACATACAGAGTGCAGGAGGACACCCTAACGGGTTTCCTCAAAGCTAAAGTTTTAATAACAGACAGAATGTAATAGTTTATAATTGTAACGTTGTAAAGTTTTAAAATAAAGTTAAAGTGTTTTCAAAGAAAGTGAAAGTAAAGCTTATTTTATTTTATATAAAACCAAGCTACCAAAGAGGAAGTTTTACAGTTTAAAGTAAAGATAGAACTCACCAGCGTTAGCTGACTTTTAGAATGCATGACAGGTAGAAAAAGTAAAGCGAAAGAGAAGTGAAAGAGCCGTGAGGGCTGGATAGCTTGGACATCGGGTGATGTGTTGAAGACTGACATTTCCATTCCCGATAGTTTATGTTTTAGACAATGAAGTTACATTATTGTTGGTGAATGTTTTAATTTAAAGACTTCCGCTGTAATAGATTCTGATTTTCGGTTTAAGAACTATGTTTGTTATGTTTTGTGCCAACTATGAGATGTACCCGTTTGAGGCGTTTCAAGTTGGTACTGGTCATCGTGGAACCGAAACCGTCATGAAGAAAGTGAACACTCCCGCAACGAGACTGAATCGGTGCACGTGGAGCATAATGACAGTGGGAACCATGTGTCGGTTTATGAAAATGCCCATAACGAGGCGCTTGAGTTAGAACCGCTTGTGAAGGAAGCTATCGCGGAAGAGGTTACTTCAATCTTGATGAAAGTTCTACCGGAAGCACCGGACGAGGCCCTTAAAGAGTTTGATATATGGAAGAAAGAGAGGAAAGAGAAAAGCAGCAAGAAAACTGATGTCACTTATAGTGACGATTCTGATTATGAAATGGCAACGCGGGGTTGCAATTATAAGTCCTTTCGGGGGTGTGACTCGCCGAAGTATGATGGACGGAAAGATGTTGTTACCACTTTCAAGTGGATAAAAAGGATGAATGGGGTGATCAATATTAGTGCAGTGTCGTGATGACAAAGCGGTCAAGTTTGCCGCTCACTCATTCACTAATGAGGCTTTGAGTTGGTGGAGATCGATTGAAAGAATCAAGTCTTTTGCTGAGATGAAAAAGTTGAAATGGGATGACATGAAAAAACTGCTAATCACTAAGTTTTGCCCGCAAAACGAGATTGACAGAGTTGAGAGAGAATTTATGGGGCTCTGTGCTGGTAGTATGACTCATCGCCAGTACACCTCCAAATACCAAGAGTTGACTCAGTTGGTTCCACATCTGGTGGATACTGAGGAAAAGAGGATCAAGTATTACATCAAGGGACTACCACAGAGGGTCCTGTGCATGTGAAAGCTAATGCTCCTTGGAGCTTTGAATATGTGGTATCACTTGTTGGAAAAGTTTATGATGACTTCGAATCCGTGGAACTATTGCCTACTGAGAAGAAAATGACCAATGTCGTTAAACGGCCAGCTAAAGAGTGGGCGGGGTCAGAGACGAAGAAGCTGAGGATTGAGGATGGGGTTGATTGTGCTAAGTGTGGCAGGAAGCACTCTAGCGAGTGCCGAGTTAGGTTGAATATTTGCTATAGGTGCGGAAAGACCGGACACTACTCTCGAGAGTATCCCGGGGCACAGTCTTGTTATAACTGCGGGATACCTGGTCACATGGCCAAGGACTGTCGCAAACCCAAAGTTGATTGCATCGAGAAAGGAAAGGAGGCCGAAAAGCTGAAGGCAAGGACTCGAGCATATTCACTGACACAAGAGGAAGCCAGAGAAAATCCTGATGTGGTGTCAGGTACGTTCATCCTTGACAACACTTAAGTTTCAGTATTATTTGATTCTGGTGCCAGTAGGATTTTCATATCGTTATCAAAGTGTAAAATAATGAAATGTAAAGTCACTAAGGTAGAACGAACCTTTACTGTGAAAACTACGGTGGACAAGGCCAGGGTGGTAAATGAACTAGTAGATAATTGCACGATAAAGATACATAGCCATAGATTCCCAGTTAGGTTGTATGTTATGACCTTGGGAGGGTTTGATATAGTTTTGGGTATGGATTGGTTAGCTGCTAACGAAGCCCTGATAGTATGCAGACGAAAGATAGTTCAGCTCAAAGCTCCAGACGGTAGCGAGATTTTGGTTTACGTGGATCGTGACGGTTCATTAACGAACATCATATCAATAATAAAGGTAGAGAAGTACATAGGGCGCGGATGCGAGGTCTACCGGTCCTATGTGATAGACAATGATGTAAAAGTGAAAGAGTTGAAAGATGTACCAGTGGTATGTAATTTTCCGGAGGTGTTTCCCGAGGAACTTCCTGGGTTACCACCTGACCGGGAGACAGAGTTCCAGATAGACTTAGTGCCAGGTGCCCAGCCCGTGGCTAAAGCACCGTACCGACTTGCACCTCTGAAGATGAAAGAGCTAATGATACAGTTGGAAGAACTTTTGGATAGAGGTTTTATCAGACCGAGCATTTCACCATGGGGTGCTCCGGTTTTGTTGTAAAGAAGAAAGATGGTGCCATGCGAATGTGCATTGACTACTGGGAGTTGAACAAACGTACAGTAAAGAACAAATACCGCTACCAAGATCGACGATCTGTTCAACCAACTACAAGGCGCCAGATGGTTCTCCAAGATCGATCTGCGGTCGGGATATCATCAGTTAAAGGTAAGGGAAGAGGACTTACCAAAGAAGGCGTTTCGCACGCGGTATGGGCATTACGAATTTCGTGTGATGTCTTTCGACTTGACGAATGCTCCGGCAACATTCATGAGCATGATGAACCAGGTGTATAGACCGATGCTGGACAGATCGATGATTGTATTTATAGACTACATACTCATTTATTCGAAGAGTGAAGGCAATCATGCTTGTCATCTTCGAGATGTACCAGAGACGCTACAGAAAGAAAAGTTGTATGCCAAGTTCTCCAAATGCGCGTTCTGGCTTAAGGAAGTCTAATTCTTAGGTCACGTTATCAACGCAGACGGCATTATGGTTAACCCGACTAAGATACAGGCAGTGCAGGAATGGGAAATCCCAAAGACGCTAACCGAGATTTAGAGTTTTCTAGGATTGGCGGGTTACTATCGAAGGTTCATTCATGACTTCTCGAGAATAGCTTTGCCACTAACAAAGATGACACGCAAAGAGGTTAAGTACGAATGGGGTCAGGCCCAATCTAAAGCATTTGAAGAATTAAAGGAGAATTTGACCCAAGCCCCAGTGTTAGTACTACCTGACGGTAGCGAGGACCTGGTGGTATACTCAGACACCTCGGGACAAGGGTTAGGGTGTGTATTAATGTAGAGGGGAAAGATGACCACGTATGCGTCACGATAGCTGAAGATTCACGAAGTTAACTACCCGACTCATGATTTGGAGCTCGTGGCAGTTTTTTTTACGTTAAAGATTTGGAGGTATTGTCTCTATGGATTGAAATGCACAATTTATTCGGATCACAAAAGCTTGAAATATTTCTTCGAGCAGAAAGACCTGAATATGAGGCAAAGGCGGTGGTTGGAACTGCTAAAGAATTATGACTGCGTAATCCTATACCACCCGGGAAAGGCGAATGTGATCGTTGACGCCCTAAGCCGTAAAGAGACTCATTCACCTATTAGGGTGAAAGCGTACCAGTTAGTAATAACACCAGATTTTATGACAGAGTTAGAGAAAGCACATACAGAAACGTTAAAGGAAGAGAACATAAAGAAAGAGAGAATGGTCGGTCAATAGGTAAAGTTGGAGATAAACACTCATGGAGTGAGGACCAGATATGGTCGTATGTGGGTACCAAAGGGTGGAGAGCTTAGGGCCAAAGTACTCGACGAGGCCCATAAGTCTAGATATTCCATCCACCCAAGAACCACGAAGATGTACCACGATTTGAAGAAAGAGTATTGGTAGCCTAACATGAAGAGTGACGTGACAGAATACGTGAGCAAGTGTTTGACTTGCTCGTAAGTTAAGGCAAAGCATCAGAAGCCATACGGAAAAGTCCAGCCTTTGGAAATACCCGAATGGAAGTGGGAGCGTATCACCATGGACTTTATTACAAAGTTGTCACGCACAGCTAAAGGCCATGATACGATTTGGGTTATAGTGGATCGTCTGACAAAGAGTGCACACTTCTTACCGATCCATGAAACTTATTCATCGGAAAAACTGGTAGAATTGTTTATCAATGAGGTTGTGTCTCGACATGGCATGCCATTTTCGATTGTATCTGACCAGGATACACGATTTACATCGAGATTCTGGAAAAGATTTCATGAGTCAATAGGTACAAGATTGAACATCAGCCCAACTCATCACCCACAGACGGATGGTCAATCGGAAAGGACCATCCATGCGTTGCAAGATATGCTCCGCGCATGCATTATAGACTTCGGTGGCAGTTGGGACAGTCACTAACCGTCGGCAGAATTCTCGTACAACAGTTACCACACCACTATTGGCATGCCGCCCTACGAGATGCTATACGGTAGGAAATGCCGGACCCCGGTCTGTTGGGGTGGGGCGAGATAGGACAGAAACTGTTGGGAGCTTAGAGGTAGTCACAACAACCTCTAAAAAGTTTGACCAGATTAAAGCCAGGATGAAAGCATCACATGATCCTCAAAAGTCGTATGTGAATAAGAGGCGGAGACCGATCGAATTCAATATTGGGGATCAAGTATTATTGAAGGTATCTCCCTGGAAGGGGGTTACACGGTTCAGAAAGAGAGGGAAGTTAAGTCCAAGATTCGTCGGACCTTTCAAGATACTGGCGCGGGTTGGTGAAGTCGCTTACCGGTTAGAATTGCCTGATGAGTTGAGTGGAATCCACCCAACCTTCCACGTGTCACACTTGCGTAAGTGTTTAGTTGACGAATCAGCGCCCGTGCCACTTGACGAAATCGAGGTAGATAATAGCCTTAATTACATCGAGGAACCAGTCGCCATACAAGACATGAAAGAAAAGCGGTTACGGAATAAAGTGATACAGTTAGTCAAGGTACAATGGAAGCATCGTAAAGGTTCGGAAGCTACATGGGAAACCGAGACAGAAATGAAGAAGTCTTATACCCATCTATTCGACTTATGACAGGTTTCGAGGACGAAACCTTTCGTAAGGGGGGTAGACTTGTAACATCCTGAAAATAATAATAAATAATAATAATAGAATGAATATACGAACGAGATTCGGGGAATAACGAAAACACAACAGGCTAACGAGAGCGAGCCAAGGGGAAGGAGAAGGGTTAAACCTTAGCCACCTTCTCCACTTCCCCCACCTCATCTTCATTTTCATTGCTAGAGAGAGAGAGAGTAGAGAGAGAAAGCTCCATAGCTCACCCGAGACCTTCTCGTTTGAGCTCGGGATCATTGCTGCACCATAAAGGGGATCGAAGAGGAAAGAATCAAGCCATAACAAGTACTAAATAGATCCCATAATCTATTTTTAGTTTTGAAAGTGGGTTTTAGGGTCTATAACAAGTTTTCAATCAAAGTCGGTATTTTTACGTTGGATTTGCTCTATAAAGTATATATCTAGCTTCATGGAAGCTAGATATAAGTTTTGGACGTAAAAAGATTGGAACTTGGATAAAAAACGGAGTGTTTGATCAAGGACAAATGAATCGTCCGAAATCTCTTTGAATGGTCTAAAAACTCGGATACGCCAGAAAAGTATTTTGGAACACCATAGATTTCGGACAGAACTTTTCGGTCGAAAAGTATCTCGGACCGAACATTTGGATGAAAAGTATTTTGGACAGAAAAGGATTTCGGACAGATGTTTTCGAGCAAAACAGTTCTCGGACAAAAGTTTTCGAACGAAAAAGCCATTAATAGAAAATAGTTTCAACACTAGAGTTTTCGGTCGAAATAGATTTCGACCGAAAAAGATTTCGAACATAGGAGTTTTCGGATGAGATATGTAGGATATAACCTTGTTCCATTCGTGACTCTTGAAACAGATATACTATCATCCCACCTAGCTTGAATTTTCAGTGCTAAGTGAGATAGACAAAGTAGAAGTCAGGTGAGTTCTTATTGCCCTTTTTCCTAAACGGTTTTGGGCTGGCATGCATACTGTTAAAGAGATAGTTTTCAAAATTAAAGAATATTTTATAAGAATTATATCTTTTTTATAAAATGAAAGATAAAGAGTTAAAGAGTATATCTTTTAAACAAATTTCTGAAAGATAACAATGAGATAAAGTAAAGAATGATAAAGGAGCTGTACTTTGGTACAGTTCGATAGAGACAGTGACAGTGACAGTGACAGATACCATGTTATATGCTTATGTGTTAACGTGTGCTATTTGTCTATTTGAAAGTTAAGTGATTATATTTCTATTTTGTGTAATAGTGTAATTGCATTGCATAGTAGTTGCATAGTAGAAAGACATGCAGGCATGCTAAAGTAGAAGTCTTACACTTCTGTGTGAGCAATGCTAAAGGAGGCTTACACTTCGGTGTAAGCAATGCTAAAGGAGTCTTACACTTCTGTGTAAGCAATGCTAAAGGTGTCTTACACTTCGGTGTAAGCGAGAAAGTCCTACCCTGAGGCGTGGGCAATGCTAAAGGAGTCTTGTAATGATGTGCAAGCGAGAAAGAAAGTCCCACCCTGAGGTGTGGGCAGCGCTAAAGTAAAAGTCTTACCCTGAGGTGTAAGCGAGAAAGGGATCTGGTCCTCGGACCATGATCCATATGTGATAGTTAAAGTATGATAAAGTCACTTGTTCTGTACAAGTGAAACGATAAACAGACAGAGTACAGGAGGACACCCTAACGGGTTTCCTCAAAGCTAAAGTTTTAAAAACAGACAGAACGTAACAGTTTATAATTGTAATGTTGTAAAGTTTTAAAAAAAATTAAAGTGTTTTCAAATAAAGTGAAAGTAAAGCTTATTTTATTTTATATAAAATCAAGCTACCAAAGAGGAAGTTTTAAAGTTTAAAGTAAAGATAGAACTCACCAGCGTTAGCTGACTTTTAGTATGCATAACAGGTAGAAAAGGTAAAGCAAAAGAGAAGTGAAAGAGCCGTGAGGGCCGGATAGCATGGACATCGGGTGCTGTGCTGAAGACTGACATTTCCATTCCCGATAGTTTATGTTTTAGACAATGAAGTTACATTATTGTTGGTGAATGTTTTAATTTAAAGACTTCCGCTGTAATAGATTCTGATTTTATATTTAAGAACTATGTTTGTTATGTTTTGTGCCAACTATGAGATGTACCCGTTTGGGGAGTTTCAAGTGTAGTGGGTGTGATACCAAGTAAAGGACTAAAATCGATAGAGACAAAACTTTTATCGACACCCGTATCAAATAGTATGGAAGCATAGTGATGATTTACTAGGAACATGCCCGTAACAATGTTGGGATCTTGACGAGCGTCCCCAGCTCCAATCATAAATGCTCTACCACGGGCTTGGTTGTTACCCTCGTTTCTTAGGTTTGGGCAGTCCTTTTTAAAGTGCCCCATATTGCCACACTCAAAAAAAGCTCGATTGTCCCCGACGTTGACTGATTGATCAGGGACTTAAAGTATTTGTTTGGGTTCTTGCATTTGGTACAGGTGAAACTCTCACAAGTACGCAGGTGATGGAGACCGCATTTGTTGCACTTGGGCTGTTTCCCTGCGTACTGGTTTTTCTCAGTTGGTGCTGCAACATAAGCTTTCACAGTTTTAGACTTCTTGGGAGTCTGATGCCTAGAGTTCTTTCCATCCCATTTCCCTTTTCTACTGAAATAATTCTCAACAGAAGCTGAACCTTTCTTCATCAGTACCCCAGAATGGACAGGTTGATCAGTCAAATTGTGTGCCAACCTTATGGCACTCTCAATGGTGGTTGGTTTAGATGAAGTCACCATATTTTGAATCTGGGGTGTCAGACCCCATATGTACCTTTTGATCTCTGGGGTAACTAATCGATGTCGTTTGTTCGGTCAAAAAATATGAATTAAATAGTAAGTGGAAAGTCGAGTCGTCTCCACGAGGAATTAGTGGAAAGTTTAATTTTGATGTAAATTGGTTTTAGTTTAGAGATTGCAAACTTTGATTCTTTATTTAAAATTCAATTGAGAGAAAAGCAACCTTCTCCAAACTTTAGGTTTTAGGTTTCACACAAAACTCGGTTGTTTAATTAGACACCATATAGACATAGCGTTGGAAAATCAGTTAACGTGGTTATTGAAGACATGTTCTTGTCAACAAACCTATATGACTGGTTTTGTCATAAACCAGTACAATTCAATTACCCAATTTATTAGTGTCAAGTTAACCCCATTTAGTCACCCAACCAGCTTCTAGGTTTTATCATCAACCGAACGTGATTGTAAAGAAAGAACTCAAAACACAAAGATAAATTGTTTAAATCAACCAATACACCAGTCCGTTCTGCCACAAGTGGTTTAACCAATTATACTTGTTCTCTCCTCAGCGTCAAAAAACCTAGCAGCAAGAGGCTACTCCCTCGCCAAATAGGTTGTGGTGTGGTGGTTGAGGTGACGTCTGAAGTCCCAATGGACCCGGGTTCAATCCCTGCCACCACCGTTAATTTCTGAGGCATGCAAATGAGGCCTAGTTCTTAGGCTGATGCACAGAGTTTTACTCACGCCGATCCAGGGTACGAGCCTCGGCTCTCTCTCAAGCCGTTAATATTCAATGTTCGCCGTTAAAAAAAAAAGGGGCTGCTCCTCGACAATCGTGCCAGAGCACAACCCCTATTCCAGCCGTATGATACCTCCAATTGGACCAATTCCTATGCGTGAACTCCCGCCGTTCTTTTCTTTGTTTTTCGTGGTCAACGCAAAAAGCTATCATGCCCTCCTCGGTCCATGTCCATGACCCAAATCAAATTGTTGTCTGCTTCTTTTGTTCTTTTTCGGTCTACGCAGCAAAGAGAAAAGACCAAATCTTTTTAACTTTTCATTGGGCCATATGATTTCTTCTTCACGTGTACAATTAGTCAACAACCCAATTAGCCCACTAAATTTCTTTACCAACTTAATTCATCCTCGTTTCCTTTGATTCCTGTAATGCAAAAATGAAAATATCTATATCTTTTCTTTTTCTAAATAACAATATTTATTTACTTTAATTTGTATTAACATATGCAGTATTTTGAAAACCGGAACGGACCGGCCGGTCGGACCGGGAACCGAAAGCTTGGCCAATCCGGTTACATATATTGAAACGGTTCTGCAACGAACCAGCGGTCAGACTGGAAACCCGGTCGTGAGACCGGAAACCGGGGTTCGACCAGATTTAATCGTGAATTGTTAACCGGCTTGAAACCCCATTGAACCAGAATTAAGACTATGTTTTGCATTTATAGATGAGAAGTGGCTTCAATGTTTTTATCCTCACCGATGTGTGATGAGCTCACACTTCACAGGCATAGAAGAATGCATAGCAGGTTCAATTTATAGATGTGATAGAGCCTTTGAGATTGTCAAGTGACCTATGTGGGACAAATCTAAATCATAGAACAAATTAGATTTAAAAATCGGTGGCGACCTACAGAAGTTTGTATCCGTATAAAATGCCACTGATCTGCAACCTTTTTGTTTTATGATTCCATTTGATTATGTTAAAATACTTGAACTAGGACACAAATTGACACATAATAACCACTGAGATATATATATATATATATATATAAACACATATAGTTGTATAAACTTATAGCATTTTCATATAATTTTTTAAATTAGGTATTTACATATAATTTAATTTTTATATTAATCATAATGTTATCCGGTTCTTAAATCCGGTCCGACCAGAGAACCAGTAAGGCGGCAGGTTCGTTGTCCGGTCCGGTTCTGAAAACATTGAACATGTGTCATATTAAATATATCTATGCTAACTTAATCATTTTTAGCTCAAATACTTCTTTAACCTATAAAATATAAAAACCAATCAAAGTAAATTATTTCACACATAGTTAGGGTTAAAAACATTTAATTAAAAACAATTAGCACGAGTTTATCAACCACTCATCAGTAACCATGTGTGGAACTAGTCGGTAGGGATGCAAACGAGCCGAGCCGAGCTTGACTAGGCTCGAGCTCGGCTCGTTTAACTTACTGTGAGCTCGAGCTCGGCTCGATTCGAGCTCTAATTTTGAAGCTCGGGCTCGGCTCGTTGGTAGATTTATAAGCTCGAGCTCGGCTCGGGCTCGGCTCGTTTATTATATATTAATTAATTTATATATATTTATAATTATTTTTATATAAATTTTATTATAGTTTTTATATATAACATAATACATATTATTTAATTATATTTATCTTAATTTTATATATACTAATTATTATTATTATTTTATAAATATATATTAAATATATTAAAAACATTATATAAATAAAAGGCTCGTTAAGGCTCGCGAGCCGGCTCGAGCTCGATAAGTGAAGCTCGGGCTCGGGCTCGTTTATTAAACAAGCTTATCGTTTAAGCTCGGCTCGTTTCGAGCTTTTTAGCGAGCCGATCTCGAGTAGCTCGCGAGCAGCTCGGCTCGTTTGCACCCCTACTAGTCGGGCTAGTTCATGAAAACGAATGATGTAAGTTGCCACTTCTGCTCCAATCATGGCTAAATGTCAGAATTCATTTTCCAATTTCTGAACCTCATTCCGTGGACAATATTCCTCCTTCGCCATATGCTTGAAGTCGTCCCATTACATCTGGTAAGCAACATCCATACCCAATGTCTGAACTTGGGCATTCCACCAAGTGAGTGCTTGGTCTTGGAAGGTGCAAGTAGCATACTTGACCTTGCAGTCATTGGTGTAGTTGCTTATGTTGATTACTGACTCCATCTTCTCAATCCAATGCATGAGACCAATTGCTCCTTCAGATCTATTAAAATAGCGAGGTTTGCAGTTCATAAAGTCCTTTTAGGTACAACCTCTTGGAGCGTTGTTGTTTCCTGAATTGATAGGGTTATCAAGTTAGGATAATAATCATAAATAGTGATCTCTAAGCCTTGGTATATTGTTACTGTTTCTATTACCCAAGGTAGCTCCAGATCAAATTTCGGTTCCGTTGGTACCGCTACCGATGTTGGAATTCCTAGCTCCGCTGTTATCTCCGTCAGTTCAATTGTTGCCATTCCCCGGGTTTCCTGATCCGCCTCCGGATCCAGTGTTCTGATTAGCTTCGTTCTGTGCTAGTGCCGCAGCTACTTGTTGAGCTATCATTTGTCATATCTCTACAACCGTCATGGGTTGTGTTGTCTATGTGCTTTTAGTGTTTTGTCGAGTGTTACGTCGGGGTCTTCCTTTGGGCGCCATGTTTTTCTTTCTAGTATATATAATAAGAAAAGAAAATAAGACAATATGCATAAAATAATTGCCATCACATGAACAAGGAAATGTAAACAACCACAACAATCACAACACAAGAAATATACACAATGCATAGATGGATTTAAACTTGATACATAGTTTTGCAAAATAATACAAAATGGACAAGGGTACAAAGCCCTGTCGATACAAGTTTTAAATCCTAGTCTAGGTGAGCACAATCCACTCACATACGTCTGCTAGATAGATGAGAACAATCCTGCCTGAGCGGCGGTGGTGCCTAGTATGGCACAGACGGTGGCAAGGGCTCGTGTCTCCTGCAGCTCCTCCCGTTGGGTAGCTGTTTCTTGCTCTGCTGTCGTCATGCAGAGTGTAACCGCAGCTAGGCTCTCCTGCAGCTCAGAGATCTTCTCATCAGCGTCGATCGACCACTCCTCAATGCCAGTGATAACCGCGAGGTTATCCTCTATGAGGTAGAGGCGTGTACTCGAATCGAGCACAACTCTTGCCTTATGGTACTGAACGAGGTCTAGTCAGGCCATCAACCTCTGGAGCTCCTCTATTCTCTCTGCATGGGCCTGTAGATGCTCAACATCCTCTTAGAGGTTGTCCATTCGGTTGTTCGTGGCGGACGCTCCGTGCCACGAGAAGAGGGACAGTCAGCTACACAGGCTGACCGGTGATGGGAAGGGAAATTGGAGCGCGGGAGGATTCTCCCACCTCGTAGGTGGAGGGAGTACCCTCCTCATCCACCCACTTCCGTAAGGTGGGGTTACCCAGGTCCACTTCCTGCTGGTGGACCTAAGTCTCCTCGGTGGAGGGGCTGCCAGGGTTGGGGAAGTGGATCTAGCACTCTTGGGCTCGGGCTCGGGGATGATATGAGTACGGGAAGTTGGCCTCTTGCGAGGCGGAAGGACCTTTTTTCACGGAGTAATGTGGATACGGGTCCCTCCCAATTTAGTGCAGTAGTAGGAAGGTGTGGCAGCAGGGCGGATGGTCCCTACAGTAGCTGGAATCTCCTTAGGAGTAGGGGCTATAGGCACGGTCGGTGCTGCCGGGGTGTCTGTCTCTGCAGGCTCGGGAACCTCCTCAGGCTCCGTCTCGGGGTCGTCTATCATGGCCTCATCCTTGGGGTCATGAGGTAGTAGGGGTGCTGGTAGTGCCAGTGATGATGCTACCGAGGATGTCGGGGACGCCGAATCCTCATCAGAATCGGACACGGATATCCATCCGTTGTGCGACATAGCTGTGACATTTCAGTGTTAGTACAAATCATATATGTTGTGCAATGCAAATGTCTGTGTCCTGTTTCTAGGGCTATAGTCTAGGCTCACTAATATAACCTAGTTCGTTATAACCAAGGCTCTGATACCAATCTGTCACACCCTGCCTAGGGAGGAAACATATGACACCTACCAAAATTCCGATCTCAATTTTTTCCCGGAACTCGTATAAGACGACGAGAATCATTGGAAACTCGAGAGTTGGAAAAATAAATTAAGAATTTTGACATTTAAGGGATAGCGGACCACTACCTATTGGTTAACGGTCCATTACGGAGTAAAAGAATCTGGCCGCCTAAGGGGTGGCGGACCGCCAGCTGCTTGGCTAACGGTCCGCTACGGATAAACCATGGCTGGCGGACCGCCAGCACCAACGCTAACAGTCCGCTACGCAGGTCCCTAGGGACCCTCTGCAGTTGGCACGTATCTTGACACGTGTAGGGCATGCGTCAGCATGCGTGACGCGTGGACGGGTGGCGGACCGCCACGGCTTTCCCACACGGTCCGCTACGGACGCGTGTTACATCTGCCCTGCATGGCCGGCACGTGGCGCGCATGCGGGTAAGGATAGGCGGTAGTTGACCGCCAGAGTCCTCGCTAGCGGTCCGCTACGGGGTCAAAGCTGGCCTATAAATAGAAGCTCATTTGCTTCTCATTTTCAACAAACACAAAAACTCTCTCTCGAACTTCCTCTACCCTCGAGCCATTCCCGAGCCATCCAGCCGTCTCGACTCCCGAGCCGCTCTTCCCAGTTCGACTGACTTTCGTTTATTAACCGGACTCAAGCGTTTAATAAACAAAGGAACACGATGAAGGAATGGAGGCGTTAGTTGAAGTATTAAAGCCTTAAGAGTTGATCCTAGGAGCCGAGTAGCTCTAAGTTGTTATCCATCAACCAACCGACTTCAAAACTAAGGTGAATACTCGTTTTTATCAAAGATACACGTTCTCATGGTGAGAACGAGATTTTTAAAATAATTTATAAGACATGATTGTGCTATAGGAACCTTCACGCAAAACGATAAAACGATTTACGAAAAGGGCAAAACACGATAATTAAATATTTACTCATAATAGTCCCAGAATTAGGGGTTGAGTTCAACCCCTGTGGACATGATAAATTCCAGAATTAGGGGTTCTACCCCGGATCCAGTATGGTTGGGCGAGGTTGGCTTGTATGTCGGGTGATTGCGTAAAACGCAGGAGTGCCAGTTTGGCTGCGTAGCCCCCCGAGTACTTGTCTAATGTATACAAATGGATAAATCGGAAGAAAGTGATATGATCACTAGAATCCACCTATGAAATGTTACTGTTTTGCCAAGTTTATGAAAATGATTTAAGGTCATAAAGTATTCACCAGCATGTAGCTAACGTTCATTTTCAAATGTTTTCAAGAAAGGAATGAAATGACCTCATCGTACCGGGACCGGCTACGGCCTGAGTCCCGATGACAGTTTTCTTGCACAGCCGGGTCAGGCCACACACCTAGACTCGGTGCAACCCGAAAATATGTTATTACAGGTCATGCATTGCACAGAAAGAACCTGAAGAGTAAACAAGGTTAAGGTGACTGAAGGACTACATTTTCCTTATGCAGATTACCTCCTTGTAAACCTGATGTCTTTGCGTCAGAGTTTTGATTTGAAATCAAATGTACAAACGTTCGGGTTTTCATACCCAGTTATTTAAATAAAGATAATTTTTTGTCTACACGACGAGATTTTGATATTTACAAAACCAACCCTTGGGGTTGAGTTGAAACGATCCATTTACAAACGTTATTCCGCTGCACAAAAACAAACTCTGAAATCAATGCAGGTACCGAAGGTGCCAACTGACGTCGCAACACAGGATCGTCCTAGGGGTGCCCGGGTCGGGGTGTGACATTGGTTGGTATCAGAGACTGAGGTTTTAGCGAATTAGATACTTGTGATTAGTATCTAAGCTCTAACCAGATTAAGCAATGACTTACCTACTAGCAAAAGTAGGTAGACACTTACCTTTAAGCTGAAAGTGTCAAACATGCAGGTAGTACTATGTCAGGAGGACAAGTTACTGTTAAACAAAAACCAGTAGCAAATCCATACGCACCCATGGAAGAAGAAAACTTCTCATGGCATCACACTTTGCCGAAGGCACCTATGAAGGAGGAATACGAATCAGATCACCTAAGCCAAATGGGTGGTTCTGACTTCAGTAACTGGAGATGCATACCGCCACATTACCTAGTACTTCCTCCACCAAACTGCTCTCCACCTCAAACTCCCCCACCGCCTATGTATACTCCTCCCACTAACCAACATGAGGCAGGGTCTAGCAAGAAGTCCACTAAACGTCAAACGAAGGTAAGGGAACCTGTTGAAAAGCTTTCCATCACCAGAGCTAGTTTAGAAGAAATCTATAAAAATCTGGAGAACTACGAAAGTTCCGAATCCAAAGGATTCCTTCCTGTACCTCTAGTAGAAGCCTATTCACCACAATCAGCTAGCTATGAACAGTTTGTTGATTACCTCAACTACCCTATCATATCAGGTCCATACATGAGCAATAATTCAGACTCCGACAGAAATTACGTCAATGCAAGCTCAGTGAACCAAGAAGCTAGTTCTGGTTCATATATCGACTATATAAATCATCCACAATTCACAGATCCTTACATCCAAGATGATTATGATCCAATAGCTGAGTTCGAAGATACGTATGACGACCCAAATGCGTATCCAGCCGACTACATCCCACGAGCTACCTTGAAACATAAACCTAATCCCGCCTACGACAATGTCAATAATGACATAGTCTTAGGATTAAGAGACCCTCCACCTAAGTTTGGATAGAGTGTCTCGATCGATCGCTTCACGAAACTGATCAAGTCAAGAAAGAGCTTATCTTGACTAGGGAAGTACTGATAGAGACCGAGAAGGATCTCACAACAGCCAAAAAGAAGTTAGCTCATAAGGACAAAGAGCATAAGTTCTTTGCTAAAAGGATTTGGCTGCAAGGGAAAAACTTGATGAAGGATGCCAAGAGCGTGGTCAAGAAATAGACGTCCTACTATCGCTTTTATGTTATTTTTCATGTAATCCGAATAAATTTTGTAATATTTTAATCCTATTAATAAAAATATTTTTTTTCCTTTCGTTTTCCTGGAATGGCAGGGAAGGGAAAAGGACCTAGCTTCGTTCGTAAGTACGCACCACCCGGAAATAATGAACGAAACACAAACTCAACCGAATCCTATTCTGGAACAAATTCTGAGTACACTAGTAGAACCTTTCAAAATCTAAGGGATATAGAAACATCCAAATATTTCTATGAAACCCCAATGAGTTATTACGCGGCTCCAACACTCGAAAGCTATAACCAAACCTACGTAAACAATTATAGATACCAAGAGAAAACCACCTGAAATCCCGTATGAACATCACTACACATTGGAAGGTGAGGAGAGGGCTGATTCCAACAGACCCTACGGAACTTACCATTCCACCAATCCTACTCCAATCTATGCTCCCCGGAATAACGAAGAAACCTCGGGAGAAGAAAGGATTGCAGCTATGCAAGCACGCATAGCTGAACTTGAAAGGATTGAAGCTGAAAAAGACGCCAAGATCGTCGCTCTACAACAAGCGTTGATTAGAGTTAGGGGTCGTTAGAATATATCTTATCTATGTTATTTTCAATTACCGTATTGTATTTTGAAGTTTGAAATAATGAAAATCTTGTATTTTCCTTATCAAAAAAGGATCTTAAAATTCTAATAAATATTATGTCTTTCGTCTAGAATGTCGAGGAGAACTGGACCATCCACAAATATGTGTGGACAAAAGAAACAGGTCGACGAGGCATTAGAAAAAGATGTATGCACTGCTGAAATGAAGAATATGATAAACAAAGAAATTGAGGACGCAATTCCAACAATGGTAGACGCATTTGAAAAGGCTGCTAAAGCCACAACTAAAAATAAGGGAAAAGAGAAAGACCATACGCTTCTTAACTCTGAGCATAACGAATCAAATCAAAGTATTTCCGTGAGAAGGGAACGTTCGAAAACTCATACCCATCAAAGTTCTAAAACCAAGAGAATCTGAAATGAGGAACACTACTCCTCAAGTGACAGCTCTGCGGATAGTTACAAACCGCGTCATAAAAAGAGCAGACACATGGGTTGCTCTTACAAGACTTTCCAAGCTTGTAAACCCTATGACTTCCTTGGGAAAGAAGGAGGAGTAGCTACATTACGATGGATAGAAAAGACAGAATCAATTCTGGCCATAAGTAAATAAGCCAAAAAAGACAAGGTCCTCTATGCCTCTAATCTCTTCAAGAACTACGCCCTTGAATGATGGAACGCCCTTGTATCCGCCAAGGGAACGGAAAGAGCATATCAAATGAGTTGGAACTCATTTAAAGACCCAGTCAAAAGAAAATTCTGTCCAATCAACGAAGTAGAGCAAATAGAGCAGAAATTCCTGAACTTAAGAATGGTTGGCTCTAACCATCAGGAATACATTACCAAGCTACTAGAATACACACAACCAGTGCCACATCTAGCTACACCCGAATCAAATCTCAAAAAGAGATATATCTCAGTGAAATCCGCGATATGGTAAAGATTTCAAGACCTAAAACCATCGATAATGCAATGGACCTTGGTGCTCAATTAACTTATGGTATGGTCCGAACCATGGAGGAAAATAAAAAAAGGAAACCTTCAGCCGAGGGAAGGTAGACTTCAAAAAGACCAATCAAGGTTCTAGTACAAAGGAAAGACAGTCTAGTTTTTCTGAGTGCAAAACATACAAGAAAAGTCATTTAGGAAAATGCCGACTTCTTACCACATGCCCTGAATGAAAGTGTACGGGCTATAACAACAATCAGTGTCCACGAAAGAAACTGGTCACATGCTACAACTGTGGCGAGACCGGGCACTACAGGAGTGAATGCCCAAAACCAAAAGTTGCTAGTGGCTCAGGTGCTAAGTCGGCCACCGAAACTAAAAAGAATGCTAGAGCATTTCGTTTAAACGTCAAAGAAGCTGCTAATATGACCGATGTCATATACGGTACTTTTCTTGTCGATAATGCTTATGCTAAGGTACTTTTTGACTCTGGGGCAACCCAAAGTTTTATAGATCATAAGTTTTGTAAACTAGTTAATAAGCCCTTAGATAAGCTAGACAAAAGTTACCAAGTCAAAACCGTGAACGGAGACCTGATCCAAGTCACCGAATCCCTGAATAATTGTTCCATCACGTTATCTGGACACGTCATACCTGTACAACTCTTACCAATGTAATTGGCCGGGTTCGACATAGTCCTTGGAATGGATTGGTTAGCAACTAACCAAGCCCATATCCTTTGTGACTCCAAAGCCATTGAATTACACACACCTTCAGGAGAAGTAGTGACGATTAAAGGAGACGAGACAACCAACCATGTTGGTTTGATCTCTATGATAAAAGCAACAAAATATCTCCGGAAAGGATGCCTTGCTTATGTCATACCCGTAACCACCTGCAATACCGAGCAGGAACTGAAAGATGTACCAATCGTCTCTGAATATCCTGATGTCTTCCCTGAAGAGTTACATGGAATAGCGCCAGATCGGGAAGTGAAGTTTCAGATAAATCTTGTGCCAGGCAAAGCTCAGATAGCTAAAGCCCCATACGGATTAGCTCCAACCGAGATCGTTGAATTAAAGAAACAACTCGAGGAGTTATTGAAGAAAGGATTTATAAGACCAAGTTCCTCGCCATGGGGAACTCCGGTACTTTTTGTGAAAAAGAAGGACGGATCGATGAGGATGTGTATAGATTACCGGGAGTTGAACAAGGTTACAATCAAAAATCGGTATCCACTTCCAAGAATCAACGATCTGTTTGATCAGCTCCAATGAGCAAGATGCTTTTCCAAAATAGACCTGCGCTCATGCTATCATCAATTGAAAGTCCAAGAGGATGACATAACTAAGATTGGGTTCAGAACTAGATATGGTCACTTTGAGTTCACGGTTATGCCGTTCGGACTCACAAATGCTCCCACAGCATTTATGAACATGATGAACCGAGTCTGCAAACCTTACTTAGACAAATTCGTAATCGTATTCATAGACGATATACTTATTTACTCCAAAAGTGAGGAAGATCATGCTAACAATCTAAGGTCGATACTTGAGTTATTGACAAACAAGAAACTTTACGCCAAATTCTCGAAGTGTGAATTTTGGTTGTCAAAGGCACAATGTCTCGGTCACGTCATAGACGAGAAAGGATTCAAGTAGATCCATCTAAGATTGAGGCTATATCCCATTGGGAAGTCCCAAAAACGCCAACCGAAGAAAGAAGTTTCCTCGGATTGGCAGGATATTACCGAAGATTTATTAAGGACTTCTCAAGGATCGTCGTTCCTTTGACTGCACTAACACGACAGGCAATCAAATATGAATGGGGTCTAAAGGAGGATGAAGCGTTTAAAATGCTGAAGCAGAGACTCACTGAAGCACCAATTCTATCGCTGCCCGAAGGCAACGAAGGTTTTGTAGTTTTCTGCGATGCATCACACACTGGTTTTGGATGTGTATTAATGCAAGGAACCAAGTTCATCGCTTATGAATCTCGATAACTTACGACTCACAAAAATAACTATACGACTCATGACCTAGAGTTAGGTGCCATAATCTTCGCACTGAAATTATGGAGACACTATCTCTATGGAGTCAAGTTTACGGTTTTCAAATATCACAAGAGTCTAAAGTATGTCTTCAGTCAGAAAGAGCTGAACATGAGGCATAGACGATGGATGCAAGTCTTAAGCGACTATGACTGTGAAATATGCTATCATGAGGGGAAGGCTAACGTGGTAGCCGACGCCTTAAGTCGAAAAGAACATGAGAAACCAAAGCGAGTACGTGCCCTAAGACTTGACCTGCATAAGTCTTATCTCCCAAATTAGAGAGGCACAGAAATCAGCTTTGAAAGAGGCGAATCTCAAAAACGAAGGAATGATATGAAGGATCGAACAACTCGTCAAAGGAAATGACAACATCCTTAGAATGGATAAACGAATATGGGTTCCAATCTATGGAAATCTCTAAGGAGAAATTCTTGAGGAAGCCCATAAGTCCAAGTACACAATGCACCTCGGTGGTGATAAGATGTACAAAGATCTAAAAACAGAATACCGGTGGATAGGCATGAAAAAGCACATAGCCGAGTATGTGGCCAAATGTCTAACCTGTTCCAAGGTTAAAGCCCGAACACCAAAAGCCATTTGGGTTGTTGCAACAGCTGGAGTTACCAATATGGAAATGGGAAATGATCGCCATTTCATCACTAAACTTCCCCGAACCAGTCAAGGAAATGACACAATATGGGTTATCATTGATTGTTTAACCAAATCCGCACATTTCCTACCGATGAAAGAAACTTTTAGTATGGACAAGTTGGCACAATTGTACGTCAACAAGGTACTATCCTTACATGGAGTACCGTTATCCATCGTATCAGATAAAGACATTTGATTCATGTCTCGATTCTGGCAGAGCTTCCAAAAAGCTCTCGAAACTCGTTTGAACCTTAGCACTGCATACCATGCTCAAACGGATGGGAAGATAGAGAGGACAATCCAAACCTTGGAGGATATGCTTCGTGCATGTGTTATTGACCTAGGAGGAAGTTGGGACGACCACTTACCTCTGATGGAATTCTCTTACAATAACAGCTACCACACGAGTATACAAGCTGCACCATTTAAAGCCTTGTATGGCAGAAAATGCAGAACACCGGTGTGTTGGGTTGAAATAGGAGAAAATCAATTATCCGGACCTGAGATAGTCTAGGAAACCACTGATAAGATATTGCTATGTTGAGATTGATTCGATAAATTATGGGGGGGAATGAAAAAAATTCGATAAAAAAAATAGATTGTTTATTTTAAAAATAAAAGTGTAAGTTTAGGGGGGGAGAAATGAAAATTTCAAAATTATTTTTAACCTAACCTAATTATCCCTAAAACAAAACCATCGCTGCTCCCTGCCCCAAATCAGTTCATTCACCACTGTTGCTTCCTGCCCCAAATCGCTGTCGTCGCCTCCATTCGGCGCCACCGCTCGCCGTCCACCACCAGTCGCCAGCGCCGCTGCTTGCTGCTCCGCTCACATCACAGGTGTTTAATACTACTATACTAGCCTAGCCCTAATTTTTTGATTTCTTGTATTCTTGAATCAAGCCCTAATTTCTTGATTTCTTTTCATTCTTTAGTTGTATTCTTCATGGATTCTTGTTAAGTATTAGGATTATGATTAGGAATGATTATTGATTTCTTGCATTCTTAAGGATTATTGATTAATGATGAATAATGAATTGATGAATCGATATTGACGAGCAACAGATTGATTGATGATGAATAATGAATTGATGAAATGAAATTGATTATGACAATTGTTTTTTTTTGTTAGGCATATTATGGGAAAGTTGAAAACTTTAACTATTATTTCTTTTTCAAAAGAATTGATGATGAACAAGAGAAAAGAAATGATGATGAGCAAGTAAGCAAACGTCACAAAGCTTCAACAAGTGAGCCGTAAGAGCATGAAAATCAACAAGAAAATCATGCTAACTCTAAACCTCTACAACCACAATCAAACACTAATGAAGTGGATATTAACAATATAGAAAGGGATCCCACTAAACGAAAACCAATTTGAGAGTATCCGGTTCATTTAAGAGAACAAGTAAGACGTTCTTATCTTTCTTTAGGACCTTACCAAGTAAGTCTTACGGAGTATCAAATAAAGGTTCAAAGAATCATACTCGTAGGTTCCAATATGCTTGGTTCAGTGTTTATCCTAATTGGTTAGAGTATTCTCCAACGACACATGATGCTTATTGTTTTATGTGTTATCTATTTAGTGTTAGACCAAGTGTGAGCAACGATACGATTCATTTACGGTTAAAGGGTTTGACAATTGGAAAAAAGTTAACGGGAAAAAGTGTTCATTCTTGGCCCATATTGTTACTTCACAACATAGAAATTCCATTGAATTCGGTAAAAACTTGTTGAACCAAGCAACACACATTGACAAAATGAAGAGACAATAAAGAAAAACCGTTTACGATTAAAAACTAGTGTTGATGTAGTTCGTTGGTTGACATACCAAGCTTGTGCTTTATGAGGACATGATGAATCTTCGAGTTCTAAAAATCGAGGTAATTTTATTGAATTGCTAAAACTTCTAGCTTCTTATAATGATGAAGTTGCAAAGGTTATCTTAGAGAATGCTCCTTTTAATGCAAAGTATACTTCTGGAGATATTCAAAAAGAAATTATTAGTATTATTGCAAATAAAGTTCGAAAGCATATTCGTAGTGAAGTGGGGGATTCAAGATTTTGTGTCATGGTTGATGAATCACGAGATGAGTCAAAAAAAGAGCAAATGGCCATAGTTTTGAGATTTGTTGATGCAGAAGGGATGATACAAGAAAGGTTCTTGGATTTGGTTCATGTTAGGGATACTTTATCAGCAACACTTAAAACAAGTTTGTGGAAACAACTTTTGCAGTACCAGTTTGATGTTAGTAAAATCCGTGGTCAAGGTTAGGATGGTGCTAGCAATATGAGAGGGGAATGGAACGGATTACAGGCACTTGTTCGTAAGGAATGTCCTTATGCGTATTACGTTCACTGCTTTGCTCACAGGTACTTGTTTATTTTTCTTTTTCTTTATTCGGTTTGACTAAAATACTCTTATGCTTATTATTTATTACGTTTGCGCTTTTGCTCACAGGTTACAACTTTCCTTGGTTTGTGCTTCAAAGGAAATTATTCCAGTTGACATCCACATTGGACAAACAGATAGATGAGTTGAACAGTAGATTCAATGAGCAAGCGATGGAGTTGTTATCTTTTAGTTCTAGTTTAGTTTCAAAAGAGATTAATGTTGATCAGATTTGTCTTCTAGTTGAGAAGTATTATCCTGAGGATTTTACAGAGCAGGAGAGGAATCAATTACCATATCAGTTAGAAGATTTTAATATTGAGATGAAAATGAATACCAAGCTAACTGATATATCAAATATTTCTGATTTATGTAAAAGTCTGGTGGAAACTCATAAACGTGAAAATTATTATTTGGTTGATAGAGTGGTTCGGCTTATCTTGACACTTTCAGTTTCTACTGCAACAACAGAAAGAGGATTTTCAGCAATGAAAATATTCAAGAATCAGCTTCGCAATAATATGGCAGACGAGTATCTCGCGAATAGCTTGGTGATTTACATAGAAAAATATATCGCTAATAAGTTTGATTCGGAATCCATAATCGATGAATTCAAAAATATTAAAGGTCGTCGGGCTGAGTTGTAATTTTCTTCCAGGTACTTACCATTTTTCTCTTGCATTATAATAGATTATTTTATATTTAAAGTTATTTATTATTGATTTGTTTGGCCCGACCCAAACATATAACCCGAAACATAGCGATAGGAAAAAATTTTTGGTCTTGTGACTTTTAGCCCCCGCTTCTTAGTTTTTCAAGCTCCGCCACTGCTTGAAAGAAAGAGACCGTGTGCAATTTCCAAAGAAAAAGAGTATGATCGGGTGCCATCAGAACGTTTATATTCCATAAATCCCACTCTTTGATGAGCGTCAAATCGAAGATGGTCATAATTAGCTTGGTGATGTCATTATAGACTTGAATCAATTAACAACATACGTGAGCACACAGCACAAGTAAGATAGACGTTCTTATGAACAAATGAACCAATATTAATCATAATTAGGCTACACATTCTTATGAACAAATGAACCAATATTATTCACAATTAGGGCTCTTCAAAAAGCTCGTGGCTCGCTTGAAGTTTGCTAAAAAAATACTCGAAAAAAGCTCGGTTGTAAACGAGTCGAGCACGAGCCATTGTAGGTTCGGCTCGTTGACTCGTCTCAATAATACACACACACACTCACTCCAAACACTTTCAAAAAGTTAAGGTGTCAGACTCTATCAATCCAAACATTTTCAAAAATTCTAATTTCCTAAATCCTAATTCGACGTTTAAATTCCTAAATCCTAATTGCACTTCAAAGAACAAATCCTAATTGCCTCCAGAAGTTCTTCATCTCTCCCGCTTCCCATATAGTTTTGGGTTGTGTATATTGAAATTATTTTTTTCGTCTTTCATATATCAATATGTGCAAAAAAATAGGAAACAAAAAAAATAAACGAGTTAGCTCGACGAGCCACGAGCTGACTCGAGCTTTTCACGAGCCGAGCTCGAACTCAACTTTTCAGCTCGTTAAAATTTTCAAGTTGAGCCGAGCTTGAGCCCATCCTGGCTCGGCTCGACTCGGCTCGTTTATAGGGTTATTCATAATTAAGGGGATTTTTATAATTTTGTGTTTATTAAGCGGTACTATAATCCATGAAGAAGTGCAACAAACCATGTTTTAGAGGAGAGAATTCTTAGCAATAATATTTGTAGAATATTTTGTATTTATTTTTACCTATCCTTTCCATAGTTATATAATACTTGTAGGTCTCTCGGGTGTCTCGGATCGTCACATGCAAGTGTGTTCCTAATCAAACAGGGTGTGAAATGCCCATGATTAGGTGGAGTATCAAGCAATACAAAGTAAACCGACAACAAAGACACAAGATAATTTCAAACTTTGTCTATTGATAATCACAGCCGGTTATAGAGAGAATGAGTGCGTACATAATTCTGTCACTAACTGGCTATATATACTAGACCTGGGCTTTGCGCATTTAGCAAGTGCGCATGGCAAAATGCTCATGCGTACTTATCAAGTACGCAGAGAGTTCTTGCGTACTTGCTAAGTACGCAGGAGTTTACTCCTGCGCACATGCTAAGTGCGCAAAACACTTAGAGAATTTAGACAACGAGTACAAACAAAAGTAAATACAACTCGATAACTAATACATACAGACACTAAGATACAAAGACTAATACATACAAGACAAGTATAAAAGTTAAGACAATATCCAGAGCCTATACATTTATTGATATTATGCGGATCTTCAAAACCTGGTGGTTGAGTGACATAGACCTCTTCATGAACTTTCCCATATAGAAAAGCACTTTTCACATCAAGTTGATAGATCTTGAAGCCGACAAAGGAGGCATAAGCCAGAAACAGTCAAATGACCTTAAGTCTCGCAACTGGGGCATACACCTCTTTGTAATCCAGGCCCTCTTGCTGATAAAAACCCTGAACAACCAACCTTGCTTTATTCTTCACTACAACATGTCGATCGTCCGTCTTGCATTTGAACACTCATCTGGTTCCAATCGGATGCATACCCTTCTGAAGGTCAACCAAATCCCACACTTGTAACTTTTGGAATTGAGACAATTCATCTTGCATAGCCTCTATCCAGCAGTTGTCAGAGAGAGCCTCTTTTACATTCTTCGGCTCCAATTTGGATACGAAAGCAGCATGCAGACACGTTTCCATGACACCTGTATCAAGTATCTCAGCGTACAGACTGGTGTTCTCAGTAATGGTTCTATGACGAGTTTGAACACCGGCATCAGGATCACCAATAATGTTCTCAATTGGATGATTCCGATGCACTCTCGTTTCTGGTACTTGCGGTTCCTGGATGTTTGAATCTAGATTCTTGCTTAACTCCCCCATATCCTGTGTTCCAAAAGAAGAAGATTCAATGCTGATTGGATCAGCTGGAGCTTCATTTCCTACGCGATTGTTAGGATCAGCTTGAGCGTCATTTCCATCAATATGAACAACTTCAGTGTTATCACTTTCTTGAGTTCCAGATGAAGAAGCAGCATTGGAATCGGGAGTTACAATAGGTACGGTGGCATGGGTTGAGAAGTTGGAGTCATCGCCGCCATTAACGAAATCGTACACATTTGCGGCATCATCGGCAGATAAATCAGGAAGATTAAAATACTTGAACAGAGCATCAGAATCAAACCCCCAAGCAGGACCAGTTGGTTATGGTGGAATGTTGTGTTTACTGCAGTCTAATTCGAACCATTCTTCCACAGACTTACTAACAATATTGCACACTCTTTTGCATGGCGAGTTGGCAACATATCCTAAGAAGATGCCTTCCACCGCTTTTGCATGAAACTTAGACTTGCGGTCTTTGTACTGTAACAATAAAGAGCACGGACTACCAAAAGGAACAAGGTAGTCAAGATTTGGAGGACGATTGTTGAGCAGCTCATAACAAGTTTTGTTGTGCCTTTTAACAACCAGGACTCTATTCAAGAAGTGACAGGTTGTGTTGACTGCTTCTGCCCAGAAAGTGACACGAAGCTTTGCATCTGACAGCATTGTCCTTGCAGTGTCGATCAAAGTTCTGTTCTTTGTTTCTGCAACTTCGTTCTGCTGAGGTGTGTACGGGGCACTAAATTCGTGACGGATACCCTTCTTGAGACAGAAAAGCTCCATCAAATTATTCTTGAACTCAGTTCCCTTATCACTCCTTATTCTTCTAACCTTCAACTTGCATAAAGATTCCAAGCTCAAGATCAGGTATTGAAGAATATCAGCAGTCTCATCCTTGGTACCTAAAAAATGCACCCAAGAAAAACGTGAGAAATCATCAATTACAACTAGACAATATGACTTCCCTCTAATACTCCTGATACTTATGGGCCCAAAAAGATCCATATGTAAGAGCTCCAAAGGGGTATCGATGGACTTTTGGAGCCTGGGCTTGTGAGACTTCCGTTGCTGTTTGCCCTTTTTACAAGGCATACAGTCATCTGCAACGGAGAATCTCAGCTTAGGAACCCCGGTAACTAAACCATTTTGGACAAGATGATTAATTTTTCTGTAAGAAATATATCCGAGTTTCCTATGCCACAAGATTGAGTCAAGCTCTGTCGCTTTGGTAAGCAAACAAGTAGCAACTGAAGATGTGGTTTTCGCCACGCTCATGTCGATCTGATAGGTATCATTCGTTCTTGGCGCACGCATCAAAATCCAGTCTTCAGGAACCTCAAACCCAGGTTTGAGAATCATGCATTCAGACTTGTCAAACATGACTGAGTGCTCCTTATCACACATCTGAGAAACACTCAACATGTTATGCTTTAGCTGCTCGCAGTAGTTGACGTTGTCGAAGCTTACACATCCATTCGAAAATATGCCTTGACACGTAATACTGCCGCCTTTCTCGCCTGCAAAGGCCACATGGCCGCCTCTGAATGGTTTAATGTCTTGAAGCAGTGCCATGCTGCCTGTCATGTGCCGAGAGCATCCACTATCTACGTACCAACGATTAGAGATAGTTCCCTTCGGATGTCCCTGCACGAGTCACAAGAAATTAATTAGATTTCGAGACCTAAGCCATAGTGGTCTTGGGTCATCCGTCTTTCTCAAAATAAACTGTTTCAATTAATTCACAGTCATGACTATCAAAAATTGGTGAATCCTTTGGAGATCTGGAATCAGAAGATTGAGAACATTTGGTTTTCTTGTTCCAGGACCTTTCTTTTGTTTTACTGGAACATTCGGCTTGCATTCAGAAGCACCAGGTGAACTAGTAGAAGCTTCACCTGATTGAATTCCAGCCAGCTGTTCCAGCTTTCTCAATCTCTTGTTCCTTCTTCTCCTCTGTGGTTTGGAGAGTTTAACCATAGGCTTCTCACCAGTTGGTGCACTACTAGAGGTAAACACACAGGGTTTAGCAGGTTGCTTTTCCCTTTTTGGAACAGATGGCTTAGCCTCAGATGTGGTCTTTGGCTTCACCATATGTGTCACTGGTGGTTTCACCTCTTTTGATTTCGGACTTCTGGGTTGCTTCACTGATGGTGTCTTAGGGGAAATAGTTTTTTGTTGAACAACTGGTCGTTCCCCTTGGTTCTTATCATGACAGTTCACCAGGATGTGACCGACTATACCACAATGAAAACAAGCTCTTTTTTCCTTGTAAGTCCTCTTGTAAGGCCCTCTCCTTTTGGATGCAGATGACTCTGCTTGATGAGTAACAGGAGTTGTTTGATGAACATTACAAGCATCTTGTTCTTTACCTAAGTTTAATTGGCTCTTTGGGGTGCAGTGTTTATCAATGTTTTCTTGAAAATTCTTCCCCAAATTATTAGCAAAAGCTTCTTTTGTAATTTTCTTAATGGATTTGAAACCTCCATAAAGCATCATTTTTAGTTTATCATTTGTTTCAACAGCATCAGGTTCAGTTAAAATGCAATTGTTACGATCAGTAACAATGGGTTTCTTGACATTATGTTTATCAAGAAACTCTTCTGAGACAACACCCTTAACTTTGGTGTTCTCAGAGCCTTCATTAGAAAAGAATTCCTCATCAGAAGCTGAGCTAGCCTTACTTGAGGAATCCTCCGTGTTAGAGGAATAATCTAAACATGACAAATCAATGTCAATCAGACCGTTGACAAATTTCCCGCTCACTGGTGGAGGAATGGCATTAGTACCCAACCCTAAGCCATTCACTTGTCTCACTACTGATTCATAATATTCCACCACAAAGCGAGAATTCTTCAACTTCTCAATTTTACCATTCAACTGCAAAACCTCATTCTACAGCTTGGTAATTTCATTATTTCTCTTTTCCAACCCCTTTTATGCAACATCCAAATGAAAAAGTTGTTCACTGATTTTAAGTGAAAAATCACGTTTTTCTTTCTTTAAAGTTTCAATTGAATCTTTGTAACGCTTTTCATTTTCTTTGTAGCTTAAAGCTACAATACGGAGGGGTTCGACCTTATCCTGAAGCTTAGAATTTTCATCTTTCAAGCCAAGACATTTGGAACAAGAAATAACAGCAAAAGAATTAGAGTCTACCTCAGTTGACGAACTTGATGCCTCCCCAATAGCCATGAGAGAAAATGCAGTTGTAGACTCCCTTTGGTCAGCTACAGAAGCTTCCCTTTCTTCTACTTCCATCATCTCAACGATCTCAACCATGAGACCAACTTGTGTTTGAGCAATAAGGCCATCCTCCAAATGAACACCCAATCAAAGCTTTCGTCCTGTTGAGCTACCAAAGCATTGGACGTTCCACCTTGTCTTTGATTGCGGTTGTTAGAATTGTTGTACCCTTGACCATTTCCTTGGTTGTTTCCCCGGCTTGGTCTGGTGAAACCTGAAGCAGGTGCTTTATCCTTTTGACATTCACGAGCAAAGTGTCCAAAGTTCTGACACTTGTAACACTTGGCTTTGGATTTATCAAAACCTACCTTGGCATTTGAATGCCCACCAATAAACTTCCTGCCAGTTCTATTCAAGAAACGCTTGGCCCTTCTCAAGATCATGGCCATATTCCATTGAATATCCATGTCCTCCATGTCATCTGGATCCACCTGATTAAAATCTTCTTCAATGGTTTCAGGATCCGTAAGCTTGCCACCAATGAAGTTCTCATAGGCAAGCATACACGATGAAAACAATACTACATGATCTTCAGCTATCTTGGCTATAGCAGTCTGGTTAGCTGAAGATGTGGAGGTAGGATTCCTTGAGGAATGTTGGTGGTGAGGACCAGATCCAGATGCTGTAAAGCATGTATGACCCCCACAACCATTCGAGTTATCTTATTCATGAGAGTTCCCTGAGAATAAGGCGATTCCTAAACCCGATGACTTAGCTGTGGAAGACGTCCCATAATACATAAAAGGGTCTTGGATTTGAGGTCTCCCTGAGCTTTCTTTTCTTTTCAGGTTCATATCATGTGCTTGAACCTTTCTAATTGCTTCTTCAATCGTCATCTCATAGAACTTTGGGTTCCCTCTCAGCAGAGTGGTATACATCTCAAACTTTGCTGGTAACGCATCCAGAAACTTTTCAACTAATTCCTCATTAGGATACGTTAGCTCATAAGCTTTTAACTCAGTTTGCAGATGATAGAACCCAGATATAAGTTCATCTGTAGATTCATTCTCCAGGTATCTAAAGCACTCATACTGCTTTCTCAGGAGATCTCTTTTGCTCTTCTTGATGTCACTGTTCCCCTCAAATCTTTTCTGCAATGCCTTCCAGAGATCTTTCAAATTATCATATCCTCTGAAGCTGTGAAAAAGGTCTCTAGTCAGGGCCATTGTGATAGATCCATGTGCCTTCTTTTCTCTATCGTAAACTTTCTTTTCTTCTTCATCTAGCTTAGATATAGGCTTGGGAACAATCTCATCAAGATATGTATAAGTCGGATGCTTATAACCCTCAAGTATAGGTATCCACAAAGAGGAATCAGTGTATGCGATATAATGCTCAAAGCGTGCTTTCCAATTCGAATAATCATTAACACTAAGCAGCTTTGGCGGTTTTTGCGGAGTACCTATCTCGTTATCATAATTAAGCAGGTTACCAAGATTCTGAAGATTTGCCATAGTGTAAAACTTAGTCAAAAACTCAGAAAGTCAACACAACTTACGCACTTAAGAATGGCCTTGCGCACTTAAGAAATTGGTCTTGCACACTTACTATTTGCTCTTGCGTACTTAGCAAGTACGAATGAGTAAATGTTAAGTACGCAGGAAGAAAACTTAAATACGCACAAGAATAGTCTTGCGTACTTAGCAAGTACGCACACAGACTGTCCCTTTTTGCCAAAAAGGGTAAGTACGCAGAATGCTTTAACCACCTGCTCCACCAACTTTTTTCGATCGTCGGAAGTACCTCAGATCTTCAAATTTTGAAGATAAGAACAAATTGATCAAGCCAAAAAGGTTAGAAACTTGTTTCTAACAAACTCTTGATGATCAAAACACTCAAACAAACAAGAAATAAGTCGGATTTTGAAGGATTTTTGCTTTTAAAATAGCGCTCAAGATCTAACTCTATTTTATCACAAAAATCACCAAAATCGGTCACTTTTCCTTGTAGAATGGTTGTAGATTATGTCGAAAATGCTCATGATTAGGTGGAGTATCAAGCATCACAAAGTAAACCGACAACAAAGACATAAGATATTTTCAAACTTTGTCTATTGATAATCAAGCCGGTTACAGAGAGAATGAGTGCGTACATAATTCTGTCACTAACTGGCTATATATACTAGACCTCGGCTCTACGCACTTAGCAAGTGTGCAGGCCAAAATGCTCATGCGTACTTATCAAGTTCGCAACGAGTTCTTGCGTATTTGCTAAGTACACATGAGTTTACTCCTGAGCACATGCTAAGTGCGCAAAACACTTAGAGAATTTAGACAACGAGTACAAACAAAAGTAAATACAACTCGATAACTAATACATACAGACACTAAGATACAAAGACTAATACATACAAGACTAGTACAAAAGCTAAGACAATATCCAGAGTGTTTGTCTCACAAAAGTGCTTCAACAATATTAGTTTCCTTGTATTATGTATACACCCCCTTTCAATATTCAATGAGAATCGTCTTTGAATCATAAAAGTTTACATGGTATCAGAGCTACGGATCTTAATACCTGTGTTTAAAACCCTAGCCGCCGGCCAGACAAGCTCCGGCCACCTTCTGTTTTCCGGCTAGCCTTCTAATCCCATCGTGTTTCTTCCCCTTCTTTTATGTTTTCGAACAGCTTTCTGTTCCCATCCTGCTAATCATGGGTGACAAACCGGAAAACACCACTGGATCTTCATCAAACCCTAAAACTTAGCATCCCGTTTATACGGTCACTGACATCCAACGCAAAGTTCGAGTGTTGGATGGCACCAAAGTCACGTTTTCTTCGTGGGTTAAACTATTTCTTCTCCATGTTAAAGGGTACAAGGTTATGGCTCACATAGACGGTACCCCGGCTCCAGAACACACTGATACAGAGTTTGAGACATAGTCTAAGATAGACGCCATCGTCTTACAATGGATCTATGGCGCTTTGTCTGACGACCTACTGGCACGTGTTTTACAAACCGACTCCACCACTCACCAAGCTTGGCTACGCATCAAAACTATTCTTTTGAACAACAAGGGTTCACGGGCGGCAGCTCTTAAGCAAGAGTTTAACAACCTCAAACTCAAGAACATGCCCTCCCTTGAATCCTATTCCCAAAAACTAAAAGATCTAAGTGAACAACTCAATGATGTTGATAGCCTGGTTAATGATTAGCGGCTCATTTTTCAACTCGTTCATGGGTTGCCTCTTCAATATGACAACGTGGCTACATACATTAATCAAACCCTCCCAAACAAAGAGACTGCGGTTAGTATGCTTTAGTTCGAATTTCAAAGGCAATCGGCACATGACCAGTCATCTCCAGCAACACTTTTTCTCCCAACCAAACTCTTTAAATTCCAAACCCCCACGTCCACCCTTTTTTCTCCGACACCCATCCTACGATCACTTCTGTGTGTTCGGTTGTGCATGTTATCCTAACATGTCCTCCACCCGCCCACATAAGCTCGCACTCCTGTCAACCCGCTGTGTACTCCTCGGGTTCCCGTCAGATTTCCGGGGTTATCGGTGCCTCGATATGAGTTTGGGAAAGATCATTCTCTCCCGCCATGTCACCTTCGACGAATCTTCCTTTCCCTTCTCAAACCCATCGACCGCAACTCCTCACAACTACTCCGTCTTCGACACCGACCCGTCTCCAACCTCTTTTAACCCCACACCCTACAATACTCCTCCCTCGTAACCTGGTCCCGCTCCGCCTTCCTCACCTCCAGGATTTTACAGCCAAACAACCCCCCTTCGCCGCCGTCCCACCCTATAACCATCCAACTCAACCACTCTTATCACCCACCACTCCTGTTGTCCAACCCCAACCAACAAATCCACCACCACAGCCCTCCCTACCTACTGTCCAACCTTCACCATCTTCCGCCACCCACTCTCCACACCCTTCCATGACTCACTATCCCATTACCTACCAGCACTGTCCCAAACCAACCCATCCCATGACCACAAGCTCCAAGATGGGTCATCTTGCCCCTTGTCCCGTTTTACTTACATGTCCAGAAAGAACCTGCCCTCTCTCCCATTCCCACCTCTCACCTCAAAGCCCTCAACGACCACAATTAGCATACTGTAATGTTTGAAGAGTATCAGGCTTTGAAGGACAATAACACATGGTTTCTCGTTCCCCGACCTCCTAATGCAAACATTATACGATGTATGTGGCTTTTCCGCCACAAATTCAATTTTGATGGCACTTTACAGAGATACAAGGCTCGTTTAGTGGTAAACGGAAAAAGTCAACGGTTGGGCGTTGACTGTGATGAAACATTTAGCCCCGTGGTAAAACTAACTACCATCCGTGCAGTGATTAGTCTTGTCGTTTCTCGTTGTTGGCCGATTCACCAACTGTATGTTAAAAATGTGTTTCTACACGAAATCCTAAACGAACCGGTCTATATGTTTCAAAATCCAGGCTTTACAGATAAAGCAAATCCTCAACATGTTTGCAGGTTGACTAAAACATTATACTGGTTAAAACAAGCACCACTCGCTTGGTATGATCACTTTGCTACCTACATCACCCTTTGTGGTTTCCGCATTACAATCAGTGACACGTCACTATTCGTTTATAAGAAAGGAAATCAGATGGCTTATTTTTTGCTTTACGTTGACCATATTATCTTGACAACATCTGATGACTATTTGCTTCATTCTATTATTCAGCTTCTCTCTAAGGAGTTCTGGATGACAGATCTTGGAGAACTTCACCATTTTCTCGGAATCAAAGTTACAAAGCAAAATGGCGGCCTATTTGTTTCACAGGGTCTATATGCCCAAGATATCTTGATATGTGGGAATATGTCCGATTGCAAGCCATCCACCACTCCAGACGACACTTCTTCCAAGTTCAGTGCAACGAGTGGTAATCTTCTATCCGATGGTACCATCTTTCGGCAGCTGGTCAGGGCCCTACAGTACCTCACATTCACTCGGTCGGACCTCACTTATGCGGTCCAACAAATTTGTTTATTCATGCATGCCCCACGAGATCCTCATCTCCAATTTCTTAAATGTGTTTTACGTTACCTAAAGGGTACATTGGATCACGGGTTGGTTATTTCCCCTTCCAAATCACAACAGTTAACTGCTTACTCGGATGCTGATTGAGGGGGGTGCCCAGACTCTCGGCGTTCTACCTCCGGGTATTGCGTCTTCATGGGCACTAATTTAGTATCATGGTCTTCAAAGCGACAACCAACCATTTCCAGCTCTAGTGTAGAAGCCGAATACCGGGGCGTTGCAAATGTCGTTGCTGAAACGAATTGGTTACGCAACTTACTTTTGGAACTTTTTATTCCAACTCGCTCAGCCACTATTATATATTGTGATAACATATCTGCAGTTTACTTGTCTGAAAATCCAGTTCAACACTAGTGCACAAAACACGTGGAACTCGACATTCATTTTGCCCGGGAAAAGTTCGTATTGGTACAGTTCGAGTCCTACATGTTCCAACCAATTTTCAGTATACGGATATATTTACAAAGGGCCTACCCAGACATCTCTTTACAAGATTTCGTTCCAGTCTATGCATTCGTTCTCCTACTGCTCAGACCGAGGGGATGTCTTAGCAATAATATTTGTAGAATATTTTGTATTTATTTGTATATATCCTTTCCATAGTTATAGTATATTAGTTTCCTTGTATTATGTATATATACCCTTTCAATATTCAATGAGAATCAGCTTTGAATCTTAAAAGTTTACAAGAAATAAGAATCACTCAGCAG
This sequence comes from Smallanthus sonchifolius, assembly GCA_023525975.1. Lineage (NCBI taxonomy): Eukaryota > Viridiplantae > Streptophyta > Magnoliopsida > Asterales > Asteraceae > Smallanthus > Smallanthus sonchifolius. The sequence continues at coordinate 15,586,579 of CM042028.1, read as the reverse complement.
TAGTCGTAGACATCCATGTTTTAGAATAAAAATCCGCCAAATAGTATATAGCCAAATTAAGATTTAGAGAGCAAAATAACGGCAATTAGATCAAATTTTAGATTGTAAAAGCCATATCAATCTTAGGAATTGTAAAGAGTCGAATAAAATTAAAATTGTGTAAAGCGATTTTACTATCATGCTTGTGGCATCTCTTGACTAGACGATAGCTGTTCTTTTAAGAACTCTCTCAATGGCTCTCAGACATTCTTGGATCAGAATCAATTGAAGCACTCACTAAATCATTATATTTGGATCAGAAATTTGTTTAGACACTCAACAATACAGAAGTAAAGAACGAGAGAGATAAACACGTGTAACATAACATGTTTTCTAAATATGGTCAAATGCCCTTAATCTATCTATCAATTATAAATAAATAAATATTTGATTAATATCAACATAATAAAACAAAATATTTCTTGTAATTTTTTTTAAATTAGTAATGAACATAGGTTTAAACTGACATTTTCTTTTTTTTACAAAATCTAATAAAACTAAGTTATCTGCCAAGTGTGGTTCTCTAAAATCTAAAAATAATTTATCAGCATATAAGATATTTACTTATTGTATTCTTTTTTTATGATTCAACTCATGTAATACACGTGTAATACATTTACCTTTTATTTTGGTGAAACTAAATCTTAAATTTGGATATAAATTTGATGAAGTATAAAGACTTGCCCAGTCATCAACACAAGTTCACTGCTTGGGTAAAACCTTGTAACCGATAATACCAAAGAATTACGGAATCACAATCAAAACCAAACGATTATTATTGCGGAGATCACAACTGAACAATTACAATGAAAAGGAAATTACAAGAAGTGAAATTGAAATGAAGTAACTCAAGAACGCTAATTGAGACCCCCTTTATCCTAATTGAGCTGTTAACCGAAATTAACAAACTAAGTTCCAACTTGACAGTATAAGTCCTTCAGAAAAGAAACATATACTAAATTCCTCCAAAACTTCATGAAGTATGAACTAATGACATATTAGCCCCTAAAGTTGTAACGTTGACTTTAAGAAACATTATTCGTTGACTTTTAACTCCCAACAAACCTCACATCAAATGATCAAAGAATAACGCATTACCTACAGTGAACCAAATGTGGAAGTTTCTTGGTGTAAAACCCCCAAAAGCTTATTCTGATTTTCTAGAGGTATAAAAAATAGACTTGGGGAAATAGATAAGTGGTTATGAAGATTCAATATTAAACTATGATTCATAATTGCAAACACACATCCAAACAAACCCTGTATCCAAACACCTCCCCTACAAAATCGTCCGAAACGAAACAATTGCACGAAAATGATGCATTATCCAATTGAACTCCTAATCATATTACCTGAATCAGCATAAGTATCCTAAATACTGAAAGTCTGTCCATCTTCTAACATCGCTCCTTCAACCTAGTCACACACAGTTAGCTCCATATCGATTGTAACACACTTCAAATGAAGAAATTGACACCAAATACCTTATAAGAAAAAGTTTCGATACCAAAAACAAAATCAGCCGGAAAATCATCTCGGTTATATTCATCAACAACACTGTATGTAGTGAAACGTAAGAAGACGTCGCTTACCTGACTGCTCTCATGTTGTTCCTGAGGAAGGATCGTCGGAGTATTAGATCGTTGGCATTAGTAGAACGATTTTGTTCAGACTAAACCCAAACGACCATATTTCATATTAAATTTGTGTTAATATCATGTCTTACCAAAAATCCATAATAGATGTAATTTGTCCACATTCACTCCTAGATCATCAAATAGGTTACTTAATTCATGCTACATTATAAATCAATAAAATAAGTTGGAACTAGAATATAAATAACAATAAACTTTTGAATGGAACCTAAAGTACATTTACATCTCTTCATCTAAAATATTTAGACCATGGTTTGGGAATATAACCTTTTTGAAAGTTGTTGTAGAGTCGATCCTTATATATATGCCACATATTATTAGATAGTTTTAAATTACTAAAAATATAATCATTAATATCATAACAAATCTGTAGATATATTATGTGTGTTTTTTTATTATGAAGTATGTATCTTTATATACTAGCTTTTTTAAAAGGATGGTTTGGGATTTATATTCTTTCATATAATATAAATCACCATGATAATAAGCAGGTTCCCCATCCACTTCACTTATTATGATACAAATAACACTTTTTATCATGAAATTACAATCGGAATGAAATCATTTTAGTTCCAATCTTTTTATTTCGACCATGAAGATTCTAAACATTACAATCGGGTTGAACATATTTGCTAATTCTGATATATCTAGTTAGTGTCAGAATCAAAACTTTCCAACTGAGGTTTTACAAATATATTATTTTGTATTAACTTCAACTATTCTACCAACAACAGATCAAGGGATTAGATAGAATACAAATTTAGTGTAATTATCTTTATCATAATTATGAATCACTACTAGAAAAAACACCTTAGATGATTGTGTGTCATAAAACTGGTTAGATGCGTGTCAAGAAAGGCCATGTCAAGAAAAATAGATGACACGCGTGTATGCCTGTCATCTTTTTATGACACGCATTTATGACACGTCTTTACGACAGGAAGCGCGTGTCAAGGATGGAATGTCATAAATAAGATGACAAGCATTTTTTGTCATAAATGCGTGTCATCTTTTTTGCTGTTTAAAAAAATATAATTTAAAAAGCCTGCTATTAACCGGATTAAATGAAAATTAATATATATATATATAATATATATATATATATATATATATATATAATTAATGTATATTAATACAAAATAAAGCACATAAATACCAAAATAATCCATTTCATAAAATATTAACAAACATTTCGTCTAGTTAACAATATGTTAATACAAAATATCTCATATACAAGTTTCACCGAAAAATGAAGTTTGCCACATAACCCGACCAATTTCCATGTACTTCATCAACATCAGCATCGGTGTATTCATCTTTACTTCCCCCAACCTGCGAAATTTTTTTTAAGCAAGTTAATACTAAAGTCAACCAGTCAAACATCCATGATCACTATGCTATAAGCTAAACCATTCTAGTAAACGAAAACTTACCAAACTTTGTCATTTACTAACTGATTGGGAAACCAAGTTTACTAGATGCCTGCTCAGTGTTATAATAATCATTTATTACGTTTTGAGAGACAAAATGATTAAATTTGGATCATTCCTTTCTTTTTCGATACATGTAGATTTATATAAAATAAAAAAGTAACTGACCTTTACCACATATGGATCAAGATCAAAGGCAACAAAAGGCCATCCAGCATCCCCGTCTATACCATTCGCCAGTGGAGTGGACAAGAAGTTGGCAAGAACCTGCATGCTAAAAAGATTTAACAAAAAACCAACTCATATATTTATAAGAAAAATAAAAATTTAAGTACCTGACTCATTTGTCCAAACCCAAGAATAACGACTGGATCCGTGGCGTCAAAATTTACCACTTCAGCGGGTTATAATATATCCGAGTTTAAAAATGGTTACACTGGTTATCACGATATTGAAAACGAAACAAAAGAATTCATGTTAAGTTTAAATTGCATTGCCCAATCAGGACCAAATTCCTTTGTAAGGCGCTTTAAGCTATTAGCAGCACCATCTCGGATGGAGTTAACCTGCAACACAAATGCATTACAATAATATTATTGCATTATAGACAGATGGACTAAAGGGTGTGAAACACTATGTCCTGTAACCATTTCATACAGAGAGAACCTAGCTTATCATCAAAAAAGCCTACACCTAATTTATATTCAGTCATACCCAATCGAACCCTCCAATGCCTATCCTTTGCCAGCTCAATAATTGCTGGTAGTAAAGATACAGATAAAAGATGGATCCCAATAACCTGCATCAATAGCTAATAACATGAGAATGACTGAATATAATGAAATCCACGATTAAGTGTTCTATAACATAATAATAGAATTGCAAAAGTAAAAATGTGTGTCAATGTTTTTAGTAAAAATGACATTTTTTTATGACACACACCGTGTGTGTCATAATTCGCGTGTCATCTAAGGTGTTTTTTCTAGTAGTGAAGTATGATTTGATTTGGCTTCACTTTATAATTATCTTTATTATACTCTTACAAATAGTTTATTAATAATACACAAGAACTGGTGATATTTTTTAAGAGATCACAAGAAAACGACGACTATCAATACTCATATTGTTAGAAAATTTGGACGGCCAAAGGTTCGGCATACTCCCCATACCTCTCTCTAGTTCTGCCTCGATATCTCGTCATTTTACTTAATCTCTTAAACTCAGTTTTACAATGTCGATCTATCTCATCTCACTTAGTTATCAATCCCCGGTTTTAAGAACCAAACTGTTACCCTCTTCTGGCTTCTTAACATCTAAAGTAAGAATGAATAATGCATTCTAATATAAGGATTATGGTCGGTCTCTAACTCGGATATGAAACACATCATTGACTCAACTTTCTATACTGCTCCATTTTATTTTGGAAACTTTATAAGTAAAACAATCATTATAACCTTTTCTAAATTACAAAAATTAAAATCAAAACATACAATTGGCTCACCAAAGAATATATTGAGTTTGCACATCTCCATTGATGGTGGACTTGTATGATGGAAAGCAAAGAGAATATTTACCTTTTTTCCCTTGTCTAATATGCATAGTTCTAAAGACTACTAAGATTTTGTGCCATTAATTGTGTACTTATAAACAATAAACATATGCCATAAAAAGTGAATTTAATTATTCAAATAATTTAGTTTTGAGGTATAAAAAGATGTCAACTCTTGGCTTTAGATTCTTTTACATTTCAAAATCATCCAATTTGGAGTATATGATATCTTTTTTAGGAAGCAAGAAGAATCATACAAATGTTATTTATATGATATTTTATTCAAAAGCTCAAGGAAATTTAGTTTTTATTAAAATAATTGAGTTTGATTTCAAGGTGTTTTAATTTTTATGATCATTTTGGAGCAACTTTTAGTTTAATGAAATTTGATTTTAACTAAAGGTGAAATAAAAGGTGACTCAAGTGAAACAGTGTCGATCGAGCATCAACATGTTTCTATAAGATGCTACTTAAAAGGTGATTCCAAAACTGAGACTCAAAACTCAAAGGGATTGATAAGATTAAACATGTCACGACATAAGAGGTAGAGAATGAGTAAAAGAGTTGCATGATGATGCTTATTATTTCACAAGAAATTTAGGATTAAAATACTAAAATTTGAATTTTACTTATTATTAGATTAAAAAAAACAACATAATGATACGGAGCTGATCTAAGAGTTAGCAGATTCGTACTAAGACCATCTAGACAGGAGGAAACAAGCTAGAAAATGACACGGCTAAAAAAATGCATAACTTGAGCTACATTTGAAGTTACGGGCCCATAAGGAGTGGATAGAAAAGCCTACACGAGTCGGATCATGTGACAAACGCCTTAGGCGGTATGTCCCTATTGTCGGACCTGAATTCTATCATTTAAGGCTTTGATTTCAACACATGAATACTTTCCCTAAATTTTAGCTATTTTAGAACCTTTCCTTTTTAGTGTACAACGCGCAAATCTCTAATTGTCTTAATTTGAGTGTTTATTTATGTCTTAATTTTAGTATTTAATTACTCTTTCAGTTTTAAAGATTTGACAATTTAATTATAAATAGTTATTATTTCACTAACTATATAAATTTTATGTGAAATTAATTAAGGATATATATAATTTCTGACGTTACTTATCAATTTCGAAAAATAAATTTGTATTATAGATAGTTATTATATCATCAAAACTGTTTTTTACAATTTAATCAATTACATTATTTTAGACAACTGTATTAATAATTCTTTCAATTTTTATCTATAATATTTTTAATTCAAAATTTTGTTTATCATAAATTAAGTTGTTCAATCGTTTTATAATTTCTAAATCATCATTACTAATTACTATTTAATTTTTTTTATTCACCCCATGTAATACACGAGTTTTCTAACCTAGTTAAATAATATATCTAAGGACAAGGTTTATGAGAGACATTGGATACCGTTGGTCATTTGGTGCAATGATAGCCCCAAGACTTCCCTTAGTATAGGTCTTAGGTTCGAGTCTCACCTAAAGCGATTATTTGGGTTGAGTCAGGGGGTTTTCTCGTGGGTTTTCTCCTTGGTTAGGGGTTCGATCCAGATTGGTGGGGTAGTTGGGCCCGTTTAGATAACATCTATCTCTCAAGAGGATCATGGTGTCTGGTTTAAAAAAATGAGACATTGGAAGTTCAACTACACGCCCAAGCATCGAATGGAAGAAACTAAGGGTGTTAGGGGCGTTTCACGGGTAGTGGCATCGGGTACTCGGGTACCACGACTACACCGCCGCCAACCATGCTGGTAGCCATGCGGGTAGCGCTCATCGGGTATATATACCCGTGAAGTCGGGTTGTATTGTGCCATTGTACAACGACTTTATAGCCGTTAATTATGAAAAAAAATTTAATTTAACTACCCAATAGCATTATATAAATTCACCTCCATTCAAATTAATTTTACACGCAAAATAACAAATAAATACTCTCGAATTTTCTATCTACAATGAATCGTGAATTGATTATTCCTCCCGATTCATCTGATGAGTTTGACTTGTTTATTCCTCACGATAGCGACACTAGCAGTCTCCAATTTCTCACAGATATTGTCGCACAAGCCGAACAAGAAGACACGGCTTACAATATCATAAAAGATGACGGAAAAGCAATATCACCGGTCTACATTAGGGATATTGTCGCTCCAATAGTCCCCAATTTCCACAATATGATCATAAAAGATGACGGAAAGCAATATCATCGGTCTACATTAGGGATCCTCTTATCTATCCAGTTATAGACGATAATGTCCTTTCGGAGTTGCACGATGGCAGTTCACATTTCAGACTTCGATTTGATCTTGTGGAATATATTGCTAGCACGATGCATTCGGACGAAGAATAGTTTGAATATTTATGTTTTTTTTTATTTATTTTATGTAATTATTTTTATTTATTGTTATTTTTTATTTTATTGAATAAATGAAATTAGTTTTAAATATATATTAGTTTTAATATAAAAATGAAATATTTTTTTTTAGGGTAGTTGGGTTGTGCCCCCAACCATTTAGGGTATTAGGGTTGGATTTTGATAAAAATAAGGTGATACACCCTCATTAGGTATTTTGTTATGATACTTTTTTGTATGAGAGTTGTGCCCCAACACTCTAAAGAATGTGATTGGAACCCGTTGAAAAAGAAATTACAAGAATTATGTGAAGAGTTGAATATGTAGAAAGTCTAAGAGATTGGCACTTAATTTGCATACGTGAAGGATTGTTGCACTATTTCTTTATATTCCTGGATATTTGATTCCAGTTGTTGAACTTGCATTTGTACAAATGTGTGGGTGTTCAAATCCAATAAACAACTAAAGAATATGAGATATGGACCTAAGGGTTGGAATGAAGCACGAGTTATCCTAGAGTTAGAGGGTGTTTGGGAGTGTGGTGGGAAAGTGCTTATTGACTTATTAGCTTTTTAAAAAGCCAATAAGTCATTCTCAAAAGCCAAAAAATTCTGACTTTTGGAATGACTTATTGACTTATTAGATTTTTAAAAAACTAATAAGTCAATAAGCACTTTCCCACCACACTTCCAAACACCCTCTTAGCCAATTCTTAGGGAAGGCGGAGTGCATGCGAGAAGGTGGCCGGGACCGGTCCGCCCCTGTCGGTATGGGAAAAAACTCATTTCACGGTTTGGTTTTGCCATGTTTTCCCATGGTTCCAACAACTCTTTAGGCCTCCAACAGCTCTTTCAAATGCTATATTAAAAATAATAATAAAAATAAAAAGCTAATTAAAATTTTAACCCTATAAATACCAACAAAAATCCTTATTTTTATTCACATAATTCTTAATATATTCTATAAAATCGTTGTCATTTCTGGCTTACAAATCTCAAATCATTCTCAACTTTCAATGGACTCAAGGTCTCATAATGCAAAGAACGCCTTTTAGAGCAAAAACAAAGCTAAAAATGTATCCGGATCATTGCAAACCAACCTCAACCCAACCCACAACCATCCCTACAATTTCAATACTATGTCCATTCTCCTTCCCAATTCAACCTATTTTCTCAACAATTTCAACCGTTTCTCACACAACATTCGTACAATCAATTTCGTCTCCCGCAATATCAACCTCACCTCGACCCACTATAGTACCACCCAAACCTACATCGCCAACAACCCGAAGAGTCGAGCGATGAAACCCAACCCCCACACAATTGGATGAAGAAACCCAACCCTCAAAGTCAACTAATAAGAGACCACAACCATGGAACGAGGACGAAGAAGTGGCGTTGGTGAAGGCTTGGATGGGATTCTGAAGACCCAAAAATTGGTAACCAACAAAAATTCAATTCTTTTTGGGGGCGAGTTCTTAAACATTTTCCAAAACAATTTGGGGGCGATCGCAACATCCATCAGGTTAATTCAAAATGGAAGGATATGAACACGAAGATGTCCAAGTTCTACGGTATATAGAACAAGAAGGTGACCAAGCAGAAGAGCGGGCAATCGATTGATGACTTAATGAAGGCGACTCATAGAGAGTATAACGTGCTTAACAAAAACAAACACTTTACTCACATACCGGCATGGGGCATTGTTAAAGATCACTCGAAATGGATTCTCATTCCTATCAAGGATGCCGGGTTTAAAAGCCAATCATCTAAAAAATCAAGGACATCTGAATCACACATACAAACAAGGTCTTCAGAAGCCGAGTTTCTTGTCGGTCTCAACGATGAGGATGAGGGTTTCCCATCAATGTAGAGTCACGAAGACCGCACCGAAAATGGAAGATACCGACATTAACATCATCAAATGAACAAGAAGAATTGCTTAACATGGTTTCTGAGTACACCAATTTGAACAAGGAAGACATTAAGGACAGGAGAGGGGTTCGAGCGAGTAGTTGCAACTCAAGAAGGAGGAGAAGAAAGTTAAGGCATGAAAAGTCGAGGAGGCGGTGCGCTTCATACAAGAACAACAAAAGAATGAAGATATGAAGTTTTTATTAACGCCTCATGATCATTTGACCAAATCAATGTTAAATACTGTGCTATCACGTAAAAAATGGTTTACGGATAGAGAAAGATGGATTTCGCCCCTTCCCTTTTATGGATACATTGGAAATGGATGGAAAATTTTGATTTGACGCTAACACTAGTATAAAATCCATTTTTTTAAGCGGTGATTTTGGTGGTTTGAAGCTGACGACGTATGATAATAAACCCGCCGTTTGCTTACACGGGTAGAAAAGGGATTTCACCAGGCTAGCCTTATTATGTGTAGAGCGGGGCCCACAAAGCTAACAAGAAAAGAGAGATGATGAAAAAAAGGCTAAAGCTTCCACCAATGGGAAGAAAGATGTCAACATCATTCGGTTAGAGCAAAGAAAGAAAGGATTCCATAGGAAAGCCTATAAATACCCATGACCTCACAAGGGAGAGTGCAAGTTCTTCTTAGCTCATTGTACTCAGAAAGTTGTAATAGGAAATATTGTTATTCAGAGAGTTTCTGCACTCTTCATTGGCGTCATCCGTGGGAAATTACGCATCAGCATGCAATTCCATGAAGCGGTTTTATATTGGCCTAAAAAATAACGCACTAAAAAATCAATCTATTTTTTGGGGCGATTTGAAAAACAACTTTAAAAAATGTCCATAACCGCTCCAAAAGATTAAAGGAAATTAAAAAAAACCATAAACCACCGCTCCAAAAGATTCAAGGCAATTAAAAAAAAACCATAAACCATGGATCCATTTGCCCTGGTGTTGATCCACCACCACTGGAATTACTCCCCACCGTCGCAAATTAGGGCAAAATCCAACTGGAATTACTCCCCACCAGCACCGCTGCTGGTCCACCATCACCGCAATTTAATGCAAAATCAAATTGGAATTACTCCCCACCACAGCTGGTCCGCAAATTAGGGCAAAATCTTATATGTATTCATCGGTGTTGTTAAAATCAGGTCGAAATTAGGGCAAAATCGAACTAAGGAAACTTAAAATTACGAGGAAGCTGCCATGGATCGAACTTAAAATTTCCATATCTCCGGCTCACTATTCTTTTTCTCGCTTTTCCGTCGCTCTTGTTATTCTGCACCACTCGCTTTTCCGGCGTCTCTTCTTTGATTCCACCATCGTCTTCATTTTCGTTCCCCAAAAGCTTGAGGCAGGAAGGTGGAGAGGCTAGGGTTTGTGTGTTTGAGTGACTGGTGTGATAAGGATGTTTTTATATTAGGGTTTGTGTGTGGTTTTTTAAGACGGTTTTAACCAAAACCGATCCAAATGCTAAAACCAATAAAACTGCTTCAAAAAATACAAGTCGTTTCAAAAAAATACAAACTGCTTCAAAAAGTGTGTTTTTTTAGGCGGTTTCTATTTTTTGAGGCGGTTTTTGTTTTTGAGTCGTTTTTTAAGGCTAAAAATAGGTTTTGTACCTTAGGAGCTTGTTTATCCTAGTTGGTTGTTAGGGTGAAGGGGGTGGTTTACCCCTTTACTCATTTACTCACCAAAACTGCTCAATATAATTCTATCACCTTAAAACTACTCATTTACTCAGATTTCATTGGAAACACCCTACTCATTTTACTCATTTACTCATCAACTTTTTTTTAAAAAAAATAAACATTTAAATAAAAAAAGTCAATTTCATTAAATTAAAATTAACATAATACAATTAAAAATAACAAAATACAATAACAAGTTACAAATTAAAAAAACCCGATAAATTAAACATAATCGTCTTCCGAATCGCTGCTGGCCCACTCCGGTAGTGTAGCAAAATGTTCAACAAGATCATATCGTAGTCTAAAGTGTGGCTCTTGATCCCACAATTCATTAATTACACCATCGTCTACTACTTCATTGATTGGAGGGTCCATCACGTAGCTGGGTGAGATTGCATTTCCGCCATACTTTAAAAGCATATTGTGTAATATGATACAAGCGTAAACCATATTTTGTATTTTTTGACATTTACGTGACAGTTGAGGATGATTAATTATCCCCCATTTAGATTTTAAAACACCAAATCCGCGTTCGACATCTTTTCTAGCCAACTCTTGAACTTTCTTAAACTTTTTTTTCTTTCGGGTCGACAGAGAATGGAAATGATTTCACAAAAACAGACCATGTGGGGTAAATCCCATCCGCAAGATAGTAGCCACGTTTGTATTCACGGCCGTTAACTTGGAAAGGACACTTCGGGTCGGTTCCATCATGATCGAAGGGTATTGGTGATCACCTCTCATAAATTGGGCACGCAAACTAGTTGGACACATCCTCCAAACGACATACGTACAATCGATGCTACCGATCATCCATGGAAGGCCCCATCTAGTTTCATGTGAATTATACAAACGTGCAATGTCGTGGCTTGTACGTCTACGTAAAAACTCTTTGCCGTATAACATAATAATATAATTGCAAAAGTATTCTAAACATTCACGAGCAGTCCTAGCGGACATAGATAAATATTCATCATATTTGTCAGGAGGGTTACCTGTAGTGAGTTGACAAATAGCAGAAGTGCATTTTTGAATCGGCGTGAAGCTCTTCTTTAACCTCCTGTCATACCCTTCGTGAAACAAAGAAAACCTTGAATCCATACTTATATCCCTGACAATGCTTAAAAAAAATCTTTCGGTAAGCGAAATATCTCTCTAAACGTATCTGCGTCATACTTGGGGCGTTCGACGAAGTAATCCTTCAACAGAACTGTGTTAGCAACTTCACAATCACGATGTTCAAATTTTTTCTTTGATTTTGCCGTATCCTCAAGCTCGCTAGCCGCAGCGGTAACTTTGGACAAAAACTCAATACCACTTGATTCGGAAGTGTCAGAAAGAAAATCATCAAAACCACTAGAATCGGATAATCCCAAAGGCAAACCAAGAATGCTAGAATCGGATGAAGACCTTTTGTTAAAAAAAATTGAAGTTTTACAAAAATATATGGGTGAAAAGAGTGATTTGTTTTAAAGAGGAAAGTGAGATATATATATATATATATATATATATATATATATATATATATATGAGAATTATTTTTTTTTTAAATCCCCCAACCCCCCAACGGCTCAATCCCAACGGTCACCACACACACCACACCCGAGTAAATTTACTCGTTCTCCCTACTCGCGCTACCCTACTCGGTTTACCCGATACATAGGGGGCGGTGTACCCCAATTTACCCGGGCTCCTCTCTCTTACTCGATGACATCCGAGCTTCCCGCCCCCTTCACCCTTACTTGTTCTACATCCTTGCTGTTAATGTATCCTTTGTAAGACACGATTTATTGTGTGGCTCTTATAATCATTTATCTTATTATTAAATGATCAAATGTTTTATTTATTTATTTACTAACCTATGGCTAGTAATTAGTCGGCCTAATGACTCTTAATGGGTCATTAATGGGTTTCCCCTTAGGTGTACATATAAATAGAAAGATAATTAGAGGGAATTGACTAATGAATCATTCAATACTATCACCACTAAATTCGTCCCTCTTTCTCTGAACCGTGAGCTTACTTCTCACGCTAAGCTATCCCGCTCCAGATCAGAGATCATGAAGTCTTCCCTCTCTGTGGTTAGTTTATCAGGTATTATTTATTATTATTATTTGTTTTCCATTATCATGTTTCAAGAACTGATCAACATGTGGTATCAGAGCGTATGTTGCTTAATTAGTTCTTGTTTCATTCCCTAAACAGAAATTAAAATCGGAGAACAAAGTTCTATTAAAACCGTTGGAAAAATCGTTTTCTTTAATGTTCACGGTTTTCTGTTTTTGTAAAAATATCACGGTTTTGATCTCTTAAAATCTGAGATCCTTAAATATTTTTGAAATCTGTTAAAGAATTAAATTTCGATTCCAGGTTTTTATATGATATTACTGAAGAACAGTTTATCTGATGTTCATAAGTTGTTCTTCGTGTTCATCATTAGTTTCAATGAAAATCCCCTTATTTTGGGATAGATTAGGATGTTGATTGTGTTTTTCCTAAAATCTTGTAACTTTATCTCCAACATTTCAAATTAAAAAATTATTTTATTATTTTAAATAAAGAAACTTTGATATACTTAATAACTTAAAAGATTTTTGAAATTAGAAATACAATCAAATCCCTTAAATATCGTACATGCCTTAACAGGTTCATATTCACGGTTTTATCATTCACTGGTATAGTTCACGGGTTTTAGCATTCACGTTTTCACTTCTCGGATTAACCTTCAACGTTTAAGCTTTCACAGGTAAGATTCACGGGTCTTAATGTTCAACGGTATAAATTCATGGTTTTGAGTTTACGGTTTAAGTTCACGGGTTTTACAGTTCACGGTTTATGAAAAATGGAGCCGTGAGCCTTAGTGGGGCCGTGAACCTTTTGCTGAACCGTGTACCTTACTGAGCCGTAAACCCTCTCACGAGCCGTGAACCTACCTAAGCCGTGAACCTTATAGGAACTGTGAACTCTTCCTGAGCCGTGAACCCTCATTTAGCCGTGAACCTTACTTTTCCCGAGAACTTATTTTTCCCGTGAACTTACCTTTTCTCGAGAACTTACTCGTTTTCCCGGGAACTTACTTGGAGCTGTGAACTTACCTGAACCGTGAACCTAGCCTTATTTATGTGCCTAAATTTTTTTCCCTGTGGGGGTTTGCTATTAATGAATGCTTTAGTTTTAGTTTTGATTAAACCTTAAAATTAAATGTTTTCAAAACCTTAAAAACTTACTTGAATAACACCTAATAGCTTCACTTCTACCCAAAGGTGATGTTATGCATGTGTAAACTCATTCAAGGTTAATTAAGCATTATAACTTAGTGCATGTCATGATATGAAAACATGATTAACTTAAATAACACCTAAAGTTTCACTTCTGCCCAATGGTGATGTGTCACGCTCGTAAAGTTATTTAAGTTTAATTAAGCATTAGTTCGCCTGAAATACATGAATTTTCTACTTCTGCCCAAAGGTGATGTGTTACATTTGTGTTCCGCGAACCTAATTATGTGCATTCTAAACAAATATTTCACTTCTGCCCAAAGGTGATGTGTTACATTCTTACTCCACATACTCACTATTAAATTGTTCCTAATACTAAACAAATGTTTCACTTCTGCCCAAATGTGATGTGTTACATTGTTTAAGTAGAACCTAATTAAATCTATTAGTTTGGTGTTATAATAGATTTTTATCACATCTTCGTAAAATAATTGTTCTTAAGTAGAAACTTATTTAATTTTATTATTTATGTCTGCCTTAGATTATCGCCCCATAGACCACTCTAAGTACTTCTTTAGCTATTTGTACCTTATTTTCACTCTAGTTCTAAGATGAGTTTTGCTTAATTAAGAGTTTCCTTAAATATTTGCTCTTATTGAGTCTTGATTATCCCTTAAGACATGACATTCCTACTGATCTTTCTGATAAAAGTACCACAGAAGAAAACTAGAGCATAAGAAATAGGATAAGTCAAACACAATGTCTCTTATGGTAATCAATAACTCATTTCATGATTGCTATCCGGGGAGCTATTCCAGATTATGAAATTCCTAAGATTAATCTCTTATTTGTGGAAATGTAAGAATCAAAATAATTCCTAAGACGCATGCAAACATTCTAATTCTAAATAAAAGGTTAAGTGGCATCCGTGAACACATCATAATATACATTGACATGACCCATAAACTAAGGGCTTATACATGGAAATCAGTGAAGTTTTTTAGCGCGTACATAATAATTTTCCACTAGTACAATTAGTTGCCTTAAAAATCAACTATAACACTCAGAAGTACCAAAGGAAAATGAGTGTATTGATAGCAACATACGTACAGGAAAAGGAACGTCTAAAACTAGAAAACCGGATGTTATTCACCTCACTACCACTAAACCTAAAAAGAGGATAGTTCTAAGATCAGGAAACAAAATACAAGTACTGCTTCCGGTTCTTATATCCTCCCAGGAGAAATCTCATTGCAAAACTTATGCCATTATACTAGGCATAAGCACTGAGACCATCTATAAAACCAAGGGACTAGCTGGCTAAGATAAAGTAGTCACTAATTGATATTTTTTGAGTCCGCTAATCTTAATATTCCAATTAACACATGATGCAGTGTGTCTAGTTCTATACGTTTCCTTACCAGAATTCAACTAATAATTAAGATGAGAAGTTAGTGGTGGATTTAAATGTTAAGGCTACATAGACCCATTAAATAATGGATCTTTGTATTAGGCTTTATGATACCTTACATATTTTGGAGAATACTCGGAATTTGGTATCAATAATAAAGCTACACTTTGACAGTTATGAGGTTTACATGGCCAAAACAAAGTCATCATTAACTTCAACTCTCATACTGTTGGTTATTATTATCTGGATAGAAACCTTTATGACATAGAACTAGCTTATACAATAAACTTTCACAACTTTTGTTATCATGAAAATCAAAATTTAACAAAAGATAAATGAGACCTATGCACTTCATCCATTAAGACCAAATTTTATGAGAAATCATGACTAGGTCAATGCAGGATGAATTGTTACCAAATCTCATTCTCAGTGACTTTAAATCATATGTTAAACGCCCTAAATATCAAATGGCTAAGGGAATAAATGAGGGTCCACCAGAAGTTATCCCAAATGGAATATTCGGACATAATTCATTTATCATTTAGAAGAATATTTACTTGTATCTAATCTGTTTTCTATGGCCTAAAGCTTTAAAGATATCAATTCATACATACTTAATGGAATTCATTCTAAATTTGTCTCTAAATTTTCTTATGAAATTTTGGACGATAAGAAAATCAAGTCTAAAACATATGAAAGGTTCTCATGTCACGCGCATCATTGAAACTTGTCATGTGTAGTTCCTAGAGACCTCAAAGATCAGTGGGAGCACCAAGTGTTCTAATTATAGCTTGCGAAAGTTGCAAGAGGTGGGGGAGTGACAAATTGGTCTTACCTCAAACTACAACTCTTGTACACGACACTGCTCCATCACAACTTGTCTCCTAAGAATCTAATGCTACTCCTAACAAAGTCTCATAGATGGTAAAATGTGGGCAAACCTAGATTTCTTACCAAAACTAAATTAATCCTCAACCAGAGAAACTAACATAAAAATCATTAAGTTGTTTCTCTATTAGAATCTATTGGTCTTCAAAAGTTAGATACAATGTTGACCCTAAGCATGCTGAATTACTTAAAATTTCTAAGGTCAGTGGGAGTAGTAAAAGTCCTTATCATGACTTGCAAGGAGTACAAGAGGCGGGGGGAGATACTCGTTAAATTTAACTCTGAATTTAACTCCGATTACACCTCTAGTACACCATAATGCATCAACTCCTACACACTTAGAAACTAATGTTGCTCCTAATATACCTGAAAATGAAAGCACTTAACCAAGAGCTAATAGATAAACTTGAAACTCCTAATAAACCCAATAATCAACTCAGGAGGTCATCTAGGTGTAAAAGGCCTACTAACTTTGATGATTATGTATCCTACCTGACTGAATTTGAAATGGATGCTGGAAAGTTTACCGATCCTACTTCTTCTAAATAAGTCATTAGCATCAATCAATCTTCTAAATGGAATAAAGATATTATTAGCAAGCCTGACTCCATGAATTAGAATAACATTTGGGATTTTGTTGAATTACCTAAAGGGTGTTCATAACTAAACAAAATCCGAATGGAAACGCACGATTGATTGCTAAAGGTTATACTCAAGAAGGAATAAATTATCAAAGAATCTTCTTACCTGTTTTACAAAGATTTCTTTGAGGATTATTACTGTTCTAGTAGCTTACAATAACTTAAAGCTACATTAGATGGGCATTAAAACAACTTTCCCTAACATTGACCTACATGTTCATAAAATAACCTGAAAGTTCTAAACTGAAGGTTAAGAACACTTATTCTGTAAGTCAATGAAATCCACGTATGGGTTGATTGAAATCATAGTGCAACTCTCTTCATCAACAACTAAGTGAATTTGTACACCTACCTCAAGATGAGTAGGAGCAACTAATGTAAACTTGTCCTTATATAGATAACATTCTTTTGACAAGTATATGTTATATGATTCAAAACATTGATTACTCATATTTTGACATGATGGATCTCGGAGATATTTCTTACGTGATGAGTATCAAAATACACTGAGATAGATCCAACGGGACATTAGTTTTATCCCATAAGCTTTACACTAAGCGGATCCTTACACATGTAACATTTGAATTCTTCTCCTTTAGAGGCTAATAGGATAAATGAAAAATTATTTCCTCATGCTTCATTAATTAGAAGCCTTATGAAGGTTAAAGTCTATACTCGTTTAGATATTGCTCACATTACTGAACACTAGACTAGTCTAGATTATTATGAAGCATCTAATGGAATATTACAATATCTTTAACAAACGAGAGACAATAATTTAAAGAAGAAGTGAGAACTTAAAACAATTGACTACTCTTATTCCAACTTTGTTGTATTCAAAGGTAACAAAATGTCAATTTCTGGGTATTTCCTTATGTCAGCAGACATACTTAGCTCATGGATGAGTCATAAGGAACTGTTAACAACAACCTAAGTTTCAATGACATAACATGTTGCTGATCACAACATAATTGTCACTAAATGTTGTTGAAAAATTTATCAGTGGACTCATAATTTAGTAACTCCACTTAAATATCATATTGAAAACTTATTGTGATAAGTCAGCTACTCTTACTTCTCGAACAGTAACAGTTCGAGCGGACTTGCATTAATGTTCGATAAGAAATTATTGTTTACTTATGAATTGTGAACAAGTAGAGGAAACTAAATCTTTGTATCGAATACATTCATGATATGCAAATGGATCCAAATAATTAAAGGTCTATCACCAATTAGTCTTTTGTAAGCGCTATAAATAAAGACGGGTTTTAGTAATGACCATACATAATTGCATATCGTGCTATATATGATTAATTATTAATAAAATTTTCTCACTTATTTGAATTTGTTTGTCTCTAAATACGTTCATGCATGCCTAAAGACGTATAGATAACTAATTATACAAATCAACGTTAAATGGCTTATTTATCAATTTTATCCAAAAGTTTACTTAAGTTTTAAATTTGTGCTATAGTATGATTAATGGGGGGTCTTGAGTTGAATACTGATTCAATGACTGTATTTCTCTGCTATAGTTACAGTTTAGAACTAAAATGAGTATTTAATCTCAGCAGACTTACTAATGCTCATAATAAATGATTATTCAGCCAAGTGGGAGAATGTAAGACACGATTTATTGTGTGTCTCTTATAATCATTTATTTTATTATTAAATGATCAAATGTTTTATTTCTTAACTTATGGCTAGTAATTAGTTGATGGGCCTAATTACTCTTAATGGGTTTCCCCTTAGGTGTACATATAAATAGAGAGATAATTAGAGGGAATTGACTAATTAATCATTCAATAATATCACCACTAAATTCGTCTCTTTCTCTGAACCGTGAGCTTACTTCTCACGCTAAGTCATCCTAACCGTACACCTTAAACGGGAACCCGCTCCAGATCAGAGATCATGAAGTCTTCCCTCTCTGCGGTTAGCTTATTAGGTATTATTTATTATTATTATTTGTTTTCCATTATCATGTTTCAAAAACTGATCAACATCCTTATATTTTAGATGCTTACGGTTCTCATCATGCGAAACATCCTGATTTGTCACAATCATATGTTTTTTTCATAATCGGGTAACTATAACTATATCGTTCATATAATAGAAGGCATGATGCAATATGTAAGTAGTTAATATAACATTTGTTCCTCTCATAATACGAGAGATAAGTATTGCCTATACAATTTAAACTAAGAAAATATGTAGCCACAATAAATGGATAGAGGATACCAATAACATTTGCTTTCTTAACTTATATTGAAATTCAGAAATATAACCTATGAGTATTAGATGGTTCACTCGATCCATATATTGTACTCGATTAGGATGTTGCATAACTAATTAAGGTATACATAATCAAAAAAACTCATTCATATTGATAGCCTGATAGGGATGAATGACGATTGATATTGTATTCATATTAACTGCGATCAATGATAATTACTGTATTCATGTTAATAGCGATCAATGATAATTACCACAGTGATAGGGATGAATGACGATTGATATTGTATTCATATTAACTGCGATCAATGATAATTACTGTATTCATATTAATAGCAATCAATGATAATTACCACGGATAGTAAACCATTCTTGTGGTTTTAAAGTGTTTTTTAGACACTACTTTTTATTTGTGCCACCATAGGAGGTTTTGGGTGTATGTGTACAAACCAATGTTTTGAAACCCGGACCAGGAACCGGTACCTCTGGTGGTCCGGTTGCATGTTGTGAGACCGTTTTACAAAAACCCGGGCGGTTCTTACGATTAACCGGTCGGACCGTAAACCATGAACCGTGAACCGTGAACCGGGGGGGTTGAACCAGGTCTCTAATTTACTTTTTTTTTACTTTTTGAATTTTTTAACAAATAGATAATCACAAAAACAACCAATTGTCATTAAACTTCCTTATATACAGCTGCTAAACAGAAGATATACTAACCAATTGCCATTAAACTTCAATGTTTACAGCTCATACAATATTTATGTTTCTGTTGGCTAATGAACTTGGAAAGTAAATTGTTTATATGTACATAACGTACCTATTTATCTTTGCTAATTTATGTTTCTAATGCAAAAGATACATAATTTATGTTCCTACTTTCTATAAATATTTATATTATTTATTACGTCATCCGGTTCTTGAATCTGATACAATCGATCCGACCGGTCCGACCAATGAACCTCTAATGTGTTCGGTTCGTTGTTCGGTCCGGTTCTGAAAACATTGGTACAAAGTACAAACATAACACATTGATGTTATTCTCAATGTCCCAATAAGTTATAAATTCACATACGTGTATAAATTCATAATACAAAATCTTATGATGGTTTACATCTCTATTTTAATAGTATTTATAATACCATTATATATATTATCCATTTCATATAAATTTAATAAAGAGTTATTCAATTGAGTTATTATTTATCTATAGAATAATTAATTAACTAGTGTAAGTATTTGTTAGATACAAAATCCTTGTATATATATAGGGTCAAAAGTTTCAAGCTCCGAGCAAATATGTATACATATCTAACTTAAGAGATGTAAAACAAATACTTGAATGAGTTAAGCATCTATTGTAATGAAAAATATGAGTAAGTCTATAAACTTATTCAAGTTTATATGTGGGAAAACATCAAATAATAGTAACCAAATTTCAAAAGTGTTCCAATTAGGTCAGTTATCATAGTATACCCGATGGTGTATACCGTGTAAAATGCGTATTGAGTGACCTAATTGGAACACTTTTGAAAATTGATTACTATTCTATAAAGTTACCCCTTTATCTTTTCACAAAGACTCGCCTAATAATAAGGCAATCACACATTGAAGATACCTTTTGTTGCAAGAAGATCGGACATGATTCTATATATAAACAAATCTCTTTCCAGATATACGTGAAGAGAGTTCAATGCATTACATTGAATATTATGAATCAAATTCCAGTAAGTTCTAGGGTTTGTATTTCTTCGTTCGTGGTTTGTCCATAATTGTAGTTTGTCCGCTTCCAGTCTTTTACATCATTATTTTTTTCATTTCATTAGTTTAATATATAAAACTATATTTTGATAAACTATTATGTCTCTTTTAATATTATTTTTTAATTATTTTGGAATCTCTCCGGTCTTTTACATAAAGATTATCTTACTCAGTGGCGGAGTTTGAAAATTTTCGCAGGGGGGCCGGGATTTTTTTTTTCATTTTGGGGGGGCCGGAACTATAAAATTTTCGGCCGAATACATATAAATTAACACTACTGAGCGAAAAATCGACCGAATACATATATATTAACACTTCTGAGCGAAAAATCGGGGGGAGGGACAGGGCCCCTTATATCCTCCGCCCTTGATCTTACTAGTTCACTAAATGCAATCCGGTTTAAGGATTAAACCAAGTATATGGCATTTGGTGACACTCCTCATTTACTTGCCGAATTCAAGGGACACCAATTTATGGAAATTGGTTATAAATTTCAAGCCTTCATATGTTTTCTTTGAAGTATATTGACTTGTCATTTTGTTGGTGTATTCAAACTTTGGATTGTTATTGTTTGTTTTGTAATTTGTCCAGCTTCCCGTAGGCTTGTTTTTTATTTAATAAATTCCGCTGTAAAAAAATTTAGTTAAACCAATGAGATAGACGTTAATTAACTAGCTAGAGTTTTGGCCGAACACCTCTCGTCGGCACTTTAACTTGTGTATACTAGGAAAATATGAAAATAAATTGTAATGATTTTAATATTTCTTATATGTTTAATTGGATTTTAATAATCTCATATTTTACTAATTGGTTAATAATAATTTCAACTGAGAATATTTTTACCACAATTCCCTATTTTTAAACTATTTTCTTACATTAGATCCCCGTTAAAAAAACTTAACGTCGTTTGATTTTGACGTGGACATCTGCAAACCGTCGGAAAATCGAGCCAAGCTAGCAGTGGTCTCGTGGTGGGTTTTGACAGCAGCTCTGGTGGTGTTTAACAAGTCTCGTTTTTTTGGAAAGTCCAAACAGAGACAACGGTGGTGTTTAACGGTGAAGACGGTGACAGACTAGGGTTTGCAGACCAACCCTCCGGCGAAGGCGGTGGCTAGGGTTCCGGCTTGGCTCGACTTTCAGGCGGTTTGCAGATCTCCTCGTCATATAAAATCTAACCGTGTTAAGTTTTTTTAACGGAGGTCTAATGTAAGAAAATAGTTTGAAAGTAGTGAATGATGGTAAGAATATTCTCAGTTGGTATTATTATCAGCCAACTGGTAAAATGTGAGATTATTAAACCGTGAAAAAATTAAACTAACATATTCAAAACTTTATATAAAAAAAATCTTTACATGTGGGTGTGGCTCGTTACAACGTGAAATGGATCATCGTTTTAAAAAAAACTATAATAAGGAAAAAAATCAGAAAAATAAATTATTGAGTAAATTGCCATTTTCGTCCCTGTGGTTTGGTCAAAATTGCCACTTTCATCCAATAGTTTGTTTTTTTGTATCTGGGTCCTCGTGGTTTTAAAATATTGCCATTTTCATCCTCGTGGTTTTAAAATATTGCCACTTTCATCCAGTCAGCTAACACCGTCCGTTTTTCTCAATTAAATGAGGGGTATTTCAGTCCTTTTACATATTTGTTTTATTTCTTCATCTTTTTTACTCTCACTTTTTAATCATAGAAACAAGCGACGGAGGTGTTCCAGTGGTGCTCGTCGGAAACTGGTCAGGAAAAGAGGAAGAAGGCCAGCAGGTGGATGATTAAATTAGAGGTTAAATTGGGGATGATTAAAAAGTGAGAGTAAAAAAGATGAAAAAATAAAACAAATAAGTAAAAGGACTGAAATACCCCTCATTTAACTGAGAAAAACGGACGGTGTTAGCTGACTGGATGAAAGTGGCAATATTTTAAAACCACGAGGATGAAAATGGCAATATTTTAAAACCATGAGGACCCAGATACAAAAAAACAAACTATTGGATGAAAGTGGCAATTTTGACCAAACCACAGGGACGAAAATGGCAGTTTACTCTAAATTATTTATGACATATTTGAACCCGCGTCAGAAGGCTACGCGCGGAGCAGGTGGCTAGCGCCCAACTTGGTCTAGTTACAGCACCAAATATATCTATATTATCTAATAAATAAAAGTTTCACGCCACGTATCGCCTACATATTCATTCTTATCATTTTTTTTCACGCTTCTCTCTCTTATTAAATACACTTATATCTTTTAATAATAATATATTTCAAAAAAATACTAATTTATATTAATAAAACACATTTTTTAAATTATCACTTATTATAAAATTTTTGAAATTTAATTAGGGTGAAGGGGGCCATTAACCCAATTACTCATTTACTCACAAAACTACCTAATAAAATTCTGACACCTCAAAACTACTCATTTACTCAGATTTCATTGAAAACACTCTACTCATTTACTCATTTAATCACCAACTTTAAAAAAAAAATAAACATTTAAATAAAAAAATCAATTTCATTAAATTAAAATTAACATAATATAATTAAAAATAAAAAGCCTACAAATAAAAATTAAAAAAACTAGAAAATTAACAAAATAAAAAAAAGCTAGATAATAAAAATTAAAAATCTAAAAAGTGCATTGTCATCCATACTTTGCGGCAATCTAAAAAGTGAGGTTGAACTTTTGGCCTAAATTTTCTAGGCTTTGTTGATTTTTTTGTATTACCCTTTCATTTTTTGTAGAGTGTAAATATATAGATGAGATAAAATCCAACGGCATTATCCCCGAGTAAATTTACTCGTTCTCCGTACTCGAGCCTCCCTACTCGGGCTTACCCGAACCATTGGGGGCAGTGTACCCCATTTTACCCGATACCCTCTCACTTACTCGGTTCCATCCGGGTAATATACCCCGTATCACCCTTGTGTAACTTTTATTTTCAATCAAAGAGTAAATGAAAGTTAATTACATTAAATAGTAATTAACGTATTTTCAAAACTCAATTATAAAGATTTAATAATTTTATGTATTGATATTTTTCATTTCATGTGTATTACACTGGTTCTATAGCTAGTATATATATATATATATATGAAATCTTTTTTAGAAAAATCAATACAAGAAGCTTGCTCCTTGCGCCCGTACTTGTTACAAATGAGCTGTAAAAATTGTGAGATACACCGACTTTCATGTATGTATAATGATTTATTTTCGGTGCGAAATTGTACTCTCATCGGGTCATACAGTTATCACATGATTGTTAAAGAAACGGTGTCGTTTGAAAGAAGAACAGGATAAACAGTCGAAGAAAATTGGGGTCAGTATTAAAAGCGGTCCATGGCTTCTTCCGATACGGACATCTTTACCCTCATTAATACTATTTCCGTCCTTGTTATGAAAGTCCACTCTTCATCAACATTTGCCAATTAAAGTCTTGACACGTGTCATAGGTGCTTCGGCTTCGACAAATCTAATTACTCTGGTTTGTCATTGTTCCAGAAGACCGCATGTGGACCTAACAAATAGTCAAAGGCTTCCCCTTTATAATTAAAATAAGAAAACTAAATTTATTCTAGGAGATGTTTATGGTCTATTTCCATTCGTTTTAACCAAAATTCTATGTCAAATCATTACAACAAACTAAATCGATGTTTGATCCACCATATTGTTTTGCTGTTAACGGTTTAATTCAAAATGTTCTTAAAAATATAAAGATTGTTCATGTAGATTACACAATGGTGAATGAAGGGGTAATACCCTACAAACCTACGCCAACGCTTCGAACTCCAATCCGTACGAAAGGCCCTCTTTCTTTTGGCGTTAGGTAATAGCACCAGTCCGAGGCTGCTATGAGAAGTAGTTGAAGCATTTCACTCCGGATCAGGTCACAACACCGGTCTGAGGCTACTACAAGAAACTGACCGCAATATTCTTGGCCAGGTCGCAGCACTGGTCCGGATCTCAAATGGAACCGTGTCAGTCCTAAGTATAAGGCGCACGGGCGGCTCGGTACCATGACGAATCAAGTGGGAGCATATAAATAACTAACGTAACAAATCACTGACACATATGGTACCACCTGTCACATGGCAGAATGACGCAGGGCGTCGAAAGGTATAAATACTACACAAAAAGTCTCCAAAAGGGATGAGATATTCTTTCTTCCTACCCTTCCATCTTAATGCACTTAATCTCTTACTGATTCTCACGCCGTAGTCGGGTCACATTGAAAACCCCTCCTTGTGACGAGGCTAACGGTTTGTTCGTTTTGCATATTCACGTCTCACAGTCATCTTCCCTATATACATGTTCCTCTTCGTAACCTGAAGGCATTCACTGGAGATTGACTTAGTCTCTTTAGAGATTTACTTCAGAAGTGGTGTCATCCAATTCCGAACCCAAAACTCCAAATAGTATTATCCTTTTCTCACCTTTTCACCAATGAAGGGAGATGCACATACAACACAAGACAGTAACCCAACAACCACAGGTGGGAGTAGTTTTTCGGGCACCCAAAATGTGTCGGCGATCATCACCATGAATCTTACAAACCCAGAAATAGTAGAAATTGAAGAGGGTGAGGAATTCAGTCCCAAATTCCTCCATAGGAATCGGGATATCCTTCGATTCCTAAAAGCTCAGCGGGAAAGAAAACGTCTTAAAGATGTGTAAACCAAGTTACAGTTCACCCCAGGCTCAACACCCCTAAAATTGTTGGTTCGTCGGCACACACCCATGACCGGTTTTAGCTATTCCACAATCACCACACTGCTCCGACATACCTTTGTACCACCCCTAGTATCCATTCGTCCCGTAGCATCAACAGTAGATATGGTGGCCCTATTACAAGCTTTGATGGCATTACAAATGATTCCCTCACGAACCTAAGGCACGGTCCCGGAACAACGGTTTATCACAGACCCACTCAGTACTGTGTCTAATATGATGGATTTGGAAAGACCATAACGTCTGGTATTGATCGGTGTCGAAGGTACCGGTCAAAGATAAAGAATTAGAGTGTCCTAATCACCTTAAACTAGTTAGGGTAAGAAGGGTGTCGAACCAAGAAGAGTTTGTGGTCGGTGCTTAACTTCAATTGACAAAGTGATTTATGAAGTTGCAATGGGTCTTTCTGACCAAACACAAGCAATGGTTTAGGTGAAACTTATCAAACTCAACAAACAAGGATTATCAAGTAACAATTATGATCAATAGTAATCAAGTACCAAACAAACGATTTAGATTGTAACAATAATTAAAAAGAAATCACGCCCGGGTTTCAAGTTCACAAGTAATTAGGGATTATCACACCAACATATGAGTTCAAGCAATCAAATGGTTATCTAAATCAAATTCACCAAATCTAACCAAGAACATCAACATTCATACATCATCGAAAAATAGTGTAAGACAATATTCACGAATGAAATCGAGACAAATGTATGCAATATAGAATTAGATTAATCAATAGATTCAACACAAATCAAAGTTCATAGCAATTATCATCTAACGGGGTCAATGGTGCAAGAATTTATCGACTCACGTGAGTTCATAACCATACTAAACACAAAGATTCAAGTATTTCAAACCAGATGATTACAAGAATTGTTTCTCAAAGCTAGCATATGATAAAACCCTAAAAACTTACAAACAATCCACCCGGGAATTATTACCGGTGGATTAGCCGCTCATGGTTGTGGAATTCATCTTCAATCTCTCAATCTTTCGAGTATCAATCTTCAATTCGATCTTGGAATCGTGTTCCTTAGCCTCCAAGAACTCCCAAAATCGCCCAAGAACTGATGTCAAAAAGATCATTTCGAATTTGGGGAAGAAACCCCCAATTAAACACCAAAATCGGCTGTTTCCCGAAAATTCACGTCCAGAAAATGTAACCGGCGTAAGCCTACGCTGGGTTGGCGTAAGCTTACGCCGCCACACTAGAAGTTGCTGTGAAAGAAATGTTCAGGCGTAGGCCTACGCTGGGCGGCGTAGGCTTACGCTCGGTGGCGTAGGCTTACGCCAGGTCCTGAGTTTCTGCCCCGTTTTCTCCGTGTCTCTTCCGACTCTTGCATCTCTCACCTAATATCTTCCAAAATCATACTTTAAACTTTCAACACCTGCACATGCATAGCTACACAAAACTTTTGTATTCCACATGTTAATTTACATAAATATAACATGTTACACCCTTTAATGCATAAAACTTTGGTCGCTTATCACATCCCCACACTTGAGTTTTGCTTGCCCTCAAGCAAAGTCTTTTGCTTCAAATCCACATTACAAATTCTCAAACAATTGTTTTAACTAAACATAAGTTAAGGTCCAAGGTCATGCCAGATTCATAAGAATTATACTCTCAATAGATTTACAATCCAACAAACAATTTATGACTTTTTAAACAAAAGGAAACACTTGAACGAAACTCATATCCAGTTATGGCTTTGAATGCACACACCCCTCACAATCAATCACTCCACTCGGTTTCATATATGGGCTAGCGATGATGTGCTAGTATTTTTCACTCGAAACCAAACAATGAACCACATTATCATAGGCTTGCATATTGATCACATCTCCACCTACTAACACAACTAAAACGCACAAATCAAAAGGTCTTTTAAGGGTTGTAATGTAGGCTAGGGTTACGGGTATGGATAAAGATTTTTAAAGTGGCTAAAGGTGAGTGGAATTCAACTAATGAAACTACAAATCAATCCTAAAACTTTCAAATCTCTACTATGGGTATAAATGATCCATCAACACTAAAATTCTTATTTCTTCAAACTATCAAATGAAACTTGGGTTAAATTGACCCAATAACATCTTTTATTATAATTCAAACTAATACTCAAAACCTTTGGGCACATGTTGACCCAATACTATTTTTGTATTTCTTTTTCATTCATTTTTTTATGCAATTGCAACTGCAACTTCAATAATCTAAGTTAATTGAATTCCAGCTCACGGGTTTAAAAAGAAAAGGCTAAAAAGGTGAATGGGCTAATGTTATGGGTTTTGTCAACAGAAAAGGTATAGGCTCAGAGTAGGCATCTAGTGGATATTAACGGGTAATGGTATAAAAATGACTAAAAATAAAAAGGTTTCTCCTAATGCCTTTATCATTTTTGTGTAATTAATTGGTTCAAGGTCTCAACATGTATCAATAATATGCAAGTTCTAAAATGTGAAACAAAGTAGCTAAACACTCAAATAAGAGAATATTTATATCAATTTGGCTCAAAATCTCACAACATGGTGGAAAATAGGTTACTGACATGTGTATGCGAACCATCACCTTCAACTTTGTTACTCCCGAATTCAACATTTCCAATTTTTATTTATTTATTTATTTATTTTTTTTTTTTTTTGGAAAAACTTAATCAAGTAACTTAATGAATTAACCATGACCAAAGACCTCTACCAAACACTTTGTAAAACAATTATTCAAAAAATTTGTATGGTTTCCAAGATTTCCCACATCCCCACACTTGAACCTTACATTGTCCCAATGTAAATAGTTATAAAATATAAAAGTGCGGTTTGTGGGTGCAAAAACATCCAATACCCAATATCTCCAAATATCCTGCTCAAAGATTACCATAACCATAAGCACCAACCCAACCACAATCAACCAAGTTTCAAACAAAAACACACCAAAACACACAAAAACAGACAAAAATAATATAGTTCAATCAAAGTAACATAAATATGAGAAAGAGTACGTGAACCTGATTAGAGGCGATCATAGAGTGCCTGAACCATCACCAAAAATGGACTCGTAAGTCTTCCATGAGTCTTCCCCACACTTGAGTGTTGCTATGGTGACGAAACAAAAACACACAACACAAAACAAAACAAAGACAAAATAAAGACAATCACAAGCTGGGTTGCCTCCCGGTTAGCGCTAAGTTTATTGTCCTCAGCCCGACATTACCTCATGTGTCTCTCATGATGGTCGCAATGAACACTTACCGACCACATTGCCAACAAAAGCCCGATATCTTATGTGTTCCCTCCAAACTCGTTCTCTCAAAACCTGCATGTAAATGGATGCAATGTCCGAAAATCTAACTCCACATTTTCCCACCGAATTTCCAATGTATGCCCGGTAGTTGACGTGTCGTGTCCAATCCTGCCTTATTGTGATCGACATGTCGGCTAAATCGATGCGGGCTTGCTTCCGACTAGACTGTCCAATGTCTTGTAATCCCACCTTCCTAATCTTTATCCCCGGACCCTCATCCCCAACTTTATTGGCTGGAGTAATTAATACAGGAGGAGGGTCAGAATGAACCATCAATATCTCAGATTTCTCATGAGGTGCTGTGTCATTGACCGAGTCTAAACATTCAATTATATGTTCTGAAAGATCCACAACCTCTTCTTCCTTATCATCATCATTGTCATCATCCACGACTAGTGCACTCGTTAATTCTTCAGTAATTGAATGCATTGGTGTGGTATTATTTTCCACAACCGCATCTCCAATTTGTGAAGACATCCACATTTGTTTTGCCTGAGACTGTTCGTTAACTGAAAGGCCTCGCTCTCCCTTTCGCCTTCCGGTGCATAAAAGATCATATTTGTAACTTAACAATTGTAAGCGATATTGCTTCGAATGATGAAGTTGCGCCAACTCTCGATCGACTCGAGATAAACAATATTGTACTCGACGCTTCTCACAATCTTCATATTGATAAGGGATTCGACGCCACCAGACTTTCCCACATAATTTCAGAAAAATATGGACAATCATTGTTCCGATGAGATGTGCTCCTACAATGAAAGCATTCACTAAAGTCTATATTCATGGTGAGACAACATGCTTGAAATTCTATAATACAAGAACAAGCGGTGAAGTCCTCCTGGATGAACGGGTATGCATACACTATTCTGTCACCTGCACACACAAACAAACACCACGCGTAACACAAAAATAGAAGAATATTAACCAAACAAAAAAGAAACAAGTAGTCACAAAAGTCAACTAAAATAAAACACCAAGCGCACACACTCCCCGGCAGCGGCGCCAAAATTTGATCGGTGTCGAAGGTACCGGTCAAAGATAAAGAATTAGAGTGTCCTAATCACCTTAAACTAGTTAGGGTAAGAAGGGTGTCGAACCATGAAGAGTTTGTGGTCGGTGCTTAATTTCAATTGACAAAGTGATTTATGAAGTTGCAATGGGTCTTTCTGACCAAACACAAGCAATGGTTTAGGTGAAACTTATCAAACTCAACAAACAAGGATTATCAAGTAACAATTATGATCAATAGTAATCAAGTACCAAACAAACGATTTAGATTGTAACAATAATTAAAAAGGAATCACGCCCGGGTTTCAAGTTCACAAGTAATTAGGGAAGCAATCAAATGGTTATCTAAATCAAATTGACCAAATCTAACCAAGAACATCAACATTCATACATCATCGGCAAATAGTGTAAGACAATATTCACGAATGAAATCGAGACAAATGTATGCAATATAGAATTAGATTAATCAATAGATTCAACACAAATCAAAGTTCATAGCAATTATCATCTAACGGGGTCAATGGTGCAAGAATTTATCGACTCCCGTGAGTTCATAACCATACTAAACACAAAGATTCAAGTATTTCAAACCAGATGATTACAAGAATTGTTTCTCAAAGCTAGCACATGATAAAACCCTAAAAACTTACAACCAATCCACCCGGGAATGATTACCGGTGGATTAGCCGCTCATGGTTGTGGAATTCATCTTCAATCTCTCAATCTTTCGAGTATCAATCTTCAATTCGATCTTGGAATCGTGTTCCTTAGCCTCCAAGAACTCCCAAAATCGCCCAAGAACTGATGTCAAAAAGATCATTTCGAATTTGGGGAAGAAACCCCCAATTAAACACCAAAATCGGCTGTTTCCCGAAAATTCGCGTCCAGAAAACGTAACCAGCGTAAGCCTACGCTGGGTTGGCGTAAGCTTACGCCGCCACACTAGAAGCTGCTGTGAAAGAAATGTTCAGGCGTAGGCCTACGCTGGGCGGCGTAGGCTTACGCTCGGTGGCGTAGGCTTACGCCAGGTCCTGTGTTTCTGCCCCGTTTTCTCCGTGTCTCTTTCGACTCTTGCATCTCTCACCTAATATCTTCCAAAATCATACTTTAAGCTTTCAACACCTGCACATGCATAGCTACACAAAACTTTTGTATTCCACATGTTAATTTACATAAATATAACATGTTACACCCTTTAATGCATAAAAATTTGGTCGCTTATCAGGTATCCATGCAATCCTAGTCTAAATTGACTTAGGTTTTCCAAAGTAAAATCATTTTAGGCAAAATTGTCTTTTCATACAAATCAAATTTTCGTTATAAAACGATTTTATGTGTTCTCATTTAATTCACGTTCACTTTCATCCTCTTGCTTACTAAACCCTTCATTACCTTCAAACTCTTACTTTCTTATTCATCAAAAACTTCTTGCTGATTCAAATGTTCATGACCTAAATCCAATGGTGAACTTAGTTTTCAAAGCTGATCACAACATCTGTGTTTGTTTGGATCTTACTGCTCTGAATTGGATCTTACTGCTCCGAATTCTGGTTACTATCATGATTTGATTAAGTTTCTCAAACATTACAAGGCCTACTTTGCTCTTGATATTGACCCTGTTATTTATGAGGAGTATTCATCAGTTCTGGGGTTCTACTGAAGTTGCAATTGTGGATGGGGTTACATTAATTATCGCTCTTGTCAATAATCAAAGGTTTAACATTTCTAAAGCATCTATTCGTGATCATCTTTGATTTGGAGACGCTGCAAATGATCCCACGGTGTTATCTTCTGGAGCTGAATCTAGCTCTTCAAGTTCTGAAGATAATGATGATGATGATGGGAATGATAATACTCATGATGCTGCTTCTCCAGGTGTACAGGCTACTGTTGATAATGTGATATTTGAGCATGAGGAGTTGCACACTACACAAGGAACCTAAACTCCTCCTACTACTCCTATTCAGGAGAGAGTTCCTACACCAATAGAGAAGTCTCCTATTAGATAAGAAGTACTGCCAACCTCGGCTATCACTCTCCAATCTCAAAATCAATCTTTACATCAAATTGTTGATAAGTTGACCACATTGGTCACTTCTTTGTCCACAACAGTGCAAGATCAACCCATAGAGATTGTGAGGTTAAAGCAAAAGAATAAAAAAGCTTAGATACTATGTGATGTCGTGGGTACGTCCATGAAGCACGGCTTCGTCCATGAAGCATACGTACCAAGCAGAACCACGAAGCCATGTCTACCAAATAACGAGGTGACGTGGCATAAAGGAAAGTGACCTGTTTGGAATCTCCAGAAAGTCAAGACTAGGAGACAATAAGTCTTAATGGTCTTGACAAAAGGTATCTTTGTCTGTTTAGGAGACCATAACCTTTTACACCAAAAAGGAAAGGGGCTCAATGCAGGGAGACGAAAGAGAAGGGGATACCCCCATATTTAGTTAGGAGCTGGAGACAAACTCAAGTATAAAAGAGAGGGCTTGGACTCTCAAGTCCCAAGTCTGATATGCATTCTTTACTCTCACATTCTCACTACACCATTCACTACTCTCATTCCATAATTCCTTATCACCTTCAAAGAATCGTTATCTTATTCTCACGTCGGAGGTTGATCACAGGAGACCCCCTCCTGCGGTGAGACTAATGGTGCTTTGATCTTTGCAGGAACCTGAAGCAGCTGATTCAAGTGAGAACGTCAAGAACCTCACTCTGACTTTTATTTGTTGAAGCAGCGAATATACTTAGCATATTCGTTGTAACAACAAGTTGGCGCCCACCATGGGGCGGCGCTACTTAGAACAGAGATCCGTTCGTAGTTCCTCTCCTTTTGTTCCTAAGTATTCTTGATGTCAGGTGATGACATTTCTCCGGGGGTGGACACAACTCCACCTCCCCGCAACATACAACCTGCTTCTAGCCAGACGCCGCGAGAAGAAGCAGGATAAGACTCTCCTGCAACAGACGGACCATATGTCGAACTGTTGCAAAACAACTCTCCATTTCAAACTCCTTCTCCTTTCAAGATAACAAGCGCGTCCCCTCGAACAGACACCTTGTTGCCTATGGAAAGGATTGATGTTACACCTAAAGGAGTATAGAAGAATTTCCTTCGACGGAGGGAATTGATGAATAGCTACGTGCAAGAAGAACGTGCAAAGGGAATTAGGGTCCGATTGGCGTACAAAGATGAACCTGAGGTGACGTTCTTACCTTTTCCTCCACCTCCTTTTGGGATTCATGTTGTCCATGAGGAAGCAGCAGTCAATTCTGGCCCAAGTCAGAATAGGACCCCATCAACAGAAGCAGGTCCTAGTGTCAGAAGAGAGAATGCTCCTCTTCATGACCCACCTCCCTTGGTGCACGAAACACCGGAATACACAGTTGAGCAGCTGATGCAGCTCACGCAGCCTATGATGTATTCTCCCATGACGTTACAGATGAGCCAGGCTATGGCATCCCTACCACTAGCATGAAGCATGGGAATGACAGCCCCGATGAATGTAAGATGTCCTATTCCCACCACTCAACACCCTTGGTTTACATACCCGCACATGGTACCTCTCCAACTTACTGCTTACGTGATGACCCAGTATGCTAACCCTTGGCAGACCGCTTACCCCTGGCAACACCTGGTCGGTGGCATGCTTGTGGTTCAGCCCGCAGCGGGTGAGGATCTATTTCAACAGCATATGGCTTCTAAGATGAGTGGTCCGGCAACACCAGCAGTGAGACCCTTGATGCAAGAAACTCTCACATCCACTCGGGCAGAAAAAAACAAGATCTTTAGACCGTACCGGTCTACTTTGTTGTCATGCTTCTCTAAAAGAATAGCCAATTTCGACTTCCCAATGAAGATAAAGATGCCAGCAAACATTAAAACATACGATGGGACTGATGACCCTGAAGACCATCCGCAGGTATTCTCTGATGCATCAGTCATTGAAAGATGGAAAAATGTTGAGTGTTGTCACATGTTCATGCAAACATTCATCAGATCTGTTCGCCTATGGTTCAATACCCTTCCAGAAAGAAGCATTGATTCCTTTGACGACCTTAGTCAAAGATTCCTTGCTAACTTCACACAACTGAAGAAATATACGAAGGACGTTGTTGTGCTGTACCAGATCAAACAAAAAGAAGACGAAGGTCTCCGCAGCTTCATAAACAGATACAAGAAAGAAGGAATGTCTTATGCAAGAGCAACAGATGTGACACCCGACAAATTCTGGTTAACCCCGTTAACCTAAACTCCGTTATCTCATAAACCTCAAGGACTAAATCTGTTAAATCACAAACCTACACCAAACTACAAGGACTATTTCTGTATTTAACCAAAACTCAAGTAAGCACGGTCGCGCCGGTGCTTGATCACGGTCGTGCCAAGTGCCCAGGCATGGTCGTGCCTAGTGCCCAGGCACGGTCACGCCTCTTACCCAGTTGAAACGTTAATTAGTCTTTAATAGTAAATCTATTCGAATACGAACTGGTAAGGTAACCATGATCAATAGCAGTCATCATTGAGTCATTTACATACGCTTAAACAATCGTAATGATAGAATTAAACTCAATAATGGATATTCATGTCATAACCGTCGTCTTCCTCGACTTATACCACCGAATACGATCAAATTGGCTATCATTCTCGCAACCCAACCCTCTGCACATCCCATTCGCACTTCTCAGAAGTCGTTGCACACTCTAATTTGGCCGGAGAAGAAGCCGGAGTCGTCGGAGATCAAGTCGGAACTCCATTTGGTCGAGCTCTGTCGATTCGACATCCATTCTAGTAATTGATTCCACCCTTACTTTCGTTTCAGAGTCTAGATCAAAAGCCCTATGGTTATTCGGGCTTACAATATCGATTTATACCAAGTTTCGATCCTAGGGTTCATACGTTTTTGGAGACTTATTAAATTACATGGTTAAGTTCTTAATCCCTTGTTTATCAAAAACCCCATGATTCCAACAGTTCATATTATAAGATTTAATCAATTTGCTTTCTGGAAATATACACACGCGGTCATGCTAATCCATTAGCGCGGTCGTGCCTGACCAGCATAGTCGTGCCCCGTACCCTGACCTGGTCGTGCCTCCTGGCTAGACAAGGTCGTGTCTCAGAACCCTAGAAACGGTCGTGCCGGACACAGACACGGTTGTGCCTAGTACTCAGACCTAACTGTGCCTTCTGACCAACCACGGTCATGCTCCTGACCAGCACGGTCGCGCTCGTTTGACCTTGACACAGTCGTGCCTTGTCTTAGGCACGGTCGTGTGTGGTGAAATCCATTAATAGAATGTTTATTTTTATATTACATTTTCAAAACTATATTATTATATTTATATATTATTATGGTTCAGCCCCGGAAAACATCGGTAGACTCGGGTTTGGTGTTATAACCCATTTTTAATAATATTTCCCACGTTTATAATAATATTATTATTCAACCTTTGAATCCGATTAAAAATAATATAATTATATATTATTTTCACCACGTTGTAAACTTTGTATAAAGCTTCGAACTTATAAATAATATAAATATCTATATTATTTACCCACAAATATATCCTCGAATAAAAATTATATATTTATTATTTTTACCACATAAATGATTATTTTATTAACCCTACGAACTTAAAAATAATATATTAAGTTATATTATTATCTTAGAACATTTTTAAATGTTACAAACGCACGAATATATGTATTATATATTATTATTAACATGCGACACGAAACGTATTTATCTTAATTATTATATTAAAAATCCTCATTCCCGTGGACGAGTTCCTCTACTCGTTAGTCCTAAGAATGTTTTAGGACGTTCAAATCTTCTGTGTCGTTGCCACAAAACCCCATTGGTATCCCTAAATATTATGCTTATAATTTTTAGGGCATACGTAGGCAGTTCACAGTCAAACTCTTGTGTTTCCTACTTGCATCCTTGTGTGGTGTTATCTACTACTCATACACAAGTCAGGTGAGTTTCACAGCCCCTTTTTACTGTTTTAATTTGGGAGAGAAAACATGTCACAACTATTTTGGTTATTGAAACTCATATGATATCACTGTTGAGACTAAGCGTAACACACTATCATGAAAGTCCTCACACACATCGAACCGTTAATATGGACATAGCGAGGTAACGTTTAGTAGTACTGCTAGGTTTGACAAGCCCCACCCGCGTTAGTCGCGCTAACTCGATTGGAGGTCAAATGGGTGAAATGTTGGCCTAAACACTTTGCAAGAGTTGACAGACCTGGCGGGAGGCATACAAACACAAACAGTCAGCTTCGGTTGCGGGCGCTTTAGTAAGACATGAACATAGGCTACCTACCTATAGATATGCATATTGAATGAATATAATCTGACAACGCTTCTATTACTTTATTGAAACCTGTGAACTCACCAACCTAGTGATGACCCGTTTTCTTACATGTTTTCTCAGGTCGTTAAGCAGGTATACGTTAGGACATGCATGGTGTCACTTGGTTATTATCAACACATGTCAAACAATCAAAAACTTAATATGTTTTCTGTTATTATTAGACTTGGTCGCGTTTGTTTTGCGCATTTACTTTCTTGTTTAAACGCTTCCGCACTTAACTCTGAACTTTTATGTTATGACATTTTAAGTCCCACGAAGTGACGTTTGAAGTAACTAATGTCTGAGATCCTGGTGTATCACATCCCTAACGGTAAAACTCTGTTAGTGGAATTTGGGGGTGTGACAGATTGGTATCAGAGCCATTGGTTATAGAGAAATAGGATTGCATACTAGACTATAACCACACACACATTAGTTACTTGGCATAGACGCTCAAGATAGACACTCACTCCTTACATTTTAGGATTATGACTACTCCACCTACCTCACCACCATCTATTCAGGAACATGATGTTCCTACACTTTCTTCACCAGAGCCAACGAGGCATAGGCTCGGTCCGATAGATGACATGTTGGTATATGACGAGCCATTCCACATACGGACCGAAGGTAACCCACATGGTTGGGAGTGGTATCACAGTTTGCTCAGGAGTTGGGTCAACAGGAGCAGGTCCCGCCTCCCTTTTATGCAGCTACTTCTTCCACAGCTCAGATTTTGCCACTACTACCATACATTATGGATCAGGCCTTTGCAGCATTTGTGGCTACAATGGATCGGGGGATCCATAATATGAGATATGCTGCAGGAGAGATTACTTGTCTCCTAGAAAGGGAAAAACATAAAAATGAGAGGATAGAGTTGCTGTCAGCAGAGTTGGCAGTTACAGACCACTACCATAATGAGTTGGTGGACACAGTTCATTAATTGCAGGCTCAAGTGGATACGCTCAGGGCCACAGTCGAGGAAAATCAAGCTAGGATTGTGCAGTTGGAGGCACAACTTGAGGATGCCTTGGAGGCCGCTGATGCACAAGACTCGAAGCTTGAAGGAGGACCAGATGATGAGGACGATGCCAGTCAGCTGTTTCCTCAGTCGGTAGTGGCATTTGATATTCTATTATGTTCTTGTTTATTGTTATTTTCTTTTGTTTCAAAAACCTAGACGGGTAAGGTTGTTCCCATTCAATAAAAATTCTAGGAAATTAATGTTTTGAGTTATTTATTTTATAGCCATTATAATTTAAATAAATCATGAACTATAATCACAATCTCATATGTCGTTGCAAACTTCCTTCTGTTTACTTATGCTTAAATGACGATAATATGCGACATATTTTCTCATTGTTTGTATTTGTGAATGTGAAGAACTATGGCTGCACGTGGACGCGGATGCGGAGGTCGCAACGGTGGTCGTGGAAACATAAACATGTCAGCAGTTGAGCTGACAGCACTGATTAATGACAGTGTAGCTGAGGCACTAGCAGCACACATTGTTGCAGGTAAACCCAATACCCATCAACGTTAACCAGTCAACTACTTACACTCAAACTTTTCTAAATCTTATTTACTTAAGCGTACATCTGTTTTCAATCCAGGACAACATAATAACCAACAAAACTATCAACAAGTCTGCACATTCAAGACTTTTATGGATTGTAAGCCCCACACTTTCAGTGGAGCGAAGGAAGCCGTTGGGTTACTCCGATGGTTCGAGAAGGTCGAATCAGTCTTCGCCATGTGTAACTGTCCTGAGGCAAATCGGGCAAGTTCGCTTCAGGAACTCTGGAGGGTCCTGCCCTCACATGGTGGAACTCCCAGGTCCAGATGCTAGGTCTGGACATGGCTAATGCTCTGCCATCGGAGGAGTTCAAGACAATGATGAGGGAGGAGTATTGCCCTCGAGATGAAATTCAGAAACTAAAAGGGGAATTCTGGAACCTGAAGATGAAGGGTCCGAAATCGAACTCTATACCACTCGCTCACACGAGCTTGTTGTGATATGTCCCCATATGGTGACCCCACCCTACAAACGAATTGAAATGTATATCAACGGTCTGGTACCCCAGATCCAGAGCATGGTCACCTCTTCAAACCCCACTACCATCCAGCAGACCATCAGGCTTGCTCACAAACTGACTGATCAAGCAGTGGCTCAAGGGACTTTACCTCCGAGAGGTTCATCTTCCAAAACCACTGATAACAACAAGTTCAAGTTTGACAGAAGGTCCAGCACCAAGGGTTTCCAGCCGAACCAACCCCAACAACAACAACAACAGCGTAGGTTTGAACCTACCAAGAACATCAACCAGTCGACCTCTTCAGGTCAAAACAAGGGTGGTTATGCTAGGAAACACCCCAAGTGCAACAAGTGTGGTTATCACCACAACGGTGTTTGTGATAAGCAACATTGCCAGCGATGTGGCAAGGTGGGTCATGCTGCCAAGGACTGCAGGGGTGAGTTACAAGCTAAGAAGCCATTCCAACAACCTGGGTCTACCAAAGGTTGTTTTGAATGCGGTAAAGAGGGACATTTCCTGAAGGATTGCCCATAGTTGAAGAAGGGTGGTAATGGCAACAACAACAATCACCACCCGGGCAAAAATGGTAATAACAATAATGGCAACAATGGCGAAAATGGTGCAAAGGGAAGAGCCTTTGTGCTGGGATCCGGAGAAGCAAGATATGACCACAATGTGGTTACCGGTAAGTTCCTTCTGAACAACTATTTTGCTTCTGTCCTTTTTGACACTGGTGCAGATAGGAGTTTTATATCTAAGAAACTTAGTAACTTGATAAAAGAAACTCCAACCCTGCTAGAAGCTAAGTATACCATAGAAATAGCTGATGGACAGATAATAGAAGCAACCCACATTTTTAAGGGTTGTAAACTTGAACTGGCTGGTCATAAACTTGACATTGACCTCATGCCGGTCATACTCGGTAGTTTTGATGTAATCGTCGGAATGGATTGGTTATCTAAGAACCAAGCCGAGATTATCTGTCAGGAGAAAATTATTCGCCTTCCTCTCCCTAGTGGAGAAATCCTTTATGTCCAAGGTGAAAAGTGTGGTGCTGTTATGGGCATCATATCTTTCGTGAAGCACAAAAGTGTCTACGTAAAGGTCATACTGTCATTTTGGCTCTCGTAGCCGAGCAGCTATCTGAGGAGAAGAGGATTGACGACATCCCGACTGTTCGTGACTATCCGGAAGTATTTCCCGAAGACTTACCTGGTCTTCCACCACATCGTCAAATCAAATTCCAAATTGATCTAGCACCCGGAGCAGCGCCGATTGCTCGGGCACCGTATAGACTTGCACCGAGTGAGCTGCAAGAGTTGTCTACAAAACTACAAAAGTTGTTGGATAAATGTTTCATCCGACCTAGGTCATCTCCATGGGGAGCTCCAGTCCTATTTGTCAAAAAGAAGGACGGGACTTTCCGGATGTGCATCGACTACCGTTAGCTGAACAAAGTGACTATCAAGAACTGTTATCCTCTACCCCGCATCGAAGATCTATTTGATCAACTCCAAGGATCAAGTTTCTACTCCAAGATAGATCTTAGATCCGGTTATCATCAACTGAGAGTCCGAGATGAGGACATCTCAAAGACGGCATTCAGGACTAGGTATGGTCATTACGAATTCATGGTCATGCCATTTGGACTGACCAACGCACCCGCGGTGTTCATGGATCTCATGAAGCGTGTGTGTAAACCGTACCTTGATCAGTTCGTCATCATCTTCATTGATGATATCCTCATCTATTCCAAGAATAGGGATGAAAATGAAGAACACCTTCGTTTGATTCTGGAATTGTTGAAATGAGAGCAACTGTATGCCAAGTTTTCCAAGTGCGAATTATGGATTCATGAAGTGCAATTCTTAGGACATGTAGTCAACGAGACGGGAATACATGTCGGTCCATCTAAAATAGAAGCCATCAAGAATTGGGCGGCACCGACAACTCCAACAGAGGTGCGACAATTTCTAGGATTAGGTGGCTATTACCGTCATTTCATTGAAGGATTCTCAATATTGCACAACCCCTTAATACTCTAACACAAAAGGGTAAACCCTATAAATGGGGTGACACCCAGGAATCAGCATTCCAACTTCTGAAACAGAAACTCTGTTGTGTATTGCGATGCATCCATTCAAGGTCTTGGTTGTGTACTGATGCAACGCGAGAAGGTGATCGCATACGCTTCTCTTGAACTGAAAATACATGAGAAAAACTACACAACTCATGACTTAGAATTGGGAGCCATGGTATTTGCACTAAAGATATGGAGACATTACTTGTACGGTACCAGATGCACTATCTACACCGATCACAAGAGTCTTCAACATATATTTGAACATAAAGAGTTGAACATGCAACAGCGTCATTGGGTCGAACTCTTTAATGACTACGATTGTGCGATCAGATACCATCCGGGCAAGGCTAATGTGGTAGCTAATGCCCTAAGCCGTAAGAAAACTAAGCCCAAACGAGTTCGAGCATTACAACTTACTATTCACACCGGATTACCTTACAAAATCCGTAGTGCTCAACTCGAAGCTCTAAAAGAAGAAAACCTACCGTTGGAAGCCACACGCGGTATGGAAGAACAACTCGAGGTTAAATCAGACGGCATTCGCTACTTCGCAGAGCGAATATGGGTTCCAGTGTAAAGGAACTTAAGAGAAATTGTTATGGATGAAGCTCGCAAATCTCGATATTCTATTCATCCAGGTTCTGACAAGATGTACCATGACCTAATGATGCTATATTGGTGGCAAAAGATGAAGGCTGATATAGCCACCTATGTGAGCAAGTGCCTGACTTGTGCAAAAGTCAAAGTGGAATACCAAAAGTCTTCTGGCTTACTTCAATAACAAGAGATTCCAATGTGGAAATGGGAGCAAATATCTATGGATTTTATCACCAAATTGCCCCGAACTCCTAGCGGATGCGAAACCATCTGGGTGATCGTAGATCGTTTGACAAAATCCGCTCACTTTTTGGCAATCAAAGAGACTGACAAAATGGAAAAACTTACTCGTATTGAAGTAGTCTCTCGGCACGGAGTGCCAGTTTCTATCATTTTGGATCGTGACGCTCGATTCACATCACGTTTCTGGAAATCTTTACAAAAAGCTTTAGGTACGCGTCTAGATATGAGCACGGCGTACCATCCTCAAACAGATGGCCAAACGGAACGTACCATTCAAACCCTAGAGGACATGCTACGAGCTTGTGTGATCGATTTCGGTAACACTTGGGAATCTCACTTGCCTTTAGTGGAGTTCTCCTACCAAAGGTTGTTTTGAATGCGGTAAAGAGGGACATTTCCGGAAGGATTGCCCACAGTTGAAGAAGGGTGGTAATGGCAACAACAACAATCACCACCAGGGCAATAATGGTAATAACAACAATGGAAACATTGGCGGAAACGATGCAAAAGGACGAGCCTTTGTGCTGGGATCCGGAGAAGCCAGATATGACCACAATGTGGTTACCGGTAAGTTCCTTCTGAACAATTATTTTGCTTCTGTACTTTTTGACACTGGTGCTGATAGGAGTTTTATATCTAAGAAACTTAGTAACTTGATGGTGTCACTTGGTTATATTCAACACATGTCAAACAATCAAACTCTTATTAGGTTTCCTGTTATTATTAGACTTGGGCGCGTTTGTTTTGCGCATTTACTTTCTTGTTTAAACGCTTCCGCACTTAACTCTGAACTTATATGTTATGATATTTTAAGTCCCATATAGTGTCGTTTGAAGAAACTGATGTCTAAGATCATGGTGTGTCACATCCCTAACGGTAAAACTCAAGGAAGACTTGAACAAAACCATCCCTCAGACCATGGATGTAGCTCTTAAACGAGCGGAAGCATACCTGAGGGGAAAAGAAGCGTTACAAAATCTGGAGTCCAAGAGACGAGATCTTTGGAAGAACCACCACTCTTCTGGCTCGAAGCCGAAGTTCCATTCCTTCGTCAAAAGAAGGTCCAATTGACATCATGATTCAAGAAAGAAAAAGGGCCATTACCGTCCTCCGTATCGCAAGAATTCCCTAGAGAAGGAAAAATACATTGCCTTCACAGCTTTGAGTAAGACACTAGAAGAAATAATGGCGACTGAAGAAGCTAGGTATAGCTTCAGACCTCTGCGTCCTCTAGCAAAATCCTCCGAAGGAAGAAGCTCGAGTAAGTATTGTGAATTCCATGATGATAGGGGTCATCACACGAATGATTGCTATCAGTTGAAGAAACGAATAAGAGGAAGCGGTGAAGTTAGGAGAACTCGCTCATTTGGTGAAGGACATTAAAAGAAAAAATGATCAGAAGAGGAAGGGAAAAGGTAAGGAAATGAACATGATACACCTCACCATAAGCGAGACACAAAAGAGCCCAGAAGAGAATCTTGGGACAAGCAATGCATATGCTTCCCTCCAGTGGAAGAAGCATAGTTGATTTTCACACTAATCATCGCAGAAGAATAAATAGAAGGGACGCTTGTTGACAAAATATACATGGATTGCAGAGCCGCTTCCGAAATCATGTATGAAAGATGCTTCTTACAATTAAGAGATGAAGTTAAAGCAAGATTGGAAAAGGCAGACACTCCACTCATCAGATTTTCAAGAGAAAGTGTGC
The DNA here is from genome assembly GCA_023525975.1 of Smallanthus sonchifolius. Taxonomy (NCBI): domain Eukaryota; kingdom Viridiplantae; phylum Streptophyta; class Magnoliopsida; order Asterales; family Asteraceae; genus Smallanthus; species Smallanthus sonchifolius. Next base: position 15,543,680 of record CM042028.1, on the reverse strand, counting down.
TCCCGTTGGTTCAAATAGAACTAACAGTTCATCTTAAGGATGGACTACTTTCCCGCACGGAGCGTCTAACGTTCCTAGTGGTCCAGGCACCATCGAGATACATAATCATAGGGAGACGAGGCATAAGTACCTTCAGAGCCGTAGTTTCCACTACGCATGGGTTGATGAAATTCCCCACTGATCGGGGGATTTCCACAATCAAGCCAAAGAAAGAAGCTATGCTCATCGCCGCTGCCGAAGAAGATGGGGAGCCAAAGCAGGAAAAAATCCTAGAGTTGAGAATAAATTCTTCATACTCAGGTCAGAAGGTAAAGATAATCGGTAATCTCTCACCCGTAATGGTGAACAAGCTCAAAGATCTACTTGAAGAAAGCAAAGATGTATTCGCCTACTGCCCAGCCGATATGGTAGGGGTACCAAGGGACATAGCCGAACACTCGTTCAATATATCACCCAGTGTTAAGCCCATGGTACAAAAGAAAAGAAGCTTGGCCCATGATAGAAGCCAAGTCGCGTGCAACGAGGTAGACAAACTAGTAAAAGCAGGAATCCTGAGGGAAATGTAGTATCAATCATGGGATGCAAACCCAGTTTTGGTTAAAAAAATCAGATGGCTCCTGGCGTATGTGTGTAGATTTCAAAGACCTAAATCAAACATGTCTAAAATATTGTTACCTTGTCTGAAATAGACTTGAAAGTTGATGCTTTGACATGTTTCAAGTTCAAGTGCTTTTTAGACGCTTACAAGGGTTACCATCAGATTCACATGAAGGAGGATGAAGAAAAAACAGTTTTCCATACAGCCAAGGAGATATTTTGTTTCAAAAAAAATGTCCTTCGGTCGAAACATGGAAGCCAATGTTGACGATCAAGTAATCAAAAGCCAAGATGAAGTGGAAATGATAAAAGATATCAGAGAGACATTTAACAGTCTTAGAAACATCAGCATGATGCTCAACCCAGGAAAGTGTTCCTTCGGCTTTGAAGAAGGCAAGTTCCTGGGTCATATTGTGGGAAAGCAAAGTATAAAAGCCAATCCTAACAAAGTTCGAGCAGTCATGGACATGAGGTCCCCAAGAACAATGAAAGATGTGCAAAGCTTGAATGGGAAGATTGCAGCTCTCAAACATTTTTTAACTAAGTTAGCCGAATTATCACTACCTTTCTTCAAAACGCTAAAAGGGTGCTTAGACTAGAAAGATTTCAGGTGGACAAAAGAAGCTAAAGCTGTGATATGACGTAAATTATACATGGTTTGCACGCATAATTATCCCCGAAATTATCACAATTAGAGATAATATGATAAGATATGATACTTAATATACTTAATTGTGTTACAACAAGATAATTACCCCTTGCATACAAAAACATGAAGTAATCACTCAAAAACAGGGCAAAATCAGCATCCGGAAGCCAATCGGACGTTCGTGCTCCCAAGGAGTAAACCTAGAGAATCAAACTCAAGCCTTGGTCAAAATTGGAGAATTCACGGTCGTGCATCCCAATGTACGGCCGTGAAAATGGTGAAAATTGGCCCTTTACTCCCAAAAGCTGCCAGATTCCCTCACGTGCAAGAAACGTTTGCGCGCCCGTGCAATCCAATGCATGACATGCATTGCCCAGCTCTCAGCCTATAAATAGCAAGCTCATTCCAAGCATTTAGGTGTCCATTACCAAGGGTTGGGAAGGCCCTAGAGCTCTGCTAGAGCTGGAACTCCCTCGATTTTGGTCCGTTTTAGCTTTTCCTTTGTTTATTTTATGTTTTTAGTCTTGTAATCCGAAACGATTCTTCTTGTTCAAGCAAGCAAGAGACAACCTATACTGTAGGTCCCGGGGCCTAGGTCAAGCAGCGGAAAACACACAGATCTGTTCTGTGATTTGTGTGGGATCCAAGAAACGAGACAGAGAAACCCGAACATAAACAAAAGATAATGAAACGATACGTAATCCATAACATAGAAGTCATCCCGTATTACACACTACATACCGAAGAAGCACACATCTCTCATCTAAGCTCACGGTCCAGGGGTCGGGAGAGCTCGTCCCGACCCGGGCACCTCTCAACCTTGTTCCAGAAGTCCACCTATAAATAGAAGACAATTCTTCTATTTATAGGGGCAGGAACACTACCTGCGTACTTGGCTAAGTAGGCAGGGCATTGGTCATGCGTACTTGCTAAGTACGTAAGGCAAAAGCCTTGCGTACTTACTAAGTACGCAGGACCAACTGGTGAACAAGCTAAGTACGCAGGAACACCCTCCTGCGTACTAGCCTAGTACACCGATACATAGAATTTAATATAAAGTTACTAAAACATGCTTCTACATATCCCCACTCTCCCTTGGTGTTGGAACACTTCCACATATTGTCTAAGGGTTAGTGGAGTCACTTGTATGGTCATTCATGGCTAATTCTCTTGTGTTGCTCGAGTTGGTTGAACTTTAATTAATTAATGAAGTATTTTTAGTATGTTATGTTTTTAAAGTCTTTACTATGATTTATCTTAAAAAGACAAGAATAAGTGATCTTTAAACCAATCTAATAATCTTAAATCTTGTGAGTTACTTAAGCAAGACTTCTTGTTTGGGAAGCTTATTCAATGTTCGTACGGTCTATATATAAATCTTGGTTCTATCACGACCGGTTAATATAGATTTAATATTATGGATTGATTGAAGGTTTGGGTATTCAGCAAGCCGTTTGAGCTCTAACCAGACCGGGCGGTTTGTGTCGGTATTTCTTTACTTCTCTCGTGTCGGCTTGCAGATGATTTCTAGCGGGATCCATAGGGTTTGATCTTGAGAATGAAAGTTCTATTTAGTTAAAATAATATTATAAGTAAAGACAACTATTTAATAATATACTTTGTTAGGTCTGAGTGTTCATAAATAGCTCTGGAGGGAGTTGCGCATTCCAACTTTCCAAAGGAAGTTACAAGATATGACGTACGTCAGTCATTGGATAATCTTAGTCCGAATAATGAATCACGGATAACCGGTGGACTTGAGACCCCGTTCAGGGTCCGGAGATTCATTAACGAACAGTTGGCCGACCGTATCCACTATTCCGTTACGAAATGCTAACTCCTCTATCGAAAAGGTTAGTACTAGTAGCTATGAACAACCTTATTTTAAATATAGCATTATATAACAAGGGACAATAACTAAAGAACGTCTTAAACAAGATAACCTTTCTAATTACATTTCTTATCTTTTTATTTTCCTTTTAAACAAAACCCATTTTCCAACTTATTATCCTAGTCAGACAATAGCGAGGGTTGAGTACGGGATCCGTGTCCATGGTTCGATACTTGGTTCTTACCCATACTATACTACGCTGCGATAGGTACACTTGCCTATCGGGTGTGTATTTAGTTGAAGTAATTATCATTTTAATTTATAAATTTAAAACCTGATTTTGTGTTGCTCCAAATAGAATATATTTATTACTACTAAAAACACGTCATCATGTTTTAGATGTCGTTAACTGGGGTGACACCCAGGAATCAGCATTCCAACTTCTGAAACAGAAACTCTGTAGGGCACCCATCTTATCTCTTCTAGAGGGAATGGATGATGTTGTGGTGTATTGCGATGCATCCATTCAAGGTCTTGGTTGTGAACTGATGCAACGCAAGAAGGTGATCGCATACGCTTCTCGTCAACTGAAAATACATGAGAAAAACTACACAACTCATGACTTAGAACTGGGAGCCATGGTATTTGAACTAAAGATATGGAGACAATACTTGTACGGTACCAGATGCACTATCTACACCGATCACAAAAGTCTTCAACATATATTTAAACAGAAAGAGTTGAACATGCGACAGCGTCGTTGGGTCGAACTCTTAAATGACTATGATTGTGCAATCAGATATCATCCGGGCAAGGCTAATGTGGTAGCTAGTGCCCTAAGCCGTAAGGAAACTAAGCCCAAACGAGTTCGAGCATTACAACTTACTATTCACACCGGATTACCTTACAAAATCCGTAGTACTCAACTCGAAGCTCTAAAAGAAGAAAACCTACCGTTGGAAGCCACACGCGGTATGGAAGAACAACTCGAGGTTAAATCAGACGACATTCGCTACTTCGCGGAGCGAATATGGGTTCCAGTGTACTGGAACTTAAGAGAACTGGTTATGGATAAAGCTCACAAATCTCGATATTCTATTCATCCAGGTTCTGACAAGATGTACCATGACCTAAAGATGCTATATGGGTGGCAAAAGATGAAGGCTGATATAGCCACCTATGTGAGCAAGTGTCTGACTTGCGCAAAAGTCAAAGTGGAATAGCAAAAGCCTTCTGGCTTACTTCAATAACCAGAGATTCCAATGTGGAAATGGGAGCAAATATCTATGGATTTTATCACCAAATTGCCCCGAACTCCTAGCGGATGCGACACCATCTGGGTGATCGTAGATCGTTTGACAAAATCAGCTCACTTTTTGGCAATCAAAGAGACTGACAAAATGAAAAAACTTACTCGTATTTACTTAAAGGAAGTAGTCTCTCGGCACGGAGTGCCAGTTTCTATCATTTCGGATCGTGACGCTCGATTCACATCACGTTTCTGGAAATCTTTACAAAAAGATTTAGGTACGCATCTAGATATGAGCACGGCGTACCATCCTCAAACAGATGGCCAAACGGAACGTACCATTCAAACCTTAGAGGACATGCTACGAGCTTGTGTGATCGATTTCGGTAACACTTGGGAATCTCACTTGCCTTTAGTGGAGTTCTCCTACAATAACAGTTAATATTATAAGATTTAATCAATTTGCTTTCTGGAAATATACAAACGTGGACATGCTAATCCATTAGCGAGGTCGTGCCTGACTAGCACAGTCGTGCCCCGTACCCTGACCTGGTCGTGCCTCCTGGCTAGACAAGGTCGTGTCTCAAAACCCTAGACACGGTCGTGCCGGACACAGACACGGTCATGCCTAGTACTCAGACCTAATTGTACCTTCTGACCAACCACGGTCGCGCTCATTTGACCTTGACACGGTCGCGCTCATTTGACCTTGACACGGTCGTGCCTTGTCTTAGACACGGTCGTGTGTGATGAAATCCTTGAACAGAAAGTTTATTTTTATATTACATTTTCAAAACTATATTATTATATTTATATATTATTATGGTTCAGCCAAGGAAAATACCTGTAGACTCGGGTTTGGTGTTATAACCCATTTTTAATAATATTTCCCACGTTTATAATAATATTATTATTCAACCTTTGAATCCGATTAAAAATAATATAATTATATATTATTTTCACCACGTTGTAAACTTTGTACAACGCTTCGAACTTATAAATAATATAAATATCTATATTATTCACCGACAAATATATACTCGAATAAAATAATATATTTATTATTTTTACCACACAAATGATTATTTTATTAATCCTACGAACTTAAAAATAATATATTATGTTATATTATTATTTTAGACCAATTTTAAATGGTACAAACGCATGAATATATGTATTATATATTATTATTCACATGCGACACGAAACGTATTTATCTTAATTATTATATTAAAAAATCCTCATTCCCGTGGACGAGTTCCTCTACTCGTTAGTCCTAAGAATGTTTTAGGACGTTCAAATCTTTCGTGTCGTTGTCACAAAACCCCATTGGTATCCCTAAATATTATGCTTATAATTTTTAGGGGATACATAGGCAGTTCACAAGCAAACTCTTGTGTTTACTACTTACATCCTTGTGTTGTGTTATATACTGCTCATACACAACTCAGGTGAGTTTCACGGCCCCTTTTTACTGTTTTAATTTGGGAGAGAAAACATGTCACCGCTATTTTGGTTATTGAAACTCATATGATATCACTGTTGAGACTAAACGTAACACACTATCATGAAAGTCCTCACACACATTGAACCGTTAATATGGACTTAGCGAGGTAATATTTAATAGTACTACTGGGTTTGACAAGCCCCACCCGCGTTAGTCGCGCTAACTTGATTGGAGGTCGAACGAGTGAAATATTGGCCTAAACACTTTGCCAGAGTTGATAGACCTGGCGGGAGGCATACAAACACAAACATTCAGCTTCGGTTGCGAGCGCTTTAGTAAGACATGAACATATGCTACCTACCTATAGATATGCATATTGAATGAATATAATCTGACAACGCTTCTATTACTTTATTGAAACCTGTGAACTCACCAACCTAGTGTTGACCCGTTTTCTTACATGTTTTCTCAGGTCGTTAAGCAGGTATACGTTAGGACATGCATGGTGTCACTTGGTTATTATCAACACATGTCAAACAATCAAAAACTTATTATGTTTTCTGTTATTATTAGACTTGGTCGCGTTTGTTTAGCGCGTTTACTTTCTTGTTTAAACGCTTCCGCACTTAACTCTAAACTTTTATGTTATGACATTTTAAGTCCCATATAGTGACGTTTAAAGTAACTAATGTCTAAGATCCTGGTGTATCACATCCCTAACGGTAAAACTCCGTTAGTGGAATTTGGGGGTGTGACAGATTGGTATCAGAGCCATATAGAGAACTAGGATTGCATACTAGACTATAACCACACACACATTAGTTACTTGACATAGACGCTCAAGATAGACACTCACTCCTTACATTTTAGGATCATGACTACTCCACCTACCTCACCACCAGCTATTCAGGAACATGATGTTCCTACACTTTTTTCACCAGAGCCAAAGAGTAATAGGCTCGTTCCGATAGATGACATGGTGGTATATGATGAGCCATTTCACATACAAACCGAAGGTAACCCACATGGTTGGGAGTGGTATCCCAGTTTGCACAGGAGTTGGGTCAGACAGGAGCAGGTCCCACCTCCCTTTTATGCAGCTACATCTTCTACAGCTCAGACTTTGCCACTACTACCATGCATTATGGATCAGGCCTTTGCAGCATTTGTGGCTACAATGGATAGGGGGATCCATAATATGAGGGATGTTTCCGGAGAGATTACTGGTCTGCTAGAAAGGGAAAAACATAAAAATGAGAGGATAGAGTTGCTAACAGCAGAGTTTGCAATCACAGACCACTACCATAATGAGTTGGTGGACACAATTCATCAATTGTAGGCTCAAGTGGATACGCTCAGGGCCATAGTCGAGGAAAATCAAGCTAGGATTGTGCTGTTGGAGTCACAGCTTGAGGATGCCTTGGAGGCCGCTGATGCACAAGACTCGGAGCTTGAAGGAGGACCAGATGATTAGGAGGATGCTCAGTTAATTGTTTCCTCAGTCGGCAGTGGCATTTGATGTTCTATCTTGTTCTTGTTTATTATTATTTTCTTTTGTTTCAAAAACCTAGATGGTAAAGTTGTTCCCATTCAATAAAAATTCCAGGAATTTAATGTTTTGAGTTATTTATTTTATAGCCATTATAATTTAAATAAATCAAGAACTATAATCACAATCTCATATGTCGTTGCAAACTTCCTTCTGTTTACTTATGCTTAAATGACGATAATATGCGACATATTTTCTCATTGTTTATATTTGTGAATGTGAAGAACTATGGCTGGACGTGGACGCGGATGCGGAGGTCGCAACGATGGTCGTGGGAACATAAACCTGTCAGCCGCCGAGCTGACAACACTAATTAATGACAGTGTAGCTGAGGCACTAGCAGCACGCATTGCTGCAGGTAAACTCAATACCCGTCAACGTTAACCAGTCAACTACTTACACTCAAACATTTCTAAATCTTATTTACTCAAGCGTACATCTGTTTTCAATCCAGGACAACAGAATAACCAACAAAACAATCAACAAGTCTGCACTTTCAAGACTTTTATAGATTGTAAGGCCCACACTTTCAGTGGAGCGGAGGGAGACGTTGGGTTACTCCGATGGTTCGAGAATGTCGAATCAGTCTTTGTCATGTGTAACAGTCCTGAGGCAAATCAGGTGAAGTTCGCATCAGGAAATCTGGAGGGTCTTGCCCTCTCATGGTGGAACTCCCAGGTCCAGATGCAAGGTCTGGACATGGCTAATGCTCTGCCATGGGAGGAGTTCAAGACAATGATGAGGGAGGAGTATTGCCCTCGAGATGAAATTCAGAAACTAGAAGAGGAATTCTGGAACCTGAAGACAGAGGGTTCCGAAATCGAACTCTATACCACTCGCTCACACGAGCTTGCTGTGATGTGTCCCCATATGGTGACCCCGCCCTACAAACGAATTGAAATGTATATCAACGGTCTGGTACCCCTGATCCAGAGCACGGTCACCTCTTTAAACCCCAATACCATCCAGCAGACCATCAGGCTTGCTCATAAACTGACTGATCAAGCAGTGGCTCAAGGGACTTTACCTCTGACAACAAAAAACGCAAGTTTGATAGCAGTGCCAGTACCAAGGTTTTCCAGCCGAACCAACCGCAACAACAACAACAACAGCATAGGTTTGAACCTTCCAAGAACATCAACACGTAGACCTCTTCAGGTAAAAACCAGGGTGGTTTTGCTGGGAAACACCCCAAGTGCAACAAGTGTGGTTATCACCCCAGCGATGTTTGTGATAAGCAATGTTTCTAGCGATGTGGCAAGGTGGGTCATGCCGCCAAGGACTGCAGGGTTGAGTTACAAGCTAAGCAGCCATTCCAACAACCTGGGTCTAACAAAGGTTGTTTTGAATGCGGTAAAGAAGGACATTTTCGGAAGGATCGCCCACAGTTGAAGAAGGGTGGTAATGGCAACAACAACAATCACCACCAGGGCAATAATGGTAATAACAACAATGGAAACAATGGCGGAAACGGTGCAAAGGGACGAGCCTTTGTGCTGGGATCCGGAGAAGCTAGATATGACCACAATGTGGTTACCGGTAAGTTCCTTCTGAACAACTATTTTGCTTCTATCCTTTTTGACACTGGTGCTTATAAGAGTTTTATATCTAAGAAACTTAGTAACTTGATGGTGTCACTTGGTTATAATCAACACATGTCAAACAATCAAACACTTATTAGGTTTCCTGTTATTATTAGACTTGGGCGCGTTTGTTTTGCGTATTTACTTTCTTGTTTAAACGCTTCTGCACTTAACTCTGAACTTATATGTTATGATATTTTAAGTCCCATATAGTGTCGTTTGAAGAAACTGATGTCTAAGATCATGGTGTGTCACATCCCTAAGGGTAAAAATCATGGAAGACTTGAACAAAACCATCCTTCAGACCATGGATGTAGCTCTTGAACGAGCGAAATAATACCTGAGGGGAAAAGAAGCGTTACAAAATCTGGAGTCCAAGAGACGATATCTTGGAAGAACCACCACTCTTCTGGCTCGAGGCCGAAGTTCCATTCCTTTGTCGAAAGAAGGTCCAATTGCCATCATGATTAAAGAAAGAAAAAGGGTCGTTACCGTCCTCCGTATCGCAAGAATACCCTAGAGAAGGAAAAATACATTGCCTTCACAGCTTTAACTAAGACACCAGAAGAAATAATGGCGACTGAAGAAGCTAGGTACAACTTCAGACCTCCGCGTCCTTTCGCAAAATCCTCCGAATGAAGAAGCTCGAGTAAGTATTGTGAATTCCATGATGACAGGGGTCATCACACGAACGATTGCTATCAGTTAAAGAAACGAATAAGAGGAAGCGGTGAAGTCAGGAGAACTCACTCATTTGGTGAAGGACATGAAAAGAAAAAAATGATCCGAAGGGGAAGGGAAAAGGTAAGGAAATGAACATGATACACCTCACCGTAAGTTAGACACAAAAGAGCCTCGGAAGAGAATCTTGGGACAAGCAATGCATATGCTTCCCTCCAGCGGAAGAAGCATAGTTGATTTTCACACCAATCATCGTAGAAGAAGAAATAGAAGGGACGTTTGTTGACAAAATATACATGGATTGCGGAGCTGCTTCCGAAATCATGTATGAAAAATGCTTCTTACAATTAAGAGATGAAGTTAAAGCAATATTGGAAAAGGCAGACACTCCACTCATCAGATTTTCAGGAGAAAGTGTGCTCCCGCTGGGTTAAATAGAACTAACAGTTCGTCTTGAGGACGAACCACTTTCCCGCACGGAGCGTCTAACGTTCCTAGTGGTCCAGGCACCATCGAGATACATAATCATAGGGAGACGAGGCATAAGTACCTTCAGAGCCGTAGTTTCCACTACGCATGGGTTGATGAAATTCCCCACTGATCGGGGGATTTCCACAATCAAGCCAAAGAAAGAAGCTATGCTCATCGCCGCTGCCGAAGAAGATGGGGAGCCAAAGCAGGAAAAAATCCTAGAGTTGAGAATAAATTCTTCATACTCAGGTCAGAAGGTAAAGATAATCGGTAATCTCTCACCTGTAATGGTGAACAAGCTCAAAGATCTACTTGAAGAAAGCAAAGATGTATTCGCCTACTGCCCAGCCGATATGGTAGGGGTACCAAGGGACATAGCCAAACACTCGTTCAATATATCACCCAGTGTTAAGCCCGTGGTACAAAAGAAAAGAAGCATGGCCCATGATAGAAGCCAAGTCGCGTGCAACGAGGTAGACAAACTAGTAAAAGCAGGAATCCTGAGGGAAATGTAGTATCAATCATGGGTTGCAAACCCAGTTTTGGTTAAAAAAATCAGATGGCTCCTGGCGTATGTGTGTAGATTTCAAAGACCTAAATCAAACATGTCTAAAATATTGTTACCTTGTCTGAAATAGACTTGAAAGTTGATGCTTTGACATGTTTCAAGTTCAAGTGCTTTTTAGACGCGTACAAGGGTTACCATCAGATTCACATGAAGGAGGATGAAGAAAAAACAATTTTCCTTATAGCCAAGGAGATCTTTTGTTACAAAAAAAATGTCCTTCGGCCTCAAGAATGCAGGAGCTACCTACCAAAGGGTGATTGACAAAACATTCACTGATCAGATAGGTCGAAACATGGAAGCCTATGTTGACGATCAAGTAATCAAAAGACAAGATGAAGAGGAAATGATAAAAGATGTTAGAGAGACATTTAACAGTCTTAGAAACATCAGCATGATGCTCAACCCAGGAAGGTGTTCCTTCGGCTTTGAAGAAGGCAAATTCCTGGGTCATATTGTGGGGAACCAAAGTATAAAAGCCAATCCTAACAAAGTTCGAGCAGTCATGGACATGAGGTCCCCAAGAACAAAGAAAGATGTGCAAAGCTTGAATGGGAGATTGCAGCTCTCAAACGTTTTTTAACAAAGTTAGGCGAAAGGTCACTACCTTTCTTCAAAAAGCTAAAAGGGTGCTTTGACAAGAAAGATTTCAGGTGGACAAAAGAAGCTAAAGCTGTGATATGACGTAAATTATACATGTTTTGCACGCATAATTATCCCCAAATTTATAACAATTAGAGATAATATGATAAGATATGATACTTAATATACTTAATTGTGTTACAACAAGATAATTACCCCTTGCATACAAAAACATGAAGTAATCACTCAAAAACAGGGCACAATCAGCATCCGGAAGCCAATCGGACGTTCGTGCACCCAAGGAGTCAACCTAGAGAATCAAACTCAAGCCTTCGTCAAAATTGGAGGATTTACGGTCCTGCTTCCCATTGCACGGCCGTGCAAATGGTGAAAATTGGCCCTGTACTCCCAAAAGCTGCCAGATTCCCTCACGTGCAAGCAACTGGTACTTTGCACGCCCGTGCAATCCTATGCACGACGTGCATTGCCCAGATCTCAGCCTATAAATAGCAAGCTCATTCCAAGCATTTAGGTGTCCATTACCAAGGGTTGGGAAGGCCCTAGAGCTCTGCTAGAGCCGGAACTCCCTCGGTTTTGGTCCGTTTAACTTTTCCTTTGTTTATTTTATTTTTTTTAGTCTTGTAATACGAAACGATTCTTCTTGTTCAAGCAAGCAAGAGACAACCTATATTGTAGGTCCCGGGGCCTTGGTCGAGCAGCGGAAAACACACAGATCTATTATGTGATTTGTGTGGGAACCAAGAAACGAGACAGAGAAACCCAAACATAAAAAAAAGATAATGAAACGATACGTAATCCATAACATCGAAGTCATCCCGTATTACAGACTACCTACCGAAGAGCACACATTTCTCATCTAAGCTCATGGTCCAGGGGTCGGGAGAGCTCATCCCGACCCGGACACCTCTCAACCTTGTTCTAGAAGTTCCACCTACAAATAGAAGACAATTCTTCTATTTATAGGGGCAGGAACACTACCTGCGTACTTGGCAAAGTAGGCAGGGCATTGGTCATGCGTACTTCCTAAGTACGCAAGGCAAAAGCCTTGCGTACTTACTAAGTACGTAGGACCAACTGGTGAACAAGCTAAGTACGCAGGAACACCCTCCTACGTACTAGCCTAGTACACCGATACATAGAATTTAATCTATAGTTACTAAAACATGATTCTACATATACCCACTCTCCCTTGGTGTTGGAACACTTCCACACATTGTCTAAGGGTTAGTGGAGTCACTTGTATGGTCAGTCTTGGCTAGTTCTCTTGTGTTGCTCGAGTTGGTTGAACTTTAACTAATTAATGAAGTATTTTTAGTAAGTTATGTTTTTAAAGTCTTTACTATGATTTATCTTAAAAAGACAAGAATAAGTGATCTTTAAACCAATCTAATAATCTTAAATCTTGTGAGTTACTTAAGCAAGACTTCTTGTTTGGGAAGCTTATTCGATGTTTGTACGGTCTATATACATATCTTGGTGCTATCACGGCCAGTTAATATAGATTTAATATTATGGATTGATTGGAGGTTTGGGTATTCAGCAAGCCGTTTGAGCCCTAACCAGACCGGGCGGTTTGTATCGGTATTTCTTTACCTCTCTCGTGTTTGTTTGCAGAGGACTTCTAGTGGGATCCATCGGGTTTGATCTTGAGAATGAAAGTCCTATTTATTTAAAATTATATTATAAGTAAAGACAACTATTTAAGAATATACTTTGTTAGGTCTGAGTGTTCATAAATAGCTCTGGAGGGAGTTGCGCATTCCTACTTTCCAAAGGAAGTTACAAGACATGACGTACGTCAGTCATTGGATAATCTTAGTCCGAATAATGAATCACGGATAACCGGTGGACTTGAGACCCCGTTCAGGGTCCGGAGATTCATTAAAGAACAGTTGGCCGACCGTATCCACTGTTCCGTTACGAAATGCTAACTCCCCTATCGAAAGGGTTAGTACTAGTAACTATGAACAACCTTATTTTAAATATAGCATTAATTAACAAGGGATAATAACTAAAGAACGTCTTAAACAAGTTAACCTTTCTAATTACATTTCTTATCTTTTTTATTTTCCTTTTAAACAAAACCCATCTTCCAACTTATTATCCTAGTCAGACAATAGCGAGGGTTGAGTACGGGATCCGTGTCCATGGTTCGAACTTGGTTCTTACCCATACTATACTACGCTGTGATAGGTACACTTGCCTATTGTGTGTGTATTTAGTTGAAGTAATTATCATTTTAATTTATAAATTTAAAACCTGATTTTGTGTAGCTCCAAATAGAATATATTTATTACTACTAACAACACAACATCATGTTTTAGATGTTGTTAACTGGGAATATATATATTTATATTTTTATCTACATATAAAACACACATCAAGTTGCCTTCCAGAAGCTGAAAGAAAATATAGCCTCGCTACCTACAATGGGGGCTCCTAAGGTCGGAAAACTAATCTTTATTTATCTTTTAGCTGGTAATGAAGTTGTGAGTGTTGTGTTGCTGATCGAAAGAAGCCAGGCCCAAATGCCGGTATACTTCATAAGAAGAGCACTAAAAGAAGTTGAAGTGAACTATCCTCCAATGGAGAAGCTGGATCTCTCCCTTGTTCACACTACAAGAAGGATGAGAAGATACTTTCAAACACACCCGATAAAGGTGGTAACTTATCAGCCTATCAAAGCAATACTTGAATGGCCTAAAACATCCGGCCGACTAGCCAAATGGGCCATCGAACTTGGAGAGCACAAGATATAATATGTACCAAGAACGGCTGTAAAGGCTCAAGTCCTAGCAGACTTCCTTGCAGAAGTTCCTGAAGAATCAAAAGAAGCACCAAAGATAGTAAAGAATGATGAACAACAGAAGAATCCTCCAAACACATGGATACTATTCGCAGATGGAGCATCCAGTAGGGATGAGATCGGTACCGTACCGGTACCGAAAATACCGGTACCGAATTTATGGAAAAGTGGGTAATGGTACCAGTACCAAATTTATCGGTACGGTATCGGTACGGTACCAGTATTCGTTATAAAATGTTCATCTTTTTCTGTACCCGTACCATACCCGTACCGGTACCGAATTTATGGAAAAGTGGGTACCGAATCTATCGGTACGGTACCGGTACTCGGTACCAAATGCCCATCCCTAGCCTCCAGCACAGAAGGGTCCGGAGCTGGTTTAGTCTTGATAAACCTTGAAGGGGAAGAGTTAACATATGCTCTTCGGCTAGACTTGTAGGCTTGAGGATAGCTAAAGAGATGAAGGTGTCAAAGATACAAGTGTTTGTTGACTCACTACTGGTGGCCCACCAGGTCAATGATCAGTACATGGCCAAGGAAGAAAGCATGAAGAAATACAAAGCCAAATCACAAAAGCTAATGCAAGGCTTTGAAAGTTGCAGCGTGAAGCAGGTGTCGCGATCAAAGAATAAGTGGGATGATGCCCTCAGCAAGCTAGCCCTATACAGTCTAGTCTTTGGCTCAGAAGCAGTAATTCCGGTCGAGATAGGGGTAGCCACACATCGAGTCAACAACCAAGACAAGCAGCAGGACAATGCATAAATCATGCAGAACCTCGACCTCCTAGAAGAATCCAGAGATCATGCCAGGATCAGGGAGGTCAGATACAAGCAAAATATAGAACCCTACTACAACAAGAGGGTTAAACATGAACATTTCAAAGTTGGAGACTAGGTACTCCGAAACAATGATGCAAGCAGGCAGGAGAACACAGGAAAGCTCGACCCAGAAGGCTATTACCATATCACAGAAGCACACAGAGGAGGTTCTTATAAGCTCAAAGATATGGAAGGAAAGAGGCTTCCAAGACACTGGAATGCCAAAACCTACGACGCTTCTTCATATAAGCTGTGATCAATGTAGCCCAAAGGGCATTTTATGACAAGTCTTTTGTATGAAACAAGTTCAATGAATGAAACTGGTATTTTGAAGTATACTTGATATCATGTTGTCCTATCGAGGGTGAGCTCCTATAACAAATATAGCTCCATGGGGTCTGAGTAAAACCTCTCCATGTAAAGGGATGAGCTGCTAGACCGAAACGCTCAACGGGTTCAAGCCTTTACAAAACCCGTATACAGGTTGAGTTCCTAAAACAATACAACTCCTTAGGTATTAAGTCTTGTTTACCTATGAAGCGGGTGAGCTCCCATCAATAATGCTCCATAAGCAACACATTAAGCTTATGATCACGCCCAAGTAAAATCTCAAAAATAAAGGGCTTCCAGCAAGATAGGATAACATTTCGTGTTAGTAATAACTTAGATTTATCTAGTATGATGTCTGCAACAGCATGCCTTGAGAAAACCTCGAATTATGAAAACACAAGTAATGATATGCAAAAACAATAGCAGGAGAAAAACATCACATATTTCCAAGGAAAAGTGAAACAAACTAACAAGGTAACCCCTTGATCCAAAGGTTTAACACAACAAGCAAAACAACAAGAAATATGACCTAATAAGGTCAAGCAAAAAAGCCAAATACATGATCACAATCCAAAAGTCTGCTTCATATCAGCAAGTTAAAGCCATGAAGGGCACCATAAAGTTAACCAAGCATAAATTGTTTGTGCCTACCAAGGCTTACATCAACCATGACCACGCAGGGTCCAAATAACACGTTCATAAAAGAAAAGCATACCAATTGTTCAAGAAACAACAACATTCATGAAAAAGATCAAATCAAACAGAAGGATCACCACCCTTCTTAGGCTCCACATCATCAGGCTTCGGTCCTATACCAACACTCTCCTTGCTAGAAGTAGCAACAGTCTTGTCTGGAGTATCAACAACTTGAAGTCTAATGGAAGCTTAGGTCTTTGCCTCAGAAGCATAATCAGTCCGGATCTTCTTGCTTTGCCTCACCTTCCCTCCCAGGGACACCGAAGCAACATACTTGGAACCATCAACATCTTCACGTGAGCGTTTGCTTCCCAAAGACTTTAGCACAGACTCAGCAGCTTTTCTTTTCAAGGCTTGAGGCTCCAACGCTTGCAAATCGGACAAGGGCCTATCAAAATATTTAGACAATTCATTAACATAAGGATAGGTTAGTTGCTCCATCTGTTGTATAGCTTCAACAGATTCCTGCTCTGCCTCAGGGTGATAGTTGTTGCATTCAGAGATTAGCTTCAAAGGTTGATTCTTGTAGCAAGAAACAAGCCCCACATGGCGTCCACGCTTTAGAAGCTTCTTGTAAACATCGCTCAAATGAGCTTTGAACTCATTGCTATGGAGAAGGTAAGTCACAACTTGTTGAAACCCATGCTCAATGAGCCTTCTTTTCTCTCCAGCAAGTATTTCGGCCCAGGACCTCCACTCTTCGATGGTATCATCTAACCCTTCCTTCTCAGCTTGAACCACTGACCTTTCATAATCAAGTGCAATCCTCTCAACATCCATCTTCACCTTCTTCTCCTCCGAACTCTGCTTCAGTGAGGAAAGCTTTTCACTGTCAACATCATACTGCTTGCGAGCATCAAGCTCCTCAACAAGTTGCTTCTCATGATCAGCTAGAGTAGAAACCTGGTTTTGAACTTTAGATAGTTGGGCCTTCAAGACAGCATTCTTTTGGTTCACACGCTCTATTTTCTTGGCATACTCACAAAGTCGGTCAACACTTTCGGAGATGGACGTAAGAATCCTGGCAACATTAACAAGGATGTGGCCAATAAGTGCCTCATCACTGTCATTACGTAAAGCATCGCGATCGGCAGGGGTTGCAAAACTGTAGACCATCTCCTGACAAACAACATGACTCTTCACAGAGTCACTATTTTTAACAAACTAGTCAGGAACATAAATACCACTAGCCTCCCCAGCACGAGCTCAGGCTTACGACCCCCACTAGCATCCAAATCTCCGCTATCACTCTCGCCATCCAAAGGCTCCAACTTCACTGTATAAGGAACAGACCCAGTACAACCAGCCAAAAAATCATCATCATTATCGGACACATCAATAGGACCAGGGGATTGAGAAGCAGACGCACGAGCACTAGATGTAGCAAGCCTCTTGCTAGAACTAAGAGGAGTCTTACCCTTCTTGGTCTTAGGAGTAGAAGCAGGCTTCTTGCCCTTACCTTTGACCCGCTTCGTGCTAGCAACCTCAGAGACACCAACATAAGAACCACTTTCATAATGAACAGACTTGTTAAAAACCAAGGCAATAGTCTCTCCCTTTTTTAACTCCCTCATCCCCTCCTCAACGTGTAACATCCCGAAATAATAAAACGAATGAATAATAACGAGATCGGGAGTTAATCAAGAATTAAAATTGAAAAGTAAGGGAGTAGGCTTGGGCTCGGCTCCAATGGACCGATGTAGCCCAGGTATAAAAAGGGGAAATCAGCTCAAAACAATCATTTCTCATCATCTTCTTCACACAAACCCTAGAGAGAGAGAGAGAGAGAGAGATTCTAGATAGAGAAAGCTTGAAGAAAACTTGGATCGACTCAAGAACAGTCTCAAAATATTTCTCCGGTGATTTGGATCAAGTTTCACAAAGCAACCATGGCCTTTTGAGGTAAGAATTAACCTCAGATCTACGTTTTTTATATAAATGGGTTTTTCTGGGGTTTTTGAGGTTTTATCACAAAAAGGTTGGATTTTTACGTATGAACAACGATTTAAAGCTCAGATCTACCTAAATGGAAGTTAGATAAATGTTTTGAACGTAAAAAGAAAAGGTTTTGGATAAGAAAAAAATAAGACCTGCAAATGCTCAAATTTTCTTGAGCCGACTCTCGAGAGTCGGCCACCTGCATGTGGCGACCCTCGGCGATGAAGACGATGAGAGTCGGCCATAGAGTCTGCCAGAGAGTTGCCCTACCAAAATCCTGAACGCAAGTTCATGTGTCACTCAGAGTGCCTGGTCGACACTATCGGGCGACACTCTGTTTGCCTGGTCGACACTATCGGGTGACACTCTGTTTGGCTGGTTGACACTATCGGGTGACACTAGAGAGTGTCAGCTGACACTAACAAAGTTTAACCGAATTCATGTAGTGTATTCGTACAGATCACGTAGCACTCGTGTAACCCAAAGCTTTTTAGTTTCCGCAATAGACCGAAGATTCAGGTGAGTTAAAGAATCCCTATTTTACTGTTTATAAAAAATGTATTTTATTTCTTAAACGTTTTCAAAGAAAGATAAGAAAGATAATGGTTTAATTAACTGAATGTTTTGTAAGAAAGAAAGATAACGGGTTTTTAACCAAACGTGTTATAAGAAAGAAAGATAAGGGTTGTTTAATCGAACGTTTTATAAGAAAGAGAGATAACAGTTGTTTAACCAAACGTTTTGTAAGAAAAAAAGAAAGAGGAATGGTTTATTTAACTATATGTTTTATAAACAAAAGAAAGAAAAGAATGGTTTATTAAACTATATGTTTTATAAACTAGAGAAAGAAAGAAAAAGAAAGTCAAATACATTGTCTAATCTGTAAGAGTATGCTTATTCGAAGAAAGTCTTGAGGTAGTAGTATAGTCTTGATGGCTAGTGCTACTCGGAGCCTATGGTTACGTGATGGGCTGAGACCATGACGTTACCATATGAAAAATCGGGACAGTGCCCTAGGCACTGTGTCACACCCCAACCGACGGCAAAATACGTCGGGGCGGGACATGGAGACTGTTAATAAGCACATGATCAAGCTAAAATTTTATATATTAATTACATAAAGATTTCGTTACATAAGTTCAATCAACAACCAAAATCAAGTACATCCACATGTTCTAGTTCTTTGTTCACTAAGTCCAAATCCTATATGTTGTATCTTACATATGATCTCATACACTAGTACCTTAAACATGATGAAAACAGGGTCAACTAAAAATAGTTGGTGAGTATACATAGGTTTTGATACCACAAGTAATATCAAGATTTTGTGTACAATTCTTATGATACATGGATTAATAAGGCAATTATAAAGAATCACTATTGTTTAAACTGGGCGCACAATCAAACCTTGTGACTGATAGGCATAACACGCAGATTATCCTTAAGTGTTTTCGGCAACAATCACCCTAACAGGGTGGGTTGGTCAGACACAATAGATATATCATTGTATACCGTCGGCTTGTACTGAGTTAATGATTGCACTTGCACTATGCATAAAAAGTATGTAAATGTTGTTTGCACAAATAAGGTTCAAGCATAAGGCACAAATTGCACACATGATCATAATGTTTGAATTGTAATAATTGCAAATAGTTTGTATGTAATCATGTTTCACCCCAAAGAATGTAAAAGTGAAAAAGGGGCTATGTAAACTCACCTGAGTTGTGTACGAGTAGCACTACACAAGGATGCAATGGAAAAACACAGGAGTTTGCCTGTGAACCGCCTACGTATGCCCTAGAATTATAAGCATAATAATTAGGGACACGTGGGATGTTGTGACGACACAGAAGAGTGAACATCCTAAGACACACTAACGATTAAAGAGTAGACGAACTTGTCCACGGGAATAAGGGATTTCTTAATATAATATTTAAGATAAAATACTTTTTGTGTCAAACGTTTCTAATTAAGAATAATATTAATAAATATTCGTGTGGTTTTACTATTTAATAATGATCTAAGAAAATAATATAACATATTATATTATTTTAAGTTTGAAGAAAAAAATAGTACAATAACTAATTACGTGTCAAAAATAATATATATATTATTTTTATTCGAGGTTAATAAACGAGGATAAATAATATAAATAATTATATTATTTATAAATTTGAAACGTTATATAATGTTTATAAACATGGTAAAAATATCATAAAAGTATATATGATATTTTTAATTTTGACTTACGGATTTGAAAAGAATATAAATATATTTTTTCGTTTGGAGTCGTGGTCTGTAAATAATATAAACACATTATTTTAAAATATGAAAAATATTAAATAAAACTTAACCCGAGCCTACTGGTGGTTTACGAGGCTAAAACACCTTAATATATTATTATAATAACATAGGGGCGGGTTTTATATTAAAAATAATCTTTAAAATATGTTTAAAAAGAGAATGGGGTTGGAGGACTCGAACCTGGGTCTCCTCTCCCACGCACCAACACCTTAACCAGTCCCGCCCGCTAGGGTTTGGCATTCAAAACCAGTTTCGAAACGTTTTAATCATGAACACTTCTGTGTTCATCCCTCCTACGCGACTCGATCCTAAAATCCATCCCGATCCATCAATTTCGTTTACCAAAGATCGAAACAGTAAAGGGGGTTTTGTTAAACGAATGATTGCGAACCTGTGTATATGCTTAATCGCAAAAACAAAGAGGTTAATATGGTTTAATTAAGGAAAAACGAGTCGAAACCCTAGGTTATGAACTCAGAATCGAATCGAAGGATTCTGATATAAGAACTTGTTAGAATCATAGGGCTTTCAACAAAAATGGAATAGAGAATCTGTTAGTATAAATTACTTTGATTTAAAATGAGTGTGGATTAGGACTCGATTAAACAGGAAGCTCATGAACCCTAGAGCTTTGATCTTGGTTAATTCGATACTGGCAGGAGTTAGATTCATAGGGCTTTTATCAAATGGGAAGTTGTGATTCTAACCATACCATTTAATTGAATTAAAATTGCGTTTAGTTTAGAGTTTGATTAAACCGGTTTATGATGAACCCTAGAATCGGGATTATGATCGAATCGATGTTATAAGCCCCGATAATGATAGAGCTTTCAACCTAAAGACACAAACGAAACTAAGGATGCAAGAATTTACAAGGTTAGTATTCGAATTGACTGTGTTCGACTAGAACTAGTGCCGACTGTGACTGGTTTGCCCTCCGGTGCCCTCTGTTGCGATTCAGATTAAATTGACGCGTGCATAAGCTTCTCAGAGTCTCGTTTAAGGTGTGCAGGGTATTGGATTGTGAAATGACAAATGAATTGATGTGAATTTGATAGCATGCGACGTGGTTTCGACGGTTTTGAGTTAAATGAGTATAATTGGGGTTAATTAGCATATAATGATTG
Organism: Smallanthus sonchifolius; assembly: GCA_023525975.1. Classification (NCBI taxonomy): domain Eukaryota; kingdom Viridiplantae; phylum Streptophyta; class Magnoliopsida; order Asterales; family Asteraceae; genus Smallanthus; species Smallanthus sonchifolius. The sequence continues at coordinate 15,522,436 of CM042028.1, read as the reverse complement.
TGTTAAATAACTCAATCACGGTCGTTTATAGCATTGATGTGTATTAAAGTTACAATTCCATGCATATCTTTGATTACGAATTCGAATTGGGATCAAAGGGTACGGGTTTGACTTTCAAAGTCAACAAAATTGACTTTTGGGTAAATACAGAAACAGTCCCTGTAATTTCATGCATTTGGGTTTACAAAGTTGGCAGAGTCAGTCCCTAGGGTTTGAGTTTAGGTTAAGAACTTGACTGTTTGACTTTCTAAAGTCAACCCGAACATAAGAGCATGAGATTTTGACTTTCAAAGTCAATTAAACTAAGTTTTTCCTAATTACACAATTAGTCCTTATGGTTTGATGTTGTACAACTGGTTAAGAGGTGTAACAACGGTTACTCGGGTGGTGATGATCATCCAAAGGGAAAAGGAATAGGGGAAATCAATGACGGTGATACGAAACGGTTGATTCCCAAAGGCTAGATGCGTGTTGGGTAATGACGACAATACATAATGGTTAACCCCACGTATAAATAGGTTGTGGCAATGACAGCGATACGAAATGGTTGTCCACAACATCATAGGTTCCTTCAGGAACACAGAGACGTTTATAGACAGATACAGATTATATATATTAATATATGGCTTGAAGAAAATGGCATAAAGTAAATGTGTGTACAGTTAAAAGAAGAAAGAAACGTTTTATTATGAGTATAATATGATAAGCGCGTTTAAAGAATGTTTTGCTGATGAAAATCTATGATAAAGCTAAAGAAAAAGAAACACTTGGGCTCACCAACGTTAGTTGACTATTTTACTATGCACATCAGGTAATAAAGGAACAAAGAAAGTATGAAGCCGCGAGGGCTTAGGAGAAGATGGTTGGATGGTTGCTGCTGATGAAGACTTACATCCCCGTTTGCTAGTATTATGAATGTTGAACAATGTTTAGTTAAAAGTTTTAATTGACTCTGAAATGTGTAAAGACTTTCGTTGTTTTAAATTAATGTTTTGTTCGAAGTTTAAGAACTATGTTTATGCTATGTTTGCCAACTATGAGAGGTACTAAGTTTGGGTCGTTTCAAGTTGGTATCAGAGCCATAGTTTGATAGATTCGGACATTTGCCAAAATGTCTGAACTTAAACTGAGAATGAGACAGAAGAATGGGATGTCTGTCAGAGCAGCCAAGCCACGAAAGAAGAACAGTAAGGCCTTAGTATAGCAAACAGAAAACAGTAAAAGCCTTAGAATAGAAAGGTGGTCCATGTCCTAGCTTAGAACATAGACACTAAATACCTTAGAATAAAAAGTAGAAAGAATGTGTCCTGATGTAGAAACTCTAGACTTGAGTACAGATGCTACTCTGACAGGGAATGTTCAAAACCCATGAAGTAAAGTAAATTAGTAATTTCATATCGGTCTCTGTAATTAATAATTTACGTTACATCAAGGAGTTCTAAATAATAACCTATCATGATGACACGAGTATTACTTGTTCGCAGTAAGAAAACATCATGGCTGGAAAGAGAGGTGCTAAGAGAGGGGCAGGTACTGGACGTAGGGGTGGACGCCGCGTCAACCACGTCAAAAGGGAAAAAAGTGAACCCTCTGTTCACGGATCGGTGTTGATCCATACTACAAATGAAAATACTCAAAATGACCATGGAGCACACAAAGAAGAAGGCTTAGTCTTAGAACCAATTATCAGGAAAACAATAGCCGATGAAGTGGCTGCATTTCTGAAAAGCACTCTACCTGCAGCACTCACTGAGGCTCTGAAGATTGTGGAAGAAGAGAAAGGAAGGGGGATACGGGCTGAGAACAGGCATGTGATTGAAACCGAGTCTGAAAGTGATGACTCCGACTATGATGAGAAGCGCGGATGTGACTACAAGTCCTTCCGGAACTGTGACCCGCCAACGTTTGACGACAAGAAAGATGATGTTGTCGCTTACTAATGGATTGACCGCATGACTGCAGTCATCAAGATGAGTGAATGACGTGCTGACCAGGCCATAGGGTTTGCCGCTCATTCTTTTGCCTTGGAGGAACTGAGCTGGTGGGAGAATGTGAAGAAGGCAAAGTCCGAAAGGGATATCGACAGGATGAAGTGGGACGATCTGAAAGCGCTAGTTATTCAAAAGTTCTGTCCCCAAAAAGAGATTGACAAAATGGAAGAGGCCTTCATGGAACTCAAGGCTGGTAACATGACACGCCGACAGTTCACCTCCAAATTAAATGAATTAACTCAGTTGGTTCTACATTTGGTGAACACGGAAGAAAGAAGGATCAAATGTTATATCAAGAAGCTACCTCCAAGAGTTCGCACGGTCATCAATGCCAACACTCTGAGAGATTTTGACTCTGTGGTGGCTATGAGTGTAGATATTTTTGATGATGTGGCCGCAGAAGGAGCAACCCCCACTGAAACTCAAAAGAAGTGGTCTAACGCCACTAAGCACTCGGGCGGGGATTGGATGTATCAAAAAGTAAGAAACCAAGGGTTGAAGAAAAGGTCATCTGTAGAAAATGTGGTAGGGCGCACCTTGGGGAGTGCAGGCATGGGTTGAACCTATGTTACCGTTGTGGCAAGACGGGGCACATGCCCCATGAATGTACCAGCGCTCCCAGTTCTGCAAATTATGGTAAATGTCACAACTGTGGTGGATCGGGACATTTCTCCAAGGACTGTCGCAAACCAAGGGCGGTAAATAATGAAAAGACAAAGGAGGTGGAGAAAGGGAGAGCGGGGACCAGAGCTTATGCCCTGACACAAGAGGAAGCAAGGGGAGATCCCAATGTGATGTCAGGTACGTTCATCCTTCACCACACCTTTGTTTATGTTCTGTTTGATTCGGGTGCTAGTAAAAGTTTTATATCCTCCTCATTCTGTAAAAGATTGAAATACAAAACTTCCAAGATAGAAAGGGCCTTTAATGTAGAGACTGTCATGGGTAGAAACACTAAGGTAGTAGAGCTAGTAGACGACCTTACCATAAAGATAAAAGGCCACTGATTTCCTGTTAAATTATTCGTTATAGCATTGTGAGGATTTGATGTAGTATTGGGAATGTATTGGTTAGCTGCCAATGAAGCTCGTATTGTGTGTAAACGAAAGGTGATTCAGCTCAATGCTCTTGATGACAGCGAGGTCGTGATTTACGGGGAACCTGACGTTCCGTTGACAAATGTAATCTCTATGATGAAAGCAGAAAAGTATATGAGGCGCGGGTGTGAGACTTACTTGGCTTATGTGATTGACAAAGACGTGAAAGTGAAAGAGTTAAGCGAAGTATTTGTGGTGTGCCATTATCCGGAAGTGTTCCCTGAGGAATTACCTGGATTGCCGCCTGATCGGGAAACAGAATTTCGAATAGATCTAATGCCAGGTGCCCAGCCCGTTGCCAAAGCACCTTACCGACTAGCGCCACTTGAGATGAAAGAGTTGATTACCCATTTAGAGGAACTTTTGGAAAAGGGATTTATCAGACCGAGCATTTCACCTTGGGGTGCTCCGGTGCTGTTTGTCAAGATGAAAGATGGTGCCATGAGAATGTGCATCGATTAAATAGAATTGAACAAAAGAACTATGAAGAAGAAGTACCCGCTACCTAGGATCGACGATCTGTTCGACCAACTGCAAAGCGCCAAATGGTTCTCAAAAATCGACCTGTGGTCGGGTTATCATCAACTAAAAGTAAGAGAGGAAGACATACCCAAAACCGCATTCCGGACGCGGTATAGGCACTACGAGTTCCGTGTGCTGTCCTTTGGGTTGACAAATGCTCCCGCGACATTTATGGATATGATGAACAAAGTGTGCCGACCGATGCTAGATTGGTTAGTAATAGTCTATATAGAAGATATACTCGTTTACTCTAAGAGCGAAGGTGATCACGCATGTCATCTACGGGAAGTTCTGGACACTCTGAAGGAAGGGAAGTTGTAAACTTAGTTTTCTAAATGTGCGTTCTGGTTAAACGAAGTTCAATTCCTAGTACATGTGATTAACGCAGAAGGCATCATGGTAAACCTAGCAAAGATTGATGCAGTGTGGAATTGGGAAAACCCTAAAACACCAACAGGCGTGCAAAGTTTTCTAGGAGTGGCAGGCTACTACCGGAGATTCATACAAGACTTTTCTAAGATAGCCTCACCTTTAATGAAATTAACCCGTAAGGAAGTAAAGTATGAATAGGGCCATGCACAAACCAATGCCTTTGAGGAATTAAAGAAGAGGTTGACTCAAGCACCGATATTGACCCTACCCGCTGGTAACAAAGACCTGATAGTGTATTCCGACGCTTTAGGTCAGGGGTTAGACAGTGTACTAATGCAACGAGGTAAGGTGATCGCGTACGCATCACGACAGTTAAAGAATCACGAAGTCAACTATCCGACTCACGATCTTGAGCTCGCAGCGGTTGTTTTTGATTTAAATATTTGGAGGCATTACCTCTACGGAGTCAAGTGCACCATCTCCTCCGACCACAAGAGCTTGAAGTACTTCTTTGAGCAAAAGGAATTGAATATGAGGCAGCGGCGGTGGTTAGAACTATTGAAAGATTATGATTGCGAAATCCTCTACCACCCAGGGAAAGCAAATGCGGTGGCTGACGCCTTTAGTAAAAGAGGCGACAACTCCTATCGAGGTGAAAGCCTACCGGCTGATCATGACTCCAGACCTTATGACAGAAATAGAACATGCTCGGGATGAAGCTTTGAAAGAAGAAAACGTTATACGGGAAAGAATAGTGGGTCATCAAGAGAAGTTAGAAAATAATGCGTATGGAGTACAAACACAGTTTGGGAGAATGTGGATACCCAAGGGTGGCGAGCTTAGAGTTAAGATCCTTGACGAAGCTCACAAGTCTCGCTACTCTATCCATCCTGGTACCAACAAGATGTATCATGATCTAAAGAAAGAATACTGGTGGCCAGGCATTAAAAATGATGTAACTGATTATGTGAGCAAGTGCCTTACATGTTCACAAGTGAAGGCCGAGCACCAGAAGACCTGTGGGAAGATGCAATCGTTATTTATTCCCGAATGGAAGTGGGAACACATTACCATGGATTTTATAACCAAGCTACCGCGTACATCTAAGGGTCATGATACCATATGGGTAATTGTTGCTAGGCTTACGAAGAGTGCTCACTTCCTGCCTATGCGTGAGACTTATTCGTCTAAAAACTAGCAGAATTTTTCATTAACGAAATTGGGGCCAGACACGGTATGCCCTTGTCGATTTTGTCGGATCGGGACACACGATTTACATGGAGGTTCTGGAAAAGATTTCATGAGACCATGGGTACTAGACTCAACATAAGCACAGCTTACCACCCGCAAACTGATGGTTAGTCCGAAAGGACCATTCAAACTCTCGAGGACATGCTCCGGGCATGTATTATTGACTTCGATTGTAGCTGGGACAGTCACTTACCACTGGCAGAGTTCTCCTACAACAACAGTTATCATACCACCATTGGCATGCCACCTTATGAGATATTATGCGGTAGGAAGTGTGGGACGCCCGTCTGTTGGGGTGAAATTGGGCAGAAAGGCTCCGCAAGTCTAGACATGGTCAGAGCAACTTTCGACAAGTTTGACCAGATCAAAGCTCGTATGAAAGCCACTAAGGATAGGCATAAGTCTTACGCAGATAGAAGAAGGAGAGATCTCGAGTTTCAAGTTGGGGATATGGTACTGTTGAAAGTGTCCCCTTGGAAGGGAATAATACGATTTCGGAAGAGAGGTGTCACACCCCGGCTGGCAGCGGATTATACGTCGGGGCTGACGCAGTTGTTCATACGCACATGATCATCTATTAGTGGTGTGATAATATTTATTCATCAAAATTAAAGCATCTGTTACAAAGGAAAATAGAAAAACAAAGCGTTCATAACATAACATAAGTTAAATTAAAACTAGGTCCATGGTCCTATGAGATCATGCAATATCCTCAAACGGTGCACCTGAAACATGTAAGTAAATATCAACTACAAGCAGTTGGTGAGAAACATAGGTTTTAACACCAAAGAAAGTTAAGTATAGTTTACAATTCAATATGTTCAAAGCAAGTCTAAAGCATATATGTGAAAACATACAAGGTTCCAAGCGTATAATCAAGCCATGTAATAGGAAAATGGTTTACACAATCGAACTGATTGTTTCATAAAAAAGTAGTAAGACGTATACACAAAAACCCGCCAAGGTTTTGTGTTAGGTAATGTATCGGATTCCCGTATAAATGATCATAAAAGGTACTACCTGAGGCTTTACACACAAGTTAATGATTGTACTAACATGAACACACGTATGGTCACCAAGCAGTTTAAGACAAAAAGCATAAAGACCTTAGCATAAGAACAAAGGTATTGAATTGTGCATGAAATATAGTTGTAGACATGTTTCACCCCAAAAGTATAAAAAAAGAAAAAAAAGGGGGGGCTATGTAAACTCACATGTAATGAAGCTAGTAATAATATTTATAACCTGTTTTAATAAATTAAAATGACTAAATGATGTGTCGTGTGATAAGTATAAAAATATATATATGATTTCACGAGATCAAGTTTTAAATTTATAAAATGATAAATACTCAAACTTAAAACACACACAATAGGCAAGTGTACCTATCGAGGCGTAATATAGTTTAGGTAAGAACCAAGTATCGAATCAACGGACACGGTCGAATTCCAATACTCAACTTTTGTTATCGTTTAGCCGGTTTAATTAGTGAGTGCGTTTTTTGTACTTGTGAAGCAGAAAAGTAAATGATGGTAAAGTAAATGGCAGAAAAGTAAAAACGTGCGTGAAGTGTGTAACAGAAATGTAACGAACAGAATAGTAAATAACAGAAAAGTAAATATCTTGAAAATGATCAGGTCACGAATAGTATTGCTTTGGCCTTCGAATCCGCTTAGTACGTGATAATGTTGAGTTGACTAATCCAGTGATATGACTACTACAAACTTGTAACCCGGGTCACCGCTAGAGCCTCGTCCTCACGACATTTGATTTGCAAATTAAAATCTTTAACAAGTGGTAGTGCCTCCCGTTAAGGACAACAATTACCCTCAACCCTTCGAATGGTCATCTCCGGGTTGCTTTAAGACATCGAACGTAAAATGCTTTGTATTAGAGTTAAATAGGTGATTATATTTTGCTCACCGGGAGGCGGTGTAACAATGGGATCAAGTATAAAGACATACTGTTCCCAACATGAGTTCACCAATTCTTGGACGCATAATAAGTTCGTATAAAGACGTACGACCTTAATAGTGTTGACCAAGCATTGGCTTATCAATTTCTGCTTGTATAAATATGTACAAGTTTCAAAAGAAGTTTGATTAAAAAGGTTTTACGATCTTACACTTTAAAATCAAGAACACTCACAAATATAAAGACGGATTTAGACAATAATAAAAGCCCACCATAATGGTGGTTTTAAGGACGAATGATTAGAGACATAAACACATCACTTGGATTAATATGTTAAACATTAACATGCACGAAACTTCATTTTCACCCTAGCAATACAAAGAGTTTAGCCATAAATGGCCGTACTAACTAGCATAACGCTAAGTTTCGTAAGCTCCCCTATTGCGGAACAAGGGGGAAGAGCCCCTCTACTCACTACTCTCTACTCTAACTACGAAATAAGCTCTCTCTGGTGTGTTCTTAAGGTATGGATTGGTGTGTAGGGTGTGGATTGGTGTGTAAAATGAAGAACTCAACCACTATATTTATAGGCTTCAAAATGAGCAATGCACGTTGCACGGCCGTGCAAACACCTCAGGAATCAAACAGGGTACACAGGACAGTGTACTGGACCTTGGGGAGCAAGATAGGGCAATGCAGCCGTGCATCCCTCCCTTGCTGCCCAGTTTTGTCTTTTAGCTGCTAGTTGACTTCCTGTTGACCAATTTTGACTTCTTGGGGGTCAAAGCTTGTGAATGATCTTCCAAAAGGCTTGATTTCTTGGTGTTTTTGATGGATTTTAGTCTTCTTTATATTTTCAACACCGAATATCCTACAATTAAGAAATATTAACGTTTTAAGTATCAATTACAAGGATATTAATTAATTAGTACCATAATATGAGGATTATTATGCATACTAAACATGTAGGGCATATCACTAAAACATCATTTTTTTATCTTCTGTTTTTATAAAAGTTACTAAATACATTTATAAGATTTATAGAATTTGTTTTAGAAATTAAAACATTAGTTTATGCAATAAAATAGCCAAAAATCGTTTAAACAGAAAAAAAAGGGGGACGCTGGGACCCGAACCTGGGTGGGTTCTGAGGGAGTCTAGCGGCAAACTGCTAGACCAGGGCTAGTTCTTTGCAAGAAACGGATTCGATTTAGTTTTATCATCCAAACCCAACCCACCTTCGTCCCCAAATTGAATCTCGTAAACCCTAGCCCTAAGATTGGTCCGATTAAGCCTCTGATTGAACTCGGAACCATAGGGCTTTCGTTTCTAGAGGAAAGACGAACTCAAGAGTACAAGAATCACCTGAAACGGTTGGGTGTGGGGGACGAACGACTGATGGTTTTCTCTCTCGATGTTCTTGGTGCTCGATCGTGTACCAGAGGTGAAATGGATTGGGTTTGAGTGATCGGTGAGTACGAAAGGGAGGTCATGCACAGTCTTAGGTTGATATTATAGTCCAATTCCACACGAAACGTATGATTTGATTGTGGGTTTGATTAGGGGGCGGTTATGGGATGATTTGTGCTCAATCGATTGATTTTGCTTTAAATGCTTCGTCAGGTATGTTTGATTTTGGTCGCATCATATTTCCGAAGGATCACTCAGTCTTAACAGTTTCCAATTATGCATGATTTGCTCGAATTGTTGTTGGGTTTAACTTTAGAAAAGTCAAAATCGGTGTTAGAGGGCTTCAGGGATCAATTCAAATTGGGGGGGGGTCAAATGAGTTTCAACTGAGATGGGGGGTTCAAAGGAGGGTAAGAGGGTTAATTTGCTAAAGTGGGGTTCATTGGCTTGAAAAGGGTTCAAGGCTATGCTTATTTGATTTTAATTCATTTTAATTATTTATAAAATGTTTCTATAAGTTTTATAAATTTAAATTACCATTTGTTTGATTACAAATACATGTAAAGGAGAAATTTCATTGTTATAACATTATCGATGGTTTATTTAACAAAAGGTCAAATGTGTGTGTGTGTATATATAGGGTTGAATTCATGAGACAACTCATTTTAATAAGAGAAATAGAGAACTCTTCATTAAAGACAAAAAAAAATAATTACAAAAAAATCATAACTCAAAATATAAATCAAAAACTAAAAAACTGCTTCGGAGAACTTGTTACCCACGTCGTCCTCGTTCAAATAAAAAAAACCGTAATACTGCATATGTGTAGTACAACCCCAAAAACCTAAACCCCTCACCCCACCCCCACCCAAAAACCTAAACCCCCCACCCCACCCCCACCCAAAAACCTAACCCCACCCCACCCTCCCCACCACCTAAACCTCACACCCACCCCTAAAAACCTTAACCCCCCACACCCACCCCCACCCAAAAACCTAAACCCACCCCTCACCCCACCCACCCCCACCCAAAAACCTAACCCCACCCCCTACCCTCAAAAACCTAACCCTAAAAGCTAAACCCAAAAACCTAACCCTAAAAGCTAAACCCAAAAACCTAACCCTAAAAGCTAAACTAAACCCTAAACTAAACCGAACACTTTTGTGTTTTTTTTTTTTTGAACGATGACGACGTGGGAAACAAGGTCTCCGAAGCAGCTTTTTAGTTTTTTATTTTTATTTTGAGTTATGATTTTTTTTTTTACCTTTAATGAGAAGTTCTCTAGTTATCTTCCTAAATGCTAGGTTTCTTATAAACTTCACCCTATATATATATATATAGGGAATGGTACAAATACTAATCAACTTTTTATGTGATTACCGTGCTAACCACTATAAAACAATCCATAATTTATAAATTATTTTTTCTTTTAATTGTTAAAATAGTATTTAAGGATCTTGAATAAATATTTTGAACGTAAATACGAAAATGATGAGTCTTACGTATACGTACCAAATAATGTTACATATACGTGACACATAGTGTTTACATATATGTAACATTAACATAATGATACTTGTTACATATACGTAACACTATGTTTGAGAGTGGTTATCACATAAATATTGGTTAGCATTTGAACATCACCCTATATATGTATTTAAATATTTATTTATAAATGAGTATATGTATGTCTTTAAAAAGATGTAAATACATGATTTAATGTCACACCCCAACCGGCGGCGGAAACGTCGGGGCGTGAAGCGTGCAGACTGTTCATAAGCTCATGGTTGACTAAAGTTGTAATATATTAAATAACCAATTCCATTTCATAGTTCAAGTAATCAAGTAGAATGTTTTCAAGAGTCAAAATACAAAATTTCTTTATTAATTTAGATACTAGGTCCAGTTCCTATGTGTAGCATCTTGGATATGATCTCAAAGCTTAGTACCTGAAACATGTTTAAAACGAGAGTGTCAACTATAAATAGTTGGTGAGCATACATAGGTTTTGACACCACAAGTAAAGTTCAAATGTTTTGTGTACAATTCGTATGATACATGGTTTAAGAAGCATTTATGGAGAATCTAAGTTAAGCTAGTTGCACAGATGTAACCTTGTAATTGAATAACATACCAATGTTAACCAAATGAAGGGCACAACATACCAATGTTGGCCCAATGGAGGGCATAACATACCAATGTTAGCCCAATGAAGGGCATAGCAACACATGCTATCCCGTTGTATGTGTAGTATAATTGCACGAGTATGTCATGTGTATGTATTGTATAATTGCACGAGTATGTCCTGTGTATGTGTTGTATAATTACACGAGTATGTCATGTGTATGTAGCCTTAACAGTTAGTATTCAGGCACAAAGCATAAATAAACACATATGACCATATGGTAGAATTGTACGCACGTAGTTGTAAATAGCGAGTTGTTGAAGGAACATGTTTCACCCCAAAATATGTGTAAAAGGAAAAGGGACTATGTAAAACTCACTTGTGTTGGGTAGTGTAGTTTGCACAGATCAACAAAATACCAAGCGTGTTGTAGGTCGCTACGTTTGACCTATTGGATAAATGTATAACGCGTGTCATTGTTTGTATTATTTTTATGTCGAAAAATGGATTTGTATGTTTAGGGTTTGTTTGAAATAAATAAATAAATAATTGTATTTATCTATTTAGTACATTTTAAATAGTAGTGATATATATATTCTTTAAAATGCAAATTTAAATAACTGATATATATTTATATTTATTTAAATATAAATTTAAATAAATAATATTTGTTTAAGTCAAAATATACATTTGTATAAATGGTTTTATAAAAATGATTATATAAACTCACGATTTCATCGGTTTCGAACTATCGGGAATTAATCGTTTTAAATCTCTAAATCAAGGATTTGGTTTATAAATGATTCCCGGGTCTTGGGATTTTATAAAATAATTTTTATAATTACATTTTGAAATTTTTTAGCTAAAATATGTTAAATAGACTTTAAAACAAAAAAATAATTGATTCTGGTCAAGGAGCACGACCGTGCTCAAGTAGGGCACGACCGCGCTCGTTGCCGGGCGTGACCGTGGTGGTCTGAGCGCGCCCGTGGTCGAGTCAGAAGTCACTACAGAGGGTCTGGACATAGAGCACGACCGTGCTCGTATCTGGCACGACCGCGTCTAGTGTTTGTTTTTGGTCAAGACTTGTTTGCTCGGTAAGCACGACCGGGCCACACCTGGGGCACGACTGTGCTTGGTCAGGCACGACCGCGCTCAGGGATGAGCGCGACCGTGTCGGGCCTTTTTCAGACGCAATTCGATCGATTCTTATATTAATAGCTTCTGGATTCTTAGGGCTTTCACTTAGTGGATGATTACGAATGTTTCTACATAGTTTAATTGTATTTATATCTTGTCTAGAGTGTAGTTCGAGTAAAATTTATGTTTCGGCTTTTTGGTTCAAAATCGGATCGATTTGAGTGTTTCTACTACGAATTGATATAGGGCTTTCGTACTAGAGGTAGATACAAAGCTGAAGACGTGTTACTTACTTGCTGAAAGTGGGCAATCGAATGCGGTCGGCTACGGGTCGAGCGGCTTCGTTTCTTGGCGATCAATCGGACGACAGAGGTGTTGTGAGCGTCGAGTGAGAGTTCTGAGAGATTGAGTGGGTGTATATGAGGGTGTAGGAAGCCTGCAACTTGCTCTCAATTGTTTAATTCGCGAGACTTGGTTGTGGTGGGTATGGGATTAAACAAAATGTGCAAATTGGAGGACAATTTAGGCGTGTTGCAGGTTGAATTCAGTCGAGTAAGGTCTGACGCGTGAAAACCGGCTTTTCTTTATTTTAAATTTCGCGAATTCAGAGGGTATGGTATGGTTTGACTTCTGCAGAGTCAAGTGGGTTCATCAGCGCGACCGTGTCTACTTTAGGCGCGACCGTGCTTAGGTTGCAGGCGCGACCGTGCCTAGTCCTAGGCGCGACCGTGCTTGCCTAGTTTTGTAGTTTTTGAGTTTTGTCAGTTTTGGTCCTCGAGGCTTGTGAGATAATGGTGTTTTTGTTTAATTTGTTTATTGTAATAGAATAGTTTGTATATGTAACTGCATCGTAGTTTGTTTGTACACGAATCGAAACTGAAATGTGTTTGTTTATTGAAATCAAACGATTACATGATGAAAATCAGAAATGTTACATTTAAGTTCATAAGTTTTATTTATATATATATATTTATTATAATTTATGTATATTTATTGTAGAGCTAAAATATGAAATTCGCATGGATGAAATCCTGAATTTGGAACACTCGTAAGTATGGTATATGTGACACAATGTATTGAACTAGAAAGAAATTAAAATGTTATTATTGTATAAATAAAAAATAAAAAAATATGGCCGTAAAACCATGGATGTTACAAGAAGAAAGTTGAGTCCAAGGTTTGTCGGACCGTTTAAAGTTGTGGCACGAGTTGGGGAAGTAGCATATCGTCTAGAGCTGCCAAAAGAATTAAGTGGAATCCATCCTACTTTTCACGTGTCACACTTGCATAAGTGCTTAACGGACGAGTCGGCATATGGGCCGCTCGATGACATCGAAGTAAATGACAATCTTAACTATATTGAGAAACCGCAAGCAATTTTGGATAGAAAAGATAAGCGACTCCGCAACAAAGTCATTCCACCGGTCAAGGTTCAATGGAAACATCGCAAAGGGTCTGAAGCCACGTGAGAGACTGAATCAGAAATGAGGGAGTTGTACCCTCGATTATTTGATCTATAATAGGTTTCGAGGACGAAACCTCTAATAAGAGGGGTAGACTTGTAACATCCTGAAATAATAAACGAATGAATAATAACGAGATCGGTAGTTAATCAAGGATTAAAATTGAAAAGTAAGGAAGCGTGCTTGGGCTCGGCTCCAGTGGGCCGATGTAGCCCAGGTATATAAAAGTGAAATCAGCTCACAACTCTCATTTCTCATCATCTTCTTCACACAAACCCTAGAGAGAGAGAAAGGTTGAAGAAAACTTGGATCGACTCAAGAAGAGTCTCAAAACGTTTCTCCAGTGATTTGGATCAAGTTTCACAAAGCAACCACAGCCTTTTGAGGTAAGAATCAACCTCAGATCTACGTTTTTTATATAAATGAGTTTTTAGGGTTTATAGGGTTTTATCACAAAAAGGTTGGATTTTTACATATGAACAACGATTTAAAGCTCAGATCTAGCTTCATTGAAGTTAGATAAACGTTTTGAACGTAAAAAGTTAAGGCTTTGGATAAAAAATAACGCCTGCAAATGCTCAAATGTTCTTGAGCCGACTCTCGAGAGTCGGCCACCTGCATGTGGCGACTCTCGGTGAGGAAGACGATGAGACTCGGCCAGAGAGTCGGCCATAAAGTCGACAAGAGAGTCGGCCAGAGAGTCTGCTAGAGAGTCGGCCAAAGAGTCTGCCCTCCCAAAATCCTGAACGCAAGTTAAGGTGATACTCAGAGTGCCTGGTCGACACTCAGAGTGCCTGGTCGACACTATCTGGCGACACTCTGTTTGGCTGGTCGACACTATCGGGCGACACTCTGTTTGGCTGGTCGACACTATCGGGTGACACTAGAGAGTGCCAGCCGACACTAACAAAGTTTAACCGAATTCAAGTATTGTTTTCGTACAGATCACGTAGCACTCGTGTAGCCCAAAGCTTTTTAGTTTCCACAATAGACCGAAGATCCAAGTGAGCTCAAGAATCCCTATTTTACTGTTTTAGGGTGGTGTGCATACTCAAGACTTAAACGTTTATAATAAATGTATTTTATTACTTAAACGTTGGCAAAGAAAGATAACTGTTTAAATAACTGAACGTTTTGTAAGAAAGAAAGATAATAGTTGTTTAACCGAAAGTTTTATAAGAAAGAAAGAGAAGAAAGATAACGGTTATTTAACCAAATGTTTTATAAGAAAGAAAGATAAGAAAGACAACGGTTGTTTAACCGAACGTTTTGTAAGAAAGAAAGAACAATGGTTTATTTAATTATATGTTTTATAAACAAAAGAAAGAAAGAATGGTTTATTTAACTATATGTTTTATAAACAAGAGAAAGAAAGAAAGAGAAAGTCAAATACATTGTCTAATCTGTAAGAGTATACTTATTCGAAGAAAGTCTTGAGGTAGTAGTATAGTCTTGATAGCCAGTGCTACCCGAAGCCTATGGTTACGCGATGGGCTGAGACCATAACGTTACCATATGAAAAATCGGTAACGGGGATGTTGTACAACTGCTTAAGAGGAGTAACTACGGTTACTCGGGTGGTGACGATCATCCAAAGGGAAAGAAATAGGGGGAAATCAATGACGGTGATATGAAACAGTTGATTCCCAAAGGCTAGATGCGTGTTGGGTAATGACGGCGATACGTAACGGTTGACCGCACGTATAAATAGGTTGTCGCAATGACGGCGATACTAAACGGTTGTCCACAACATCATATATTCCTTTGGGAACACAGAGACGTTTATAGACAGATACATATTGTATACATTAATGTATGGCTTAAAGAAAATGGCATAAAGTAAATGTGTGTACATTTAAAAGAAGAAAGAAATATTTTATTACTAGTATAATATGATAAGCATGTTTAAAGAACGTTTTGCTAATGAAAATCTATGATAAAGCTAAAGAAAAAGAAACACTTGAACTCACCAGCGTTAGCTGACTATTTTAGTATGCACATAAGGTAATAAAGGAAATAGTAAATTACGTTTTGACTCCCTATGGTTTGCTCAAAATATCGATTTGAGTCCGATAGTTTCAATTGAACTTTTTAAGTCCATGTAGTTTGTCAATTGTCTCAATCAACTATGCGTCTCTAACACCATCCACTTTTTCTATTTAGTTTTTATGGAAAGACGAAAATATCATTGGTATTTAAAATTAAAAAATACAAAATAAAAAAAAGAAACAAAATCACAACTTAACCCACCACCATCCCCATTTTCACTTCTGCAACCCTAACCCACCCACCTCCATCGCCACTTCTTCTTCTTCTTCACCTCACCATTGCAAAGCCCTGATCAATCCAACCCAACCCAACATTTTCATCTTCCTCACCTAAACAGCTCAACATTTTAATCAATTGCAAAGCCTTGATCTATCCAAATCGAACCCAAATCAACGCTCAAATCAGATGGAGGGTGGGGGGAACGCGATTGAGATACAAGGGTGTGTGTGGGCGGCGATTGCCATTTACAGCGGCGGGCGGTGATGGCCATTTACAGCGGCGATGGTGGTGAAGACGAAGTCACCGGCGATGAAGGTGATGGCGATGGCCACTACTTACCATGAAGCCACGGTTCTGCCGGGGTTCAGATTCCAATCGGCTCACAAATTTGGGTTATTTTTTATGGCGATGGCCACCACTTGTATGTACAAATTTGGGAAGTTCTCACAAATTAATGGATGGGGGCCTGCAAATTCATCCTCTGATAATAACTTAAGGGGCTTCCTTCCATTTGGTTTATGTGTTAACTCCACCAGAATTCGAGTTCTTAGTTTTGCTTTGAATTACTTCATCGGAACTATTCCACCTCAAATGGGGAATTTGCATATTTCTACCAACAGGTTCCCAGGAAGTATACCTGATTTCTTTCATAAATTTAAGTTTGATACCCCAGACCTCCCTCTAGAGAGGAAATTCTCTTTCAGTTTCATTATTTATCTGGAAATTCTTATAAAGCATATGGATCTTTGTTTGATGATTTAAACCTTTTAAAGCTTGAATATCAAACAATTTAAAGTTTGGATGTGAGAAAGAAGAGAGATTGGGATTGATGAATGGGATATATATTTTTAATTTTTTATTTATTAACAAGGGTATTTTGGTCTTTTTATATAAAGTTAACAAAAACATTTTAACGGGATTAGTGGTCTGGTTTTAATTAAAACAAAAATAAAACCACAAGGACTCAAAATGTCCAATTGAAACTATTGGACTTAAAGCGATCTTTTGAGCAAACCACGGGGCTTAGGAGAAGATGGTTGGATGGCTGCTATTGATGAAGACTGACATCCCCATTTGCTAGTATTATGAATGTTGAACAATGTTTAGTTAAAAATTTTAATTGACTATGAAATATGTAAAGACTTCCGCCGTTTTAAATTAATGTTTTGTTCGAAGTTTAAGGACTATGTTTATGTTATGTTTGTCAACTATGAGAGGTACTTGATTTAGGTCCTTTCACAATGTCAAAAGTATCCTCCAAAGAAGAAAGTCCAAGGCACTCATTTCTACAAAAGAAGAATACAAAATAAGAAAAAGAAGCAAGTAAACACATGAGTAAAAGAAAGTAAAACCATACCCTTCCCATCCATAGTTAATAGAGGAACAAAGGTTGGATCCCACAGCACACTCAACCCAAGCTTCACAAGCAATTGCTCCGGGTAAATACGGAGTGGAGAATAAAAAGACTTAAGCTTACTATAGACAACTGCATCTAAAGACGAACCCAGGCTCATCAGGGTTAAGTTAGTCGGATAGATTCCTAGGGTTTACAGTAAAAGGAAGAATATCTTTCGAAATCCAAAAGAAGTGATCCTTCCAGAAACGAAGACAAGAGATGGTCACAGACACAAGCCCCTCCTCACATTTTGTTATCTCAACAGTATACCAGTCACCGTTTTTCGTGAGACGAAAAAAGCAGCGAAACATGGTGAGGTCCGGCTCGTGACCCAAGGATCTACACAAAACCTCAAAATGGATGACCTTACTAACCCCAACGGGCAACAATTGACCAAAGGTAAGTTGGTAATATTCAAGGAATCGTAAGAAAAACAGGGAAAAGGGAAATCGGAGTTTCAAAAATTCAAAGTGACGACTATACATAGCAAGCATCCCCTTCGGACATTGATCAACGGTTTTCCCCATGATCAGAGCAGTTGGATTGAATTTCACATCCAAACCCCATTGTTTACAGAAATCGTCCACTGCAACTTAGGTCATCTTGAAAGTTTGGATGCTTAAATCATTCTTAAACATTGCTACGGTAGACAAAGGCAAGAAAAAGTAAACTAACCTCCACAAGCGATGATTGGCGGAAAGGAAGCAAAAACAAAGAAGAAGACCCTTGGGAGAAGAAACCGCTTTTTGAATATGAAAAGTTCAAAATGGGAAGGACCGATTGAATACAAGGGGAATTTTCAAAATTCAAATTTGAAATAAGAGAGAGAAAAGGGGGACGATAACTGACGCAAGCCGTCAGGAAGTCCCATTACCTCGAGAGGCCCGCGCTTCATTATCCAACCAGAGTTTCAAACCTAACCGGATTAATTAAAGCAAGTTAAAATGGAACAAGATAGAACAAAGTAAAATATTTTTTATTAAGGGTTTGTCAGAAGCCCTCATTACTACGCAATAAGCACTCCTAACTGGAGAGCTGATGACGTGGGTACGTCTATGAAGCACGGCTTCATCCACGAAGCATACGTACCAAGCAGAACCACAAAGCCATGTTTTCCAAACAACAAGGTGACATGGCATAAAGGAAAGTGACCTGTTTGGAATCTCGAGAAAGTCAAGACTAGGAGAATATAAGTCTTAATGGTCTTGAGAAAAGGGACTTTTGTCTCTTTAGGAGACCATAACCCTTTACACCAAAAAGGAAAGGAGCTCACTGTAGGGAGAGGAAAGACAAGGGGATACCCCCACATTCAGTAAGGAGCTGGAGAAAAACTCAGGTATAAAAGAGAGGGCTTGGACTCTCAAGTCCCAAGTCCGATCTGCATTCTTTACTCTCACATTCTCACTACACCATTCACTACTCTCATTCCAGAATTCCTTATCACCTTCAAAGAATCGTTATCTTATTCTCACGCCGGAGGCTAGTCGCAGAAGGCCCCCTCCTGCGGTAAGACTTACGATGCTTTGATCTTAGCAGGTACCTAAAGCAGTTGATTCTAGCGAGAACGTCATGACCCTCACCCTGACTTGTATTGTCACACCCCCGGAGTTATCTACTTAATAAATAAATACATGTTGCAACGATTGGTTCATTACACGATAGCGGAAGCTGTAATAGTGATTTCTAAGACTTGATTCCATATACCATTACTAAAACTAAGTAATACTATGATCTAAGTTCTTCTAGATCAACGATAGACTTGAGACTTGATATTCTACGTCCTTCCAGCCTTTAGGAATTGATCCAACATAGCTAGCCTATTCCAACCGTGCCATGGCTAAAAGTTACCTGAGAAATATACTTGAAAATGTCAACACAAAGGTTGGTGAGTTCACAGAGTTAGTTATATTAGTGCTTATAGTTTTTCCCGAAAACATGTTCATGACTTTACCGTCATAAAACTAAGTAGTTTTCTTTTGAAAACAATACCATGACTTAACCGTCATAAAATATGTAGTTATCCTTTGAAAATATTATCATGACTTAACCGTCATAAATTCAATGTTTAAACCTGATCACTTTAACCTGATCAGAACCCTTTGTTTAAATTCAATTGTTCGTAAATGGTTCCAGTTGCATGTGATAATCAGAATAAGTAAAGTGTGACCCATTTGTAAACTAGCTAGGAATACAAATAATATGTTCATACATGAGGCGTAACCAAACCATGACATGTGTGAGCCCCTAATAATCGTTATCAGGTTCTATGCGGCCATAAATCCTCCAGATTGTGGTTAGCGCGACTAACCATGACCGAGAGACGTCACTCTCCATAGTACTATCCATAGGACCCTAGGCTACAGTTAATGGTTACTACGTTGTTCCAGGGGACTTTAGCGGCCTCCAATTGTTGTTCTCATCTCATGTAAACATAAAAGCCGTGCCTTATTCTCTTGTTATCCCATAAAATAGTTGTAAGTATGTTTCTCCCCCAAATCGTTGAGTGTTGTTCATCCGAACAATCGTTGTGTGTTGTTCATTCGAACAATCTTTGTGTGTTGTTCATTCGAACAATCGTTGTGTGTTGTTCATTCGAACAATCGTTGTGTGTACTTGTGTCTAGCTGTTTAGTTGAGCAAGTTTTCTCCCCGTTTGTTTTAAAACAATTTAAAAACAAGTAGTAAAAGTAGGGCCGGGAGACTTACAAGTTAAACCAAAATGTTCATATTGTCAAACATATAAGCAATGAAATTCATATTTTCAAAATATAACAAGTAAGTATATTTCTCCCCCGATGTTTACAAAACAGTAAAGAGTAAAAAGGGGGCCGTGAACTCACCTTGAGTTTGTGTATACTTGTAATGATACTTGTTGTAGTCAAACTTGACTATTCGTACCCTAGATACCAAAGGGTAAATTGTGTTAAGACCGAACGTCTTATATTGCAAATTGTTCACCGACTTTGTAAATCTAGTTGCTTTTGTTTAAAATATCCTCTTAGTTGTTCAATACTTGTTTTGTTATAAAACAGATCTTAGTTACTGCCCAAAGGGGACTGACACAGGTATCGAAACTTCATAGTTTCGATTGGGCAATTGAGTGTCGAAACTTCCTAGTTTCGATGGTGTAGTTTGATGTCGAAACTTCCTAGTTTCGATTGAGTAGTCAGTTATCGAAACAACCTAGTTTCGATTGAGTATTTGAGTGTCGAAACAACCTAGTTTCGATTGAGTAAAAAGTATCGAAACTACCTAGTTTCGATTGATCAACAGGTATCGAAACTCCTAGTTTCGATTGAGTTAACTGGTATCGAAACTCCTAGTTTCGATTACTGGACTTCTGTTTGACAGAATCAGTCCTGTATATTTATGTTTAAAAACTTGAATTTGACACACTTTTCTTGTTATCTTACTTGCGATTGAACATTTTGTATGCTTAGATACGGTTTTAAAGAAAATAAAGTAGATAGTATTGAGTTTTTACCTTAAAACCGAGATGAAGATGATGAAAGAAAACAGAGAATGATCTTGAGCTCCTTAGCTTGATTCTTGAGAAAAACACTTGGATGTTTCGTATAACACCCAAAAGATAGATAACTTTGAGCTTGAAAATGGATGAACTCTTGAAAATATGATGAGGATGAAGGCGTTGATGTCGCTGCCGTAAAGAGCGAAAATATTCGGTGGAGTGTGTGTTTGGAAATGGTAAGTATATGTAAATCTTGGGAATAGATGGGGGAATGGCTTCTCTGAATTTCGGCCGAAAAGTCAAGCAAGTGGGTTGGGGTTAAATAAATCAAACCATTTGATTTAAGTGTAAATTTAACCACTAGTGTTCGTATTTAGTCGAGTTATCCTGGTACGTGAACCGGTAACTCCTAGAATTATCAAAATATGAAATGAGACCATGTACGGTTTTTGTTAGGCCTTTATGTCCTTGTTTGTGAAATTAAGTAAATCACAAAAACAATTATAATGTAAACTTGTTTATAACATGTACGGATATTGACCTGAATTGTCGGGTGTCACATTCTCCCCATGTTAAAAGAATTTCGTCCCGAAATTCAATTTGTGTCCTCTTGAACTGGTGTATCCTTAAACAAGGATGGGTATTTTGTTTTCATTTGATCCTCTCGTTCAAATGGTTCAACGTACCTAGGGTTAAGCTTGCCACGGTTGCCAAATCTTACAACCCCTTTCCAATGTGAGACCTTCAACATGATTTTGTCTTCCACTTGGAATTCTAAAGGTCTCCGTCTGTCATCCGCGTAACTCTTTTGTCTGTCACGGGCGGCTTTCAGACGATCCTTGATTTTGAAAATCTTGTCCGTGGTCTCTTGAATAACTTCAGGACCGGTTAAATGCTTGTCACCAACTTCTGCCCAACATAGTGGTGAACGACATTTTCGACCATACAAAGCCTCAAACGGAGCGGCTTTGATACTGGTGTGGTAACTATTATTGTATGAAAACTCAGCTAGCGGCAAATGAGTATCCCAATTTCCACCGAAGTCAATTGCACACGCACGGAGCATATCCTCTAATGTTTGAATGGTCCTTTCACTTTGACCATCTGTTTGAGGGTGATATGCCGTGCTCATGTCAAGATGTGTGCCCATGGCTTCTTGTAATGATTTCCAGATTCTAGACACGAATCTGCTGTCTCTATCAGAGATAATAGAAATTGGCACTCCATACCTAGCCACAATTTCCTTGATATAAAGCCTTGCAAGTTTCTCGGTTTTATCCGTCTCTTTGATGAGTAGAAAATGAGCTGATTTCGTCAAACGATCGACAATTACCCATATAGTGTCATACCCGCTGGACGTCTTGGGTAACTTTGTAATGAAATCCATGGAAATCTGTTCCCATTTCTATTGAGGTATCTCGGGTTGTTGTAACAATCCCGACGGTTTCTGATGTTCTGCCTTTACTTTTGAACATGTCAGGCATTTACCGACATAAATAGCAATTTCTCCTTTCATGTTCGGCCACCAGTAGAGTTCTTTCAGATCCTTATACATTTTATCCAAACCTGGGTGAATTGAGTACCTGGACTTGTGGGCTTCGTCCATAACCAACTCCCGTAAGTTACCAAAACATAGCACCCAAATTCTATTTGCAAAGTATAAAGTATCATCTGATTTTGGCTCTAACTGTCTGATCATTCCTCGCGAAGCTTCACTCTGAATGTTTTCTTCCTTAATTGCCTCTTGTTGTGCCATCTGGATTTGAGTCGTGAGACTCGTATGAATTGTCAATCCTAGGGCACGAACACGGAGTGTTTTAACCCATTCCTTACGACTCATGGCATCTGCTACAACGTTTGCCTTACCAGGGCGATACTTGGTATCACAGTCGTAATCATTCAGTAGTTCTACTCAACGACGTTGCCTCATGTTGAGTTCTTTCTGATTAAAGATGTGCTTGAGACTCTTGTGGTCTGTAAGGATAGTACATTTTGTACCGTATAAGTAATGTCTCCAAATCTCGAGTGCAAACACGACAGCACCCAATTCCAGATCGTGAGTCGTATAATTTTTCTCATGTACTTTTAGCTGTCTGGATGCATATGCTATGACTTTTTCTTTCTGCATCAATACACATTCCAGACTTTGGTGTGATGCGTCGCGGTACACGATGAAATTGTCAGTTCCTTCGGGAAGGGATAGGATTGGTGCACTGCAAAGCTTCTGCTTCAACAATTGAAACGCTGATTCTTGTTTATTAAAC
Source organism: Smallanthus sonchifolius (assembly GCA_023525975.1). Taxonomy (NCBI): domain Eukaryota; kingdom Viridiplantae; phylum Streptophyta; class Magnoliopsida; order Asterales; family Asteraceae; genus Smallanthus; species Smallanthus sonchifolius. The sequence goes on along the minus strand of CM042028.1, from coordinate 15,499,752 downwards.
TTTTTGTCCTTCTGAGTTAACGTGGTCAAAGGCAAGGCTATCTTTGAAAAATTCTCGATAAATCGCCTGTAATGTCCTGCCAAGCCCAGAAATTGACGCACCTCAGTCGGAGTTCTTGGTGCTTCCCAGTTTTTGATAGCTTCAATCTTGGTTGGGTCTACATGAATACCCTTCTTTTTGATGACGTGTCAGAGAAAGTGAACCTCTCGGATCCAAGACTCCCACTTAGAGAATTTGGCATAGAGCTTCTCATTCCAGAGTAGTTCCAAGATTAATTTCAAATGATGTTCCTGTTCCTCCTTGGTTCGTGAATATATTAATATGTCATCGATAAATACAATCACCAATTTATCCAAGTATGGCTTGGACACGCGGTTCATTAGATCCATGAAAACGGCCGATGCATTAATCAAGCCAAATGGCATAACTAGGAACTCGTAGTGACCGTAACGAGTCCTAGACACCGCTTTTGGTATATCTTCTTCCTAAATTTTCAGTTGATGATACCCTGATCATAGATCAATTTTTGAATAGAAACTGGAACCTTGAAGTTGATCAAACAAATCGTCTATTCGAGGAAGAGGATACCGGTTTTTGATTGTCAGCTTGTTCAACTCCCGATAAGTAATGCACATTCTAAAGGTTTCATCATTTTTCTTTACAAACAGGACCGGGACTCTCTATGGTGAAAAACTTGGTCTTATGAAAGAATTACTCGACGAGGTGTCCCAGTTTTTGTTGTATACTGGGTAGAAATGAAAAAGTATGAAAATGAAACTTTATGTTTGTCCCTCTTATGCTTTCCAAAAGCATTTTCCCGGACTAAGACTTTTCTCTTATTTCAGGTTTCATGTTTTCTAGGATTTTCCTCTCCATGTGCCTTCATGGAGCTAGGAATTGATGTTCCTTGGGAGTTCTTATTTGAGAACTTCGAGTCTAATCACTACTTTACCCCTTTGCTTGCACTACTTTTCGAGGCATACTAGCCTTTGGGTTGTAGCGTCTTGATATGTAAACTCATGTCTCGACTACCATACCTTCAAAGTATGTAAGCCATACGAAGTTCAATGTTTGTTTGGAATATTCATATTCTGTCTATTGTGAGGAAATGAATAGTGATACTGTGAGAATGGTCTCATCGAATTAGTGCTTCCCCAAAATGGGCTTTGGGCTTGTCCACCCATTAAGTTGGCTGAGATGTTTTAGGAGTTTCATAATTTCCATTTTGTAGTCATTCAGTGTATCTGCACTTCCTTAGGGTTTGAATGGTACTTTGGTGACATACCATTACGTATTCCACTCATTCAGGTTATAGTCTCAAAATCCTTAGCACAAGGATAAACTTGAGGTAATGAGTGTTGAACGTCGAGACTTTTGTATTCTAACTGAGTATACTCCAAGAGATCATTTCTTAACAATAGATGCTCTAGAGCTTCCCAATTATAGAAAACTAGGAGTGAAAGATGCAATCACACCTCTTTTCTAGGCTAAATCTGGGATCCATCCAACAAGATGAACTTTGGGGAAGTGCGAGTATAAAAGAGTAATAAATTATTCTTCTCAACTCTTTGTGGACAGTGGCCTGTTGTGAATAGTTCGAGCTTACGTCCTTTATGCATATCATGAGCTAATGAGATTAGCATGAAATTCCGCATTTGGGACTCCTTTAAGAGTTTTGCATGTCGTTTTCCGGCTAGTGCGACAATAGTCGTTAGTCCACACTTAGGTTTCTTTGGCATTCGCTTGAGCATCAACCCCGGCTTATCCATTGCAGAGAGAATAGTCAGACTTAAAGGTATATTGAATGCCAATGGTTGCGAGAGCAGTCCTGTTTGACCGATATTCTGAAATGTCAGACTAGCTACTCGTCTCACATAGAGCTTCCACAATACCTCATAGGTACTATGTGTATGCGAGTCAGAAATATTTTCTGCCCCATTACCGGAGTTAGTGCCTGGCACTCCTGACGAAAACTTCAAGTATATGTGAGACTAAATTGTACGATGGATCTTGAGATTATGCTATGATCTCCCACAATAATTGTGCAATTATTGTAAGCGTGGGTTGTGGTAATGCTCAATTTAAAGCTATCTTGACCAGTAGAATCTCAAAGAATGAATGTGCGAATTCCTTCGCAGTTCAGGATTCACTAAGAATTGGTTGAATTCAATTTGAATTTCTCTCGTTTCTCCAAAACTAGGAGAATGTTTTGTGAGCACCTAATTGAGAAATCTGATTTGATAAGATTCAATCCTTAATCAAGTGATTGAGAACATGGGTTGATCATCAGCTTAGACAGTAAGACTCACTAAAGTTCCCATGCACTGCAAATTATGATTACGTGTGCACCCGTAATGATAATTTGCCTTGCCTGATCCCTATAGTGTTTCTTCTATCCCTAGCTTTTAATCAAAAGGGATTTGAAATAATAATTAGATTGTGTTTGCACATTTGTACAGGAGTGTGTATTGTTTTATCGGATTACTCTTAATTATGTGTACCAATACTCATGACTCTGCCGAATATGGCTGTTGTCGGATGAGTCTAATGGTAGAGAGGCACCACCAGTGTCTCTTAAAATAAAATGTGTATGGTGAAATTCAGGCACTATGTGTTGGGTAGAGATCCTCAAATGAGTGTCGAGCAATTCCTGCTCCAAGTCTGTATATATGCATGGATCCACATGATCCTGATGTATGTCTGGGTCTCCTGACCCTTGGAGTTCTCTCCCATTTAGTGCTGCTTATTCACCTTGAATTCCCTTCTGTCTGGGCAATCATGCCTTACCATATAAAATGGCGAGAGTCTAGGTATCCGATTCGACAACTTATGAAGGAGAGTATTTATACCGCAAATACGTTAGAAAGATAGTTGCCTCCACGGCTAGAATAGTTGTCGGTGTGGTGCAGGTATGGGTGCAGATTTTGGTACGGGTTCAGTCTGTTGTGATACCAAGATCGGTAACTGACGGTCGTTGTCGTCGTAGTCCAAGCTAAGCTCGTAACTCGATCTTCTAAGGTTTCAGTATACTGAGTACCCGTTATTCTTGACTCGTAATCCGAATAGTAACATGTTATATGTGTTTATTATTTTCACATTGTTGTATGTGTTTAAGTGTTCATTACATTTGTTATGTAACTGTATTAGTGTAGCTAATGGTACTCTAGTGTAACTCCATACACTAATAGTCTACACAAATTGTTCGGCAACGGTTGGAATTCCTATGCTCAAGTCTTGGGTGATTTTAGTGTGATGCAAGTCTTAGAAATCTTGGTCCCTAAATGAGTCCGGTTAGAGCCTAGGTATCACTAAGGAAACCTAATTCGCTAAAACCATTGCTCTGATACCAATCTGTCACACCCCCGGATTTATCTACTTAATAAATAAATACAGGCTGCAACGACTGGTTCATTACACGATAGCGAAAGCTGTAATAGTGATTTCTAAGACTTGATTCCATATACCATTACTAAAACTAAGTAATACTATGATCTAAGTTCTTCTAGATCAACGATAGACTTGAGACTTGATATTCTACGTCCTTCCAGCCTTTAGGAATTGATCCAACATAGCTAGCCTATTCCAACCGTGCCATGGCTAAAAGTTACCTGAGAAATATACTTGAAAATGTCAACACAAAGGTTGGTGAGTTCACAGAGTTAGTTATATTAGTGCTTATAGTTTTTCCCGAAAACATGTTCATGACTTTACCGTCATAAAACTAAGTAGTTTTCATTTGAAAACATTACCATGACTTAACCGTCATAAAATATGTAGTTATCCTTTGAAAATATTATCATGACTTAACCGTCATAAATTCAATGTTTAAACCTGATCACTTTAACCAGATCAGAACCCTTTGTTTAAATTCAATTGTTCGTAAATGGTTCCAGTTGCATGTGATAATCAGAATAAGTAAAGTGTGACCCATTTGTAAACTAGCTAGGAATACAAATAATATGTTCATACATGAGGCGTAACCAAACCATGACATGTGTGAGCCCCTAATAATCGTTATCAGGTTCTATGCGGCCATAAATCCTCCAGATTGTGGTTAGCACGACTAACCATGACCGGGAGACGTCACTCTCCATAGTACTATCCATAGGACCCTAGGCTACAGTTAATGGTTACTACGTTGTTATAGGGGACTTTAGCGGCCTCCAATTGTTGTTCTCATCTCATGTAAACATAAAAGCCGTGCCTTATTCTCTTGTTATCCCATAAAATAGTTGTAAGTATGTTTCTCCCCCAAATCGTTGAGTGTTGTTCATCCGAACAATCGTTGTGTGTTGTTCATTCGAACAATCGTTGTGTGTTGTTCATTCGAACAATCGTTGTGTGTTGTTCATTCGAACAATCGTTGTGTGTACTTGTGTCTAGCTGTTTAGTTGAGCAAGTTTTCTCCCCGTTTGTTTTAAAACAATTTAAAAACAAGTAGTAAAAGTAGGGCCGGGAGACTTACAAGAAGTTAAACCAAAATGTTCATATTGTCAAACATATAAGCAATGAAATTCATATTTTCAAAATATAACAAGTAAGTATATTTCTCCCCCGATGTTTACAAAACAGTAAAGAGTAAAAAGGGGGCCGTGAACTCACCTTGAGTTTGTGTATACTTGTAATGATACTTGTTGTAGTCAAACTTGACTATTCGTACCCTAGATACCAAAGGGTAAATTGTGTTAAGACCGAACGTCTTATATTGCAAATTGTTCACCGACTTTGTAAATCTAGTTGCTTTTGTTTAAAATATCCTCTTAGTTGTTCAATACTTGTTTTGTTATAAAACAGATCTTAGTTACTGCCCAAAGGGGACTGACACAGGTATCGAAACTTCATAGTTTCGATTGGGCAATTGAGTGTCGAAACTTCCTAGTTTCGATGGTGTAGTTTGATGTCGAAACTTCCTAGTTTCGATTGAGTAGTCAGTTATCGAAACAACCTAGTTTCCATTGAGTATTTGAGTGTCGAAACAACCTAGTTTTGATTGAGTAAAAAGTATCGAAACTACCTAGTTTCGATTGATCAACAGGTATCGAAACTCCTAGTTTCGATTGAGTTAACTGGTATCAAAACTCCTAGTTTCGATTACTGGACTTCTGTTTGACAGAATCAGTCCTGCATATTTATGTTTAAAAACTTGAATTTGATACACTTTTCTTGTTATCTTACTTGCGATTGAACATTTTGTATGCTTAGATACGGTTTTAAAGAAAATAAAGTAGATAGTATTGAGTTTTTACCTTAAAACCGAGATGAAGATGATGAAAGAAAACAGAGAATGATCTTGAGCTCCTTAGCTTGATTCTTGAGAAAAACACTTGGATGTTTCGTATAACACCCAAAAGATAGATAACTTTGAGCTTGAAAATGGATGAACTCTTGAAAATATGATGAGGATGAAGGCGTTGATGTCGCTGCCGTAAAGAGAGAAAATATTCGGTGGAGTGTGTGTTTGGAAATGGTAAGTATATGTAAATCTTGGGAATAGATGGGGGAATGGCTTCTATGAATTTCGGCCGAAAAGTCAAGCAAGTGGGTTGGGGTTAAATAAATCAAACCATTTGATTTAAGTGTAAATTTAACCACTAATGTTCGTATTTAGTCGAGTTATCCTGGTACGTGAACCGGTAACTCCTAGAATTACCAAAATATGAAATGAGACCATGTACGGTTTTTGTTAGGCCTTTATGTCCTTGTTTGTGAAATTAAGTAAATCACAAAAACAATTATAATGTAAACTTGTTTATAACATGTACGGATATTGACCTGAATTGTCGGGTGTCACATGTATTTGTTGAAGCATCGAGTATACTTAGCCTATTCGTTGTAGCAACACTATGCCCCTTCAGCAAAGCCTAAAACATTCAAAAGGTTGGTAAGCCCTCTCCTATAAAAACTTTAGAGTATTTTCTAGCTCATCTTCTTCAGCTGATGCTAAAAGACAGTGGGAGAATATAGAAAGGAGGTTGTGGATGAGGATGATATAGCTGATGTTGCTAACTAGGAAGATGTAGTTGATGATGTTGCTAACCATGCTGGTCCATGTTCACCTTTTAGTGATATTATTTTATCACCACATGTGTCTCCAACTAAGAGTATTTCTTTCTGTTCTTAATTATCAACAATCTTAGGAGAGAAAAGTCATAGTAAGTAGTCCTTTTAATTTGAAGTTCTAGATAACTAATGTTAATTTACATATGTTTCAGATGTTTATAAGGGTAAAGTTATTCAGGTTGAAGAAGAATCTGATGATAAACCCTCCAAGTTCAAAATGACAAAGGAGATGGAAGAAGAACTATCTTTAAAAACAACTGAATACTTATTAGCTCAGGACCTTCATGACAATATCCATGTTGAGGCTGACACTTCTTCTTTACACTCTATCTTGAGTGAAGAGTTAAAGAAACAGAGAAAGGAGATAGAAAAGAGATTTTCTGTACCTAGAAAATTTGCTAGAGTTTATCTGAGAAGAAAACCACAAACAGATGGTATTCCTGAACCTCCTATATTTACTCCTACATAACCCATTTAAGATGTAGAGTCTTCTAAGTGTATTCCTTCCGAGACTGTTGATACTGAGAAGATTGTTCATCTTGAGGAGAATATTAAAGTAGATGAAACTCCTAAGGTTGTACAGAAAGAATCTGATATTCCCAAGTCTACTCCAATGAAGAAGTTCATTCCCAAGATTGTAGTAAAGAAACATGTAGAGATTGTGGAACCTGATAAGGAGAAATACAAGAAATTTTATGAAGGAATTGATACTTCAGATTTTACTGACAGAGACATTGAAAGAATGGTATATCTGGTTGAACATGGATTCATGTGGGAAGAGATTTTCAAAATGTCAGTAAATCAGGTTGAGGACAGTGTACAGTTAATAAAGTCCAAGATGACCAAGGAAGAGTTGGAGAAAGATAGTTTAATTTTCTTTTTGAAAGCTAACGACTGCAAGAACAAACAAATAAACAATATAAAGTTAGAAAATCTACAAAGATAGGTAGAGGAGATGAAGGAAGAAAAGAAAAGGTAAAAACAATATATATTGAAGAAAATATTCAAAAAGAGAAAGTAATTCCTAAAAAAGAATCAGAGGTTCAAGAGAAACCAGAAAAAGTAGTCATTAATGTTTATGAAGAAAAAGATAGACCCATCAAGCATATAACAGGAAATGTGCCAAAGTTTCATAATATGAACTTTCCTGAGGATGAAGTACCTGAGAGGTTGAATTTAATGGTTGAGTTCATAGCCTTGGGTTAATTACAAAAAGGAATTAATAAAGAATTGTAATAAATCTTGATTTCTTAAGATGAAGAAAAAGCTAGAAGAAAACAAGGAACAGAGAGAGAGAATGAAAGAAACATTGATGTCAAAGTAAAGGAAATATGATGTGTATACTAGTGGGTATGATACTCAAAAGGTTCTACTTGAAGCAAAAATAAGAGAATTGGATGCCACTAAGCTGAAGCCTAATGTGAATGTTAAAGAAGTTTCCAAGGAAATTTACCCAACTAATACTGTTGAAAGCTCTGTGAAGGTATCAGCTGAAAAGAAATCCACCTGGTATAAGAAACAACCAAAGTCTTCTAGAAGGATGGTTTATAGGTTTGATGAAGGGATAGAGAATTTCTCTAGAGAGACTCTAAACGAGAAGATCATTAGTTGGAGATAAGATAGTCATAAAGACTTATATGTTATACATAGAACCAGAGGAAAGCATTAAATTTTCAAAAATGGAGAAGACATTTTCAAGTTGTTTGTCTCTTATTTAAAGACTCTATCTCAAATCAAAATGATTACAACAAATCCTAAGGGATATGATTTTGATAAATTTTTGAGAAGGGTAGCAAAGGATGGATTCAGAAGTTATAAAGATAATCCAAATGTGCCACAGAGTAAGATGTCCTGTAGAAATAAAGACTGATGGCTACAAAATTCTCTAAGTACAAACTGTTGCGGATAAGCTTATCTGCAGCGGATACTTGTTCTTCTGCTGAAGAACAAATCTGCTGCTATCCGCTGCGAATAGCCTTATCTGCTGAAGACCAAAGTTGCTGTTGATAGGCAAATCATCAGCAGCTGTGGACAGTTGTGTCTTGCTGCTGATCAACAACAATGCTGCTGATAGCCATTCCCACTGAAGATCAAACGTTGCAGCTGACTGGCTTCGATAAAGCAACCATTACCACTGACAACTTTCTAAAGCAACAATGACACACTCCACACAGAAAGAATGGTACTGGTGCAAGACAATAACAGACAACGACGCTCTTCTTCCAAGGACTCAAGCAATGATGCCTAAGAAGACGTTTGAGTAAAGATAACTTTTGTAGTTTTTATTATCGTTACATGTAGAATAGCTTCAATACAAGATCAACGGCTTGTGTTAGATCTGATCCTTAGAATCAAGGGTCTGTCTTGATTCTAAGTTACTATATAAGTAGTACTTAGAGTCATTGTATAAAAGTGTCTTTTGCTTAAGAGTTTTCTCTGTAATCTTGTAATCTTTGAAGCTTAATACAAATTGCATTTATCAGTATTCTTCTTGTTTACTTGTTTACATTTCTTAGTTGTGATTGTTTCCGCCAATCTCAACTAGAATAGAACCATCTTGTATTCACCGATCCTACAAGTTGTATCAGAGCTTTGGCTCACAGATTAAACAAACTCACACTTGTTTAATCATTCTCTCGTTCTATTCAAAACTATCTCTTTGCTAAAGTCACCAATTATCACCAATCAAAAATGTCACAAAACAGTGGAGTTGAAGACACTGGAAGCATCAGCAGACCACCAAGACTGGTGTCTGGAGAAGACTATGAAATGTGGAAGAACATAATGGAAGGCTTCTTCTGCTATCAAGAATATGGGATGTGGAAATCCATAAAAGATGGACCATACATACCCATGGTGGCCTCCGCTGATTCCGGAGGTACACTGGTTCCCAAAGAATCCTTCAAATACTCTGATGAAGACATCAAGAAAATGGAGGTAGATTTCAAGGCTTTGGGAGCCATCTAGATGTGCTTACCAAATGAAGTTTTTCACAACTTCAGAGGATACAAAACTGCAAAGGAGCTATGGGAGGCTCTTGAAAAATGTTTGCTGGTTCAGAGGAAGTAAAAGAAAACAGAAGAGACATCCTGAAGCAGCAATATGAAAAATTCATCTGGAAGGAAGGTGAGTCTCTAACTGTTTTATTTAACAGATATACTTATCTTGTAGGTGAGCTGCAGTGCTCAAAAGTGAAGCTGGAGAATGAAGATATTCTCAAGAAGTTCATCAGGTCTCTACCCAGTTGCTGGACACTCTACACAGTGTCCATCAGAAGAACTGAAAATCTGAAGACTCTTCAGATGACTGAGCTTTTCGGTATGCTAAAAACCTATGAATTAGAGATGATTCAGGCCAAGGATAGAAGTTCAAGCTACAAAACAGCCTCAACTTCCACCACCACCTCTTCAGCCCTCCACTCCAACCACTCAGGTCCTAGTTCAAGCAACTATTATCCTCCCATCGTCACTCATCCCCAAACTCCAACCTCTCAATCAAACAACTCACCATTTCTTCATGAAGTCCCACCTCAAACATCAACCTCTGCTGCTTTTGTCTCTAAAAACTCAAGCAATATGTCCTTTATCAAGGAAGATCTGGAATGTTTTCATCCAGATGATCTAGAAGAAATGGTTATACAACACTCCTATGCCATGCTCTCTCTAAGATCAAAAAGGTTCTACTCAAGAACAGGAAGACCCGTTCCAATCAACAACTCTAACACCAGGGTTGGCTTGGACTAAAGCAAACTGAAGTGTTACAATTGTAACCAACTTGGTCATTTTGCTAGAGAATGCAAGGCACCAAAGGCAAACCCAGCTGCTGCTCATACCAGACAAGCTCACCAAGCTCAACCAAGACAGCAACAGGCCACTCCTCCTGCACAAACTGCAGCTTGTGCAGCTGTTGGAACTTCTGACTTTGACTGGAGCTTCCAGTATGAGGATATTCCTGCCAACAATCAAGCTCTCATGGCAGACACATCAGAGGTACCACCTCATGTATATGAAAATCTATGTACTCAAGCTTGTATTGATAAGGTCCTTGGATACAGGAAACATAACCAGAATATCATAGATCAAAATGAAGAATTTCACCAAATGAAATCTGAATTTAAAAAGGTTGAAAACGGTTACAAGGAAAAGATTGATTGTTTAAAGAAAGAAATTTCATCATTAAAACATGAACAAACAAACCTTGAAACTCAAATTGATGACCTTCTGGTTAAGTTAAAAGCTACAAGTGCCGAATTAGCAGACCAAAAGGTCCATGTGGAAAAATATGAATTTGCATCCAAAAAGCTACAAAGACTTTTGGATGCTCAAATTCATGAAAAGGTAATTGCTGGTCTTGGATTTCAAGTTGAACAACCCTACAATGTTGTTCCTCCACCTGCTAACTATGTAGCTATCCATGAACCAAGTTTCAATCTTTCCAACCTTGACATGGCCAACCGAAATCTTGACCCTGTTGTCCAAGAAACCCCTGTGCAAGAATACACTACTTCATCCGAGTCTGAGTCAACATGCTCAGACTCCAGTGAAACCAATAAAGCTTCATCACCTCCTACCTGTGAAGCTTTTAAAGCCAACAATCCAAGCCCTTTCATCCCTTCAAAAACAGTACCAGTATCTCAGTCAACCAAACAAATCAGAATTAGCTATCCTCCAGAAGGAAGAAAGCTAATTGTTGAAAATGGACCGTCTTCAACCTCCACCAACTCAAAGCCTCTATCCAAATCAAAACAAAGGAAGGTGTTTGAAATATGTCATGCGCCTGGAGAGAGGGCTCCATATGTTCAAAAAAACATTGGAAGAAGCCACCTTTGAGCACAACAAAGCTCACCCCTCGAACTTCAAAGACTTGTTCAAAAGAAAGGACTATGTGTACTTTCAAAGGGACAAACTGGCTAAATCATGCTTTGTGTGTGGGAAATACAATCATACTGCCAGCACCTGATTCTACTACCTTCAGCAACAAAGAAACCTCAAGCAACATGCTTTTGAAAAGACGAACAAGAACAAAAAGGTAAGAAGCTTTGAAGCCAAGGCAACTCATTTCAGAAACTCCCTCTCCCCACCAAGGAAGAAGCTGCCAAGACCTCAACAATATTGCATCATCTGTGGTGAATCAGACCACTTTGCTGCAAATTGTAAATTTAATCCCTTCAACCAGATTAACCAAAAGCATATCGACAAAAGAACTTCTACAGAGAAACCATCTGGTAACAAGGTAAAGAAGCATGGGCATACATCTGTTGTTAAACCATCAGCAGCCAGCAAAAACATTGTTGATCAAGTAAAGCCCAAGAAACCAAAGGACAAGCCTTCAGTAGCAACCAAGTCTGCTGCTGCTCAAGTAAAACAATCAGCAGCAACAAAATCTGCTGCTGATAAGCCAAAATCCTCAGTAGCAAAATCTGCTGCTGATCAAGAAAATCTGTCAGCAGCCAAAGCAACATCAGCTGCTGACAAAGCAAAGAGAGCTGGAAAACCACCAATTCAGCATTGGAAAGTCAAAATTCCTCCAAGAATCATCATTGGTTCCGTTGATTGCAAACATGCTGATACTGATAATCCGAGAACCCTTTTCTACAAGGATGCAAGCTCTTGGATTCCTCCCACTAACTAGATCTCTCTCATGTGCAAGGACAGCCAGGTCACTAAAATTTTGTTTTGTAAATGTGTTTGTCCCTTGTTGTAAATAAAAGTTAGAAGTCAGCAGCAATTTCGTCTTTTAGCTGCTGACATGTTTAATCATTAGCAGCAAAGAATTTGCCACTAACTGCTTTAAGTTATCAGCAGGAACAGGTTTCCAACGGATAGCTTTAAGGCTGTCAGCAGCAACATCCTTTCTACAGATCACTGCATCTATCAGCAGCAATTGAGTTTGCTGCTGACAGACTTAACCATCCGCCGCAACCAAGCTTGCAGCGGATAGGCTTAACCATCCGCAGTAACTAAGTTTGCTGCTGATGGGTAAAAATAAGTCTAAATTAACTTTTACCCGTTGTAAAAATTACCTTCGGTCTTTACCATGACTGCTATAGTGTATTACAGCTGTAACAGTAAAAAGTGAATGAGGTTGTACTGTACAAGTAAGTTTGCTTTTTCCCTCCTCTGCCGTTATAACTCAAATCAATTTCTCCATAACCTCTTCACATTCAATTTCAACCTAACCCTCATCATTTTCTCTCAAACCTCCATAAGCATTCAAAGCCTTCCATACTTAACCACCGTTCAAAACCTTCATCCTACCCTCCAAACCCAACAAATGGCAGAGGTAGACATAAACCGTCCCGATGATAAGTTTTCTCCATACCATAACCTCACAGCATATTGATTGACTTGGCTTCTAGTGCACCTAACCCAAGTTCTTCACCCAAGAAGGTTCACTCTGGAAGTACTGATAGAGTGAATGTGGAAAGGGCTGTCACTACTCCTGGTACATCAACTAATCAGGAGGATAGTGATAACATCATTAAGACCCTAACCACGACAACTCACGGTGAGGATGTTTCCTTTGAAACACTCTTCACTGAGAGGAATCCCAGGTGCCAAGAAAACCAGGGTGATGGGGATGCAGAGGCTAGGCCTAAGGCCCCATCTGGATCCAAGGATTCCATAACTGTGGATGTGGATAGACTGAAACTTCATAACTTGGAATTGACGGCCAGGATGGAAATGCTAGAGGCTGAAGTGTCAAAACTAAGGCACCAAGTCTCTATGCATGAAGCCCATCAATGCCCTCCAGTGACTACTCCCTCCCTTGTCTCAGTGGGCACTCAAACTGACCAAACTCTGTGCACTGATGCAACCAAAAAGGGGGAGATAGTTGTTGTGGAAGACGATGCTGACAGCCTCGACGAATGGATACAAGAGCAGACAGCCTTTCAAATTTCTCTATTCAGACATGCTTTCATTCAAGTTCATGACTTGGCAGACTCAGTAGATGAAGAAGAAGATATCACTGAGGATTGGAAGTTAGTTGTCCGAGCTGTTGATGAGGTGTTAAAGAATGAAAGTCAAAGTGAAGACACACCTTCATCATTCAGCATACTTCCCACTGCTGCAGCCATATCAAGACAGACCATTGCTCCTCAATTCACACTGCCTTTAAATAAGCTAGAATTTGACTTCATACTAGCTTGGGGGTATGATGGTTCAACTGAGAGATTCTGGATCAGAAAGGAGTTCAGTGGGGTAGAAGAGTTGAACTGGAATGCACTAAATCCACTCCAAGTGCTTGAACTGTACCTATCCAGCTGCACCAACAACTCTACAGATCTCTCAACAGAACTTGCAATAGACAGGTTCTACGTCTTGATGGAGGATAATCTTTCCTGGTTTGAAAGGCTCTTAGAAGAAGCAAACAGGGTGGCCTATCCTAAACACCATGCAGAATCTTCAACAACATCAGAACAAAGACTGGCTCCAAGACTTGCCTTGATCAGGAGCAGTGCTTTAACAGAAGAAGAAGTTCTATATTGGAAAAGATTTCTCTACAACACAGTGGTCAGAGACTTGGAAGTGCTAGGATGGTCAAACATTGGGTCTTCTGACTTCACATTCTTCCTAAGCAATGGATCATCTCTCTCAATCAACATCAATGAGATCCTACTCTTAAATTCAGACTTCCTGCACAAGAACACACATATGCAATGTAAATTCCTTAGAGAGTCAAGCAATGATAAAAACCATCAAAGCTAAGCTTGAAAAGGAAGGACAGCATGCAATGGATGACTCCAACTCTGACTCAGACCTATCCTTTCTTTCCTCTCCAACTGTTAGATTAAACACAGCGGAAGAATCCATAAGAAGAGAAAAGGAAAAGATGAAGAAAGAATGGAAAGCAGTGACAGGTCTTGAATGGGTTGTGTGTCGTATAATGACCTATCTGAGGAGAGTCGGGGGATGGGTTTACATGTTGTGTGGGTATAACTAGAAGGTATTACTATGAGTGCATGTGCGTGGTATGTGCTCAGGTAACGAGTCTTAGTAATTGCATGTGTGCTGTTATGATAGTGGTGTGTTATATGATGACTTATTCGAGATAAGTCGGGTAATGAGTTAGACGTTTTATGGGTATATGCAGGATGTGTCATCCTGAGAATATGTGTGGGTGCATACTTAGTTAACGAGTCATGTAAATGCTAGTATGTTGTTATCTGTTATGTGCTTGTTGTTGTGTGTTTGCATCGTTATCTTTGTGACACGGCAAATGGGATTGTGGAGGACGAAGTCCTTCGGGAAGTCACCAGGAGTGACAATGTCCAGGGGGACAGTGATGAGCTTGGATTATGATGAACGCCCCGACGAGGGTAACCCTGACGAGGGAGGTTGTGACGAGGTATGTGTTTGTGTGCATTTATGTTTAAGCTAACTGCATGCAAGTGTTTATTTATAATTATTGTGTTGTGATGTTATTGCTGTGTTGATAAGCAATTGATTGACTGTGGTGTGAAATGAGGTCGTGTTTACAGCTAAAGTGTAGAAGCCCTCTTGTGAGTGTCAATGATTAGGGCTAGTTGGACTAGATATATGAGTTGGTTGGAATAACTAGTTGTGTTGATACGTGTGATAGACTACAGGTTAGTAGAACGGTAATTTCGGTCCATGTCGAAGAACTTACGGGGTTTAGGGTATTGGGTTGAGTCTAGGGTCGGTGAACCCTTATGGGAATGGTGGATAACAAGGGTTACCATTATGACAATAAATGGTATCTTACTTTTGTAAGGGACGGTAATGTCCTCAATTGAGTTAAATATTATCGGTGACGAGAATGTTTTCATTTAAACTAAACTGTTTGAACTCACTTAGCGTTGCTGACTTTGTATGTACGTTAGATTGTTTTGTAGATGGGTCTCATGGATGACATATCTTGGCTTGGGGCGGTGCTACTTGGGTCGGTGTGCATGCATTTAGAATGATAACCAGTTTAAAGACAAAAATGTTTTATAGAAGACTTTCGCTGATTGTTTGTATAATGAGATAATGGTTTTTAATGTGAATACCCAGTGATGAGACCCAATTGTAGGATGCCCAGTTTAAGGGTTTTACAAGTTGGTATCAGAGTCGTGGTTTAAGAGAAAAATGGTGTTTTCAAAACATAAAATACCTAAACTTAAACCGATAGTGGGACGAGGGTAAAAAAGCCAGTAAATGATGACTATGTTTATGAGTAAATCCAACAAGTAAGGTCTCCCGGGTTTGGGGCCTTACAATACATCCTAATTATGTGTAAGAATCAATCATAAAACACTAAACACCCAAACACATCATCATACATCATAATTATGTGTAAGAATCTATCATGAATACCAACTAGTACACACATAAGTAATCATACATGTGTATTAACAACCACATATCAATTACTAAGTGCAAGAACACTTACCTTATATGTTAAATCTCCCATTATAGCCTTTGATGATCTAGGTTGATCTTTAACCTTAGCAATACGGTCACCTAAACAATTCACAACTATTGTTTAGCAAATCCAGATATCCTACCCAACTCACCATTTAGGATAACACCCACCTAATTGACTTATACTTTACACCCTTACTTAACTTAGTTAATTCAAATTTAACTAAGCTTTCAAATCCTCAATAACAACTTCCAACCCATTTGACCCGTTAAGGATTTCATCCAATTTCATCCAAATCTACAAGGTTCTTGATTCTTCAAAATGATTAAGGATTTCAATGTGTCTATAAACATCATAAACACTTAATAACCATTAATCCAACACTTAAACTTCCCCAAAAACAAAAACTCCTCTATGTGGAGACACATTAGAAGAAGATGATAGAAAAATAGTTTTGTTATAAAGATACGGGAGAAAATGATTTTATTAAAGAAGTTGTTTAGATTAAATAATGTATTGTATGTTTAGGGTGAAGTTCATGAGAGAACTAGCATTTAGGGAGAGAACTAGAGAACTAGAGAACTAGAGAACTACTCATTACAGGCAAAAAATAATAATAAAAAAATCATAACTCAAAATATAAATCAAAAACTAAAAACGCTTCGGAGACCTTGTTCCCCACGTCGTCCTCGTTAAAAAAAACTAAAAATGTCCGGTTTAGTTTAGGGTTTAGTTTAGTTTTTAAGGTTAGGTTTTTGGGTTTAGCTTTTAGGGTTAGGTTTTTGAGGGTAAGGGTGGGTGGGTTTAGGTTTTTGGGTGGGTGGGGGTGGGTGGGGTGGGGGTGGGGGTGGGTTTAGGTTTTTGGGTAGGGGTGGGTGGGTGTGGGTGGGGTGGGGGTGGGTTTAGGTTTTTAGGTGGGGGTGGGTGTGGGTGGGGAGGCTTTTGGGGGTGGGTGTGGGGTAGGGGTGTTCAATATTTGGTTTCAAACCGATTAAACCGATAACCGAATCGAAACCGAAACCGAAACCGTTTAAAACCAAACCGAATTACATATTTAGTTTTCGATTTGGTTCAAACCGAAAACCGAATATGTAATTTGGTTTTTGGTTTGGTTTAGGTTTCAAGATTTTGAATTCGGTTTGAACCGAAAAACTCGAATTGGGTTATATCACTATTTTAATCTATATTTTATAGTTAACCCAATTCATTTATATCAATAACCAATACCCATATATGATATATAAATCATTATTTGATGAAGATATGTTTTTGTTTAGATTTTTCTAAAATGTTGTGTTGTTTAAACCGAATAAGATATGGCTACCCAAAAGAAAAAAAAATTTGCTAATTCGGTTTGGTAGGTTCAAACCGAAAACCAAACCGAATTACAATGTGGTTTTAAGTTCGGATTTGGTTTCCTCAAATATGGTTCGATTCGGATTGTAGTTTCAACAAAAAAAATCCCAACCTGAATAACCCGAACCGAGTAACCCGAAAAACCCGCAACCTGACCCGATGAACACCACTAGTGTGGGGTTTAGGTTTTTTAGTGGTGGGGTGGGGTGGGGTTAGGTTTTTTGGTGGGGATGGGGTGGGGTTAGGTTTTTTGGTGGGGATGGGGTGGGGGTTTAGGTTTTTGGGATGGTACTACACATATGCAGTATTACGCGTTTTTTTTTAAACAAGGTCTCCGAAACAGTTTTTTAGTTTTTGAATTATGATTTTTTTTTTTTGCCTTAATGAGAAATTCTCTAGTTCTCTCATGAACTCAACCTTGTATGTTTATTATATTAAACTAGTAAAAACATATCCGCGTGGAGTGGCGGTGCGTACATAGTGGCTGGTAGGTTTTAAACAGCGTAACGTTGCAATGGTTCATTTTGAACTTAAAAAAATATAATATTTTAAAAGTTTTAACACAAAACTAAGTATTAAGATTTAAATTATTAAGAAAATAAAAATTACATTTAAAAAATAATTATGACGTTAGCAGAGGATATGCAACGAACCGGAAACAGAGGGTGAGAAAGTGCGGTTCAAACCTGCGTTGCGCGCCTGAAGGGTCAGCGCTCTAACACTTGCCCCATCCCATGACTTGTTAATTTTTCCGCACCATTTGTATTTAAGTAAAAAAAACCATAAATCCAAAAAATAAAATAAAAGAAAACACAGCTACTATAGCATGTACCTCTTACCTTTTGTATCCCTTCTTGTATCTTTATGACTAAACCAGTAAAAAAACAACACGTGACTGGTACTCTAGATACCACCACCTACGCTTTATTATACATTCTTGTATCTTTATTGTAACATCCCGAAAATAGTAAATAAGTAAATAATAGTACGATGGGGATTTAAACGTCATAAAGCGAAAGAAAGACGGATGGGCTTGGGCTCGACTCTAACGGGCCGAGGGAAGCCCAGGTATAAAAGGGGCAAGACAGCCCATTTGGCCATTTCACCTCCATTTCACCAATTCTAGAGAGAGAAAGGGAGCCCGGGTCTAGAGAGAGAAAGTCGACGGATCGTCACGAGATTAGAGGAGCACGTTACAGCTGAGCTCGTGAGCAAAACCTCCGAATCAAAACTTCAATCCAGGTAATGATTCATACATAATCTGAGTTTTTGTTCATTTTGGGGTTTCTCGAGTTTTAGCTAAATAGATGATGTTTTTACGGATGAAACTTGATAATAAGCTTAGAAATAGCATCTAGAACGAAAACCGCATGTTTTGATCAAAGAAAATTGTAAGATTGGCACGATCGGGTTTACATGCAAGAACTTCGGATTTTTGGTCCAAGAACCAGGTCCTGCGCACTTACCAAGTGCGCAGGAGGGAATCCCTGCGTACTTACCAAGTACGCAGGATGCAGACCCTGCGTACTTACCAAGTACGCAGGAGGAAGGCTCCTGCGCACTTGCCAAGTGCGCAAGAGCAAGTCCCTGCGCACTTACTAAGTGCGCAGGCAGCAGACAGCAGGCAGCAGGTTGGTTAAGTAAAGTCAGTAAGTTTAGAATGATTAAACCATTAAAGTCGGGGTTGGGTCTAATGTGTATTTAACTACCTAATCCAGATCGAAAGTGACGCTGTTGGACCTTTGTCTAGGACAACCTAGAGTAGCCCATCAGGTGAGTTCTATGTGCCCCTTCTATGTTATGTGCAAATAATTTATAAATGTTTTGGGGCTGAAGTGTATACACTAAGTGAATAAATGTAATGAATGTTAATGTGATCATACGTGGTATACAAACATATATATATACCCAAGTACAAAAATGAATTATGAACAAAGAATGAATCGTATGATTATCAAGAATGAATGAAAAGAATAACATAACGTGTAAGAATGAAATCCTGCTTTATATCTATGTATATATTGCTTGCCAAGTAACAGAAAACGTTATGGACGCTTCAATGATAACGGCTACTTCGGTAGACGGACGACCACTTGACTATTATGCAGCCAGAAAAAGTAAGTCTAGAAAGGTAGACTAAATAAAGGCCACTACGGTGGAGTAAGGCGCTAAATCAATATTCGGCTGTATAATTAGTTTAAGTGGGAAACGGATGCCTTATGGCAGACGGGCGAAATACGGCCTACGACGGTAGGACGGTTGTAAGATTACGGACGGACACAAGTTGCCGGACGGTTGTAAGAATGAAAAATACGGACGGACACTAGTTGCCGGACGGTTGTAAGAATAGGCGGACCATGACGATGGACCGTGGCGCTTGTCTTTGTGACATTCGCAAATAAATGACGGGTTGATCACCCGTGAATGAAAAGAAAAGAAAAGAAAAGAAAAGGGTGAATGCATATATATGTAGTCACAAAGAAAGATGAAAGAAAAGCAAAAGTTATGAAAGTAAATGAGACAAATGATGTGAATATATATTTATATGTGTTTGCGAAGAATGATAAAAGAAAAGCAATTCAAGTCAATGTGTATTTATATAAATGTATATATAATTATGCATACTTATAAAGAAAAGAATGTTTATACCTAATTGTATTAAACTAGAACTCACCAGCGTTAGCTGACTTTTAGTATACATTTCAGGTAAAGGAAGAAAAGGTCGTGCGATGGCGTGAAGGTTACCCGGCACGAGACTGACATCCCACTTTTGTTTTATATGTCTTAGAACAATGTTATGATTTATTTGTAAAGACTTCCGCTGTTATGATTATGTAATTGAATGATGAATGTTTTAAATTTAAGTTCAGTATTTATGACTATGTTTATGAGTAAATCCAACAAGTGAGGTTACCCGGTTTTGGGGCCTTACAAGTTGGTATCAGAGCAATAGTTTGAGAGATTTAGACATCCCTAAATGTCTAGACTCAAACTGATTATGGGACCAACGCACGGATGTCAGTATGGGTAACCAACGCTAACGCCAGCACGGTAAGTAAGAATAAAGTTAATGCTCTTGCATAAGAATAGATACCATAACTTAGAACAAATAGATGTTAATGCCATGACTGATTTGAAGAGTTTTGAACCCGAAAAGTAATGTAAATTAGTAATCACAAACCGGTCACTGTAATTAAGAATTTACCTTGCTCGTACTGTTCCAAACTATGATCTGAAGAAATGACATTGATGTATTCCCTTTATAACTATCAGGAAATTAAGAATTTATGGCTGGTGGAGGAAGAACAGGACGACGAGGCGGTCGCACTGGCCGAGTAGGTAGACCTCCATTGAAGCAAAGACATGAAGAGGAAGAGAGTGTGCACGCAGAACACACTGAGAGTGTGCACGAAACAGATGTGACACCAACAGGGAACAATAGTCCAGGGCCTATACAGTTAGAACCCGAAGTCAGAGATGCTATTGCCCGCGAGGTCGTACTTACTCTGAAGAACATATTGCTTGACCTACTATCTGAGGCATTAAAGAAAAGCAAAGAAGAGGATGAAGGGAAAAATGAAGAGAAAATTTATGAC
The DNA here is from genome assembly GCA_023525975.1 of Smallanthus sonchifolius. NCBI lineage: Eukaryota > Viridiplantae > Streptophyta > Magnoliopsida > Asterales > Asteraceae > Smallanthus > Smallanthus sonchifolius. Next base: position 15,479,371 of record CM042028.1, on the reverse strand, counting down.
AGTGACGGGGATGAAGTAAAAGTGGCATCAAGCAATCGTGGGTGTACTTACAAAGGTTTCAAGGACGGAGACCCACCCAAGTTCGATGGGAGCAAGGATTCAGTGGTAACGCTTGAATGGATAGATAGGATGAATGCTGTAATCAACATCAGCGAGTGTCGACCCGACCAAGCTGTTAAGTACGTCGCTCATTCTTTCACCAACGAAGCACTAAGTTGGTGGAGGAATATTCAGAGAACTAAGTCACCGAATGCTATAAACAGAATGACATGGGACGACTTGAAGAAGCTGGTCATCCAAAAGTTTTGTCCCCAGAATGAAATCGACCGAGTTGAGAATGAATTCCTGAACTTCAAGGCTGGCAACAAGACTCATCGCCAGTATACATCAAGATTCAATGAACTGGCTCAACTAGTACCCCATCTGGTAGAAACTGAAGACCGTTTGATCAAGTATTATGTTAAGGGGTTGCCACAGCGGGTCCGTGTCCATGTGAAAGCTAACCTACCCTCGACCTTCGAGTCGGTAGTGAATCTGAGCGGAATCGTCTACGACGACTACGCCAATGAGGACCCGGCACCTGAGACACAAAAGAGAAAGTGGGAGAACCCGTCCAGAGGCACCGGAAGAGGGAACGTAACAACTGAGAGCAAGAAACCAAGGTCCAATGAATATGAAACTTGCAAGAAATGTGGAAGGCAACATCTTGGCGAGTGTCGAGTCGGCACCACCACCTGTTATAGGTGTGGAAGGGCGGGACACTATTCTCGCGACTGTTTGAGAGACACTAAATGCCAAAGCTGTGGACAATTTGGGCATCTGACGAAATACTGCAGGAAGGCCGGCCAATCTGGTTCGGGAAAGGATAAGGAGCAGGAACAACAAAAGGCAAGGACTCGCGCCTATGCCTTAACGGAGGAAGAGGCAAGGGGAAACCCTGATGTCGTGTCAGGTACGTTTCTAGTAAATGATGAACATGCTGCTATTTTATTCGACTCTGGTGCTAGTAAAAGCTTTATATCAAATGCATTTAGTCGTAAACTGGATTGCACTATTAACACCATAGTAAAGGCCTTTAGCGTACAAACTGCCGTTGGTAAAAATTCGGCAGTATTCCAAGTAACAGAGGATTGCATAATAGAAATAGAGGGTCATAAGTTCCCTTCTAGATTATTCCTTCTCACCTTAGGAGGATTCGATATAGTATTGGGTATGGATTGGCTAGCTGCCAATGAAGCTCAAATCATATGTAAACGTAAGAGGATACACCTCAAAGCTCCAAGCGGCAGTCCAATTACGGTTTATGGGGATTGGAATTGCACGATGCCGAACGTCATCTCGATGATCAAAGCCGAAATTTACATGAGGCGCGGTTGCGAAGCTTATCTGGCATATGTTATTGATGATAGAATGAAAACTAAAGAACTCAAGAATGTACCCGTGGTGTGCAACTTTCCGGAAGTATTCCCTGAGGATCTACCTGGGTTGCCACCCGATCGGGAAATAGAATTTCAGATTGACTTACTGCCAGGAGCTGAGCCCGTTGCCAAAGCCCCCTACCGATTGGCTCCGTCAGAAATGAAAGAATTGATGTCTCAACTACAGGAATTAACAGAAAAGGGATTTATTAGGCCGAGCATCTCACCATGGGGCGCTCCGGTACTATTTGTAAAGAAGAAGGACGGCAGCATGCGCATGTTGTCACACCCCCAAATTCCACTAACGGAGTTTTACCGTTTTGGGAAGGTGACACACCAGGATCTCAGTCATTAGTTACACGGAACGACCACTATATGAATGTAAATAAACTCTAATGCTGCTCATAGTCACGAGTCAACAAAAGTAAAGTTTGAAAACGTTGCGGAAGCGTAAAACACAAACCAAATGCAAGTAAAGTAAGTTGCGCAAAACAAGGCGCCCAAAACCATGCAGTTCAAAATGAAGCAATGAGTTAAATGTTTGATAAAAGTGGACTCCATGCATGTCCTAGTGCTCGTGCTTGAATACCTTATTAACCTGAGAAAAACACGCTAAAAAGTGTCAACACAATGGTTGGTGAGTTCATAAAGTAATGTAAGTAAAACCAATTGTTTAACGCAAGCATCCCATGCTCAATGTTTGTCAGATAAAGTAATTATTGTTTACCGATAGATAGCTAGTCTAATGCATTGCTACTTTAAGTGTTCGCAACCGAAGCTGACTATTTGTATGTTTGAATGCCTCCAGCCATGTCTACCAAACACTGGCTAATGTTTAGGCAAATTTTACACCCGTTGACCTCCAATCATAGTTAGAGCGACTAACTCGGGTGGGGCTTTGTCAAAACCCAGTAGTACTACTCAAAATCCCCTCGCTATTCCCCAATACTAACGGTTCGAAATGTAAGGACTTGTTTGGTATGTTTGTGCACTTTCAGTACGCAAGCGGTAAAACAGTAATACAGAATCCCATAATATTTGAAATGTTTGAAAGCATGTTTTCTCCCCCAAAAAGGAAAAACAAGTAAAATAGGGGTTATGAAACTCACCTGAGTGCGTATGCAAGTATGAAAGCTAAGAAGCAACTGCTGGACTTCTAACTGCCACCTATAACCGTAGTCTATAAGTGCGTGTTCGTGATGTTCGATATAGACCCATATATCCAAACAATGTTGTTGTTAAAGGTTTTAGAAAATAGTTTGCAAGTGCGACTCAAGTTTGACACGACGACCCGTTGGTGACACGTTTGTGTTTTAATGTTTGAGTTGCATACTAACACATAGCACACAATTGATCATACGATGGCACGTAGCAACAAATCCTATTTGTTCTAGAAAGATAGCATGTTTCCATTAATGGCAGGTTTCCATAATTAGTAAGTTTCTATAAATAGTAACCATGTTCGGGTTTCACATCATTGTTATCATATGCTTGCAGGTTTCAATTCAAGTAGCACATAGCAATCATCATATCCTACAACAATTCTATTCTACTTAGCATGTTTGACTTGGTTCCGATAAAGTTTCTATTTTTAGCAACCTATGATGAGCATGCGCGTTATATAATCATCAATCAAGTTTACACACATTATCATGTCATGTCAAGTACAAAACCATCATCAAGAAGCAATAGAATTCAAAACAAGTGAAAGATTGAAAAACTGAAAAACTAAATTATCTTTCTGTTAACAACGATCCCTCGCGGTACGCGATAGATGAGAGGGTTATCCCTCGCGGTACGCGAGAAGATTAGGAACTCGCCCAGGTTAGCTTGTCTCCCGCGGTACGCGAGAGATGTGACCTTGGTGCCTCGCGGTACGCGAGAGAACCAAAAACCAGTCCCGACTATTTTGTCTCTCGCGGTGCGCGAGAGAATGTTCCGAAGGCCCTCGCGGTACGCTAGAGGGTTAAAATTCAGCAAATTGTTTTAAACATTAGGGTTTAGCCGTTTCTCATGCAATACAACGATTTCATCAGTAAAGTTCTTGACTTTTATCATGTTCTACACCATTATAACATTACTAGTTTCATTATTCAACAATTAATCAATCAAATAACACTAGGGTTTAGCAAAACATCATAAATCAACAATTATCATCAAATACCAATCAAGCTTGCAACTTTATTATGAAAATCATCATGTTTGGATGGATCTAAGGTCTGATCTAACTGTAAGAATCAAAAAGTATTCAAATCGGTCGAAACAACTTACGTGTGGATGTTAGAAACGCAAAGAGGATTCCGAATACGCGTTTTAGTTCCAAGATTGAAGCTTGAATGAGCGATCCTTGCTTGGTTGCAGGTTCAATTTCGTGAGAGAGGGTGAGAGAGAGAGAGAGACGGCGAGATTGAGAGAGAGAGTGATTTAGGTTAGAAACTTTTATAAAAATCTTTTTATAAATCTTGTACGGGCTTTTACTAACGGGTTTGGGTAATTACGGGCTTTTAATTTAACTTTAACTAATTAATAATTAAAACCCTTTAACTAATCTATTTTATAAAAATACAATCTTTATAAAATAGCAGAATAATAAGCAGTCCGGTAAATCTACGCGATTTAACGAAAATTTACGTAATTCACAGATAATTCACGTAGCACGTAAAAGCACATAATTTATATTCATTATAAATTATTTATTGCTTGAATTATTATTTATTGTTTATCACCAACGTTCCGGGTTCGACTCGTGTGTGCTCCGATGTGTGTGAACTAACTGACACATTTAATTAATCCTAATTAAATGCAATGTATGTGTGACGAACTAAGATAACTGAGTTTGTAACGAAAAATGTTTGAACTAACGAGGTTTGAGTTAACGGAGTTAACCTGAAAATGCCGGATGTCACATCATCCCCTTGTTGAAAGAATTTTCGTCCCGAAAATTAAGCGAAGTCGTTAAATTTCTGAAACAAAAGTTTGGGTTGTCACATCATCCCCTTGTTGAAAGAAATTTCGTCTCGAAATTTAGTTAGTACCTTTCGTGTTTGCCGTTGAATGTTTGAACAGGTGAGGATACTTTTTCATCATCTGATCCTCGCGTTCCCACGTGAACTCAGGTCCACGCTTCGAGTTCCAGCGAACTCTGACAATAGGTATCTTACTGCGCTTGAGGGTTTTGACCTCTCGGTCCATGATCTCAACTGGTTCCTCAACAAAACGTAGCTGTTCATCAATTTCCAACTCCTCGAGTGGAACTACAAGAGTCTCATCTGATAGGCACTTCTTTAGGTTTGAGACATGAAAGACATTATGCACCCCATTGAGTGTATCTGGCAGGTTCAACTGATATGCTACTGGACCAATCCTTTTCACTATCTCGAATGGTCCAACATAACGGGGGTTTAACTTTCCTCGTTTCCCAAAGCGAATCACACCTTTCCAAGGTGAAACTTTTAATAAAACTTTGTCTCCCACTTGGAATTCTAGCGGTTTTCTACGCTTGTCTGCATAACTCTTTTGACGGTCACGCGCTGCCGCCATACGGTTTCGGATTTGCACGATTTTCTCTGAGGTTTCGTGCACAAGTTCAGGACCAGTAAGTTGACTATCTCCAACTTCAGCCCAACAAAGTGGTGATCTACACTTTCGTCCATACAAAGCCTCAAACGGTGCGGCTTTGATGCTAGTATGATAGCTGTTATTATAAGAGAACTCCACTAAAGGCAAGTGAGTCTCCCAACTGTTACTAAAATCGATCACACAAGCTCGTAGCATATCTTCTAGGGTTTGAATGGTACGCTCACTCTGGCCATCTGTTTGAGGATGGTACGCTGTGCTCATATCCAGGCGCGTGCCTAGAGCTTTCTGCAGTGATTGCCAGAAGCGCGAAGTAAAACGAGCGTCTCTATCGGAGATGATTGAAACTGGCACTCCGTGCCGAGAGACTACTTCCTTCAGGTAAATGCGAGTTAACTTCTCCATTCTGTCTGTTTCTTTGATAGCAAGGAAGTGTGCGGACTTGGTCAGACGATCCACTATTACCCAAATTGTGTCACAACCGGTTGGAGTTCGGGGTAATTTGGTAATAAAGTCCATGGAAATTTGTTCCCATTTCCACATTGGAATCTCCGGTTGTTGAAGCAATCCGGATGGTTTTTGATACTCCACCTTAACTTTTGAACAAGTAAGACACTTGCTCACATAGGTGGCTATGTCGGCTTTCATGTTTGGCCACCAATACAACACTTTCAGATCGTGGTACATTTTGTCAGATCCCGGGTGAACAGAGTATCGGGATTTGTGAGCTTCATCCATAACGAGCTCTCTCAGGTTTCCGTACACTGGAATCCATATTCGCTCTGCGAAGTAGCGAATACCATCGGATTTAACCTCTAGTTGTTTCTCCATACCACGGGTGGCTTCCAGAGTTAAGTTCTCTTCCTTTAGTGCTTCAGGTTGAGCATTGCGGATTTGTTCGGGTAATCCTGTATGAATAGTGAGTTGCAACGCTCGAACTCGTCGGGGTTTAGTTTCCTTTCGGCTTAGGGCATCGGCTACCACGTTAGCTTTGCCCGGATGGTATTTGATTGCACAATCATAATCATTTAGAAGTTCGATCCAGCGACGCTGTCGCATGTTCAACTCTTTCTGCTCGAATATGTGCTGAAGACTCTTGTGATCGGTGTAAATGGTGCACTTGGTACCGTACAAGTAGTGTCTCCAGATTTTCAGTGCGAACACCACGGCTCCCAACTCCAAGTCGTGAGTCGTGTAGTTCTTCTCGTGGACTTTCAATTGTCGGGAAGCGTATGCGATAACTTTCTCACGTTGCATAAGCACACAACCGAGACCTTGGATCGATGCATCGCAATACACTATGAAATCATCGGTTCCTTCAGGTAGGGATAGGATGGGTGCGCTGCAAAGTTTCTGTTTCAAAAGTTGGAATGCTGATTCTTGGGTTTCGCTCCAGGTATAAGGTTTACCTTTTTGAGTTAAGGCGATGAGGGGTTGAGCGAGCTTAGAAAATCCCTCGATAAACCGGCGGTAATAGCCAGCCAATCCCAAAAATTGTCGCACCTCAGTCGGAGTCGTTGGTGCTGCCCAATTCTTAATGGCCTCTACTTTGGATGGGTCGACATGTATTCCCTTCTCGTTGACTACATGTCCAAGGAATTGAACCTCGCGAATCCAAAAATCGCATTTGGAAAACTTCGCGTATAGCTGCTCCTGCCTAAGCAGTTCAAGGATTAAGCGCAAATGTTCTTCGTGTTCTTCCTTACTCTTAGAATAGATAAGGATATCGTCAATGAATACAATGACGAATTGATCGAGGTAGGGCTTACACACACGGTTCATGAGGTCCATGAACACCGCGGGTGCGTTGGTTAATCCAAATGGCATGACCAAAAACTCGTAATGGCCATACCGGGTTCTGAAAGCGGTTTTGGATATATCCTCATCACGAACTCGTAGCTGATGATATCCAGATCTTAGATCGATTTTTGAGTAAACACTCGACCCTTGAAGTTGGTCGAATAGATCGTCAATGCGGGGAAGTGGGTAGCGGTTCTTGATGGTTACCTTGTTCAACTCTCGGTAGTCAATACACATACGGAAAGTCCCATCTTTCTTTTTGACAAATAGGACTGGGGCTCCCCATGGTGATGAACTGGGTCGGATGAAACCCTTATCCAACAGTTCTTGCAACTGTGTGGACAACTCCTGCAGCTCACTTGGTGCAAGTCTATAAGGTGCTCTGGCAATAGGTGCTGCTCCGGGGGTTAGGTCAATCTGAAATTCGACTTGTCGATGGGGTGGAAGACCGGGTAAGTCATCAGGAAAGACTTCTGGGAAGTCGCGAACAATAGGGATATCTGCAATTTTCTTCTCCTCGGAAGGTTTGTCAACGACAAGGGCTAGTATCGCAGTATGACCCTTGCGTAGGCATTTCTGCGCTTTCATGTAAGATATGATGCCCACGACGGCACCACTCTTCTCGCCTTTCACAGAAAGAATCTCTCCACTAGGTAGAGGGATACGAACGATTTTGTCCCTACAGATGATTTCGGCTTGGTTTTTGGACAACCAATCCATGCCAACTATTATGTCGAAACTGCCAAGTGTAACTGGCATGAGATCGATGTCGAGTTTGTGACCAGATAGTCCCAACTTACACCCCTCGAGGATATGAGTTGCCTCGATTAGTTTACCGTCAGCTATTTCTATGGAATATTTGTGCTCTAACGGGGTTTTGGTCAGCTCTAAGTGTTTACTAAAGTTTTCGGAAATAAAACTCCTATCGGCACCAGTATCAAAGAGAACAGAAGCAAAATGATCGTTTAAAGGAAACATACCAGTGACAACATTTTGATCTTTACGAGCTTCACTTGAACCAATTACGAAGGCCCGACCCTTCGCACCATTACCGTTGCCATTACCATTACCACCCTGATGGTTGCCGTTTCCGTTCCCATTACCAGCCTTCTTCAGTTGAGGGCAATCCCGCTTGTAGTGCCCTTCCTTGCCACACTCAAAACACCCTTTAGGCGCCTCACCAGTCGGTGCCTGTTTAGCTTGTAGATCCCCTCTACAATCCTTGGCCGAATGGCCCATCTTCCCGCACCTCTGGCAACGGTACCTGTCGCACGCCCCAGTATGATGAAAGTTGCATTTATTACACTTAGGGTACTTACCAGCATAAGATCCCTGATTCTGCTGAGCCGAGTTAGACTGTGAATGGCTCTTAGCAGGCTCGAACTTTCGTTGCTGATGATGCTGCTGTTGAGGCGGATTGGACTGAGAAGACTTGAAATGTGGACTTTCAAACTTACGCTTATTATCTGCCAGCTTAGAAAGTGCTCTCCTGGGAGGAAGTGTACCCTGTGCGACCGCCTGATCGGTCAACCTGTGAGCCAAACGGATGGTTTGCTGGATAGTGGTGGGGTTGGATGATGTCACCATACTCTGAATTTGAGGGACTAGACCCTCGATAAACCTCTCAATGCGCTTGTACACTGGAGTCACCATCTGTGGGCACAAAGTAGCTAGTTCATGAGAGCGGGTAGTGTAGGCTTCGATCTCTGACCCTTCCATCTTGAGGTTCCAGAACTCGACCTCAAGCTTCTGCACCTCATCGCGAGGGCAGTACTCCTCTGTTAACACAGTCTTGAACTCATTCCATGGCAAAGCATTTGCCATTTCTAGAGTCAGCATTTGTACCTGGGCGTTCCACCAGGTGAGGGCTGGACCCTCCAGTGTGCCAGATGCAAACTTCACCTGGTTGGCTTGTGGGCAGCTGCACATAGCAAAGACAGACTCTGTCTTCTCCATCCAGCGGAGTAGACCTACAGCTCCTTCGGCTCCACTAAAAGTGTGGGGCTTACAGTCCATAAATGTCTTATAAGTGCAGGCCTGTTGGTGGTTGTTCTGACCTGGATTAAATATAAAGAATGCGTTCAGGGACAAATAAGATTCGGAAGTGAGTTCAGAATGAATGTTGACTCGTTAAAGTCGACAGATGATAGATTTACCTCCATTCGGGTTGGCTGCCAAAGCCTCAGCCACACGCTCGTTAATCATAGCAGTAAGCTCTGCTGGGGTCAGATTGATGCTACCACGCCCGGCGTTACGTCCACCTCTTCGTCCAGACATGTTCTTCACATTCACAAATACAAAATCATGAGCAAAAATACATCGCATATCATTGTCATACAAGTATAAGTAAATAACAGAAAATTAAACCACAACCTCTAACATTTCAATAATAATACTTGATAAAATAAATTGTAAAGGCTACAAAGTACTTTCAATCAAACATCAAAATCCAGAAATATCTGTTGGATGGGAACAACCCTGCCCATCTAGGTTTAAATAAAAGCAAAATAACTCAAAAGATAGTCTATCAGTCATCATCACTGTCAACTGAAGTCACACCAGAAACAGTATCCTCATCCTCATCCTGTTCCTCATCATTACCCTGCTCTTCATCCTCACCCTGCTCCTCCTCCTGCTCAACCTCTGCAGCATTGGCAGCCTCAAGCTGCTCCTCCAGCTGCTCAATCCTAGCCTCTGCTGCCTCGAGGTTAAGGCGCTGGACGTTCACTTGATCTCGTAACTCATAGTATGCTGCTGCTAGTTGGTCTTGCACAGTGTTCAACCTTCCCTGGTTGTTAAGCAGCTTCTCCACTCTCTGGTCAGTCTTGTATCCACGCTGTAGTAGCCCGGTGATCTCACCAGCAGCCTCGCGCATGTTTCTGATCTCTCGGTCCATCTTAGCTACAAATGCAGCTAGAACCTGCTCAGGTGGATATCTCAACGGTGGCAAAGTTCGCGAAGTAGAAGAGGAAGAAGTAGGAATGTCAGCAGCAAGTGGAGGTGGAACCTGCTCCTCGCGGATCCAACTCCTAATCATGTCGGTATACCAATCCCAATGCTCCCTGTCGTCTCTAATACGCACATGGAATGGCTCGCCATACACTCTAGTATCATCAATGGGCGTCATCCTTCGCCTCTTTGGCTCGGGTGAAGGTACTGTTGGAACCTCGGGTTCCTGCTCGATCGGGGAATCTGGTGACTTGGGTGAATGAGACATTTCCTGTAGTGTGATGAGTCAGTGTACTGTATGAGTGTAAGTGTTGTGTAACTAATGCAAGTGCGTGGTTAAAGTCTAGAATGCAATGCAATTCCTAGTTCACTAAAACCAATGGCTCTGATACCAATCTGTCACACCCCCAAATTCCACTAACGGAGTTTTACCGTTTTGGGAAGGTGACACACCAGGATCTCAGTCATTAGTTACACGGAACGACCACTATATGAATGTAAATAAACTCTAATGCTGCTCATAGTCACGAGTCAACAAAAGTAAAGTTTGAAAACGTTGCGGAAGCGTAAAACACAAACCAAATGCAAGTAAAGTAAGTTGCGCAAAACAAGGCGCCCAAAACCATGCAGTTCAAAATGAAGCAATGAGTTAAATGTTTGATAAAAGTGGACTCCATGCATGTCCTAGTGCTCGTGCTTGAATACCTTATTAACCTGAGAAAAACACGCTAAAAAGTGTCAACACAATGGTTGGTGAGTTCATAAAGTAATGTAAGTAAAACCAATTGTTTAACGCAAGCATCCCATGCTCAATGTTTGTCAGATAAAGTAATTATTGTTTACCGATAGATAGCTAGTCTAATGCATTGCTACTTTAAGTGTTCGCAACCGAAGCTGACTATTTGTATGTTTGAATGCCTCCAGCCATGTCTACCGAACACTGGCTAATGTTTAGGCAAATTTTACACCCGTTGACCTCCAATCATAGTTAGAGCGACTAACTCGGGTGGGGCTTTGTCAAAACCCAGTAGTACTACTCAAAATCCCCTCGCTATTCCCCAATACTAACGGTTCGAAATGTAAGGACTTGTTTGGTATGTTTGTGCACTTTCAGTACGCAAGCGGTAAAACAGTAATACAGAATCCCATAATATTTGAAATGTTTGAAAGCATGTTTTCTCCCCCAAAAAGGAAAAACAAGTAAAATAGGGGTTATGAAACTCACCTGAGTGCGTATGCAAGTATGAAAGCTAAGAAGCAACTGCTGGACTTCTAACTGCCACCTATAACCGTAGTCTATAAGTGCGTGTTCGTGATGTTCGATATAGACCCATATATCCAAACAATGTTGTTGTTAAAGGTTTTAGAAAATAGTTTGCAAGTGCGACTCAAGTTTGACACGACGACCCGTTGGTGACACGTTTGTGTTTTAATGTTTGAGTTGCATACTAACACATAGCACACAATTGATCATACGATGGCACGTAGCAACAAATCCTATTTGTTCTAGAAAGATAGCATGTTTCCATTAATGGCAGGTTTCCATAATTAGTAAGTTTCTATAAATAGTAACCATGTTCGGGTTTCACATCATTGTTATCATATGCTTGCAGGTTTCAATTCAAGTAGCACATAGCAATCATCATATCCTACAACAATTCTATTCTACTTAGCATGTTTGACTTGGTTCCGATAAAGTTTCTATTTTTAGCAACCTATGATGAGCATGCGCGTTATATAATCATCAATCAAGTTTACACACATTATCATGTCATGTCAAGTACAAAACCATCATCAAGAAGCAATAGAATTCAAAACAAGTGAAAGATTGAAAAACTGAAAAACTAAATTATCTTTCTGTTAACAACGATCCCTCGCGGTACGCGATAGATGAGAGGGTTATCCCTCGCGGTACGCGAGAAGATTAGGAACTCGCCCAGGTTAGCTTGTCTCCCGCGGTACGCGAGAGATGTGACCTTGGTGCCTCGCGGTACGCGAGAGAACCAAAAACCAGTCCCGACTATTTTGTCTCTCGCGGTGCGCGAGAGAATGTTCCGAAGGCCCTCGCGGTACGCTAGAGGGTTAAAATTCAGCAAATTGTTTTAAACATTAGGGTTTAGCCGTTTCTCATGCAATACAACGATTTCATCAGTAAAGTTCTTGACTTTTATCATGTTCTACACCATTATAACATTACTAGTTTCATTATTCAACAATTAATCAATCAAATAACACTAGGGTTTAGCAAAACATCATAAATCAACAATTATCATCAAATACCAATCAAGCTTGCAACTTTATTATGAAAATCATCATGTTTGGATGGATCTAAGGTCTGATCTAACTGTAAGAATCAAAAAGTATTCAAATCGGTCGAAACAACTTACGTGTGGATGTTAGAAACGCAAAGAGGATTCCGAATACGCGTTTTAGTTCCAAGATTGAAGCTTGAATGAGCGATCCTTGCTTGGTTGCAGGTTCAATTTCGTGAGAGAGGGTGAGAGAGAGAGAGAGACGGCGAGATTGAGAGAGAGAGTGATTTAGGTTAGAAACTTTTATAAAAATCTTTTTATAAATCTTGTACGGGCTTTTACTAACGGGTTTGGGTAATTACGGGCTTTTAATTTAACTTTAACTAATTAATAATTAAAACCCTTTAACTAATCTATTTTATAAAAATACAATCTTTATAAAATAGCAGAATAATAAGCAGTCCGGTAAATCTACGCGATTTAACGAAAATTTACGTAATTCACAGATAATTCACGTAGCACGTAAAAGCACATAATTTATATTCATTATAAATTATTTATTGCTTGAATTATTATTTATTGTTTATCACCAACGTTCCGGGTTCGACTCGTGTGTGCTCCGATGTGTGTGAACTAACTGACACATTTAATTAATCCTAATTAAATGCAATGTATGTGTGACGAACTAAGATAACTGAGTTTGTAACGAAAAATGTTTGAACTAACGAGGTTTGAGTTAACGGAGTTAACCTGAAAATGCCGGATGTCACATCATCCCCTTGTTGAAAGAATTTTCGTCCCGAAAATTAAGCGAAGTCGTTAAATTTCTGAAACAAAAGTTTGGGTTGTCACATCATCCCCTTGTTGAAAGAAATTTCGTCTCGAAATTTAGTTAGTACCTTTCGTGTTTGCCGTTGAATGTTTGAACAGGTGAGGATACTTTTTCATCATCTGATCCTCGCGTTCCCACGTGAACTCAGGTCCACGCTTCGAGTTCCAGCGAACTCTGACAATAGGTATCTTACTGCGCTTGAGGGTTTTGACCTCTCGGTCCATGATCTCAACTGGTTCCTCAACAAAACGTAGCTGTTCATCAATTTCCAACTCCTCGAGTGGAACTACAAGAGTCTCATCTGATAGGCACTTCTTTAGGTTTGAGACATGAAAGACATTATGCACCCCATTGAGTGTATCTGGCAGGTTCAACTGATATGCTACTGGACCAATCCTTTTCACTATCTCGAATGGTCCAACATAACGGGGGTTTAACTTTCCTCGTTTCCCAAAGCGAATCACACCTTTCCAAGGTGAAACTTTTAATAAAACTTTGTCTCCCACTTGGAATTCTAGCGGTTTTCTACGCTTGTCTGCATAACTCTTTTGACGGTCACGCGCTGCCGCCATACGGTTTCGGATTTGCACGATTTTCTCTGAGGTTTCGTGCACAAGTTCAGGACCAGTAAGTTGACTATCTCCAACTTCAGCCCAACAAAGTGGTGATCTACACTTTCGTCCATACAAAGCCTCAAACGGTGCGGCTTTGATGCTAGTATGATAGCTGTTATTATAAGAGAACTCCACTAAAGGCAAGTGAGTCTCCCAACTGTTACTAAAATCGATCACACAAGCTCGTAGCATATCTTCTAGGGTTTGAATGGTACGCTCACTCTGGCCATCTGTTTGAGGATGGTACGCTGTGCTCATATCCAGGCGCGTGCCTAGAGCTTTCTGCAGTGATTGCCAGAAGCGCGAAGTAAAACGAGCGTCTCTATCGGAGATGATTGAAACTGGCACTCCGTGCCGAGAGACTACTTCCTTCAGGTAAATGCGAGTTAACTTCTCCATTCTGTCTGTTTCTTTGATAGCAAGGAAGTGTGCGGACTTGGTCAGACGATCCACTATTACCCAAATTGTGTCACAACCGGTTGGAGTTCGGGGTAATTTGGTAATAAAGTCCATGGAAATTTGTTCCCATTTCCACATTGGAATCTCCGGTTGTTGAAGCAATCCGGATGGTTTTTGATACTCCACCTTAACTTTTGAACAAGTAAGACACTTGCTCACATAGGTGGCTATGTCGGCTTTCATGTTTGGCCACCAATACAACACTTTCAGATCGTGGTACATTTTGTCAGATCCCGGGTGAACAGAGTATCGGGATTTGTGAGCTTCATCCATAACGAGCTCTCTCAGGTTTCCGTACACTGGAATCCATATTCGCTCTGCGAAGTAGCGAATACCATCGGATTTAACCTCTAGTTGTTTCTCCATACCACGGGTGGCTTCCAGAGTTAAGTTCTCTTCCTTTAGTGCTTCAAGTTGAGCATTGCGGATTTGTTCGGGTAATCCTGTATGAATAGTGAGTTGCAACGCTCGAACTCGTCGGGGTTTAGTTTCCTTTCGGCTTAGGGCATCGGCTACCACGTTAGCTTTGCCCGGATGGTATTTGATTGCACAATCATAATCATTTAGAAGTTCGATCCAGCGACGCTGTCGCATGTTCAACTCTTTCTGCTCGAATATGTGCTGAAGACTCTTGTGATCGGTGTAAATGGTGCACTTGGTACCGTACAAGTAGTGTCTCCAGATTTTCAGTGCGAACACCACGGCTCCCAACTCCAAGTCGTGAGTCGTGTAGTTCTTCTCGTGGACTTTCAATTGTCGGGAAGCGTATGCGATAACTTTCTCACGTTGCATAAGCACACAACCGAGACCTTGGATCGATGCATCGCAATACACTATGAAATCATCGGTTCCTTCAGGTAGGGATAGGATGGGTGCGCTGCAAAGTTTCTGTTTCAAAAGTTGGAATGCTGATTCTTGGGTTTCGCTCCAGGTATAAGGTTTACCTTTTTGAGTTAAGGCGATGAGGGGTTGAGCGAGCTTAGAAAATCCCTCGATAAACCGGCGGTAATAGCCAGCCAATCCCAAAAATTGTCGCACCTCAGTCGGAGTCGTTGGTGCTGCCCAATTCTTAATGGCCTCTACTTTGGATGGGTCGACATGTATTCCCTTCTCGTTGACTACATGTCCAAGGAATTGAACCTCGCGAATCCAAAAATCGCATTTGGAAAACTTCGCGTATAGCTGCTCCTGCCTAAGCAGTTCAAGGATTAAGCGCAAATGTTCTTCGTGTTCTTCCTTACTCTTAGAATAGATAAGGATATCGTCAATGAATACAATGACGAATTGATCGAGGTAGGGCTTACACACACGGTTCATGAGGTCCATGAACACCGCGGGTGCGTTGGTTAATCCAAATGGCATGACCAAAAACTCGTAATGGCCATACCGGGTTCTGAAAGCGGTTTTGGATATATCCTCATCACGAACTCGTAGCTGATGATATCCAGATCTTAGATCGATTTTTGAGTAAACACTCGACCCTTGAAGTTGGTCGAATAGATCGTCAATGCGGGGAAGTGGGTAGCGGTTCTTGATGGTTACCTTGTTCAACTCTCGGTAGTCAATACACATACGGAAAGTCCCATCTTTCTTTTTGACAAATAGGACTGGGGCTCCCCATGGTGATGAACTGGGTCGGATGAAACCCTTATCCAACAGTTCTTGCAACTGTGTGGACAACTCCTGCAGCTCACTTGGTGCAAGTCTATAAGGTGCTCTGGCAATAGGTGCTGCTCCGGGGGTTAGGTCAATCTGAAATTCGACTTGTCGATGGGGTGGAAGACCGGGTAAGTCATCAGGAAAGACTTCTGGGAAGTCGCGAACAATAGGGATATCTGCAATTTTCTTCTCCTCGGAAGGTTTGTCAACGACAAGGGCTAGTATCGCAGTATGACCCTTGCGTAGGCATTTCTGCGCTTTCATGTAAGATATGATGCCCACGACGGCACCACTCTTCTCGCCTTTCACAGAAAGAATCTCTCCACTAGGTAGAGGGATACGAACGATTTTGTCCCTACAGATGATTTCGGCTTGGTTTTTGGACAACCAATCCATGCCAACTATTATGTCGAAACTGCCAAGTGTAACTGGCATGAGATCGATGTCGAGTTTGTGACCAGATAGTCCCAACTTACACCCCTCGAGGATATGAGTTGCCTCGATTAGTTTACCGTCAGCTATTTCTATGGAATATTTGTGCTCTAACGGGGTTTTGGTCAGCTCTAAGTGTTTACTAAAGTTTTCGGAAATAAAACTCCTATCGGCACCAGTATCAAAGAGAACAGAAGCAAAATGATCGTTTAAAGGAAACATACCAGTGACAACATTTTGATCTTTACGAGCTTCACTTGAACCAATTACGAAGGCCCGACCCTTCGCACCATTACCGTTGACATTACCATTACCACCCTGATGGTTGCCGTTTCCGTTCCCATTACCAGCCTTCTTCAGTTGAGGGCAATCCCGCTTGTAGTGCCCTTCCTTGCCACACTCAAAACACCCTTTAGGCGCCTCACCAGTCGGTGCCTGTTTAGCTTGTAGATCCCCTCTACAATCCTTGGCCGAATGGCCCATCTTCCCGCACCTCTGGCAACGGTACCTGTCGCACGCCCCAGTATGATGAAAGTTGCATTTATTACACTTAGGGTACTTACCAGCATAAGATCCCTGATTCTGCTGAGCCGAGTTAGACTGTGAATGGCTCTTAGCAGGCTCGAACTTTCGTTGCTGATGATGCTGCTGTTGAGGCGGATTGGACTGAGAAGACTTGAAATGTGGACTTTCAAACTTACGCTTATTATCTGCCAGCTTAGAAAGTGCTCTCCTGGGAGGAAGTGTACCCTGTGCGACCGCCTGATCGGTCAACCTGTGAGCCAAACGGATGGTTTGCTGGATAGTGGTGGGGTTGGATGATGTCACCATACTCTGAATTTGAGGGACTAGACCCTCGATAAACCTCTCAATGCGCTTGTACACTGGAGTCACCATCTGTGGGCACAAAGTAGCTAGTTCATGAGAGCGGGTAGTGTAGGCTTCGATCTCTGACCCTTCCATCTTGAGGTTCCAGAACTCGACCTCAAGCTTCTGCACCTCATCGCGAGGGCAGTACTCCTCTGTTAACACAGTCTTGAACTCATTCCATGGCAAAGCATTTGCCATTTCTAGAGTCAGCATTTGTACCTGGGCGTTCCACCAGGTGAGGGCTGGACCCTCCAGTGTGCCAGATGCAAACTTCACCTGGTTGGCTTGTGGGCAGCTGCACATAGCAAAGACAGACTCTGTCTTCTCCATCCAGCGGAGTAGACCTACAGCTCCTTCGGCTCCACTAAAAGTGTGGGGCTTACAGTCCATAAATGTCTTATAAGTGCAGGCCTGTTGGTGGTTGTTCTGACCTGGATTAAATATAAAGAATGCGTTCAGGGACAAATAAGATTCGGAAGTGAGTTCAGAATGAATGTTGACTCGTTAAAGTCGACAGATGATAGATTTACCTCCATTCGGGTTGGCTGCCAAAGCCTCAGCCACACGCTCGTTAATCATAGCAGTAAGCTCTGCTGGGGTCAGATTGATGCTACCACGCCCGGCGTTACGTCCACCTCTTCGTCCAGACATGTTCTTCACATTCACAAATACAAAATCATGAGCAAAAATACATCGCATATCATTGTCATACAAGTATAAGTAAATAACAGAAAATTAAACCACAACCTCTAACATTTCAATAATAATACTTGATAAAATAAATTGTAAAGGCTACAAAGTACTTTCAATCAAACATCAAAATCCAGAAATATCTGTTGGATGGGAACAACCCTGCCCATCTAGGTTTAAATAAAAGCAAAATAACTCAAAAGATAGTCTATCAGTCATCATCACTGTCAACTGAAGTCACACCAGAAACAGTATCCTCATCCTCATCCTGTTCCTCATCATTACCCTGCTCTTCATCCTCACCCTGCTCCTCCTCCTGCTCAACCTCTGCAGCATTGGCAGCCTCAAGCTGCTCCTCCAGCTGCTCAATCCTAGCCTCTGCTGCCTCGAGGTTAAGGCGCTGGACGTTCACTTGATCTCGTAACTCATAGTATGCTGCTGCTAGTTGGTCTTGCACAGTGTTCAACCTTCCCTGGTTGTTAAGCAGCTTCTCCACTCTCTGGTCAGTCTTGTATCCACGCTGTAGTAGCCCGGTGATCTCACCAGCAGCCTCGCGCATGTTTCTGATCTCTCGGTCCATCTTAGCTACAAATGCAGCTAGAACCTGCTCAGGTGGATATCTCAACGGTGGCAAAGTTCGCGAAGTAGAAGAGGAAGAAGTAGGAATGTCAGCAGCAAGTGGAGGTGGAACCTGCTCCTCGCGGATCCAACTCCTAATCATGTCGGTATACCAATCCCAATGCTCCCTGTCGTCTCTAATACGCACATGGAATGGCTCGCCATACACTCTAGTATCATCAATGGGCGTCATCCTTCGCCTCTTTGGCTCGGGTGAAGGTACTGTTGGAACCTCGGGTTCCTGCTCGATCGGGGAATCTGGTGACTTGGGTGAATGAGACATTTCCTGTAGTGTGATGAGTCAGTGTACTGTATGAGTGTAAGTGTTGTGTAACTAATGCAAGTGCGTGGTTAAAGTCTAGAATGCAATGCAATTCCTAGTTCACTAAAACCAATGGCTCTGATACCAATCTGTCACACCCCCAAATTCCACTAACGGAGTTTTACCGTTTTGGGAAGGTGACACACCAGGATCTCAGTCATTAGTTACACGGAACGACCACTATATGAATGTAAATAAACTCTAATGCTGCTCATAGTCACGAGTCAACAAAAGTAAAGTTTGAAAACGTTGCGGAAGCGTAAAACACAAACCAAATGCAAGTAAAGTAAGTTGCGCAAAACAAGGCGCCCAAAACCATGCAGTTCAAAATGAAGCAATGAGTTAAATGTTTGATAAAAGTGGACTCCATGCATGTCCTAGTGCTCGTGCTTGAATACCTTATTAACCTGAGAAAAACACGCTAAAAAGTGTCAACACAATGGTTGGTGAGTTCATAAAGTAATGTAAGTAAAACCAATTGTTTAACGCAAGCATCCCATGCTCAATGTTTGTCAGATAAAGTAATTATTGTTTACCGATAGATAGCTAGTCTAATGCATTGCTACTTTAAGTGTTCGCAACCGAAGCTGACTATTTGTATGTTTGAATGCCTCCAGCCATGTCTACCGAACACTGGCTAATGTTTAGGCAAATTTTACACCCGTTGACCTCCAATCATAGTTAGAGCGACTAACTCGGGTGGGGCTTTGTCAAAACCCAGTAGTACTACTCAAAATCCCCTCGCTATTCCCCAATACTAACGGTTCGAAATGTAAGGACTTGTTTGGTATGTTTGTGCACTTTCAGTACGCAAGCGGTAAAACAGTAATACAGAATCCCATAATATTTGAAATGTTTGAAAGCATGTTTTCTCCCCCAAAAAGGAAAAACAAGTAAAATAGGGGTTATGAAACTCACCTGAGTGCGTATGCAAGTATGAAAGCTAAGAAGCAACTGCTGGACTTCTAACTGCCACCTATAACCGTAGTCTATAAGTGCGTGTTCGTGATGTTCGATATAGACCCATATATCCAAACAATGTTGTTGTTAAAGGTTTTAGAAAATAGTTTGCAAGTGCGACTCAAGTTTGACACGACGACCCGTTGGTGACACGTTTGTGTTTTAATGTTTGAGTTGCATACTAACACATAGCACACAATTGATCATACGATGGCACGTAGCAACAAATCCTATTTGTTCTAGAAAGATAGCATGTTTCCATTAATGGCAGGTTTCCATAATTAGTAAGTTTCTATAAATAGTAACCATGTTCGGGTTTCACATCATTGTTATCATATGCTTGCAGGTTTCAATTCAAGTAGCACATAGCAATCATCATATCCTACAACAATTCTATTCTACTTAGCATGTTTGACTTGGTTCCGATAAAGTTTCTATTTTTAGCAACCTATGATGAGCATGCGCGTTATATAATCATCAATCAAGTTTACACACATTATCATGTCATGTCAAGTACAAAACCATCATCAAGAAGCAATAGAATTCAAAACAAGTGAAAGATTGAAAAACTGAAAAACTAAATTATCTTTCTGTTAACAACGATCCCTCGCGGTACGCGATAGATGAGAGGGTTATCCCTCGCGGTACGCGAGAAGATTAGGAACTCGCCCAGGTTAGCTTGTCTCCCGCGGTACGCGAGAGATGTGACCTTGGTGCCTCGCGGTACGCGAGAGAACCAAAAACCAGTCCCGACTATTTTGTCTCTCGCGGTGCGCGAGAGAATGTTCCGAAGGCCCTCGCGGTACGCTAGAGGGTTAAAATTCAGCAAATTGTTTTAAACATTAGGGTTTAGCCGTTTCTCATGCAATACAACGATTTCATCAGTAAAGTTCTTGACTTTTATCATGTTCTACACCATTATAACATTACTAGTTTCATTATTCAACAATTAATCAATCAAATAACACTAGGGTTTAGCAAAACATCATAAATCAACAATTATCATCAAATACCAATCAAGCTTGCAACTTTATTATGAAAATCATCATGTTTGGATGGATCTAAGGTCTGATCTAACTGTAAGAATCAAAAAGTATTCAAATCGGTCGAAACAACTTACGTGTGGATGTTAGAAACGCAAAGAGGATTCCGAATACGCGTTTTAGTTCCAAGATTGAAGCTTGAATGAGCGATCCTTGCTTGGTTGCAGGTTCAATTTCGTGAGAGAGGGTGAGAGAGAGAGAGAGACGGCGAGATTGAGAGAGAGAGTGATTTAGGTTAGAAACTTTTATAAAAATCTTTTTATAAATCTTGTACGGGCTTTTACTAACGGGTTTGGGTAATTACGGGCTTTTAATTTAACTTTAACTAATTAATAATTAAAACCCTTTAACTAATCTATTTTATAAAAATACAATCTTTATAAAATAGCAGAATAATAAGCAGTCCGGTAAATCTACGCGATTTAACGAAAATTTACGTAATTCACAGATAATTCACGTAGCACGTAAAAGCACATAATTTATATTCATTATAAATTATTTATTGCTTGAATTATTATTTATTGTTTATCACCAACGTTCCGGGTTCGACTCGTGTGTGCTCCGATGTGTGTGAACTAACTGACACATTTAATTAATCCTAATTAAATGCAATGTATGTGTGACGAACTAAGATAACTGAGTTTGTAACGAAAAATGTTTGAACTAACGAGGTTTGAGTTAACGGAGTTAACCTGAAAATGCCGGATGTCACATCATCCCCTTGTTGAAAGAATTTTCGTCCCGAAAATTAAGCGAAGTCGTTAAATTTCTGAAACAAAAGTTTGGGTTGTCACACATGTGCATTGACTACCGCGAACTGAACAAGAGGACAGTAAAGAACAAATACCCACTGCCTAGAATAGACGACCTTTTTGATCAACTGCAAGGTGCGAGTTGGTTCTCAAAGATCGATCTTAGGTCGGGTTACCATCAGTTGAAAGTAAGAGAGGAAGACGTACCAAAGACCGCGTTTCGCACGCGTTATGGGCATTATGAATTTCTCGTGATGTCCTTCGGATTAACTAACGCACCAGCAGCGTTCATGGATTTGATGAATAGAGTGTGTCGACCCATGTTGGATCGATCGGTGATAGTTTTTATAGACGACATACTGGTATATTCGAAAAGCGAGGGTGATCATCACTGTCACCTAAGAGAAGTTCTGGAGGTGCTAGAGAAGGAAAAGTTGTACGCAAAATTCTCCAAATGCTCGTTTTGGCTTAGGGAAGTCCAATTCCTAGGTCATGTGATAAACCCAAACGGCATCATGGTAGATCCTGCAAAGATAGAGACAGTAAAGGAATGGAACATCCCAAAGACATCAACAGAGATACGAAGTTTTCTTGGATTGGCAGGCTACTATCGAAGGTTCATTCAAGATTTCTCAAGGATAGCCTCGCCACTAACTAAACTGACACGGAAGGAAGTGAAATATGAATGGGGCCAAACCCAAAATAACGCGTTTGAGGAACTCAAGACACGATTAACACAAGCTCCAGTCTTGACACTACCCGAAGGAAATGAAGACTTGGTAGTCTACTCTGACGCTTCGGGGCAGGGTTTAGGTTGCGTACTTATGCAACGAGGAAAGGTAATTGCTTATGCCTCACGACAACTAAAGATTCACGAGGTTAACTACCCAACGCACGATCTAGAGTTAGCAGCAGTGGTTTTCGCGTTGAAAATATGGAGGCACTACTTGTATGGAGTTAAATGCACCATCTACTCCGATCACAAAAGCTTGAAATATTTTTTTGAACAAAAGGAACTAAACATGAGGCAAAGAAGGTGGTTAGAGCTACTGAAAGACTATGACTGTGAAATATTGTACCATCCAGGCAAGGCAAACGTAGTGGCTGACGCTTTAAGTAGAAAAGAAGAATCGACACCCATCCGGATCAAAGCGTGTCAGCTGATTATAACACCAGATTTGATGGGTGAAATAACAAAGGCACAAGATGAAGCACTGTTAGAAAGAAATGTGAAACGGGAAAGAATAGTAGGACAACAAGGGAACTTAAGTGCAAATACATACGGAGTACGAACTAGGTTTGGCCGGATGTGGATACCTAAGATTGGCGAGCTTAGGGCCAAAATACTCGATGAGGCCCATAAGTCTCGTTATTCTATCCACCCCGGGACAAACAAAATGTATCAAGACTTGAAGAAAGAGTACTGGTGGCCTGGCATGAAGAACGATGTGACTGAATACGTGAACCAGTGCTTAACGTGTTCACTAGTTAAGGCCGAGCACCAGAAACCATGTGGTAAAATGCAACCTTTACCAATACCGGAATGGAAGTGGGAGGAGATCACAATGGACTTCATTACCAAGCTACCGCGAACAGCTAAAGGAAATGACACCATTTGGGTGATCGTCGACCGCTTGACAAAGAGTGCTCACTTCTTGCCAATACGTGAGACTTCTTCGTCCGAAAAGCTAGCCGAAGTATTTATCAAAGAAATTGTGAGCAGACATGGTATGCCGCTGTCGATTGTGTCCGACGGGGATACTAGATTCACGTCAAGGTTTTGGAAGAAATTCAATGAAGTGATGGGCACTAGATTGAACATCAGCACCGCTTACCACCCCCAAACCGATGGACAATCGGAAAGGACCATTCAGACCTTGGAGGACATGCTCCGGGCCTGTATCATTGATTTCGGTGGGAGCTGGGACAGCCACCTACCATTGGCAGAATTTTCATATAACAACAGCTATCACTCAACTATTGACATGCCGCCATTTGAAATGTTGTATGGGAGGAAATGTAGGACCCCGGTTTGTTGGGGGGAAATTGGACAAAAGGATTTTGCGAGTCTCGAAGTGGTCAAAGCTACTTCCGAGAAATTTAATCAGATCAAGGCTCGAATGAAAGCCGCAAAGGACAAGCAGAAATCATACGCGGACAAGAGAAGAAGGGATTTAGAGTTTCAGGTAGGGGACATGGTACTGTTAAAGGTATCACCGTGGAAAGGAATCATCCGATTCAGGAAGCGTGGCAAACTGAGTCCAAGGTTTGTCGGACCTTTCAAGATTTTAGCAAGAGTGGGTCAAGTTGCTTACAGACTCGACCTACCCGTTGAGTTTAGTGGAATACACCCTACGTTCCACGTGTCTCACTTACGTAAATGCCTAGCCGATGACACAGCTCACATACCTTACGACGAGATCGAGGTGGATAACAGCCTAAATTATGTAGAGGAACCAATAGCCATCCTTGATCGAGCTGAAAAGCGACTACGCAATAAGTCGATCCCTTTAGTCAAAATACAATGGAAGCACAGAAAAGGGTCGGAAGCTACATGGGAAAAAAAAGACGAGATGAGGGGACTATACCCTCAATTGTTTGACGTATAAACAGTTTCGAGGACGAAACCTCTTTAAGGAGGGTAGACTTGTAACATCCCGAAAATAGTAAATAAGTAAATAATAGTACGATGGGGATTTAAACGTCATAAAGCGAAAGAAAGACGGATGGGCTTGGGCTCGACTCTAACGGGCCGAGGGAAGCCCAGGTATAAAAGGGGCAAGACAGCCCATTTGACCATTTCACCTCCATTTCACCAATTCTAGAGAGAGAAAGGGAGCCCGGGTCTAGAGAGAGAAAGTCGACGGATCGTCACGATATTAGAGGAGCACGTTACAGCTGAGCTCGTGAGCAAAACCTCCGAATCAAAACTTCAATCCAGGTAATGATTCATACATAATCTGAGTTTTTGTTCATTTTGGGGTTTCTCGAGTTTTAGCTAAATAGATGATGTTTTTACGGATGAAACTTGATAATAAGCTTAGAAATAGCATCTAGAACGAAAACCGCATGTTTTGATCAAAGAAAATTGTAAGATTGGCACGATCGGGTTTGCATGCAAGAACTTTGGATTTTTGGTCCAAGAACCAGGTCCTGCGCACTTACCAAGTGCGCAGGAGGGAATCCCTGCGTACTTACCAAGTACGCAGGATGCAGACCCTGCGTACTTACAAGTACGCAGGAGGAAGGCTCCTGCGCACTTGCCGAGTGAGCAAGAGCAAGTCCCTGCGCACTTACTAAGTGCGCAGGCAGCAGACAGCAGGCAGCAGGTTGGTTAAGTAAAGTCAGTAAGTTTAGAATGATTAAACCATTAAAGTCGGGGTTGGGTCTAATGTGTATTTAACTACCTAATCCAGATCGAAAGTGACGCTGTTGGACCTTTGTCTAGGACAACCTAGAGTAGCCCATCAGGTGAGTTCTATGTGCCCCTTCTATGTTATGTGCAAATAATTTATAAATGTTTTGGGGCTGAAGTGTATACACTAAGTGAATAAATGTAATGAATGTTAATGTGATCATACGTGGTATACAAACATATATGTATACCCAAGTACTAAAATGAATTATGAACAAAGAATGAATCGTATGATTATCAAGAATGAATGAAAAGAATAACATAACGTGTAAGAATGAAATCCTGCTTTATATCTATGTATATATTGCTTGCCAAGTAACAGAAAACGTTATGGACGCTTCAATGATAACGGCTACTTCGGTAGACGGACGACCACTTGACTATTATGCAGCCAGAAAAAGTAAGTCTAGAAAGGTAGACTAAATAAAGGCCACTACGGTGGAGTAAGGCGCTAAATCAATATTCGGCTGTATAATTAGTTTAAGTGGGAAACGGATGCCTTATGGCAGACGGGCGAAATACGGCCTACGATAGTAGGACGGTTGTAAGATTACGGACGGACACAAGTTGTCGGACGGTTGTAAGAATGAAAAATACGGACGGACACTAGTTGCCGGACGGTTGTAAGAATAGGCGGACCATGACGATGGACCGTGGCGCTTGTCTTTGTGACATTCGCAAATAAATGACGGGTTGATCACCCGTGAATGAAAAGAAAAGAAAAGAAAAGAAAAGGGTGAATGCATATATATGTAGTCACAAAGAAAGATGAAAGAAAAGCAAAAGTTATGAAAGTAAATGAGACAAATGATGTGAATATATATTTATATGTGTTTGCGAAGAATGATAAAAGAAAAGCAATTCAAGTCAATGTGTATTTATATAAATGTATATATAATTATGCATACTTATAAAGAAAAGAATGTTTATACCTAATTGTATTAAACTAGAACTCACCAGCGTTAGCTGACTTTTAGTATACATTTCAGGTAAAGGAAGAAAAGGTCGTGCGATGGCGTGAAGGTTACCCGGCACGAGACTGACATCCCACTTTTGTTTTATATGTCTTAGAACAATGTTATGATTTATTTTTAAAGACTTCCGCTGTTATGATTATGTAATTGAATGATGAATGTTTTAAATTTAAGTTCAGTATTTATGACTATGTTTATGAGTAAATCCAACAAGTGAGGTTACCCGGTTTTGGGGCCTTACATTTATGACTAGACCAGTAAGAAAACAACACGTGACCGGTACTCTAGATACCACCACCTACGCTTTATTATACGTATAATGTAAATTTAAGAGTTTGTTACATACAATAACTAGTTTAAAATCCCGTGTATTACACGGGTTGAATAAATAAAATGTTATATACTTAGTAATAAAAATTTTATATTTTTAAAAACTCATGTAATACACGGGTTTAATAAACCGGTATATTACATCGGTTGAATAAAATATAATGTAATTTATTAACAAACACACTCGTCAAAATATCTCTTTAAAAATGTAATTTGTCGTGACAGTTATAAGGTTTGTTAAGTTAGTTTTTAAAACAATTTTTTTCAACTGAGTATTAATTTTTTAATTTAATTGATAAATGTTAGTTCATATTAAGTTTATTTGATTGATTATATAATAACTATTTATAATTAAATAATAAGTATCCGTAATTAGATTTATATTAAAAATCTAAAAATAAATTATTTTAATATCATTATTCAATATGAGAGAGAGGCGGGAAAAATGTTACAAATGAACCAGAAATTGACACGTGTCAATATAATTTTATTTATTAATATAAAAATTATTATTTAATATTATTATTTAATAAGAGAGAGAAACAGAAAAATTAATATTTAATAGGAGAGAGAGACAGAAAAATAAAGGTGAGGAGTAACCATAGAGTGACACGTGTCCCCATGATTTTTCTTTATTATATAGTATAGATATAGATATAGATTATGTAAGGAGACTACTAACTACACACGAAGAATGCTAATCGGACTTGGTCATATACACATCGTATAGGGCAATACGATGCGTATAGCCCTTCACAATTTCTCATGCCCGACATCCTCGTACAACCTGGTCATTCCAATCCTATACGCATCGTATAGGACAATACGATGCGTATAGGGTATGAGGTACTTTCTGCAACTAGTCATCCATCAACTCGTTATACGCTCCGTATAGATCCATACGCAGCGTATAACTCGTACCCTATACGCACCGTATTGGCCTATACGATGCGTATAGGGCCCAAATTTTGTGTATTTAATGACACACGATATTCTCATTCGAACGTATACTTTCAAAAGAAAATTCCAAACAATCTCACAAAAATTATAAACATGTCTTGGTGGTGGGATGGTAACTACGGTTTTCATGTATATTCTAACGAGTCGGTGGAAAACAACCCGCAAAGTTCTGGCGTTCAAGAGGTGAACCGAGAGGAGGTCTCGTCCGACGTTTATTCTCATCAACGGGTAAGGCTTCCAGATTTGAACGAGCCACTGAGCAATCCCGAGTTCGTATACGGTGAACCGTCTTACCTTACACAGCCCACGAACGACTACGTATACGGTGAAGTCTCATACCCGACACAACAAACCGATGACTACGTATACGGTGAAGTCTCATACCCGACACAACAAACCGACGACTTCGTGTCCGAAGACGAGGAACAAAACCATCAAACGTGTCGTATAAAACTGACCAGAATTTTCAGTCTCGTGAACAGTTGGTGGATTGGGCGGTCAGGATAGGACGTGAGAATGGTTACGTACTTGTCACCCGACGATCGAGGAGAAAAGGCGACGATCCGACGGAACCGTTTATCAAGGTGTGGCTTGTGTGTGACCGTCACGGCGAACGTGCGTCTACTGCCACGGTTAGACGTGCCGGTAGCAAGAAAATAGGTTGTCCCTTTAAATTAGAAGGAGAGTACCAAGAAAATACTGGTGATTGGAAATTAACGGTGAAGGATGACAGTCATAACCACGATCCTAGTCAACATCTTGAGGCGCACTCCTTTGCGAGGAGACTGTCTCAGTCGGAACAACTTTTGGTGGCGAAGTTGTATTCGCAAAACATGTTGCTACGAAACATTCTGGCAACTATAAGGGAACAAAACCCAGAGAGTAGTTGCATTAAAAAGGACATTTATAATGCGATACAAAAGAAAAAAAACGAAACGAGAGTCGGTGAAACTCCAATGCAGATTCTGGAAAACCTGCTTTCTTCTAAAAAATACGTCTACTATACTCAGGAAGATCCTGCCACAAATATTGTGGAGGAGATATTCTTTGTTCATCCGAAATCGTTTGAGATGTGGCGTGCGTTCCCGCACGTGTTGATGATCGACGCGACTTACAAAACAAACATGTATAGACTTCCATTTGTCCAAGTGGTCGGTGTGACGTCCACACACCAGTCGTTTTGCGTCGCTCATGCATTTATATCAAAAGAACGAGAGGAAAACTTCGTCTGGGTGCTACTGCAAATAAAAGCAATGTTGCAAAAGTGTATGGAGCCACGTGTGATAGTAACAGACAGTGACAAAGCTCTTATGAACGCATGTGATAAAATATTTCCGGATTGTTCGAAGAACCTATGTCGGTGGCACATACACGAGAATATCGCAAAACATTGCAGGGCATCATTTACAGACGAAGACTGGGCAAATTTCAAGTATTCATGGTCGGTATTATGTGAGTCTCCCACGCCAGATATATACCAGTACAACTTCAACCGGCTTTACGAACGACTGTATGCTGCCAAATGAGGAAGTAAGTTTTGAATATTTAATATTTTCAGTATTGAATGTAGGTCCTGAGCAGACCTGAAAGAACAGATCTGCGGAGAAATCCTTCAAACAGTCCGGATCGAGAGGCGGAATCTCTGGATCCGGTATCACTCTCGAATCACGCGACAGGGTCGTCAACTCGATCGCATGGAGGACCTGATGATGTGGGCGGTTGGACAGATCGTTGATCTGTCACGAGCCGCCGGCATCGAGCCACGCCCACTACCACCGCGACGTCATTATCCGGACGACCCCGTTCAGGATGAGGGCGTGGCGGGTCAGGATGAGGGCGGAGGCGGTCAGGGTGACGGCGGACCCGCTTAGCTTTAGTTATTTTATTTGTATTTTGTTTCTTTCGTTGTTATGTATGTAAAACATTTTGATGTATATATATTTAATTTTTTGATGTAATGTATATAATATTTAGTTAATTTGTTTGGTTGTAATGTTTAATATTTTGTTTGGTTTGTAATGTTTAATACTTTGCTTGTTTATACTGTAAAAATATAACAAATGTTTAAAAAAATATATATATAAAATTTATAAATAGATAACAAAATTATATAAATTAAAATAAAAATAAACAAAATATAAATAAAATAAAAAAATTATAATTAAATAAAAAAAACCTATACGTGGCGTATAGGTCAATACACCACGTATAGGATTCATAAACGAACAACTCTTCCAACTTTTGAAGCAAAAATATAACCCGTGCCTCATACGCTGCGTATAGGTCAATACGCCACGTGTTGAACCAGCCGCCAGACAGAGAATGACACGTGGCATTCTGTTGGCAGTGACTGAATTCTATACGCCATCGTATTGCCCTATACGAGGGCGTATAGAGCGGCGACGAGTCCAATTAGCAATATTCTGTGTGTGGTTAGAATCACCCTTATATAAATATAATAGTATATATAGGTAGTAACGTAAAAAGTTAAAAGTACATTGTAAATACATCAAAAAAAATAATCTTTAAATCAGAATATTAAAATAGGGATGAGAAAATAGAGATATAATGTCATTTTATTTGAGGGTGGGGGGTTGGGGTGTAATGGTAAGAGGAGAGTCTCATAATCAAAAGATTGTAGGTTCTAGTCTCATTTAAAATATAAAATATATATATATAATAAAATTTGCCGTTCAAAAAAAAAGTCATTTATTTGAAAAGCGATGAAATGTTTAGTGACTGCTACAAAAGTAAGCTGTGACTGAAGTGCAGTCTTTTCGCCGTCATAGACACCGTACAGCCACACCAGTCAAAACACCCTATCACTGCTCCTATTTATTTCCTACCCAAAACCTCCGTTAACTCTACGTTAAACATCCGTTTCAGCTTTTCACCGAAAAATAATAAAGGCAACTTCTATCCCTGTTCAATACATCATTGGAAGTTAATATTCTGCTTCTATTTTATCTTTGTTGGTAACCACCATTTGTAAATTGCAATAGTTTATATCCAAGATTTTCATGAGAAAATAAAAATGAAAAAAAAGTGGTTGTTTTATACGCAGTGTTATGCCTCTGTACGGTTGTGACAAAAAAAAAGAGATTTCAGGTTGAGTCAGGAGGTTTTCACACTATTGTGGGTTTTCTTCTGAAGGTGGTGGAGATGATCGGGTGGGCCAGTAACCCGTCAGTGATCCAAATTGCTGTTAAAAAAAGTTATTTTAAAATTAATATTAGAACACTAGCTATAACCCAGTGTGTTACACGTGGTGAAATATTAAAATTATAATGATAAATATCTTAACACTTTTTTTATACAAATTTGATATTGTATTGGTAATTTTTTTATTTTATTAAATGTTAAGATTATATGGATGAGAATAATCAAAACATTAAAAAAATACATGAAATTACAATTCATAAGTGGTTTACTTTTTATGATACATTAAATTACATATCAAATGAAACCTTACAATAATGATTTATAAATTTGAAAATACTTCATTGTATACAACATTTGACGTGGTATTGGTAACTTTTTTCATGTTTAACACCCACTAAATGCAACAAAGAATAGAGTTTCTTTTTTCTCAATAACTGAAAACACAAAATAGCCAAAACCATTCTAAAAAAAGGTTACAAATGGTGCGAACCTGATTGAAGCAGTAGGGAGTCAAAGAAATCGAAGATAATCAAATTGGTCAACGATTTCCTTAAATACGTTGTTTCTCCATTTTATTAGCTTTTGAAACTTTATCATCCCTTTTTGTAGAAATTTTAACCTTGATATTATACCATATTTACAAATATTTAACTTGTAATTAAATTTACGTATGAAAATTAAATTATTTTTTTTAAATCTCGCCTATTATACGGTAAATCTCGCTAAATATTAATATTTAATCTCTCATTTAAAATAAAATAAAACTATACAAATAAACTTTAAATTTCAACGATATATCGTATTTTAAATTGAACTTTTAAAACTCTAAAACTTAAAAATCGCACTCATTAATATATCGACACAATTTATATTTAAAATTCCAAAATTAAATATGAAAAAAGGTAAAACTAATAAATTAGAATTGAAACCAACATATTATTTTGAAGAAAAAAAATCTGTTCATTTAAATAAAAAATAAAGATTAAAATATAATACACATTTAAAAATAAATATTTATAAATTTCTTAATTGTAATTAAAAAATAACTACTAAAATTTCAAAATCAAAATAAAAAATTTATTTATAAATATCTGATTTAATTAAAAACCTACTAATTAAATATTAGTAAATTTTATTCTAACACATATTTATTTAAAATACAAAAGTAGTATTTTCAATTTTTTTTTATGTAAAGTTACAAAATCTTGCTTTTTTAACAATAAAATTTTAAAAACTCACTTTTTTAATAATGAAATTTTAAAAACTTGCTTTTTTTTTAATCTCTTATTTTTTTATTCTTGATTTTTTTTAAAGATTCATTTTTTATGATAGTTTAAATAAAAATTGAGTCAATAGTAATAATGGTGAATTGATAGTTTAAAATGTTTATTTATATAATTTTTCAAAAAAAAATAGAGTTAAATATGTAAAGATTGAATAGTGGATGTAAGGGTGAAAGGGGTGTAATATTCGGGCCAAGCCGAGTATGAGAGAGGCTTGCCGGGTAAATGGGTAACACCTCCTCCATCACCTCGAGTTGCTTGGGCGAGTAAAATGGCCGAGTGATTTTACTAGGGGGTGTGGAGTGTGTAGGTGATCCCTCCAACGACTATAATGTCGTTAAACATAAAAAAAATTCAAACTCTCTCTCTCTCTCTCAATATATATATATATATATATATCTTACTTTCCCTTTTAAAACAAATCACTCTTTTCCACCTATATATTTTTATAAAACTTCGTTTTTTTTAACAAAATGTCTTTATCCGATTCTAGCATTATTGGTTTGCCTTCGGGATTATCCGATTCTAGTGGTTTTGATAATTTTCTTTTTGACACTTCCGAATCAAGTGGCATTGAGTTTTTGTCCAAAGTTGCCGATGCGGCTTGCGAGCTTGAGGATACGAAAAAATCAAAGAAAAAATTTGTACATTATGATCGTGAAGTTGCTAACACAGTTTTGTTGAAGGATTACTTCGTCGAACACCCCAAGTACGACGCAGATACGTTTAGAGGGAGGTTTCGCTTACCGAAAGATTTGTTTTTAATTATTGTCAGAGACATAAGTATGGATTCAAGGTTTTCTTGGTTTCACGAAGGGTATGACGGGAGGTTAAAGAAGAGCTTCACGCCGATTCAGAAGTGCACTTCTGTTATTTATCTGTGTCCGCTAGGACTAGTCATGAATGTTTATAATACTTTTGCAATTCTATTATTATGTTATACGGCAAAGAGTTTTTACGTAGACCTACAAGTCACGACATTACACGTTTGTATAATGAGCATGAAACTAGACGGGACCTTCCACTGATGATCGGTAGCATCGATTGTACGCATGTCGTTTTAGAGGACGTGTCCGACTTTGCGTGCCCAATTTATGAGAGGTGATCACCAATACCCTACGATCATGATGGAAAGCAGTGGTGTCAAATGACTTATGTTTTTGGGATGTGTATTGTGGTCCTACCGGTTCGAATAACGACATAAATGTTCTCAATCGATCTCTGTTGTTCAATAACAAAATGCATGGAACCGCCCCGAAGTGTCCTTTCCAAGTTAACGGTCATGAATACAAACGTGGCTACTATTTTGCGGATGGGATTTACCCCACTTG
Source organism: Smallanthus sonchifolius (assembly GCA_023525975.1). Classification (NCBI taxonomy): domain Eukaryota; kingdom Viridiplantae; phylum Streptophyta; class Magnoliopsida; order Asterales; family Asteraceae; genus Smallanthus; species Smallanthus sonchifolius. Next base: position 15,446,670 of record CM042028.1, on the reverse strand, counting down.
GTCTGTTTTGTGAAATAATTTACATTCCTTGTCGACCCGAAAGAAAAAAAAGTTTGAGAAAGTGCAAGAGTCGGTTAGAAAAGATGCTGAATGCGGGTTTGGTGTTTTAAAATCTAATTGGGGATAACTAATCATCCGCAACGGTCACGTAAACGTCAAAAAGTAGAAAATGTGGTTTACGCATGTATCATATTGCACAATATGATTTTAAAGCGTGACGGAAATGCAATCTCACCCAGCTACGTGATGGACCCTCCAACCAATGAAGTAGTAGACGATGGTGTAATTAATGAATTGCGGGATCAAGAGACACACTTTAGATTACGATATGATCTTGTTAAACATTTTGCTACACTACCGGAGTGGGCCAGCAGCGATTCGGAAGACGATTATGTTTCATTTCTCGGTTTTTTTTAATTTATAACTTGTTATTGTATTTTGTTATTTTTAGTTGTCTTTTGTATTTTTAATTAATAAAAAGGTATGTTTTTTATTTAAATGCTTATTTTTTTTAAAAAAAAAGTTAGTGACTAAATGGGTAGAGTGTTTCCAATGAAATCTGAGTAAATGAGTAGTTTTGAGGTGAAAGAATTCTATTGGGCAGTTTTGGTGAGTAAATGTGTAAGGCGCCCCTTTCACCCTAAATGTGGTTTGGGGGGGAAAAAACTTGTGAGGTTGAATTTGATGATTACATGTGTCAATTTATTTAGTCTTTTATTATAGTAGGGATGCGCATTCGTGTTAAACTGTGAAAAAATTAACATTTTTAAAACTTTAAATGCAAAAAAAAAACTTAAACCGTGAAATAAATAAATGTTTTTAAAAAAAGTCAAAAAAGAAAGGAAAAAGAGAAAAAAATTAGTTTAATTTGGCGTTAGTAGAGGGGACACTGACGTCAGCAAATAAAGCAACTGGGGGACGGGATTTGAACCCGCATCTCAAAGATAAGGAGGGAAGGCGTGGACCAGCTGGGCTAGCGCCCAACTTGTGTTAAGCTTAAATGCTATATATATATATATATATAAGTTTTTTATAAAAACCTATATAACTTGTTTGTACCTTGCGCTTCCCAGTTGTTTCAAATGAAAGCCACTAGTATTCTCTTTTTATTATTATTATTATATATAATATGTTTATATAACTATACTATAAGGCCAAGGGGAGTGGGTGTGTGAACCCGTCGTGGAAGATGAGGTGGCGGTGTGGGTCTTCACCGTGGAGATTAGCACGCTCGTGGGTATTCAAAAATAGCCGTTGGGTGGCATTGAGCCGTTGCCTAACGGTTAAAACATTAAATATTTATTTTTATTTTATTTTATTTTTTTCAAATTTAATCACCTCTATATATACATTTTAGAAATTGAAACTTATAAAAATCAAACAATTCTCTCCAAACCATTCCAACCAAACTCTCAAATAGATTACCTCAATTCACCCTCTTCCGAATCGGAAGGTGTCGCTCCACTTTTTTTTCAAACGGATGCCGCTACTCTCGTTGAAATAATTAGAGACGATGTCGAAAGTTCGAACACACGTACGTTCACACGAAGAGCCACTGTTAACCGAGACCGTGAAGCCGCTCAAGAGTGTTTAATAAAGGATTACTTTTGTGACGGGCCGGTAAACGCGAAGACATTCCGAAATCGTTTTCATATGCGTAGAAATATATTTTTACGCATTGTTAACGATTTGGAACGAGAGATGGATTATTTCAAATAGAGATGGATTATTTCAAATTGACATGGGATGCAAGAGGTCGTAGAGGGTTCACCCCCATTTAAAAGTGCACTACCGCTATGCGGATGTTGGCATACGGATCCGACGCCGACGAATTAGATGAAAATATAAAGATCGCCAAGAAAACGGCACGGATTTGTTTATACAAATTTTGTAAAGGTATAATAAATATCTACGGCCCAAAATACTTACGCAGACCGACTCCTAGCGACATTCAAAAAATATACAAACTTCACGAAAAGGTGCATGGGCTACCCGGAATGCATGGTAGCCTAGAGTGTATGCATTGGGAGTGGAGTAATTGCCCAAATGCATGGCGAGGGCAATATATGCGAGGTGACCATCCGGCTCCAACAATTATGCTCGAGGCTGTCGCATCACAAGATCTTTCGTTTTGGCATGCTTTCTGTTAGGGGTCATTTTACAGCTAAGGATCCTGGAACATCAACGTATTTCGGTATCCTGGCAGGTTTCGGTATCCTCAATTTACATATTACCTAACCATTGTATCTTTCTTCTATCTTGACCAATACGCAGGTAAAACATGCGAAGTCAAATTCATCCCTGAAGAATCGCTCTTGAAGTCAAAGAGAACGTGTAGAAGACGCGTGGATTGGCCTCCAACGGTCATATTTGAAGACTAAGTCGATTCCGGGATTCTCGGCTAGTTAGTTAGCATGATCTCTGTATATAATCAACAGCTTGGTCGATTAGAAAACACACAACAACGCACTTAGCAATAGAATACACTCGCAATCAGTCTTGTAACACTTAGATATCGATCATTTGTTGCTCAACACCTGTAATTCTTTGTCATTTATTGAAGAAACGAGGCAGGTGTCGATTGTCACCTCCCGAGGTTTTATGCCAGAGATCCTGAACGATCAAGGGCTTTCCTCGTAAACAACCGTGTCATTCTTTACGTTTTTACATTGTTTTACATTGATTTTACAAGCACACTACCTCACAAACTAAGTTTAGTTACAAAATTAGTCTTGTTAATTTTTACCCAAAATACTTTCTTTGGTGTTCTGGGTTCAAACAACGACATAAATGTGTTTAACCAATCCCCACTATTCAACACCTTGGTTAATGGAACCGCACCCGATAGTTTTTTTGATCTTAGAGGTACAAGATACAAGCACGGGTATTACCTCGTTGATGGTATTTATCCCGAATGGGCTAATTTTGTGAAATCGTTTTCGTATCCGGAAGATGAACCTAGAAAATTATTCAAACGCCGACAAGAATTGGCAAGAAAGACATTGAACGCGCTTTTGGTGTACTAAAACAAATATTTCAAATAGTGAAAAATCCGGCACGTGCATGGAAGCTCGAAAGAATAAGACATGTAATGTACACTTGCATCATCCTACATAACATGATCATTGAAGATGATGGTCGGGCAATTTGCGAGTTCAACGAAGAAGAATTTGAAGCTACACTTGGATTAGAGGAAGTTAGCGAGGTCCAACAAAGTGTAAACGAACAATATAAACGCAACCGTGAGATACACAACAATCTTCGTCAAGATTTGGTGCTCCATCTCGACTCGGGCAACAATTAAAGTCTATTTTTATTATTAAGTTTTTAATGTATTTTTCCTTTTTTTATTATTAATGTTATTTTCTTTTTTTTTAATTTACTTTTTAAATTATTATAACAAATTAATATTTAATTAAATTAGAAAAAGAAAATGACGTGGCAGTATGAAAATGTGGAACCATTTCTCTCTAATGTGGAGAATGTGGAAAAACTATAAAATCTGATGTGATGCTAATATGGAAGGGTGTGGAAATGTGAAAGTGTGGAACCACTCCCCTTGGCTTAAGATTCACAAATCTGTTGTCATTTATTTATTTTTGCTTGTGCGCTAAATTTTATTCTCAACAGTGCCAGCTAAAAAGTGTGACTTACACGACCGACATGCGCCTACTAGTTTTTCGAGTTAATGCCAATTAATATCAAGTTAGATTGAATTAACGACCTAAAAGGCAAGAGATAGTTTGAAAGCCCTAAATTGTAAAATTGAGAAAGAGGGTTTGGGAAAATTTTCTAATTTCATTAAGGTTATGTGGTGTGTACACCGATTCACCGCGATGTGGATGATGTGGCTGGAGGGGCCGTCGGGGTAACACCTTAAGGGTTAGTACTAGTAACTATGACCAACCTTACTAAAATACAATGTTAAATATGTAACATCCATGATTTTTCGGCCTTATTTTTTTATATATTTTATTTTATTTTCATTCTAGTTCAATACATTGTCACATAAACCATACTTACAAGTGTTTCAAAAATCAGAATTTCATTTATACAATTTCATATCTTAGCTCTACAATAAATATATGTATATATATAACATATGTTTATATCAACATAAATGTATTTTATTAGATCAATTAAATCCAAATGTGTGTTATGGACCTGAATCATGTAATCTCACTTCTTTATAAATACATATATAAACTTACATATGTATAGACATTTATGTTATCATTTATAGATATATATAAAATCCCGCAATAAACATATGTATGTGTATTCATACACATACGTGTTTCTAATGATTCGAATCAAGAATAAAACCTATGAATTTGTATTATGTAATTACCTCTTTTCATATGTAATTAGTTATGTAAATATATTCCAAGTTCTAAAATGTATGTGTATTCATACACATACGTGTTTCTAATGATTCGAATCAAGAATAAAACCTATGAATTTGTATCATGTAATTACCTCTTTTCATATGTAATTAGTTATGTAAATATATAAATATATTCCAAGTTCTAAAAGCTTTATAAAGAAAATTTCATGATTTAATGTTTATTTATCTAGAAGAAAAAACAGTTAGTCTTGAAAACCCCCCCCCCCCAACCTAATTGAACCCCCTCAAAGTGAACCTTAACACCAAGTTTTGAACCCTAAGTAACCAATTGGCCAATTTTGACTTCCCTAAAGTCAAATTTTGCCAAATCCATTCCAACATCAGTGAATTCGTGCGTAATAACACCAATACCAATTGATTGTGCATAGCCATTATAGTATCAGTTTTGTGCAAGTTATTGAAGCAATTACAACAAAATTTAACGATCTGGAACCCAAACCGTTCTCGTAACCATCCCTCATTCAATCCAAATTAATTCATCTGTTTTGTATATAATTGAACCCCATTATTGGATCAAACATCACCGCAACACCTGTTACAAACTCCCTGTAATCACAAATCCAATTCACCTCGACCCTGGAACTTGACTAGAGCCGAAGATACTGATCATAAAATCCATAGCTGAACACCACCATCCCATAACTATTTCAGGTAAATTTACTATCATTGAACTCGTCTTGAGTCACGTATTGAAAGCCCTATCATTTTGGCCTCGCATCGACGAGAATTCATGGTGTTTTAGGATTAGGGTTACGGGCTTCGCACTTGGGGAAGAAGGGGTTGGTTTTGGGGTGCAGGTTATAAGCTTCTCGAATCAGATGCTAACATGGCATTTGTCCTAATCCACTAGTTAACTTGATTAAGTCGCAGACGAGAGGTCACATGTTCGAACCCACCAATGCCCCTCCTTTTTGCGCACAAATTTGTTCAGAACCCGGATCCCCTGTTTTGTTGTTTAACACTACACGGACCAGGTCTTGTAGCACTAGTAGGCTGTTGGTCCAGTGGTTTCATGTGTGTGCCTCTCCAGAACCCACCCGGGTTTGAAACTCAGAACTCACAACGTTTTTTTGGCATGTTTTTCAGCACCAATCCTCATATGAAAAAGTATTTTTTTTATGAACTTATGGTTCTCCAATCAGTTTTGTAAGTTTAAAATTTATAAAAGAAAACATTCATCTATTTTTTAGGGCTAAAACCTAATAAATCTTAGTTAAAATAAATATATTTTACTCTAGACAAATATATGTTTTTAAAACCCTAAACTTGTAAAATACATATATATTGGTACACGAACTCAATTATCTTTATAAACCCTTTACCCTACAAAGATTATACAACCTTTTAATTAAATGGTTTCACCTTCATATATATATATATATATGAATATATATATTCTTTATAAAATAACTAGTACTATAAAACATTATAAATTTTGAATAAAAAAATATAAATGATTTAATTAACAAATCTAATTATTTTGTTTTATTTACAGAATAGTAATATTTGTTAAACAAATTATGATTTATTGTTTAAACATTATTAAATTCAATTTCAAACATATAAATAATTATTTGGGCAAGAATAATTATTTAAAACATTTATAAATTTATATTTTAAAAAATTATTTTAGATAAATAATTATACAAAATCATGTAATTTCATTTAAAGCTTATATTTATTAAATATTTCTTTTGGTTACCATTTAAGTAAAAGAAATTATTTAGATAATTTAAATAGTTATTTTATTGAAATAGAGTAATTATCTAAACCTTTTCTAATCCATAATTTATTTATTAATTATTTTTTTAGAATAATTATTTAAATAAATTCAAACATATTATTGTTATAAACATTGTATAACTAATCAGAGAATTCAATTAATTCTAATTAATAAACCACCTTATTATTTCAATACTGGTAATAAACTAATATTTTTCTACAAATTTGTAAAAGCCCTATATCCAATCCCAAATTCCAAGAATCCCTAGAAACCCAAATAGACTTAGAAATTATTTACTTTCATTAGGCATACTTTGATTTTAGAACACAAATATTCGTGTAGGTTGATTGTGAGTAATCCTCACGAAGCCTATCCATCCTTAACAAATCATTCTACTTGTTAGCTTCATCACATGTGAGTTTCATAGCCCCCTTTACTTTACTATTGTTTGCAAATACTCGGGATGAAACATGTTTACATACTATACATACACAATTCAATACCTTTGTTCTCATGCTAATGTCCATGTGCTTTATGTCTTAAACTAATTGGCGACTATACGTGTGTTCATGTTTAGTACAATCATTAACTTGCAAGGCAGGCCTAAAGTAATACCTAACATGATCATTTATAAGGGAATCCGATTCCACTACTTAACACAAACCTTGGCGGGTTTTGTGTATATATCTTACTACTTTTTCCATAACACAATCAGTTGGATTGTACATATAGTTTTCCATTACTACGGTTTGATTGTACGCCTTGGAACCTTGTATGTTTTCATATTTATGCCTTAGATTATGCATTGAACATATTGAATTGTAAACTCTCTTTTTTCTCAACTTTTGTTTGGTGTCAAAACCCATGTTACTCACCAACTACTTGTAGTTGACATTTACTCACATGTTTCAGGTGCACCAGTTTGAGGATGTTGCATGATCACATAGACTATGGACCTAGTTTTAATAAAGACTGAATTCAACTTATGTTATGAACGCTTTGTTTTCCATTTCTATTTGTAACGGATGCTTTAATTATGATAAATAAATATTGTCACACATTAATAGATGATCATGTGCTTATGAACAACCGTGTTAGCCTCAGCGTATAATTCGCCGTCGGCCGGGGTGTGATAGATTGGTATCAGAGACATGGTTATAGGGAATTAGGTTATTAGAAACAATAACCTATTCTATAACCTTAGGATACCATTTGTGTGATTATCCTAAATGTTATCCTAGGTATTACATTGCATGATACAATATATATTATTATTTTTTATGCTACGTTACTTGGTAACTTACATGTGTACAAAACTGCTATTCATGTAATACTTTATATGCCACACTGTGTGATTACTCTACGTGTTACCTATTTGTTTCCACTAAATGTCATCCTAAGCTTTACCATACACTTATTCATATGTAAGACTTCATACACCTCATCCTTACACACTAAGAATTATGTCATCATCATCATTGTGAACAAAATTTAACCTTGGGCCTAATGCCCATTAATAAGAAACTAAAGGAGCCTACTTACCCTCCAAGAAGAGGAAGCCTGCTGAAGTAAATGAATCTCACCTTTGGGCCTCAAAGCCCAGTCTATAATGATTCCCATCATGACCATGAGCCCAAACTATAGTGTTATTAGTACATGATGGCTGGAAGAGTGGGTGTAGACCCATAAGAAATTCTGACTAAGGAAAGATTGGGTACTTAAGTGTGTCCCTTGTGACCTACCCCTCTTTCCTGGGAATTTTCTTCGTGGATACACTACTTATAGGTCAAGTGTTACTTCTAATATACTATTGTAAAAACTCAGTGTTATGACTAGTAAAAATCTGAACTCATGAAAACTTATATACTTAACATCTAGTATTTTATTATCACTTACAATCCCCATCACCAGACCATTAGTCACCGACACCTCAGCTGCTAGATCCATGTTTGACATAAGGGCAGACTGGTTTAGGAGCACCGGCCTAAGACTCCGAGTATCTGAACCATCCCCATCAAGAGATCCTTATCAAGCACCTCACCAACACAACCAACTATCATCCCCACTGAGAGACCCTTACTTAGCACCCGACCCATATCACCCAAACCCAGGAGCGAGGCAGACTATGGGAACCACCAGTACTATAGGAGTTCTAGCAGATGCCACTCACCAGTATGTGAGGACCACAGAGTTTCTGAGGCAGGGAATGGAGCACAGGATAAGGCACGACCTGTTAGGTCAACGAATAGATAGCCTTTTGGGTCAAGTGCGGTACCAGGAAGACCTGATTGCAAATCTAGGTACCCACATTGACATAATGGAAGGAGATCGAGAAATATTTGATGCACGTACGGATATAGCTAGAGTTGAGTCCCGGTTTGCTATAAGAGTGACCATAATAATGTTCATATTGGTGCTCATCTGCTTCCTGGTGGAAAGCTACCTGAGGCGTTAGCCAGATCTTCTATTTTTGTCTTTAAATTCTAGTTTTAAACCGCTACTTTATGTTTGGAATAAATATTTGACATTTCATCATTCAAAGTTAAGTTTCATATTACAACTTAAATACCATTGCTCGTTGATTTACTATTGCTAGTATGAAATACACCCGTCATATTTTCATCAAACGTCATCCGTTAAAATTCTAAAACCCCGACAAAGTTTTAAATTCTATTAATTAGTAAAGGACATGTACAATCTGAAAAAGGTTACACATGTACTCTGGATATCCTGTCTAGGAAAGCATTTCATATAAATCCAAATCAACCGAATGACCCGTATGCTTTTCTAGGAATTCCTGGGGTGAGTGTTTACCTATAGACTAAAGCATGTTTCTTGAAAACATATGAATTTGAATCACGTGATTCATATGTTTACCTGTCAAAGTATTTATTTGGTTATGCTATCAAATGAATACAATCTAAACACCATCCTCTTATTCATTGCAAATTAGTACACATACCTAAACTTTTTTTGTAAACTAATTATTTTAGTGATTTAATTAACATAGTTATTTTGTTCAAACAAAACATTTATCAAATCCTTGGTTTGTAGATACTATCTAGAATATAAATTATTTATAAACCCTTTCACCTTGTAAAGAAACTTAATACAACTTGGTTTATAAAAACATTATCTTAATTAATAATTCAATACGACTTGAGTAATTATTTCCTTACGACTTTTTATTTCGTTAAACAAATTATTATTTTCTTGACTTAATTACTGAATAATTTAGCCGTTATTTTCCTTTGAAACATTCTCTTCACGATATTTATCCAATTATCTGGTTATTTAACTTATTACTTTCACTTATTTATTAATTTACAAACAATAGTAAAATTTCAAATTACTTGTTTATTTACAAACAAAAAACACAAATCAGTTATTCTTGTACGCATTATTCTAAATACCTGTAAAACTTTCTCATTATCTTGCACCTTCGAAAATGTATGAGATTACCAGCCACTTCAAGGAGATGAATCATTTCGCGTAGGCGTTAACAATCCATATAAACCTCAACAAAATTAAAAATTTAAAACCCGACTACCCACATTGTACATGAAACTCCAAGCAACACGCACGTCCACAAAACTTGACCATCTACAAGATTCGGTAGTCTACGTTACTCGTGAGGTTCAATCATTTACATATGAACATTTACAATATACATGATACTAGATTGTTCACATTATATACGAAACTTGATTGCTTGCAATATACATGATACTAGATTGATCACACGATACATGATACTTGGTTGTTTGCAATATGCATAATACTAGATTATTTACGTTATACATGAAACTTAAGTGTCTACCTTACACATGAAACTAGACATTTTACATTGTTTGCAATTGATTGTCCATTATATACATAAGACATGATCATTCACTTTATCCATGAAAGTTGATAGCTATAAACTTTGAGCTACTCGGGGTTTGACGTATTCTTGTTCAAACATGAGGAAGCTATAAACTTTTAGTTACTCGGGGTTTGACGTATTCTTGTTCAAACACTAGAGGGCTATAAACTTTATGGGTAATTTGGAGGATTATGCCATCTACCTAGGGCAACCATGAATGGAGTTGTGCCACATTGCTATCCTTTTATTCCCTGAATGACTTTACTACCTAGAGACACAGTTATATATTAGCAACTCGTACATGAAAATAATAGTTATGAACTAAGTGTTTTGTGTCCTCTCTTGATCCACACATAATGGGATGATCTATACGGACCATACGACGATTAGAGTAATTACGGGTGCACGCGTAATTATAAAAATCAGCGTATGGAAAATATAGTAAATTCTGTCATGTGTCATGACATAAAACCTATAGTGATATACAGTAACAAAACTAATGTGATATGATAAGGGCTTGGTGGATACGCCGCTGGCATTTTCTATGTATAAGTGTTCCTGTCATATTGTCAGTAGTATTGTTGTTCGTGTCACATAGGGTTTTCTATTATTTTGACCTGGACTAAGGTTCATGAAACCCTTACCCAGAGATACTTTTGAACAAATTAAACTATATCCTAAACAAGCTTTGATCATCAAATCCTCATCGCTCTCATTGCAAGTGATGCATCCCATATTTGGAGTCCAGGATTATTCTAGGGCAATTTTCTCCTCAATTCTTTTCAAACTAAATCCTCTACCATCATCCATGCCTAACCCCATGACCCGACCCGACCTTGAGTATCAGACCTGAATCTTGTCATTAATCATACTCCTCATACCGACAATCAAAGGTCGCTGAGAATCCAAACTCACATCTTTTTTTTCCTAATTCAGTAGCCTCCAACAGTTGAATTTTGAGACGACATTCCCTCAACTTGAGGATACTGTAACATCCATGATTTTTCACCCATGATTATAGTTCAATACATTGTCACATAAACCATACTTACAAGTGTTTCAAAAATCAGAATTTCATTCATACAATTTCATATCTTAGCTCTACAATAAATATATGTATATATATAACATATGTTTATATCAACATAAATGTAATTTATTAGATCAATTAAATCCAAATGTGTCTTATGGACCTTAATCATGTAATCTCACTTCTTTATAAATACATATATAAACTTACATATGTATAGACATTTATGTTATCGTTTATAGATATATATGAACTCCCGAAATAAACATATGTATGTGTATTCATACACATACGTGTTTCTAATGATTTGAATCAAGAATAAAACCTATGAATTTGTATCATGTAATTACCTCTTTTCATATGTAATTAGTTATGTAAATATATAAATATATTCCAAGTTCTAAAAGCTTTATAAAGAAAATTTCATGATTTAATGTTATTTATCTAGAAAAAAAAAGGTTAGTCTTGAAACACCCCCCCCCCCCAACCTCATTGAACCCCCTCAAAGTGAACCTTAACACCAAGTTTTGAACCCTAACTAACCAATTGGCCAATTTCGACTTCCCTAAAGTCAAATCTTGCCAAATCCATTCCAACATCAGTGAATTCGTGCGTAATAACACCAACTGATTGTGCATAGCCGTTATAGTATCAGTTTCGTGCAAGTTATTGAAGCAATTACGACAAAATTTAACGATCTGGAACCCAAACCGTTCCCGTAACCATCCCTCATTCAATCCGAATTAATTCATGCGTTTTGTATAGAATTGAACCCCATTATGGGATCAAACATCACCGCAACCCCATTATTATTTCAATACTGGTAATAAACTAATATTTTCCTATAAACTTGTACAAGCCCTATATCCAATCCCAATTTCCAAGGATCCCTAGAAACCCAAATAAACTTAGAAATTATTTACTTTCATTAGGCATACTTTGTGTTTAGAACACAAATATTCGTGTAGGATGATTGTGAGGAATCCTCACGAAGCCTATCCATCCTTAACAAATCATTCTACTTGTTAGCTTCATCACATGTGAGTTTCATAGCCCCCTTTACTTTACTATTGTTTGCAAATACTCGGGGTGAAACATGTTTATGTACTATACATACACAACTCAATACCTTTGTTCTCATGCTAATGTTCATGTGCTTTATGTCTTAAACTACTTGACGACCATACGTGTGTTCATGTTTAGTAAAATCATTAACTTGCAAGGCAGACCTAAGGTAGTACCTAACATGATTATTTATACGGGAATCCGATTCCACTACTTAACACCAACCTTGGCGGGTTTTGTGTATACATCTCACTACTTTTTCCATAACACAATCAGTTGGATTGTACATACAGTTTTCCATTACTACGGTTTGATTGTACGCCTTGGAACCTTGTATGTTTTCACATTTATGCCTTAGATTATGCATTGAACATATTGAATTGTAAACTCTTTTTTTTCTCAACTTTTGTTTGGTAACAAAACCTATGTTACTCACCAACTACTTGTAGTTGACATTTACTCACATATTTCAGGTGCACCAGTTTGAGGATGTTGCATGATCACATAGGCTATGGACCTAGTTTTAATAAAGACTGAATTCAACTTATGTTATAAACGCTTTGTTTTCCATTTCTATTTGTAATGGATGCTTTAATTATGATAAATAAATATTGTCACTCATTAATAGATGATCATGTGCTTATGAACAACCGCGTCAGCCCCGGCGTATAATCCGTCGCCGACCGGGGTGTGACAAATTAATTAGTGGTAACAACCGGAGTAACACCTTAAACAAGATAACAATCATAATTACATTTCTTATCCTTTTTACTTTCTTTTAAAACAAAACCCCTTTTTCCAACTTATTATCATAGTCAGACAATAACGAGGGTTGAGTATGGAATCTGTGTCCATGGTTCGATACTTGGTTCTTACCCAGACTATACTACGCTGCGATAGGTACACACTTGCGTATTGTGTGTGTTTTAAGTTGAAGTAATTATCATTTTAATTTATAAATTTAAAACCTGATTTTGTGTAACTCTAAACCGAACATTAAAGATATATATATATATATATATATATATTATATCTCGCGTATCTGGCATCAAGTTTTTGGAGCCATTACCAAGGGATGAATTTGTATTTATATATTTTTATTACCATACGTAAAACACGCTATCTGCGTCCAAAACGGAGCTAAGATGAATGAGATATCGATGCTTGAAGTTAGGTGTTCAGGGTTGTGCAAAGCTGCGAAAATTGGAAGAAAAAGCGTGGAAACTGTTGGGGGTTTCGTGCTAAGGTTTCAAAACTCTTTTAAAACGGGCAACGAAAAAACAAGCATGAACCGATCTAGGCCAAACCCTAGATCGCCCCACTAGGAGTCCAAATGCAAACCAAATATTCAATACACAACCATAAGGGGTTTAGGTAGGGTTATACCTTTCGCGAGTAGGAGACGACAACCGAAGTGTAACACCACGTGACAACAACCCGGTCGCTAGATCCTGCTCCACGAACTAAACCCGCAACTGCTAATCCACCCGTAATAAATTCGAATCTCTATCCGGTTTATCTCTAATGCTCCCGAACACCAAAACGAAACCCGGTTCGCTTAACTCGGTCACTACCTATGAAACAGGTGTTAGTAACACCCACAATAGGAACCCTGACGTCCTTTATTTGTATTGAAGCGATTAGTTAGAGGATGAGCACTCTAGAATGCTTGGGGGTGATTAGGTTGCGGTAGTAATAATCGGCATCAAATGATAACCACGTTGAGAGGCCATTTGATGCAAGGATTGAAGCTGTTGTGGAGCTTGAGCAGTGATGTATTGGTAGTAAAGGCAGTTGTAGTGGATTGTGGCGGCCTTGTCACCATGTAATCATGGTCAGTAAGAAGACCATAGATTTCATTGAATGCCAAAGGAGATGAGCGAGCAAGTAAGGTAGATTTGAGGCCGTTGTATTCCTCACGCAGACCATATATGGAAAATAAGACCAAATCCTTGTCTTTTACCGGATCACCAATGTTGGCTAAAGCAGAAGCATATTCATGAGCATGGCTGAGATAAGCGAGGGGTGTTTCATCCCCTTTCATTTGAAGCTTAAGAAGTTGGTCTTAAGTGTATATTCGCGGAATGCAATATGTGGGGCATAACCCCAAGCAAGAGACGCCCATAACTCACAGGCAGTTGTTCCTTGAACGTGAGCAAAGGATGCATCAGAGACAGTGGAAATAATAATCATATGGATATGAGCATCGTTTGTTGGGAATCATGGTACCATTTTTAACTTTTAAAACAATAATTATTTAAACCATTTAAATAAACAAATAAGATATATTTAGCGGAAGCAATTTATTAATACCATTACCAGATCAGATCTGGATTTCTTTCAGTGATCCGATTACACGCGTATAAACAATATTAAATAAGTAACCATGGGATGTTCAGATACCTTGACGATAACCAGATATGTAACACCTTAGTACAACGAACGTCACGCTAGATGACTCGTACACGAAATACCCGCAGCAAAATGTCACACGATTGCGCAAGAGAGAACCTGGTCACAGCGGTGGAGGCATGCGACGGCAGCAGGGGGTACCGGCGATCGATGGCAGCGACGGCGGCGTGGGGCGGTGGCCGGTGGCTGATGACGGTGGTAGCGTAAAGGGGGCGCCGATTTTGAGGAGTAGGGATTAGAGTTTTTGGTTTTGATTATAATGTTATATTTATAAACATTATAATTACACACTGGTCCCTTATGATATTAACAGTTAATACCCTAGTAATAATTAACCTTTAATTATTAAACCCTTGTATTTACTAATCTTATATAATTAGTAAAATCTAATCCTTAAATGTTTAGCTGGTTAAACATTTATTCCCGTAAATAATTAATTAATCAGATAATTAATTATCTCAATATCCGACAAATATTTCTCTAAATATTTACTCACCATTTATTGTTTCCGTCTTTCGTGAATACTATTTAACAATTAAATATTATATATTTGTTCGTTGCGTAAAGTGTAACTCTTTGGATCGTACCTCGTTAGTAACGTTGACTTTAATTGACGATTGGACATCATATATCCAACATCGTTAGCAATCCAAGTTGAGTAGTTGGGATTGACAGTAAGAGCAACAGTAGCATCAGAAGCAGTGACAATAGTTGGATCAGGACACGTGATAAAGCCATCAACATAACAAAAGAGACTGTTTGTAATCATAAAAGGCTCAAGCATAGTCTTCCAATACCCGTAATTTGTTGGTGACAAGGTAAATGCAAACTCGTGTGAGTTATGGGATGCCCTTTTGGTGTGTGAAAGATGAGTAATAGTTGTCATTTGCGAAAACGTTTTTTGAGAATACTTTCCTTGTGCGAATACTTTTCCTTTACGAAAATTTGAGTTTGTGCTAGAACTTGCCTTGTGCGAATACTTTTGTGAGCGGGAACTAAATACTAGTGTGCGAGTACTATGGTCTGCGAATACTTATAGTTGAGCAAGTACTAATTTGTGAATACTAGGAAGAAACCCTAGGTGTGGCGGCGGCGAAAACAGGTTCCAAACGAGCTCCAATCGGAAAAACAAACAGGATAGTAGTAGTAGCGGTCAAGAGTGATTCCGATGATTGTGACTAGAAAAATGAGCTACAAATGAAAGGAGAGGCTCCAAACAGAAAGCTAACATGAAAAATGAGCTCCAAACGGAAAACACGCTTCAAACGGAAAAGTGACCGGTGATTGTGACCGACTTTCAAAGATGAACACAATGGTGAAAATACACTGAATCAGAGTTCTTGGCTCTGATACGAAGATAGAACTCTAAAGTGTGTGAAAATAAGGTGTAAATGATAATTGTATTAGTTGTAATTGTGATTAGGGTTTGTATAAGAGAAAGGGTTAAATACTAACTCATATTTACATAAACTATCTCTAACATTAACATCATTACAGTTGTGTCTAATAACCCGTATCATATTGCTAAAAGTATGTAAAGAGTCTTTCGAGTTCACATGAGCGTTTTATGAAATCCTCATTCCTCAAACACCAAGTAAAATACATATACTATTTCCTTTGTAAAACCATTAAAATCACCTTTTTAGATGTATTTTATCAAGTTTAAAATCCTTTGTACAAACAAATACAAGTAAATTTCTTATGGATTTGATATACCAATTCGAGCAAATGTAGCATCATAATCCATAATAATATCTCATTATTGTTTGTAACCTTGAAATACTAATCTAAATTTGTTTCTAGCCACGGTTTCATTTTCTTCTGTCTTTTTTTTCTAAACACACATCTGGTTCTTATGATTGTATGGCTACTGTGAAACGGAACAAGATCCCATACTTGGATTTTAGTGAATCACTTTAATCAAATCTTCTTGAATCGTAATGACCCAAATCTTGAATTCTACAATTTATATAAAGACAAAGAACGAGTTAATGTTTTAAGCTTCACGTTTTTTTTGGACAGTATATGGTCTAGCGGTTGAAGAACATTTATTATTTTAATCGGTCCAAAGTCCCCACCCCGTTCGAACCTCACCCCACACCCATCAGGAGAAAACCCACATTTGGAAAAACTCTCTGGCTCAACCTGAAACAATTTGACTCAACTGAGACTCGAATCCATAACTTCTCATTTGAAAAGTCATGAAACTACCACTCAACCAGAAGTCTATGTGGGTTTAACCTTCGGGTCTAATAACAAATTATTATTTTTTAAATCCTAGTTAAGAATAAATAATAATAATAAAATCTATTATCCAAGACGAATTTTAAATTATCCGGTAGTCACCTTGTAAATAGAAGAACATGTTCTGTGGTGATGTTCTGATCTTTTATTCAAATCAAAGTGGATCCTCGTCAGAGATTCTTCCAATTTTTTCTACCCCATATCATACCCTCTCTATACTCTACCCCCTCCCCTCTCTTCTTATAGGAGAGGCTATAATACCACCGTCTCCATCTTCACAACCATCTAAACCATCAACATGAACCTCATTCCACTTTTAACCTTCTTCATCTTCTGTAACTTCTTACATGCATTTTCAGATCTTGACGCACTCTTGAAGCTAAAAGCATCCTTGCTGGCAGCACCAGCCACGTCCGGGTTAGACGACTGGAAACCTCCTGAACCCAACTCCATTGTTTCCGACTCACATTGCTCGTTTTCGGGAGTCACGTGTGATGAAAACGCTCGTGTGACGTCGTTAATCATTTCGAATGTTCCGTTGTACGGAACTATACCTCCGGAGATTGGTGTTTTGAACAGACTTGTGAATCTTACGCTTGTGTCTGATGAACTCACGGGTGTACTGCCGGTTGAGATGTGTAATCTGACTTCAGTTAGGTTTATTAATTTTTCTACTAACTCGTTGACCGGTGAGTTTCCTGGTGAGATTGTAGCGGCGATGACGGAGCTTCAGGTGTTTGATGTTTATAATAATAATTTCAGTGGGAAGTTGCCGTTGGAGTTTGTGAAGTTGGAGAATCTGAAAAGGCTTTTTCTCGGAGGGAATTTCTTCTCCGGCGAGATACCGGAGGAGTACTCGGAGTTTCCGAGTTTGATAAGCTTAGGTTTGCAAGGGAACGAACTTTCCGGTAGGATTCCGGCGAGTTTGTCACGGTTGCCGGATCTTGAAGAGCTTTGGCTAGGGTATTACAATAGCTATGCCGGCGGAATTCCGCCGGAGTTCGGTTCGTTCAAGTCGTTAAAGCTTCTTGACGTCGGAGGAAGTAATCTCTCCGGAGAGATTCCGGAGAGTTTAGGGAATTTGAAACTGTTGCATACTCTGTTTCTTCAGTGTAACAATTTCACCGGAGAAATACCGCCGGACCTCTCCGCTTTGGTTAGGTTGAAGTCGCTTGATCTCTCCAACAATAACCTCACCGGCACAATACCGGAGAGTTTATCGGAGTTGAAGAATTTGACTTTATTGAATCTGTTTCTCAATCATTTCGCTGGTCCGCTTCCTTCGTTCATCGGAGATCTTCCGAATCTAGAGGTGCTTCAGTTGTGGGAGAACAATTTCACGCTTTCGTTGCCGGAAAATCTTGGCCGGAACGGCAAGCTGCTTGTACTTGACGTCACCGGTAACCACCTCACCGGAACCATTCCACAAGATTTATGCAAAGGAGGTAATATTTTAAAGAGTATTAAAACTACTGTTTTCAAAATCGGACCGGTCCAATCCATCCGGTTATTCATATGAACTGTTTTAATTTGAATCCATCCGATTATTCATATGAACTGTTTTTTAATTTGAACCGGCCTGATACTGATCGGACCGATAAACTAGACCCGGTGGTTGGATCGGATTTGTAAATTTCTTAACTTTTTTATTTTAAAATCTTGCTTTTTTAATTAATTTAGTATTCAAGTGCTGTATTTTAAAATGCTAAATTCATATTAGAAAACAAGATAATTTTATATTTTGTATCTATATAAATAATTTTAATTTTTATATTATTCTTGACGTCGTTCAGGTTTGTTTTAGATTCGGTTCCACCAATCCGACCCGTTAACATCTAGAGCGGCCGGTTCAGTTCTGCAAACATTGAACGCAATACATGATCTATAAATACATTTTATTTTATTTAAAAAATATTTAAAACCTTTTAAAATAAGGTACAAATAGGTATGCATAAAGGACAAGTCATATATCTGTAAGGTAAACCTGACCGTTCGACTTTTGCCGTTCACCTCAGGGAAGTTGCGAGTTTTGATACTGATGGAAAATTACTTCTTCGGGCCGGTGCCGGAAAAACTCGGCGGTTGCAAGTCATTGACAAAGATACGAATCATGAAGAATTTCTTCAACGGAACGATTCCGGCGAGCGTCTTCAGCTTACCGTTACTCACCATGCTTGAGCTCGACGACAACTATTTCACCGGCGAACTTCCTTCGGAAATGTACAGCGAGTCTCTGCAGAGTGTTTCGATATCCAACAACCGGATCACCGGAGAAATACCTCTGGCTATAGGAGGTTTAGTGAATTTAACGACGCTTTCTCTCGAATCTAATAGTTTAGCCGGTGGAATTCCGGAGGAGATTTTGAATCTTAAAAAGTTGTATAAGATTAACGTCAGTGGAAACAATCTCACCGGTGAGATTCCGGCTTCAATCGGAAGCTGTTCGGAGCTCACTTCCGTTGATTTTAGCCGGAATAACTTGAACGGTGAAATTCCGAGAGGAATTCTGAGTTTGTTAAACTTGAACATACTAAACGTCTCTCGTAACCAAATGAACGGTGAGATTCCGAGCAAATTAGGTCACATGAAGAGCCTGACGGTGTTAGATCTGTCATTCAATCAATTCTCCGGCAGAGTCCCCTCCGACGGACAGTTAAAGGACTTCAACGACTCCGTCTTTGCCGGAAACCCTAACCTCTGTTCACCACACATACTTCACTGTCCAACCAATTCACACTTCAAAACACATTCTATCCGATCAAAACTTTTTATCACCATCATCTGTGTGATCTCGATAACATCATTCATCGCGATCGCATTCATCCAAATCAGGAAGAGGAAGCACCTCCAGAAATCCAAAATGTGGAAACTAACCGCTTTCCAGCGGTTAGATTTCAAAGTCGATGACGTCGTCGCTTGCTTAAAAGACGAGAACGTCATCGGCAAAGGCGGTGCTGGAATCGTGTACCGTGGCTCCATGCCAAACGGTGTTGACGTTGCGATCAAACGTCTGATCGGCCGAAACCACGGGTTTGACGCTGAGATCCAAACTTTGGGACGAATCAAGCACCGAAACATTGTGAGATTACTCGGCTACGTATCAAATCAGGACACGAATCTTCTCCTCTACGAGTACATGTCGCATGGGAGTTTGGGTGAGATTTTGCACGGGTCGAAAGGGGCGCATTTGCAATGGGAGACACGATACAAAATTGCGGTGGAATCGGCTAAGGGTTTGTGTTACCTCCATCATGATTGCTCGCCGTTGATTGTTCATCGAGACGTGAAGTCGAATAACATACTGTTGGATTCGGATTATGAAGCTCATGTTGCGGATTTTGGGTTGGCTAAGTTCTTGAGGGATGCTGGTGGTTCGGAGTGCATGTCTTCTATTGCCGGATCATATGGGTACATTGCACCAGGTACGTCTTTAATGCATAATAGTACTTTTGTTTCCTTTCATATTCATAACATGTGCTTCAAATGCTTTAGTTAGATTTAACTTGTTTTCTTTTATTTGACAAGTCTTTTATGCATTATGGATCAAGTACATTATGCATTAATAGTTGTACCTTGTTTTGTTAAAAAATCTCATTGTATTAATATCATAAAAAACCAACATATGTTGTCATTTTGTGTAAATACTCACATAAAATCCCTAAACTTGTTTAAAATCAACTCTAAACGTATTTTCTCATTTTGTGTAAAAAATCACATGAAATCCCTAAATTTCTTTAAAAAAAATACATGTATATGTGAAATTTATATCATTGACGTGAATGTCATTTGTACTCTTTTGTTGCTGGCTTTTAGTTATATACACAAATTTATATCATTTTATATGATAAAATACATTATCAATGTTCGTACTTTTACCCTTTTCTATGATAATATAGGTTTGGATCTTTTCGTGTAAAATGAGAAAGTATGTTTGTTTAAATGTTATCTTTGTTTATTTGTTGACGACAGAGTATGCATACACCTTAAAGGTGGATGAAAAGAGCGACGTCTATAGCTTTGGAGTCGTGCTTCTTGAGCTAATCGCTGGCAAGAAACCGGTGGGGCAGTTTGGCGATGGGGTGGATATCGTGAGATGGGTTAGGGAGACCATCTCAGAGATCCTGGAGCCATCAGATGCTGCTGCGGTGCTATCGGTGTTGGATTCAAGGCTCAACGGTTACATTCTCTCGAGTGTTGTCGACATGTTCAAGATTGCAATGATGTGTGTGGAGGACGAGAGCACAACTCGGCCTACCATGAGGGAAGTTGTTCACATGCTAACAAACCCTCCTCTGCACTAGCCGTGTGTATCCACTCGTTAAGCAAACATGGGTTCAATTGTACAGGAGTGGCTTTTTGGTGTTTTCGTAATGAATAAATTGGGTAAAATCGAATGTACAACTTGCATTGCACGGGGTGCAATTTTGTTATCATGAATTACAACTTTTGTTGCTTTATATATATGAACGATATGAATCGGCTGAAGGTTATTTAAGTTTTAAAGCTTCATTTCACTATACACGTGATTCTATCTTCTTGAGGTTGATTGATGATAATGAAGGTTTTTTTATCTTCTATTTAATCCTAAGGTATGTCGTGACTTTATGTTTGAAAATAAGTTAGTTTTTTTCTTGGAAAAGTGAACATTGAATGTGTTATATTTTTCTGATAACATGACATGAAAAAACAAATAGGAAATAAGAAAGAAAAAGGTGTGGAAACCAAGATGGATTTGAACTTTTTGTTGGGTGGAAGTGACCCTAGCGTGGGCTATTCTTTAGCTAGGTTGAGCTTTATGAAATTATTTAGTGTATTATTTAATTATTTATTTTATGTGTTTATATAAATATTTTTATATATGTTTGTAATTATAACTAGTTTGAATCTAGCGCTTCGTGGCGGGTGTCAGTTCGTCTAATTTGCTCATAATAGTCACAGTACTATAACGGTTACGACACTCGATATAAGCTACGATTCAAGAAAAACTTCATTTTGAATATAACTCCGTTTTCAAATAAATTTATATCGGAACTTTTGACAAAAAAAGATACAAAAAAAGCCACGCACTCCGTTCTTTGAAAAAAATTAACGAACGAAAGTTAATAAAGAAAAACGAAATTAATAGAAAATTAAACGGGTTATACCCGCGCTCCGCAACGGGTGTCGGGCCAATCGTTAAGCGAAAACGTAGGCGCACTCGCAAAAATAATGGTACTAAAAAAGAAACCTAAAGGTAAATAATAAAAAAAGAAAAAAAATTCGGGTCGTCGAAAACCATAAAAATGAAGACCGAGACCTGTTCCGATAATACCGAAACCAGCAATTATGTTGTCCGCTCATAATAGGTTCGGTTCGTCACAGGACCACAATGGTAACGGCACTCCCAATAGGCCACAGTCCAAAAAAGACTCGATTTTTAATACAACTCCGTTTTCAAAAAAATCATATCGGAACGTTGACAAAAAAACTGAAATAGTCGCGTACTCCGTTTTTTGAAAAAAAAATTAACGAACAAAAGTTATTAAAGGAAAACAAAATTATTAGAATAATGAACGTGTTAAAAGCGTATTTTATATATAGTATAAGGGATGAAAATGAAATAAAAAAAACATGAGGTGTAAAGTTTTGACTGGAATTGTTACTATTCACCGACGTTCTCCTTTAATCTATTAGGTAATTTTTATATATTATATACCGTAGAGCCTTCTGGTTCGGTGATAGCCCCATGACTTTTTAAATGGAAGGTCATGAGTTCGAGTCTCGCTTAGAACAAAATGTTTTAGGTTGAGCCAAGATTTTTTTTCCAGTTGTGGGTTTCCTCCTGCGTAGTGTGGCGGGGTTGGGTCACCACGCTTCTGTTCTTCGGACGGAAGGGTGATCCGTTTGCCAGAGTGTTCTCAGGTGTCCTGGCTTTTGCTGTTCAATATATATATATAGGGTTAGGTTCATGAGAGAACTCATTTTAATGAGAGAACTAGAGAACCACTAAGAAAAGAATTGTGGAATTTTAAAGAGAAAGGGTAAAATTGGAACTTAAAATATATAAATCTTTAAACATTTCTATCTTTTGCATACGTTATTATTTTAAAAAAAACGCACCATTAAATCAAGAATTTCTTTATCTTTCATTTGAGTATAAATAACGTTAAAAAAAATAATAATTAACTCGTTTTTTTTTTTTCTTATTTTCATTACTGCATATGTGTAATACCACCCTAAAAACCTAACCCACCCCCAAAAAGCTAAACCCCCCACCCAAAAACCTAACCCCACCACCCCACCCACCCCCTCCCCACCCATCCTAAAAACCTAAACCCCCTACACCCACCCCCAAAAACCTAAACCCCCCCACCGACCCAAAAACCTAAACCCGTGAATTCCATGTATATATACCCGTGAATAGCGCTTATTACAGTCGGGAATGGGATGGTACCGAGGGACAAGACTGATCCTCTTGTTTTTAGACTGGTCTTTGTGTGGCCAGTAGCCGGAAGGTCTCAGTATATATATAATAAAAGCTTAGGGTCCTTGTGTGGCCACTAGGTGGGGATTGGGATGGATGGTCGTTTCGTATGATGATTATGATTGTGAAAACATGATTTGTTTATGAACTTACCAGCATTGTGCTGATCCAAATGTTTTCAAATGTTTTTGAGCACAGGTGACCACTAGCTTGTAGTTGGCATTCCAGGAGACGTACAGGTGTTTTGAGATAGGGATGACTGATGGCAGGTTCTTGTATAACCGTAAGGCCTGAATAGATGGCATGATTCTTCGTGAGCTATAAGTCCAGAGTTTATGTTGTATTTACCAGTAAGTCCTTATTGTAAAACAATGCTATATGTGGAATGAAATAGCTATGATTTTTAAGTCTTCCGTTGTGTGTTTTTGGTATCAACGTCACAGTAACTAGAAGGCGACCTTCTGACCGGTATGTAGTTATCTAACAAATAAAATGTTCTGTCTAAGGAAAGAGCGGTGTATAAATCTCTACTAGACCCGTCGTTCTTTCCTAGGAACATATCTGTTGGAGGTACTACTCTGGTTAGATAATTGTCCTGTGTTACGGGTGTGACAAGTTGGTAACTTCTTAGCATAAATATCGTTAACTAGGAACGTACCAGCTACCTATGCTAAGCAATGATACTAAGCTAAGTTGAGCAATGATACTACGTAACTTCTTATATTTTGAATCAACCTCAAATTTGTATCAGCTAGTTAAGCAATGATACTAAGCTAAGTTATTACAAATTTGAGGTTGATTCAAAATATAAGAAGTTACGTTGGTTTTTTACTTCTTTTGGGTTTTAGGTGACTATATGTTAGTTGCATATTTAGGCATGTTTTATCACAATTTTAGCATCCATTTTTATTACATTTCATGCATTTATCATATCCACAATTCATCATTTTGTGCAACACTTGTTTTGGTGGAACAGAATCTACTCTGGATAGTTTTTGATGTTTTTGTATGTGCGGAGCTATTGCGAGAGATTACAAAGAAGATTGGAGAGGGTTGGAAGGAGTATTGGAGATTAAAAACTTGAAATTTGAGGTTAAAGGAAGTTTTGGACACAGAACCTCGAAACGACCGTTTTGAGGTTACTCAGAAAAGTTGAAACGGCCGTGTAGAACTGCTGAAAGAAAAAAAAAAAGAGACCCAAATTTTGAAATATTATATTTTATAGATTTCAATCTATTGATATAATATATTATATTATATGAATATATGGGAAGATAGAGATATATATGGATACCTACGTGGGATTAAAGGGGGGCGTCATCACAATCTCTTTTTCTGGGACTTGGGTCGACGGCGGTTAGAAAAACGAAGAAATCCATCAGGAGCAATTGAGATTTAACTTTTCAATACAGTTAATTTCTTGTGGTCGTAAGTTTTAGTTTTTTATTTCGTTTTCATTCTTGAACTCGTTTGTTTGATTTAGCCGTCATGTCCGGCTAAGTCGTTTTAATTCCGACACTAGGGTTTATTTTTATGGTTTGATTCGAATCTTATGTGAGACGATTATGTGATCCGTTTATTCGAATGGTTTGTTTGTGTGATTCTTGATCTTAAACCCGGATCTAATCCGGTATATATTAGATTGTTAATAAACTTGATCAACTTATTAATTTTTCTAATAAAGTTCTTCACTTTTTAAAACCCTAATAGGATTTTAGTTCTTGATTCAAGGAACAAATAATATTTTGTGTTTGTCTATGAACCCAAAATCATTATAGAATCATTCAATCTAATTGAACATTCTGAACGGCGTGAGTGTTTGATTATAATCGACACTTCTGTCATTGCAACCCGCATACTAAGATCCGAACGGCGTGAACTTAGAGTAGCGGGTTGACTCTAATCAACGAACCGCGCTTGGTTAGACATTAGACGGAGTGGATATCCGAACAGCGCGATGTCTAGTATCGATACAACCGTTTAAATTAAAGGATCATTGCACCATAATTGTTAATGATCGTAAGTCGAATCAAATCAAAGAAAATTACCTTTGTGTTTGAATTGTTTTTAAAATATTTGAATTCAACCTACAATTTAATTAACGTTTTTAGTATCAATCTTTTTTATAATCAAAACCCCCCTTCAAATCATTTGAGTTTAATAGCTGGATCTGTGTTCAAACGTTTTTGGTATAATTAAGTTAATCTGTATCTCTGAGGACACGAATCTTACTTCCATTCATATTATTCTTAGTGTGTCAAGTAGGTTTACTACACAATTTATTTGGTGGATTCGACACCTATCACTATGTAATTAAAGGTGCATTGTGTTAGTATATTACAAACATATTAGAATAACCTACTCTCCTAGAGCATTGTAACACTAAACCATTTAAACATTTATAAGCGTGTCACGTCAGCTACACGTTATATTTATATTTAGACTCATCTTTCATAAACTCTCATTTACCTATAATGATACATCTTTTTTCAAACAACCATATATTTTTACATTATCACATACTTTTATATTTATTTTCTATAAACCAAAATTAAATATTACATAAACTAAAAATGAAATATTACATTACCTAAAATTAAAATTACAAAAGTTTAAAATAAAACTACGTAAATTGAAATTTAAAAATATAAACAAACAAACATACATAGTAAAATCTCACACTAAAGTTGGGTGAGAAGGGTGGTATGAATACAAACCTTAGCCATATCTCAAGGGATAGAGATGTTGCTCTTAAAAGAGACCCGCGGCTCAAGAAAAACACCCCAAAATTTTGAAATTTAAAAATATATATAATTTAAATGCTATATATATTATATAGTTTAAAATTTAAACTACTTTAAATGTTAATAACATAAATCAATTATTATTACAATAACTACAAAAGGCATAGACGGCTTTTTACTCATTGGTTTCTGCATTGCATTAGTGCATTACATTCACCAATGCGAAAGACACTTGGCGGCTTCTTCTCATTTTTTTTCCTTTTACTTGGTACCTTTATGCTGTTCAAAAGAAAAAAAAAACTTGGTACCTTTTTAGTTTTTACTAACAATTCTTTTGTCATTTTACTTTTCAATTCAAAAATAGTAGTCTTCTTTTATTTTCTTTTAGTCATTTCCTTAACCATAATTATAAATAAAATATTTTAGCTTTAAAGTATTGATACATAACCAAAGCATACATGATAACAAAAATATTAAGAAAATTGTTAAAGTTAAAGTAGAAGATGACGGTAAAAAAAGTATAAGCAGTATATAAAAAATTAAAAAATTAAAAAATTAAATAATATTAATCACGCTTTCTTAGGTATTTTTGATTTTACGTAAATTTTATTTTTTTTCTTATGACTTTTAAATGATATTGTTTTCTTAAATTCTGAATATACTGTCACGACGTATGTATTTTTATCTACGTTTCGATATAAATTTTGTTCAAAACCGAGTTGAGTACATATAATATTTTTTACTTTTTCTATCTTATGAGTCGGGTAGCTTTTAAAATATGATGTTTTATAAAATTTCAAATATACCGTTGCGACGTACTAACTTTTATCTACGTTTCAATATAGGTTTGGTTCAAAACGGAGTTGCGCTTGACTGTGTGCAAGTTGTCTAAGCACTTAAGCACAACGCTGTTATGAATTTTTTTAACTCTTTACTTTTT
Source organism: Smallanthus sonchifolius (assembly GCA_023525975.1). NCBI lineage: Eukaryota > Viridiplantae > Streptophyta > Magnoliopsida > Asterales > Asteraceae > Smallanthus > Smallanthus sonchifolius. Next base: position 15,419,776 of record CM042028.1, on the reverse strand, counting down.
TTAACCAGTTATGCTTTTGTTTTCTAATTTTTTTTTGTTAAGACTTTTTAACAGTTTAGCTTTTTTTTATAAAGTTTCGAAGCCGTTTGATGTTCATTATTATTAATTTTTTTTTTGCTTTTTTGAAGACTTTAATTTATTTAACGGTTTAACTTTCATCTTTTTCTTATAAAGTTTGAAGTCGATTAGTGTCCATTGTTTAATGTGTCGCGGTGTGCGACGGCCGCAACGTGCCGAGTAAATTGCTAGTTATTATTTATTTGTGCTAGGTCTCGCATTCACTCGTTTATAGCCGTTCGGATTCTCGGATGGGGAGCACCGGACGCTCACCGTACACACTCCAACAGTTTTTTTTGCCACTCGCGGTCTCTAGATAGCACTTTATTTTGAAAATTTTTCACCCATACAATACAAAAAGAAAATATAGTACTATAGGTTTATAAAAGTTCACATACAATTTTTCTAGAATATACTATATCGTAAAATTTTAGCCTTTATTATATAAAGTTTTAAGTATTCAAGTTGACTCGATATTAACTCCGACTCGAGTAACAAACAATATAAACAATTAACATGGTCAGCTACTCAGCTTGACATAATACTTCCAAATTCGACCGCAAGCCAAATCAACTTGAGTTTTTATACGAACGAGTTATCTTCAACTTAAACCAGGCTCACACATTCATACAAGCCAACGAGCTTAAATCTGTTCGGGTAATTATGCAAGATACGCTAACGGTGATAAATATGAACACATTTTTAACTTATGAGAAATGCCAACACCTCTCACATTTTGAACACATTTTACACATTCATACACATTTTTAACACCTCTCACAGAATTTGCTCTAAACAAACATATTATACGTTAAAACTTTATAATTTGTTAAAATCGGAGATAGAGTAGGGTTAGTGAGAAAAAAATGGGAGATAGAGTAGGGTTAGTGAGAAAAAAATGGTTAGTGAGAAAACTTTATAATTTGTTAAAATGGGAGATAGAGTAGAGTTAGTGAGAAAAAAATGGTTAAATAAGTATTATTTTTTAATTAAAACTAGTATTTATTAACATCTAAGAAATAACTTTAACAAAACTTTTAGGCTATATGCCTATTCGTTATACCAATGCTTTATTTTTTTTATCGTCTTTCGCCACCTTAGCGGCACATCATCATCTTTCACCTTGTATCATTCCACCGCTACACTTTACTCCATCTTTAACCCATTTTTTATAAATATTTTAATATATTTTAAAGAGAGAAAGGTAAAAGAAGAGAGAGATAGAGACAAAGGAGAGAGAGCGCGACGAGTTGAATATGTGTAATGCGATAGATTTTTACCACAATTTATTATTAGTGCGGTGACTCAAATAATGAGGCCGTGTTAAAACGTTTTGCCGCAAACTCCATGTCACCCTCAACAAAGGTGCGGTGAGGGAATAACACACACCCTTATTTTAGTTAAATAATTTTAAAATTAAACAATCGAATCGAAGTTAAAAATAAAATAAAATAAAATCGTGCGAGTTTTCCGGTGGTCAAAATGGTCAAAACACTCTACAACTACTGATACTCTAGAATCAAATTTCAAACGCAACATCTCCCTCCCGGTTAAGCTAATCAAAGCTTTCCACTTTTCACCGATCACTGAGAGAAACAATACCAAAATGGAGATCAAGAGTCCGCCTACGTGCCCTAACACCATCACTGTCCGTCGAAACCCTCCCCGGCGAGCCAGACCTACACCGTACTCCGCCGCTCCTCTCTCACAACCTCCGTCTTCCAAAACCTCTTCAGCTATACGTTCTTTCCCCATTCAAGACATCCTTTCCATCGAAATTCCGGAAAAACAGGAGGTTTTGGAGTCTTCGTCTTCCGACGAACCTTCAGATGCTGAAAAACTTAAGGTTTTTCTTCGGATACGACCGATTGTAACGCAGCAGAAAGTTGGAGGATTATTGAAGAATGGAGGTCAGAAGAACGTTTGGCCGCAAAACCCTAGGAAAAAAGATGTTTCGAAAACGGCCAAGGCTGCGGGGAAGAAGATGATTGAAACGTGTTTGAAAGTGAACGATTCACATTCTGTCACTCTTTGTGTTCCGCAAAGCTTGACAGATGCTAGACGGACGAAATCGGAAGTTTATGAAGGGTTTTCGCATGTGTTTTGTGACGAATCGTCTCAGGTTTACTTTTTAAACAGTAATTTTTTTTTAATATTCCGAGTTAAAACTGTAGGTAGATGTGTTCTTCCCCAAATTAGGTTATGCGTCTGGTTAATCGTTGATTGTTCTGTGATACATTGAATTGTTCTTCATTTTTAAGACAATTATGATGATATGATCAATTTTAGATATGAAATATTGAAATGATGAAGTTGTTTTTGTAGTTTTAATTTTAGTTTCTTTTTGGCAGGATGAAGTTTATGAGAGGATGATGAATCCACTAGTGGTGGACTTTTTAAAGGGAAAGAGTGGAATGCTTGCTGCCATGGGGCCTAGTGGATCTGGTAAAACTCATACTGTTTTTGGAAGTACTAGGCAGCCTGGTATGGTTTCTCTTGCTCTTCGCCAGATATTTTCACAAAAGGAGAGCGGTAGATCCAAATGCTCAAGGTCAATGGTTAAATGCTAGTTTCATAATTTATATACATATTTTTTTCTTCATGTTCATTTGATAAGTAAAATCATGGTTAGTGCCTTGTTAATTATTGACTTGACACTCATAGGATGGTAGGGCTCGAACGACCGTTAAAACTCACCGAACCGCCCAACCTGAAGGCAATTTGGCCGGTTTAGCTGGTTTGGCTGTTTAACAGTTCGGTTTTGGGGTTTTGTTGGTTTAATCGTTCGGGCGACAACTTGGAACTTGGAATCGCTGGTTAACCTTTTTTATAAATTTTTTATTTTTGAAACATGCAATTATGCATATGCATTATACTTGGGAACCATCTATATCATTTTAAAATATTTATTACAAACTAACGGTTTTAAAAGAGAAAAAAACGGGCTCAAACCACCAAAACAGAACCATTTTGGCCTGTCCAGCTGACCCGACCAACCCGAGTGGTGTGGTTTCCTGTTTTCCAAAACCATAGTTAGCGGTTTAGCTTAGAATTTCATAAATATGGCCAAACCTGACCGTGAACACCTTTACTGGATGGTTATATTCTATTCAATGCAAAAGGTCATGCTGGTAAATTTAGAATCTTCGTCAACTAAATCTTTTCAAAAATTTATCTTGTTATATTGTTGTAGGACTTTCTATCTATCAATGTTTGAAATATATTCTGAGCAAGCAAAAGCAGAAAAGATTATGGATTTATCACAAGAAGGAGGCGATTTGTTATTGCAACAATCGCATGTTAAAGGTCTTAAAGAGGTTGTCTAACTTTTCATGTTTATGTTATCCTCCCACTTATTCATCTCATGAAATTATGCATCTTTAAGCTATCTTCAGTAGATTAGGGATACTGAGAGTGTTCAGTTTGTTTGATAATGATATACACAGGAGGTCATTCATGATGTTCAACAGGCTGAATCTTTGATTGCAAGTGGAATGTTGAAGCGTTCTACTGCAATGACAAATTCCAATATTTAGTCGAGGTACATGGCTTGGTTTTTAGGAAGCAAAACTATTTCTACTGTCAATGACTCAATGTTAAATGTGATATTCACCTGTTTTTTACATTCTTCCAGCCGTTCACAGTGCATTATAAACATTCGTTGTGACCTTGATTACCTTGATGAAGATCAATCCTGCACTGCTATATTGACCATAGTTGATCTCGCGGGAGCTGAAAGAGAAAAGAGGACTGGAAATCAGGTGCAGATTATTATTGCTTTTAGTTATGTTATTTCACATAACAGTTTAAATATCTGGAACTGTATATAATTTGATTGTCATATGGCTCATATAAATTATAAGATGAGCCTATGTAGAGCATAACTGATTTTTTTAATCAGTCATATTGTTATCTTTTATTTTACATGTTAGTGTTTATTGCCAGTGATTTCGGATTAGCTTGCCTATTCTCATTTTGGTTTACGTTTTTGACAAAACCTTGTATGATCTTGACAGGGAGCTAGATTGCTAGAAAGCAATTTTATCAACAATACATCTATGGTTTTTGGATTATGTTTGAGGGTATGTATCAGAACTGTAGTTATATATATGCATTTCTTTTAGTGTGTGTATATACGCACATGCTCGTATCACCACAGAACATTTTCATTTTTGATGTACAATATTTATCTTTATTTGTGATTTACTATCTGTTTAATTTCTATCTCCAGTCTTTATTAGAGCACCAAAAGAATCCCAAAAAACCTTTACACAAGCATTTTCAAAATTCAATGGTAAGCTCTCCGCATATATCCTTTCTCATTTTTTTCCTTAAAAATTTGTTCTTATTGCTTAAAATTTTGGTATTGCTTTTGTGACACTATCATTCTTTATTTTTGTCAGTTAACTAAGTATTTGCGCGATTTCTTAGAAGGAAAGAAGAGGATGGCATTGGTATGCATCTTTATTTCTATACATGACATTATGATTGATCTAACAATTTGATGTTTCATGATGCTACAATATTCTTTTAATTTTTGTACAATATCTTGACCATAGTTTGTTGGCTAATTAATTACTTTTTGTAGATTTTAACTGCCAAACCAGGGGAAGAAGACTACCAAGATACATCCTATTTATTGAGACAAGCGTCACCATTCATGAATATAAAGTATACAACTTTTCATGTGTATCTTTTATTTTTTCTGAATACTTGAAATCAAAGATCTCAAATTCCTCAAATTCAACATTTCTGTTTTAGGTTTGAGAGTATTGAAGAACAGCCATTAGGCAATAAAAGACGGACTCAAACATTACCAAAAGTGGAACAAGCTAAAAGAATGAAGCTGAATAGTAATGAAGTTTGCATGGTATTTTTCTTTCTTTATCTTCAGTTTAACTTTATATTAATGTCTGGATGCTTACATCTTTGAACTATTATTCTCATTACTTTTTTAAATGAATATTGCATACCATTTGACTTTGGCATTGCTAACTTTCATCTTTCAGGATGATGAAACGAAGGGTGTTATTCTTCATGAGCCTCATAAAGAAGGTTACGCAAAATTAGATGACAACTTTTGATTTTGCTTTGTCATCCGTTTGCTAGACAAAAGAACACGCACACACACACACACACACTTGGTTTAAAAAAGCGCTGCGAGGCGCTAGGCAAAACGCCTCGCTTCGGTGAGGCGCTGGAGATGCATGAAGCGGCCCGAGGCGGCACCTCAGGCTTGGAGCGCGAGGCGGCGCTTCATGTATTTTGGGTTTTTTTTTCACTTTTTTGTTATTAATTTGAGTTCCAATTGCAGTTCCTCTTTGCTTAAATCAGTGTTTTAAGTTGTTTTTTGTTATAGCATAATGGTTTCTGGTTCAAGCAAGTCTGCTAACTTGGGATCCACATCAACTGATCCATCTAGAAAATATGGAACTCAATATCCTAACAATAGAACGAATATTTCTTGTAAGTTCTGCGGGAAATTACTCAAAGGAGGAGTTTTTAAACTGAAACAACATTTAGTGGGAGGTTTTAAAAATGTTACTAAGTTTTTTATTTTTTTTTAGTTTAGCGCCTCGCATACGTGAGGCCCTCGCCTCGCGCTTGAGGCGTGGCGCCTTGGATTTTGGGACTGAAACGCTTCGCTCGCCTCGCGCTTTTTTAAACCAAGCACACACACATATACATATATATATATATATATATTGTAACCTTTTTTACTGTTTTAAAGGTTGTTTTGTTTGTTTGTTTGGACAGAGCTTGTTGCAGAACCAGACAAAGAGGTTGAAACCAATGGTTCTTCTTTTCAGTTTCCAGTCAATATTAATATAAAAGAAAACAAGAACAAATCTATCAAGGAAAGTATCACTGATCCAGCTAAGAAAGCTAGAGAGTATCAGATTCTTTTAAACTTTTCTAGAGCCGTGTGGAAAGTTTTGAAAGAATACAAGAACAAGTTAGAGGTAATTTTTTTACTAACTTAAAATGATAAAATATATGTATGGTATCCTCATTTGCATTGCTGTATGGTTCAATATGTTGGTAATATTATAAATATGTATGACAGGCCAGTGAAAATGAAGCTGATGCTTTAAGACATGACCTCATGAAAGCTTCATGCTCATGTGGAAAAGTCCTCATGGCTGAAGAAAAGGTTGAAATTTATGTATGGTATTTTAAAGATTTATGGGGTGTTTGGTTTGAGTATATGTGTTTGGTTTAAGGGTATGGGGTTGATATCCATAAATTTAGGTGTCGTTCATGCTGACTTGAAGAGTTGGGTGCAGAAATTCTTACCCATTCCATCCTGTTATCAAACCCATATGGCCATAGCCACAGTGGTTTCTGGTGCAAACCAAACACCACCCTAATTTCTTACTCATGCAACCATAAAACTTTGTTTTGTTTTCTTTTTTACAAAAATATCAATTTTTTTTCATACTTTTTTATTCATTGTTTTCAGTTGAATGGACAAATATCTTCTTCACATTCCATCAAAATGGAGTGCATTAAGAAACAGATAGTTACTGACACTGTAAGCAGGCACACTCTTTTTCATTTCACCGTGTTTGTAATGGGCTTCTTTTAACTTAGCGATTTGAATTTACCCCTTAAAATTATTATTCAGGTCGCCACATCGGTTCCATTACTTCCTGATTGTTCCAACACAGTCAACTTAGAAAACCAGGTTTGTAATGTAAGTATGGACATCCAAGGTTTGAAAAATGATATAAATAATCTTATAATTTTAATTAGCTTCAGGTTGATGCACAAGTATCATGTTCAAAGCATTGTGAAGAACACGTGGACACTAGGGTGGTATCTAGCATCAATGTGAGGCAGACACATCCTTGTAGCTTATGTTTAGAGGTGGCAATTTTGACCCGTTTACTTATGAAGGGGTCGATTTGGGCTATCTTTTATTTTTGACTGGCCAAATGGGCAAAAGAGCCATCTAAACCTTTTTACGTTAAAAGTTGTTTTACTTTTTATAATCATATTTTACACACTATATGTCTAGAATCTTGGAATAAAAGGGTTTCTGGTCAACTCAACTCGACACAAAATGACATGTTTTGATCAAGGCTCACCCATGTTGTCACATCAAATTGTATTATGACTCCTTTTCTAAGATGATGATGGTTAATTTGATAATTATCAGGATACAAGCTCTGTTGAAGTAGCATCTACATCGTTGAATATTCAAAATTTTGAAGAACAGAGCAACGAGGTATATAATAATACCACATCTAGTTTGTATTATGACTCCTTTCTAAGATGATGGTTATTTTTATAATTATCAGGATACAAGCTCTGTTGAAGTAGCATCGACATCGTTAAATGTTCAAAATTTTGAAGAACAGAGCAATGAGGTATATAAAGTATATAAATAGAAATGGCTATAGTTTTATGCTGTATAAAGCAACTCTGAACTTATAAGTTTATCATTATTTTGATTAGAAAAACGCCCCCTGTGAATATGTTGTGTTCGATAAAGAAGATCTGATGGAACTTGGAGACACAGAGTTTGGCAGTGACATAGCAGGTTAGATTTTCAATCTTAGCTCATATTCATTAATCAATTGATATCTCTGTTTTAAAAAGCGCGTGCCGAGGCGCATCATGGTGATGAGGAGGTTGCATCATGTTGCGCATCAGGCCGCCTCATGTACCCGGCCCTCTTCTTCTCATAGTTCCCGTGTTTTAATTGGAATAAAGGGGTGTCATCTTTAAAAGACCAAATGATTTTAAAAGCTGATATCCCTAAGAACATTGAATTCTAAGCAACTTTTTTCCAAGTATTCTAATCTGATAATGGTTCATGTGTTGTTTTGATCATGTTATCAACTGCATATACACATATAATCTGTTTTGTGAAGCTACATTTAGTTTTCCACCTGTTACGAGTGTGCATTCGCCTCTCGCCTTGGTGCTGAGACCTCAATGCCATAGAGCGCCTCACACTTTTTAAAACACAAGTTGATACAGTGTTTATGTGAATGCAACCTTGTCACCAGTAAATTTAAAAAAAATGAAACACACATGAAAATTAAGTGATTGCTGTCTATTTTTCTGATCTTAAACACTATTCATAGTGTTGTTGGAGATTGTTTTCTTGTTATCATGTTTTTTTTGTAATGATAAATCACTACAAGTGACGGAGATATGCCGTACCCGAATATCAAAAAATCCATTATTTTTTTTGTGTTAGGTTATTTGTTATCTTTGTGCTTAATTTATAAAGTTATGTACTTTACTTAAATCGCAGGCTATGATACTTTAGAGTCAGGTGTTAGTGATTTCGAGTTACAGTTACATGGAGATGAAGTCCCTTTCTTAACAAAGGGAGACCAAAGGAAACACGAGGAAGAAAAGGCTAGTTTGTTTTTTTGGTGTTCCTAGTTACTGAAATTTTATTGTTTTTAGAGCGAATTACAAATTACGTCCTTTAAGTATTACTCATATTTCAGAATACGTCCTTTAACTAAAGAAATTACAGAAAACGTCCTTTATGTTTCAAAAATCTTGCACGTTACATCATTTAGACTAACGGGCGTTAAATTTCACCGTTAAGTCAGGTCACGTGCCTTGCATGTGAGGGGGTTTTGGTCTTTTTACCGACAAAAATAAATTTAAAACCCTAAATTTGTAAAAGCCCCACCCATTCTCAGATTTAGGTACCTGAAATTGTGGGTAAAAAAACCAAAACACCCTCACATGCAAGGCACGTGACCTGACTTAACGGTGAAATTTAACGCCCGTTAGTCTAAAGGACGTAACGTGCAAGGTTTTCTAAACATAAAGGACGTTTTCTGTAATTTCCTTAGTTAAAGGACGTATTCTGAAATATGGGTAATACTTAAAGGACGTAATTTGTAATTTGCTCTTGTTTTTATTTTAAATGCCAACGTTTTCATTTGTTTTTCACTTTGATTTCAGTCATATGCACAAGATTCATCTTCAGATCTCAGTGAATCAGAGGGCTTTCAGAACCGGGACAAATTGGATGACACTGTAAGCAGATAAATATACATTATGTTACTTATCTCTCCCTAAAGGCCCCTAATTTATACTCTTTTTTTGGGTTACTTCATAATGCAATTATGTTTTCCATTAAGTTATATTCTAATGAAGGTTTCCTATCCTAACGGAAAGCTACTAATAATGCTCAGGTTACTATCGATCATGAAATAAATTCTGTTGAAGTAAAATTGAAATCCAGTGCTCTTGAAAAGTTTAAAGAACAGAGTAAAGAGGTATATTTAAGGCCTTTGGTTTCATTACTGACTTACTGGACGAAGCATTATATGTTATTTAAGGGTTCCTCATCACAACCAAAGTTGATAAATTTGTTATTATATGAAGCAGAAAGTTGATGTCTCAAGTGCATATGTTGCGCTTGACAAACAAGAATTCAAGGAGTTTGAAGAAAGAGAGACCAGTGTAGAAATAACAGGTTAGAGATCCAACCTGACCTTATATGTTTCTTGACTCGCTTATAAGGTTTATTTTATTTAAATGATTCTTTGATTACTTTGTTTTTTGAACTATAAGCCCTCTAACGATTGTGATTATCAACTCATTGCTAAATTAACCGCTTTAAAGTATTAAGTTTAACTGGGATATTTGGTCTATGAAGGAATTAGTCAGCTATACTCTACCAAGTGTAGTAAACAAACCTGGTAATTGTTAGTCCAGTTAAAAGAAATAAGGAACCCAATTCGACACTTTATTTTAATTCAAAATCTAACCAACATCTGTTATCACACAAGTTTTTTTAGTACAAAACAGTCAGGTATAGTTATATAGCCAACTGAAACCGACCGCTTTGCAAATCATAAAGACATAAACTAATTGAAGAGAAGTGGGTATTTTAAACTTAAGTCAAGATTTATGATCCTGAGTAGAGTTGATTAATTTGTAGAACTTGACCTCCATTCCTTGATTATCCATGCATTAGTCAACAATATAATTTAATGACTAACTAATATCCATCAGTCTTGACTTTAATTTGTTAATTTGGCATGGTTGGAAAAATCGCTAGGCGCTAGGCGGGCGGTGGGGTGGGGCCTAGGCCTAGGCGGGATTAATCGGATTGGAATTTTTATATGTAATTTTCAGTTTTTTATATATATATACACACATTTTTATATGTAATTTTTATAAGAATGTTCATTTTTAAATATTTATACACATATTTGGCTGGAATTTGAAGGGTTTGGCTGGAAAATCCAAGGTTTTCGCTGGAACGTGGCCGAAAATTTCAGGTTTTTGCAGGAATTTTCGTCGGAATCTGGCCGCCTAGGCCCGCCTAGGACCGATTCCGATTAATGGTCCGCCTAGCTCAAAATTACAAGTAAAATGGCCGCCTAGGCCCGATTTTTACAACACTGTAATTTGGACTTCCACTAGACAAAATGTTGTAAATGATGTGGTTGTCATAATATAATTGATCCCTTTGACTTTATTTGTACATTTTTGATGACTGAGTACTTTTTATTCTTCTTTATGCCTTTGAATACATTATTTTTAAAATCAACAAGAAATATCTTTTAAAGTTTTTTACTTGCTTAAATTGTAGGTTGTGATAATTTAGAGTCAGCTGATTGTGATTCAGAACATGTACATGGAGAAAAAGATTCTTCATTTGTTATGGGAGATCAATGGCAACACGAGGAAGATGTTAGTTTGATCTTTGATGTTCTAAAATTGCAGATTATTACTGTTTGTCTATTAAATGCCAATTTCTTTTGTTTTTTTTTGTTATTCACTTTGGTTTCAGTCAAATGCACAATTCCAATCTTTAAATTCCAGTGAGTCTCAGTGTTTTGCGAAGCAGAACATATTGGATGACAGTGTAAGTAAATACACTCTTTTAGTAGTTTCATAATTCTTAGATATATGTATATTTTATTACATCATGTTTTTCTTTCACAATCCCCCTAAAGGTCCATATGTACTCGGATTGCCATTGATAGGGGTGACAGTTTCAATTCATTAACTTAATGGACCAGTTTGGGCTTTGTTTATCTCAATTTTCAAAGGGGTCAAATCATATAGCTTAGCTTACGGGAAACTAATCAAAATGAGTACGAAGGGTTGAAAATCATGTAAAGTCTATTCTTTAGGCATACAACCTTTTTAGTCATTTTATACAGAGATATTTTTTTTTGTAATCATACTTAACAAGTTACTTTACAACAAAATTTAGAAAATTGTCAAAAAGTGTGAGTCAACTCCATCAGACCCCTTTTTCCCTGTACTAGAAAACAGTCCTATTCAACCTGAATTTGTTTTTACATATCTTGCTCGACCCACCCATTTTCCAACTCTGCCTTAGCACTGTCAGCTCATTAGAATGTGACGATAAGGGAACTTTTGGATTACATAGATTAGTGAAGTAAGATACATCATTCAGTACTTTACACATATAATCGTGTTTAATCATAGTTGATTTAAATGATTTTACAGAAATATTCTAGATGATTATACAAAAACAAACCAAATAACTTGGACTGCTTTACCTAGATTAGTGTTGATTGCTAATCCACTATTGATCAGGGAATAAGTTTTGCTGAAGTTGTATCAATATCCGGTGGTCTTAAAATGCTTGAAGACCAGAGTAAGGAGGTAAAGTTTATAGCTAGAAATGGTTATTTAAGGGTTGTGCATACCAACCAAAGTTGATAACTTTTCCTTTATATTGATCAGATAGTTGAGGTTTCAACTCCAAATCTTGTGTGTGATAAACAAGAATTGAAGGAAGTTGAAGAAAGAGATGCCAATGAAGAAGTAACAGGTTAGAGATCCAACCAGACCTTCTATATTTGTTGATCCTCTGATTATTCTGTTTTTTGTCGTGATAAAAAATGAACATTGATATTGCATTTACTATATTTATTGCCATAAAGTTATAAAAATAGCCCATTAACCTTGGTTTTTAAATGCGCGTGTGATGCGCTGAAGAGAACGCATCACCACACTTGATGTGTTGTGTTGCGATTCCATGATGCGTGCATGATGCGGCGATTTCGCGTAATGCGGTCCCTCACATGATGCGCACAATGCTGCAATATACAATGTTTTTTTTTGATCTTTTCAAGTTTATTCTTCTCGATTCTTCTTCTTCAATGATTAGTTACCACTTATAAGTGTGTTTTTATGTTTAAATATGTTTTATAAGTATGTTTTAATGTTTTAAGTATTAACAATATAAAATTGTTATGTATAATTAATTTTTTAATACTTTTTTAATAATGAACGCATTGCATATGTGATGCGCGCATCGAGCATCCCGAATCATGCATAAGATGTTTGGACCAAAACGCACAGAGCGTGTCGCTCATTTTTAAAACTAAGCTATTATCACAACCTGACCCGGGCCAAAACCAGTTTTGACCCGTTACTTAACCTGCCCATTTCTCCGCCCCTAGCTTGATATATGGTTTGCCTTCTGTAGTTGCAGATGAAGTTTCTTCCTTTTTGGAGGTAGTACAACCAGAACAGGAAGAAAAAGAGGTTAGTTTAACCGTTAATTTCTTGAAATTATTATATGATTTATTGTTCCAATATTTTATTATTGGATTTGGTTTCTTTAACTCAAAGCTTAACCTAAGAACCTGGTTGTCTTTATGGGTTGCATGTACACTATGCATTGAAATTAATATATGATGAATATTTTACCGTGTAACAGTCGTTGTTTTGCTTCTGCTTACCAATATGTGCATGGAAAACATATTCAAGATTTTCTTCAATACCTGAAATCTGAATGAACAAACACTGGGTAATACTGTTGATGGTTTTTGTCCTCTCTGCCATATAGTTTAATGCATCGGGCTGGGCCTACCCACAATCACTCGTCTTTTGTGTTACTTCCTCTCTTCTTGCTTCGATTGGTTTAGATACTTCATAGATCACACATGTGACTTTTGCATTACTTTAATGGTAGCATCTTCTCTAAAATGGGACATTTTTTTAAAACAATGCATAAGTTTTTAAAAAATATGGAAGAGACCATACTCAACAACTTACTTGCTGCTAACCTTATTTTTTTGTATGTCCCATGAAGGACGATGGATGTGTTTTTTTTAGTTGAATGAAATGCAACATGTTTCCTGCCATTATTATGATTTGTTCTTGTGACCAGGTAAATGCCCCAATTTCTTCATCAGACGTGGATGGATCAAAGTCTGCCAGGAACACGCAGTTTATCGATTCCACTGTAAGGAATTAATGTTGGTTTCAATTATGTGACGGTTTTGACCCATTTACCTCTACATATAGATCAATTTGGGTTGTATGTATCACCCTGTTGTCAATAGCGGCTATAGCGACCGCTATAGCGCTCTACGTACTGTTGCGGTCATATGGCGCTATATGTTGTTTAGCGACCAAATAGCGACCCGATAGCGTATATTCTGTAATTTTTCCTTTTTTTATTTTTTATTTGATAAATATAAATAGAGTTACTATAAAATGATCAACCAAAAGATAATTCTTATTACTGATTTGATCGAATATATATACAAGGAGAAAAGCTAAAAACTAGGGATTGATACAATCAATTACATTAAACTAAAAGCTGATTCTATGGCTAAAATAATTACAATATAAAAACTGAAGTATTTGACTTAATACAAAATCTTTGACCGGGTCATACTTTAACATGCCCCCGCAAGATGGACGACCGTGAGAGAAGTCCAATCTTGGATAGAAGATTGTGGTAGCGGTCTTTGAGTAGTGGCTTGGTGAGAGCATCCGCTAATTTATCGTCCCCTTTAATGTTAGTAACACGAATGGAGCCTTCTTGAACTTTTTCCCGAAAAAAATGAAAATCAAGGGCAAGGTGTTTCATTCGGGAATGAAAAACCGGGTTTGCAGAGTAATGTGTTGCACTAAGGTTGTCGCAATAAATTGCTGGTGTGACTGTTGACTTGAAGCCAAGTTCTGATAATAAGGAAATGTTGCACTTCCGTAGTTGTGGAAGCAACAGCCCTAAATTCAGCTTCAGTGGATGATCGAGCTAATGTGGGTTGTCGTTTAGAACTCCAAGCGATGGGGTTGGAGCCAAGATAAACAATGTATCCTGTGGTACTTCTATAAGTTTGTTTGTCTCCTGCCCAATCGGCATCAGTAAAGGCATGGAGTTGTAATGTTGAGTTGCGACGAAAAAATAAACCATGATGAAGGGTACCATGTAAGTACCGTAGTAGGTGTTTTAGAGCAGCCCAATGGATGTTTGTGGGACAACGCATGAATTGTGAAAGTTTGTTCACGGCAAATGACACGTCCGGACGTGTGAGGGATAAGTATTGCAATGCTCCTACAAAAGTTCGGTAATCGGTGGGGGTTTGTAAAGGAGTTCCATCAGTGGTATTGAGATGAACCGAGGTTGTCATGGGTGTGGATGCCGATTTACAATCACTCATGTTGGCCTTAGCAAGAAGATCAAGAATGTATTTACCTTGGGAAAGAAACAAACCTTTAGTGTGGGGGAGAACTTCCACACCAAGAAAATAGGAAAGAGGACCAAGATCTTTTAAAGAAAAGCGATTTGAGAGTGAGGTAATGAGAGAAGTAACGAGGGATGAGTCGGGACCGGTGATGATTATATCATCAACATATACAAGAATATAGATAGGAGAAGTGGTGGAATGATAAACGAAAAGAGATGGGTCGGAAATGGTGGGTTTGAAATGTGCCGATAGAAGAAAGGATTTGAGTTCATCATACCAAGCACGTGATGCTTGGCGGAGATCATAAATGGCTTTATTGAGTTTGCATACATGTCGTGGAAAAGACGGGTCAATGAAACCGGGAGGTTGAGACATGTAGACAGAATCTGTGAGAGTGCCTTGTAAAAAGGCATTGTTTATGTCAAGTTGACGTAAACACCAATTATGGGAGGAGGCTAGTGCAAGAATAAGACGAAGGGAAGCTGGTTTGACTACGGGACTAAAGGTTTCAATATAATCAAGACCGGGACGTTGATTAAAAACCCTTGGCAACGAGACGTGCTTTTAGGCGATCAACGGAACCGTCTCTGTCGGGTTTAAATTTAGTACAAAAAACCCATTTGCAACCAACAAGGTTAGGGGCTGATTCGGCCATTCGGGTGGAACAAGAGACCAAGTTTGGTTGTGAAGAAGAGCATCGTGTTCCTCTTGCATAGCTTGGCGCCAATGAGGTTGTTTAAGAGCTTGAGTGATGTTAGAGGGTTCGGGAAATGGTTGGGTGATAGAATGAAAAAGAATAAAATCATCATCTCGGTATTTTGGGTTGGGGTTGCGGGTCTGCCTGATGGGCCGAGGGGGTGGGGATTGGGGTGGGTTGTGAGATGTGGGAGTGGAGGTTGTGGAAGTTATATTTAGTGTGGGATTGGCTGGAGTGGAGATGTTGGGGGACGTGTTGGCAGAATGTGGAGGGATGTTTGGTGATGTATCATGTATGTACTGAATTGGGGGTGTTTGGGGAGGTGTTAGCTGAATTAGAAGCTAAGCAGTTAATGCGGTAAAATATCGGATATCGGTCAAGGACCGATATTTGAGATATCGGTTATCGCGGTGAGATATCGGTGGGATATCGGTATCCATAAATTTATATAAAAATTATATATTAATCATCAGATTCAATAGTCATAGACTAGAAACATAAAATTTATGTATAAATTTTTAAATGTATAAATATAACATTACTTTTATGCTTTTTATGTATAAGTTTATAAGTTTGAGGACTAGATATAAACTAGTAAAAATGTAGAGGGGTTAAAAGTTAAAAATCCAAACTTAATAAACCCTAAATCCCCCTCTGCCTCCACGCTCACGCCTCTGCCTCCAAAATCAGATTCATCGTCTGCCTCCACGCTCACGCACAGCAGCTCCAAAATCAGATCGATTGGGTTCGAAATCGTGGATTGCTGGGTTGATTTCCCACAATGGAGACACAGGTGGTTCGATTATGCTTCGAAATAAGGTAAGAATTCGTTCTACTTGCTCGATTTGGTCCAAACGAGAATATCGGTGATATAACCGATATTTAAGACTCCAAATTTCGGCGATATATCGGTTATCTCGGCCGATATTCTCGGGAACGATATTCTAACCGATATTTTAAACCGATATGCTAGCCTATTTCCGATAACCAATATATCGGTGATATATCACCGATATATCGGCCGAGTTAACTGCATAGATTAGAAGGTGAGGTGGGAGTGTTGGAAGCTGGTGGGCTGTTTGAGGGGTGAACAACAGTAGGTTTTCGCCTTTGGTATGTAAGGATAGTAGGGGCTGTTTGAGAGGAAGTGAGTGAAGAGTTGTTGGTAGATGATGATATGGGTAATATATTGATGTGAAGCCAAGAATCGGGATGGGGAGTAGGGGTGATATTTGTTTTGGTTAAGGTGATATAAGGGAATTCATTTTCTATAAAACGAACATGGCGGGAAGTATATATTTTGTTGGTAGTGGGGTCGAGAAGGTGATAGGCACTTTGAGAAGAGGAGTAGCCTATAAATATGCAAGGTTTTGATTGAGATTGAAGTTTATGGTTTGAATAAGGGCGAAGCCAAGGATAGGCTAGGCAACCAAAACTTCTTAGTTTTTCATAATTTGGAAGTTTTTGAAAAAGTTGATAATAGGGAGAGTGGTTGTTAAGTGTGGTGGTAGGAAGTCGGTTAATTAGATAAGTGGCGGTAGTGAAAGCAAAAGGCCAAAATTTCAATGGAATATTGGCATGGGAAAGTAAAGCAAGTCCCGTTTCGACTATATGACGATGTCGTCTTTCGGCATAACCATTGTGCTCGGGTGTATGAGGTGGGGAGGTTAGGTGAGTGATCCCACAAGAGGAGAGATGAGATGCAAGTTTGATATATTCACCTCCATTGTCGGAAAATAATTGCTTAATTTTGGTTTGAAAATAGTTTTCAACTAGTCGTTGAAAACGAATAAAAGTGTTGAAAGAATCGGATTTTATTTTCAATGGGTAAATCCAAATATATTTAGTATAATGATCCACAAATATGATGTAATATTTAAAACCATCAATAGACGTAATGGGGGATGACCATACTTCAGAAAATATTAAATGTAAAGGAGAATTAGATGAAAGAGAAGAGACATGAAAAGGAAGCTTGTGGCTTTTATTAATGCAACATGAATTACAATTGTTTTTTGAATTTTTAATAGTAGGAATAATAGAAGCTAAAGTTTGTAGAGCTTGAGAGTGCGGATGTCCAAGGCGGTGGTGCCAAAATGTAGACTGATTTAGTTGCATGTGAAGAGTGAACGGTGGTGATGTAGAACGAAGTTCATAGATCCCACGACTAGACGTTCCTTGGAGTAGAGTTTGACGGGAGTGGAAGTCCTTGATAAGAAAATTAAAAGAAAAGAATTGGATTAGTATTTCATTGTCAATACATAATCGAGAAATAGAGATAATGTTTTTGGAGATAGAAGGAACACAAAGAACGTTAGTCAAAGTAAAAGAAACATTCGAGAATTGAATAACTAAAGAACCAACATGAGTAATAGTAAGAGACGAACCATCGCCGATGACAAGTTCATCGGTACCATCATAGGGTGTGTGAAGTGATAGGGCATTGAGATCATTTGTGATGTAATGAGATGCTCCGCTATCAAAAAGCCAAGTAGGATTGGAGCTACTAGTAGAGGAAACTCCCATGGTGTGTAGTTGTGGTTTGGTGGATGTTTGTCTTGGAAGGGGTGGGAGTGTCACTTGAGGGTTTGCTTTCTTGAATGCAAAACAAGAGGTTAATGAATGTCCCTGTTTAAAACAAAATTGACATTTTCCTAGGAAGGGACGAGTGGTATTGGTAGTTGGTGTAGGTAAAATGCCTGTTGCACGGTTAGGGATGTAACGAGTGGGCCATTGTTTGGTGGATGAACGGGTATGAGCAGCAAAAACGGAGTTTGGTTGATGAAGATTTGGGGTGGGTGTAGGTGTTTGAGCAAGAGATAACTCATGATTGATAAGTTTCTCATGTAATTCATGAAAAGAAATGGGTGTGTCCCGTGCATGAATAGCATCTATGACCGGCTTGTAGGCGGTTTGATCTAGACCGGTTAGTACGAAGTCTGTGATGTCCTCAGCATCTATTTGTTTGCCAAGAATTGAAAGCTCATCAACAAGAACTTTGACTGTTTGCATATAATCAGTGATTGGTTGGTCATGGGTTTTAGAGGTGTGCTTTAATCGGTGTTGTAACTGTTTGATGTGGCCACGGGATGTTGAGGCATAGGTATTGGAAAGTATTTTCTAAGCCTCAAGAGAAGATGGGGCATTTTGAATGAGAGGGACAATGTTGGGAGAAAGGCTGCCTACTAATGCGCCGAAGAGAAGGCGGTCCTGGCGAAACCAGGCAGGGTAGTCGGCATGGGGTGCAGTGGTTCCGGCGGCGGTGCAGATTGGAGTAGGGGATGGATGGGAGCCATCAATAAATTTGTGGAGATCTAGGCCATAGAGGAGGGCTTCAATTTGAGCCTTCCAGCTTAAATAGTTTGTTGATGTGAGTTTGAGGGATGAAGGGAAGTGTACGATGGTGAGGGATGGTGTGGTGGTGAGGGGAAGGGTGGTGAAGGTGGCTGAATCTGACGCGCTAACAGTGGAGGAGATGGATGCGCTAACAGTTGACATGGTTGTGAAGGAGGATGACCGGAAAAAAAAAAAAGAAATCAGGAGGGTGGTCGCCGGATTTTAGAGGTGGCGGTGGTGGTTCCTGGCTGATACCATATAAAATGATCAACCAAAAGATAATTCTTATTACTGATTTGATCGAATATATATACAAGGAGAAAAGCTAAAAACTAGGGATTGATACAATCAATTACATTAAACTAAAAGCTGATTCTATGGCTAAAATAATTACAATATAAAAACTGAAATATTTGACTTAATACAAAATCTTTGACTGGGTCATACTTTAACAGTTACTAGGTGAGCCGGAATATGAAGATTTAGATAATTAGTGATAGCATATTGATTATAATTGCTCAATCGTTGAATGTAAAATATTTCTTAAATTTTCTACTAGTTTATCGCTAAACATGAAATATCGGGCGCTATTTCATCGCTATGTAGCATACAGGTAGTTTGTCGCTATTTACCGCTATTCACTATTGACAACTGTTAATAAGTCAAATCACTAAATTTAAAAACATAACTAAAAAGGAAATGGGTTGAAAGATGCCCAAAGTATTCTCAAAAATTTTAACCTCCAAAACTGTTTCAGTTTAAAAAAAACAGATTTACTTTTTAACAATATGGTTTTAATAATAAAAATTGAATTTTTTTATTTAATTTCCAAAAAAAGACAAAAAAGTGCTAATGGGTCAGCGCAGACTGACCCATCCTATTTGGACCTAGACCCACTTGACCTGTTACCCAACCTGTTTGTTTCTTACCCTGCCTCTGCCAGGCAACTCATTTTCTTTATAACATGCTATGTCGTTGGTTATAGGAGGCACCCTATCAACAATTGGTCCTGCCTGAAGATGTTATCAGTTCTCAATGTTGCAATGACAGTAAACTGCCAGAGGTGCCAAGTGATCAACCCTCCGAACCATTTGCCGCAGTGAAACCAAAAAGGTATGGCCTTTTTTAATAAGCAAAAGTTTTCGTTACACACGTGTCAAATTATTTAATCAACAAATACAATCCATAGGTCACACTTTCAACTATAATTCATTTTAAGAAAGATTTAACATGTTGGTTATGATTACAATAATAATATTATTACAATACTATTTCATATCTTTTAATAAAACGATCCAAAAGTTTGTTGGTATTAAATATAGACATTGGGTGGCTTTCAACATGCTTGACCCATTGTGGTTTGAGATAAAACACAACCCAAATCAAACCCTTCATAAATAAACAGGTTGAAATTTACCACATCTAGCTTGACGCTAAATGAGGGATAACTTAATCTTGATCGAATAGTCATAACTCATGTTATCAAGTTTTTTTTGAGATTACAACATTTTCATACTTTGTTGCATGTGCCATCTGTTTTGCCTTTGTATTGCTTTTGTTTTTAAAGTCGATATATGCCTTTTTATATTACTAGGAGACTTCGACCTGCTTCATCAGTGATGCTAAAGAATATAAACATTTTAGACTTTGATGATGCAACCACACTGCCAAAGGTACATTTCATTGTTTCTCACAGACCACACACACACACTATGTGAACATTTGGTGTATTCACCACGAGCATGTATACATATGCTACTAGAAACTATAGTGTATATTAACAGGACGCTATGTTTCTCACACACCACACACACACACACACACACTAAATACACCGTGCATACATCTTAAAAAAGATTTCCATCAGGTAGATTTGACGGTGGTAAAGTGGTAAAAAACTTTCCATCAAGTAGATTCGACGGTGACAAATATACACCACACACTCTCTCTCTCTCTCTCTATATATATATATATATGTATATAATCTGGATCATACCGGAACTTCAAAAAACATTCAGAACTGCGAGAACTCATATCAACAAATCATTTTTTTTGTATTCCTTTATTTGTTTTATTTAAATTAAGTGCACTACTGCACTTATGTCAAAATGTGTAACAATTACGATATATCAGTTACACATTTGAAAAATGAATTATGTAGTTGCATATGTATAACCTTGTTTTACACATATGTAAGTTAATTATTACATATATGTAAATGTTGTATATATGTGTAATTTACATACGTAAATGTTTCACAGGTGTAAGTAAATCATTTACATATATGTATATAATGCATAAACCCGTGGTTTAGATGAGTTCTTGCAGTTCTAAAGAAAAAATATGTAAGTTCCGAAATGATCCTAGCCCTATATATTTATGGGCACGTTTAATACATTTACAATTTTAAGTATAAAACCGTATAAGCATTTGTACAATATAAAAACAGTTCGGCCTATTATTTGTGCGTGTTTTTAATGTGTGTGAGTTGAATGATGCAGCAACGTAATGGAAAAAGAGGTGAAAATGAAGATGGTAGAAAAAGAACGCAAGGTAGCATCTCTCTTCTACGCATCCTAAAACAAAATCTCCATCACTAAAAACATCTCTACTTTGGTTGTTTGTGGGAGTTCTTTTGGATGTTATAAAGCCAACTTCAGCCTTTTGTAGCTAATGTAATCTCTGTTTTTTTTGGACATGTTTACAGAAGAAACTTATTGATTCGGGTTAAATTTTATTTTTATGGGGTTGAATGGGTAAGTTTTATGAAATTCCTTAAAAACTGAAACGGGTAAACGGGTTTAACATGTCAAAAGTTGGTTGTAAATGTATTATTTAATCTTATTTTTATTTATAAAAATTGTTATTTTCTATTAAGTTGGTAGCAACTTTTTTACATTAGTTGTATAAAAAATAAAATATTAGAATAAAGCTATTGTTGAATTACCTCAACTTGATTGTGTATCTTTCAAAACAATATCTCATTCGGACAACATAATAAAAGAAAAAAAAGTATACAATACTTAAACTGTTAAGACAAATTTTTTCATTAAAAACGTGCCTAGAAAATCGAATGGGATAAAATCATGACCAAAGGAAAAAGAGTGGCGTGTGTTATCTTCCCCACAAAACTATTAGAAAATACATTTTCATGAAATGTATGTAAAATACAAATGAATTATTTGTTTTATCTTCCCCAAAGGTCCTCTCCGACGATCATGCCACTATGAACCTACCCGAAGGTCCTTTATTGTGTACTAGGATGTCTGAAGATCCTTTACTGTAATTACTTCTACCACAAGGGTTCTCAAACGCTTACAAGGCTACCCGAAGGTCCTCTACAGCATTCAAGCTACTCACATTCACAATCCTCATAAACTTAAAAATTGTTGTAAACATCACATCAAAATATTTTATTTGTACGTACCCAACCCAAAAGCATTTAAAAAGGGCAAAAGTCAGAGTCTCACCTTAATCTTTTCCTTAGTTAACTTCTATTAACCTCTCACAACTTGTATCGAAGCCTTTCTTTTCGCAAACATCCTATATAGTATGAAAAACCAACTTTAAAAAAGTTAACAAACCCTCCACTTATTTGGGATGTATTTTCAAATACTTTAGGCGTGGTTTTATTGGGGGCGTGAATGCTCAAAGATAAAAGATTCATTTAAAGATTATAAATTCTTGTAACGTGTGTGATAAATACTTAAGTTGTAAGGTCCCGATCCTCGAAATTCATACTTGTTGGATTTACTTATTAACACATAGATCTTAAACATAAGATTTCATTCAAACGCAACGGAAACTTTGTTCAAACGTTACACAAGTCATTACAAATTTAAGTTAAAACATAATTGTTTGAAAACAATTATAACAGTCTAGGATGTCAACTTTCGGGATTGAGTAGCCTTGAATCCATGCCACTCCAGCCCTCGCAGCTCCTATGATCAGCACATCCTTAACCGGATATGCATGCTAAAAGTCAGTTAAAACTAAATGAGTTCTATATTACTATGACCGTATCAAACTTTACCAATATCATTCTTCTTTATAAAACATTAGTTTTATTATACGTTACCAAACATTTTCTTTATCATGAACCTTGTCCATCTATTCATTAAAAACTTTATCTTTCATTTTATCGTTTAATCATATGTGCTTGTACTCATACAAGTCTCCTTTACCGTACTCGCACTTAGGCGAGACTTGATTAACGTGCTTGCATTCGTGCAAGACTCCTTTAGCATGCTTGTACTTGTACAAGTCTTTGTTTAGCGTGCTTACACTCGAGTAAGGCTCCTATTCATGCTTGCACTTGTGCAAGGTTCCTTTAGCGTACTCACATTTAAACAAGATTTCTATGACATGCTTGCGCTCGCGCAAGGCTCCTATTGCTTGTAACATGACTCCTTTATCGTGCATACTATGGCATACTATACCTTTACACTATTAACCACATAGCCATCACTTTAACACATATTACAAACAAAACAGTTAGCACATTCATCACATAAACACATAAGATGGCATAATACTTTATCGACATAACTTTCTATTACGTACTTACATTCGTGTAAGACTCTCTTTCTTTAGCTTTATAACTGTACGCTATCTATCTTTTTCGTTCTTTCATAAAATACTTTATCATGTGCTTATACTCGTATAAGTCTTTCTTCCTATAACTTTATAAATCGTTTGTTATATTCTCTATCATTACTTTCATAAATATACATTCATTACAGTTTGTATCTATATCTTTCATTACCAGCATTCATATCAACCCAAAAACATAGGAAAAGGGCAATATCAACTCACCCGATTCTCAGCAACCATCTCTAACTAGGTGCCGAGATACTATACGACCTGCATACAAGTCAATACGTGAAATCTATCAAATTCCTGATAGTGTCCCCTGACACTAGTGTCGTCAGACAGTGTTGTTGATGACAGTGTCGCAAGGGCTAATGTCGTCATAACTTATGTTAGTGGCTTTTCTTAGTGGCACTGCTTTGATGAAGAAACGAGATCAAATCAAGATAAAAGGAGAATGCAAGAGTTAATCTTGATAAGAGTTAATCTTGATAAGAATGAGATCTGGTTAAATCAAAAGAAAAAGGAGGAGATAATTTTTGAAGAGGGTGAGATATGCTTCATCAAAGTTAAATATTTGGTTTACTAATTTATTTTATTTTTGTTTCCTATTTGTTAGAAAAGAGTTCAAAGTCTTTTCTTAGTTACCAAGTTTTAAGTTTAAGTATAAATAGGGGTTAGGATCATTTTCTAGTGTGTGGTTTTATTCTTAATGACATTAAAAAGAATTGTGAGAGTTTCCACATCATATCAGCGTGTTGTTCGTGTGTGATATATTATTCAAGGCTAACAATCTTTTGCTCAATCTTCTAAAACTCATCTCTCTTAAAACTTGTTCTCTTTAGCTTCTTCCTTCTTCCCTTGATAACCTTTGTTTATGAATTCGCTCTTGAATTTCATTAACAATGTAAACCTTTGTTTATGAATCCGCTCTTGAATTTCATTAACAATGTAGCTTTCGTTTGATTGAAGGACTCATTTGCTTCATCTCCAGATATAAAATATCCTGGTTCTAATTCATTGGGATTGTCCAGGACTGCCTTTAAGAAGCTTTTTCTAGAAGTTTTTTTTTCCGTTTAACTTGCTTTCTGAGATGAGAACGAGACAAGCATGAGCTTCAATATTTTTAAACATCTCTTATTCTTCTACATGAAGTAGTCCAAATAGAGTCTTTATGCTGATATGAATTATAGGATTAACTAACGACATCGGTATAATAAAATAACAACTCTTTATTTTAGTTTGTTTATGTAAACTCATTAACTAATTCATTATGTGATTGATTGTCTTCTATTTCAATTAAAACAATTTATTAGTAAAGATTAGAAGATTACATATCTAAAATGAACTTTATTTTTATAAAAAATGACTAAGATATTTTTTTATCTACCACATATCCTTTAAAAGATTTATTAGTACTCTCATTTAAATTTTAAAAATTAAATTAGTTGTATTTTTCTCAAGTTTGACTAAAAAAGGACTTAATTTATTAGGCAAAAGTTTACAATCTCTTGAGACATTTTATTACGGGATAATATCATATATACCCCTACAAACATGGATAAATATCATATATACCCAATCAAAACTAAAAATATCATATATACCCAATTTAAATAATTTGTTACTTTATGACCATTCTACTCTTATCCATTATATTGTTTTTTATAACCTAATTTTTTAGTTTTATCTGATACGTAAAAGATCACTCGTTCTCCTATTCTTGATGACGACTATCACGATTCTCAAAACCCATTCAGAAGGCATCGATTCAGAAGGAATTGCGAGAAAGATACAAAACGCTAATGTTATAAAAGAAAATTGGTAAAATTATAAAAAAATGAGAAAAATTCAAAATAGTATTTTGAGAAAACTATTTTTTATGGTTAAATTTAAAATTCTAAAGTTGAAAATAAGTAAATATGAAATCTCAATGTTAAAAACTGGTAAATATGAAATATTAAAATGTAGAGAAATAAGGGTAAAATGGTCTTCTTTTAAATAGTTTTTAATGAAATGGGTATATATGATATTATTACATGTTTGTAAGGGTATATATGATATTTTTAGTTTTTGTTGGGTATATATGATATTTTTCAAGTTTGTAGGGGTATGTATTTTATTACATGCAAATAAAGTATAAAATGAGGAAATAATGGGTAACTTTACATAATAGTAATCAAGTTTCTTATTTGTTCCATTTTAGTCACTCAAAATTTTTTGTCTCATTATAGTCACTCAAGTTTTCCATCTGTTACATTTTAGTCACTCAAACTTTTTTTGTCTCATTTTAGTCACTTAAGTTTCACATGTTATTCCAATATTTCGTAATTACCATGTTACGAGTTACTCCTTTTTATTTCATTTTACGTATACGGTGAAAATGAAATTCAAAAAGAGTAAATCAACATTTTCACCATATTCATAAAACAAGTAGGTGACTAATGATTGGAATAACATGTGAAACTTGAGTGACTAAAATGAGGCAAAAAAAGTTTGAGTGACTAAAATGTAACAGATGGGAAACTTGAGTGACTAAAATAAGGCAAAAAAGTTTGAGTGATTAAAATGGAACAAATGGGAAAGTTGAGTGACTAAAATGAGATAAGAAAAAGTTTGAGTGACTAAAATGAAATAGATGAGAAACTTAATTACTATTTTGTGAAGTTTTCACCACATGCCAACCAGGACCTCACATCTAAGAGGTAGGCAAGAGCCTCTATCAAGTGGGCTAGTCCCATATTAACCTGATAAACATCAAATACTGCACAGACTTGGTTATCTATGTGTACACAACAAATACGTTCCTTGATGGTGGGAACAGGCCAAGTGTTCCTAGGGATCACAACACTCATATTTAATTCGATTAAAAAATTAGGGGGATTTACTTGGTGTTGAAGACCTAACTAATTCGATTAAGAAATTAGTGGGTGATTGTTGGTTGGTAATTCCCGACTCATTACACGTAGGTGATGGGAAGGGCGGAAAAAGGAGTCCTAATACGAGTCGGTGTAGGATCATAATGTTTAGCATTTTTGAAATTCAAATTTTGCAATTTTAGTTCTAGTCTAACGAGTTTAGGTTAGATTATAATTTATAAATAACGAGTTAGACTTACCCTCCATTTTTGATTTCTTCTATTCTTCTTCTACATATCAATTAAAAACTCCGATGAAATCAATCTTCAAAAACTTATTCACATAATAAACATTAAAGTTAATTTTAACAAACTGCATGAATAAAATGTCCATGTTAAAATACTCGCGTTCACATGATCAAATTCCAACTTCATTTGGAACTCCGATACGTTAACATGCAAACATTGCCATTTCATGGAATATAAATATCAGATTTCATATGAAAACTTCGAACATTCCAAAACTTGTTCAGATGGAATATGAATCGTGACGAACCGAGTATAACCATTGATGTGTTACAAAACACACCTCGATTTTCTTTTATTATGTAGCGTTATTCGTATGGTTTTATAGTTGTTTTGAGTCATTTATAGCTTGTACTTAGTAATGTTATATTTTGTAGGTGTTCGAGAGTAAAAGGAGCTTAAACGAGCAAGAACTGTGAAAGCATGAGCACACGAGAACACGGGACGAGAAACGACAAAAGTCAGGAAAGAGTCCAAACTTCACAAGGGCATATCTCGGGATAGAAAATGAGTTATGGGACCTATAATATATGGATTTGGGATGTTTCGACGAGCCGAGTCCAAAAATTAGGTTTTGACGGTACGCGAAGAAATGGTGGGCCCCCGGCGCGGTACGCGAGGACACGGTTTCTAGGAAAAGATGCGCGACTAATTTGTCTTTAGCGGTACGCGAGAAATTGGCCGTTTGAGCTTCGCGGTACGCGAAAAACTCCAGTTACGGGCTTTTTAGCCTAATTTCATGATTTAAAAGATTAGAACCCATTCTAGGGTTTATGGTCGAGTTCCAGCCGTCAAGTTAGAGTCTTTTGGGCGATTTCAAGTTGGAGAAAGCATCTAGGATCAATTGGAAGCGTGGATTGAAGCGGGAGATCATAGATCGGGTCGATTACGTCTTCCGGTTTACGTTTTCTTTCTTTGTTTACTTTTTCAGCATTGAAACCATGATGTCTATGTTTGATACTTCTGTTTTGATGTCTTTAAACATGATGATTGGCTAGATTCTTGAACTACCTAGGTTAAAGATGATTACTTTGTGATTTTGGGATTTTATTCGGTTTTTGGATTCTTAATTGATGGTTTAATGTTAAAGTAGCGAACTTGATTGCAATTGGTATGATGTGTATGTGTATTCAGATCTGATTTATGATTGATTATTGTGCCATATGTATCTTTGTGAATGTCTTTCATGTATAGATGCATATTAGGTTGCTTACTGTGTGTTTGTGTCTAGTTTAGGGTATTTGATCTATCGAATCTATAGGAACGATAGTTGAGAGTTTAGAGGGTTTAAATATTCTACCTACTTCGATAGCTGAAAGGTGAGAAGTAGTCGGTTTGTCTTTGGTGCTAGGGTTCTAGGTGTAAAGACTCTGAAAGGAGGTTTCTCCTAGGTGTCCTAGTATCTTTGGTGTCTGACGGTGTAGTATTCATAGATTCTGGTTCCATCATTAGTTTCCTTAACCGAGAGAAGTCCACGTTTCACAAGTAGGATTCTTAACCTGGGTAGTGCTTTCCCTATTCTTGAGTTTGTCTAAAGTCTTTTGCTTGATAGTTGGTTTTCGTTAGTTAGGTCCTTAGTTTGTCAGATTTAGAATCACAGCACAAAACCCCCCTTTTAAATCACTTTAGTTAGTTGAGTCAGAGTCTAGGTTAGTTGTCACTAGTGTCTCGTGGGTTCGATATCCGGACTTCCATTAGGCTATACTACGACTGATAGGTTCACTTGCCTGTCATTGTGGTCTAGTTTATAGGATTTCTAGAGTATTACTAGAGTGTCTAGGTTAGGTTTTTATTTAGTTTTTATAGACCATTCCAAGCACATCAACCATTTGTGCAAGCCAACGCCAAATTTTAATTTCAACCATCGTATAATGAGTTGAACTAACCGTAACCATTTATGAAATACTCATTTTACTAAAATCAGACATCGAAATAGGAAGGACGAGGAGGACTGAAATAGAGTTCTAGCGAAATCAATATTTCGCGGTCGAACAACTCTTAACCGATTTGAGGACGGAGTGACGAACTGCACATCTGTAGTTTTCGAGTTCCAGAAGGCGACGGTGATGAACGAATCATGAGTTGCGTCATGAGTTTTGAGAGGGATGAGATTAGGGGTGGGACTTAAGAGGTAGAAGATGATGGAGTGGTACATGGGGTTGGGATATTAAAGGGTATTTTTGTCAATTCGATATTTTTACTCTCGAATTCAATTCACAAATTTACAAACCAAACACAATACAAAATTTTATTGGATCCGATTCCCTAAAATTCCAATTTAAACATTTATATTCTTTTGAAAACATTTTACGAACCAAACGAGCCCTAAAAGAATTAAACTTTATTCACCTTTTTTCTCAACAATCAAAATAAATCTCCCTGTGTATAATTGGTACATCCTCGTGTCATATTTTCTTTGCTTGTTTTCATTCTCTAAAGGATTAAATTTACAAGTCAAGTTTAACCTATTTATTTGTCATGAATAACGAGTGATGAATATTAAATCTGTTATCAATGTTTGCATGTTAGATTATAATTTATAAATAACGAGTTAGGGTATCCATTGAAATTCAAGTTTTCAGTTAGTTTCTTGATTACTAATAAACGTTTGAGAGTTATAGCCAATTGTCGTTTTATTAAATCTATTATTAGTTCTTTTCTTGACTAATTGTATAATTTAACTAACTCAAAGCAAACAATTATTAAGACAAACAAAATTCCGTAGGAGCAACCGATTTAACTAAGAAGGGACGACGATTATGTATCAAAATGAGAGCATGAATTCCAACGGTAACGGTAATTGTGTTTGGTTGTTACGTGAGGAAATTGGAATTGAAAAATATTCCATGATTCATTGGAATTTAAGAACCCTTTGATAGCCTGATGGAATTTCCACATTCTAACCAAAATTACCCTCCATATTAGACTAAGTGATATAGTATAAGGACTAAACTTGTAATATGGTGTTCTATATAAACACCTCCTTATGTAAATCCTAATCACACAATCACAATCTAATAATACAAGGTTGTTGTATTACAACAGCCTAATAGCAACAAGTAATATGTATATGACAAAAGAGAGAGTAGAGATAAATGAGAAGAATGGAAGAATGATAAAACTCTATTCATGTATATTATCAATAAACAACTAGACCATATATATATAGTCTTTAGTAACTAATACAATGAATACATATTTATGGATAAAATAGTAACCACTATAAGTATTAATCCATATTTAATTATATTGATAACCATAATCAATAATATTTATAACACTCCCCCTTGGTTATCATATATCATACTTAATACGCTTGGAGATGCTGACTCGTTAAAAACCTTGCTAGGGAAAACCCAGTGGGACAAAACCTTAGCTAAGGGAAAAAGAGTGCAGTGCGCATTACTCCCCCTGATTTTTATAACCTTCAATTGATGGGTTTCAATTTTCTGTGCGAGTTGCTCAAAAATTTTGTAGTCAATGATTTGCCGCTTGATCTTTTAATGTGCAACTCTTTATGTCGAGCAATGATATATTTTCTTTATATAAGACTCCTTGTGTCTCCTCCCATAAACAAATACCACAAGATTCATGATCGTGTTGTGTTACATTCCCTGTATGTACAAAACTAACCAAACTTGTTTTGATGGGTTAGTAAAATATATTCAATACATTTTGTACCTTCATGGTTATTTGTTTTACCCAATCCAATGTCTCATTGCCAGACATGGGCTAGCACGAAACAAAATGTATCAGTTACACTTAATTATGGTACTTATGGACAACACATTTCTTATTCTTTGATAAGAGATAATAAGAGACAATGATTGTCCAATCTTTAATGTGCTTAGATGATTAGCTTTATCCATATTAAATGTTCCAATATCTTATTGATGTAACTTGATTAATGGATAAAATTATCATTATGTAAATGCTCGACATGCCGCCTGAGACATAAATTGTAATACTATCTTTCATTTCAGAGTCGTTCTTGAACTAATTGAACTCTTTTCAATCTCTTCAGGAGATACAGTTAAATCATCAACATATACTATAATACTTGTAAACCTCATATTGTTCTTTTGATAAAAACACATGGACCAACTATATCATATTTATTTATCTCCTTTTTGAGATAATCACTGAGTCGATTATACATATTCCGCATGACTATTTTAGTCCATATATATAAACTGTTAACTTTATATGATATATTTGATGAAGTTTTGATATCAATGCTCAGGCATTTACAATCATTCACAACCTTCTTTCTGTTTTGACTAATTATTTATGTGCATACATTTATCAACATTTTGGCACATAAACTTCCTCATTTGGCACATCAATTTCTATATCATATACAAAGATTGCATTAACAAGTGTTTCATTTCCAAACTCAGTATTGCACCATTTCATAGTTCATGGAGATATCATACTCATCGAGTATAGTTTCTTCTATATATATTCATTGGTGCACAAGAATTACATCCTTAAGATGTTTCATGTTACCTTTTAAGCACTCAACTGCTTTAGGAACCTCATGAGGACTTCCAATTATATTTAAGTTATCAATGTATACAAATAATCATAACGTACTTGGATCACAATGTTCTCGAGAACTTACTTTACATGATTTTAGTAGTTTAAATTCTTCAGGGATTTACATGTAAAGTTCGATATCACGTGAGTCACAATATCCATAAGACGCGATCAATTCTCTTTTTATATTACCAGACTAGCGAGATATTAAAATTCGTTGCATCCACCACTAGATATATATATATCCTCATAATCAATACTAGGTCTTTGCAAAAATCCATGTGCCACCAATTTCACCTTATATCGATTAATTTCTTCTTCATATCATAATTTCATACAAAAATAGGCATATTCATATTCAACATGTTTTACAACTTCAGTTGTATGGACTACTGGTCCATAACTTTCCTTTTAGTGAGAGAATTTAATCCTGCCTCATTTGCGTCTTTACATTTTGACCAATAATTTTTATATTTTCATTCATAGGCAGATACATTCTTGATCCTCATCATTTCGATTATTTCAAGCGCTATTATATACAAAAGTATTATCGACGTCGATCTTGTTTCGATTCCATATTATTTCTAAACATGATACAATTTACCGAGATCTCATTATTTTTAGGTACCCGAGGTTCTTCTGGAACCATCATGTCTATTGTCTCTTTAATGGACCCTTTTACTTTTACCTCGACTTGACTATATTCATTATAACTTGCTCCATTTTTTGAGGAATTTTTTTTCTTTGGAATCGAATTGTCTATCACGTTTCAAACGAGCCTTAGACTTACTACCAATATGTAGTCGTCCTTCTATGACATTAATCTTAATTGGAGCACCAACAGTTGGTATATGTGACTTAGTCACTCTTTTAAGGTCAGTGAATATGTCTGGTAATTTATTTGCTAATCTTATGAATTATCTTTTCAACATCTCGTTCATACTTAGTTTGAGGATTAAGATAATATAGAGATAACTCATTCCAAATTATTTCACTTTCCAACTGCTTTTAATCTCCCCCACATGTTGGGAATGTTGATTCATGAAAAATCAATAAATTGAGCCGTAAACAAATCTTGATTATAGATAGTTATTCATTCCCAACATATATTCACAACCTCATTTGAGGTCACATCTTTGTGTATTGTGGTGGATCAATTTCAATATATACCACACAACAAAAATTTTAGATGGGAAATACTTGGTTACTGATCAAAAACTAACTATAATGGGGAGGAAATATTATAATTTATTGGCTTGATGTGAATTAATGTTGCTGCATGTACACAACATGGTTTCAAACTTTTGCTCTCATGATTATTGGCTTTTTAATCAATTGTAGACGTTTGATGAAAGTCTCGACAAAAACAATTCGTGTATGAACATAAACTATACGAAGTTCGTCGCTTATTTTGTAACATTTCTGATTTTTACTATGTAACCGTTTGATTTTCAATAATCAAGTATATTCAGTTTCTTTTCGCGTGCAATATTGATGTTGTAATACATATGCAAACTACTCTGTGATAATAACAACTGAAACCAAAGCAACACTATCTAGCAAACCTCAAGGACCAGAACTGACAAAAACTCAAAAACCCTCAAACACGATCGTGCCTAGTACGAGGCACGGTCGCGCCTAAGGAAAAGAAACACGATCGTGTCTAATACTAAACACGGTCGCGTCTAACATACGGAACACGACCGCGCCAAATACAAGCACGGTCGCGCTTGCTGAAACAGTTTGACTCCGCAGAGTCAAACGACAATCAATGCTCGCCGAATCTGCTTTATTGAACCCTGTTAAAGTGGTTATCACGCGTCCGACAAGCTATCAACCGAATGCAACCCAAATCGCGTCCCAATTCATTCTCGGAGTTAATTCAAATCCAACCCCCAACTACCCACATTAATGCCACGCGAATCAGACTAAATCAAGTTAATTACGCGCTTAATGCTAATTCGTATACTCTCTCCGAAACTCTATGAACTATCACTCGACGCGCAAGGCCTCTGGAGTCCGTTGAATCGCCGGAAAGACTCAAGCTCTCGACCCGTTGCCGACTGCATTAATTTGCCCAATTCTAACGAGTAAGTTTCATGTTGTTAGCTTCGTACATTCCTCTACTACGAAAGCCCTATGCTAATTCGTAGTAGAAACACACAATCAGTCCGATTTTCGAACTAGGAAACCGAAACTACTTTTTTAATCGATATACACTCTAGACATGATTTAAATCCAATTAATCTATGTAAATACATTCGCAATAACCCACTAAGTGAAAGCCCTAACAATACAGTAGGTCTTAATATAAGAATCGACGAATTTGGGTCAGAAAAGAACCCGACACGGTCGCGCTCATCACTGAGCGCGGTCGTGCCCGACCAAGCACAGTCGTGGTCCGAGTGTGGCCCGGTCGTGCTTACCGAGCAAACAAGTTCTGTCCAGAAACAAACCCTAGACGCGGTCGTGCCGGATACGAGCACGGTCGTGCTCTATGACCAGACCCTCTCTGTGGTCTCCTGACTTGACCACGGGCGCGCTTCAGACCACCACGGTCACGCCCGTAGACGAGCGCGGTCGTGCTCGTAAGGAGCACGGTCGTGCTCAGTCAGAATAAAACTTTACTGTTTTTCTCAGATTTAATAATTTTAGAAAACTATTGTTATAAACCTAACTGTTTAAACAGAACCTTACAATTATCGAGCTCTACAATTATTTTCATCAATTAAATGGTTTAAAACAAATTATACTTATTTGAAAAGACATTTTTAGTCAAAATCCTTAAACTTATAAAAAAAAAATGATAACGAGATTTTATAAAATACTTCATGAACTTTTATAAACCAAATTGTATAAACCCTATTTATATTGAATAAAATTTATTCCAAGAATATATAAATAGACTACTTTATATTTGTGGCATTTAAAAAATAAATGAATAAAATAAATTTATTTATTTTATATTTATTTAAATATAGGTATACCATACTACCTTTCATTCTAAACAAATAAATAAGTAATTTACTTATTTATTTTAATCTATTTAGTTAAATTAGTACAAACCACTAAACCTTTGGTACAAGTCCTACAATTTCAAACCTACTAAACCCTAGACTATGTCCTAGTACAAAACCCTGATACAAGTTTATACATCTCATCGATAGGTCAAAACTAGTGACTTACAACACAACGTGCTATCTTTTGATTGTGCAATCTACATCCTACACACAAGTGAGTTTACATAACCCCTTTTTAAACTATTTACATTTTTGGGGTGGAACATGCGTTCTATTACAATGTTTTCAATCATACACATATACAGCTCCACCCTACATACATGTATACACTTTTGTGCTTTATGCTTGAGTACTAGGTGTGTAGACCAACACGCAGTTTTGCTATTCATGTACAATCATTAACTATTTATAGCCTACAGTAAACAGTGATAGATCTATTGAGTCTGACAAACCCACCCAGGTAGGGTGACTGTTACTGCCAACACGCGTTTGTTTTGCATGCTAGTTACAAAGGTTTGATTGTATACCTAGGTCACACGATGGTTTCTCTCCATAAATGCCTTAATTGTCATGTTTGTATGAACTGTATGCACACAACACATATTTTTTTTGCTATCACACAACACAACCTATGTATTCTCACCAACTTTCTAGTTGACCCTGTTTTTAACCATGTTTCAGGTGCTAATATTTGAGTTGATTCGAGCTGGCTACACTTAGGAATTGGCCTAGTGTTAAAATTTGAACAGTTTGTCTATTGTAATGTACTTTATTGATGTTTTGGTTGAATATTTGTTTGAACTTGTTCTTGAAATGAAATTTGATGTTTAATTATTCAAACGCTAGTAAACCATGAGCTATGAACAGTCTGCACGCTTCACGCCCCGACGATTCCGCCGTCGGTTGGGGTGTGACAGATTGGTATCAGAGCCTTGGTTATAGGGAATTAGGTTATTAGACACCGTTGACCTAGACTATAACCTTAGGACACCCAACAATGCCATGCTACATATTTCATGTGCTACATGCTACTTGCTATATGTCACATGCTTAATATTTTATGTGTGAGTTTATTTGATACTTAACCTATTAAACTGCATGACTTAGTAAGTACACTTAAATAATAAATTTAAATAAATCGTATCCATACCCGTATCCTAAACCGCATATCCTCCTTAACTGCTCCTATGTCATCATCAGCATAACTTGTGGAAAAATCATACTCGTAGACAGTAGTCTATCAAAAATATTTTTTTTTATATATACCCGTTAAGGTTTTAAACTCTGTTAATTATTAAAGGACATGTGCAATCTGGAAGGGTGACACCTGTATTCGGGGTTTTCTGTCTAGGAAAGCATTTCATATAAATCCCAATCAACCGAGGGATCCGTATGCTTTCCTGGGAATTCCCGGGATGAGTGTTCACTTATAGGCTAAAGCACGTCTCCTTGATAATTAAACAAGTTTAACTAACCTTAATATGTCATAGTATTCAAGTGATTATGTCACTGTTTGAGTACAATCCGAACTATGAAATACTTATGTTTTAATTATCCTTCCATGTAATTCAAGAAATTCTTACATCTCTCCTTGTGTTTAAACCTATAGAATGCCTCCTCGTCGTGCACCCGAGACAAACAACAACACTGATTTTGCTGCTCTTTTCACTCAACTCGTGAACCAACTCACTCAAGCCAACAACAACAATGGTGGAGGTGGTGGTGCTAACCCGCCACAATGCACCTTCAAGCATTTCAACTCATGCAACCCCCTAAAGTTTAGTGGCACCGAGGGAGCCACGGGACTCCTTCAGTGGTTCGAGAGTATTGAGGGCACCTTCCTCAATAGTGACTGTCCGGACAATCTGCGTGTCCGTCATGCCACCAGTGTCTTCCAAAAAAGGGCTCTAACCTGGTGGAATGGAGAGAAGAGAACCAGGGGAATGGATGTAGCGATGACTCTGCCTTGGGACGAGCTGAAAAGAATCATGACCGAGGAGTTCTGCCCTCGGAACGAAATGAAAAAGTTGGAAGCCGAGTTTTGGGATCTTACCCAAGATAATGGAGAAAGCTTAGCATACACCACCCGGTTCCACGAACTAAGCATGCTGGTTCCACATATGGTCACGCCTTTGTCAAGGTGCATCGAGAAGTACATTGGTGGATTGCCTCGACAAATCCAAGACACGGTTTTTGGAAGAAATCCTACTAATCTTGAGGATGCAATTCGCCTAGCTGCTACACTGACCGACAACCATGTCAAAGCAGGTACCCTGACAAGAAAAGGTGCCAAGAAAGCCGCCGACACTATAACCCCTCCTGCTCATGTCAAAGAGGTCCAAACTGAGCCTTACCGAAACCCGAGGAAGAGAAAGGTGAAGAATTATGCAATGGTCACTCCGGCCACACCGGTTAATCAAGTTGCACCTATGGCTCAACATCCAGTCAAGAAAGCCTATGGAGGTACCTACCCGCTTTGCAACAATTGCAACTACCATCACCCCCAAAATGTCCCATGTCGCCTTTGCAACCATTGTGGGAAACTTGGCCATACAGCCAATATCTGCTGACAAAAGGCGCTCACTGCTCAAGCCAACCCAGCAAATCAACCAGGAGTTAATCAGGTGGTTCCGGTCAATGGACGAGCTTGCTTCGAATGTGGCGACCCGACTCACTTCAGGAACCAATGTCCAAGACTAGTGAATGCTAATCAAGCCAGAGCTCGTGGGCGTGCGTTCAACATCAACGCCAACGAAGCTCAAGCCAACGATCACGTGGTTAACGGTACGTTCCTTGTAAATAAACAATTTGCATCCATACTATTTGACACTGGAGCCGATAAGAGTTTTGTGTCACTAGAATTTGAACTCTTACTTGCAAAAACCCGGTCCAAACTAGATAAAACCTTTACCGTTGAGGTGGCAGACGGTAACACCCTTACAATTGACACCATCATCCATGATTGCTCCCTAGAACTAGAAGGACACACGTTTCCTATCAACCTTATACCGATGCCACTAGGGAGTTTTGACATCATCATAGGCATGGATTGGTTGTCTAAAAACCATGCCGAAGTCATGTGCTTAAAAAAATACATCCGAATACCCCTCCCATCGGGAGACATATTGAAAGTCTTTGGCGAGAAACCTTGCAAAGGACTCAAGCTAATGTCATGCATCACGGCCCAGAGGTACATCCGAAAGAAGTGCATGGTCTTCCTAGCACACGTGATTCAGAAAGAGGACAAGAAGAAAGGTGTGCAAGATATTCCCATCATCCGGGAGTTTCCCGAAGTCTTTCCCGATGACTTGCCCGGTCTTCCACCTGTTCGGCAAGTAAAGTTTCGCATCGATCTTGTACCCAGAGCAAACCCGATGGCTAAAGCTCCATACCGACTTGCACCTCCCGAGATGCAAGAACTCGCAAGCCAACTACAAGAACTCGCCGACAAAGGGTTCATACGCCCAAGTCATTCACCGTGGGGTGCGCCGGTACTATTTGTTAAAAAGAAGGACGGTTCCTTCCGCATGTGTGTCGACTACCGAGAACTCAACAAACTCACAATCAAAAACCGCTACCCTCTACCTAGGATTGATGATCTATTCGATCAACTCCAAGGTTCTACCTGTTTCTCGAAGATTGATCTACGATCGGGTTATCACCAACTACGTGTACGAGAGGAAGATATTCCCAAAACCGCCTTCCGGACGAGATATGGTCACTACGAGTTCATGGTTATGCCTTTCGGGCTAACCAATGCACCTGCTGTCTTCATGGACCTCATGAACCGCATGTGCAAACCATACCTTGACAAATTCGTTATCGTTTTCATCGACGACATCTTGATCTACTCCAGGACTAAGGAAGAGCACGAACAGCACCTTAGGATAATTTTGGATCTCCTAAAAACAGAACAATTATACGCCAAGTTCTCAAAATGTGAATTTTGGCTAAAGGAGGTTCAATTTTTGGGTCACGTCGT
Source organism: Smallanthus sonchifolius (assembly GCA_023525975.1). Lineage (NCBI taxonomy): Eukaryota > Viridiplantae > Streptophyta > Magnoliopsida > Asterales > Asteraceae > Smallanthus > Smallanthus sonchifolius. Next base: position 15,381,936 of record CM042028.1, on the reverse strand, counting down.
TAATGAAAAAGGAATTCACGTTGATCCTGCCAAAATCGAAGCCGTTAAAAATTGGATTGCTCCTAAAACCCCTACCGAGGTTCGTTCGTTTCTTGGGTTAGCGGGTTATTACCGGAGATTCATCTCTAATTTCTCCAAGATTGCGGTCCCCCTCACTGCCTTGACACATAAAGGTAAATCATATGTATGGGGGCCAAAGCAAGAAGAAGCCTTCCAAACTCTCAAGCAGAAACTGTGCGATGCTCCTATCCTAACCCTTCCCGAAGGAAACGATGATCTGGTCGTCTATTGCGATGCCTCTAACCTAGGCCTTGGTTGTGTTCTCATGCAACGAGGTAAGGTAATCGCTTATGCATCGAGACAACTCAAAATCCACGAGAAGAACTATACGACGCACGATCTGGAGTTAGGTGCAGTCATATTTGCTTTGAAGATTTGGAGACATTATCTCTACGGCACCAAATGTGTGGTATTCACCGACCACAAAAGCCTTCAGCACATCTTCAACCAAAAAGAACTCAACATGAGACAACGGCGTTGGGTTGAACTCCTCAGTGATTATGATTGCGAGATCCGCTATCATCCCGGCAAGGCAAACGTTGTAGCCGATGCACTGAGTCGTAAAGAACATATCATGCTTCAAAGTATCAAGATTCATTCCGACATTCAAGCCCGTATCCTAGCAGCTCAACACGTCTCGATTACCGAGGGCAACATGTATGAGGAAATGTCCTGTGGTGCCGAATTCCAATTGGAAACCAAGAACAACGGTTTACTTTACTTCTTGGATCGTATTTGGGTCCCCAATCGCAATGATCTTCGAGCATTCCTCATGACTGAAGCACACAAGTCTCGATATTCTGTCCATCCCGGTGCGGATAAAATGTACCACAACCTTCGACCACAATACTGGTGGCCTGGCATGAAGAAAGACATTGCACTCTATGTTGCAAAATGTCTAACCTGCTCGAAAGTCAAAGCCGAACATCAACGTCCTTCCGGTTTGCTTGAACAACCGGAAATCCCCGTATGGAAATGGGAGAATCTAGCCATGGATTTCATTACTAAACTCCCCCGCACTTCAAGCGGCCACGATAGCATTTGGGTAATAATTGACCGACTCACCAAATCCGCACACTTCTTACCCATCCGTGAAGACTATAAGGTCGAGAAATTGGCCCGAATCTACATCGACGAGATTGTGAGTCGTCACGGTGTTCCTTTGAACATAATATCCGATAGAGATGCTCGTTTCACTTCCAGGTTCTGGCAATCGCTCCAAAAAGCACTTGGCACACGACTAGATCTGAGTACGGCTTACCATCCCCAAACTGATGGTCAGTCCGAGCGAACGATCCAAACTCTTGAAGACATGCTAAGAGCCTGCGTCATCGACTTTGGTGGCAACTGGGATTCACATTTGACGCTTATTGAATTCTCCTATAATAACAACTACCACACCAGCATCAACATGGCTCCGTTTGAAGCTCTCTATGGTCGTAAGTGTCGTTCTCCTATCTGTTGGAACGAGATTGGTGAAGCACAAATCACCGGTCCCGAGTTAATTCAAGAAACATCCGACAAAATTCTTCAAATCCGTGACAATATCCGAGTAGCGAGAAGTCGACAAAAGAGCTATGCCGACAAGCGACGAAAACCCTTGGAATTCCAAGTGGGTGACCTTGTACTTCTAAAAGTATCCCCTTGGAAGGGTGTTATCCGCTTTGGAAAGAAAGGCAAGCTAGCACCTCGTTATGTAGGCCCGTTCAAGATCCTTGAAAGAATCGGGAAAATGGCTTACAAACTCGAGCTACCCCCGGAACTTAACAATGTCCATCCAACCTTCCATGTGTCCAACCTGAAGAAATGTCTTGCTGACGAGAACCTCCATATACCTCTTGACGATGTGCACATTGACGAGACGATGCACTTTGTCGAGAAACCGGTAGAAATCATGGACCGTGAGATCAAGCAACTCAAACGCAGCCGCATTCCTATAGTCAAAGTTCGTTGGGATTCAAAACGTGGTCCTGAGTTTACATGGGAACGAGAAGACCAAATGAAACTCAAGTATCCTCACCTGTTCACCAATTCAGCAGCCTCGACTAGTTGAGATTTCGGGACGAAATCCCCTCAACATGGGGAGACTGTAACATTTCTGATTTTTACTATGTAACCGTTTGATTTTCAATAATCAAGTATATTCAGTTTCTTTTCGCGTGCAATATTGATGTTGTAATACATATGCAAACTAGTCCGTGATAATAACAACTGAAACCAAAGCAACACTATCTAGCAAACCTCAAGGACCAGAACTGACAAAAACTCAAAAACCCTCAAACACGATCGTGCCTAGTACGAGGCACGGTCGCGCCTAAGGAAAAGAAACACGATCGTGTCTAATACTAAACACGGTCGCGTCTAACATACGGAACACGACCGCGCCAAATACAAGCACGGTCGCGCTTGCTGAAACAGTTTGACTCCGCAGAGTCAAACGACAATCAATGCTCGCCGAATCTGCTTTATCGAACCCTGTTAAAGTGGTTATCACGCGTCCGACAAGCTATCAACCGAATGCAACCCAAATCGCGTCCCAATTCATTCTCGGAGTTAATTCAAATCCAACCCCCAACTACCCACATTAATGCCACGCGAATCAGACTAAATCAAGTTAATTACGCGCTTAATGCTCATTCGTATACTCTCTCCGAAACTCTATGAACTATCACTCGACGCGCAAGGCCTCTGGAGTCCGTTGAATCGCCGGAAAGACTCAAGATCTCGACCCGTTGCCGACTGCATTAATTTGCCCAATTCTAACGAGTAAGTTTCATGTTGTTAGCTTCGTACATTCCTCTACTACGAAAGCCCTATGCTAATTCGTAGTAGAAACACACAATCAGTCCGATTTTCGAACTAGGAAACCGAAACTACTTTTTTAATCGATATACACTCTAGACATGATTTAAATCCAATTAATCTATGTAAATACATTCGCAATAACCCACTAAGTGAAAGCCCTAACAATACAGTAGGTCTTAATATAAGAATCGACGAATTTGGGTCAGAAAAGAACCCGACACGGTCGCGCTCATCACTGAGCGCGGTCGTGCCCGACCAAGCACAGTCGTGGTCCGAGTGTGGCCCGGTCGTGCTTACCGAGCAAACAAGTTCTGTCCAGAAACAAACCCTAGACGCGGTCGTGCCGGATACGAGCACGGTCGTGCTCTATGACCAGACCCTCTCTGTGGTCTCCTGACTTGACCACGGGCGCGCTTCAGACCACCACGGTCACGCCCGTAGACGAGCGCGGTCGTGCTCGTAAGGAGCACGGTCGTGCTCAGTCAGAATAAAACTTTACTGTTTTTCTCAGATTTAATAATTTTAGAAAACTATTGTTATAAACCTAACTGTTTAAACAGAACCTTACAATTATCGAGCTCTACAATTATTTTCATCAATTAAATGGTTTAAAACAAATTAAACTTATTTGAAAAGACATTTTTAGTCAAAATCCTTAAACTTATAAAAAAAAAATGATAACGAGATTTTATAAAATACTTCATGAACTTTTATAAACCAAATTGTATAAACCCTATTTATATTGAATAAAATTTATTCCAAGAATATATAAATAGACTACTTTATATTTGTGGCATTTAAAAAATAAATGAATAAAATAAATTTATTTATTTTATATTTATTTAAATATAGGTATACCATACTACCTTTCATTCTAAACAAATAAATAAGTAATTTACTTATTTATTTTAATCTATTTAGTTAAATTAGTACAAACCACTAAACCTTTGGTACAAGTCCTACAATTTCAAACCTACTAAACCCTAGACTATGTCCTAGTACAAAACCCTGATACAAGTTTATACATCTCATCGATAGGTCAAAACTAGTGACTTACAACACAACGTGCTATCTTTTGATTGTGCAATCTACATCCTACACACAAGTGAGTTTACATAACCCCTTTTTAAACTATTTACATTTTTGGGGTGGAACATGCGTTCTATTACAATGTTTTCAATCATACACATATACAGCTCCACCCTACATACATGTACACACTTTTGTGCTTTATGCTTGAGTACTAGGTGTGTAGACCAACACGCAGTTTTGCTATTCATGTACAATCATTAACTATTTATAGCCTACAGTAAACAGTGATAGATCTATTGAGTCTGACAAACCCACCCAGGTAGGGTGACTGTTACTGCCAACACGCGTTTGTTTTGCATGCTAGTTACAAAGGTTTGATTGTATACCTAGGTCACACGATGGTTTCTCTCCATAAATGCCTTAATTGTCATGTTTGTATGAACTGTATGCACACAACACATATTTTTTTTGCTATCACACAACACAACCTATGTATTCTCACCAACTTTCTAGTTAACCCTGTTTTTAACCATGTTTCAGGTGCTAATATTTGAGTTGATTCGAGCTGGCTACACTTAGGAATTGGCCTAGTGTTAAAATTTGAACAGTTTGTCTATTGTAATGTACTTTATTGATGTTTTGGTTGAATATTTGTTTGAACTTGTTCTTGAAATGAAATTTGATGTTTAATTATTCAAACGCTAGTAAACCATGAGCTATGAACAGTCTGCACGCTTCACGCCCCGACGATTCCGCCGTCGGTTGGGGTGTAACAGATTGGTATCAGAGCCTTGGTTATAGGGAATTAGGTTATTAGACACCGTTGACCTAGACTATAACCTTAGGACACCCAACAATGCCATGCTACATATTTCATGTGCTACATGCTACTTGCTATATGTCACATGCTTAATATTTTATGTGTGAGTTTATTTGATACTTAACCTATTAAACTGCATGACTTAGTAAGTACACTTAAATAATAAATTTAAATAAATCGTATCCATACCCGTATCCTAAACCGCATATCCTCCTTAACTGCTCCTATGTCATCATCAGCATAACTTGTGGAAAAATCATACTCGTAGACAGTAGTCTATCAAAAATATTTTTTTTTTATATATACCCGTTAAGGTTTTAAACTCTGTTAATTATTAAAGGACATGTGCAATCTGGAAGGGTGACACCTGTATTCGGGGTTTTCTGTCTAGGAAAGCATTTCATATAAATCCCAATCAACCGAGGGATCCGTATGCTTTCCTGGGAATTCCCGGGATGAGTGTTCACTTATAGGCTAAAGCACGTCTCCTTGATAATTAAACAAGTTTAACTAACCTTAATATGTCATAGTATTCAAGTGATTATGTCACTGTTTGAGTACAATCCGAACTATGAAATACTTATGTTTTAATTATCCTTCCATGTAATTCAAGAAATTCTTACATCTCTCCTTGTGTTTAAACCTATAGAATGCCTCCTCGTCGTGCACCCGAGACAAACAACAACACTGATTTTGCTGCTCTTTTCACTCAACTCGTGAACCAACTCACTCAAGCCAACAACAACAATGGTGGAGGTGGTGGTGCTAACCCGCCACAATGCACCTTCAAGCATTTCAACTCACGCAACCCCCTAAAGTTTAGTGGCACCGAGGGAGCCACGGGACTCCTTCAGTGGTTCGAGAGTATTGAGGGCACCTTCCTCAATAGTGACTGTCCGGACAATCTGCGTGTCCGTCATGCCACCAGTGTCTTCCAAAAAGGGCTCTAACCTGGTGGAATGGAGAGAAGAGAACCAGGGGAATGGATGTAGCGATGACTCTGCCTTGGGACGAGCTGAAAAGAATCATGACCGAGGAGTTCTGCCCTCGGAACGAAATGAAAAAGTTGGAAGCCGAGTTTTGGGATCTTACCCAAGATAATGGAGAAAGCTTAGCATACACCACCCGGTTCCACGAACTAAGCATGCTGGTTCCACATATGGTCACGCCTTTGTCAAGGTGCATCGAGAAGTACATTGGTGGATTGCCTCGACAAATCCAAGACACGGTTTTTGGAAGAAATCCTACTAATCTTGAGGATGCAATTCGCCTAGCTGCTACACTGACCGACAACCATGTCAAAGCAGGTACCCTGACAAGAAAAGGTGCCAAGAAAGCCGCCGACACTATAACCCCTCCTGCTCATGTCAAAGAGGTCCAAACTGAGCCTTACCGAAACCCGAGGAAGAGAAAGGTGAAGAATTATGCAATGGTCACTCCGGCCACACCGGTTAATCAAGTTGCACCTATGGCTCAACATCCAGTCAAGAAAGCCTATGGAGGTACCTACCCGCTTTGCAACAATTGCAACTACCATCACCCCCAAAATGTCCCATGTCGCCTTTGCAACCATTGTGGGAAACTTGGCCATACAGCCAATATCTGCTGACAAAAGGCGCTCACTGCTCAAGCCAACCCAGCAAATCAACCAGGAGTTAATCAGGTGGTTCCGGTCAATGGACGAGCTTGCTTCGAATGTGGCGACCCGACTCACTTCAGGAACCAATGTCCAAGACTAGTGAATGCTAATCAAGCCAGAGCTCGTGGGCGTGCGTTCAACATCAACGCCAACGAAGCTCAAGCCAACGATCACGTGGTTAACGGTACGTTCCTTGTAAATAAACAATTTGCATCCATACTATTTGACACTGGAGCCGATAAGAGTTTTGTGTCACTAGAATTTGAACTCTTACTTGCAAAAACCCGGTCCAAACTAGATAAAACCTTTACCGTTGAGGTGGCAGACGGTAACACCCTTACAATTGACACCATCATCCATGATTGCTCCCTAGAACTAGAAGGACACACGTTTCCTATCAACCTTATACCGATGCCACTAGGGAGTTTTGACATCATCATAGGCATGGATTGGTTGTCTAAAAACCATGCCGAAGTCATGTGCTTAAAAAAATACATCCGAATACCCCTCCCATCGGGAGACATATTGAAAGTCTTTGGCGAGAAACCTTGCAAAGGACTCAAGCTAATGTCATGCATCACGGCCCAGAGGTACATCCGAAAGAAGTGCATGGTCTTCCTAGCACACGTGATTCAGAAAGAGGACAAGAAGAAAGGTGTGCAAGATATTCCCATCATCCGGGAGTTTCCCGAAGTCTTTCCCGATGACTTGCCCGGTCTTCCACCTGTTCGGCAAGTAAAGTTTCGCATCGATCTTGTACCCAGAGCAAACCCGATGGCTAAAGCTCCATACCGACTTGCACCTCCCGAGATGCAAGAACTCGCAAGCCAACTACAAGAACTCGCCGACAAAGGGTTCATACGCCCAAGTCATTCACCGTGGGGTGCGCCGGTACTATTTGTTAAAAAGAAGGACGGTTCCTTCCGCATGTGTGTCGACTACCGAGAACTCAACAAACTCACAATCAAAAACCGCTACCCTCTACCTAGGATTGATGATCTATTCGATCAACTCCAAGGTTCTACCTGTTTCTCGAAGATTGATCTACGATCGGGTTATCACCAACTACGTGTACGAGAGGAAGATATTCCCAAAACCGCCTTCCGGACGAGATATGGTCACTACGAGTTCATGGTTATGCCTTTCGGGCTAACCAATGCACCTGCTGTCTTCATGGACCTCATGAACCGCATGTGCAAACCATACCTTGACAAATTCGTTATCGTTTTCATCGACGACATCTTGATCTACTCCAGGACTAAGGAAGAGCACGAACAGCACCTTAGGATAATTTTGGATCTCCTAAAAACAGAACAATTATACGCCAAGTTCTCAAAATGTGAATTTTGGCTAAAGGAGGTTCAATTTTTGGGTCACGTCGTTAATGAAAAAGGAATTCACGTTGATCCTGCCAAAATCGAAGCCGTTAAAAATTGGATTGCTCCTAAAACCCCTACCGAGGTTCGTTCGTTTCTTGGGTTAGCGGGTTATTACCGGAGATTCATCTCTAATTTCTCCAAGATTGCGGTCCCCCTCACTGCCTTGACACATAAAGGTAAATCATATGTATGGGGGCCAAAGCAAGAAGAAGCCTTCCAAACTCTCAAGCAGAAACTGTGCGATGCTCCTATCCTAACCCTTCCCGAAGGAAACGATGATCTGGTCGTCTATTGCGATGCCTCTAACCTAGGCCTTGGTTGTGTTCTCATGCAACGAGGTAAGGTAATCGCTTATGCATCGAGACAACTCAAAATCCACGAGAAGAACTATACGACGCACGATCTGGAGTTAGGTGCAGTCATATTTGCTTTGAAGATTTGGAGACATTATCTCTACGGCACCAAATGTGTGGTATTCACCGACCACAAAAGCCTTCAGCACATCTTCAACCAAAAAGAACTCAACATGAGACAACGGCGTTGGGTTGAACTCCTCAGTGATTATGATTGCGAGATCCGCTATCATCCCGGCAAGGCAAACGTTGTAGCCGATGCACTGAGTCGTAAAGAACATATCATGCTTCAAAGTATCAAGATTCATTCCGACATTCAAGCCCGTATCCTAGCAGCTCAACACGTCTCGATTACCGAGGGCAACATGTATGAGGAAATGTCCTGTGGTGCCGAATTCCAATTGGAAACCAAGAACAACGGTTTACTTTACTTCTTGGATCGTATTTGGGTCCCCAATCGCAATGATCTTCGAGCATTCCTCATGACTGAAGCACACAAGTCTCGATATTCTGTCCATCCCGGTGCGGATAAAATGTACCACAACCTTCGACCACAATACTGGTGGCCTGGCATGAAGAAAGACATTGCACTCTATGTTGCAAAATGTCTAACCTGCTCGAAAGTCAAAGCCGAACATCAACGTCCTTCCGGTTTGCTTGAACAACCGGAAATCCCCGTATGGAAATGGGAGAATCTAGCCATGGATTTCATTACTAAACTCCCCCGCACTTCAAGCGGCCACGATAGCATTTGGGTAATAATTGACCGACTCACCAAATCCGCACACTTCTTACCCATCCGTGAAGACTATAAGGTCGAGAAATTGGCCCGAATCTACATCGACGAGATTGTGAGTCGTCACGGTGTTCCTTTGAACATAATATCCGATAGAGATGCTCGTTTCACTTCCAGGTTCTGGCAATCGCTCCAAAAAGCACTTGGCACACGACTAGATCTGAGTACGGCTTACCATCCCCAAACTGATGGTCAGTCCGAGCGAACGATCCAAACTCTTGAAGACATGCTAAGAGCCTGCGTCATCGACTTTGGTGGCAACTGGGATTCACATTTGACGCTTATTGAATTCTCCTATAATAACAACTACCACACCAGCATCAACATGGCTCCGTTTGAAGCTCTCTATGGTCGTAAGTGTCGTTCTCCTATCTGTTGGAACGAGATTGGTGAAGCACAAATCACTGGTCCCGAGTTAATTCAAGAAACATCCGACAAAATTCTTCAAATCCGTGACAATATCCGAGTAGCGAGAAGTCGACAGAAGAGCTATGCCGACAAGCGACGAAAACCCTTGGAATTCCAAGTGGGTGACCTTGTACTTCTAAAAGTATCCCCTTGGAAGGGTGTTATCCGCTTTGGAAAGAAAGGCAAGCTAGCACCTCGTTATGTAGGCCCGTTCAAGATCCTTGAAAGAATCGGGAAAATGGCTTACAAACTCGAGCTACCCCCGGAACTTAACAATGTCCATCCAACCTTCCATGTGTCCAACCTGAAGAAATGTCTTGCTGACGAGAACCTCCATATACCTCTTGACGATGTGCACATTGACGAGACGATGCACTTTGTCGAGAAACCGGTAGAAATCATGGACCGTGAGATCAAGCAACTCAAACGCAGCCGCATTCCTATAGTCAAAGTTCGTTGGGATTCAAAACGTGGTCCTGAGTTTACATGGGAACGAGAAGACCAAATGAAACTCAAGTATCCTCACCTGTTCACCAATTCAGCAGCCTCGACTAGTTGAGATTTCGGGACGAAATCCCCTCAACATGGGGAGACTGTAACATTTCTGATTTTTACTATGTAACCGTTTGATTTTCAATAATCAAGTATATTCAGTTTCTTTTCGCGTGCAATATTGATGTTGTAATACATATGCAAACTAGTCCGTGATAATAACAACTGAAACCAAAGCAACACTATCTAGCAAATCTCAAGGACCAGAACTGACAAAAACTCAAAAACCCTCAAACACGATCGTGCCTAGTACGAGGCACGGTCGCGCCTAAGGAAAAGAAACACGATCGTGTCTAATACTAAACACGGTCGCGTCTAACATACGGAACACGACCGCGCCAAATACAAGCACGGTCGCGCTTGCTGAAACAGTTTGACTCCGCAGAGTCAAACGACAATCAATGCTCGCCGAATCTGCTTTATCGAACCCTGTTAAAGTGGTTATCACGCGTCCGACAAGCTATCAACCGAATGCAACCCAAATCGCGTCCCAATTCATTCTCGGAGTTAATTCAAATCCAACCCCCAACTACCCACATTAATGCCACGCGAATCAGACTAAATCAAGTTAATTACGCGCTTAATGCTCATTCGTATACTCTCTCCGAAACTCTATGAACTATCACTCGACGCGCAAGGCCTCTGGAGTCCGTTGAATCGCCGGAAAGACTCAAGATCTCGACCCGTTGCCGACTGCATTAATTTGCCCAATTCTAACGAGTAAGTTTCATGTTGTTAGCTTCGTACATTCCTCTACTACGAAAGCCCTATGCTAATTCGTAGTAGAAACACACAATCAGTCCGATTTTCGAACTAGGAAACCGAAACTACTTTTTTAATCGATATACACTCTAGACATGATTTAAATCCAATTAATCTATGTAAATACATTCGCAATAACCCACTAAGTGAAAGCCCTAACAATACAGTAGGTCTTAATATAAGAATCGACGAATTTGGGTCAGAAAAGAACCCGACACGGTCGCGCTCATCACTGAGCGCGGTCGTTCCCGACCAAGCACAGTCGTGGTCCGAGTGTGGCCCGGTCGTGCTTACCGAGCAAACAAGTTCTGTCCAGAAACAAACCCTAGACGCGGTCGTGCCGGATACGAGCACGGTCGTGCTCTATGACCAGACCCTCTCTGTGGTCTCCTGACTTGACCACGGGCGCGCTTCAGACCACCACGGTCACGCCCGTAGACGAGCGCGGTCGTGCTCGTAAGGAGCACGGTCGTGCTCAGTCAGAATAAAACTTTACTGTTTTTCTCAGATTTAATAATTTTAGAAAACTATTGTTATAAACCTAACTGTTTAAACAGAACCTTACAATTATCGAGCTCTACAATTATTTTCATCAATTAAATGGTTTAAAACAAATTATACTTATTTGAAAAGACATTTTTAGTCAAAATCCTTAAACTTATAAAAAAAAAATGATAACGAGATTTTATAAAATACTTCATGAACTTTTATAAACCAAATTGTATAAACCCTATTTATATTGAATAAAATTTATTCCAAGAATATATAAATAGACTACTTTATATTTGTGGCATTTAAAAAATAAATGAATAAAATAAATTTATTTATTTTATATTTATTTAAATATAGGTATACCATACTACCTTTCATTCTAAACAAATAAATAAGTAATTTACTTATTTATTTTAATCTATTTAGTTAAATTAGTACAAACCACTAAACCTTTGGTACAAGTCCTACAATTTCAAACCTACTAAACCCTAGACTATGTCCTAGTACAAAACCCTGATACAAGTTTATACATCTCATCGATAGGTCAAAACTAGTGACTTACAACACAACGTGCTATCTTTTGATTGTGCAATCTACATCCTACACACAAGTGAGTTTACATAACCCCTTTTTAAACTATTTACATTTTTGGGGTGGAACATGCGTTCTATTACAATGTTTTCAATCATACACATATACAGCTCCACCCTACATACATGTACACACTTTTGTGCTTTATGCTTGAGTACTAGGTGTGTAGACCAACACGCAGTTTTGCTATTCATGTACAATCATTAACTATTTATAGCCTACAGTAAACAGTGATAGATCTATTGAGTCTGACAAACCCACCCAGGTAGGGTGACTGTTACTGCCAACACGCGTTTGTTTTGCATGCTAGTTACAAAGGTTTGATTGTATACCTAGGTCACACGATGGTTTCTCTCCATAAATGCCTTAATTGTCATGTTTGTATGAACTGTATGCACACAACACATATTTTTTTTGCTATCACACAACACAACCTATGTATTCTCACCAACTTTCTAGTTGACCCTGTTTTTAACCATGTTTCAGGTGCTAATATTTGAGTTGATTCGAGCTGGCTACACTTAGGAATTGGCCTAGTGTTAAAATTTGAACAGTTTGTCTATTGTAATGTACTTTATTGATGTTTTGGTTGAATATTTGTTTGAACTTGTTCTTGAAATGAAATTTGATGTTTAATTATTCAAACGCTAGTAAACCATGAGCTATGAACAGTCTGCACGCTTCACGCCCCGACGATTCCGCCGTCGGTTGGGGTGTGACAGATTGGTATCAGAGCCTTGGTTATAGGGAATTAGGTTATTAGACACCGTTGACCTAGACTATAACCTTAGGACACCCAACAATGCCATGCTACATATTTCATGTGCTACATGCTACTTGCTATATGTCACATGCTTAATATTTTATGTGTGAGTTTATTTGATACTTAACCTATTAAACTGCATGACTTAGTAAGTACACTTAAATAATAAATTTAAATAAATCGTATCCATACCCGTATCCTAAACCGCATATCCTCCTTAACTGCTCCTATGTCATCATCAGCATAACTTGTGGAAAAATCATACTCGTAGACAGTAGTCTATCAAAAATATTTTTTTTTATATATACCCGTTAAGGTTTTAAACTCTGTTAATTATTAAAGGACATGTGTAATCTGGAAGGGTGACACCTGTATTCGGGGTTTTCTGTCTAGGAAAGCATTTCATATAAATCCCAATCAACCGAGGGATCCGTATGCTTTCCTGGGAATTCCCGGGATGAGTGTTCACTTATAGGCTAAAGCACGTCTCCTTGATAATTAAACAAGTTTAACTAACCTTAATATGTCATAGTATTCAAGTGATTATGTCACTGTTTGAGTACAATCCGAACTATGAAATACTTATGTTTTAATTATCCTTCCATGTAATTCAAGAAATTCTTACATCTCTCCTTGTGTTTAAACCTATAGAATGCCTCCTCGTCGTGCACCCGAGACAAACAACAACACTGATTTTGCTGCTCTTTTCACTCAACTCGTGAACCAACTCACTCAAGCCAACAACAACAATGGTGGAGGTGGTGGTGCTAACCCGCCACAATGCACCTTCAAGCATTTCAACTCATGCAACCCCCTAAAGTTTAGTGGCACCGAGGGAGCCACGGGACTCCTTCAGTGGTTCGAGAGTATTGAGGGCACCTTCCTCAATAGTGACTGTCCGGACAATCTGCGTGTCCGTCATGCCACCAGTGTCTTCCAAAAAAGGGCTCTAACCTGGTGGAATGGAGAGAAGAGAACCAGGGGAATGGATGTAGCGATGACTCTGCCTTGGGACGAGCTGAAAAGAATCATGACCGAGGAGTTCTGCCCTCGGAACGAAATGAAAAAGTTGGAAGCCGAGTTTTGGGATCTTACCCAAGATAATGGAGAAAGCTTAGCATACACCACCCGGTTCCACGAACTAAGCATGCTGGTTCCACATATGGTCACGCCTTTGTCAAGGTGCATCGAGAAGTACATTGGTGGATTGCCTCGACAAATCCAAGACACGGTTTTTGGAAGAAATCCTACTAATCTTGAGGATGCAATTCGCCTAGCTGCTACACTGACCGACAACCATGTCAAAGCAGGTACCCTGACAAGAAAAGGTGCCAAGAAAGCCGCCGACACTATAACCCCTCCTGCTCATGTCAAAGAGGTCCAAACTGAGCCTTACCGAAACCCGAGGAAGAGAAAGGTGAAGAATTATGCAATGGTCACTCCGGCCACACCGGTTAATCAAGTTGCACCTATGGCTCAACATCCAGTCAAGAAAACCTATGGAGGTACCTACCCGCTTTGCAACAATTGCAACTACCATCACCCCCAAAATGTCCCATGTCGCCTTTGCAACCATTGTGGGAAACTTGGCCATACAGCCAATATCTGCTGACAAAAGGCGCTCACTGCTCAAGCCAACCCAGCAAATCAACCAGGAGTTAATCAGGTGGTTCCGGTCAATGGACGAGCTTGCTTCGAATGTGGCGACCCGACTCACTTCAGGAACCAATGTCCAAGACTAGTGAATGCTAATCAAGCCAGAGCTCGTGGGCGTGCGTTCAACATCAACGCCAACGAAGCTCAAGCCAACGATCACGTGGTTAACGGTACGTTCCTTGTAAATAAACAATTTGCATCCATACTATTTGACACTGGAGCCGATAAGAGTTTTGTGTCACTAGAATTTGAACTCTTACTTGCAAAAACCCGGTCCAAACTAGATAAAACCTTTACCGTTGAGGTGGCAGACGGTAACACCCTTACAATTGACACCATCATCCATGATTGCTCCCTAGAACTAGAAGGACACACGTTTCCTATCAACCTTATACCGATGCCACTAGGGAGTTTTGACATCATCATAGGCATGGATTGGTTGTCTAAAAACCATGCCGAAGTCATGTGCTTAAAAAAATACATCCGAATACCCCTCCCATCGGGAGACATATTGAAAGTCTTTGGCGAGAAACCTTGCAAAGGACTCAAGCTAATGTCATGCATCACGGCCCAGAGGTACATCCGAAAGAAGTGCATGGTCTTCCTAGCACACGTGATTCAGAAAGAGGACAAGAAGAAAGGTGTGCAAGATATTCCCATCATCCGGGAGTTTCCCGAAGTCTTTCCCGATGACTTGCCCGGTCTTCCACCTGTTCGGCAAGTAAAGTTTCGCATCGATCTTGTACCCAGAGCAAACCCGATGGCTAAAGCTCCATACCGACTTGCACCTCCCGAGATGCAAGAACTCGCAAGCCAACTACAAGAACTCGCCGACAAAGGGTTCATACGCCCAAGTCATTCACCGTGGGGTGCGCCGGTACTATTTGTTAAAAAGAAGGACGGTTCCTTCCGCATGTGTGTCGACTACCGAGAACTCAACAAACTCACAATCAAAAACCGCTACCCTCTACCTAGGATTGATGATCTATTCGATCAACTCCAAGGTTCTACCTGTTTCTCGAAGATTGATCTACGATCGGGTTATCACCAACTACGTGTACGAGAGGAAGATATTCCCAAAACCGCCTTCCGGACGAGATATGGTCACTACGAGTTCATGGTTATGCCTTTCGGGCTAACCAATGCACCTGCTGTCTTCATGGACCTCATGAACCGCATGTGCAAACCATACCTTGACAAATTCGTTATCGTTTTCATCGACGACATCTTGATCTACTCCAGGACTAAGGAAGAGCACGAACAGCACCTTAGGATAATTTTGGATCTCCTAAAAACAGAACAATTATACGCCAAGTTCTCAAAATGTGAATTTTGGCTAAAGGAGGTTCAATTTTTGGGTCACGTCGTTAATGAAAAAGGAATTCACGTTGATCCTGCCAAAATCGAAGCCGTTAAAAATTGGATTGCTCCTAAAACCCCTACCGAGGTTCGTTCGTTTCTTGGGTTAGCGGGTTATTACCGGAGATTCATCTCTAATTTCTCCAAGATTGCGGTCCCCCTCACTGCCTTGACACATAAAGGTAAATCATATGTATGGGGGCCAAAGCAAGAAGAAGCCTTCCAAACTCTCAAGCAGAAACTGTGCGATGCTCCTATCCTAACCCTTCCCGAAGGAAACGATGATCTGGTCGTCTATTGCGATGCCTCTAACCTAGGCCTTGGTTGTGTTCTCATGCAACGAGGTAAGGTAATCGCTTATGCATCGAGACAACTCAAAATCCACGAGAAGAACTATACGACGCACGATCTGGAGTTAGGTGCAGTCATATTTGCTTTGAAGATTTGGAGACATTATCTCTACGGCACCAAATGTGTGGTATTCACCGACCACAAAAGCCTTCAGCACATCTTCAACCAAAAAGAACTCAACATGAGACAACGGCGTTGGGTTGAACTCCTCAGTGATTATGATTGCGAGATCCGCTATCATCCCGGCAAGGCAAACGTTGTAGCCGATGCACTGAGTCGTAAAGAACATATCATGCTTCAAAGTATCAAGATTCATTCCGACATTCAAGCCCGTATCCTAGCAGCTCAACACGTCTCGATTACCGAGGGCAACATGTATGAGGAAATGTCCTGTGGTGCCGAATTCCAATTGGAAACCAAGAACAACGGTTTACTTTACTTCTTGGATCGTATTTGGGTCCCCAATCGCAATGATCTTCGAGCATTCCTCATGACTGAAGCACACAAGTCTCGATATTCTGTCCATCCCGGTGCGGATAAAATGTACCACAACCTTCGACCACAATACTGGTGGCCTGGCATGAAGAAAGACATTGCACTCTATGTTGCAAAATGTCTAACCTGCTCGAAAGTCAAAGCCGAACATCAACGTCCTTCCGGTTTGCTTGAACAACCGGAAATCCCCGTATGGAAATGGGAGAATCTAGCCATGGATTTCATTACTAAACTCCCCCGCACTTCAAGCGGCCACGATAGCATTTGGGTAATAATTGACCGACTCACCAAATCCGCACACTTCTTACCCATCCGTGAAGACTATAAGGTCGAGAAATTGGCCCGAATCTACATCGACGAGATTGTGAGTCGTCACGGTGTTCCTTTGAACATAATATCCGATAGAGATGCTCGTTTCACTTCCAGGTTCTGGCAATCGCTCCAAAAAGCACTTGGCACACGACTAGATCTGAGTACGGCTTACCATCCCCAAACTGATGGTCAGTCCGAGCGAACGATCCAAACTCTTGAAGACATGCTAAGAGCCTGCGTCATCGACTTTGGTGGCAACTGGGATTCACATTTGACGCTTATTGAATTCTCCTATAATAACAACTACCACACCAGCATCAACATGGCTCCGTTTGAAGCTCTCTATGGTCGTAAGTGTCGTTCTCCTATCTGTTGGAACGAGATTGGTGAAGCACAAATCACTGGTCCCGAGTTAATTCAAGAAACATCCGACAAAATTCTTCAAATCCGTGACAATATCCGAGTAGCGAGAAGTCGACAGAAGAGCTATGCCGACAAGCGACGAAAACCCTTGGAATTCCAAGTGGGTGACCTTGTACTTCTAAAAGTATCCCCTTGGAAGGGTGTTATCCGCTTTGGAAAGAAAGGCAAGCTAGCACCTCGTTATGTAGGCCCGTTCAAGATCCTTGAAAGAATCGGGAAAATGGCTTACAAACTCGAGCTACCCCCGGAACTTAACAATGTCCATCCAACCTTCCATGTGTCCAACCTGAAGAAATGTCTTGCTGACGAGAACCTCCATATACCTCTTGACGATGTGCACATTGACGAGACGATGCACTTTGTCGAGAAACCGGTAGAAATCATGGACCGTGAGATCAAGCAACTCAAACGCAGCCGCATTCCTATAGTCAAAGTTCGTTGGGATTCAAAACGTGGTCCTGAGTTTACATGGGAACGAGAAGACCAAATGAAACTCAAGTATCCTCACATGTTCACCAATTCAGCAGCCTCGACTAGTTGAGATTTCGGGACGAAATCCCCTCAACATGGGGAGACTGTAACATTTCTGATTTTTACTATGTAACCGTTTGATTTTCAATAATCAAGTATATTCAGTTTCTTTTCGCGTGCAATATTGATGTTGTAATACATATGCAAACTAGTCCGTGATAATAACAACTGAAACCAAAGCAACACTATCTAGCAAACCTCAAGGACCAGAACTGACAAAAACTCAAAAACCCTCAAACACGATCGTGCCTAGTACGAGGAACGGTCGCGCCTAAGGAAAAGAAACACGATCGTGTCTAATACTAAACACGGTCGCGTCTAACATACGGAACACGACCGCGCCAAATACAAGCACGGTCGCGCTTGCTGAAA
Source organism: Smallanthus sonchifolius (assembly GCA_023525975.1). Classification (NCBI taxonomy): domain Eukaryota; kingdom Viridiplantae; phylum Streptophyta; class Magnoliopsida; order Asterales; family Asteraceae; genus Smallanthus; species Smallanthus sonchifolius. Next base: position 15,363,985 of record CM042028.1, on the reverse strand, counting down.
CAGTTTGACTCCGCAGAGTCAAACGACAATCAATGCTCGCCGAATCTGCTTTATCGAACCCTGTTAAAGTGGTTATCACGCGTCCGACAAGCTATCAACCGAATGCAACCCAAATCGCGTCCCAATTCATTCTCGGAGTTAATTCAAATCCAACCCCCAACTACCCACATTAATGCCACGCGAATCAGACTAAATCAAGTTAATTACGCGCTTAATGCTCATTCGTATACTCTCTCCGAAACTCTATGAACTATCACTCGACGCGCAAGGCCTCTGGAGTCCGTTGAATCGCCGGAAAGACTCAAGCTCTCGACCCGTTGCCGACTGCATTAATTTGCCCAATTCTAACGAGTAAGTTTCATGTTGTTAGCTTCGTACATTCCTCTACTACGAAAGCCCTATGCTAATTCGTAGTAGAAACACACAATCAGTCCGATTTTCGAACTAGGAAACCGAAACTACTTTTTTAATCGATATACACTCTAGACATGATTTAAATCCAATTAATCTATGTAAATACATTCGCAATAACCCACTAAGTGAAAGCCCTAACAATACAGTAGGTCTTAATATAAGAATCGACGAATTTGGGTCAGAAAAGAACCCGACACGGTCGCGCTCATCACTGAGCGCGGTCGTGCCCGACCAAGCACAGTCGTGGTCCGAGTGTGGCCCGGTCGTGCTTACCGAGCAAACAAGTTCTGTCCAGAAACAAACCCTAGACGCGGTCGTGCCGGATACGAGCACGGTCGTGCTCTATGACCAGACCCTCTCTGTGGTCTCCTGACTTGACCACGGGCGCGCTTCAGACCACCACGGTCACGCCCGTAGACGAGCGCGGTCGTGCTCGTAAGGAGCACGGTCGTGCTCAGTCAGAATAAAACTTTACTGTTTTTCTCAGATTTAATAATTTTAGAAAACTATTGTTATAAACCTAACTGTTTAAACAGAACCTTACAATTATCGAGCTCTACAATTATTTTCATCAATTAAATGGTTTAAAACAAATTATACTTATTTGAAAAGACATTTTTAGTCAAAATCCTTAAACTTATAAAAAAAAAAATGATAACGAGATTTTATAAAATACTTCATGAACTTTTATAAACCAAATTGTATAAACCCTATTTATATTGAATAAAATTTATTCCAAGAATATATAAATAGACTACTTTATATTTGTGGCATTTAAAAAATAAATGAATAAAATAAATTTATTTATTTTATATTTATTTAAATATAGGTATACCATACTACCTTTCATTCTAAACAAATAAATAAGTAATTTACTTATTTATTTTAATCTATTTAGTTAAATTAGTACAAACCACTAAACCTTTGGTACAAGTCCTACAATTTCAAACCTACTAAACCCTAGACTATGTCCTAGTACAAAACCCTGATACAAGTTTATACATCTCATCGATAGGTCAAAACTAGTGACTTACAACACAACGTGCTATCTTTTGATTGTGCAATCTACATCCTACACACAAGTGAGTTTACATAACCCCTTTTTAAACTATTTACATTTTTGGGGTGGAACATGCGTTCTATTACAATGTTTTCAATCATACACATATACAGCTCCACCCTACATACATGTATACACTTTTGTGCTTTATGCTTGAGTACTAGGTGTGTAGACCAACACGCAGTTTTGCTATTCATGTACAATCATTAACTATTTATAGCCTACAGTAAACAGTGATAGATCTATTGAGTCTGACAAACCCACCCAGGTAGGGTGACTGTTACTGCCAACACGCGTTTGTTTTGCATGCTAGTTACAAAGGTTTGATTGTATACCTAGGTCACACGATGGTTTCTCTCCATAAATGCCTTAATTGTCATGTTTGTATGAACTGTATGCACACAACACATATTTTTTTTGCTATCACACAACACAACCTATGTATTCTCACCAACTTTCTAGTTGACCCTGTTTTTAACCATGTTTCAGGTGCTAATATTTGAGTTGATTCGAGCTGGCTACACTTAGGAATTGGCCTAGTGTTAAAATTTGAACAGTTTGTCTATTGTAATGTACTTTATTGATGTTTTGGTTGAATATTTGTTTGAACTTGTTCTTGAAATGAAATTTGATGTTTAATTATTCAAACGCTAGTAAACCATGAGCTATGAACAGTCTGCACGCTTCACGCCCCGACGATTCCGCCGTCGGTTGGGGTGTGACAGATTGGTATCAGAGCCTTGGTTATAGGGAATTAGGTTATTAGACACCGTTGACCTAGACTATAACCTTAGGACACCCAACAATGCCATGCTACATATTTCATGTGCTACATGCTACTTGCTATATGTCACATGCTTAATATTTTATGTGTGAGTTTATTTGATACTTAACCTATTAAACTGCATGACTTAGTAAGTACACTTAAATAATAAATTTAAATAAATCGTATCCATACCCGTATCCTAAACCGCATATCCTCCTTAACTGCTCCTATGTCATCATCAGCATAACTTGTGGAAAAATCATACTCGTAGACAGTAGTCTATCAAAAATATTTTTTTTTATATATACCCGTTAAGGTTTTAAACTCTGTTAATTATTAAAGGACATGTGCAATCTGGAAGGGTGACACCTGTATTCGGGGTTTTCTGTCTAGGAAAGCATTTCATATAAATCCCAATCAACCGAGGGATCCGTATGCTTTCCAGGGAATTCCCGGGATGAGTGTTCACTTATAGGCTAAAGCACGTCTCCTTGATAATTAAACAAGTTTAACTAACCTTAATATGTCATAGTATTCAAGTGATTATGTCACTGTTTGAGTACAATCCGAACTATGAAATACTTATGTTTTAATTATCCTTCCATGTAATTCAAGAAATTCTTACATCTCTCCTTGTGTTTAAACCTATAGAATGCCTCCTCGTCGTGCACCCGAGACAAACAACAACACTGATTTTGCTGCTCTTTTCACTCAACTCGTGAACCAACTCACTCAAGCCAACAACAACAATGGTGGAGGTGGTGGTGCTAACCCGCCACAATGCACCTTCAAGCATTTCAACTCACGCAACCCCCTAAAGTTTAGTGGCACCGAGGGAGCCACGGGACTCCTTCAGTGGTTCGAGAGTATTGAGGGCACCTTCCTCAATAGTGACTGTCCGGACAATCTGCGTGTCCGTCATGCCACCGGTGTCTTCCAAAAAAGGGCTCTAACCTGGTGGAATGGAGAGAAGAGAACCAGGGGAATGGATGTAGCGATGACTCTGCCTTGGGACGAGCTGAAAAGAATCATGACCGAGGAGTTCTGCCCTCGGAACGAAATGAAAAAGTTGGAAGCCGAGTTTTGGGATCTTACCCAAGATAATGGAGAAAGCTTAGCATACACCACCCGGTTCCACGAACTAAGCATGCTGGTTCCACATATGGTCACGCCTTTGTCAAGGTGCATCGAGAAGTACATTGGTGGATAGTTGGTTTTCGTTAGTTAGGTCCTTAGTTTGTCAGATTTAGAATCACAGCACAAAACCCCCCTTTTAAATCACTTTAGTTAGTTGAGTCAGAGTCTAGGTTAGTTGTCACTAGTGTCTCGTGGGTTCGATATCCGGACTTCCATTAGGCTATACTACGACTGATAGGTTCACTTGCCTGTCATTGTGGTCTAGTTTATATGATTTCTAGAGTATTACTAGAGTGTCTAGGTTAGGTTTTTATTTAGTTTTTATAGACCATTCCAAGCACATCAACCATTTGTGCAAGCCAACGCCAAATTTTAATTTCAACCATCGTATAATGAGTTGAACTAACCGTAACCATTTATGAAATACTCATTTTACTAAAATCAGACATCGAAATAGGAAGGACGAGGAGGACTGAAATAGAGTTCTAGCGAAATCAATATTTCGCGGTCGAACAACTCTTAACCGATTTGAGGACGGAGTGACGAACTGCACATCTGTAGTTTTCGAGTTCCAGAAGGCGACGGTGATGAACGAATCATGAGTTGCGTCATGAGTTTTGAGAGGGATGAGATTAGGGGTGGGACTTAAGAGGTAGAAGATGACGGAGTGGTACGTGGGGTTGGGATATTAAAGGGTATTTTTGTCAATTCGATATTTTTACTCTCGAATTCAATTCACAAATTTACAAACCAAACACAATACAAAATTTTATTGGATCCGATTCCCTAAAATTCCAATTTAAACATTTATATTCTTTTGAAAACATTTTACGAACCAAACGAGCCCTAAAAGAATTAAACTTTATTCACCTTTTTTCTCAACAATCAAAATAAATCTCCCTGTGTATAATTGGTACATCCTCGTGTCATATTTTCTTTGCTTGTTTTCATTCTCTAAAGGATTAAATTTACAAGTCAAGTTTAACCTATTTATTTGTCATGAATAACGAGTGATGAATATTAAATCTGTTATCAATGTTTGCATGTTAGATTATAATTTATAAATAACGAGTTAGGGTATCCATTGAAATTCAAGTTTTCAGTTAGTTTCTTGATTACTAATAAACGTTTGAGAGTTATAGCCAATTGTCGTTTTATTAAATCTATTATTAGTTCTTTTCTTGACTAATTGTATAATTTAACTAACTCAAAGCAAACAATTATTAAGACAAACAAAATTCCGTAGGAGCAACCGATTTAACTAAGAAGGGACGCCGATTATGTATCAAAATGAGAGCATGAATTCCAACGGTAACGGTAATTGTGTTTGGTTGTTACGTGAGGAAATTGGAATTGAAAAATATTCCATGATTCATTGGAATTTAAGAACCCTTTGCTAGCCTGATGGAATTTCCACATTCTAACCAAAATTACCCTCCATATTAGACTAAGTGATATAGTATAAGGACTAAACTTGTAATATGGTGTTCTATATAAACACCTCCTTATGTAAATCCTAATCACACAATCACAATCTAATAATACAAGGTTGTTGTATTACAACAGCCTAATAGCAACAAGTAATATGTATATGACAAAAGAGAGAGTAGAGATAAATGAGAAGAATGGAAGAATGATAAAACTCTATTCATGTATATTATCAATAAACAACTAGACCATATATATATAGTCTTTAGTAACTAATACAATGAATACATATTTATGGATAAAATAGTAACCACTATAAGTATTAATCCATATTTAATTATATTGATAACCATAATCAATAATATTTATAACACTCCCCCTTGGTTATCATATATCATACTTAATACGCTTGGAGATGCTGACTCGTTAAAAACCTTGCTAGGGAAAACCCAGTGGGACAAAACCTTAGCTAAGGGAAAAAGAGTGCAGTGCGCATTACTCCCCCTGATTTTTATAACCTTCAATTGATGGGTTTCAATTTTCTGTGCGAGTTGCTCAAAAATTTTGTAGTCAATGATTTGCCGCTTGATCTTTTAATGTGCAACTCTTTATGTCGAGCAATGATATATTTTCTTTATATAAGACTCCTTGTGTCTCCTCCCATAAACAAATACCACAAGATTCATGATCGTGTTGTGTTACATTCCCTGTATGTACAAAACTAACCAAACTTGTTTTGATGGGTTAGTAAAACATATTCAATACATTTTGTACCTTCATGGTTATTTGTTTTACCCAATCCAATGTCTCATTGCCAGACATGGGCTAGCACGAAACAAAATGTATCAGTTACACTTAATTATGGTACTTATGGACAACACATTTCTTATTCTTTGATAAGAGATAATAAGAGACAATGATTGTCCAATCTTTAATGTGCTTAGATGATTAGCTTTATCCATATTAAATGTTCCAATATCTTATTGATGTAACTTGATTAATGGATAAAATTATCATTATGTAAATGCTCGACATGCCGCCTGAGACATAAATTGTAATACTATCTTTCATTTCAGAGTCGTTCTTGAACTAATTGAACTCTTTTCAATCTCTTCAGGAGATACAGTTAAATCATCAACATATACTATAATACTTGTAAACCTCATATTGTTCTTTTGATAAAAACACATGGACCAACTATATCATATTTATTTATCTCCTTTTTGAGATAATCACTGAGTCGATTATACATATTCCGCATGACTATTTTAGTCCATATATATAAACTGTTAACTTTATATGATATATTTGATGAAGTTTTGATATCAATGCTCAGGCATTTACAATCATTCACAACCTTCTTTCTGTTTTGACTAATTATTTATGTGCATACATTTATCAACATTTTGGCACATAAACTTCCTCATTTGGCACATCAATTTCTATATCATATACAAAGATTGCATTAACAAGTGTTTCATTTCCAAACTCAGTATTGCACCATTTCATAGTTCATGGAGATATCATACTCATCGAGTACAGTTTCTTCTATATATATTCATTGGTGCACAAGAATTACATCCTTAAGATGTTTCATGTTACCTTTTAAGCACTCAACTGCTTTAGGAACCTCATGAGGACTTCCAATTATATTTAAGTTATCAATGTATACAAATAATCATAACGTACTTGGATCACAATGTTCTCGAGAACTTACTTTACATGATTTTAGTAGTTTAAATTCTTCAGGGATTTACATGTAAAGTTCGATATCACGTGAGTCACAATATCCATAAGACGCGATCAATTCTCTTTTTATATTACCAGACTAGCGAGATATTAAAATTCGTTGCATCCACCACTAGATATATATATATCCTCATAATCAATACTAGGTCTTTGCAAAAATCCATGTGCCACCAATTTCACCTTATATCGATTAATTTCTTCTTCATATCATAATTTCATACAAAAATAGGCATATTCATATTCAACATGTTTTACAACTTCAGTTGTATGGACTACTGGTCCATAACTTTCTTTTTAGTGAGAGAATTTAATCCTGCCTCATTTGCGTCTTTACATTTTGACCAATAATTTTTATATTTTCATTCATAGGCAGATACATTCTTGATCCTCATCATTTCGATTATTTCAAGCGCTATTATATACAAAAGTATTATCGACGTCGATCTTGTTTCGATTCCATATTATTTCTAAACATGATACAATTTACCGAGATCTCATTATTTTTAGGTACCCGAGGTTCTTCTGGAACCATCATGTCTATTGTCTCTTTAATGGACCCTTTTACTTTTACCTCGACTTGACCATATTCATTATAACTTGCTCCATTTTTTGAGGAATTTTTTTTCTTTGGAATCGAATTGTCTATCACGTTTCAAACGTGCCTTAGACTTACTACCAATATGTAGTCGTCCTTCTATGACATTAATCTTAATTGGAGCACCAACAGTTGGTATATGTGACTTAGTCACTCTTTTAAGGTCAGTGAATATGTCTGGTAATTTATTTGCTAATCTTATGAATTATCTTTTCAACATCTCGTTCATACTTAGTTTGAGGATTAAGATAATATAGAGATAACTCATTCCAAATTATTTCACTTTCCAACTGCTTTTAATCTCCCCCACATGTTGGGAATGTTGATTTATGAAAAATCAATAAATTGAGCCGTAAACAAATCTCTCGTTAATGGCTCTAATAACTTGATTATAGATAGTTATTCATTCCCAACATATATTCACAACCTCATTTGAGGTCACATCTTTGTGTATTGTGGTGGATCAATTTCAATATATACCACACAACAAAAATTTTAGATGGGAAATACTTGGTTACTGATCAAAAACTAACTATAATGGGGAGAAAATATTATAATTTATTGGCTTGATGTGAATTAATGTTGCTGCATGAACACAACATGGTCTCAAACTTTTGCTCTCATGATTATTGGCTTTTCAATCAATTGTAGACGTTTGATGATAGTCTCGACAAAAACAATTCGTGTATGAACATAAACTATACGAAGTTCGTCGCTTATTCGAATAATCATTAGTAACATGGGAATTCAGTTCATCATTATTAGCAAAATAAATATGAAAATCTGGAATAATGTGTTTGCTATCTTATTAGCTAAGCCACAAATCATGCAAACTCCTGACTGCAAATTTGATAACTATTTAGATGATGCATCGATTTAAAATTCCAAACAGTACCATGTTAGGAAATATATCCTTTATTACTTCCAGAATCTTTAGGGATTCACACCCTACTTTAGTTGCTAAATAAGTAACTTCTCTTGAGAGCAAACTTTGCATGCTTAATTATTATGAAGAATCTTCTGGTTCTTCAATAAATTTCACATCATCATTGACTCGGTGTGGTCTAACCGGTTATGCCAATTAATTAAATAATCATGATCTATAAACTTATAGTTATGATCATATATGCTTTCTCTGCACTTATGTTTGTACAAATACGAGATAACAACATATTATCATCTCAAACTATCATATCATATCAGTCTTATCTTTTCCACATTTTATTATCATACAATCACTCCCTTATTTTTGCCACTGGTGGTCGATCTCACTATTATCATGACCTTCGTTACAATTTTCTAAATTATATCCACGATCATTAACTTCACACTCATCATTTCACACATTCATACTTTTAATGATATTGCTACTTCAGGAGCATATTTGAGGCGTGACAATTTTGATAAATACACATATACTCGAACTACAGGTCGAGGAATAATTTAGCCTTGTGAAAGTCTTCAATTCAAAATTCTCTCTCTAATAGTTTGACAATTTCTCTCGATGATGTTTAGATCATCTCTGTAAACCGTGATTATAATGAGCTATTAAGAGTGAAATTTTGATAAATAGACATAGCTAATGTTTCAAACATATGCCCTTTTATTCAAATATCTACTATGTCGGTTGTAGACCAGGAAAACACTACATTAAAATCTCTTGAGATTTTAGGACACATCTCGAGGTATTGTCTTAATGTTTCGGGCATTTTTAATTCTTTTATGGATTTTTATTATAAATAAGATTATCTTCATATAACTCGAGAAATAGTTACATGCTCGAATCATGTAGATCATATTTGTCTTAAATCTTTTGAGCGTTTATAAATTAATAATGAGATTTAGGGAGTGCGGCACTTCAGGTGTCGTATGTAAGCATATTTATATTCTTTCATGAGGGTGGTAACAAGACACAACTTTAGTCTTTTAGTTGTTGTACTAAAACTATATATAAACTTTTGATATACTATAAAGTCAAATTATACAATGCCGACGTATCACCATATAAAACATGTTCTAAAATAATATATATTTCTTTTATGAAATAAGAATGTTTTTCATTTAATAATTTATAGTATGTAGAACACATGTATCATAAACTTAAAGCATGAGATTCTCAATGTTATAACGTATCCTTATATGAAATAAGTTATATTTATTATATTATCCTTTAAACAAAATTGCAAATAGTGATAATAATTTTTGTTTTCAATAAAATCATTAGACACCATTCTCCATTTTATTAAAATCAAGTACGTGATTTTCAAAATATTGTTGTTTCCTAAAGAACAAAACTGACATATGATGAGACACCATGAAAACATACATCTTGAGTCACACATTACAGTTAGAGATGCATGCATATAGAATTCATTCTTAATCTTAACTACATTTTTTACACAAATAATGTTGATCTAAATGCAATCAAATTTTATATCAATAGTTGATCTAAAGTTCCAACTTTTTATCAAACAAAAGAATACTCAACTTTTAGTTAAACCAAATACTGATCACAAAAGTATGTGAGTACTCTGACTAACCAAGTATAAGTAACAAAAAGAAACTACTATTATTAATGTCATTTACTAGTACATTAACCAAATTCTTTATAAGCTGCCAAAGGCATAATAACCCAGCGACATCTTGGTGGTGGGATAAGGCTCAGTGATCATAAGGTCCTGGGTTCGAATCTCACAAGGGGGTTTTCCCAGAAAAATTGGGTTTCCTCCTGAATTGGTGACTTGGTGTTGGAATATGATGGGGTGGTACCACTGGTGACACGATGATACTCCAGTGGTCCGTCAGTGATCCAAATTTGTCGTTCAAAAAAATTCCTTATAAGCTGAAATTAAATTAAAAGATCCTTTAATTCTGCCTTGAAATCATCACCATAACAATATGTGTAAATGTAATATGAATAATAATCATATTACATGGGAACACGTTTAGCATGTTTAGATTTGGATCTAAGTGTCTATATTTGATTTTGGTGGTTGTAACTATTGGCGTGCCTAGTTTTTACTAGTGCTTATTAATATACTTTGTTTTGTTGGCCGTTCAAAAAAAATAAAAATTAAAAGGGTGAAAAATAGGATAGTCCACGTTTTATAGGAAAACTTATGATCCTTTTTCAGTTTCGTCCCGAGGAAATCGTTATGTTATTTTTCCAATTTAGGGGGTGTTTGGGATTACTTATTGAAACTACTTATTAACTTTTATAAGTTAAAAAAGTGTTTGGGTAAGGTGACTTTTGCTACTCCTTTTAAGTTTTTAAAGGGGAAAAAAATGAGTTTTTCAGAAGTAAGGAGAACTTACTTTTCAAAACTCCTTATAACTTTTTGCAAAATTCAATAAGAAGCTAAAAATAAGTAATCCCAAACACCCCCTTAATTCCTATAATGACATTATTAGTACTCATCATCTTCCCCGTTCCTAACCCTAGCCGCCTCAAAGTTGTACCCAAAATTAAAAATCACATGTTCTAAATTTTGATTACTTCTACTGTGCACATACAACAAAATACTTATTTAACGGTGAGTGGTTTTAGATGTTTACCTGAATAGCGACGGAGTCAAATCTTAATAGCGGTTGTCACAAGAATTTTTTTTTATTTTACTGTTGTCGCCACTTGAAGAATGCTGTTTTTGATTTTGATATCGAGTGGTATATGCGAGAGCAACGAGCGAACTCGTACTGATAACGTGTTGTATTACAACAGTCTAATAGCAACAAGTAATATGTATATGACAAAAGAAAGAGTAGAGAGAAATGAGAAGAATGGAAGAATGATAGAACTCTACCAAGTTTAACCTATTTATTTGTCAACAATCAAAATAAATCTCCGTGTGTATAATTGGTACATCCTTGTGTCATATTTTCTTTGTTTGTTTTCATTCTCTAAAGGATTAAATTTACAAGTCAAGTTTAACCTATTTATTTGTCATGAATAATGAGTGATGAATATTAAATAGGTAATTTGTAACTCTCATTTAAAGACACTCATTAACATCTAAGTTGAAAGGGTCAATGATAGATTTGCACAGATGTTAGATTATCAAATATATTTATACTTAAATATATGCTGATATTAAATAGTATATATCAAGTTGTCAAAAATTTCATTTTCGGTTCAATGTAACAGAATTGAAGCGATCTAAGAACATAAATAGAATGCAAGTAAGAAGCCATGAACACCAAGTCAAGGAGGCATGAATAAAACCTTGCAAAAGATTGGATTGTTTGTAGTAGCAACATACATTTCAGCAATTGTTCAGTTGACATGAAATTTGGAAAATACCTTGCAAAATAAACACCATACTTTTTCTGCTTTTGTTTATCTGATTTTGTTTCTCATTTCTTAGCCTTTTTTGGCATATTCTTGAAGTCAACCTTGGACAAATCTCCACTCTTAACAATTGTGATACTTCTTTTATGTCCAGTGGATATCACCTCAGCTGAGACATTGAGAATACCATTTGCATCCATGTTAAAGCAAACCCTTAGCTTTTCTTTACCTTTAGGGGCGGCTGGAACGCCATGAAGAGTGAATGTGTCGAGAAAGATGTTTTCTTTGGTATATTTGCCCTCACCCTGATATACATTAAAGAGCACAGAGACTTGGTTGTCCAAGGATGTATGATAAATTCTCTCCTTGATGGTGGGTATGGGTGTGTTCCTCGGGATCACAACACTCATATCAGGATCTACGTTAACCCCGATGCCAAGAGAAAGAGGGGTCACGTCTAATAGCACCAAATCCTGCACCTTTTTGTTCCCATAACCACTTAAGTTTGCAGCCAACACAGCAGCACCATAAGCCACAGCTTCATCCGCATTAACGCCCTTGCAAAGTGGCTTCCCATCAAAAAACTCCATCAACATTTGTTGCACCTTGGGAATCCTTGTCGAACCACCGACAATAACCACATCATCAACATCCTTCTTCTGCATGTTTCCATCTCTCAAACAATTCTCCACATGCTTAATGCACATCTTGAAGAAACCAGCATTAATCTCTTCGAATTTCGCCCTGCTAAATTTCGTTGAGAAATCAATTCCCTCATACAAACAATCAATCTCAATCGGTGTTTGCGTTGTTGATGACAAATCCCTCTTTGCTTTCTCACAAGCAATTTTCAACCTCATCATTGCTCTTGCGTTCGCACTCAAATCCTTCTTTTCTTTCTTCTTAAATATTTCAACACAATGACTCACCATCAACTTGTCAAAGGTTTCGCCACCCAAATAAGTATCACCGCCGACTGCTTTGACAGTAATAGTACCAGACTTGGTGATCTTGAGAAGAGACACATCAAAGGTTCCTCCACCCAAATCAAATACCAACACATTTTTTTCTTTAGGAAAGTTTACATCAGCAGTCTTATCTAGACCATATGCAATTGCTGCTGATGTTGGCTCATTAATCAAGCGCATGACGTTAAGGCCCGCCGACACACCAGCATCCATGGTTGCCTGTCTTTGCTTGTCATTAAAATACGCAGGAACAGTTATGACTGCATCAGTAACTGTTGTTCCAAGAAATGCTTCAGCAGCTTCTTTCAAATTTCTTAATATTAGTGAAGATATTTCTTCCGGTGAAAATTTCTTTTGTTTTGACTCATGTTCAAATACAATCATTGGCTTCTCCCAGGATCCTTGAAGAACTTTAAAAGGTCTAGTTTCTATGTCTTTCTTCACAATAGCATCATTGAATCTGGCTCCCATTAAACGTTTCACATCTACACGTACGTAAATTATTATAAAAAGAACATAAAGCTTAAAAAGGTCATCTACACGTACATTATTATTATACTTATTTCATCTTGAATTACCTTATGTAAATTATTGTTAATTTCACACTTAGTCCATATGGTCGTTAATCTTTAATTTCCCTTTCTTTTATAGTCCAAAGGTCTAACTTTTGTTAAATCTCCAACGTTAAATTATTTACATTAAGAATATTTATGTCATTTAAGTAGCCTGAACGGATTTTTTGACATATCATTTAAGTAGCCTCAACTCATTGCTTACAAAGAAAAAAATGATTATTTGGATACAGAGGTTCTTTGGCGACATATTAGACACGTCCACCGCGTAAATTATTTGCTAATTTTTTTTTATTATAGTTTATATTCGATTTAAATTAAATTATTTTCTATTTTTTTATAAACATTTATCGTTAAATGGTGGGGCGAATATGGAGATGATACTCCGGAACTCAAGGCCTTTGCAATAAAGGTTTTGGGTATTACGTGTTCCGCTTCGGCTTGTGAACGTAATTGGAGTACGTTCAATCAAGTCCATACAAAGAGACGAAACCGGTTGAACACCGAAAGAACGAACAACTTCATTTACATTATGTACAATAAAAAGTTGAGGCAGAAATTCTTGAAGGGGGCTAGTTTAAAAGAAGAAGATGATCCGTTAGTTGTTGAAAATGTGTTGTCTGATGATGAGTGGATAGCTGACCCAAGTGATGCTGATGAAGATGACATTGGAGGTGGCGGGGCAATTGGGGAGGGAGGTGGAAGTTCGTCATCTAGGAAAAGGAAAACAGTTCAAATGAATTTGATTGACGAGGATGACGATGTTGAAGTGACTTGGGTTGATGAAGATGACTGTGATGATCACCGGAATGAAAGTGATGCATTTTATGTTGTTTGAATTTGATTACAAACTTTTTGTGTGTTTTTGATGTGTGTGTTTTTTATGTTTTAGACTTTATGTGTCAATTTCAAACATTTAGTATTTTATTTTTTATAAGATATATAATTTTTATATTTATTTTTTAATTCCGCCTCGTGCTTACGCCTCGTTTCGCCTCGAGTCTTACGCCTCGTGAGGCGAAGGGAAAACGCCTCGAGGCGCGATTCCGTTCTTTTAACCTTGCATACACAATGATTCTGCTGATTCATTGATGAACACTATTCGTCACAATGAGACAGGATACCTAACTTCCTTGCAGGTTTGGTATTTCATTCCAAACTAATAAAATATGGGTTCTGTTTGATCTGTGCCTTGCGGGAACACATTGAACTTTCATTATCATCAAATGGAAAAAGTGTTTCCCCAGGGAAATTTATCGACAAGTGCAAATTACAGTTGTTTACTTTTATGCCTTGAACCCTGCATTACCTGGTTACATTTGTTATTTGTAATCCTTGACCTAGCTGCTATTAGATTTTTCATCATCGTTCCTAAGATATCAACAAGAAGATGCTCATGAATTCTTGCAATGCTTTCTAGATAGACTCTAGGGCAGTTGAAACTTGAAAGACTAATTTAAAAACAAAAGATGATGCACTCCCTTCACAAAGTTACAATTTAGTCAAGTAAGTGTTCGACGGTCGTGTTATTAGCAAAGTAAGAATTCAATCCTTATTATATCCTCCACGTTTCAGGATATTAGTATATTATTTATCCTTATTTGTTTTCTTGTTAATATATGAATCCAGTTGAGGTGTTGCAACTGCAATCACATATCTGATACATATGAGCCATCAGTAGACCTAAGCTTGGAAATCGAAGATGCAAATAGTCTTTCAACTGCCCTAGAGTGATTTTCAAAAGTTGAACACATTGAAGATGAAGAAATGAAGTTTACATGTGACCATTGTAAACAAAAATTGTCTGTTGAGAAACAATTTATGCTGGATCAAATTCCTCCTATTTGTTCTTTCCAATTAAAAAGATTAAAAAATGATGGATCTTATGTGGTAAAAATAGACAAGTAATAATGTGTGTTCCATCCTCAAATATTTATGAGGATTTTTATATATATTCACTTACCAATTACCACCATTTTTTTGCTTCCAGGTGGATTTCGAATATGAACTATATGCAGTTGTCATACATGCTGGCTTTAAATCTAGCTCTTGCCATTTACATTCGTTCTGCACTGGTACAAGTTTGATGACAGAAAGGTCATAATTTGTAAAATATGTTAACTGGAATTTGACTTCAATTTCGTTTTTGCATTATGATAGTTTACTTGTGTTTCAGAAGCTTGTGTGCTTTCAGAGGAAGCATACATTCTGTTCTATGCAAAACAAGGCACACCTTGGTTTTCAAACTTTTTGGAAACATTTAAACCATCATTCAATACAAACTTATCAAACACTTTACCTAAATAAGTTCTGGAAAATGTGGACCCACCAAATCATCTTCCTCAATCCGATGATGTGGCACGACTTACATCGATTAGCAATACAGTAAAAGAAAGTTCTCCATTGACCCTCAAAGAATATGGTTCTAATCGAGAATTGTGGTCACGAGTTGCTGGGGGCAAGAAGAAAGGCAAAGTGTACGGGTTAAGCAATGTTTGTGACCCATATGTACATGGCAGACAAGACCCCGAGGTATGTTTACTTTTCACTTACTAAGCAATCTGATACATCCTTGGACCAGCAGCCCTACCTACCCATGACCCAAACCGGACCCGCTAACCCAGGAACCAGGAGTTGCACAGTAAAGGACCCGATGGGCAGATTAGAGACTTAGTCAAAAGCATAATTGGAAGTGGTTTAGTGGGGGAGTTTCTACCCCATGTTGCATGGCATTTTCCTTTCCACAACTCTTGTTCTCCTAATAAATTGCATGTAGAATAGGTGTAACATCCATGATTTTCTAGTAATATTTTATGTTATTAATAATGACATTTCCATTTAAATCCCGTACTTGTTCAACGCAATATGTCACATTAATTTTAATTTTAACATGTATCAGTTCAAATTTTCAACCTCGCATTACATATTATTTCTTTATAAAATTCATACAAGTATAGTTACATATATATATATATCTATCTATACTATATAATAAATAAAAGTTTTGGTGGGACACTTGTCACACTCCAATGCATCCTCAACCCTTTTTTCCTCGACTCTCTCTCCTATTAATTATAGAAATTTCTTTAATTGTTTTTATAATTTTTTATTTCCCGCCTCTTTCTCTCCTAACGGTTTTTATTTAAAAAAAATAGGTTTGTTCATAAAACATTTTATAAATTGAACATTTATTTCATTCTTTTTGTAAAACATTTTTAAAAAATAACTATATAACGTTTATAGAATTTGTATTAAAAAACTATGTAATATGTCATAAACATGTAATATCTAAATCTTTATTACTAAGTATATAACCTTACATTTATTCAACCCGTGTAATACATGGGGTTTCTAACCTAGTATGTATATATATATATATATATATATATATATATATATATATATATATATATATATAAGTAAACAGTTTGTTATAATAAATATATATCAAAATAAAACATACGAACCTAAATCATGTATTTACATCTTCTTAAATATATACATATATTTATTTATGAATAAAGATGAAAATATATATACATATACTTTTGATTTTGTTAAATAAACCATTTAAACAAATTAAAATTTTATAAATGGAACTTTTTCCCTTATAAAATTATTTATAATAAAACAATTAATGTTTAGTTTTTATAAATTTTATAAAAACAATTAATTTGAGCTTTGAACCCTCTCACAAGCCAAAGAACCCCCTTTATAGCATTTGAACCCCCTTTCATTAGTTTGAACCCTCCACCTTTGAACCCCCCTTATTTTGGACACTGGTTATCACAAAATCTGTGATTTTGACTTTGAAAAGTCAAAATCGCAAGCTAAACTCTCAAAATCCCTTCTTTTTCCAACCAAAGATGTTACCATTTTGATTCAGATCTGAAACCCTGAAATCACGCGATCGTTTTACACCAAAAATCGGCCATTTACACTCGTAATTACGAGCAATCAAACCCCTACAACCGTTTCCTTTTGAAACCACGAAATTAAACCCAAATCCAGTAAATCTCGTGCAAATTCACTGCTGTAACGCGTGTTTACTCATCCCATACATCTCCCTATCATTCTACTACTCGAACCAGTCCCAAACCAGTCTTTTTTCCCCTTTCTGTCGCGACCAGACTCAGAGCACAAAGCTCTCATCGTTGCAGCACGTCAAGCCCGATTCCAGGTATTCCTGCCACCCTCGTACTCGTTTTAATCCTCTATACGAAAACTCCATTGTATCTGCTCGTGTTTTGATCGTTTTGGGAGGCTAGGGTTTCGTTTGCAACTGATGTTTGGGGAAGATGATACAATCAGAATTTATGATAAAAACCTTCACTTCTAATCTTTATTCATTGTTTGGGGATTGGCCTAGTGGTAGCATCAGGCGTGCAAAAGGGACAGGTCGCGGGTTCGACCCGGCCTGCCCCCCCTTTTTTCCTTATTATTTTGTTTTCCCTTGTTGCACTCACTCACACACCCATATATATATATATATATATATATATATATATATATATATATATATATATATATACAAAACACATGAACTTTTATAAAATAAAGGGTAAGATATATACTTTTAGTTATGACAAAATGTATACAAAAGAATTTTAATATATGTATATATAGATATCTATAATTATGATTAGTTGTTCTAATTATCTCAAACATATAACGAATAATATATGAGCATTATTACTTCTATGCATGTGTTATTTCATTACTAACATATATTTCTAAAAGATGACAAATATTAAGTGTATTTCATAAACCTCATTATTTTATAACTTTTAAATACTAGTCGCATTCGTAACTTCATGACTTTTATTAAACAAAAAAGGAGTTATACATATATATTTTATCTAAACCATTATAACGACATGGTCCATATTAAATATTAAAAATTTGTATTATAAAAAAATCAAATTGTTTTGATCATATTATTACTACTTTCACAAATATCATGATTCTTTTAATAGTTTGATTTTCATAAACAATAATTCGAATAACTAATTTAACATTTCAAATTACAACATATTATAATATTCCATTATAATAACTATTTTAAACCAAATTGTCTTAACAAGATATATTTATTAAGTTTAACAAATTTACAATTTATATTTATCACCGACTCCTAAATCTTTTATAAATAGAATCTATAAAACACTATTTCATGTGATTTCACTTATATATTATCACTTTAGTTATCGTTGAAATTCGTACCTTTAATATTCTTTCGTTCGTTCGTTCCAAAACCCTAAGATCCCCACCGTCCCATTCTTTTTCCTCTTTTATCCATATATAAAACATGTACAAACTATTGATCCATATACTTCATCAAAACTTAGGTTAACTTTTGTGGTTAGCAAGACACTTGTGCAACAACAATATACTCGTGTAACATTTAAAGATACACATTACAAGGTGAGTTTACATAACCTCTTTTTCATTTTAACCTTGCTTTTAACATGTAGTGGATTTGATCATCTTATCATCACTCACAATGATAAGCATATCATCTGTATAAAGCCATAAGATCACATAACCTCCCGGTGTGTCTTTCACATAGACACATTTGTCACACTCATTTATTTTGAAACCATTGTCAATTATGACTTGGTCAAACTTATGATGCCATTATTTTGGAGCTTGCTTCAAGCCATACAATGACTTGACTAACTTACATACTTTTCCCTCTTGACCGGGAGCTGAGAAACCCTCGGGTTGCTACATGTAAATTTCTTCTTCTAAATCTTCGTTTAGAAATGTTGTTTTTACATCCATTTGGTGAACTTCCAAATTTCTTAAAGACGCAATTGCAAGCACCAACCTTATAGAGGTTATTCGAGTCATAGAAGAGTAGGTATCAAAGTAATCTAGACCTTATTTTTTGTCCATATCCTTTGATCACTAATCTAGCCTTGTATTTATCAATACTACCATCGGCTTTCATCTTCCTTTTGAATATCCAACGATATCCAAATGGTTTACAAACTGGAGGAAGATCTACTAGCTCCCAAGTATGGTTTTGCAAGATAGAATCAATTTCATTCTTGATTGCTTCTTTCTATTTAGGTCCTTCCGAAGAGGTAACCGCTTGACGGTAGGTATTGGGCTCACCCTCCACCATATACGTCATAAAGTCTAGTCCATAAGATTTTTCAATCCTTTGACTTTTGCTTCTTCTAGGTTCATTCTCTTCAACCTCTGTTCGTTCATGTGTTTCATCATGAACCTCATTATCAACAGGTTTGATGAGCTTGCTTGTTCTTGTCCTAAACCAAGAAACATTGTTTCAAAGAATGACGCATTCCTTGATTCCATGATAGTATTCTTGTGTTCTTTGACTCGTGTACAAGAAACCGATATGCACTACTGTTATGAGCATATTCAATGAATATGCAATCTACAGTTTTGGATCCTATCTTTTGTACCTTCAGTACTAGTACAAGTACCTTGGCTAGGCACCCCCACACTTTCAAGTAAATTATGATGGCTTTTTTCCCATCCATAGCTAATAAGGGGTGTCATTCCTTTTCTTTTGGGGTATCTTATTTAAAAGATATGTAGCCGAGAAAATGGCTTCCCCCCACATGTCCTGGCTAAACCTGGAACTAATCAACATGGCATTCATCATCTCTTTCAATGTACGGTTCTTTCGTTCCGCAATGCCATTTTGTTGTGGAGAATAAGGAGCGGACACTCATGGATAATTCCATTTTGTGCGCATACATCCACAAATGGTGAAACATATTCACCTCCTCTATCACTTCTCACAACCTTGATTTTCTTGTTGAGTTGATTCTCAACCTCATTGTTATACAAGATAAACTTGTCTATTGCTTCATCCTTACTTTTAAGTAAGTAGGCATAGCAATATCTTGTACTATCATCAATAAACGTGATGAAGTACTTATTGCCACCTCTTGTGGGTACCAATTTTAAGTCACATACATCCGTGTGAATTATGTCAAGGGGTTTGGTTATGCGTTCAACCGTTTTGT
This sequence comes from Smallanthus sonchifolius, assembly GCA_023525975.1. NCBI lineage: Eukaryota > Viridiplantae > Streptophyta > Magnoliopsida > Asterales > Asteraceae > Smallanthus > Smallanthus sonchifolius. The sequence goes on along the minus strand of CM042028.1, from coordinate 15,344,007 downwards.
ATTGTGATCTTGTTAGTTTGGATTCAACACAGGTTGCACATTTAGATTTTGAATCAATTTGGAATGTCGAAATGTAATTTAAATTAATTAAATGACGGTTTGAATGAAAATTAACATGTCCTAATCTACCATGTCAAACATTTGAATCATAAAACTTGAGGATATAAGTAGAAGTAAATGCCATTTCATTCAATTTGTTCTTTACAACCACAGTATTAAGTTTAAACATAGCATTAAGGGCATAACCCTTTCCTACAAACACTCCTCTCTTGGTCAACATGACCTTATCAGATTCAATAACAAGTCTAAAACCAAAATTATTGAGCAACCGACCCGACACAAGATTCTTACGTATCTCCTGTACATAAAGTGTGTTGCTCAAGGTGAGTTCCTTCCCGGAAGTCATCTTCAAGATCACATTGCCTTCACCCTTGATGTCGGCAGTAGCTTTGTTCCCCGTGTAAAGCTTCGGATCACCCATTATCTCTTTGAAGGTGCTAAAAAGGTTCTTGCCACCACAAACATGGCGAGTAGCACCCGTGTCAACATACCAATCTTGCGGTTCTGCAATGTTGACGTCTGCGATCATAGCCGAAGCTTCGGTTATCATTGCAACCATGTCCATCTCGACATCTTCCACCACATGCCCCCTCTTATACTTTGGTGCCTTGCAATTGTAGGCCATGTGTCCATCTTCTTGACAGTTGTAACACTTTCCTTGGAAAGGAGAAGACTTCTTTTTCACAACCCACTTCTTTGGTCCAAGGTTGACCACTTTTGCTTTCCCTTTTCCCTTTGTCCCACCTTTGGCTTTGTTGCCTCATGAGGACTAACCAGTTTTAACAAGGGTAATCTTTGCAAAATTATGCACAAGGCTACCCTTTTGAGCCAACTTGTTGCCTTCTTCAATACGAAGACGGACAATAAGGTCCTCCACGATCATGTCCTTTCGTTTGTGTTTAAGATAATTCTTGAACTTAACCCACGAATGAGGCAACTTCTCAATCATTGCTGCCACTTGAAAAGTCTCACTTAGGGTCATCCCCTCGGCATGGATATCATGTAGTATAACTTGCAACTCTTGAACTTGATTGGTCACAGTCTTGGAATCAACCATTTTATTGTCCAAGAAACAGGCCACAATTGTTCCAGCATCCTTCGTTTTGTACTTCTTTTCTAAAGATTCCCGTAATTCTTTGGCAGTCTTTATATTGTAGTACACGTTATACAATGAATCCACGAGACCGTTTAACACATAGTTACGACACAAGAAATCTGAAGGCTTCCAAGTATCTACCGCGCTCTGAACTTGAACGTCGGTCTCCCCTTCTTCCTTAGGCTGGGGAGCAGCAAGCAAAGTTCAAGGTGGTCAAATAGAAGAACATCTTCAGTGTGCCACCTCTTAAAGTGCAATCCCGAGAACTTCTCGGGTTTTTCAGCATGATTGGCTACATTGTTTGCAGCAACCGTGTTATTAGCCACAGTGATCACAGGAGTCACAGGTCTCAGGGGTTGCCAATTTTCTGAAATAAAAACTTTCCAAGTTAGATTCCAAGAGAAAAAAAAATCTGAAGTAATCAGAAAGAAGCCAACTTTTTCCTGTTTTGAAACAAAGTACCACTTTGAAACGAAACAGAGAAAGATAAACTGTTTTAAAAACTCTAAACTATTCTAAGACAAAACTTGTTTGAATCAAAATAGCAAAGCTTGAAGAAAAATGAATGGTGTTTTAAAATTTTGTTTTAAGATTTTAGGGAACCGTTCGTATAAAATAATGACAACAATTCACTAATTCTAATTACAACACAGAAAGGAAATAAAGCAGTAAATTAGAATACATGTTACAACTGAAATAAATGGGAAAATACAAAGAATGGGGAAGAAGATAGTTGTCGCTGAGGATTCGTATTCAATACGGGTCCTTAAAACAAATTTCGAGTCTCCCAAGAGAACTCGTTTGTTTCCTAGGGTACAACAGCCGAAGCAGTATGTACTGTCTGGAGGACCTAGCACCCAAAAGAATACCCTGAAAGGGAAGAGTATGAGGATCAGAAGATTGCTTGGTGTTCCAAGTGTATCAGGTATGTCTTCAACCAAGGAGCAACTTAGTATTTATACGGAAAACAAAGTTGAAACAGTTTAAAAGAATTAAAAGGAAAAATAATTTGCATTAAACGTCTTCAATGCATTTTATTCTGTTTTAATTCTTCAACTCGTAACTGATTTCTGTTTCAAGATTCTGTGTAATCATTTGCATCCATGTTAAACCAAACCTTGAACTTTTCTTTACCTTTAGGGGCTGCTGGAATGCCATGAAGAGTAAACTTGTCAAGAAAAATGTTTTCTTTGGTATATTTCCCTCACCCTGATATACATCAACTGCCACAGATACTTGGTTATCAAAGAGTGTTTGATAAAGCCGCTCCTTGATGGTGGGTATGGGAGTTTTCCTGGGGATCACAACACTCATTTCATCAGCCTCAGAAACTCTGATGCCAAGAGAAAGAGGAGTTACATCTAATAGCACAAAATCCTGCACCTTTTTGTTCCCATAACCACTTAAGTTTGCAGCCAACACAGCAGCGCCATACGCAACAGCTTCATCAGCATTAACGCTCTTGCAAAGTGGTTTCCCATCAAAAAACTCCATCAGCATTTGTTGCACCTCGGGAATCCTTGTCGAACCACCGACAATAACCACATCATCAACATCCTTCTTCTGCATGTTTCCATCTCTCAAACAATTCTCCACATGCTTAATGCACATCTTGAAGAAACCAGCATTAATCTCTTCGAATTTCGCCCTGCTAAATTTCGTTGAGAAATCAATTCCCTCATGCAAACAGTCAATCTCAATCGGTGTTTGAGTTGTTGATGACAAATCCCTCTTTGCTTTCTCACAAGCAATTTTCAACCTCTCATTGCTCTTGCATTCACACTCAAATCCTTCTTTTCTTTCTTCTTAAATATTTCAACACAATGATTCGCCATCAACTTGTCAAAAGTTTCGCCACCCAGATAAGTATCACCGGCAACCGCTTTAACAGTAATTTTAAGAGCCTTGGTGGTCTTGAGAAGAGACACATCAAAGGTTCCTCCACCCAAATCAAATACCGGTGAAAATTTCTTTTCTTTTGACCCGTGTTCAAATACAATGATTGGCTTCTCCCCGGGTCCTTGATTGACCTTAAAAGGTCTAGTTTCAATGTCTTTCTGCACTACAGCATCATGGAATCTGGCTCCCATTAAACGTTTAACATCTACACGCACATTATTATTATTAAAAGAAAATAAGTTTGCATACTAAATGAAGAAAACGGCTAAGGTTTTATATATGAAAGTTGTTGATCAAAGGAACTTACCACAAACAGTGTTTTTAGGGTTTCTGGTGATTTGATTTTTTGCAGCCTCACCTACTAGAACTTGCATGCCATCCCAAGCAACGCATGAAGGAGTAATTCTGTTACCTTGTTGATTAGGAATGATCTCAACACGGTTGTGCTTATCAAACCACGCTGCCACACAAGAATATGTTGTTCCAAGATCAATACCGATTGCAGTTCCCTCAAGTACTCTATTGGTCATCTTCAAACACCTAAAGTATACTTGAATGGTGGTGAGCAGAATGGTTTTGTGTTGGGCGATTAGGGTCCATCAAATTTGTTATTTTTCTGAAGAAGATAAAAATAAAAGAGACGGGAATCAAGTGATTGGATGGTTAAAGAATCATGGATTTGGCGAGATCCAATATTTTCTGATATAGTTCAATTTCCTTTTGAGATTAAAACTTACGTAGAATCAAATTAAACTTATTATATACTTTATTTATAGTTATTTCATCTTGAATTATGTAAATTAGGGTTAATTTCACGGTTGGTCATCAGAAACTTGGATTTAGTCCCTAATCTTTCAAACTTGAAGATATGGTCCCTAATCTTTAATTTCTTTTTTCTTTTATAGTCCAAAGGCCTAACTTTTATTAAATACCAAACGTTAAATTATTTACATCATGAGGGTTATTTATGTCATTTAAGTAGCCTAAACGGATTTTGCCAGAGAGACAGAATCATGGAGTGGATGTACGTGTAGCAACTGCGATGTGAATTTGAATGGCGTTGATAGAGACCTGTTGATGGGTTAAAATAGATGAAGAACAAGACTGCAATTTTGCTGCAATTTTTTTTGTTGAGTCACTCAACCTCATTCTTGTACAATATGAACTTGTAAATTACCACATGTTTCTGTTTTACCGCCTATTTCTTTTTGACATTTTATTTGGTCTTATCTCGTTATTTAGCTTTTACCTCCTTCCATGTATAGAGCTTGATCATAGGAGTAATTTTCTTTTAGCCTCTGTATATATTTTTGATGTACTCGTTATTTTGCAATAGTGAAAAAACCAATGATACAAAAATTGATATGGTATCAGAGCAAGGTTACTAAACCGCTCAACAAATAAACCCTAAAAGTCGACCACCCTACTCCAATCCACAGCCATGGGAGACGATTCTTCATGTGGAAAGAAGATTGAAGAAAGCCATGTCGACACCAACTCTCCATACTACATTCACGCTTCCGAATATCCGAGACAAATGTTTGTAAATGTAGCAGAGGATGAGCCACCGCGGGACCAAATCAAGCCAAAAGCGGCCTGCGTTGAACCGGACCCAAACTAGAGCCCCATACCAGGTTTGAATGTTGAACAATATCATGCTCTTTTGGACCACCTTGCAGGAAAGGGAAGCCTGTCCAGGCATGAACCAAAACCGGAGGCCAACATGCCGGGTAAGGTTAACCAAGGTAACGATTGGATTATTGACACGGGTTGTACCGAGCATATAACACATCAAGCCGAAATGCTAGAAGGTAAATGGTATCTGCAAATGAATCTCCTGTCATGATACCAAATGGCGATTCCACACCGGTCATGGGTAAAGGAAGTTTTTGTTTGCCTAATGGAACCACCGTTAAAGGAGTGTTGCAAGTTCCGAAATTTAAATGCAACCTTTTATCCGTAAGCCGTTTATCAAGGGACCATTAATGTTCTGTAACCTTTTTCCCATATTTCTGTTTTATGCAGGACTTGTGTTCGAGGGAATTGATTGGAGTGAGTATATGCAAAGATGGACTATATCGGATCGGGATGGTGGAGAATGAAAGAAAGGCTATGATGACTACGGTGGATGTTTGGCACAAGAGGCTAGGTCACACCTCTAGTAATAAACTTTCTCATTTTGATTTTGTTGAAAATAATACTATTAAGATTGTGAATTGTGATTCGTGTGCGAAAGCTAAGCACACTCGACTCCCTTTTCCAACGAGTTTTATTAAGAGCATAGAATGTTTTGATTTACTACATTGTGATGTATGGGGGAGGTATAGAGAACCGCCACTTTCAGGGGGAAGATATTTTTTAATGATCGTGGACGACTATAGTCGATTCGTTTGGGTTTTCCTTCTAAAGCATAAGTTTGAGGCAAGTGACATCTTAATAAACTTTCATAAAATGGTCAAAACACAATTCGGAAAAATGATTAAAAGAATCCGTTGCGACAACGGAGGAGAATTTGTTTCAAATCGCATGAAAGCCTTTTACCCCGAACAAGGCATAATGCTCGAGACCACTTGCCCACACATATCGCAACAGAATGGTGTTGTTGAACGCAAGCACAGACACTTTCTCGAGACCGCACGTGCACTTAGATTTGAGGCAAACCTAACAACGAAATTTTGGGGTGAGTGTGTCATGACGGCCGCCTACATAATCAACCGTCTCCCTCGAAAAACCATCAACACACAAAACCCCATTTGAACTTTTATACGAACAAAAACCCGAATATAAGCACATGAAGGTTTTTGGTTGTCTTGCCTATTTTCGAAACACCGACACAAAGAGGGATAAATTCGATTGGAGGGGGAGGCCCGGGGTATTTTTGGGTTATCCACCGGGAACGAAAGGGTATAAAATATACGACACAGAGCAAAACAAATTAGTGGTGTCAAGGGACGTGAGGTTTGTTGAAGACTTTTTCCCTCATAAAAATTTAGACCCCATAAATAAACAAGAAAATGAGAAACTGTTTGATTTTCCTCCTTGGTAGTACAAAGAAATTAATGAGGTCACACAAGAAGCATCAGACCAAAATGTTGGCTCTGACACTAGCAAAGAACAGACAAGTGGGCATGAACTACAATGCCTAGAAGAAGTCATGCTTACTGAAGATGGGAATGAACTCCATGATGATGGGCCAACTACTTATGATGAGGCCAATACATAACCAAATCACCAAACCGTAAATGAAGTGGGCCACGATGAGGTTGAACATACTAGACAACAAAGGATCAGAACACGGCCAAAGCGACTGGACGACTTCGTTGTCAAGCTACCACCATCGATGATCACATTTCACCACTCCCGATCAAGGACTCTTGAATGCAACGGTACACCCTTTAGCTCATTATATTTCTTATGAAAATTTTACTAATGCTCACAAAGCTTTTTTAGCGGCCATCAGCTCAAATGATGAGCCAAAGTTCTTTAATCAAGTAGTAAAAAATGAAAATTGGAGAAAGACCATGGAAAAGGAGATACAAGCATTAGAAGAAAATGAAATGTGGACCCTTGAAGAGTTACCGATGGGAAAGCGAGCCATAGCTTCAAAATGGGTCTATAAAGTTAAGTACAAGCCTAATGGGGAAATCGAAAGGTACAAGGCGAGGCTCGTGGCTAAAGGATTCACGCAAATGGAAGGGATAGACTTCCATGACACATTTGCTCCTGTCGCTAAACTCATCCCGGTTCGTACTCTTCTTTCCATGGCGGTGAAGAGGGATTGGCTCATTCACCAATTAGATGTGAACAACGCTTTCTTGCACGGGGATCTCGATGAAAAAGTCTACATGAAAATTCCACAAGGCTTCGATAAGGGAAAGGAAAACAAAGTCTGCAGGTTAAGGAAGTCATTATACGGCTTGAAACAAGCCTCTCGAAACTGGTATTAAAAATTTACTTCGGCTCTCTTGGCACTTGGTTTTAAACAATCAAAGGCAGACTACTCCCTTTTCATTTGCAAAGAAGGGAACTCATTTGTGGCTGCTTTAATATATGTAGACGATGTTATCATTGTTGGAGATTACCCATCAAAAATCAATAAAACAAAGACTTACCACGACGAGAGGTTTAGCATCAAAGACCTTGGAAACTTAAAGTACTTCCTAGGGATCGAAGTGGCTCGAACAAAGGAAGGCTTAGTACTCAGCCAACGAAGGCACACCCTCAACATATTGAAGGACAGTGGAGTTCTAGGCTCTCGTCCGAGTGCATTCCCTATGAAACAGAATCTAAAGTTAGGAAAAGGTGATGAAGAGCCAAGGGTAGATGCGAGTCAGTATAGGCGTTTCGTTGGTAGGTTGCTTTATTTACAAGCGACAAGTCCGGATATCGATTACTTCGTAAATGTTTTGATTCTGTAACATCCCAAAAATCAAATAGAGATGGTTCGGGCTAGCGGAGACCCGACTCTGTGTAAACAAAGAGAGGACGTCCGGACTGGGGTTAGAAGTGCGTTTAGCTACCAAACTAAACCCGGATAATCGTTTTTAGAGCACCCGAGATGGAAAACGCAATTAACGAAACCAGAGGGACCCGGAGTGAAACCTTTTACCATTTAAAAACAAATGTAGAGGAAACCCTAGGACATTCGGCCTAGGGAGTGTCGTACGGCAGCAAGAGAGCGACGAGAGGAAGGAGACCGGACTCGGGAACGGCAACGGCTTTTAGCGGCAGCCCTACGGTGGTGTCGGGCGAAAGGGAACTTCCGTTTACGTAAGGTAACACCCGTTCTCTCTTTTCTTATTAGTCGGATTATAGTCGTGCATGGGGGGAGTTCCGAGTAGGTTTTTACTGTAGTTATGGTGATCGGGAATGATGGTGGGGTGTGCAATGGTGACGGCCGGATGGGGAAGGATCAAGACAGGCGAGGAAGCGGCCACGGTGGTGAACCCGACTAGGGTTTGGGTTTCGTTATCGAAGACGACGACAACAGCATGTGGTGGTCCGAGGTGGTGGTTACGGGCGATGGTGGTGCTCGGTGTCAGTGGTGTCCGGCGTTGGCTATGGTAGAGCTTGACGGCACGGTGGCGGTGCGTTGAGACAACCGGCTAGGGTGGAGGTGAGGTTAAAGACGGAAACAAGGTGGAAGATGAAAGTGGCTTCATGGCAGTAGCATGGCGGCAGCGTAAGGCGGGGACGGCTAGAGGATTGGGCTGTGGTGAGGATGGTTCTACGGCGACGGTGGTGGTAGCCGGGCTGTGGTGGTAGTACTCGGTATGGATCGATTAGCGACACCCGACGGGAGGCAAAAACAAGGAGGATGACGAGGGCACGATGGTGTGCGAGTGAAGGCGAGTAGCAGGTGCGTGGATGGTTAGGGTTTAACATGAACCGAGGTCATGCATGGCACGATCTACGGGTGTGCATAGGGGAAAACCCGACTTGGATACGTGCGTTTAGTGAAGCTAGGGTTTTGCATGGCGGAATATAAGCATGCATGGGGCCTGGTACATGTATGCGAAATCTAAACGGGTCACGAACAGTCAGGTACGAAGGGAACATGAGATTAGGGTTCATGGTGTTGGATGGACAAGCCGTTGAAACTCGGGGTTTTATTATATTATTGTACGTTATCCAACGTATGTTTAGGACGTGTTTTGATCATGTGATCATACGTATGGCAGGTTTGGGTGTAGAGCACGAGCAGACGAGTTACAAAGCAAGGACTGAGGCTCGGCCAAACCGGTGAGTTTCTAATCCCCTCTTTTAAATGTTTTAAACGTTTTGGGGCTATCGTACAGACCATTGAGACATGTTTTATCACAATAAATGTATACCGAGCTTTGGAGTTAACCCGATGAATTTATTCAGATAAATAGTTAAATGTGGGGTAAGGGATTGTGTGTGTCCATAAGACGTGCGGGTTACAGGTGGGGATAGGGTCACGTGTCGTATAGTGACCTAACAGGGGTGAGTTGGGATTGTAACTACGGGTCGTACGGGTACGGCTAGGAGGTGTCACAGGGTGTGCATGTACGTGGTATATGCCTAAATAATGAGATATAGTAGTCGTATGTGTGTTGCTATATTAGTAGGGTGTTGTGTTACGAGTTAGTCGGGATATAAGCTAAACGCTTATGAACACGTGTAGGATATGTTATCTTAGTGCTACGTGAGGGGTGCAGGTGCAGTTAACGAGTAATGTAAATAGAGTATGATGTTATGTGTTATATGTGTTGCTTTATGTGCTTGCATTGTTGTCCATGTGTTGGGTCAACAGTGGTGTGGAGGACGGAGTCCTTCGGGGTCATCATTGTATGTGTGACATGTCAGTCACCGTATGGTAGATGATATAGTCACTGTGTGGTGGCTGGGTAGTCATCATAGATGACGAGTGTGTCGCTATGTTTAGCGGCGGGGCCCTGTAACAAGGGTATAGCGGAGCTTATGACGATTATCCCGATAGGGATAACCCTGACGAGGGTGTAGTAATGAGGTATGTGTTTGCGTGCTTATATAATTGTGTTAAATTGCATGCAAATGATGAGTTATATTTATTATGCACGAGATGATGCTATTAGGCTGTGTAGATGTTATTAATGATGAGAGTCAAGCTAGATTGACTGTGGTGTCAGGATTGTGACGTGGTGCTTTCAAATGTTATGTCAGTTGATTGGTCGGAGCCTTGGTCAAGGCTGAGTAAGTTGATGTTTAAGGATTTGTTGTGTTAACCAAGTGTTGAGTTAATACGTGTGCTTGAGTATGAGATATCAGTGTAGTACGTTCGACCTATGTCGATGAGACTGCGGGATTATTATTATGAAAATAGGATGAGTCTTGGGTAATGAGATATTATGGGATATCGGGTGATAACATGGGTTATCTAATGGTTAATGAATTGTGGATCTAATTTATAAGGACCATGGGTCCTGAGTAAAGTTTAAATAACTTTTGAGACAAGTTGTTTTTAATTAAACTAAACTATTAGAACTCACTCAGCGTAGCTGACTTTGTGTGTACGTTAGATTGTATTGCAGGTAAGTCTGCTTGACGAGGTATCTTGGCTTGGGAGCGGTGCTACTCGGATTGGTGTGCAAGCATTCGTGAGTTAACTTAATGACATTAAAAACTAATTAATGTTTTAGAAAGACTTCCGCTATAGTTTAATATATCTAAAATGAGTATTTTCAAGGGAATAACCCGTTATGAGAACCAACTGTAGGGTGCCTGGTTTGGGGCCTTACAGATTCAGTTTGTATCTGACCCTCGACAAAGCCACATGGAAGCAGCCACGAGGGTTCTAAGGCACTTGAAAACAACACCCGGATAAGGGATTTTGTTACCGAAAGAAGGTGGCTCGGACCTCATGGCCTATAGTGATTCCGACCGGCTCGGATGTCTCGATTCAAGAAGGTCAAGAACAGGCTACCTACTACTCTTGGGGGAGCTCCTATCTCTTGGAAATCTAAAAAGCAATCCGTGGTCTTTCGCTCCTCGGCCGAAGCAGAATATCGTGCAATGGCGACCACTATAAGTGAAGTATTGTGGATGCGATGGTTGCTAAGTGAACTTGGTCTACGCCAAAGTAAACCGATCCCACTGTTTTGTGACAATCAAGCTGCTAGACACATTACCAACAACCCGGTTTATCATGAGCGTACAAAGCATGTGGAGATGGATTGTTTCTTTGTCCGTGAACGGGATGAGTCAAAGGAAATTCAACCAAGGAGCATTGACACTAAGCTTCAAATCGCCGACTTGTTCACCAAAGCTTTGGGTTCTCAACAACTGATATTTCTTCTCAGCAAGTTAGGCGTTCGTGACCTACACGCTCCAACTTGAGGGAGAGTGTAAATTAACACATGTTTCTGTTTTACCGCCTATTTCTTTTTGACATTTTATTTGGTCTTATCTCCTTATTTAGCTTTTATCTCCTTCCATGTATAGAGCTTGATCATCGGAGTAATTTTCTTTAAGCCTCTGTGTATATTTTTGATGTACTCGTTATTTTGCAATAGTGAAAAAACAAATGACACCAAAATTGATAGAACTTGTTTATTGCTTCATCTTTACTCTTAAGTAAGTATACATAGCAATATCTTGTACTCTCGTCAATAAATGTGATGAAGTACTTATTTCCACCTTTTGTGGGTACCGCTTTAAATCACACACATCAGTGTGAATTATATCAAGGGGTTAGTTAATTCTTACAATCGATTTATGGGGCATTTTAGTAAATTTGGATTCTACACATGTAGTGCATTTTGACTTTGAATCGATATGGAATTTCGGAATGCTATTTAAATTAGTTAAACGTTTAATAGTTCGAAAATTTACATGACCAAGACGCGCATGCCAATCAATAGAATTAGACAACTCAAGTATATAAGTAGAAGTACTAGCCTTGTCATTCATATTGTTTTTCACAACCATTACACTTAATTTAAACATGGCATTAAGGACATCCCCTTTGTCAACAAAAATTCCCTTCTTGTTTAACACGACCTTATCGGATTCAATACAAAGTTTAAAACCAAACTTATTGAGCAACCATCCCGAAACAAGATTCTTGCGTATCTCGGGAACATACAAAGTATTACTCAAGGTGAATTATTTTCCTAAAGGTATCTTCAAGATCACATCCTCTTCACCCTTGATATCGGCACTTGCTTGATTCCCCATGTAGAGCTTAGGATCACCCTTCTCCTCCTTAAACGTATTAAAGAGACTTTTGTCACCACAAACATGACGGGTAGCTCCGGTGTCAATGTACCACCCTTGCGGTTTGTCACCCGCAATATTGACCTCCGTGATCATAGCCGATGCCTCGGTGATCATGGCACTGATCCCCAAAAAATTTTGACACTGACCCCATAAAATTTTGACCGACCCCAAAAAAAGAAATAATTTTTAACATCGACCCCCATTTAGTGACAATCCTGGTCCATTAAACGTCTCAACATTTCATATTCACGCTTCATGCAATCTGAAAAAAGACAATTTTCTTATCACGATTCTCGCCATGCCTCCTCGCGATTCAGGCCTTTTCGCTAATCACGAATTTACGATTCTCGCCCAACTAGTCGGTTCACTGTTCACAGCTTTGTGCCGTTGTCTATGAGAATTCTTAATTCATGAGTTGTAGGGAGGGATTTATGTCACCACAAACACAACACCAACATTAGTTGATTCCAAATTAAGAGCAATACGTTTTGAATTTTGCTTATCATATTATTTTGCAATAATACTATGCCATATATGCTATTTGCTAATTGTAATTATTGACAATGTGTGTACTAAGTGACCAGACCCGACTTGAACCGAACTGAAACTTTTTTAATATTTAGCGATGGACCCATGGAAAAAAATAGTGGGTCTTCCACTGCTTGGTGTTGCAATGGGCTATGAAATTATTACATGTTAGCTAAATATTATGTGTAATGGATTGTTGATCTCTATAGCTTGGTGTTGTAATATGTATATTTCAAACCGCTAGAACCAATCTACAATGCGAATTATGCAAGAAAATGGAGTAAATGTAAATTAGAGACTATAACATTTGTAAATAAATTTTTGTAAACATATGTTTTGTTGGATATTTAGTCTAAAAAGATATGCTTCTGTAAATATATTTATGCTATATATGGTTCTGTATTTGAAAAGATTTTGGTGCTGCAATATCTGGGTTATTTTGATGGTTTCTGTGTTTGAAAAGATTTTGGTGATGAATATATATTGCTATGCTGTTGAAAAAAATGTAAAATAAAACAACCGTCCTAAAAACCAGTGGCGGATCCAGGGATTTTTTCCAAGGGGTTCACTGTTTTTAGATGTTCCAAATTTATAGGGCCGGACATAAAAATTTTCGGGTCGGGTCGATGGTTCGGGTCAGGTAAGGTTCATCACATAACAAAAATATGATACAATCAGGGGTGACTCAACGTATTTGGTGGCCCCAAGCGAACTAAAAAACTAAGGCCTTTTTTGTCCAAAAGTCACGCTAAAATCCGTCCTCTAAATAAGCAAATCACACTTAAATTTAAATGACCAAATCATGCATTAATCTAAATGAGCATATCAAAACAAATCACAGTTAAAAGATTAAGTTGATTAAATGATAAATTAATACCTTGAACATATTGAAAGATTGAGTTGCAAAATACAAGTATCTTGGTCCTTGCAAGCACACCCTGCCAAAATACAAGCATCAATGGAATCAATCAACAAACACAAACCATGATCTCAAAGCCTCCCCTGCCAAAACATACAAAAACAATCCGAACCACACACATTGTTATCAAACAAACATTATAGGACGGAAAACAATTTCACTCATTTGATCCAATGAATTCCATCAAGAAACAAATACCTCAGAAGAAGCACCTAGATCGTTTCTGCGCTGTTTGGGTCGGTTCGATGGTTCGGGTCGGGTAAAGTTCAACACATAACAAAAATACGAATTAACATCTAAAATTCATAATAGATTAATAGTACTAGGAATCAAATTAACATCTAAAATCTAAGTAACATCTAAAATTCAAATTAACATCTAAAATCTAAATTAACATCTAAACTAACATTCAAATTAACATTAAAATTAACCCTAGATTTTATTTTTCAAACAAGTAAACAACAAACAACTAAACAAGTAAGTGAGAATAAAAAGTAACTAATTACTAACCTGTGGACTGTGGTGGAGCCGTGGATGGTGCGGTCAACGGTGGGCCGATGGCCGCCGGCAGGGGAGCAGCTCAGCAGCAGACAGACGACAGCAGTGGAGAGGAGGGCAGGAGCTGTGATGGTTCTTTTCTTTCCCTAATTCCTCAATCTACGATTCTTTTTTCTTTGTTATACTACCGGCCCAAATACTACCAGCCCTTAAGTGAAGAGCCCAACAAAAACAAGAAACAATTAAAAGGCCCACCAGTTGAGTGTGAGACAAGCCCATACGAAATCAGCTAAAAAAAAGGTTTTAAAAAATATTAGGGAAGGGATTTGAACCCACAACCTCCATCTTATAATGTTAAGCCTAAACCACTACAACACTTGTTAAACTTTGTAAGGTGGTTCACCCTATAATTTTTTAAGGGGTTCACCCCAGTTTTTTTACCTAGCGTTCCACTAAAATTTCGAAACTCAGGGGGTTCCTTTGAACCCCCTACGGCATACGTAAGTCCGCCTCTGCTAAAAACAATAGGTACCTCGGTAAAAAACAACAATATATTAACCACTCTAAAAAATTTAAAAACCCACTAAACAAACCTGTTGTAAAAACTTTAGGGAACAACAGTTAAAAACAACAATTAACCGCCCTAAAAAAATAAAAACCCACTAAACAAACCTTACTGGACATACCGTGCACTTGGGCTGCCACGTGGAAGCTAGCCGCACACTGCATGGACGTCCCGCTTGGGCTAGCCAGACGGTTGCCCGGACGCCATCCGTGCACGTCGTAGAGGCCGAGCGTTGAGCCTGGATGCCGCGCCACGTCACCCGCCATGTGCCCGGATACTGAACCCGGACCACTCGTAGCTGGTCAAAAATTCTAAGGCGGCTCACGGCGATGCGAGCGTGCGAAGTGCGCCATCAAAACGCAAAATTACACCCATTGCCCTCGTGCGAGCGTGTTGGGCTTGGTTCCCACTAAGTGTCATTCATAAAGACATAAAGGAGTGTTCCACCTTATAACCCACTTAAAGGTTTGTCATCTTACCTATGTAGGACAAGTTTCCCCACTTTTTTACTCAAGAAAAAAGCTGAATTTTCACAGCTCTAAATACCCAACTTTGAGTATCGATATCTCATTCATCTTAGCTTCGTTTTGGACGCGGTTTGTTTCCTAGCGAAGGTCTCACGTAAGAGAACAAAAAACCAGAAAGAAATAGTAATATTAACATCCGTTACATATATTTATTTATGTTCAAAGTTGGCAAAAAATCATTTTTGTAATTTAGTGAAAAAACTCATTTTTCACACAAAATTCCAACACCATTACCCAATTACTTCCATATGTTTTTAAATCTTGTAGCTGTTTTAAAACGTTTTGCGTTATTATTTTGTATGATACACTCTTTTTTTATTATTTCAGCGTAATTTTTTTTCTGTCTTTCCAACAAAGCAAAATAAAAACGCAAAAGGTCAATTGTTTGTAATTCATAAAGCAAAATAAATTTACCTTCAATACCTTGCAAAATAAACACCATTGTTAATCTTCTAATTGCTTAATCTTTTTCACCATCTTGATGTCATCCTTGGACAAATCTCCGCTCTTAGCGATTGTGATACCTCTTTTATTACCAGTGGATATCACCTGAGCTGAAACATTGAGGATACCATTTGCATCCATGTCAAACCAAACCTTGAACCATTGTTGACGTGCAAGGGCTGCTGGAAGCGCCATGAAGAGTGAATGTGTCAAGAAAGATGTTCTCTTTGGTATTTTTGCCCTCACACTGATAAACATCAAAAAAAAAAAAATTTGAGCGACAAATTTTTCCTACTCCTAAATTGCACAAAATAATCCACCACATGCATATTTGAACACATGACCTCACATCTAAGAGGCAAGAATCTCAACCAAGTGGGCTAGCTAGTCCCACATTGGCCTGATAAACATCAAATACCGCAGAGACTTGGTTGTCTACGTGTGTACAATAAATACGTTCCTTGATGGTGGGAACAGGATCACAACACTCATATCTAATTCGATTCGAAAATTAGGGGGATTTACTTGGTTTTGAAGAACTATCTAATTCGATTCGGAAATTTGGGGGATTTACTTGATAATTCCCGACTCATCACAAGTAGGTGACGGGAAGGGTGGAAAAAGGAGTCCTAATACGAGTCGGTGTAGGATCATAATGTTTAGTATTTTTGAAATTCAAGTTTTGCAATTTTAGTTCTAGTCTAACGAGTTTAGGTTAGATTATAATTTATAAATAATAAGTTAGGGTATCCATTGTGATTCAAGTTTTGAGTTAGTTTCTTGATTACTAATAAACGTTTGAGAGTTATAGCCAATTGTCGTTTTATTAAATCTGTTATCAATTCTTTTCTTGACTAATTGTATAATTTAACTAACTCAAAGCAACCGGTTATTAAGACAAACAAAAATCCATAGGAGTCATGGACGACGGTGGTTGGTGGTGCGTCGTGGTCGTACGACTGGTCAATGACTCAAGCTTTTGCTGGACGATGGTGGTTGTTGGTGGTGGTGTGGTGGGGATGGCGGTGGTGTGGTAACAGTGGTGGTTGCCGGTGGGGATGATGGTGGTGGCTGCCTTTATAATCGGCGAATGAAGGCTAAGGAAAACAAATTAGGGAAATTGGTTTCTAGGGTAACCAAAGGGAGAAGCGCGTAAATATTTCGTCTAAATGGAGACGCCGGTCTAATCAGCAACGACAGGTCGTCGGAAATGGTAACCAAATGGCGATGACATGATGTCGTCGCTAAAGCCTCTGTCGCTAAAAGTCAAGTTTCTTGTAGTGCTATCGAATGTAGCTAAGCTTAACGGTAAATCGGATATCGAACCCCACAGACACTTTATAACTAAACTAGACTCTGACTAGAACTTGAATAAATTGGTTTTGGGGGGTTTTCTATAAACTACTGATTAAACTAATAAAAAGTAAATGAGAACCAGACGAACGACACTAACAATCAGACAAAGGGCTCGGGTAATAACAAGATAGAGAAAGCATTATGTAGGTCGGAATCCTACTTGTAAGGCTCAGACTTCTACCGGTTATGGAAACAATGATGGAACAATTATGGAAACAATGAACTCGTTTGTTTCATAGGGTACAACAGCCGAAGCAGTATGTACTGTCTGAGAGGACCTAGCACCCAAAAGAATACCTTGAAAGGGAAGAGTATGAGGATTAGAAGATTGCTTGGTGTTCCAAGTGTATCAGGTATGTCTTCAACCAAGGAACTGTTGGGTTGTGAAGGCTTGCGCAGGAAATAAGGAGGGAGCCGGCCCTAAAGCCCGGTTATTAGTTTCTTGTTAATTAAGTCATTAACCCTAATCGTAGTATTATAAATAGAACCTATGATGTGTAACATCCCAAAAATAAAATAAAACAACGAATTATAATAATGGGCGAACACAAGACGAAAACAATAAACGAACGCGGCGTGACGGGCCGGGCCGGTTGGGCCGGCGAACTTGAAGGAAGGGGGGGGGTTTCCTCCCTTTAAATAGCCAACACACACACCATTTCTCTCTTTTGCAAGAATCTAGAGAGAGAAACCGTAGAGAGAGAAAGTTGGCGGATCGACCCGAGATTGAAGGAGCTTGTTGCTACTGA
Source organism: Smallanthus sonchifolius (assembly GCA_023525975.1). Lineage (NCBI taxonomy): Eukaryota > Viridiplantae > Streptophyta > Magnoliopsida > Asterales > Asteraceae > Smallanthus > Smallanthus sonchifolius. The sequence continues at coordinate 15,326,645 of CM042028.1, read as the reverse complement.
GCTCGTGAGCAAAACCTCCGGATCAGAATCTCGAAACAGGTAATGACCCGAACCAAATCTGAGTTTTTGTTCGTTTTTGGGTTTTCGGGTATTTTCGTGAAAATGACGGGTTTTTATAAACCAAATGAGGGAAGGGTTATAAATCTGGAATCACGAAGGGAAAATACACGTTTTGAATACAAAAAGTCCGGATCTTGACAAGGTCGGACCTGCATGCGAAAGTTAGGGTTTTCTCACGGGGAAGAGGGCTGGTCTGCGCAGGTCGAAACTAGAAGTTTCGATAGGTCTGCGCAGGTCGAAACTGGAAGTTTCGATAGGCCTGCGCCTGTCGAAACTGGAAGTTTCGATAGGCCTACGCCTGTCGAAACTGGAAGTTTCGATAGGCCTGCGCCTGTCGAAACTAAGTAGTTTCGATGGGTCTGCATCAGGACCATGGGGATAAATAGCTGGTTAAGTGAAGTCAGTGTATTCACCTATAACAGAACGAGTAAACCGTTAGAGTCGGGATTAGGTCTGATGTGTATTTAATTAATCAATTCAGGTCGGAAGTGACGTTGTTGGACATTTGTTTAGGACAACCGAGACTAGCTTAAAAGGTGAGTTCTAGAAGCCCTCTTATAAATGTTTTAATAATATTTTGGGCTGGTGTGCATACTTACGAAATGGTTTACGAAATGGTTTACGAAATGATGTTTACGGGATAATGTTTATGAAACGTGTTACGAAATGTTTTGTCAAAAGAAGTTTAAGAAGTGTTTACGAACGAAATGATATATAATAAAACGTATGATGCTTTAACTGAAGTGAAGTAAAGGTTTTATGAAAGTCACTAAAATGAACGAATCTGCCATGGTTCCTTTAGGAATCGAAGTATGTATGATATGTAAAGGCCTTACCTTTATAGGGGCCTTTGTGGCTGGCCAACGGTTGTACAACTGGGTGGGAAAGGGGTGACGACGGTCATCAAGGGGATTACCGTGATCCTTGAAGTAAGTATCGTTCCCTGCGAGGGAACGGTGCTTGAAGTTTGGTACGTGCTATCCTTTGGGACGCCGTGCTTGAAGGGAATTGACGTTTATGTACGGTTACGAATGGTAAAAGGTATGAATGGTTTACGTTGGTACGTGTGCTCAATCGAGCGCCGTACTTGAAGGGAATTGACGGTTACGAGAAGGCGCAGATTCGGTTTATTGTTGACTTATGTTTTATGTTTATGTTATTGCATTATTTAAGTACGTTTTTATTAATGAAGTTTGAAGTTATGTTTTTGACAAAATGTTATGTTAATGTTTTACGTAAAGCTAGAACTCACCAGCGTAGCTGATCTTTTTAGTGTGCACATTCAGGTTAAGGACATGTACGGGCAATGGACGGTGATGCTTGGCAAGCGAGAAGAGTTACCCGGCTGATGATGAAGACTGGCATCCCGTTATGATTAGTTTACGTTATGTTTATGTAATTAACAATGTTACGCTTCCGCATATTAAACGATGTAATGTTATGTTTGAAATGAAATTTTCCGCTGCGTTATTTGATATTCTAGTTTAAGAACTGTTTGTGAATGAGTAAATCCAACAAGTGAGGCCTCCCGGGTTTGGGGCCTGACATGATGTAACTTGTATCTCTAAGCACCTAATAATAAAGA